>CM035847.1:292987979-294350787 GCA_020510985.1 Pholidichthys leucotaenia
GTCGGGTTGTGGAGGCGGCGGAGACGGAGATGGAGGAGGGAGAGGAAGCAGAAGCGGGGCCGTAGGTCTGGTGTTATGCTAAGGCTAAGAAGACAACCACATAAGCCACCTCTACCGAGCCTGTATCTTTCCAATGCCAGATCCTTGGTGCATAAAACGGAAGACTTGGAATTACAACTTGCCGGTAATTGCTATGTTCGTGACTGTTGTGTTCTGATTATCACTGAAACTTGGCTCCATCCTGACATATCCGACGCTAGCATGCAGCTAGCGGGCCGCACGTTGCTACGTTGTGACAGGACTAAGGACTCCGGTAAGGGGGGGGGGGGGGCTTTGTATGTATGTGCATAATAACTGGTGTAACAATGGGACTATTACAGACAAATATTGTTCTCCTGATCTCGAGTACATGTCTGTAAGATGTCGGCCTTTTTTTCTACTGAGAGCTAACAGTAGTGTTTATCACGGCTGTGTATATTTCACCCAGTGCAAATGTAAATACGGCGCTCTCCCTCCTGCTTAACACCATTAACAAACATCAGCGGGCTCACCCTGATGATGTCCACATAGTCGCAGGAGACTTTAATAAGGCCAATCTGAAGACTGTACTCCCCAAATTTTATCAACATGTGAAGTGTTCTACTAGAGGGGAGAACATTTTAGACCATGTTTACACTAACATCAAGCACGCATACAGAGCCATATCCCTCCCCCACCTCGGCCAGTCGGACCATCTTTCCCTCTTGCTCTCCCCAGTCTACACCCCCCTCAGGCGTAAAGACTGTCACAACTTGGCCTGACAATGCTCTCTCCAAACTGCAGGATTGTTTTACAGAGACAGACTGGGATTTATTTGGACAACAGGAGTTGGAAACATCCACTGATACAACCTTGGACTACATTAAGTTTTGTATCGGTAATGTGACTGTGGACAAAAATATTAGGGTTTTCCCCAACCAGAAACCCTGGATAACCAGCCAGGTCTGCACACTCCTCAGAGCCCGTGATGCTGCCTTCAGATCAGGTGACAGAGACCTTTATAGGTCTACTCGAGCCGATCTGAAAAGAGGAGTTAAAAAAGCTAAAGCGGATTACAAAATGAGAATAGAGTCCCACTTGTCCAGTAACAACATACGGGAGGTGTGGCAGGGAATTCAAAACATCACGAATTATAGAGGCTGTGTTACAACATCAGAGAACTTGAGTGCACCGCTGGCAGAGGAGCTAAATAGCTTCTTTGCTCGCTTTGAAATAACTCAACAGCAGCACTCATCAGCCTCAGCCCTGCCCCCACCCCCACCCAGCTTCTGCACCACCACTTCCACTGTCAGTGAGCATGACGTCAGACGGGTGCTTCTGGCAGTGAACCCCAAGAAGGCTGCCTGCCCAGATGGAGTTCCTGGTAAGGTGCTTAGAGCATGTGCCTCCCAGCTCACCTCCATCTTTACCAGGATTTTCAACCTCTCCCTGGCCCAGGCAGTCATCCCATCTTGTCTGAAATCTGCCATAATCATCCCGGTACCGAAGAAGTCTCCCACCACCAGCCTAAATGATTACCATCCTGTGGCCCTCACCCCGGTAATTATGAAGTGCTTCGAGAGACTGCTTCTCCAGCACATTAAGAGCCATCTTCCCCCGGACCTTGACTCCTACCAGTTTGCACACCGTGAAAACCGATCCACTGAAGATGCCATCACCGTAGCCCTCCATTCTGCGCTGTCCCACTTGGAGCGGCAGCACAGCTACGTCCGAATGCTCTTTGTGGACTACAGCTCGGCCTTCAGCACAATCATTCCAGACATTCTCATTACCAAACTGGACACCCTTGGCCTCCCACCTCTCACATGTGCTTGGATAAAGAACATTCTCACTAACCGGTCCCAGACTGTGAGACTTGGTTCCCACTTCTCCTCCACACGGACGCTGAGTACTGGCTCCCCACAGGGCTATGTGCTGAGCCCCCTCCTGTTCTGTCTCTACACCTATGACTGTTGTCCGGCCTACAACAACAACCTCATCGTGAAGTTTGCTGACGACACCACGGTGGTTGGACTCATTTTAGGAGGGGATGAGACAGGCTATGGGGGGAGGTCCTGAAGTTGGCAACTTAGTGTTTAGAAAACAACCTGACTCTGAACACCAAGAAAACCAAGGAAATCATTGTCAACTTCAGGAGGACCAATACTGACCCAGCCCCCCTCTTCATCAACGGCGAGTGTGTGGAGAGGGTCCACACATTCCGGTACCTCGGCGTCCTTATCTCTTCTGACATCTCTTGGACAGACAACATCTCGGAGATTATTAAGAAGGCTCAGCAGCGGCTACACTTCCTGAGAGTTCTCAGAAAGTATGACTTTAACTCCACCCTGCTGCTGACCTTCTATCGCTCATCCATTGAGAGTCTGCTCACATACTGCATTACAGTGTGGTATGGGAATTGCACAATGGTAGACAGAGAGGTTGCAGAGGGTAGTAAAGGTAGCACAGAAGATCATCGGCCGCCCTCTCCCCTCCCTGACAGACATTTACACCGCTCGCTGCCTTAGTAGAGCACAATGCATCATCAAGGACATTTACCACCCTGGAGCTGACCTGTTTGACCTGCTGCCCTCAGGAAGGCGCTACAGGTGCATCAGAGCCAGGACAAATAGACTCAAGAACAGTTTTTTTCCAAAAGCCATCATGGCTCTGAATTCTCAGTCCAACCCTCCCTGACCCCCCCAGTATACCTCTAAACACATCACTGTGTAATTGATATTTACGGTCCAGAATGCTGTGCAATCTTTTTAATATATTTTTTTATTTTTATATTGTATATATAACTTATTTTTATCTTAGATTATGTACACTGTACACATTATATATTATTTATTATAGGAATTTATTGTTTTTATGTTTTCTATTTTCCTCTTTTATATGTAAAAGCAGAAATACAAGCTACCCAACCGATTTTTCAAAAAATAATAAAACGACTCAGAGTGTGAATGCAGCTTCACCTGCAGATGAATTTAATAACTTTTTTGTTAACATTGGTCCTAATTTGGCTCGAGAAATACCCATTACGGCACCTACAGGTGATACAATAAGCAATAACACTGCTATAAAAGACTCCATTTTCATAAAGAACACAGACGAGAGAGAGGTCATTGAAATTGTTAAATCGTTTAAAAGTAAAACATCTACGGACTGTGATGGTATTGACATGCTCTTAGTCAAAATTATTATTGAATGCTTAGTGAAACCACTGACGTATATCTGTAACGTGTCTCTCCAAACAGGTATATTTCCCAATGCAATGAAAATAGCTAAAGTAATTCCGATATACAAGACGGGTGACAGAGAGGAATTCTCAAACTATAGACCAATTTCGCTATTGCCGCAATTTTCCAAGATACTTGAAAAAATATTCTATGAGAGAATTGACAACTTCATACTGAAGAATAATTTATTGTGTGAGCAGCAATATGGGTTCAGACACAAGAGGACAACTGCATTTGCTCTAATGGAATTTATAGAAAAAATATCAACTGCCATTGAAAATAAAGAGTATTCAGTTGGGGTATTCCTGGATCTTAAAAAAGCATTTGATACAGTGGATCATAATTTATTATTAAAGAAACTACAAAATTGTGGTATTGGGGGGTAGCACTGTCCTGGTTAAGTAGTTACTTAAAGAATAGACATCAGTATGTATGTGTTGGTAACAAAAACTCACAGTTACTGAAGGTTACTTGTGGAGTCCCGCAGGGTTCAGTTTTGGGGCCATTGTTATTCAATATGTATATAAATGATATATGTAAAGTTTCAGAAAAAATGGACTTAATATTGTTTGCCGATGACACTAATCTATTATGCAGTGGAAGCAATTTGGAACAACTTCTGGATACACTCGGAAAGGAATTAGGAAAGCTTAAACTGTGGTTTGATTCAAACAAATTAACGCTCAATTTAAGT
Organism: Pholidichthys leucotaenia; assembly: GCA_020510985.1. Classification (NCBI taxonomy): domain Eukaryota; kingdom Metazoa; phylum Chordata; class Actinopteri; order Cichliformes; family Pholidichthyidae; genus Pholidichthys; species Pholidichthys leucotaenia. Next base: position 292,991,934 of record CM035847.1, read on the forward strand.
AAGACAAAATTTATAGTCTTTAACAACCATCACAACAACTCAGTATCTAAACTCAGTGTAAATGGTGTAGAGATTGAAAGGGTATCCGAAACTAAATTTCTTGGAGTAATAATTGATAATAAACTGTGTTGAAAGTCATATATTAATTATATTAAAGGTAAAATATCCAAATCAATTGCAATACTACACGGAGTGAAATATTTGCTGAATCAACCCACACTATATACCTTGTATCATTCATTAATACTCCCATACATGACATATTGTACTGAAGTATGGGGAAACACATATAAAACAAACATATATCCAGCCTTTATGCTTCAGAAGAGAGCTATTAGAATAATAAACAAAGCAGCTTACAGGGAACCAACAAACCCACTTTTTCTTAAATTAAAAGCTCTCAAGTTGAAAGATCTGGTTGACTTTAAAACTGCAATAATAATGTTTAAAGTGAAGAATCTATCACTGCCCGCAAATATCCAAAAGTTGTTCCAAATAAGGGAGAAACAATATCATTTCAGAGGAACATGTATATTCAAAAACCTTCAGTGAGAACTACCACCAAGCAACACTGTGTTTCAGTGCAAGGAGTCAGATTATGGAACGATTTTACACCTGAATTAAAATCATGTACAACGCTTGGACAATTTAAACAAAAACTAAAGGAAGAAATACTCCTAACATATATACAAGATGACATGTAAAATCACATAAGGATTGTCATATCCAGCCTGCGTTGTGTTGTAGCTTAGTTTTTTTGTCACATTTTGTCTTAGCTTCGTTCTGAATTGTAGTCGCTCTTGTTTTGTTTTTTTCTTTTGAATTCTTGGATGGAACATTGGTGGGCAATATAAGCTGCGGCTTCAGCCATCACCCATTTTGGATAACTTATGTTGAACTGTATAATCAGAGGAGTTATTGTCTAATTTGACCTTGTTGGATTTTCTTTCCCCCTTTGTTATGTTTTTCAGTTTCTTTTAACCTGTACTTTTAATCTATCCGAAATAAAGATTAATTAATTAATTAATTAATTAATTAATTCATTCATTCATTCATGTTGCACTGAAGGAGATGCTTAAATCTCATTGTACGTTTGTTTGTATAATGACAATAAAGGCTATCTATCTATCTATCTATCTATCTATCTATCTATCTTCTTCACTTCTTCTTCTTCTCTCGGTTACTGGTGGATAGCAAACAACTGAAAGGTGCATACCGCCACCTACTGTACAAGAGTGTAACATTATGCCATTTGAGCCTGACCCCTAAATTCTATGACTTAATCCTGTGTTATTTAAAAAGAGAAAACAGCCCTTCTCGTGATTCTTCAAGCCTCTCCATCTCCATCTGTTCCCAGAATCCCAGTTAAATCCCATTCCCTACCGGCCTCTCGAACTTTATTTTTCATTCTCTCTCTCTTTCATTTCCATACTTGTGACAGTGTAATAAGATGTGCTTGACATTTTCTTTTACTCCACATTCTCTACATTTGTCACTTTGGCTTGTCCCCATGGTGAGTAAAGTGCCATTTAAACCTGTATGATCCAGTCTGAGTCTTGCCATAGTGATGTCTTCCCTCCTGTTTGTTGTTTTATAATTCTTTATTGCAATAGATTTTTGTATTTTGTAATACGATCTACCTTTATGGAGGCGTGGATGGATGACTGTGGAGGATAGGATGACTCGCGATGCCTACACGATGGAAAATGTGTAACCTTGATGAATGCCAGTCTACACTACAAATGTGTAAAATGCAAAGCAAAGCGCTCATTTTCTCCAGGTTCTCCGGTTTCTTGGTTTCTACGGGCATGCACGGGCCTTCTTGAACAGGGTCAAAAGCCAGTTTTTCAGGATCGTGCCCATGAACTGGAATTACAACGCACCTATCCCTCAACCAGTGGTCTGAACAAAGAAGAAGAAGACCCACCAGATTGAGACCAATACAATGAGGAGAACTACTGCACGTCAGAAAGGATGCCGTGAACTTGAAACACCTCAGGTTCCACCAGTACGCCATAGGTATGACTGTGAACAACACAGTCGTCTGAGACAGGAGGAGACCCTTCAGCAACGGGCATGCAGAAATACTTGCTTATACTTGGTTTCTACGGGCATAGATGGGTATGCATGGGTATGTACTAGTTTTATTGAATTTGATGAGAAGTCCATCCCCCCACAGTGAGTCATGAGCCTTTTCATTATCCAGATAAACTATAACCATTACTTCTTTCATTTTAAGAGTCTCTTCAATATCATTGCTTACCCTAACTAGAGCATCCACTGTGAATCTTCCTCTTCTAAAACCATTCTGATAGTTGTTTTTTAATTGTCTTTGCTGTAGTACATATGAGAGTCTTTAAACATCTTCTTCATCCATTTCCCTAAGTGTGACGTTGATGCTATTGGCCTGTGGTTGCCTGGATGAGCTGGATCTCTCCATGGCTTATTAAATGGTAAAACTACAGCCTTTTTCCACCCACTTGGGATAACCCCCTCCTTCTATATTCTGTGAAACAATTTCAGCTCCAGTTGCATTGATTGCATAGGCAACTGCCGGAACATAACATAGTTTAACTGATCATATCCTGGAGCTGTGTATCCACTATCTTGCAAAGCTCTCAACCCTTGTGTTGTCTTGCGGGTCAAAAGTGACCCACTACCATGTTTAGCTGTAGAAAAAATACCTTAAACTATCTTTTTCCAACTTGAAATTTTATGACTTTTCTTAAAGGGACCCCATCATTAGAAAAAGTGATACTTTGTTTTTGTTTATGTTTCCATGTGGGCTGTACACCACTAGGGTACAAAGATTGTCTTATGGGTCATTTTTGACCCATGAATTTTAAAAGCATTTAAACACCAGAAAAAAGTTCAAAGGCCACACACAAACTCTCTCTAATACACAGATATACACACACATACCACACATACACACACACACATCAAAGAGTCTGGATTGATGTACGAATTGAACTTGCATTTGACCTGCACCTGCACTTTTGAGCTGCAGCTAACCCCTCACATCACACAAGCTCCCAAACAAAACCAAAAAACAATCTCAGACATAATAAAAACAAATTCAGTATAGAGGATATAAAGGTACCCTGAATCAAAGGATTCCTAGTTGGCTCCTTGCTGAAGCCATTAGTAGACATTTCACTGTCCAACAGGTCCTGGATGAGATATTTTCAGGAGCTCAGGAGGAACAAGAGGATGAAGATGTATCTGAAGAGGAAGATGGGGAGGAATGCAGCCCAGAGGATGATGCATCTTCAGATGAAGAAGAAGAGGAAATCCCTCAAGCTGACAGAGAGACATTTTTGTCAAAGAACAGCAAAATTGCATGGTCCTCATCAAATTCAGACAGCAAGCAGGGAAGAACAGCAGCACCAAACATCATAAGGATGACTCCAGGGCCAACAAGGTATTCAGCTGCCCATGTCCAGGACATTTCATCCACCTTTCTCCTGTTCATCACACCAGCCATTGAAAAAAATCATCCTGGAGAATACAAATTTGGAGGGTTTCCGGAAATATGGAGAAAACTGGAAAAATATGGATGAGACTGACCTGCGTGGCTACATAGGGCTTTTGATATTAGCAGGTGTATATAGGTCCCGTGGCGAGGCTACATATAGTCTCTGGGATGCAGAGAGTGGAAGGGCAATTTTTCGTGCCACAATGCCGCTGAAAATCTTTCACACTTTCTCAAGAATGCTGAGATTTGACAACCGTGAGTCAAGACCAGCAAGGCGTGTGACAGACAAACTGGCAGCCATCAGAGAGGTCTGGGACAAGTGGGTTGAGCGTCTGCCATACCTCTACAACCCTGGGCCTGAAGTCACAGTAGATGAGCAGTTGGTTCCATTCAAAGGTAATTTTTTTATTTTCATATATGCAATGTTACTAGCCAGCATTGTTAGCAAGCCAGCAAAATATGGCATCAAAATATGGGTGGCCTGTGATGCAAAATCCAGCTATGCATGGAATATGCAAGTGTAGACAGGGAAGCTGCCGAGTGGAGCACCAGAGAAGAACCAGGGGATGCGAGTTGTGCTTGAATTGACAGATGGACTGAGGGGGCACAATGTCACATGTGACAATTTTTTCACCTCCTATGAACTCGGCCAGCAGCTCCTGAAAAGGAAGATGACCATAGTTGGCACTGTTTGGAAGAATAAGCCTGAAGACAAATTCCTAGTTTGTGTATTACATGAACAATGGCAATAAATTTTATTTTGATTCTGATTCTGAACTCCCCCTTGCACTCCTTGCAACAAGAGGCAGAGCGGTCTTCTCATCAAAGTTTGCCTTCACTCCCACCACCACTCTTGTTTCTTATCTTCCAAAACGGAACAAGAACGTGGCCCTGCTGAGCACACTGCACAAGACAGCTGAAATCAGTGATCGTGAGGACAGAAAGCCAGCCATCATCCTTGACTATAACTGCAATAAAGGAGGCGTGGACAACCTCGACAAGGTTATTGGAAAGTACAGCTGCAGAAGGATGACTGCACACTGGCCCCTGGTCATCTTCCATAACATCATTGATGTGTCCTCATATAATGCCTTTGTGATATGGCAGGAGATCAACCCGACCTGGATGTCAGGGAAGAAAAACAAGAGAAGGATGTTCCTTGAGCAGTTGAGAAAGGCTCTTGTCACCCCGTGCATTGAGGGAAGTGAGCGCCTGCCCCGCACAGAAGCCTCTGCAGCCATCGTGGAAGCTGTTCAGGGAGCTGAATCTTGTCCTGATCCACCTGAGGCTGCAGCTGGGTCAGTCAAAAGAAAAAGGTGCCAGTTCTGCCCCTGGAAGAAGGACTGCAAGACAAAAGCTGTGTGCTGCACATGTGAGAAATACATCTGCAAACCCCATTCTCACGTTCGCACATACTGTCCTACATGTGCTAAATAGAGTTGATGTTGAAAATTGTTCACACAGTCAAGTAACATTTTATTGTTTTGTTGTGTAATGAGAGAAGTATTTTTATAATTCACTTCCTAAAAAATATAAAAGAACAAACTGTTGACAAAAAAGTTCCAGATTGTTGACAGTTTTTTTTTTACCTTTCAATATAATTAATTTAGAAGTAATTACTTCATATTTATATAATACTATAATATAATATAATTTTACTGTGTAAAAGAAAAGTGTTATGACAGTTGGTTTGTGGTAAAAAAAAAAGTGTAATAATGGTCACTGGTGATCGTCTTTTTGTATTGTATAACAAAAAATACATGATAAAAATGAATTAAATTGAGTTGCATTGATAAATAACAGGTTGTTTCATCATGCAAAATAGATTTTGGATTCAAAATTCAATTGAGCTGCTTTATTTTGGGGCTTTGGTAGGGCGGGTCATTTTTGACCCGTAGGACAAGGGGAGTAAACAGAATGTTAAGATCGCACAATTAAGCTCTGACATTGTGAGCTCGAGGTTTAATGCAGTCATATCTTCCTTCACTTCCTTTTTTAAGTTTGCATTTTCTCTGAATTTATGCTCCCTTTGCTGTCTATGACTCTGACAAAGATGTCATCCTCTATGCACTGCTGCCAATGCTCTGCCTAGGACTTCTGCCTTTTCTTTGTCTGATACAGCCATCTTGTCCCCATCCTCTAGAGCTGGGAATTCAACTGATACCCTTTTACCACTCATTTTTTTAAACATACCCCAGACATCACCTAGTTCCGTTTTCCTACCAAGGGTGAAACAAAATTCTCTCCATGTTGACCTTTTCCTTTTTTTAATAATCCTTCGAGCAACTGCCCTTTTCTTTTTATAATCTTTTAAGTTTTCACTATTCATATTATTCCTTAGCTCTCTGAATGCCTTGTTTCGCTCTTTTACTGCAATACTACATTCCTCATTCCACCAGGGTGCAACCTTCTTCCTACCCTGTGTTGTTTTCTTAGGTATACTTGCTATTGCAGCATTCAGAATATGATTGGTTACCTGACTTGAACACTTCTATGCCACCTTCTAATGTTACCAAATGACATGATTGTACACAGTATTGCCTAAATTTTCCCCGATCTGCCTTGTCAAAACACCATCTTGTAAAACATCTTCCCTCTTGTATACATACTTCATTTTTAATGACTGTACGTATTGGGAAGTGATGATATAGTGGAAAAGTGACAAGAACATTGGGACTCAATAAATACAGGAAGACATCTTTATGACATTCAAAAGTGGCTATCCGAACATCTCGGCCGCACCTTGGACACAGTCAGAAGACAGATAAATTTTTTCACACGTAAGGAGTTGTTCAGAGCTCCTTATATAAAGATATAGAGTGATGATAATCAAGTCAGTGGCGGTAATGGCCCTGTAAGCTGGTTGCCAACCGCCAATCAAATCTAAAAAAAGAAGGACTCTGGAATGGGAGTTGGCAGAAACAGGACAGAGGAGATACTCATCACCTGATTTAGAATAGGACATATTACTTTGAACCAGACGCTACATAGAATAGGTAAACACCCAACTGGCAGCTATGCACATTGTGGTTCTCCAGAAAAAGTTCAGCACGTTTTGTTGGAATGTCAGGGATACCAGGAACAAAGGAAACATCTGATTGTAGTAATGGTAAGGACTATTTTAAGTTTTGTTTTGGAAAACATGTTAGGAACTTCAGTCAAAGAAATATTTGTAGGTCTACTTAAGATATTTAAGTGCTACTGGATTAATTAAAAGAATTCAGTTTTTATTTTCCCTGACATTTTCTTGTCCACACTTCAACCCAGTGGGTGGTGGTGGTGCACGTGTGAGCTGGTCGCCAGCCAGCAATCAGATCTAAAAGAAAAAGAGTGATATTCAAAACTCCTTATAAAGACTCCTTATACAAAGATATGAAGTGAAGAAGACGAAGGAGAAGTTGCCAACCGAGAAGAATTCGGACTTTTGATACATAGAGTGATGTTTACTGAGTGAAGTATGTAGCGGTAAGTACAGTGCTCCTAACCAGATAGTGATGATATAGAGTCAAACACGTGGTGGTAATGCACCTGTAAGTTGGTTGCCAACTGCCAATCAAATCTAAAAGAAGAAGAAGGACACAGATAGAGTGAAGTACGTGGCGGTAATGCACATGTAAGCTGGTTGCCAACCGCCAATCAAATCTAAAAGAAGAAGAAGAAGAAGAAGAAGTATGTGGCAGTAATGCACCTGTAAGCTGTTTTCCAACCACCAATCAAATCTAAAAGAAGAAGAAGAAGAAGAGCTGTTGAGGTTAGCACCGGATTGTCACACCTTGGACACAGTTAAGGATGGATAAGTTTTTCACACATAAGGAGATGTTCAGAACTCCTTATACAAAGACATAGAGTGATGATAATCAAGTCAGTGGCGGTAATGCACCTGTAAGCTGGTTGCCAACTGCCAATCAAATCTAAAAGAAGAAGAAGGACACAGATAGAGTGAAGTACATGGCGGTAATGCACATGTAAGCTGGTTGCCAACCGTCAATCAAATCTAAAAGAAGAAGAAGAAGAAGTATGTGGCAGTAATGCACCTGTAAGCTGGTTTCCAACCACCTAAAAGAAGAAGAAGAGCTGGTGAGGTTAGCACCGGATGGTCACACCTTGGACACAGTTAAGGATGGATAAGTTTTTCACACATAAGGAGATGTTCAGAACTCCTTATACAAAGACATAGAGTGATGATAATCAAGTCAGTGGCGGTAATGCACCTGTAAGCTGGTTGCCAACTGCCAATAAAATTTAAAAGAAGAGAAGAAGAAAGTGGGAAACGGAATGAGTTGTGACAGCCACGGTCAAGATATATAGAGTGATGATATAGAGTGAAGTATGTGGCCTTAATGCACCTGTAAGCTTGTTGCAATCCACCAATCCAAACTGAAAGAAGACAAATTTGCCCTGCTAGAGATGCTACCCGGCCAGAGTGATGATATAGAGTCAAGCACGTGGTGGTAATGCACCTGTAAGCTGGTTGACAACTGCCAATCAAATCTAAAAGAAGAAGAAGGACACAGATAGAGTGAAGTACGTGGCGGTAATGCACATGTAAGCTGGTTGCCAACCGCCAATCAAATCTAAAAGAAGAAGAAGAAGAAGTATGTGGCAGTAATGCACCTGTAAGCTGGTTTCCAACCACCAATCAAATCTAAAAGAAGAAGAAGAAGAGCTGGTGAGGTTAGCACCGGATGGTCACACCTTGGACACAGTTAAGGATGGATAAGTTTTTCACACATAAGGAGATGTTCAGAACTCCTTATACAAAGACATAGAGTGATGATAATCAAGTCAGTGGCGGTAATGCACCTGTAAGCTGGTTGCCAACTGCCAATAAAATTTAAAAGAAGAGAAGAAGAAAGTGGGAAACGGAATGAGTTGTGACAGCCATGGTCAAGATATATAGAATGATGATATAGAGTGAAGTATGTGGCCTTAATGCACCTGTAAGCTTGTTGCAATCCACCAATCCAAACTGAAAGAAGACAAATTTGCCCTGCTAGAGATGCTACCCGGCCAGAGTGATGATATAGAGTCAAGTACGTGGCGGTAATGCACCTGTAAGCTGGTTGCCAACCGCCAATCAAATCTAAAAGAAGAAGAAGAATTTAGCTCACTATTTCTGTCAATGCAGCCGCAAAAACAGGAAATGTAATAACTACTGTATGCTGGGCCAGTAGAAGTCAAGAGTCCAACTTTTTTACAGTCGCCCATGCAGTCCCGTGCCACAGGCACCATAGCACTGCACCTTGGTGCTTTTTATTTAGATGGTGAAGCCAATGGAATTGATTGAAACATATATAAAAATTTTGGGAATGTGTTCATTTTAATTGTATTTAAAGGTCTGATGACATGTTTTTGACTTCATCTAATTTTTCAACACATAATACAATATGACGAAATAGGTTGGTCTGTGCAGTTCTAAGTCAAACAGGCTTTTTTCACGCGAATATCCAACGTTTTCATGAGCGCCACGTCACCAATTGCGTCAGTGGCTGGAAAACTCCCCGGCCATGTTGTAACATCATTGATAGAACACAGCGATTGGCTGCCCATTGTACACACAGGATGGAAGCGGGAGAAAACATCGACGATGGTTCCAGCACATGTAGTCTGGAATTGGTTTGTGTTGTTCAATTTTCAGACGATTTTAGTTCCGAAGAATGGGATGACAATCTGGGGGCATCAGACCGTATAGGTTTGAGCCGTGCCAAGTGGGCATTGTGCCAAGTGAGTCAGATTTAGAGAGTGACAGTGGAAAGGCACACATGGCCGGCGCAGCAGCAGCGACAAACACACTGCAGGGGAACACCAAGTGTTATGCTTTTGTTATAGATATTGCAACAAATTATTTGTTCATAAATATAATTTATTTAAACCTGATTTTTCAATAAAAATCATAGCAGTGCATTCTCTGTGGCTCGGGCATCAGGTTTATTATGGATTATCTTTATGTATTTATGTAATATGTATTATCTGGTGAATCCTCCACGTAAATCAATTCATCATGACTCTCCATGTGCTCTTACGCAGGGCACAGAGAGGGAGGATGAAATAACAAGGATTTACGTGCAGGGTTCACCACAGCACATTTAATACAGAAAGACAATTCCCTAAAAGGTGAAGATGTACAAATAACACAAACACACTTACTGATGGTGTTCAGGGGCGGGCATCGCCCAGAGAACGAATGAGAGGAGACGTATTAGCCACAGGGGCGCCGCAGAGCCAACATCGCTTCAAGGACGCACGAGAACCACGGTGAACATGGAGTGACTAACATGTCGTGAGAGTGCTGAAAATAATGGCAGACTAACAGCACAAATGACAATACTATGGACCAGCAGTGCATGACTGGCAAACGGCCGCTAAGTACACGCACTGCTGGTGATGGTGTGATGAGAAGCACCTGGGAGAGGACCGGGAAAGATGATCAGCGGGATTTTTAATCAGCTGGTGATATTGAGAGACGGGACATGGCCGGACCAGTGAGCATCAACATGCGATCACAGAAAGTAGGTTATAGCTGCGCGTAAATCCATTAATCCTTCCCCTCCTTGTTCGCCCCTCCTGCGTACAAGTGCACGAGGAGCGCACGAGGAGGCTTATGACAGTTGGAGCTGAAGCGTGGGATGTGGTCTTTCACGGCGTGCTGTTTATCTAAGCCTGCAACACAACGCGAAGGCATAGCCGTAAAATTAAAACAAGAAACAAAAGAAACTTTGAGCTACAAAGCTGCTGTCATTCCACTCAACAACACCGGCGTCCATTCTGTTGCTTACGTCATGGTGGTGCCGCCCTTCATTCGGTGGGTGGCACCACAGTCCAGTCAGCAGCTGCGGTTTTTTGATGATAACTAGTTTATGCAGGCGCTGTTGTAAATATTATATTGATCATCGACAATGACTTTTGGGTTTACACAACATGCTAAAAAATGTCAAAATCATGTCAACAGACCTTTAATCTTCCTATTATGGAGAGAGGAAAAGTTGAACCTCTTGTAATATCCTCCGGCAATTTGGTTGGTATGGGGTTGTAATTCTTATTCTTCTTCTTTTAGATTTGATTGGCGGTTGGACACCAGCTTCTTCTTTTAGATTTGATTGGCAGTTGGCAACCAGCTTACAGATGCATTAGATTTAGATTTTTTTTAGATTTAGTATACTTTATTGATCCCCAGAGGGGAAATTGAGGGTCATCCACCACCTGGATGGATGAAGCAGCCACGATACAGCGCTATCCCTTAACCATTCACACACACATTCACACCTAGGGCCACTTTAGAATCTCCAATTAACCTAACCTGCATGTTTTTGGCATGTGAGAGAAAACCGGAGAAATCCCGGAGTAAACCCACGCAAACACAGGGAGAACATGCAAACATGCATTACCGCCACATTCTTCACTCTATATTATCACTCATCATCTTTTTTTAGATTTGATTGGCAGTTGGCAACCAGCTTACAGGTGCAATACCACCACTGACTTGATTATCATCACTCCATCTTTGTATAAGGAGTTCTGAACAACTCCCCATGTGCGGAAAAATTATGCGTCCTTGGTCCAAGGTCACATCATCATAGCAGTCTGTTGGGGGTAGTCCAGCGGTCCTGTGGTTTGTTATTCCTCCATGCCTGTTTAAGATAACACTAGTAGATTTTGAAATACAACAACTGAGGAGGCAACATAAGCAATCAGCAACAGATTATATAGTGCATAAATATATTGAACAGAACTTCAGAAACATGCTGATAGCATTTACCGATGGCTCCAAGGACCCTACAAAAGGTCGTAGTGGACTTGCAGTATACATTCCTCAATACAAAATATCTATCAATAAAAGAACCAGCAATCACTTATCAGTATACACAGTTGAGCTAGTTGTCATTATATTAGCTCTACAGTGGTTGGTGATAAATTATAGGAATAATGCAGTCATTGCTTCTGATAGTTGGGCAGCTCTCAAGAGTGTTCAGTCACTGCAGTCATGTAGGCAGGACTGAATAGTAGAAATCCAATCCTTAATTTACAACCTCTACAGTAAAGGCCAGTCAGTAAGCTTTCTTTGGGTTCTAGCCCATGTTGGAATAGAGGGTAATGAGGATGTGTACTTGTTAACAAAACAATCATTGAAATTTGAGGCAGTGGATCTGGAGATCTCACTCAGTAAGGCAGAAGGCAAATCAATAATTAACAAGTACTAATGCATACCCGTGCATGCCCGTAGAAACCCGTGCATGCCCGTAGAGGGGATGTATTGGAACAGAATTCTTGCCAGTTACAGTGTGGCGGTTCGTTTTAACCCCACAACAGACTGAGGACACTCAGCCCTCTTTTCTCTGTTTTCCTGCTGCACTACTGAGATGCAATGTGCCATTCATGTATTTGTGATGCAAACATGCATGTGTTGTGATGTAATGCGCCATTCTGTATAGTGTGCATATGGCTTGTCCTTACTGTGCTTTTTCTGAACATCTTACATATGTAGATGTGCTTTGGTGTATTAATGTCTACAGGTAGACGAGTTTCTTCTGTCTCACCCCTGGAGGTTAATTATTGCCTTTCATCCATTGTACTCATGCGTCCTGTCCTTACTGTGACCTAGAGACTCAGATCAATATGTAGATGTGCCTGTTAGCCTCTTTGTCTTGCACCTAGAGTGAGGTCTAGCTAATCTGCCCATTGTGATGTATGTCTTACAAATGCAAATACCTCCTGCCTGTTCTGTTATCCCTTTGATCATTCTAACTGTGGGGTATGTCTCTTTCATGTATTGTTATGGTCAAGTATTTAAGGCGCAACCCTGTAACGCAATCTCTCTCTCTCTCTCACTCTGATCCTGCAACAGGTAGACACACACGTGTCCGCCTCTCTGAGAGCCGTGAGCTCGCTCCCGGCGCTCATGCACGGCGCCGGGAGTGGAGCTTTGTGACGGCGGTATGATTTAATAAAACCTGCTTAAAACCACAGCATAGCTGCTTATTTTTGCATGCCGCCGCACTGGTGACCCCTCGAACACGCACACGTTTTGTGCGAATGCAACCTTCCGAACTGGACAGCCGCACAGCTGCGTTGGTGACCCCTTGAAGACGCACACGCTTTGTGCGACGCAGCCTTCTGATTTGGATGGCCACGCTGGCGAACCGACGCTGAAAAAAACAAGCGGCCAGCGAACGCAACACCCGGGCATGAATGCTCCGTCGAAGCGGCCTGACTGGTCCGCCCTCCCTGCGGCTTCAGGGAGATCTCGACGCGGAGCCAACACAGGCGAGCCGTTCTCCGGACATCACCCACGACCGGGTAAACTGCAGAAAACGTCATGGCGCGACCCTCGCCTGAGATCGGGACGTCCACGCTGGACCAGCCGAGGGACACAGAACGTTTTCTCCCTCTCACCGCTACGCCTCCCTCCTAGCGATCCTACTCATCCACCCGAGCCTGAGGAACAAAGATCGTCTATTCCCTCCCACCGCTCCAACGCATTTGCACGAGCCTGTGGGACAAAAGATCGTCTATTTCCTCTCACCGCTCCAACGCACCATGGCCAATCATGCAGCCACAGCTCAACCTGGATTTTATCGGCGCCGTCTGCGCTGATCTCCACCAAGTTTCTGCACTCTGACTCACCACTCCAGCGGCCCACCCACGCACTGAACCCCCGCTCACGCATCGGGGAGTTACAAGGACGGCGCATCACGCACGGGACAAGTAACGGCTCCACAGACTGCCTTCCTCCTTCGCCGCTGCCTTTCAGGGCTGCTCGCTCACCTGAGGCACGCATGCAGCATGATCGAAGGATTTATTAACAGTCTCAGCCACGCCAGAGACCGCCATCATCCTCCGCCGCTGCTCACAGGACCTTCAGGGCTGCTCGTTCACCTGAAGCAAGCACGCAGCTCGCCACTGGATTTTTTTAATGGTCTTAGCCACGTCACAAAGGGATTTCAGCCGTCAGCTGTTCCCAGGGGCTTTGGGGTTGCTTCGGCACCTAAAGTCAACAGTCCCTCTGCTTTGTTTACTTTTTTTTTTTTTTTTTCTTACAGCCGCTCCTGCTTTTCTTCATGGCCACGAGAGGAGTCAGAGACTAATTTTTCTTCTGGTGATCTCCGCACGTGCAACGGACAACCCCTCGACGTCGCGGAGCAGCAAGCAATTTTTGCGCGGCTCAGGACGATTTCACAGCTCCTGCCGGCACTTCCTACCCCTCCCCTCCCTCCCCCTCCGCCTGCAGCAAGCTTCTCCCACAGCTCACTCACACAGATGGATTATTGAGGTCGCGGCCCCCTACCGCGTCCTCTGGGGGGGAGCGTGTGTGGCGGTTCGTTTTAACCCCACAACAGACTGAGGACGCTCAGCCCTCTTTTCTCTGTTTTCCTGCTGCACTACTGAGATGCAATGTGCCATTCATGTATTTGTGATGCAAACATGCATGTGATGTGATGTAATGCGCCATTCTGTATAGTGTGCATATGGCTTGTCCTTACTGTGCTTTTTCTGAACATCTTACATATGTAGATGTGCTTTGGTGTATTAATGTCTACAGGTAAACGAGTTTCTTCTGTCTCACCCCTGGAGGTTAATTTATTTATTTATTTAGCGAATGCAAAGTCCTTAAGCCAAGCAGTTGCCTCCTGGTTTGCTGTATGGAGGGTGTGTAATCCTCCTTCCAGTCTTTGGAGCGGGCAAGCCTCTATGATGTGTTCCATAGTTTGCTCCTCTCCACATGCGCACAGTGGGCTAGGGCTACTGCCCCATCTGTGAAGGCTGGCCAAGCAGGGGCCATGTCCAGTCCTGAAGCGATTGAGTGTAGACCACTGTCTCCTTGGGAGGTTGGTGCCCGGGACCTGTTGGTTGGGGTTTATCACCAGCTGTTTGTTTGGGACCTCCTTGGTTTCCCATTCCTCTTGTCAAGCTGTCTGGATGGTAAAGTCAGCTGGGGGAGGGTTTTTCCAAATCGGCCGTCTGGATGAAAGTCGGGCAGTGGGTGGGGTGTAGATATCTGCATGGATTGGTAAGTGAGGAAAATCTTTAACTTTTTGGAGCATCCTTTGAGTTAATGCTGCTCGCCGGATGTGTGGAGGGGCTATGTTTGACAGTACAGAGAGCCAGGGGAGTGGTGTTGAGCGGATTGTTCCAGTTATAGTTCTCATGGTTGAGTTGAGCTGGGTGTCTACATGGTGTGTGTAAGATGACCTGGACCAGACAGGGGCACAATATTCTGCTACAGAGTATGAAAGGGCCAGTGCTGAGGTGCGCAGGGGCTCCACAAAGTGCTCTTGGGGCTGTTTGCTTTCGGCTTTAGGACTGTGACTAGGATTCTTCTTTGACTTGGCACAGAGGCGTCGTCTCTTTGAATTTAGTCTGCTGGTAGGATCATTAGCTTCCCCAGGCACCCCTGGAGGTTAATTATTGCCTTTCATCCATTGTACTCATGTGTCCTGTCCTTACTGTGACCTAGAGACTCAGATCAATATGTAGATGTGCCTGTTAGCCTCTTTGTCTTGCACCTAGAGCGAGGTCTAGCTAATCTGCCCATTGTGATGTATGTCTTACAAATGCAAATACCTCCTGCCTGTTCTGTTATCCCTTTGATCATTCTAACTGTGGGGTATGTCTCTTTCATGTATTGTTATGGTCAAGTATTTAAGGCGCAACCCTGTAACGCAATCTCTCTCTCTCTCTCACTCTGATCCTGCAACAGGTAGATACACACGTGTCCGCCTCTCTGAGAGCCGTGAGCTCGCTCCCGGCGCTCATGCACGGCGCCGGGAGTGGAGCTTTGTGACGGCGGTATGATTTAATAAAACCTGCTTAAAACCACAGCATAGCTGCTTATTTTTGCATGCCGCCGCAAAAGGACAGTTGGTATGGCAACATAGCACTAAGTGGCAATCAAATGTGATGGCTTTTGTATGCAGCAAAACACAAAAATCACACAAAATATGCCCTGCCATCTGGGGCTGTTTGCCCCTGCTTGTTACTTCTTCTCCTGCCTGTCACTGTTCTGTGTTATGTTGCTTACCTGTGTCTATATATAGGTCTTGTGGGGAGTCATTTGCTCTGTCTAGGTGCCATCATATAGACATCTGGTGGGTCTTCTTCTTCTTCATTCAGACCACTGAAGGGTCTCCTCCTGTCTCAGACGGCTGTGTTGTTCACAGTCATGCCTGTGGCGTACTGGTGGAACCTGAAGTGTTTCATGTTCACAGCATTCTTTCTGGCGTGCAGCAGTTCTCCTCATTCTATTGCTCTCCATCTGATGGGTCTTCTTCCTCTTCGTTCAGACCACTGGTTGAGGGATAGGTGCGTCGTAATTTCAGTTCATGGGCACGATCCTGAAAAAGTGTCTTTCGACCCTGTTCAGGAAGGCCCGTGCATGCCCGTAGAAACCAAGAAACTGGAGCACCCGGAGAAAATGAACGTTTTGCTTGGCATTTTACACACTTGTAGTGTAGGCTGGCATTCATCAAAGGTTACACATTTGCTGTCATGGAGGCATGGTGAGTTGTCCTATGATGCCTGAGTTCATAGGACGCGCTATGATGATGAGGCAGAGATCATAGGCCCTCCTATGTTGTCCTAGAAATGTGATTTAAAGTCTGCCATATCCTATGCTGGTGAAGGGTGTCCTCCTGTCTCAGATGGGTGTGATGTACTGCTGGAATCTCAGGTGTTTAATCTTCATGGCATCTTTTCTGACGTGCAGCAGTTGTCATCATTCTATTGCTCTACATCTGGTGGTTCTTCTTCTTCTTCTTCTTCATTGAGACCACTGGTTGAGGGATAGGTGCGTCGTAATTCCAGTTCATGGACAGGATCATGAAAATAGATCTGAGCAAAAAGAAGCTTTCCGGCATGGACTCACTGTATATGACATCATAAAGACATGAAGGCAGCCTTGATGTATATGACATCATAAAGACATGTTGCCTGATGTCTGTCACTGTATATGACACCATAAAGACATGAAAGCAGGCTTGATGTATACAACATCATAAAGACATCTGTCTATGTGCCATGAGCTTGATGTATATGACATCATAAAGACACATTTGTCTATGTGTCATCATATAGGCATCGTGAGTCATCCTGTGATGCCTGAGTTCATGGTCTATATGACATCATAAAGACACATTTGTTTATGTGTCCTATGATGCCTAAGTTCAAAGACACGTGGTCTATATGACATCATAAACATACATTTGTATGTTTCCTTCGATGCCTGAGTTCATAGGACATCCTATGATGTTCAGGCAGAGATCATAGGCCGTCCTATGATGTCTTATAAACGTGACACAGACAGACACAGATTTCTTGCTTTTATAATAGTGATGAAGAGTGATATAGTGCAAAAGTGGCAAGAATATCGGGACTCAGTAGATACAGGAAGATCTCTTTATGACATTCAAAAGCGGGTGGTCTCCGGAAGGAGACTTGGCAGAAACAGAGGAGATACTCATCGCCCGATTGAGAATTGGACATACTACTTTGAACCAGACGGTGCTACATACAATAGGTAAACACCCAACTGGCAGCTCTGCACATTGTGGTTCTCCGGAAACAGTTCAGCACGTTTTGTTTGAATGTCAGGGATACTGGGAACAAAGGAAACATCCGATTGCAGTAATGGAAAGGGCTAATTTAAGTTTTGTTTTGGAAAATATGTTAGTGTGGGGAACGTGAAATGAAGAAGCAGAGTGATTTTATAAATCAGATTTAATGTCGGCTTCACATCCCCAACATGTCTCATCCCAAAGGCAGAAGCAGAAAGAGGCTGATCGCAGTCAGACCCCCATACTTATGCATCACACAACAAAAGCCACATCATTATACATTACACCACAAAAGCCGACTTCACACGTCCTTGTCATATCCTTCCGATGTCCTCCCGTTCCTTCGCCTGACCCCCGGGGGTCAGGAAGTCCTTTCAGGTCTGCACCGCCGCTCCTCCATCTCCTCGTTGCTCTCTGTAGGTGGTGGAGACACATTGTCCTCTTCTGAGACGTGAGGTCATTCCACACATGCAATTACAACACATCCCCCTGTGTCTATCATATGCAGGAATGGATACATGAACCACAGCCCCCCCACAAACGTCTAAGAAAAGGACAATATATGTAGGCTCGCAGACTATGATGACATCACCGGCATAACTATACAAGTTGATCACGTTAAAAAACACAGTGATAACGAAAACAGTACAGTCTATGCCCCCTGTCCACCTTAAAACTGTTATGATAACCCCGACAGCATATCTTAAAGCGCATTATCATGTTCACATCAGTCTGTGTGTCGTCTGGGTTTCAACAGTCTTCCGAATCTGCTGTACGCCTGCCCCGGCGTCCCAGCGGCGCTGTCTTGTAAGGGATCTGCAGCTTGAGGAAAAAAGTGGTTATTTGATCCCTGCGGGGGGTTTGGGACGTGTCCCTTGGGAGGTCTACCACGCCGAGGTGCTCTCGCCGCCCGTGCAGGTTCGCCGCTCAACATGAAGGCAGGTTTGAGTCTGTCAATGCTGACTGTCTCTTTTCTGTCCCCCAAATCCAGCACAAAATGCTTATCACCAGGTTCCAGCACTCTAAATGGGCCATCATATGGTGGGCGGAGGGTTGGCTTTAAAGCGTCGTGCCTAACAAAAACAAACTCGGCATTTTTTAAAGCCTGGGGAACAAAAACCCGCGGAAAAGTGTGATGAACCGGGCCCGGGAGCATGTCTGCTCCCGTGCTGCTTAGTGGTCTCAGTGCTGAGAGGTGCCCCGGCTCTGGATGTTCTGGTAAGAATTCACCGGGGAGCCTGAGAGGTTGTGCAAACACTAACTCTGCTGGGGAGGCATCTAGACCCTCCTTGGGCGCAGAATGCAACCCCAATAAAACCCATGGTAGTTTGTTAACCCAATTTGCATCCGTTAGTGATGCTCTGAGGGCAGCCTTCAAAGACCTATGAAAACGCTTGCATAAACCGTTAGCCTGTGGGTGATACGCGGTAGTGCGATGGGTTGTCACCCCTAAGCTGCTGGCCATCGCAGACCAGAGCTCTGAGACAAACTGGGGACCCCTATCGGACGTGATGTCCGACGGGACCCTGAAACGTGCCACCCAGGTCGTTAAAAAAACGCGAGCCACTTCTGCGGCCGTAGTTGACGTCAGCGGGACGGCTTCTGGCCAACGTGTGGTTCGATCCACCATTGTTAAAAGATGTGTGAACCCCTGCGACGATGGTAGGGGGCCCACGAGGTCGACGTGCACATGGTCAAACCTCCTGGCCAGAATTGGGAACGGTTCTAAAGGAGCTTTCGTGTGTTTGTGAATTTTGGCACGTTGGCAAGACATGCATGTTCTTGCCCACTCCTTTACGTGCTTGCGCAGGCCTGGCCAAACAAACTCCGCCACCATTTTCACCGAAGCGCACACTCCCGGGTGCGCCAGGGAGTGAATCGAGTCAAAAACGCGGCGGCGCCACGTGGCGGGGACTACCAGGCGAGGTCGCCCGGTTGACACGTCGCAGATTAAGGGGGGCACACCGTCATGCAAACCCCTGCTCTCCAGCCTTAACCCTGTTGGTCCAGACCGGAGCGCGCGCACGTCCGCGTCACTGCCTTGTTCCGCTGCCATGGCTGCGTAATCTGTCCCTACGTGGACTGGGGCCGTGTACGCTTCCGTGTTGGGCTTGCGCCCTGCGGCTGTGGTAGTATGATCTGTCTCCGCGTGCCCTGACGATGTCACGGCATGGGAGAGGCAATCTGCCACCACGTTGAGTTTGCCCGCTACGTGCCGAATGTCTGTGGTAAATTCCTAAATGGTGGCCAGCTGCCTTTGTTGCCGGCCCGACCAAGGCTCTGAGATTTTAGACATCGCAAAAGTGAACGGTTTATAGTCGACAAAAGCCGTGAAACACCGACCTTCCAGCCAAAACTGGAAATGGCGGATGGCTAAATGAAGCGCTAACAGCTCTCTGTCAAGCGTGCTGTATTTGCGCTCGGTTTCGTTTAGGGATTTGCTAAAAAAAGCTAGCGGTTGCCAAACCCCGTTAACGTGCTGCTCCACGACCGCCCCTATGGCCAAATCTGATGCGTCCGTGGTAAGCGCTATGCGGGCCGAGGGGTCGGGGTGGGCCAAAAGCGCGGCGTCAGCCAGGGCTCTTTTTACTTCCGCGAATGCGTGCTCCCGTTCCGGGGACCACACGACCGCGCTGGAGGGCTTTTGCTTTCTAAGCGCGGTGTATAACGGCTGCATGAGCTGAGCTGCGCGGGGTAGGAAACGGTTGTAAAAATTTACCATTCCCAAAAATTCTTGCAGCGATCTGACCGTTTGTGGTCGGGGAAAATTTGCCACTGCGTGCACTTTATTGGGCAATGGGACTGCCCCTTCTGGGGAAACGCGGTGTCCCAAAAAATCAATCTGTGCCACACCAAATCGGCACTTGGTTGGGTTAATTATTAACCCGTGTTCTTCCAGCCTCTGAAAAACTGTAGTGAGGTGATTTTCGTGTTCCTCCTCGGTCGCGCTGGCGACTAAAATATCGTCGAGGTAGATAAACACGAAAGGAAGATCGCGTAACACAGCGTCCATCATACGCTGGAATGTTTGCACTGCACCTTTCAGGCCAAAAGGCATGCGCAGAAACTCGAAAAGACCAAAAGGGGTTATTACGGCCGTTTTAGGGACGTCCTCAGGTCGGACTGGGACTTGGTGGTAGCCGCGGACCAGGTCTATTTTAGAAAAAATACGCGCACCTGCCAGATGTAGTGAAAAATCTTGGATGTGTGGGATTGGGTAGCGGTCATGAGCAGTGCCATTGTTTAATCTGCGATAATTGCCGCAAGGTCTCCAGGAGCCGTCAGCTTTCGGGACCATATGCAGTGGCGAAGCCTAAGGGCTTTTCGAGCGCTGAATAATGCCCAGTTTTTCCAGGCTGGCGAACTCGTCGTGTGCTATGGCGAGCTTGGTTGCGTCTAAGCGCCGAGCTTTAGCAAACACCGGGGGGCCCGTTGTGGGAATGAAGTGCTCCACCCCGTGTTTCGCTACTGTTGCCGAACATTTGGGAACTGTGAGTGCTGGAAATTGGGTGAGGAGTTTGTCAAACTTACCTCCTGCTGTGGCGACGTTGGCCTGCACGGGTGGTGGGGACACTCGAGCTGAACAGGGGGCAGAAGAGAAAGGCAGTGCATTGATTAAGCGTCTGTTTGCAAGATCAACCAACAACCCATGTGAACATAAGAAATCAGCCCCTAACATGTTGAAACTCACCGCCGCTATGATAAAGGTCCACTCATAAGTGCGGCCGTGTAAGGAGAGAGACAAGGTCCTTTCACCATAAGTGCTGATGATTGAGCCGTTCGCTGCCATTGCCCCGTTGCCGCAGGGTCCAGCCACCCGGTCAGCGTAGGATGGGGTGATGAAACTCCTTTGAGCTCCGGTGTCTATGAGGAATTGTCGCCCGGAGCCTTCATCAGTTATGTAGAGCAGCTTGTTGGCCTCGCCGAGAGCCGTAGCTGCTAACGGTTCCCAGCTTTGGAGTTTCCCGAGCTCTTGAAACTGCAAGGTGGCACACACTTGTATGCCCTCTCAGCGAATCGCCGGTGGTAGTAGCAGAGGTCGTCCCGTCTGTTGCGTCGCGGCCGCGTCGCTGCCATGGTGGGTAGGGTTTGTTCCGACGCCTCTGGCTCCCTGATGTCCTGGGCTTCTGCACCGAGGTCTGCCGCTGCTGCTGTGGCCATCTGCTCGCCGCAGGAGTTGAGGAGTCACTGTGCTTCTCGGGCCAGCGCGCGGAAGTCCTGCTGGGTCTTGCAACTCATGCTGGCCAGAGTCCCTCTCATGTGCGTCGGGAGAGTGCTGAGGAAGATGTGCTGAAAGAGGAAGTTGTCATTGTCTGTCTCTCTCAGCTGAAGCATGTCTTCCATCAGGGCCAACGGTCTGCGCCCACCGTGGCCATATATCGCCAGTAGTCTCTTGGCCCTTTCCTCGGCCGAGGGAACGAAGCTCTCGATGAGAGTAGCCTTCAGCTCCTCGTATTTGTCGCTGGTGGGCGGCTGCTGTATCACGCTCCGCGCGCATTGTGCTGTGGTGGTGTCGAGCCTGGCGACGACGTGGTAGAACTTGGTTTCGTCCGTCGTCACCCCTGCCAGCGCAAACTGTGCCTCAGCCTGCTTGAACCACGAGTTCGGGTCGTTCTGCCAGAATTCTGGGAGCTTAATGGCGACGGCGCTTGCTTGGGCCGCCCCCGACGAGTCTGCCACGGGAGAACACCTTTGGTCCATTCTCACGTCTGGTCACCAATGTGGGGAACGTGAAATGAAGAAGCAGAGTGATTTTATAAATCAGATTTAATGTCGGCTTCACATCCCCAACATGTCTCATCCCAAAGGCAGAAGCAGAAAGAGGCTGATCGCAGTCAGACCCCCATACTTATGCATCACACAACAAAAGCCACATCATTATGCATTACACCACAAAAGCCGACTTCACACGTCCTTGTCATATCCTTCCGATGTCCTCCCGTTCCTTCGCCTGACCCCCGGGGGTCAGGAAGTCCTTTCAGGTCTGCACCGCCGCTCCTCCATCTCCTCATTGCTCTCTGTAGGCGGTGGAGACACATTGTCCTCTTCTGAGACGTGAGGTCATTCCACACATGTAATTACAACACATCCCCCTGTGTCTAAGGAATGGATACATGAACCACATTAGTAACCTCAGTCAAAGAAACATATGTAGCTCTACTTAGATATTAAAGTGCAACTTGATTAATATAAAGAATGTAGTTTTTTTTTTCCCTGCCATTCTCTTGTCCACGCTCCAACCCGGTGGGTGGCAATGGTACACCTGCGGCCTGGTTGCCGGCCGGCGATCAGATCTGGAAGAAGAAGAAGAGTGATATAAACAGTGACGCGGGTGATGACAACAAAACCTGGATGAATCCCGAATCTTGGTCAAAACATCATAAACCTATGAGGAAGACGTCACAAAGCTATGAGGAAATCGTTGCAACACTATAAGGAAAACGTCACAAAGCTATGTGGAAAACATCACAGAGCGACAAAGCTATGAGGAAGATGTCACAAAGCTATGAGGAAAACGTCACAAAGCTATGAGGAAAACATAATCAAGTCAGTGGCGGTAATGCATCTTTGAGCTGGTTGCCAACTGCCAATCAAATCGAAGAAGAAGAAGAAGAAGAAGAAGAAGAAGAAGAAGAAGAAGAAGAAGAAGAAGAAGAAGAAGAAGAAGAAGAAGAAGAAGAATGTTTAAGCTTCCACCATCAATTAACTAATTTGGCACAAAGAACAGAAATGGTTTAGTTCAGAATTTGTGGTGATTTGTGGTGGTTCCGCTGCCAGGAACTCCTGACCTTGTTAACCCGGGTGACGTCCGAGCCGGTATGAGTTACTTTCTGACTGACCATTTCATGAAACTGCTTGCAAAGTATTTGAGTACCGCTAGCTTTTGCTGGACTAGTGGCACATTCTTGGCAGATAGAGGTATTATCAGTGGCAAGGACAGGCCAAGATAAACTGACTCCAGTATCTGTTGCAGTGACTGACCAGATGATAGGTTTGTTTATTTCTGCTCTTTGTGTAGTGCATGTCTCAATGCACCGACTGGCAAAAGTCCACCACAGACCTTGCAACAGATGTGCTTATCTGCCAGGATGTCCAGTCTCACCCCGTATAACTGGGAGTGGTCCACCACAGACCTGTGACAGATATTGTTTTTAGTTCTGCCAGGATGCCCAGTTTCACCCTCCATGCTCTTGGAAGGGCAGGTTTGCCGGTTGAGTCGCTGACGGCCCGATCCATGAGACAGATTTTCATGGTTATTCAGTAGCAAGCAAACCAGTGCCTGACCTGACATAACATGCCATTCTATGTAGCGTCAGGTTTAAAGTAGTGTGTCCAATTCTTAACCGGGTGATGAGTATCTCTTTCCTGCTTCTGCCAACTCCCATTCCAGAGTTTACCTGCTTTTGAATGCCATTAAGATGTCTTCCTGTATCTACTGAGTCCCAATATCCTTACTACTTTTCCACTACATAACTTTTAATTATTGAATTGCCTTCTGCCTTACTGAGTGAGATTTCCAGATTGATTGCTTCGAATTTTAATGATTGATTTGCTAATAAATCCGCATCCTCATCACCCTCTATTCAAAAGTGGGCTGGAACCCTAGTGATGATAATCAAGTCAGTGGCGGTAATGCACCTGTAAGCTGGTTGCCAACCGCCAATCAAATCTAAAGGAAGAAGAAGAAGAAGAATGTACCTGTACAGTAGAAGAAGTAGAATGATCAAATCCAACTCCAACTTCAGATATATAGAGTGATTAACTTAAAGATGTGTGAAGGACAACAATGCAACTGAAGATAGAGTAGGTGGCAGTAATGCACCTGTAAGCTGGTTGCCAACCGCCAATCAAATCTAAAAGAAGAAGAAGAGTGATAATATGGAGTGAAGAATGTGGCGGTAATGCACCTGTAAGCTGGTTGCCAACTGCCAATCAAATCTAAAAGAAGAAGCTGGTTGCCAACCGCCAATCAAATCCAAAAGAAGAAGAATTATGAGCCCGTATTACTTCACCCTATATCATCACTCTTCTTCTTCTTCTTTTTCTTTTAGATTTAATTGGCGGTTGGCAACCAGCATACAGGTGCATTTACGCCACTGACTTGATTATCATCACTCTATATCTTTGTATAAGGAGTTGTGAACAACTCCCCATGTGTGAAAAAATGATCTGTCCTTGGACTGTGTCCACCATTTCTTCTTTTAGATTTGATTGGCGGTTGGCAACAAGCTTACAGGTGCATTACTGCCACTGACTTGATTGTCATCACTCTATATCTCTGTACGAGGAGTTCCGAACAACTCCCCATGGGTGAAAAAATTATCCGTCCTTTGACTGTGTTCGAGTTGCGGCCTCGCTCGGCTTGTAAACATTCCCTCTATCAGTCCTCTAGGTGGCGGCACCATCTTTATGGCATTCAAAAGCAGGAAAACTCTGGAATGGGAGTTGGCAGAAACAGGAAAGAGGAGATACTCATCACCCGATTAAGAATAGGACATACTACTTTGAACCAGATGCTACATAAAACTCTTTTCCATAGTCCCAGTTCTTTTTTACTTGTTTCGATTCTCCACTACTTGTTTCTTCCTGGGTTGTTCACCCATTGCAACCCTGTAAAGCCGCGTAAACTCTGTAGTGGGCGGGATTGAGGCGGCCCCATACTCTGCTGACGTCATCTCCGGTGACCGACTTATTCACAACAAAGAAAATGGCGGATTACGAGCGGAGGATTTCCACGTTGGTTCTTGTATGGCTTTTGAACACAATGTTTTGAGATGCTGTGATGCAGCACTTGTGTAGCAATAATTAGACATTTCATTTTTGTCATGATTCATGTGCATACATTTGTCAAACTTTGGTTTTTTAAATAAAATTTGGTGAAATTTTCATCTACGTCTCCTCTGTTGTTCATAACGGTTAACTCTTAAGGGACAGCTAATTAAATGCTAAAAGCTTGTAATTGACCTTGGAATTATATGTTGATACTTGTTATATTTCCAATTAATCATAGCCCTATTTTACTTACAAAATAAGTGAAATTACTTTTAAAAAAAAGCCAATTCAACTGTAGTAAAATTCTTGTGTCTCATTTTCCCATTGATAGTTATTTTTAAGGGATATGTGTTCAGGGATGGGAAATTACACGCTAAAACACCGTAGAAAATGACTGCAGAAAAATGCAGCAGCTGAACAACTCCCTTTTGGTTTGCTTGAACTGCCAATTGACCTTGGAATTATATGTGGAAACTTGTTATATTTCAAGTTAATCCTAGCCCACTTTTACTTACACAATAACTTTGAAAATTTTAAAGAAAGGCAATCCAACTGTAGCACCGTTTTGTATGTCGAGTGTCATTTGAGTATCATTTTCCCATCTATTGATATTCCTAAGGCATATGTATTCAGGGATGGTTGATTACAAGTTAAAACACCTTAGAAAAATGACAACAAAAAAGGCAGCAGCTAGACAACTCACTTTTGGTTGGATGGAATTGCAAATTGACCGTGGAATTATATGTGGAAAATTGTTATATCCACTTAATCCTAGCCCAGTTTGTCTTAAAAAATAAATTTAAAAAATTTAAAGTAAGCCAATCAAACTGTAGCACCATTTTTTTATGTAGAGTGTAATTTGAGTGTCAATTTCTAATCTATTGATATTTATAAGGGATATGTGTTCAGGGATGGGTAATTACACGTTAAAACACCTTAGAAAATCACGGAAAAAAAAAAAACAGCAGCTAGACAACTCACTTTGTTTTTGACGGAATTGCCAATGTACCATGAAATTTTCTGATGACACTTTTGTTATTCCGATTAAATACTGTGACATTGTCAGACTGGCCAACACCAAATTATAATTTTATTTTTCAAACCTATGACACTTTGTATGTATTGAATCAGAAAATCATAGGTTTATCATATTCATGTCAACCTTTTAAGCTACAAAACTGTTGTATTTGGGTTTACATGTATGGGTATTTTCACTTTAAATTATACTAGACTCATTATGTATTGAAATTCTATGAATTTGGAATGACGATAGAAGATTCAATTTACATGTACTTACCTTTTACCTTCAGTGTCTACTGCTGAATGTAAAGTACACCTGTGCCACTGCTTACAATTTAACTTGAAAACAGTACTAAATTTAGAGAGATGAATACAGCCGTGATAATTTTTATTAACTTTAACAATAACAATTACATTAGCTTTAAAAATCGTGACACCTTTATGTATGAACAGCGGCATTTGGATAATATGAGGCAATGGAATGTGTATGTAATTTTTCGCCTTTCTCATTTAGTTATAACAGACAAACCACACTTTTTTTTTCCACAATATCTTTATTGAACCTTTTTTTTTTTAACAAACATGATACAAACAATCAAACACTAACACTAAAGTACTACAAAAAAAAAAATGCACTAAAAACACCAACAACCACCAACAAAATCAAGTCTTCAACAATGCTCCTCTGTTTAGTCTAGACAATCCAATACATAAGTATACATATTATGTTCACCAGTTTGGAATTTACAAGGTCCACACACATCATTCACCTTCTTCTTCAAGAGTTATGTTTAAATTTTTTACATAATCAATAAAAGGTCTCCATATATTCTCAAACACAATTTCCTTTGATTTTAGTATATATGTTATTCTTTCTAATGGAAGGTTTGTTAACATCTGTCTTAACCACTGAGTCACATCTGGTCTATGAGTCTTTTTCCATAATAGTGCAATACATTTTTTGGTATTAAGCAAACTGAGGTCTATGAATGTTCTTTCACTTTTATTAAAATTATGCTTTTCTGGGTACAGACCCAACAAAAACAGTTTAGGATTCAATATGATTTGTTTTGAGATTATTTTTTCAATTGTTACCCTCACCTCTTCCCAAAACATTCTTATTAATCTACATTCCCATAAACAATGAAATAGGGTTCCTTTACTTTCCATGCATTTTGTGCATGTATCTGGTATATTTTTGTTATATCTATTTAACTCCTCCGGTGTAACATACATCCGCATTAACCATTTGAAATGTATCAATTTAAGGCGTGCATTTATTGATTTGGTTTGAGCTTCTGTACAAGCCAATTCCCATTGTTCCTCTGAAATTTCAATTTGCAGATCTTCTTTCCAGTAGTTTAATCTTTTCAGTGAATTTTCACTTGAAGATAGTGTCAATGAGTTATAAAACTCTGAAATAATACCCTTTCTTTTACTATCTTTCATCATCATTTTTTCCAAGGATGAATAAATAGGTCGAGTGAGAGCTTTATTTTGATTTGATCGAATAAAGTTTCTAAGTTGAAGATATTTAAAAAAATGTGTTCTATTGAGATTAAATTTGATCCTCAGCTCTTCAAAAGACATTATGTTGTCTGCACATGGCAAATATAAATCCTGAATCTTTTGTATCCCTTTTAAATTCCATACTTTAAATACAGCGTCCGCTCTCCCTGGTTTAAAATATTGATTACCCCATATTGGACTAAATTGTGACAATAACTGTGGTTCTTTTAAATAGTTTTTAGCTTCACACCATATTTTGATCATATGCTTTACAAATGGATTTTTAACTTGTTTTTGTAATTTTTTTGCCGAATCTGAGTATATGAATATGGGAAGAGGTAAAGGTAAATTGTATGATTCCATTTCAGTCCAGTGAGGGAGATCATTTGATGAAAAATAATATGTCATAGACCTCAGTTGTGCCGACCAATAATACAACATAAAATTTGGACATTTCAGACCTCCACGATCAAATGGTAAATATAATAAAGACAAACGTAATCTAGCCCTCCTGTTGTTCCATATAAATTCCACTAACTTTTTTTTTTATTCTTGAGAATAGATCTAAAGGTGGTGATAAGGGAATGTATTGAAATAAATAAAGTATTTTAGGTAAAATATTACTTTTAAGTATATTGATTCTCCCGATCATCGACATTGGTAGTGACATCCATCTCTGAGTTAACTCACTGATATCTGACATTAAGGCTTCATAGTTGACACTGGCGACTGATTCTAGCTTAGGCATAATTTGGATTCCTAAATATTTAAACTGATTTACAACATTGAATTGATTTA
The DNA here is from genome assembly GCA_020510985.1 of Pholidichthys leucotaenia. Taxonomy (NCBI): domain Eukaryota; kingdom Metazoa; phylum Chordata; class Actinopteri; order Cichliformes; family Pholidichthyidae; genus Pholidichthys; species Pholidichthys leucotaenia. Next base: position 293,020,059 of record CM035847.1, read on the forward strand.
CCTCAGGGGCTGGGTAATTTCTCTGGGTCTCATTTAGCATTAATATTGAAGATTTAGTTTTATTTATTTTATATCCTGATATTTCCCCAAAATTCTTTATTAAATTCAACAAGGTTGGAATTGATTTTTTTAGATTCGACATAAACAAAATTATATCATCGGCGTACAGGGAGATTTTATGTTCTGTTGGTCCAACTTTAATTCCATATATTTGTGAATGTAAACGTATCGCTATCGCTAAAGGTTCAATTGCCATAGTAAACAGTAAAGGTGAAAGTGGACAGCCTTGTCGACATCCTCTATTGATTTTTATTGGTTTTGAAATATTGTTATTTGTTAGGATTTCTGCTGTAGCATTATTGTATATTATTTGAACCCATTTTATGAAATTATTTCCAAGTCCAAACCTTTGTACGACTTCAAAAAGAAAGGGCCATTCAACTCTATCAAAGGCCTTTTCGGCGTCCAGTGATAGGAGAGCTGTATCCGGTGCTTCTTTATTAAAATAAATAATATTAAATAGTCTTCTTACATTATGGAAGCCTTGTCTACCCTTTATAAAGCCATTCTGATCTCGATTAATAATATTTGGTAAAATTTCTTGTATTCGTCTTGCTAAAATTTTACAGATTATCTTAAGGTCGGCGTTTAATAGGCTTATTGGTCTCATATTTTCACATTTATTAGAGGGCTTACCTGGTTTTGGCAGCAGTATAATTAAGGCATTATTTATGTATGATGGTAAATTATTATTTTGAAATGCTTCTAAAACCATTTCCAAAAAAGGTTTTATTAATTTATTCTTAAATTTTTTATAAAGGCTAACTGGAAGACCATCTGGTCCTGCACTTTTTCCTGATTTCATATTATCAATGGCTAGCCCAACTTCTTCTTGACTAATTTTAGACTCCAATATCTCCCTGTTTTCATTTGGAATACACGGTATAGACAGTTCGTTCAAAAACCCATTTAGTTTTGTTAAATCAGGTTCATTTTTGGTATCATATAATTTTTCATAGTAATCTCTAAAGGCTCTATTAATTTCTAAAGGATCTATAACTACCTGTCCGTTACTTATAATACTGGTAATTGGTGTTTTAATTTCCAATTGTTTAATCTGCCATGCTAATAATTTTCCTGATTTTTCACCTTGTTCATAAAAAGATTGTTTCGATCTTAGAAGACTCGAGGCAGCTCTATTCGCTGATTTTTTGTCGTATTCAGCTCTCAAAATCAGTAATTCATTCTCCAACCTTGGGTCACTTCCTGCATACACTTTTTCCTGAAGATTTTTTATTTTATGTTCCAATTTAGCTCTCTCCTCTCGAGTCTTCTTAGATTTTGATCCTGTATAACTAATAATATGTCCCCTAATAAAAGCTTTGAAAGCCTCCCACTTTACACATGCTGATGTTTGTGTAGTATTGATGTCAAAGAACTCGTCTATCTGTTTTTCTATATACTTGACAAATTCCTCATCCTGAAGCCATTTATGCTGAAATTGCCATCTACCTGATTCCTTTGTCAATTTTTTATCTACATATATTAGACAACAGGGTGCATGATCAGAGATCACGATGTTATCATAAAAGCAGTTTTGAATCTTGGACCTTAATTCTGTGGAAATCAAAAAATAATCAATACGTGAGAATGTCTTGTAGGTACTGGAATAACAAGAATAGGCTTTAACTTGTGGTTTCATTTCTCTCCATATATCTAACAATCTCAATTCTTTCATAAAATGATTAATAGTCATCCTACATCCAATGTGCGTACAATCCAGTCCTGTTGATCTATCCACACCTGGATTCAATGTACAATTAAAATCCCCTGCTATTATATGTTGCCCTGTAAGTGATGATAAGATGAGAAATAAATTAGCAAAGAACTTCTGATCATCTATATTGGGACCATATAAGTTCACAAGATTTATATTTTCTAATAGCAAAGAACCTTGAATGATTACATATCTTCCAAATTTGTCTCCAATTACATTTTTCACTTGAAAAGGAACTGATTTATGTATGAGAGTCATAACTCCCCTGGCTCGGGATGAAAATGAAGAGGTGAATACACTTCCCTGCCATCTACTCCTAATTCTTTTAACATCCTCCTCTATCAGATGAGTTTCTTGTAAAAACACAATTCTTGAACCCATGTCCTTTATTTTATTCATAACTTGTTTAAGTTTTTTTAAATTTTGTAGACCTCTGCAATTCCATGAAGTTAAATTAAGATTAACACTTTGGTCCATGATCAATAGAGAGTTTGGGATTACCTTGCAGTGTAAACATGCTCATACAGAGAAGCAAAAACATGAGTGGTTGAACATTCATCCTACAAACTACACACAAACTACACACAAACAAATTTCCCCTTCCCACACTTGTGGCAAACCCCCCAAAATCAAAAGAAAAATTCTGTCTCCCGATATAGCCATCGACCGTTCCACACCCACGGGGAACAGCCTAAGCCACTCCTTCTTCATCCTCCCAATCACCCTAACTCTACTGCTTTTAATGACGTAACATTAACTCTCCTCTGTAGTTTTCCAACTTAACTCCAAAATTTTTAACAACTTTGTACATCATAGTTTTTTTTTTTGTTTGTTTTGTTTTTGTTTTGTTTTTTTAATATATAATACAATCTATATTTTGTAAACTTACTATTTACTTCAAGTCAGTCAGATGCCTGTGCAAATGCTTAATTATTCTACCTTATATTTTGTTCATGCTTAGCTCCCACCAGTCTCTTCTTCTTCTTTGATCTTCTTGATGAACTCCTGCGCCTCCTCTGGGGTCTTGAAGATGTGGGTTCTGCCCTCATACGTGGTCAGCAGTCTCGCAGGATAGATTACACCATGACGAATCCCAAGGTTGCGCAGCTCCTTACGTACGGGATCAAACTGCTTCCTCAATTGCTGGATTCCTGTGGCCAAATCTGGGTAGAACCGCACCTGCTGGTCCTGGTGTTTAATCTCTCCTTTAGCACGTGCAGCGTTGAAGATCTTCATCCTGTCTCTGTTGCTAAGAAACTTCATAATTAAGGTCCTCGGCGGTCCCTTATCTCTCCGTGGGCCAATACGATGTGCTTTTTCCAGAACCACTGCTGATTGCAACTCCTCGCTGCCCAGCACCTCCGGAATCCACTTTTCCAGAAAGGAACATACGTCCCGACCTTCTGATTCCTCTGGAAGACCCACCAGCCTCAAATTATTCTGTCTTGACCGAGATTCCAAATCCAAAATATTATCTTCCAGAGATTTATTTTTTTTTTCCAAAGTGCGCACCTTTAATTGAAGACGGGTGACGTCATCTTCAGCACTAGCGAGACGGAGCTCCATCTGCGCCGTTCGTTCTACACAGTCACCCAATTCCTTTCTTATTCCTTCCAACGCTGTCATAATCCCATCAAATCTAGAGGAAAAGTCCGCTCTCATTGAACTCATGGCAGCCATCAGCGCATCTGCGCCTCCCCCCGCAGATATCGCACCGTTGCCAGCCTCCTCCGCCATATATGGAGTTTTGTTTGCTGCGTCACAGACCTGAAAGTCCGTTAATTTGGACTGTTTCGGCGGCTCGCTTTTTCCTTTTCCTGGTTTTCCAGCCTTAGGCTTCGCCGACATATCCTCACCCAAATGCTGGGATACGTTCTGTCCCAAATGAGAGAGTTATTTGCCGATTTTTTTTCTCCAGGAGCAGAGCAGAGCGAGACACGTCCGTCCTACGTGGCAGCCATAACCGGAAGTCCCGACAAACCACACTTTTATCCAAAAAATTAATTTAATAACATTAGAAGGCATTTGACCGCGTCCCTCGTGGATTTTTGTGGGGGGTGCTTCGGGAGTATGGGGTATCGGGCTTGTTGTTACGAGCTATTCGGTCTCTGTACGACCGTTGTGAGAGTTTAGTTCGCATTGCCAACACTCGGTCGGAGTCATTCCCAGTGAGAGTTGGACTCCGCCAGGGCTGCCCTTTGTCACCGGTCCTGTTCATAATTTTTATGGACAGGATTTCTAGGCGCAGCCAGGGAATGGAGGGTGTCATGCTTGGTGACCACAGGATCTCATCTCTGTTGTTTGCAGATGATGTTGTCCTGTTGGCTTCATCCAGCAATGACCTACAGCTCTTGCTGGGACGGTTTGCCGCTGAGTGTGAAGCGGCTGGGATGAGAATCAGCACCTCCAAGTCCGAGTCCATGGTCCTCAGCCGGAAAAAGGTGGATTGTCCTCTCCGGGTTGGGGACAGGCTCCTGCCCCAAGTGGAGGAGTTTAAGTATCTTGGGGTCTTGTTCACGAGTGAGGGGAAAATGGAGCGAGAGATCGACAGACGGATTGGAGCAGCATCTGCAGTGATGCGGACGTTGTACCGGTCTGTTGTGGTGAAGAGGGAGCTTAGTTCTAAGGCAAAGCTGTCGATTTACCAGTCAATCTACGTTCCTACTCTCACCTATGGTCACGAGCTTTGGGTAATGACCGAAAGAACGAGATCGCGGATACAAGCGGCTGAAATGAGCTTTCTCCGTAGGATTGCTGGACTCACCCTCAGAGATAGGGTGAGGAGCTCAGTCATCCGGGAGAGGCTCAGAGTAGAACCGCTGCTCCTCCACATTGAAAGGAGTCAGTTGAGGTGGTATGGGCATCTGATTAGGATGCCTCCTGGACGCCTCCCACTTGAGGTGTTTCAGGCACGTCCCACTGGGAGGAGACCCCGGGGCAGACCCAGGACTCGGTGGAGAGACTATGTCTCCCAGCTAGTCTGGGAACGCCTTGGTATCCCCTCTGAAGAGCTGGAGCAGGTGGCTGGGGAGAGGGAAGTCTGGGCTTCTCTGCTTGAACTGCTGCCTCCGCGACCCGGACCTCCGGAAAAGCGGTAGAAGATGGATGGATGGATGGATAGAAATATTCCCAAAACATGTTTAAACACGGGGATTTTTCAATACTTCCACAAGACTGCCAAAATGGTTTAGGAAAACTCTGTTGAAAGAAGCCGTCTCGGTCAGCTCATCCCTTCTGAATGCTTCTTCCTTCTCCTGGGCTGATTGCAGGTTTGCTGCAAGCATTCGTAGCTCCTGATGGTGTCTTTCGCGCTGTTCGTGGAACCGTTCGTGCTGTTCGAGCATCCTATCATGGGCCAGCATCTCATCAGCATGACTCTGGGACATCACTGATGCCAGGTCGCCCAAGTTGTTGCTTCTTCTCCTCCTCGCTAGATGAAAGACATAATTTTTTTTTAGATAATGCTGTAGCAAAACATGTCAAAAAAAAAAATTGGAATTAAACTTGTGAAAGCCGGTGGTGGGACGCTTCTTTGCTGTATTTAAGATCAACTGTCATGTTGCTGGCCCTCAGTACAGTGGATTGTGTATCTTCTGGGTAGCTGTGGTTAGGCTACATCCCATTCATTCAGAAAATGAATAATTTGAAAAAATTTTTGATTGGATGGGTTTTTTTTAAACAAATTTCTTTGTACTGTGGCCTTAGAAATCAGAAGGGGTTAATACTGTTCACTGAAGCATGTTGATTTGAAAGTCGGAACATGTGCTTTTATTTTTTATAAAAAATACAACAGTATTTTGACCACCACCACACCTAATAAAAACTGCACTGGGTTGTTATGAAAACACCCCTGCATCTAGTGGGGTTTTTTTTAAGTACAAAGACATTTTACATTCCTTATTAGGCGTCTATAGAAAATAACAATCACATAAAAAAAAACGGGTGGTCATTTTCAGTTGTGCCTTACCAGAACTTGCCTGGGACATGACGGATGGTGATGGACCTGCCGATATTGCGCAGAAAGCTGTCGACACCGATTCTGGCCCACAGAGAGACGCCGGAGAGTCAGGGCGGTCCTGTGAGGCGGACCCCTGGCATGTGAGAAGTGATTCTAGAAGGAAAATGCACACACTAAAGCTCACCAAGAAAGTGCAACATGTACAGAAAACACCAAACTTTTTAACCAGAATACAATAATAAGCTTCTTTCAGCGTTTGGTTTAAGTGAATACTGAAATAAAAGCGTGAAGCTGCGTAGGTAGCCGGATATTAGCTGGCTAACCATCATCAATGGCTAAGCATCATCACTAACCATTGCCCACAATCGAAAAACTTTCTTTATTGCTTAAAAGAAGTGAGCTTTTGACCGAAAGGACAAATCTACGAAAAGACAGACAATATTAAAAAACACTCACCGTCAACGGTTTCCAATTGCGTGCCAGTGTCAAGCACAATTACTAGCAGGCCGATGCCCATATATCGCGTCCATCTGATCGTACCATTTCCACTCCTTTCTACTCGCACCACTGCGTCCGTTATGGTCCTTTATGGCCCGATAATCGCTCTTCATTTTTTTTAGTTTTTCCACTGTTTGGCAGTCCGGATGAACTCTTGGGCCGCCATTTGGTTGGACAAATGCTGGTATATTTTTTCACTTCAAGTTGCCCCATCCACCTCGCTCTGGATGTGGTCGTCAGCTACGAAGGAAAGAAAAGTCCGCACCTCCTGGTTTGTCCATGGAATAAACTTGCGCGTGGACATCGTTAACACAATTGTGAAGCCGCTCACCGTGTTTACTCGCTGAACTTACAAATGGCGGTCGTGCAGCTTCAACAGAAAACTGAAAACGGACACTCTGTGATGTTACGCGCTGATCAGCGGCTAGCAGTCGATTGACGAAAAATCACACCTCGCTTTTTCTCGCTTGTCCCCTGCCCCTAAACTGGCACGAAAATCGTATCGGTTAAAGCGTGTAGGGTACTGTGGAAAGAGCGAGAAACTGAGTAAAGTAAAAGTAAGTAAAGCTAAGGTGATACTTGTGGAAAAGTGCCTATAGAATAGGTAAACACCCTACTGGCAGCTGTGCACATTGTGGTTCTCCAAAACAGTTCAGCACATTTTGTTGGAATGTCAGGGATACCAGGAACAAAGGAAACATCTGATTGAAGTAATGGAAAGGGCTAATTTAAGTTTTGCTTTGGAAAACAGGATTGTAACATCAGTCAAAGAAATATATGTAGGTCTGTTTAGATATTTAAGTGCAACTGGATTAATAAAAAGAAGTTAGGTTTCATTTTCCCTGCTCACTCTGTCTGGTCAGGAGCTGTAGTCCAAAAATCCTGCCACCACGAGTGATGCCTGCCTTTGAGCTTTGATGATGTCATAGCGAGTCCTATGGTCGTGAGTGATGCCTGCCTTTGATCTTTGATGTCATTGCGAGTCCTATGATTTTTTAGGGAATCCTGTGATCATGTTATCGGGACAAAGATTTCTTGAATTATATATAGAGTGAAGTGATGAGTGATGCTGCGATGGACTGACGATCTGTTCAGGGTGTACCCTGCCTCTCAGCCAAAGATGCTGGGATAGGCTCCAGTTCCCCCGTGACCTGAAAAGGATTAAGCAGAAGAAGATGGATGGATGGATTGATGGTGACGAGTAATACCTGCATATGATCATGAGTGATTACTGCCTTTGATCTTTAATGATGGCATAGCGAGTCCTAGAATCGTTTATGATGTTCCTATGATCTCTACATGATGTCTATGGCTGTGTTCAAAATGTTCACTTATTCCCCATATAGTGTACTATATAGTGAATCAGCCATTTTGTAGTGTTGTTCGAAATCGTAACTGAAAATTTCATTCACTTTATAGTACACTCAAAGTTTCCCATAATGCATTCTGAAAAGTAGTGTACAACGGATGGTCACTACATTCAGCCATATAGACCATAATGCATTGCAGCCTGACGTCATCAGCGATGGAGCGAGCGGAGAAAGGGGAGATGACCTACAAGTGTAAGTAGTATTTTAGATTTATTTATACTGAAATAAATTTTGTGGCTTGGTAAAACTTGATCAAGCGAAACCACTAGCCACTAGTGTCTTCTTTGCTCTTTTATAAGCAGGTTTATGGTTGTAGTACGGTGATGTTAGCATGTTAACATTAGCTTGCTAACGGATATGTTAGCAATAGGCTAATCAGATATTTTGAAAAATGGCAATTAAATCAAAGAATATGAACGACTAAATCAAAATATTATTCCAATCCAATTACATATTTTTTTAAAAAAAAAATGCTATCCTTCGTATTGGGCATACTTTTATCATGTTCCTTTCCTCCCCTCCATTCCTTGGCTGACATACAGCAGTCCAGCATATTTGTAGACTTCGGAACAAGAGTGAGCATAAATGCATTTCTCAAGCATAATCTCAGTAATTGATAATATATGAACACAATTTAAGGTCCACTGAAATGTTGCCATTATTGAGATAAAGCAAACAAAAGAAAGCAAAGAAGGTACAATTTAGGGGTTTATTTGTGCTAACAGAGACTTTTGAGTCTTCTGAGTTGATAACAGCTACTTATAAATTTTTGGACCCTGCACTTACATAAATTGGTTGTTATCACAGCTTCACATAAAGCAGTGCCTTAATATGATGGATCATAAAAAGGACCAGATAATCTGGGTATAAATTTGACAGTAGTGCTGTTTCTGGCTCTTGCCCGCTTTTATGACCCCTTCTTTAGTCTGGAGAACTGTTTCCTTTTTTTGATCTGAACTTTTTAAAGTCTTCATCTGTGTTTTTAACTGGCTTGTTTCATAGTTTATATCAATGAATACATATAAAGCTAAGTCCATATTTTATCACTGGACAGATTAAAGCTTTAGAATCGTTCACCACTACAAACCATATTTCAGATTTTCATCAAGGCAGTCACATGGATTATCCAGTAGGCTGTAGTATTTGAAGGTTATTTAGTTACAGTTATATTATTTATTAACCTTTTTTATATAGGTAATCCCATTGACACATGGGATCTCATTTTCAAAAGAGACCTGTCAAGGGTCTGTCAAGTAATAAAATAATACTGGAGTGCCTGAGCCGCAGCCTACAATGATTCAATATATACAGCAGTTATAAATAATGTTTTCCTCTTTTATTGTTTTAGGGACAGATGGAGATGTAGAAACCCTAATAAGGCTGAGACAAAAACACAATGGCATGTTCTCTGGATGGCGTAATGCTGCTCAGCATGGATGGGAGTAAGTTTTAGCAGGTTTTTTTTTAAGTGCAATTTTTACTCGTGAATGACTCTTGTTTTTTTTTTGTTTTTTTTGTGTTATCCTGAAGGAAATGGATCTTCACTCCTTCATCTCACCTGCGAGGGCAGCCAAAAAATGGGAGAATTTGAAAAAACCTACAAAGTACGTATTGCTCGACAGTGCAATGCAGTGTTCAGTGCTGTGCTGTTAGTATTTGTATACAGCTGTACAGTTGATAAATGTACCACCTGTGTTTTGTGCTAGTTTATGAAAAACATGGCTGAATATTAATATTACTTTAATGACATTTAAAGGATCTTAAACGGCCTCCATCTGGGGTAGGGACAGAATCAGGGGAAGCCACAGCAGGGTCCTGGAAATAGTATCCACTGTCATTTCATCTGCAGGGGGTGTCCACTCCGTTACAGCTGTAACGACTTCCCCTGAGCTAAGTTGAGGAGGAGGCAGACGACAAAGATGAGCCGATTGCAGGGACCTCAGAGCCCAGTAGCACTGTCAGGCGAAAGAGAAGGAGGGACCCAATTCTGGAATTTCTGGAGAGGGAGGCAGATAAGGCGGATGAAAGAGCCAGGAGAGATGAGGAGAGGGAGGAGAGACTCCTTGCAATTTTAGATAAAATTGCAGAAAAAATGTAAAAAAAAGTTTATATTCTTTGCATTTTGTTTGTGTTTGTCCTCTTTAAGTTACTTATGTATATATGAATTCAAATGATCATTAAATTTTTTTGAGAAGCTGAATGTGTATGAGCTTGGTTTTGAAATCCCATTAAGGGTGTATTGGATGTTTGTACTGCGTTTTCATTGTTGTCCAACATTTTCTTCTACTTTTTCATACACAGAGGGAAATGTCTTTTGCTTTCTATGGTAAGTTCAGCCTTTACAGTGATCAACCTCCCGCCTGCCCCCACCACCATTGCTCCCCTGTGTCCTGGTTATAGCACTTTCTGTTCTATTATATTTATTACTATGAAGGAGAACTATATACACTTTCATTGCTTGTAAAGGTTTCTAGGGAAAAAAAACTTTGTACACTAAGATCCAGAATGTCTCAGTTATAATATTATTTAAGTAGTGAAGTTGATCAGAAGTGTCACAGGGTAGTGGATGGGTCTTTCGCTCTCTCAGGTCTGTGGTGAAGGTTTATTCTTTCTTTCTGGTGAAGGGTTGGTGTCTCATTCTGTGGTGTGTATGGTGAAGGGTTAGAGTGGCAACTGTGTCTCTGTTTAACCTTGGAAGGCTCAGTTACCTTGCTTATTGTTGTAGTTTTTTTTGAAGATAATCATGCTCCCTGAGTGCCCCCACCAGCACCTCAGGAGCTGACACAGCAGCTGCCAGTTGTTCCCTGATTTGTTCCCCCATGTGGTCCAAGTGCTGTTGCAGGTGATAATGATCATTGTTATCGTCTTCTGCAACTGATTCGTCTGGCTCCAGCTGATCACCAGAATCAATTGCTATGTTGTGTAGAATTGCACAGCATGCCGCAGCCTCTGGCACGAAGACATGGTTCACTTCCAGTGCCTTGAAAAATATTGCCCGCCACCTTGTCTTCATGATGCCAAAGGCCCGTTCAATTATTGAACGGGCCTTTGCATGGTGGTAGTTCAATCCTCTCTCCACTGGTCTCACCACAGGTTCCCAGTATGGTGTTATGATGGCAGGAGTGCAGGGGTACCCACCATCACCCAGGAGGATGTGTCCCTGTGGTGGGTAAAGTTTTTGAACAAAGATGGGACTGTTCTTTAACACTCGGGCATCATGCACTGATCCAGGGTACCCAACAAAGATATCAAGGAACCGTCCTGCGTGGTCACACACAGCCTGAAGCTGAACTGAAAAAAAAAACAGCTTCCTGTTGAGGTAAATAGTAAATGGTAAATGGCATTCACTTATATAGCGCTTTAATTCTCATCTCTTGATGACCAAAGCGCTTTACAGATCCTGCTATCCACCCATTCACACACACATTCACACACTGATGGCGGCAGGTGGTAACAAGCTGCATCACGGGAAGGGGGCTTTATGTGAATTTGGCAGCCATCAGTACTTCCAAGAAATTTGGAGAAGGCTGGTGACCCTGCAAGCTGAGCGAATCCACTTCCTATTGCTTCATACTCTGGTGCATGAGGAGGTGAAATTACTTTATCAGCTTCATGATCTTTTTAGACATTCTATGAATAATATCATGAATGGTTGTTCGTGGGATGTCAAAAGCCCTTGACACAACTCTGTAGGATGTTGCACATGCAAGCAAGAAGAGGAATATAAGTACCTCAAGGTCAAGTCCCCAGCCAGAGTTTCAGTGTTCTTCAGCCTTTAAAATATTAACTAGTTTGGTTATAGTTGGCCTCCCAAGTCTGTAGTCTGCCCTCAGGTCAGAGGTACCATCAAAAAGCATCCTGAGGAGTGGCACGTTTTCATTAAGGGTGCGGTATCTTACTGAAACATCTGTCTGCAATACAGCATACAAAATATCATTAATAAAACATTTATTAAGCTATGTGTGATTTTTATATGGTGTGTATTACTGCTGACATTTTTGGGCCTCCATTTTAAAGTTCATATAAACTTGACGAGAAAAAATTATGTGGACACGTAATGCAGAGCTCTGTACAAGGTTAGCATATCTCTGGTATGCCAAATAGTATCTACAAAGAAACTCCTGCTGAAATCATAAGGGTATTCAAAGTAATGTCAAAACAGAGTTTGACATTTTTTTTAAACAATTTAAAAATTATAGAGGGCGTCAACACACTATTGAATGTACAGGCTAGCACACTTGTGACTTTATATACACCTGTGAAATGTAATTTAATCCAACACAACAGCTGTCATTAATTCTTTTACAGAATGGATACATTTTAATTTTATGTCAGTAAGGTGATAATTCTGATTTATGTTAATCACTGAACTCTTAAGTGAATGGTTGTGTTTTTCTTATACAGTATTTAGCCCACTCCATAACATACATGAGGTGGGGAGCACCTTATAGTAGATATCATGCAGCCACTATGAGCTCAGTGAATAACAAAACAGAATTATCACCTTTTTGACAATATAAAAGCATATAATGTGTGGTTATCTAAATAGAGCTGTTGGATTTCATTAGATTTCAGATGTGTGCCTAAAATAGTGACCACTGACTGCGTATTGATGAGATGAGATTCAACTTTATTGTCATTACACATGTATGAATACAAGGTAACGAAACGTGACTTGGCATTTGGGCACGCTCTGCAGAGCGCATCCAAGGCCGGGGCAGCCGCTAGGGTGTCACCTGTTAGGGTTGTACTTACTACTGTATTTACACATCATGGTAACACAACAGGTAAGGTTCAAATGGTTGTTCATTTTTGTGATTTCCTTACCCATTGAGAATGCCCAGTAAGCGCCATAATATCCCTTAGGCGTCTCAGTCGGGAAGAGGCTCGTCTCCTCTGCCTGAGCTGCAGGATTTGAACAATAATGGTGAAAAGATGGGCCACCGGTACCATTGTTAAGGTTGTTTCATTTGTGTAAGATAGATAGATAGATTAGTTTATTTGACAGGGACAGTGCAATAAACATAGACAATTAATCAAATGGCTAACGTGTGGTCGTTATAATGTTGCTCGCGTGTATAATACTTGGACGTGGGTTAAAACGGTCTGAAGGCTTGGAACAGCTGTTTTCAATATTCTTAAATTCCTTTGTAATGTCACTTTCAAAAGGATTGTAGTCGATGCTTGTGCATGTGCATACAGACAAGAAAACTGAGAGAAGAGTTGTCTTTATATTTTTTTATTCAAATATATTGAAGCAGCATATCAATTACAATGTGCACTTAACCAAAAGAATTGTTTTCTCACCTTAGAGGTGTACACTTCCAATAGCACAACTAGTGTCCGAAATGTGTCGGGGGTATCTGCTGTTAAAACCCTTGTATTATGTTGAAAAAAAATTACATTGATTATGTTGCGGGTCATTTTGACCCGTACTGTGTAAATCCACTCAAAACAGTCAAAAAAACAGGTTAAACCAATAACAACTTTATTTTAGATTATATAAACATTTATAAAAGAGACATAACAATACGTTTTTAATTTCAACACTATATTTAAGAACTATTTTGTTCAAGTTTTTCCCTCTGTATTTTTTTCGTTTAACTTGCCCCTTTTTCTTACATTTTCAATGCTCTCCACATGATGGACAGAATGTAACCGTGTGCTTTCTGCAGATGTAATTCTTGCATTTCACACAAGAGGTACTTGTTTTACTGTCCTCTCGGGAGGGACAGACCTGGCATCTTTTCCGTTTCTTTACACCTGTGTCCACTGGATCCATTGCAGATTGGTTGAATGACCTGACCTTGACCTTTTCAATGACAGCTGCAGGTGCTGGGGATCGAGTTGGCCTGGCTCGCCTCTGGATCTTGGGAGTGACAAGTGCTTTGCCGAGTTCTTCCAGGAAAAGCCGACGTCGGTACAATTTGCCAGCATTCCATTGCTGGTTGATTTCAGTCCACGGGACATAGGCATTGTAAGCAGACACATCGACAATGTTGTAGAAAATCACCAAGGGCCAACGGGCAGTCTTGCGCTGGCAGCTGTATGTTGCTGTGACTTTGTCCGTGACTTTGTCCAGATTGTCAACAACTCCTTTGGTGGAGTTGTAGTCCAGGATCACTTGTGGCTTCATGTCTTCTCTTGTGCTCAGAGATGCATCTGTGTGCATTGTGCTCATTACAAGAACATTCTTGTTTCTCTTTGGGCAGTATGAAACAACTGCTGCTTTCTCAGTGAAAACAAATATTGAGGAATGCAGAGGTCTGCCCTGCATCTTCAGAATTTCACTGGGAAGTTCTGGCTTATTTCTTCTGACTGTTCCCAACATAGTCAGCTTTCTCTTCTGAAGTTCATCTCCAAGGCGGTAGGATGTAAAGAAGTTGTCACATGTGATGTTATGACCTTGCAACCCTTCACTCATCTCCAGCACCACACGCATCCCCTGATTCTTCTCAGATGCTCCTCCAGGTAGCTTTCCAGTATACACTTGCATATTCCATGCATAGCTAGATTTTGCATCACAGGCTACCCACATTTTGATGTCATACTTGGCAGACTTGTTGGGCATGTCCTGTCTGAAAGGACAGCGCCCCTGAATGGTACAAGGCGCTCATCTACAATAACATGGGGACCAGGATTGTACAACAAAGGTAGAATTTCAACCCATTTATCCCATACATCTCTAAACGCAGCTAGTTTGTCTCTTTCACGTCGACCAGCTCTGGTGTCACGGTTGTCAAATCGGATCACATGAGATATCATGTGAAATGTCTCCAGAGGCATTGTTGCTCGAAAGACTGGCCTTCCATACTCTTCATCCCATAGACTTGCAGTTGCTTCTATCTTTGACCTGTACACTCCAGCTAATACCAGAATTCCAATGTAAGCATGCAAGTTAGTCTGATCCAGTGGCTTCCATTTCTCCTGAAATACACGCCTCCCCTCCAAGTTGGTCATTTCCAGTATAATCTCTATTGGTGGGGATATGAAGAGCTGAAATGCTGATTGAATATCATCAACTTGTGTGACAGCAAATCTTGTAGGACCGAGAGTCATTTTGATGACACTGGAAGATGACAGTCTACCTCGGCTATGGTGTGGTGATGTTGACCATTTATATTACCATCTTTAGATGCCCATGTCCCCTCTGTGGATGATGATTGCTGCATTCCTTGGCTTTCATCCGATGGAGACACAACGGCAGGCTCGTCCTCTGAATCCTCCTCATCGTCGGAAAATTGACAATCTGGATCATCAATTACATTGTCCTCGGTCTCTGAAATCTCTTCCTCTGCGTCACTATCCCAGTTCAAAATATGTGACGAAGCTTCTTCAGCTGTAAACCTTTGAGCTCATTTTTGGTGTGTTTGTCAAAGAGATGGGAAAAATGAGAAATGAGAAAAGTGACAAGGACAAGGGAGAGAAAGTCCCACACACTCGACAGTCGACACACACCTGGGTCTCTGGCAGTCAAAATACAATTAACTGGGCAGTCAAAATAAAGTACATCAAAGAGGCATGTTTATTTTGGATCTGTACAGCTACTTACCCGCATAAAAGTGTCTGGGTCAAAATGACCCGCAACATCATCTTTGTATACAAACTCTGCACATACATTCCACTACACATCAAAGTGTCCAGATTTTACACACCAGTTCATGACCCTAGATGAGGAAAAGTCACAAAATTTCATGAAGAAAAAGAAAGGACAACCCGTACTTTGGTCAACACAAAAACCGAAATGGGTCAAATTGACCCTTAACATAATACAAGGGTTTTAAGAGTTCACTAAATGGTCTACTACAGAGTTAACACTGTAAGTTTATTTTAGTTTATTTATTTATAGAGCACCTTTCACAGACAGAGTCACAAAGTGCTTAACATGGTAAATAAAGCAAATAAAAATACAGGCACATAAAGAGTAAAAGAACAAAATAGACAGTAAAAACACATAAAAATACAATCAA
Source organism: Pholidichthys leucotaenia (assembly GCA_020510985.1). Lineage (NCBI taxonomy): Eukaryota > Metazoa > Chordata > Actinopteri > Cichliformes > Pholidichthyidae > Pholidichthys > Pholidichthys leucotaenia. The sequence goes on from CM035847.1 coordinate 293,035,632, forward strand.
CACATAGTTAATTAAAAAGCCAGGCTAAAAAGGTGGGTCTTTAGTTGCTTCTTAAAAACACCAATGGAAGGTGCAGATCTAAGTTCAAAAGGCAAGGAGTTCCACAGTCTGGGAGCAACAGCAGCAAAGGCTCTATCGCCTTTGGTTTTGAGCCTAGTACTAGGAACTACCAATAGATTCTGATGAGAAGACCTGAGAGACCTGGTGGGCTGGTGTAAAGAGAGCAGGTCACTAATATAAAAAGGTGCCTCTTCATGAATGGCTTTGTAAGTAAGAACAAGAACTTTAAAATCAATTCTATAATTTACAGGAAGCCAATGCAAGGAGGCCAAAACAGGAGTGATATGACATAATCTACTGGACCTAGTTAGTAATCTTGCAGCAGCGTTCTGGACTAACTGTAGGCGGTGTAAAGAGGATTTACTAAGACATGTAAAAAGAGCATTACAACAGTCCAAACGTGAAGAAACAAAGGCATGAATAATGATTTCTAATTGAGTGTAGGAAACCAATGACCTAATTTGGGATATATTCCTAAGGTGGAAAAAACAACTCCGGGTCAGAGATTTGACATGCTGATCAAAACTCATCGATTGATCAAAAAATGACGCCAAGGTTTTTTAGATTAGACCGTATGTTAGAGCTTAATGAACCAATGCTATTAACCAACTTAGGAATTAGATTATCAGGTGCTACAATAAGGACTTCAGTTTTATCAGCATTAAGTTGCAAGAAGTTACTAGACATCCAGTCCTTGATTGCAGACAGACAATCATGAATAATTTTTAAATTGTCAACATGGTCAGGCTTAAAAGAGAAAAGTAGCTGTAAATCATCAGTGTAGCAGTGATAAGACACACCTTTAAATTTGCTGATAATAGAACCAAGTGGCAGCATATATAGGGTAAATAAAAGTGGACCCAGAATAGAACCCTGAGGCACCCCACAGGTTAAAGGAGCAGAGTCAGATGAATAAGAGCCAACAGCCACGGAAAAGCACCTACCAGAAAGGTAGGAGAAAAACCAATCCAGAGCTTTTCCAGAAATACCTACCCAATCTCTAAGCCTTTGTAACAAAATAAAATGATCAATAGTATCAAATGCTGCAGTAAGATCTAATAACACTAAAACAGAGCATTTGCCAGAGTCTGATGACATTAAAATATCATTAGACACCCTCAGAAGAGCGGTCTCTGTCGAGTGTTTCTGACGAAAGCCTGACTGAAATTTGTCAAAAATATTATGTTCAATCAGAAAGTCAGTGAGCTGCTTGGCAACAACTTTTTCTAAAAGCTTAGAAATAAAAGGAAGCTTAGAAATTGGCCTGAAGTTTTTAAAAACAGATGGATCAAGGTTAGGTTTTTTTAAAAGTGGCTGCACAACTGCATGTTTAAAATACGAGGGTACATAACCAGATTCAAGTGAACTATTAATGATATAAACCAAAGACGTACCCACTGAGCCAATTACCTCTTTTAACATTGAGGAAGGCAAAATATCTAAAACGCAGGAGGAGGATTTCATTGTGCTCACCAACACTAACAAATCCTCAAAAGAAATTGGAGTAAAATCACTTAAAAAGGCCTGTCTGTTAGGACAATCAAGGATTGGGGGAAAGGAATGAGTAAAACCAGCCCTAACAGCAGTGACCTTGTCAACAAAAAAGGAAAGAAACTTGTTACAGTCATTACATGAATAAACAGGGGGAGCAGAACTGACAGGATTAACTATACTGTCTATTGTGCTGAAGATGATCTTTGAATTGTTACTATTGGAGGAGATGATGTTGGAAAAATAAGAAGTTCTTGCCATTTTTATCATATTGTTCAATTAACAGCTCCTTAAGGTACAATCGATGCACCTCAAGTTTAGTGGACTTCCACAGTCTTTCCACCCTCCGACATTTACGTCTAAAACAACAGAGATCATCATTAAACCAGGGGGATGAATTAACAGCACGGACAGTCCTGGTTTTAAAGGGAGCAACTACATCCAAGATGCTTGAACAGTGTGAGTTAAAAGAGCAGACCAAGCTCTCAGTGTCGTCATCAGAGGAACGAGTGAGTGAGTGAACGAGTGAACATTCCGAACACAGCAATATTTGTGTCTGTCTGTGTGCCTGTGTGTCTGTCACGACCGTAGGACTAAAAGATCATAGGATTGACTGTGATGTTCCTATGATCTCTACTTGATGTCTATATGACATCATACATCACAGGACTCGCTAAAATGATGTCTGTGTGTCTCACAATCATAGGACTCACTATGACATCATCAAAGATCAAGTACAGGCATCACTCACGATCATCGGACTTGCTATGACATCATCAAAGATCATAGGACTTGCTATGACATCAAATATCAAATGAAGGCATCATAGAACTTGCTATGCCATCATCAAATGATCATAGAACTCACTGTGACATCATCAAGGATCAAAGGCAGTAATTACGATCACAGGACTCGCTATGACAGCAGCAAAGATCAAAAGCAGGCATCACTGAACGAGTGCTGATGTGCTTGCTTCCACCTGCTTTCTACGGGCATGCAGAAATACTTGCTTATACTTGCGTTTCTATGAGCATGCACAGGTATGTCACGATCATAGGACTCACTAAAAGATCATAGGATCGCCTATGTTGTTCTTATGATCTCTTCATGATCGTCTATGATGTTCCTATGATCTGTGATCTCTATGTGATGTCTATATAGGCGTCACTTACGATCATAGGACTCACTATGACATCATCAAAGATCAAATGCAGGCATCATAGCACTCGCTATGCCATCATCAAAGATCAAAGGCAGTCATGACTCACAATCATAGGACTTGCTAGGACATGATCAAAGATCATAGGACTCGCTATGATGTCATCAAAGATCAAAGGGAGGCATTACTCATCACTCGCTGCTGAGAAGAAGATTATATAATTCACAAAATCTCTGTCATGTCAAGATCATAGGGCTTGCTAAAAGATCATAGGACTCATTATGAAATCATCTAAGATCAAAGGCAGGAATCACTCACGATCATAGGACTCACTATAACATCACCAATAATCAAAGGCAGGCATCACTCATGATCATAGGCTCGCTATAACATCATCAAAGATCACAGGACTCACTATGACACCATCAACGATAAACTGCCGGCACCACTGAACAAGTGCTGACGTGCTTGCTTACACTCTTGCTTACACCCTTGCTTACACCTGCTTTCTAAAGGCATGCAGAAATACATGCTTAAACTTGGCTATACACGAGCATGCACAGGTATGCACTCGTTAAAATGAATTTTAAAAAACTTTTAAAAACACTATTTTAAAAAGCCCCTGCTACTCCACTACTACTTCAGCCGAAACCGGACAGACAGACACACAGACACAAAGACAAACAGATTTCTTGACCTCTGTCTGTGTGTGTGTGTGTGTGTGTCTGTCTGTCACGACCATAGGACTCGCTAAAAGATCATAGGATTGCCTATGATGTTTCTATGATGTCTACATGATGTCTACTGTATATGACGTCATGTAGACACCATGGTATAAAGTGATTCAAGAAAATCTGTCTCTGTGTGTGATCAAAGGCAGGCATCACTCACGATCATAGGACTTGCTATGACATCATCAAAGATCATAGGACTCGCTATAACACCATCAAAGATCAAAGGCAGGAATCATTGAACAAGTGCTGACGTACTTGCTTACACCCTTGCTTACACCTGCTTTCTACGGGCATGCAGAAATACTTGCTTATACTTGGTTTCTACGTGCATGCACAGGTATGCACTAGTAATTCAAGAAATCTCTGTGTGTCTGTCACGATCATAGGACATGCAAAGAGATCATAGGACCACCTATGATTTCCACATGATGTCCTATGATGTTCCTGTGTATAAGAAGTTTTGAGTGGGGTGTGTGGTGGTGCTGCGCCTGTGGGCTGGTTGCCAATCGCCAGTTGGGTCTAGAAGAAGAAGAAGAAGAAGTGGTTCAGAACTGCTTATACAAAGATATAAAGTGATGGTAATCAAGTCAGTGGTGGTAATACACCTGTATGCTGGTTGCCAACCACCAATCAAATCTAAAAGGACTCCTTATGTGTGAAAAAATTATCTATTCTTGGACTGCATCACTCATGATCATAGGACTCGCTATGACATCATCAAAGATCAAAGGCAGGCATCACTCACACTCACTTACGATCATAGGACATCAAAGATCAAAGGCAGGCATCACTCACAATCATACGACTTGCTAACACCGTAGGACTCGCTTAAAGATCATAGTCCCGCCTATGATGCTCCTGTGATGTCTACATGATGTCCTATGATATTCCTAGGTATAAGGAGTTTGGAACAACTTATGTGTAAAAAAATAATCCGTCCTTGGACTGCATCACTCACGATCATAGGACTCGCTATGACATCATCAATGATCAAAGGCAGGCATCACACCCTCACTCACAATCATTCAAAGATAAAAGGAAGGCATCACTCATGCCCTATGACATCATCAAAGATTAAATGCAGGCATTATTTGCAATCATAGGACTTGCTATGACATCAGCAAAGATGATAGGACTCACTATGACATCATCAAAGATCAAATGCAGGCATCATAGGAGTTTCTCTGACATCATCAAAGATCATAGGACTCACTATGACATCATCAAAGATCAAAGGCCGCCATCACTCACGATCATAGCACTTGTTATGACATAATCAAAGATCAAAGGCAGGCATCACTCATGCTCACTCACGATCATAGGACATCAAAGATCAAAGGCAGGCATCACTCACGATCATAGGACTTGCTGACACCATAGGACTTGCTTAGTCAATCAACTTTATTTATAAAGCACTTTAAAAGCAACACCAGCTACACAAAGTGCTGTACAGCAAGAGAACATAAAAGCAGGAAACTAACACAAAGGGCGCTAACACAAAAACCACAGTAAAAAATAAATAAATTCATAAATAAAAGGTAAAATAAATAAATAAAAATCCATTTCATTCAATAAAATCAATGTCAATAAAACAACCAGCAATCACTTATCAGTATACACTGTTGAGCTAGTCACCATTAGCTCTACAGTGGTTGGAGAGAAATTATTGGAATAATGCAGTCATTGCTTCAGATAGTTGGGCAGCTCTCAAGTGTTCAGTCACTGCAGTCGTGTAGGTAAGACCTAATTGTAGAAATCCACTCCTTAATTTACAATCTCTACTGTAAAGGCCAGTCAGTAAGCTTTCTTTGGGTTCCAGCCCTTGTTGGAATAGAGGATAATGAGGATGTGGACTTATTAGCAAAACAATCATTGAAATTTGAGGCAGTGGATCTGGAGATCTCACTCAATAAGGCAGAAGGCAAATCAATAATTAACAAGTATATAGTGGAATAGTGGCAAGAATATTTGGACTCAATAGATACAGGAAGATATCTTTATAACTTTCAAAAGCCAGTGGTCTCTGGAATGGGAGTTGGCAGAAACAGGAAAGATGAGATACTCATCATCCGATTAAGAATAGGACATACTACTTTGAACCAGACGCTACATAGAATAGGTAAACACTCATCTGGCAGCTGTGCACATTGTGGTTCTCCGGAAACAGTTCAGCACGTTTTGTTGGAATGTCAGGAATACCAGGAACAAAGAAAACATCTGACTGCTGTAATGGAAAGGGATAATTTAAAGTTTAGAAAACATGTTGCCGGCCGCACCGATGGTGCACCTGTGGGCTTGTTGCAGGCCGGCAATCAGATCTAGGAGGAGGAGGAGGAGGAGGAGCAGAAGAAGAAGAAGAGTGATATAAGCAGCGACGTGGGTGACGACAACAAAACCTGGATGAATCCCAAATCTTGGTCAAAACGTCACAAAGCTATGAGGAAGTCATTACAAAGCTACAAAGCTAAGAGGATTATTGTCAGAAAGCTATGAGGAAGACGTCACAAAGCTATGAGGTAATTGTCACAAAGCTATGAGAAAAACGTCACAGAGCGATAAGAGGAAAACATCACAAAGCTATAGAAGTCATAAAGCTATGAGGAAAACGTCACAAAGCTATGAGGAAAATGTCACAAAGCTATGAGGAAACCACAATCAAGTCAGTGGTGGTAATGCACCTTTGAGCTGGTTGCCAACTGCCAATCAAATCTAACAGAAGAAGAAGAAGAAGAAGAAGAAGAAGAAAAGAATTGTTCAGAACTCCTTATGCAAAGTTAGAGAGTGATGATAATCAAGTCAGTGGCGGTAAGGCACCTGTAGGTTGGTTGCCAACTGCTAATCAAATCTAAAAGAAGAAGGTGCCACGCCCAAGATATATAGAGTGATGATACAGAGTGACAAGAATGGATGGGGTAGGCCTGGGTGGCCGACTTGGCAGTTGCCACGGCCAAGATATGTAAAGTGATTATATTGAGTGAAGTGGCGATACAGAGTAAAGTACGAGGAGACGAAGAAGAGTGATGTCTGAAGATAGAATTTAGGTTCGGTTGGACAAAGCAATGATGATAGAAGGACAACAGCAACTTCTTCTTCTCTTAGATTTGATTGGCGGTTGGCAACCAGCTCAAAGGTGCATTACCGCCACAGACTTTATGTTTTCCTCATAGCTTTGTGACGTTTTCCTCATAGCTCTGCGATGTTCTTCTCATAGTTTTGTGACGTCCTCCATAGCTTTTGATGTCTTACTCATCACTTTGTGACGATCTCCTCATAGCTTTGTGGCATTTTCCTCATAGCTTTATGACGTAAGATGACATAGAGTGAAGTACGTGGCGGTAATGCACCTGTAAGCTTGTTGCCAACCACCAGTAATATCTAAAAGAATAAGAATAAGAAGTACGTGGCAGTAATGCACCCGTTAGCTGGTTACCAACCACCAATCAAATCTAAAAGAAGAAGAAGAAGGCGGCGGCAGTAGGAAATGAAAGACAGATAATGGAAAATGAAGTTCGAGAGGCCGTAGGGAAAGGGATTTAACTTGGATTCTGGGAACAGATGGAGATGGAAAGGCAATAAGAATCACGAGAAAGGCTCTTTTCTTTTTTAAATAACAGGATTAAGTCATAGAATTTAGGGTTCGGGCTCAGATGACATAATGTTACACACTCTTGTAATGTAGGTGGCGGTATGCACCTTTTAGTTGTTTGCTATCCGACAGTAACCGAGAGAAGAAGAAGACACTTTTAAGCAGACTTGCAGAATACCACACCTCACCTTGCAACCAATTACAAGGTAAAAAATATATTTTTTCTCTTTTGTTGTATATGAGCTTTGTCTTTAGAACTCAGTCCACACTGTTTCTGTACATTTCAGCACAAAAGTTCATTTTTGAGTAACTGTTTAAAACAGAAGTGATGTAAAGGAAGCAAGACATCTGAGCTCCTGTTAGTCAAGACGCCTTCTCTGATAGGGAGAAGTCGTAATATGGAAATAAGCATTTTTGAGCTAACTTCCTACAACATTAAGATATTTTTGCTTTTATGCTAACATTTTTCAAGTTATGACTGTTTAAGCATGTAAGATAGCATTTTTATAGTTAAAGGCTCAAATTTAGCATTTTTAGCCTTTCAGCTAAAACTGTTCAACATTTTATATAGTGTTATAGCACTTCAGCAAATAATTTAGCAACCTTTTTTCTTTTAGATTTGATTGGCGGTTGGCAATCAGCCTACAGGTGCATCACCGCCACGTACTTCACTCTATGTCATCACTCTATGGTCATCCTTATCATGTCTAAATTCTTAACTTAATCCTGTTGTCAGAAGTCTGAAATATAACCTCACAAATACAGAGTACAAAAAGGTATTAGACTGAATCAAAGATCAGACTTAAGACACGCAGAGCCTTTGAAGTTTTTACTTGTACAAGGAGTATCAACACATACCTTTTACAGGGTGAGTGGGATACTGACGAGGCAGTCTCGTACAGTAATTCTTATAGGCAAAGATAAGACAGTGACAGCTTTACAACCCATTCTTTTCCCCCACACAGGGGAAAGCACACACAGTTTGTACAACAGTCTATTACAGAGAAGATAAAACAGTACAGGATATGCAAAAAGGTACAAGATATGAAAAGGATGAGTCCTGGCACACAACGCTCCAGCTACACCCACATGTGGGGACATCAGCTTCATGAATCATTAATAAAATGATAACTGTTTATATACATATATACAATTTTTTCCAACATTTCCCTCCTGTTTATTATTTTATTAATCTTTTTAATCATATGCAATTATCAGTACAATGTAACTTCAAAAGATTTTCATCCTTTTGGGAGAGTGGCATATACGAGCCTTGAACATGATTGGACAAGAATGACTGCTGTAGCATGAAAGTGTGTTGAGTCAATGCATGTGTGATCATTGATCTGATGCAGGGAATGACACACATGAACAATACACAGAAAAGCACTAAAATTATAATAACTGGGGTCAGCCATTTGAGCAGAATCTGCCACCAAGTTCTACTTTGAAACCAATCCCAGGAGCCCCAACCTTTATCTTCATCTAACCCATGCTGTAAGTGTAAAATATCATTCAAATGGCTAATTTTTGTTCTTCATTTAAAGTTGTGAATCCTTGCTCCATTAATATAGTCAGATTTTCTATTGTCCATGCTAATGCATTTATGTGGTGTATAGCTAGAGCACTGCCATACATTGGAAAAAAAGTACCCATTGGTTTTCCAAGAATCCATACCCATCATCATTTGGCCAAAAAACAGTAGGATTATTGCTACAGTTAAAAGTACAATTTTTCCTCTTTAAGGTGAATTTTCCAGCAGCAATATAGGGAAAGTGAAATACATTTCTACAGACAGAATCATAATATGACCCTTCACAGGTCACTTCCTTAGTATCATTGCATCTTTGTGAAATACCCAGGTTGAAACTGTTTTTACTACAATTTTTGTGAAAGCAGATTGGTGAAGTAAACAGTGTAGGATTTACTTTCATTAAATGCTTCTTAACTGCAGGCAAATAAGTTCCAATCCCAATAATATTAAATATTCTAATCTTAGACCCAGTGTAATCAGTAACAGTGACATTCAATCTATTAAGATACCTTTCTGACAAATTTCCCACCAACCAATGTCCAACATTATTGCTTGTATTAAACAGACTGAGACGAGAGTTCATCGCTATTGCCGCTCCGGGCATTTTCTCTTCACTCAGTGGAACAGGGATCATGGGTATTGTAGTCAATCACAGGTATTGCAGTCTTGTGTAAATGGGGTAGCAATGAACACACATAGCAAGAAGTATCGATTCCCAGTCCTCTCACCGAAACCACCATTGTCTGGTACCATAGGTTATGCGTATTGTTCATTGTCCGTGCTTCGTGGGTTCCTTGTCCTCGAATCAGAAAGAGATTACCACCCCACTGCCAGGAGAAGTGCTGAACACAGAGTCATCGATAATTTTGGTGCCATGCTTCCACCTGAGAGAGTACCCCTCCGGGCCTCTTTCTTCACCAGGGTTGAGACGGCCTTGTCCTCAAAAGGACATGCCCCCTTTGTACTGGACTTACTCAGGGAAACAAGTTAGTTAGTTCACTTACAGGCACAATACGAAGACTGCTTGATCTGGCAACTGTGCTCGCGGCAATGTAGAATTGGCCATGACTGAAGAAATCTGATGTGCAGAAAACACCAACGCGCTGTAAAGAATGACCCTGTGACTTCTTCTTCTTCTTCTTCTCTCGGTTACTGGTGGATAGCAAACAACTTAAAGGCGCATACCGCCACCCACTGTACAAGAGTGTGTAACATTATGTCATTTGAGCTCGACCCCTAAATTCTATGACTTAATCCTGTTATCTAAAAAAGAGAAAAGAGCCCTTCTCGTGATTCTTATTGCCTCTCCACCTTCATCTGTTCACAGAATCCCAGTTAAATCCCATTCCCTACCGGCCTCTCGAACTTCATTTTTCATTATCTTTCATTTCCATACTCGTGACAGTGTAATAAGATGTGCTCGACATTTTCTTTTACTCCACATTCTCTACATTTGTCACTTTTGCTTTTCCCCATGGTGAATAAATTTCTTCTTCTTTTAGATTTGATTGGCGGTTGGCAACCAGCTTACAGGTGCATTACCGCCACTGACTTGATTATCATCACTCTATATCTTTGTATAAGGAGTTCTGAACAACTCCTTATGTGTGAAAAAATTATCTGTCCTTGGACTGTGTCCGAGGTGCAGCCGATCTGTCACGACCATAGGACTTGCGATGGGATCGCCTATGATGTTCCTATGATCTCTACATGTCAATATGACGTCATATAGATCACAGGACTTGCTAAAAGATCAAAGGACTCGCTATGAGATCAAAAGCAGGCATCACTCACTATAATAGGACTCGTAAAAGCGTATGATCTTTACATGATGTCTATATGACGTCACATAGACACCATAGTGTAGAGCAGGGGTGTCCAAACTTTTTGCAAAGAGGGCCAGATTTGGTCAGGTGAAAATGTATGGGGGCCGACCATTCAGCCTGACATTCCTCGAACCATTACCATTGTAAATTACCATGTAAATATGTAAATATATATATATATATATATACAGTATATCTCACTTTGCTGTCTGCAGCTAGGTTGACATTGCAAATGAGAATCTGTTGTCAACTGCATTACCACCAGGATAGTTAAAGGTTAAAATAATAATAAATTACATACAAATAAACTATTTTATGAAATTTGACTGAATATTTTTAGAAACGTGTATTTATTGATTTTGTTTCAACAAATCACATCCCAGTGCATTTTGACAAAGAATAGTCAAATTAAATGACAGAAATTTGACAAAACTGTGGTTTGATCATCACAAAAAAATCAATTCACTGAGACTTTGGAATTTATTCTCCTCAGAAGAATAAAAAAAATGTACCTGCATTAATGTGAAGGGTGACACTGGTGTTTCGACTGCAGTAAGGTGGCCAGGTCTGGCTCAAAAGCAGTGGTTTTGATGCGCAAGACGTCACGCAGGTGAGAGTCACTTAGTCTTGTCCTCACACGGTTCTTGTTAATGTTCATAACCGAGAACGTCTTCTCACACAAGTATGCTGAGCCAAACAAGCTCAGCATTTTCTTAGCAAATGTTCCAATCTCTTGGAACCTGTCTTTGTCCACCTGGCGGTAAAAGTCGACAAGAGGGAGTTGTTGGTGACGACCGTGACACTCCGCGTCACACTGCAGCTCAGTGAGCTCCAGCTGCAGGTGGTCTGGAGCGTCATTAGGATCCACGGAAAAAGGAGTGGAAAAAAGTGTGATCTCCTTTTCAATAGCTGCAAAATCCCTGAAACGCTGTTGAAACTCCTCAGTCAGAGATGAGATGTTTTCTGCGTACCTCCTCATTTGCGCACTGATATTGTTTTCTGGAAAACTGGTCATCATTTCCTGCAGTGATGGGAAATGTGTGGTATTGGGCTGCGTTTGTGACAGGTGCCTTTGGAAAAGTAGCAGCTTTGTCCGAAAAGCTTTTATGTATGAATACAATTGGCTCACCACTGCATTTTGCCCCTTAAGGCTCGTGTTCAGCACGTTCAGATGTTGTGTTATGTCAGCTAAAAATCCAAAATCAGCCAGCCAAACAGGATCGCAGAGTTCCGGCATCGGTTGTCCCTTTTGTGCCAAGAATAGTCCGATTTCCTTTCTGAGAGAGAAGAATCGCTGCAGTGCAGACCCCCGACTGAACCATCTTATGTCATTGTGATACACAACATCTCCATATTCAGCGTGGATGTCGAGTAGAAACTGTTGAAACTGGCGGTGGCACAGGGCTCTGGAGCGAATATAATTAATAGCCTTTATCACCGGTTTCATAACGTGATCATATTTCAGATGTTTGGCACATAGAACTTGTTGGTGAATAATACAGTGGAGTTTTATAGCTTTGCCGCCTTCTTCACTGACTTTTTTACAGACTAGCGTTGATAGCCCACTTTGCTCACCAACCATGGCAGGTGCGCCATCCGTAATAATCCCAGTGATTTTATTCCATTGCAGTTTCATGTCATCCACGGTGGAACAAACAGCAGCAAACAAATCTGTTCCTCTGGTTTGGTCCTTAAGGCTCTGAAGGTCAAGTAGCTCTTCACTCACGTTCATTTCGTTGTCCACTCCTCTCAAAAAAATCAGTAACTGAGCGGTGTCAGATGCATCCGCGCTTTCGTCGCAGGCTAATGAAAAAAAGTCAAACTCCACTCCTTTTGCCTCTAACTGTCCCTTGATGTTAGATGAAATTTCTTCAATCCTCCGTGCCACAGTGCTACGACCCAGGCAGACATTGGCAAACTCTTGCTTTTTCTCAGGACAAATTTTCTCCCAACATTTTCATCACGCAGTCTTTAATGAATTCACCCTCAGTAAAAGGTTTGCAGTGCTTGGCAATCAGCATTGCCACTTCGTAGCTTGCCTTTGTAGAATTTTTATTTGTGTCACGGGCTCTTGTGAACAAACGCTGCTGTGCTGTCAAAACAGCTTCCAGTTGCTTCAGTTTTTCCGCGCGTTCGTTCGCCGTTAGCATGTTTTGTCTGGTAGTGCCTCTTAATATTGAACTCTTTGAAAACAGCCACAGTCTCTTGGCAAATTAGGCAGACACAGTTGTTTCGTATGTCAGTGAAAAAATACTCCGATTTCCACTTGTCCTGGAAACAGCGGCCCTCGCTGTCAACTTTCCTCTTTTTATTTCCAGTTGCCATTTTAGAAATGAGCTAAAAACATACCACGGGGTAAAAGTTCACACAGGGGTCACGCGACGAGAATGCGGCCACAGGTCTACTGCCACCCTCTGGTGAAATATAAAATTGCTGTTTTTGGTATGTGTGTATTGTTTACTGTGGGAAACTGTGCTGGCGGGCCACATATTATTGATTTTATGACAGGACGCTTCGGGCCGGTGGAAATTTGGACACGGGCCGGATTTGGCCCGGGGGCCGGACTTTGGGCATGCCTGGTGTAGAGTGAGTCAATATATGTTTGTGTCTCTGTGATCAAAGGCAGGCATCACTCACGATCATAGGGCTCGCTATGACATCATCTAAGATCATAGGACTCGCTATGATATCGTCAAAGAACAAATGCAGGCATCATAGGACTCACTATGCCATCGGCCTATGGTGTCTATATGATGACATCATCAAAGGCCATAGGACTCGCTAATCTTCAAAGATCAAATGCAGGAATCATTGGACTCGCTATCCATCCACCTATGGTGTCTATATGAAGACATTATCAAAGGTCACAGGACTTGATATGACATGATCAAAGATCATAGGATTCTGAATGAGTGGTGATGTGCTTGCTTACACCTGCTTTCTACGGTTATGCAGAAATACTTGTTTATACTTGGTGTCGACGGGCAGGCACAGGTATGCACTAGTTTTGAACCAATGAAGCTATTTATGGCGATATATTACTCTACTAGATCTTTGATGATGTCATAGCGAGTCCTACGATCGTGAGTGATGCCTGCGTTTGATCTTTGATGTCTTATTATCGTGAGTGAGCGTGAGTGATGCCTCCCTTTGATCATTGATGTCTTATGATCATGAGTGATGCCTACCTTTGATCACACACAGATACACCCACAGATTTTCTTGAATCATATGCAGTGGGGAAAAAAAGTATTTAGTCAGCCACCAATTGTGCAAGTTCTCCCACTTAAAAGATGAGAGGTCTCCAAATTCCATCATAGGTATACCTCAACTATGAGAGACAAAATGAGAAAAAAAAAATCCAGAAAATCACATTGAAGGATTTTTAATGAATTAATTGGTAAATTCCTCGGTAAAATAAGTATTTGGTCAATAACAAAAGTTCATCTCAGTACTTTGTTATATACCCTTCGTTGGCAATGACAGAGGTCAAACGTTTTCTGTAAGTCTTCACAAGGTTTTCACACACTGTTGCTGGTATTTTGGCCCATTCCTCCATGCAGATCTCCTCTAGAGCAGTGATGTTTTGGGGCTGTCGCTGGGCAACACGGACTTTCAACTCCCTCCAAAGATTTTCTATGGGGTTGAGATCTGGAGACTGGCTAGGCCACTCCAGGACCTTGAAATGCTTCTTACGAAGCCACTCCTTCGTTGCCCGGGCGGTGTGTTTGGGATCATTGTCATGCTGAAAGACCCAGCCACGTTTCATCTTCAATGCCCTTGCTGATGGAAGGAGGTTTTCACTCAAAATCTCACGATACATGGCCCCATTCATTCTTTCCTTTACACGGATCAGTCGTCCTGGTCCCTTTGCAGAAAAACAGCCCCAAAGTATAATGTTTTCACCCCCATGCTTCACAGTAGGTATGGCGTTCTTTCTCCTCCAAACACGACAAGTTGAGTTTTTACCAAAAAGTTCTATTTTGGTTTCATCTGACCATATGACATTCTCCCAGTCCTCTTCTGGATCATCCAAATGCTCTCTAGCAAAATTCAGACGGGCCTGGACATGTACTGGCTTAAGCAGGGGGACACGTCTGGCACTGCAGGATTTGAGACCCTGGCGGCGTAGTGTGTTACTGATGTAGACTTTGTTACTTTGGTCCCAGCTCTCTGCAGGTCATTCACTAGGGCCCCCCCCATGTGGTTCTGGGACTTTTGCTCACCGTTCTCATGATCATTTTGACCTCATGGGGTGAGATCTTGCGTGGAGCACCAGATCGAGGGAGATTATCAGTGGTCTTGTATGTCTTCCATTTTGTAATAATTGCTCCCACAGTTGATTTCTTCACACCAAGCTGCTTACCTATTGCAGATTCAGTCTTCCCAGCCTGGTGCAGGTCTACAATTTTGTTTCTGGTGTCCTTTGACAGCTCTTTGGTCTTGGCCATAGTGGAGTTTGGAGTCTGACTGTTTGAGGTTGTGGACAGGTGTCTTTTATACTGATAATGAGTTCAAACAGGTGCCATTAATACAGGTAATGAGTGGAGGACAGAGGAGCCTCTTAAAGAAGAAGTTACAGGTCTGTGAGAGCCAGAAATCTTGCTTGTTTGTAGGTGACTAAATACTTATTTTACAGAGGAATTTACCAATTAATTCATTAAAAATCCTTCAATGTGATTTTCTGGATTTTTTTTTCTCATTTTGTCTCTCATAGTTGAGGTATACCTATGATGAAAATTGGAGACCTCTCTCATCTTTTAAGTGGGAGAACTTGCACAGTTGGTGGCTGACTACTTCTTTGCCCCACTGTACTATTGCGTCTTCATGTAGAGATCATAGGAACATCACAATCGATCCTATGATCTATTAGTGAGTCCTATGGTCGTGACAGACACACAGACAGACAGGCACACAGACGGAAAAAGAGTTGTTCTTCTTTAGAGGAGTTTGCTTATAAAAAGGACGGATACATTTTTAAATTATTATTACTAGTGCATACCCATCCATGCCCATAGAAACCAATTCTAAGCAAGTATTTCTGCATGCCTGTTGCTGAAGGGTCTCCTCCTGTCTCAGACAGCTGTGTTGTTCACAGTCATGCCTGCAACGTACTGCTGGAATCTCAGGTGTTGCATTTTCACGGCATCTTTTCTGACGTGCAGCAGTTCTCCTCACTCTGTTGCTGTCAATCTGGTGATTCTTTTCTTCTTCTTCTTCTTCTTCTTCTTCTTCTTCTTCTTCTTCTTCTTCTTCGGGGTGAGGATCGTTCCCCCGGACAGCACTGTTACTGTGGAGGAGGTCCTGGAGGCTGTGGCCGAGCAGGTGGGCCCTGACGCGGTCTGCTTTGCTTCCCGAATGAATAGAGCTGTGGTTGTGTTTCTGGCAGCTGAAGAGGATGTCCACACCCTGATTGTAAGCGGTGTGATTATCGGGAAAACGTATGTACAGGTGTCCCCCTTATCTGTCCCATCAACGAGAATCACCGTCTCAGGTGTTCCACCTTTCATCACTGACGAGCAGTTGGCGACGGAGCTCCGCAGATTTGGGAAGTTTGCGGGCCCGTTTACAACTCTGCCTTTGGGATGCAAGGCCACCAAGTTCAAACGTGAAATCACTCAGGCGACAGGTGTTCATGTTTCTCGACTCGCCCACTCAGACTCTGGAAGTCTCCTTCAGGGTCAAGCACGGGGACGGATCTTATATGGTGTATGCGAGCTCGGGACAGATGAAGTGTTTTGAATATGGAGACGTGGGCCATAAACAGTTCGTTTGTCCGCACAGGCAGCGGGCGGAGGGCCCTGATGGGGCCGCGGATGGTGCCGGCGGCGAGCCCTCCGCTCACGCCGCAGCTGCGGACGGCAGCGCGGCCTCCGCTCCCGCCACCCCTACGGAGCCTGCCGCTGTGTCTGTGGACGGCCCGGCTGTGCCGCCCGCGGCCCAGCTTGCGGCCGGGAGCGTTGATGGCGATGGCGCCACAAGGGTCACTGATGGTGCGTCACAATCATCTCGCTGTGTGACGTCAACAGCTGGGCCTCCGGCAGCTGCTACCACTTCGGAGGAGGGGATGGAGCACCGACCTGATGGTGCGTCACAATCATCTCGCTGTGTGACGTCAGCGGCTGTGCCTCCGCCAGCTGCTGCCGCTTCGGAGGAGGGGACGGAGCACCGACCTGTTGGTGCGCCAGAATCTCGCTGTGTGACATCAGCGGCTGTGCTTCCGGCGTCTGCTACCGTTACACAGCGGGGGATGGAACAGCAACAGTCAGCTGCTGAGGGTGGCATCCAGGAAAATGTGGCCCATGATGAATCCACTGGCCCGGGAGAACCAAGCAGTCAGCTGAGTTGTGCTGCCGAGGAAATGGAATCTGATGACGACGCTGTGTCTAATACTGGGCCTATTGAGGCGAAATGCAGTACAAACACGAGTTTGTATTCACTGGACGAAATCAATGCTTTTCTGGATGAAACCTATAACAAAGCCATTAGGGTCGCCGACTACTTCAGTGACACTGATAAATTCATTAAGTCTGTGGATGTGCTAAGAAGGCAGGTTGGTCTGGACCTCCTGGATGAAAGGAAACGTTATCGCCTCAAGAAACACCTGACAGCCCTGCGTAAAGCAGCAGGGGGAACGCCGGTCAAGCGCGCCCGACAGGAGGAATGAATGGCGGTCGTTCCTCTGCCTGTTTCACACATTTTTGGGATATTGTTTGAACAGACTTGTATATGACATTTGACTGTAATTGACTGTCACAGAACTGGATCTTTGACTAGGTGGGCTGCAAGGACTGCTCTGTGTGGTGTGGGGTGGGAACATTTCAGTTTGCACTTTTTCCAATGTGACACACTTGGTGGAATGATGTTGGTGTGCTTACATTTTTTTGAAGTGTGCAATAAAGGCTTATTTTAAAGGTCAAAAAGTCTTCTTCTTCTTCTTCATACCACTGGTTGAGGGATAGGTGCTTCGTAATTCCAGTTCATGCACAGGATCATGAAAATAGATCTGAGCAAAAAGTGGCTTCCAACCCTGTTCAGGAAGAGCAGCATCCATGTAATGATAAACTTTACCTTATACACATGTGCCTGGGTTGAAGCCAGGCATAGGGATCTCCTTAATGCCAATATTTGCCATTGCCAACGCACTGTTGTATTGTTTTTTGTTTTGTTTTTTTTTTTGTTACTTATTTGTACCCGTAGGTAGATTTGGTTTGCAGTCTGGTGACAAGCCACCGGCTGCCAGTCGCTGCGTGCGCAAGCGCCCTAAACCTACATGTTTTTGGTATGCGGGAAGAAACCGGAGAAATCCCGGAGTAAACCCACGCAACACGGGGAGAACATGCAAACTCCACACAGCTCACTGTTGGCCAGGGGCTGGGATCGAACCCACGATCTCATGATCCCCGCGATCCCCCGGCCGAGGGTAAACTGCTGCCAGTGTTAAACCACTGCGCCACCGTGCAGCCCAACCGTTTTGCTTGTTTAACAAGTAGTGCATACCCGTGCATGCCCGTAGAGGGGATGCACTGGAACAGATTTCTTGCCAGTTACAGGACAGTTGGTAATAGCAACACTGCACTAAAGGCTCTTTTCCACTAGCCTCACTTGGCCCTACACCGCACCACTCAGCCCGCTTTAGGCGCTTTTCTACTAGCCCCAGCACCGGTTAGCAGGTACTTTTTTCGTACCTGATCCAGGGCAGGGTCTAACCGGGCTGAGTAGGGCTGTGATATGACTTTAAGAGACTGGTCGCCGCTGATTGGTCAGGTTGTAACGTCATGAAAGCGACTTTTTCTGCTGAATTTACTCCACGACCGCCATTTGTAATTGTTCAGCAGTGAACACAGTGCGCCCCTTTAATACGGTATATTATATTAATATACTGTATAATATACTTATATAATAATATACTCCTAATATTATATATTAGGAGGTGCGCAATTTTCTTTCTATATTAGGCGACGATCGCATCCAGTGCGAGTTGGACGGATCTACTTGAAATGCAGGTGTCTGAGCAGATGGCTTCCCAAGGGCACATCCCTACTGCCAAACAGTGTCGGGAGAAGCTGAAAAAGCTGAAAAGCGATTACCGAGCAGTGAAGGACCACATTGCTCGAAGTTCAGCGGATGGAAGGAGTGGAAGTGGTTCGCTGAGAGACATTGGGCTCGACACGGCCGCCGTCACGGTCACGGCCCTTGGAAACCGTAGATGGTGAGTGTTTATTTGATATTGCGCATCTGTTCGCCACCTGATCCTTTCTGTGCCAAGCTCACTGTTTTTAAGAAATAGGAAGGTTGTTAGATTGTGGGTAATGGTTGTTACTGAGGCTCGCGTATTGTTTTGCAGCCAACTGCAGATTCACGCTTGCTTTGTGTTAAGTATTAGCGCGAACAAAACGCTGAATTACGCTTATTGTATTCCAGTTAAAAACTTGAGAGTGTTGTGTACATGTTGCACTTTGGTGTTAAGTTTTAAATTGCATGCATTTTCTTTCTAGAATCGCATTTCATATCACAGGGGTCCACCTCAGTGGAGATGACTGACACAGCGGACTCTCCTGGCGCTGCGTCTGCGTGTGCGTCTGGCTGAGCGCCAGCTGGATCAGCTCCACATCACCAGCTCCATCTGGATCACGTTCAAGTGCCGGTAAGGCACAATAACCACGATTTTTTTTTTGGGTTGAAACAGGTCCAGCAGCGGAAACCAGGGTCGAAAATCCATCCATCCATCCATCTTCTACCGCTTAATCCTTTACAGGTCGCGGGGGGGCTGGAGCCTAACAAGTTATGTACCAAATTGGTTAATGCAATTTCCTGTAGCTGCATATTAATTAATTGAAAATGTCTTTTTAAATGTACAAAAAGGTTATTCTTTGGTCTTCACTTATCGGTGTTCCACAACCATTTTTAGGTGTGGTGATTGGTGCTGTTGTAATTCCTGTTTTAGACAAACAACTAAAGCTCATGAACTGCCGTTGAAATCAACATGCTTCATTGAAATGCTTCGCGTCAGCTGACTGTATTAACCCATTCAGATTTCTGCAGCCACACTACAAGCAACTAGTTTAAACATTACCCATCCATCCATCCATATTCTTAATCTTAATCCCTTTTTGGTTTTGCAGGGGGGCTGCAGCCGAAGACAGCACCCTGCGTGTTGCAAAATCTGCTCTACTGAGGGGCAGCAACATAACAGTTCAGCTTATATACAGCAATGAAGCATAATATAATAGTGACATTCCACCACAGACTTTCACCTGTGTAATTCCATAATATATGTAGTGATCCAGCTTTAACGACCATGCCTTTCTGTCTTTCCATCTAGGCAAGACGAAAACAGACAACTCCCATCGCTGACCTTACATTAGCGATGGTCAACATACATGACGAAGAGATGCGGCTCTTGGAACGGCAACATGACCAGCGGCAAGAATCAGGAGTACATGCAGCATTTGCGACAGGTGGCCGCAGATGTGCGGGCAGATGCGCGTGAAGCCCTGGGGCAGGACGCTGCGTTACGAAGGGAAGAGCTCGCAGAGATGTCATCGCCCAGTCTGTTTTTTTGTTTGTAAATTTTGCTTCTGGAATAAAATTGTATTGTTTGCATCAAAAGTCTGGTTTATCTGTTATGACACCGTATGAGAAAAGCCAATAATTACATACACATTCCATTCTCTGTTCACTCCACATGCTGCTGTTCATCAGGTCAGGTGTATAGCCTTCTAATGGTAATTTAATTTTTAACAACACAACGAAACGTAATGTCTTGGTAGGTTTTTTTTTTATTTTAAACAAATTTGCATTGCTGAATCCAATTCTCTTGAATGGGTACATTTTTTATGTTATAAGCAGTTGTACAGGTGTGCTTGAACTTGTAGACACTGATAAAGGTAAGTACGTGTAAGTTGAATGTTGCATCACCAGTCAAAATTTAATAAATTAAGAAGGAATCTAGCAAAAATTTGGCACTAATAACAGTAGACAGATCGGACAAGGATACACAACTGTGTTTTTGTTGCACACAGCTGTTGTTACCAACAAGTGCAAAATTTATATTCCCTTTTCCCAAAAATTAAAAATCAATTTGTAAGTAAAAGTGGGAGACCTTTACATGGGAAAATATGACATGTATCAGCACATGATTTATAGTTCAATTTGCATTTCCACCTAAGCAAAAGTGGCTTGTCGAGCTGGATTTTTGTGAAGATGGCCTGTGCGGTGTTTCTGCATGTAATTACATACCTGTCAAATGATACGGTTTCGCCGTATTTTAATACGGGGAAAATGCAATTTTAGCAAATACGGGCGTATTGCCATTTCTGTACGCCAAAGAGAAAAATATACGGGAAAAAAAAATTGAGAGTGTGGGGAGGAACACGTCGTGTGACCCCCACAGCGTACGGGGCTGTCAGAGCGCTCAGCGTGAGCAATTATCACAACAGAAGTGTGGACTCATCATTAGGCTGATGGCTTCGCACCTTCTTAACAGATAAGCGTTATGAACAAGAGGACAGGTAGATGGACCATGCACAACATTTTATTTACAAAAAACATTTTTGAAATACGTATGCACATAAATGTGGATGAAATAGACAAGTATTGCATCACAGCATCTCGTATTATATTGTAACGTGCAGCTCGACGTCCCACCGGGAGGTTTGAACTCACGCCTCCCGCTCTGGAGTCCTACACTCTACCTGTGTTGCCAATAGGGTCAACCCACTTGTCAAGCCAAGTAGGGTGCTTATATTGAGTTCGCTACAATATCACCACCCTGCTCCTCTGCTCTCTGTGCCGCTGCCACTACTGGTTCATCTACTGCATCATCCAATGTTAGTGTCAAACGTCTCTCCATGACTCTCACACAGATTGTGCAGAGCACAACAAGTCAGCATCATAGATTTAACCAGTTTCATGTCACAGTCATTCCTCCTTCCTTCTCTCCTCGTCATCAGCCATGTTTGTTGTGGAGGATTCAGTCGTGTGTGTTTCACGTCACGAGGGTGTGGCGCCGCCTGCTGTTCAACAAATCCCACCCACAGCAGGTGTGCCAGCAGATGCGCCAGCAGTAGTTGAAAAGCAACTGAGGCTGAACCGAACCGAAGTGAGTAGAGCCGGGTTTTCAAATCGGGGCTGAGCGGGGCTAGTGGCAATCACATATGATGGCTTTTGTGTGCAGCAAAATGTAAAAATCACACAAAATATGTTCTTTCCTATGACACCAGCCTCGATGTCTTTATGATGTCATATAGACCAACCACACGCTACATAAATGAAGAGCAATAGAATGAGAACTGCTGGACTACAGCTCCTGACCAGATAAGTACGTGCTTTAAAGTCTGTTGTACCCTATGCTGCTGAAGGGTATCCTCCTGTCTCAGACGGGTGCGATGTACTGCTGGAACCTCAGGTGTTTCATCTTCATGGCATCTTTTCTGACGTGCAGCAAACAACTGAAAGGTGCATAACGCCACCTACTGTACAAGAGTGTGTAAGATTATATCATCTGAGCCCGACCCCTAAATTCTATGACTTAATCCTGTGTTATTTAAAAAAGAGAAAAGAGCCCTCCTCGTGATTCTTATTGCCTCTCCATCTGTTCCCCATAAAGACACATTTGTCTATTTGCCGTCATATAGGCATCGCGAGTCGTCCTATGATGCCTGAGTTCATGGTCTATATGACAGACACATTTGTCTATGTGTCCTATGATGCCTGAGTTCATAGTATGTCCTGATATTCAGGTAGAGATCATAGTCCATCCTATGATGTCCCATGAAGCATGACAGGCACACAGATTTCTTGCTTTTATAGAGTGAAGATGATATAATTTTTGTAATTTTTTTAATTATAGAGCAATGATAATCAAGTCAGTGGTGGTAATGCACCTGTAAGCTGGTTGTCAACTGCCAATCAAATCTAAAAGAAGATGATTGGCAGTTGGCAACAAGCCTACTAGGTGTATTACCACCACTGACCTGACTATCATCATTCTATATCTCTGTTCAAGGAGCTCCCACAAGGAGCTCTGAACAACTCCCCATGTGCGAAAAAACATCTGTCCCTGGACTTTACATTCTTGGCGGTTGGCAACAAGATTACAGGTGCATTACTGCCACTGACTTGATTATCATCACTCTATATCTTTGTATAAGGAGTTCTTATAAGTAGTTCTGAACCACTGTCCTCTTCTTCTTCTTCTTCTTCTTCTTTTAGACTTGATTGGCGGCTGGCAGCCTGCCCACAGGTGCATCACCGCCACGCACCTCAGTCCACATCATCACTCTTATCTGGTCAGGAGTTGTTGTCCATATCAGCGTCTCGTCTTATTCTTATTCTTCTTTTAGATTTTATTGGCGGCTGATCCACTAGCCCATGATGTCTCTGAACTTAAAGCTCCCCCACTTAACAGGTCCTCAACTGCTTCCCAATGTAGCCCCTCAATGCAAGATATTTTTCTGCTGCTTTCACGATTTTGATTTTTTTCTGTTTTACTGGAATTCTGTGCAGTGCAGTTTAATACATCTACCACAAAAAAGACAAAATTATTTCTCCTTCCATTATCTTCCTTAATTGATCATGTGAGTCTGTTGGATCATTCTTAGTCTGGCCCTTCACCCAGGACCAGTTTGTCTTGGGTGACCCTACCAGAGGCATATTGCCCTGGACAACATAGGTCCTGGAATCACTAGGGCATGCAAACCCCCCACCACGATAAGGTGACAATCCATGAGGGGATCATCACTTTACACCAGGGGTCACCAACCTTTTTGAAACCAAGAGCTACTTCATGGGTATCGAGTCATGCGAAGGGCACCAGCTTGACACACTCCTCTAAAATAACAAATTGTGTGTGTGTGTGTATGTATATATATATATATATATATATATATATATACTGTATATATATACACATAAATAAATAATTATCAATAACTTAGAGTGGGTAACAGACAAGATCAATATTCAACACTTTATTTTTATTAATCTCAGCAATTGTTCAGATGATCCCTTCTACATTTCATAAAAAAAATGTCCAGTTTTCACCAGTCCCTTTTAACCATAAAAAACTAAACCCTTTTAATTCATGAACTATGTTGAACCATGTTTGAAAAAGTTATGCAACATTTAAGAAATATCAACTTTCATATTAAATAAATCTTATCACATTTTTAACTGAACAAATCTGCTGCAATTCTGCTCAAAATCTGTTATATTTAATAAACACACTTTTGTGTGTTCTTCTTCACTGGAATTATATCCATACAGTTCTTGCCAAGAATCATGCTGGAGTAATAACCAGCGCTGTCCTTTCATGAGAAGAAGCTAAACAAGCACTGAGAGTGCTTATATGCATGGTGGTGCAGTGGTTAGCACCGCGGCAGCACTTTACCCTCGGCCGGGGGATCGCGGGTTCGATCCCGGCCAACAGTGATCTGTGTGGAGTTTGTATGTTCTCATTTTTCATGCAGGTTAAGGGGCGCTTGCGCACGCAGCAGCTGGTGGCTTGTTACCGGACTGCAGAACAAATCTACCTACGGGTACAAGTTTTTACCTCTTTTTACCTTCTGCCACGCTCTGCACCAGATGAGACAAGTTAGGAGAGCTGATCATTAAAACGCTGCTTTTAAACAAAATCGCCTCATTATTTATAAAAAAAAAAAAAATACAAGATGGCGACCGGGATGGTCACACTTTTTCAATGCTGAGACAAAGTCGCTGATTTCTTCCCATTAAAAGTACCTAAACAGCAATCGGCGCTCGTGACGGACACCCACGGGCTGAATTTCCACCCCCGTCAGAATCCCGTCGGAATGCCCCTTTAATCGGGCTGAACTGCTGCGCTCAATCTGAAGCTTTTGCCAAGCTAACGCTTGCTAGCTTAACACTAGCCCCAGTGCGTCACCTAATTCCGACACGAAGCGGCTCAGTCCCCGGTGAGGGCTTACCGGACGAACCAACCGAGACGGCGATTGGAAGCTCGGGCGCGGCGTTGGTGAGAGACGGGGGCCACCTGGATCCAGCAGGACAGTGGCCTGAGTCGAGGCCCAGCCGAGGAACTACCAGACAGACGGCGATCGGTGACGGGGCCTAGCGGAGGAGCCACCCAGCCATACGGCAGCGAGCTGCGGTGATCGGCCACCGATTGGCAGCGGTGATCGGTGGATTTCAGCTGCGCCGGCGGTGTGCGGCATAACTGGCGGTGACGGGGCCCAGCGGAGGAGCCACCCAGCCAGACGGCGACGAGTGGCGGTGATCGGTGGATCTTGGCTGCGCCGGCGGTGTGCGGCATAACTGGCCAGGTAGACGGAGGCAGGCGGCGGCGATAGAAGGCGGTGATCTGCGGAGCTGTACAGTGTCACTTGGCGGAGAAGCTGCGCAGGAGCTCCATTGCGACAGATCCAGTAGCGGCCGAGCTAGTTGAGGCCTAGCCGGATTCCCTGTTTATTTCTATTCACAGGTCAGTAAAATGCCACCCAAAAAAGAGGAAATGGAAGAAATTAAAAAATCTCTGAACTTTGTGTTAGAAGAATTGGCCAAAATGACTAACCAACAGGCCAAAATAATAAACCTAATAGAAGAGGTACAAGCTCTACATTCAATAATAAAAGAAAAAGACAAAAAAATTATGGACCTGGAGCAACACGGGCGTCTTTTGGAGCAACGCGTCGAGGATCTTGAACAAGGTTCTCGCATTGATGACCTAGTTATAAGTGGACTAGACATCAGATATCAGTCATACGCCCATGCCACAACAGGACTGAATGGTGAACATGCTTCCATAAGTGAATCAATGTCCTTAGAAAACCAAGTGCTTCAGTTCCTTAATGATAAAGACATTAAGGTAGAAGCCAATGTGATCTCAGCCTGTTATGCTTTACCGAAGAAAGATAACAAAACAAAGAAATCAATTGTGATGCGCTTTGTGAACAGGAGGGTGAAAAATGACATACTGAGGCAGGCCAGAAAGCTAAAGGAAACTCAAGTTTACCTAAATGAACACCTGACAAAAAAAACCGCTGAATTAGCACGGCAGGCACGGATGCTAAAAAAACAAAATAAGATACAGACAACATGGACAAGAAATTGTAGAATTTGGATTAAACTAAATGGTACACCTCAGCAAGCAAAGAGTATAATGATCAAAGATGCTACTGACTTAGATAAATACAGATGAACACTGACTATGAAACACAGAGTGAGGAAACTCAAACTCTAAAAATATGCCACTATGCTGAACATAAACCACAAGAGATGGAGAATGATATTGATCCTGATAACCACTTTTTCAATAATATTCATAACCACTGTGAATATTACACTGAAAAGCAATTCAAAAGTCAAGTGCAAATAGATGGTAAACTGTCAATAATACACTTCAATAGCAGAAGTCTCAACAAAAACTTCTCACAGATTCAGGACTATTTAAAACAGCTAGACAGAAAATTCACAGCTATAGCAGTCTCTGAAACCTGGCTTAATGAAGATCAGGCCCCCCTGATGGCAATAGAGGGATATCAGATGTTTTACATTAACAGATCTCAAAAAAAGGGTGGTGGTGTTGCACTGTATATTGATGACCTATATAGGTGTAAGCTTGTAAATGAAATGTCCTCAGCACTACCAGGGATTTTGGAATGTGTTACTGTTGAGATTGACCTAGACAAAACAAAAAATCTAATCATAAGCTGCATATATAGAACACCGGGAACTTGCATTGAGACATTCAGAGATAAATTAGTCGAGCTGTACAATAATATTACTAGTAAGAAAATGGTAGCAATTTGTGGAGATTTCAATATTGATCTACTGAATCCACATCAACAAAATGTAGTTACAGAGTTCATGAACTCTATGTACAGCATGAGTCTATATCCCACAATAACACATCCCAGTAGAATCACTGTTCACTCTGCTACACTTATTGACAACCTGTTTGTCAATGTTCTCGATAAGAAAATAGAAAGTGGATTATTGATAAATGATATAAGCGACCACTTGCCAACCTTTGCACTTATCCATGGCCACACGGGGCCCAACCCAGAAAAAATTTCAAAATCGTTCAGACACAAATCACCAAATGCAATCAGTTCTTTTAAAGAGGACTTGCTGAAGCAAGACTGGACAGAAGTCTATGTATCAGATGTAAATGAAGCCTATGACACATTTATAAACATTGTAACCACTCTTTATGAAAAAAACTGCCCATTAGTTAAAAAAAAGCTTAAACACAAATTTGCTGACAAACCATGGTTAACCAAAGGACTACAAAAGGCGTGTAAAAAGAAAAATTTATTATATAAAGCTTTCCTAAAGAAAAGGACAAAAGAAACAGAGCAACGGTATAAAACATACAAAAATAAGTTAACATATATAATAAGATGTAGTAAAAGAGACTATTACAGTAAAGAACTGGAAAAAAACAAAGACAATATTAAAAATACATGGACAATAATCAACAGTATCCTTGGAAATAAAAGCAGAAATACTAGCTACCCAACTAATATTCCAAAAAATAATAAAACGACTCCGAGTGTGAGTATAGCTTCACCTGCAGATGAATTTAATAATTTTTTTGTTAACATTGGACCTAAACTGGCCCGAGAAATACCCACTACGGTGCCTACAGGTGATACAATATGCAATAACACTGCTGTAAAAGACACCATCTTCATAAAGAACACAGACGAAAGAGAGGTCATTGAAATTGTTAAATCGTTCAAAAGTAAAACATCTACTGACTGCGATGGTATTGACATGCTACTAGTCAAAACTGTTATCGAATGCATAGTAAAACCACTGACGTATATCTGTAACCTGTCTCTCCAATCAGGCATATTTCCCAATGCAATGAAAATAGCTAAAGTAATTCCGATTTACAAGACAGGCGACAGAGGGGAACTCTCAAACTATAGACCAATTTCACTATTACCGCAATTTTCCAAGATATTTGAAAAAATATTCTATGAGAGAATTGACAACTTCATACTGAAGAATGATTTATTGTGTGAGCAGCAATATGGGTTCAGACACAAAAGGACAACAGCATATGCCTTAATGGAATTTACAGAAAAAATATCAACAGCCATTGAAAATAAAGAGTATTCAGTTGGAGTATTCCTGGATCTTAAAAAAGCATTTGATACAGTAGATCACAATCTATTATTAAAGAAAGCTGTTGCTTGGGCAACAGCAATTATAAAAACCCTGCTGACCAACCGAAGGTTCAGAGTCCACCTCAGTCAGAACACAAGTGCATGGAGAATGCAGAAAAACGGACTCCCACAAGGCTCAGTTCTAGCTCCAACTCTGTTCAACCTCTACATAAACGACCTGCCTACTACAAAATCCCGCAAATTCATCTATGCAGACGACATCTGTTTGGCATTCCAAGCACCAGACTTTGAACCACTGGAACGGGTGCTCACGGAAGATCTTGCCAAACTGGACCAGTTCTGCAAAATCTGGCGCCTAAAACCAAGCCCAGCAAAAACCGTCTCCAGTGTATTCCATCTCCACAATGCAAAAGCTGCCAGAGAACTAAACATCCACCTGAGCGGACTCAAGCTTAAGCATGCCCCAAATCCAACTTATCTTGGAGTGACCCTTGATAGGACCTTATCCTTCAAGGAACATCTAAAGGGGACGGCTGCTAAGGTGAAGGTACGAAACAACCTGCTCCGCAAGCTCGCTGGTGCAAAATGGGGGGCGGCAGTCTCCACCCTGCGCACCTCAGCACTGGCCCTTTCATACTCTGTAGCAGAATATTGTGCCCCTGTCTGGTCCAGGTCATCTTACACACACCATGTAGACACCCAGCTCAACTCAACCATGAGAACTATAACTGGAACAATCCGCTCAACACCACTCCCCTGGCTCTCTGTACTGTCAAACATAGCCCCTCCACACATCCGGCGAGCAGCATTAACTCAAAGGATGCTCCAAAAAGTTAAAGATTCTCCTCACTTACCAATCCATGCAGATATCTACACCCCACCCACTGCCCGACTTTCATCCAGACGGCCGATTTGGAAAAACCCTCCCCCAGCTGACTTTACCATCCAGACAGCTTGGCAAGAGGAATGGGAGACCAAGGAGGTCCCAAACAAACAGCTGGTGATAAACCCCAACCAACAGGTCCCGGGCACCAACCTCCCAAGGAGACAGTGGTCTACACTCAATCGCTTCAGGACTGGACATGGCCCCTGCTTGGCCAGCCTTCACAGATGGGGCAGTAGCCCTAGCCCACTGTGCGCATGTGGAGAGGAGCAAACAATGGAACACATCATAGAGGCTTGCCCGCTCCAAAGACTGGAAGGAGGATTACACACCCTCCATACAGCAAACCAGGAGGCAACTGCTTGGCTTAAGGACTTTGCATTCGCTAAATAAATAAATTAAAGAAATTACAAAACTGTGGTATAAGAGGGGTAGCACTGTCCTGGTTAAGTAGTTACTTAAAGAATAGATATCAGTATGTATGTGTTAGCAACAAAAACTCAGAGTTACTGAAGGTCACCTGTGGAGTCCCACAGGGTTCAGTTTTGGGACCATTATTATTCAATATGTACATAAACGATATATGTAAAGTTTCAGAAAAAATGGACTTAATATTGTTTGCTGATGACACTAATCTGCTATGCGGTGGAAACAATTTGGAACAACTTCTGGATACACTCGGAAAAGAATTAGGAAAGTTTAAACTGTGGTTTGATTCAAACAAATTAACGCTCAATTTAAGCAAGACAAAATTTATAGTCTTTAACAACCATCACAACAACCCAGTACCCAAACTCAGTGTAAATGGTGTAGAGATTGAAAGGGTATCCGAAACTAAATTCCTTGGAGTAATAATTGATAACAAACTGTGTTGGAAGCCACATATTAATTATATTAAAGGTAAAGTATCCAAATCAATTGCAATATTACACAGAGTGAAAAATTTGCTGAATCAGCCCACACTATACACCTTGTATCATTCATTAATACTCCCATACATGACATATTGTAATGAAGTATGGGGAAATACATATAAAACAAACATATATCCACTCTTTATGCTTCAAAAGAGAGCTATTAGAATAATCAACAAAGCAGCTTACAGGGAACCAACAAACCCACTTTTTCTTAAACAAAAAACTCTCAAGGTGAAAGATCTGATTGACTTTAAAACTGCAATAATAATGTTCAAAGTGAAGAATCTATCAATGCCCGCAAATATCCAAAAGTTGTTCCAAACAAGGGAGAAACGATATCACCTCAGAGGAACATGTATATTTCAAAAGCCTACAGTGAGAACAACCACCAAGCAACACTGTGTTTCAGTGCAAGGAGTCAGATTATGGAACGATTTTGGACCTGAATTAAAATCATGTACAACGCTTGGACAATTTAAACAAAAACTAAAGGAAGAAATACTCCAAACATATTTACAAGACGACATGTAAACTCACATAAGGATTGACATTTCCAGCCTGTGTTGTGTTGTAGCTTAGTTTTTCTTTTTTTTCTTTTTTTCTCTGTGACATTATGTCTTAGATTTGTTTTTGAATAGTAACCGCTTAACTTAGACTAGCTCAGTTTTCTTTTTTCTCTCAGTCACATTTTGTCTTAGCCTTGTTTTAAATTGTAATCGCTCTTGTCTTGTTTTTCTCTTTTTCTCCTTTGAATTCTTGGATGGAATATGGGTGGGCAATATAAGCTGCGGCTTCAGCCATCACCCATTTCGGATAACTCACGTGGAATTGTATAGTAGAAGGAGTCTTTGTCTAATTTGACATTGTTGTTATATTATACAGTTTCTTTTAACCTGTAATGTACTATCCGAAATAAATAAATAAATAAATAAATTCAAATAAATTCAAGTTAAGTCCAAAAAAAAAAAAAAAAAGAGTGGGTAGTGAAGTGGCGCTTCGCCATTGCCCCGCAAATGAAATACACGCAGCTTCCTTTCACGGTAGTAAAAAAAGAACTCTGTCTTTTTTTTGCCATGTTTTTGGGCTTGGAAACCGCACTGCGCGCACCATCTTAACTGCCCGCTAGCTAAGCTTATGCTCCACAAGCGCGAAGGTTTTGTCATGCGCACAATACTGACCTTTGAACTAGGTCAGAGTTCACCTTAACTTTACGTATAATAAACATATTTTCATTTTTTTTATTTTTAAGTCATTGTCATTTTAAAATCTATATAAATGCAAGTGTGATTTTAAAAAATATAAAAAAATATAAAATAAAAAATAGCGGCAGAAAAAATTACATCTGCAGCTCACTTGCAAGTTGTGCTATTTTTAAAACAGGCCTGCGGACGACACATGTTGTCCCTGCGGGCGACATGGTGCCCGCGGGCACCGCGTTGGTGACCCCTGCTTTACACACTCTTGTACAGTAGGTGATGACCCTCATGGATTGGACTTCACCCAAGACGAACTGGTCTTGGGTGAAGGGCCAGACAAAGAACGACCCAACAGACTCTCATGATAAATACTAGAACAAGGATTCAGTGTACCCCACCTGGTATGGGGTTACCGGGGCCCCACCCTGGAGCCAGGCCTGGGGGAGGAGCGCGATGGCTCACGTCTGGTGGCCGGGTTTCCGCCCATGGGACCCGGCTGGGCTCAGCCCGAAGGAGTTACATGGGTCCACCCTCCAGTGGGCTCACCACCTGTAGGAGGGATCATGGGGGTCCGGTGCTGTGTAGATCAGGTGGCAGTCGAAGGCGGAGACATTGTCGGTCTGATCCTAAGCTTCCTAAACTGGCTTTTGGGACGTGGAATGTCACCTCTCTGTTGGGGAAGGAGCCTGAGCTGGCGCATGAGGTTGGAAGATACCGGCTAGATATAGTCGGCCTAACCTCAACACACAGCTCCGGTTCCAGAACCAGTCTCCTGGAGAGGGGCTGGAGCTTGGCCTACTCTGGAGTTGCCCCGGGTGAGAGGTGATGGGCAGGGGTGGGTATTCTTGTATCCCCCCACCTTGCTGCCTCTATATTGGAGTTTTCCCCGGTGGACGAAAGGGTTGTTTCACTGCACCTTCGGGTTGAGAAACGGGTCCTGACCATCATTTGTGCCTATGCACCAAATGATGTTTCAGAGTACCCACCCTTTTTGGAGTCTCTGACTGGGGTGCTGGAGAGTGCTCCTCTTGGAGACTCCGTTATCCTACTGGGGGACTTCAATGCACACGTGGGCAATGACAGTGAAACCTGCAAGGGGGTGAGTGCGAGGAACGGCCTGCCCGATCTGAACCCGAAGGGTGTGCAGTTATTGGACTACTGTGCTAACTACAATTTGTCCATAACGAACACCATGTTCAAGCAAAAGGGTGTCCATATGTGCACCTGGCACCAGGACACCCTAGGTCCAGGTCAATGATCTATTTTGTTTTTGTTTCATCAGACCTGTGACCGTCTGTCTTGGACACTTGGGTAAAGAGGGGTGCAGAGCTGTCAACTGATCACCACCTGGTGGTGAGTTGGATCCAATGGCAGGGGAGGATGCCATTCAGACCTGGTAGACCCAAACATCTAACCCCATATGTCTGGCTGAGGCCCCTGACCGGGAGGTCTTCAACTCCCACCTCTGGAAGAACTTGAACCACATTCGGAGGGAGTCTGGAGACATGGGAGTCTGAATGGGCCATGTTCTCCACCTCCATTGTTGAAGCAGCGGCCCAGAGCTGCGGCCGCAAGGTTGTAGGGGTATCTCGTGGTGGCAACCCCCAAACCAAGTGGTGGACACCAGTGGTGAGGGGGGCCATTAAGCTGAAGAAGGAGTCCTATCAAGATTGGTTGGCTTGTGGGACTCCCGAAACAGCTGAGGTGTACTGGCAGGTCAAGCAGAACACAGCTCGGGTGGTTGCTGAAGCAAAAACTTGGGTATGGGAGGAGTTCGGTGAGGCCATGGAACAAGACTTTTGGTCGGCCTTGAAGAGATTCTGGCAAACTGTCCAGTGGCTCAGGAGGGGGAAGCAGCTCCCTGTCCACACTGTGTATGGTGCAGATGGGGCGCTGTTGACTTCGACTGGGGATATCGTCGGGCGGTGGAAGGAATACTTCGAGGATCTCCTAAATCCCACTGATACGCCTTCCACAGAGGAAGCAGGGCTTGTGGACGAGGGGGGACGACTCGCCTATCACTGGGGCTGAGGTCGCCAAGGTGGTTAAAAGTGTCTTTGGTGGCCGGGCCTCAGGGGTGGACGAGATTCATCCTGAGTACCTCAAGGCCCTGGATGTTGTATGGCTGTCATGGTTGACACGCTTCTGCAATATTGCGTGGGGGTCAAGTGCAGTGCCTTTGGCAAGGCAAACTGTGGTGGTGGTTCGTCTCTTCAGAAAAAGGGACCGGAGGGTGTGCTCCAAATTTAGAGGGATCACACTCCTCAGCCTCCCTGGGAAGGTCTATGCCAAGGTACTGGAGAGGAGAGTTCAGCCGTTGGTCGAACCTCGGATTCAGGAGGAGCAATGTGGTTTTTGTCCTGGCCGTGGCACATCAGACCAGTTCTTTACTCTCTCAAGAATCATCAAGGGTTCATGTGAGTTTGCCCAACAAGTTTACATGTGTTTTGTGGACTTGGAGAAGGCATTTGACTGCGTCCCTCATGGTTTTTTGTGGGGGGTGCTTTGGGAGTATGGGGTATCAGGCTTGTTATTACGAGCTATTCGGTCTCTGTACAACCATTGTGAGAGTTTGGTTCGTATTGCCAACACTCAATTGGACTTATTCCCAGTGAGAGTTGGACTCCACCAGGGCTGCCCTTTGTCACTGCTCCTGTTCATAAATTTTATGGACAGGATTTCTAGGCACAGTCAGTGAATGAAGAGCGTCATGCTTGGTGACCACAGGATCTCATCTCTGTTGTTTGCAGATGATTTTGTCCTGCTGGCTTCATCCAGCAATGACCTACAGTTCTTGCTGGGATGGTTTGCCGCTGAGTGTGAAGTGGCTGGGATGAGAATCAGTACCTCCAAGTATGAGTCCATGGTCCTCAGCCAGAAAAAGGTGGATTATCCTCTCCGGGTTGGGGACAAGCTCCTGCCCCAAGTGGAGGAGTTTAAGTGTCTTGGGGTCTTATTCACGAGTGAGGGGAGAATGGAGCGAGAGATTGACAGACGGATCGGAGCAGCATCTGCAGTGATGCGGATGTTGTACCGGTCTGTTGTGGTGAAGACGGAGCTGAGTTCTAAGTCAAAGCTGTCGATTTATCAGTCAATCTACATTCCTACTCTCACCTATGGTCTTGAATGTTGGGTACTGACCGAAAGAACGAGATCGCGGATAAAAGCGGCTGAAATGAGTTTTCTTCGTAGGACCACTGGACTCACCCTCAGAGACAGGGTGAGCTCAGTCATCTGGGAGAGGCTCAGAGCAGAACTGCTGCTCCTCCGCATTGAAAGGAGCCAGTTGAGGTGATATAGGCATCTGATCAGGATGCCTCCTGGATGCCTCCCACTTGAGGTGTTTTGGGCACATCCCACTGGGAGGAGACCCTAGGGCAGACCTAGGACTCGTTGGAGAGACTATGTCTCCCAGCTGGTCTGGGGACACCTTGGTATCCTCTCTGAAGACCTAGAGCAGGTGGCTGGGGAGAGGGAAGTCTGGACTTCTCTGCTTGAACTGCTGCCTCTGCGACCTGGACCTCCGGAAAAGTGGTAGAAGATGGATGGATGGATGGATGGATGGATGGATCTTCCTTAATTCTGCTGCATCCACTGCAAGCCTGCGCACTTTCCCTATTGGAGTCCACTCCCACTTTTTTAGCTGGCACCTTTTTTGCAGCTTCTGCATATGATAATCCCTAGAGACCTTTACCTGCTGAATTTCTGCTGCCTTTTTGCTGGCTTCACAACCTCGATACACAGAGCTATGTTCACCACTGCAGTTACAGCACTTTAATTTGGCTCCTTTTTAACACTTGTCATATTCATGATCACCGGAGCATCTGGCACATCATTGTCTACCTTTGCATATCGCTGCTACATGACCAAACTTTTGACATTTGAAACAACTAAGTGGAGGAGGAACGTAAAGTCTTGACTTCATAGCTCATGTAGCCAATATGCACCTTACTTGGCAGGCTTGTTTCATCAAATTTTAACATTACCGACAATCACATTTTTCACCATTTCTATTAGTTTTCAATATTTATACCTCTTTCACTTTTGCTCCAGTTAAGTTTTTCATTATTTCATCAGTTGAGACAGCCTTTGAAATGCCCGATATCACTCCTCTCATTGAATTATTTCCTTCCAATACTGAACACTGCACATTTTTCCCCTCCATCTTATTGACTCTGATAGCGTTTCCTTGTTGAACACTATCTTTACATGTAGCTAGTAACAAACCACTACGAGGAATTCCTGCATCTAAAACTTCTCCAAGTAACCCATTAACTGCATTTGTGAGCTTAATTGGGTTCCACTCACGAAATGATGTGACTTTCTGAGTAAGTTTAATGATTACTTTACACTCCTGTTTATTCCAGGATAGTTCATCTTCTGATTCATCAGAACTTGATAACTCTCTTCTTCTTCTTTTAGATTTGATTGGCGGTTGGCATCCAGCTGACAGATACATTACTGCCATTGACTTGATTACAGATGCATATCTCTATGATTGAATTTCTTTACGTTTACGTTTGCTTCTTTTAGACTCCACCGAACTCCAGACATCCTCTTTCCCGCTTCCTACATCCATTCCTTCTTCTTCTTTTAGATTTGATTGGTGGTTAGCAACTAGCTCCTTCAGAACTCTCTTCTTTTAGATTTGATTGGCGATTGGCAACCTATCCACCTTATTCCAAGGCCCCATGATGCCTTGCGTGAATTATGGTAGCAACTTTCCAGTACTAGTTTAGAACCTATGGTTGTCACTGAAACGGGACACTTTTCCTTGTTCAAAAACAATGATTTTGGTATCAGAAATGCGGGAACATGACCTCTTGCACCACAACTATCGAGGGATGGGAAGATGACCTTAAAAAGTGGCCTCATATATAGTAGCTCCACCAGTTAGCACCCCTGCTAAGATGCTAACGCTGAAAACAAATGATCCGTGCTGGCAAAATGAGTCACTTTGAGAACCTTTTCAAAACTGATGTAACATTATTTTCATATTCTGTATTGAAAGACCTTCAAAATGATATTCAATTTGTTGGAAGTGCGTGAAAACTGACCCAGAAAAAGGCAATTTGTTTATATTTTAGCTAGGTTGAAAACTCACATTCGATCGGTTGAGAGTTATGTCTACCGCAAAAACACAGGTATTTTTAGAAAGTACGATTTCTAAGCTTTCCAGTGATACCAGGCACTCATGGGATTTCCACAGGACTTTGCAGCTACCAAACAAAGTGCCTGTACTCATAATGATGTGGTGCGCATTCTGACCAGCACATCTCTATCGCAATAAAGTCAGCTGTATTTTGTTAAAATATGGTGGACATAAACAAATTTACCTTAGAGCAGTCATACAACGCCGTGGTTGGATATCGTCTGTCACCGTGTGGTAAGAAGCCTGTATTTAAACAGTCTACTGACACAACCACGAACACCTCCAAATGCCAGAACTATGCCAAAACATTAAAAAAAATACAAAAACTAGAAGAGCACAAAACACGTACGTGGACAATACATTAAAATGAATTTGAAAAAACTTTTAAAAACATTATTTTAAATGTCCCTACTCTTCTTCTTCTTCTTCTTCTTCTTCTTCTTCCTCTTCTTCTTCTTCTCCTTCTTCTCCTCCTCCTCCTCCTCCTCCTCCTCCTCTCAGTTTCTGGTGGATAGCAAACAACTTAAAGTTGCATACTGCCACCTACTGTACAAGAGTGTCATTTGAGCCCGACCCCTAAAGTCTATGGCTTAATCCTGTGTTATTTAAAGAAGAGAAAAGAGCCCTTCTCGTGATTCTTAGTGTCTCTCCATCTCCATCCGTTTCCAGAATCTGTACATTTGTCACTTTCGCTTTTCCCCATGGTGAATAAAGTGCCGTTTAAACCTGTATGATCCAGTCTGAGTCTTGCCATAATGATGTCTTCCCTCCTGTTTGTTGTTTTATAATTCTTTAGTGCAATAGATTTTTGTATTTTGTAATACAGTTTATCTTTATGATCTTCATCCCATCTTTTTTTGCCATAGCTCAATTCCTTTTTTCTTGATTACTGCTTTCCCTTCACCTTTTCCAAGAGACAATGGTAGAGTGATTTCTTTCCCAAGTACACTTTTTGCTAAATTGTCTGTACAGTCATTCCCTTTCAACCCTTCATGTGCAGGAACCCAACAAAACTGAACTTCTCCACCACCTGTGTACCATAAATAAACTGTGATATAGCTCAACCACCAAGTCTTCCCTTGTAGATTTTAGTCTCTGTATGGTTTTTAAAGCTGCAAGCAAGTCTGTGCACACCACCACCCAGTCCGGTCTGACCTCCTCCACCCACTGCAAACCAATAATTATTGCCACCATCTCTGCTGTAAACACGGATGTATTGTTGGAGAGTCTTTTTACTGAGGTCACTTTAAACTATGGAATGTATACT
Source organism: Pholidichthys leucotaenia (assembly GCA_020510985.1). NCBI lineage: Eukaryota > Metazoa > Chordata > Actinopteri > Cichliformes > Pholidichthyidae > Pholidichthys > Pholidichthys leucotaenia. The sequence goes on from CM035847.1 coordinate 293,072,554, forward strand.
CCAACTCGAACAGAGCCTTCTTTGTTCTTTGATCCGTCAGCGTAGAGCTGTAAGCAGTTACAGTAATTGTTCCTGAGGTAAATGCTTGTTTGAACACCAACTTAACTCATATACTAATCTTTTTTCCTCATTAGCAGACTAATGTCTACATCTGTTCCCGGAAACAGCCGAGGGGGTAAATTACTCACTGGACTGGTGTTAGCTATATCAAAAGTGTCTATCTAGTCCATACATTCTGGCTTTTCTTTCAGATGTCCACCCAAACCCGTGTCCCTGGAAGGTGGAATATTCCCAGCAGTCTTGTAGTGTTGTTTTTGAAATATTCACTTCCTCACGTCCTTTCAGCTTGACCCAGTATGATAATGCAAGTTTATCTCTTCTCAAATCCATTGGCATTTCTCCTGCTTTTATTAAAACTGCATCGTTTGGTGTTGTTTTGACGGCTCTAATGTACAGGCAAAGCACTTTAGGCTGCATTCTATTTTTTCGAGTCTTTGCTGCTGCTCCATAAATCATGAATCCATAGTTTATTCTCAGTCTCATTAGTGCTCTGTAAATGTTGTAAAATGTAAAATGTTGTAAATCTATTGGTTGATTATATAATGTTAATGGTTCTGTACCAGTAATGCATTTTTTTGTGAAAATCATATAGCAGGTTTTGTTCTTTGAAAATTTAAATCCCCATTTATATGACCACTTTTCCCACTTTCTCCATTGCTTTCCTGATGTTTTTGAACACTTAAATTTCTCATTTCTTCCCCTCATCCATATGACTTCATCATCTGCATATAGTGCTGTTTTGATGGATCTCTCTTGATCCTCAAACATGTCATTAATCATTTTGTTGAATTAAACTGGGCTTATTAAACTCCCCTGAGGAACACCATTTTCTATTTCAAAGTCATTAGAAACTTCTGATCCTACTTTAACCCTAATTGTCCTGTGTTAAAAAAATCCATTATCCAATTATACATCCTACCACCAATGCCCATTTTATTCAATTTGACAAGAAGTCCATCCCTCCACAGTGAGTGAAAAGCCTTTTAAATATCCAGATAAACTATAACCATTACAGTGATCCCTCGCTACTTCGCGTTTCACCTTTCGCGCCCTCAGTGCATCGCAGATTTTTCAAAAATATTCATCAAAGATTCAAAATTGAGAAAAAATGGCATGAAAGTTGCCCGGGCACTAGCAGAAGGCAGGGAGACTACATTAGAACATCAGGTATCAACACGGAGAGCCCGCACAACTCAGAATCCACCTCTCTGACCACCGCTCCACTCCTCTCCGCCCACCTCTTCACCGCTCAGGAATCTCGCAAGCTGATTGGCCGAGACGTTTTACCCAGCTTCTCTCCCTGCCGAGCGCCCATACCCAGCGAAGGAAGACCGCATTCATTGTTCTTTATCACTCGTGTTGCTTAGTGGCACTTTTCGCTGTTCTCTTGTGCCTTTTTGTGCAAAATAGTGCTTGTGACGCCCTTGGGGGGGGTGACGCTACTTCGCGGTTTTTCACTTTTCGCGGTCGGTTCTGGTCCCAATTAAATGCGATAAGTGAGGGATCACTGTACTTCTTTCATTTTGAGAGTCTTTTCCCTATCATTACTTACCCTAACTGGAGCATCCACTGCTGATCTTCCTCTTCTAAAACCATTCTGATAGTTGTTTTTTTTTAATAGTCTTTGCTCTGGTACATATGCAACAGTGTCAAAACTCGCCCAGAAAAGAGTTTGTGTAATTGATTTTTTTTTTCCACATAAGGTGATCATTATTTAATCGTTTGGTTTACAGAAATTTTGGCTTCAATTTTTTTTTTTTTTAATTTCCCCGATGGGGTAGTTGAGGAAATAAAAAAAAAAAAAAAAAATTCTCAGATATTCAGTTTTGGTAGGCAATGAGATTTATAAAAATGAAAACTGAAAAAAAAAAAGTAATATAACATTTTTTAACACAAAGTCGTTTAATTTGGAGTAAAGTCAAAACTTGGCTTCAAAATTCAAAGAGGAGGATTTTACTTTCGGCGGAAAAAACAATAAAATCACCACGATCGCCTTATATGGAAAAAAAAATCAATTGCACAAATTCTTTTCCAGGTGAGTTTTGACACTGTTGCTTCTATGCGCTGTTTTGATATGTTGATATCGTCTTGAGCTGTGGGTTTTCGTTTGAAAACCGTAGGTGTGGCAGGTTTTCGAACCCGTTTGTAACAAACTTTCAAGCCTAAAGATTCCTGTATAGCAGGCGCATGCTAAAAACTGTCTGCAGTGAAATGATCGCTACAGAGTACAGAAGATGGTTTTGAAGGCTGCCATTTGTCCCTTGTTCTCTGTACTTGCTTGGCCCATTTTTTAAGAAGATCTGGATCTTTTGGGAAAGAGAACAAGCTTGCACGTTCACTGGAGCAATTAGAACACCCAGCCTCCATGCAACGTTTCAGCATTTCTTCACTGATATTGAAGCTAAACAGCTTGTTTACATTGACAGCACATGGATCAGCCAAGACAAACTTCACCTCATGATGTCATATCCAGAAATATATAAAAAAGATATAAAAAGAAGAAGAAGAAGATGACTCTGCTACTGGTAACATGGTAACCCAGTACAACCTGCCGCATGGACGGGTGGTCGGCATCTAAACCAGCTCCCCCATCAGTGCATACTGGTGAGGAGGATGGCATGTCACCCTGCAGCACTAAAACCAAGACCTGTCAAAGGGCGGATGAGCTCCTAGTGAGCCAACGGCCAGCATGCACCCTGTGCGCCCAATAGCCCAGAACGACAAGCCCTCTAGGAGAAGGTAAACTCTTGAGTGGAAAACCCGAATGCAGGCGTTGCGAACTGCACTCCGATCTAGCAAGCAAAAGGACATTTGACAACAACTAAAATCCACACCAGGGTCCCAGTCCCTGCTACTCAAGTCCTATCCTCGTAAATGGCTGAAACACCCTAAATCAGTCTGGATGGGCAACTCGTGATGGAGGCGGGAATGGATCTACATACTTACTGAAATGTAAGAAACAAACACTATTTTGTACTTTCAATTTTTCAAAGGCAGCAGACTTCTAGAGCTTGTCAACTGTGCAAAACAACATAGGATCGACATCCTACGCATTCAAGAGCACAGATTACACCACCCAGATACTGCAGTTGAGCACAAGACAAGTGATGGCTATCATCTGATTACATCGTTGGCATGGCGAGGTTCCCAAGGCTCTACTATTGGTGAAGTAGGCTTTTTGTTATCCCCTTGCGCCGCTCAACAGCTGCCATCCATTGAGAAGATATCTTCACGTATATTAGTGGCACAATAATACAGCAACCCCCAAACCACCACTATAGCATGTTATAGTCCAACTAATTATTGTGCTAGATTATATTCTACACCTCTCCCTAGACACCATAAATGACAAGGGTCTACAACTCCAACCAAGACGTAGCCAGAGGCATCTTGCCAAGTATGTTACAGATCTTGATTTTGCTGATGATATTGCCTTAGTATCAGACCTTGTCGTGAATGCAGAATCGCTTCTTCAGTTGCTAGAAAAAGCAGCAAACCTGGTAGTGCTTTACTGCAGTGAAAGCAAAATGGAGTTCATTTCTACATCACCGAACTGTAGCCTGCTTTTGTTGGCTGGCGCAAACATCACCCAAGTCGAACACTTCAAATACCTTGGCTTATATATAGTGGTCTCTCAAAAGGATATGAAGTTTCGTAAAGCTGTAGCATGGGCTGCGTGTAATAAGCTTAATAAGATATGACATTCGACTCTCAACAACCAAAACAAAATTCACGTATTCAGGACGCTGATATAGCCGATTTTTGCTCTATGGCTCGGAGACGTGGACTCTAACTGCAAGTCAAGAAAAACGACTGGACGGGACATATATGAACTTACTGAGGCATATACAAAACATCCATTGGTCCGAGCATGCCACTCTCGAGCGTATATATGGTGACATCCCACCCCTCTCTTTTGGCCCTTTTCCACTAGTACCCAGTCGGCCTTACTCTACACTACTCGGCTCTACTCAGTTTGGCTCGGTTGTGTTTCCATTACAGCTGGGTATGCCTGGGGTGGGTGGGATTTTTTTACAGCAAGGCGGTGCCACAATCCCATGACGTAAAACACACGACCCAAGAAAAACATAACATTGTGGCTGTACAAGGCGACTCCTCGGTCTGTGGCTTTTTGTCATCATAAATGCCAAAAAGGGCTACCAGACAAGGGTACAGGCAGCAAGACGAAACACTCTGGAAAAGTACTGCAGCGTCTGGGAAGCCATAGAGCTGAAGACGTGAGGATATGAAGTAATCATATATGACAGTAAGCTAATGATTGCTAATGCTAGTTTGCTTTAAGTACGTCGTACTACGTTGTAATGTCTGCAAGTTATCGTTATTAGGTAGCCTACTAAAATATGTATGCTGTGTGTGTGTTTCAGATGGCTCTGTTATGGGAAAATTACCGCTTCAAATGGTCGGTCTGGCGTTCAACACAGCCTCTCACTGATGTCACCCCAGCTTCACAAACGATCACTGGTTATAGAGCCTAAGCATGTCTGTAGAAACGTTTAGCTTCCTGTACAAGAAATTGCTCTGATCTGTGTGAAAATCATGGAGAGACTGTTGAGACATCATGAGACGTACCTGCTCCAGCAGCAATGAGTCTGTGGTGGTGTCATGGCAAAAAGTGATCAGCTGACACAACTTGATTGCCAGGTTGTAGTTATGGGGTTATATTAACCATAAAATATATATTCAAAAAGTAAACAGTACTGTGTTAGGTATAATAAGATAATATTTGACAATTATGATGCATTTTAGGCCAAAACAAACTTGATCTAGGATTAAAAGCAATTAAAATAATGCAGTCACAAGGTTACATGGAAAATGCTTGATTTACTAGATACATGTACTTTAGAAATATATATTCTCTGCATCAACAATGTACTATACATGCATTCATGGAGTATTGCACTGGGAATTGCACTGATAATAAACCTTTGAAGTTTTTGCAGATGTTGTGGAGAGTGCAAATAAGAAACCAGGCTTCCACGACAGACGACTTTATTTCTCTCTCTCACTGCATTCATACACAGAAAAAGACTTTTCTCGATACACCAGGGTCTCTCCTTTTATATCACTCCATTCCTTCCCCCTGTTGCCTGAAATCTTGAATCACAATACATTTACACATTACAATACGTACTGTCCTCCATTTAATCCCCCACGCTCTACCGGCAGAGGGAATATTCCCCTACCCTCTGCTTCCAGTCTGAGATGAATATCCCAGCGTGGGTTCCCTACACCGCACACCCCCCCTTCCCAGAGTCTCAGACTGAGTTTCAACCCTCACATCCTTTTGGCTTCAGTCTCCTCCCATATCTGCTGTAACGAGGGACCTTCGACTCTGCGGCGCTGCTGTGCCGGTTGGGGGCTCTTGGAGGTGTGTCTGTCTGCGGGTGGGCAATGGCGGGGGGGCATTCTACTTGCCCGTGTGGCTACTCTGCTGAATCTTCTACCTGGGGAGTTCTCAGTGCCACGCCGAGGGGCCCAAGCCAACATCACTTGATCGTCCGCCACCACAAAGGCGGGCTTAAGTCTATCTATACATATTTTCTCCCGACGACCCCCCAAATCTAACAAAAAATGTTTGTCCCCTGGTTCCAGCATTCTGAACGGGCCATCGTAGGGTGGGCGCAATGGGGGCGGTGGGCATCATGCCTGACAAACACGAACGCCGCGTTCTTCAAAGTTTTTGGCACAAAAGCGCGTGGAAAACCGGGGTGGGCCGGGTCCGGTAGCGTGCCTGTATCTGCACTATGCTGCGAATGCTGAGACAGACAGTTGTCCGGCGCGGGATTATCTGGTAAAAATTCCCCGGGGAGCCGCAGTGGCTGAGAAAAAACAAGCTCCGCCGGGAAGCCTCCAAATCCTCTTTTGGTGCAGAACGCAACCCTAACAGAACCCACGGCAACCGGTCTACCCAATTTGCATCCATAAGCGAAGCCCTGAGTGCTACTTTCAGCGACCTATGGAAAGCCTGTGGGTTGTACGCGGTTGTGCAATGAATTGCTACACCCAGGCTACGGGCCATCGCGGACCAGAGGTCGGAAACAAACTGCAGGCCCCTATCGGACGTGATGTCCAATGGGATGCCAAAACGTGCCACCCATGTTGTCAAAAAGGCACGCGCCACGTCCGCGGACGTGGTTGCCGCTAGCGGGACTGCTTCTGGCCAGCGTGTGGTGCGGTCCACCACTGTCAGAAGGTGCATGAACCCCTGCGATGGCGGGAGGGGGCCCACGAGGTCCACGTGAACATGGTCGAACCTCTTAGCCGGTATACGAAACAGCTTCAAAGGGGCCTTCATGTGTCTGTGCACCTTGGCTTGTTGGCACGCTACGCAGGCTGCAGTCCACTCTTTCACTTGTTTGCACAGGCCTGGCCATACAAACTTCGCTCCCACCATTTTGAATGACGCGCGCACTCCTGGGTGCGCCAGAGCGTGAACTGACTCAAACACTCAGCGGCGCCAAGCAACTGGGACCACCGGGCACGGGCGTCCCATGGAGATGTCACAGATTGGGGGCGGGGGGGGGGGGGGCTGCCATCTTGCAATACTCTGCTCTCCAGCCTTAACCCTGTTGGTCCAGACTGGAGCACGCACACGTCCGCATCGCCAATCTGCTCTGCGGCCATGGCTGTATAATCTATCCCTATGCAGACTGGGGCCACTACTGCGCGCGAGAGGCAGTCCACCACCACATTCAGTTTACCGGCCACATGCTGAATATCGGTCGTAAACTCCGAGATCACGGCCAGCTCTCTCTGCTGCCGGCCCGACCATGGTTTCCAAAACCTTGGCCATTGCGTACGTTAGCAGCTTGTGGTCCACGAACGCAGTGAAGCTGCGCCCTTCCAGCCAGAATTGGAAGTGGCGTATGGCTAGGTGGAGAGCCAGCAACTCTCTGTCAAACGCACTGTATTTACGCTCGCTGTCACGCAAAGCCCTACTGAAAAAAGCGAGCGGCTGCCAAGAACCGGCAACGCGTTGCTCCACGACGGCCCCTATGGCCACGTCCAAGGCATCGGTAGTGAGTGCTATCCAGGCCACTGGGTCCGGGTGCGCCAACAGTGCGCCATTTGCCAGGGCTGTTTTAACCTCAGAGAATGCCTGCTCCCGCTCCGGAGTCCCTTCGACTCTGTCCGCCAGCTTCCGTTTGTTGAGCGCAGCGTACAATGACTGCATGAGCTGAGCTGCGCGGGGGAGGAACTGGTTATAAAAGTTAACCATCCCCAAAAACTCTTGCAGCGCCCTGACCGTCTGAGGCCGGGGAAAAATCGCCAGGGTGCGCACCTTGTCGGGCAAGGGTATTGCTCCCTCTGGTGAGATGCGGTGCCCCAAAAAGTCAATCCCCGTCATGCCGAACTGGCATTTCACCGGGTTGATTATTAATCCATGCTCTTCCAACCTCCGGAAAACCGTCCTGAGGTGGGTTACGTGTTCATCCTCGGACACACTGGCCACCAGGATATCATCCAGGTAGACAAACACAAACGGCAGATCGCGCAACACTGCATCCATCATGCGTTGGAATGTCTGTACCGCGCCTTTTAATTCGAAGGGCATGCGTAAAAACTCAAACAAGCCAAACGGAGTTATTACCGCCGTTTTGGGTATGTCCTCCGCGTGCACCGGGACCTGGTGGTAACCGCGGACCAGGTCTATTTTAGAAAAAATGCATGCCCCGGTGAGGTGAACGGAAAAATCCTGAATATGTGGAATCGGGTAGCGGTCATGCGCTGTGGCGTTATTCAATCTGCGGAAATCTCCGCACGGTCGCCACGATCCCTCGGCCTAAGGAACCATATGTAGCGGGGATGCCCATGGGCTGTTTGAGTGCCTGATGATGCCTAACCTTTCCAAGTTGGCAAACTCCTCGCGCGCTATGGCCGGTTTAGCTGCGTCCAGGCACCGAGGTCGTGCGAAAATGGGCGGCCCAGTGGGGTGATAAAGTGTTCCACCCCGTGTTTAGTGATGGCCGCCGAAAACGTCGGGACCGTGAGTGCTGGGAACTGAGTGAGCAGTGTGTGGATCTTACCGCCTGGAGCTGTGACGTTGGCTAGTGTCATTGGCCCGGCCCCTCGAGCTGTACAGGGGAGAGAATAAAAAGACATTGCATTAACCAGGTGTCTGTTAGCAACATCGACTAGCAACCCATGTGCACACAGAAAATCAGCTCCCAAGATCGGGAAACTGCATGCCGCTATGACGAATGTCCACTCGTACATATGGCAGTGTAGGGATACAGTCAGTGTCCTCTCACCAAAAGTCCTAATGTCCGAGCCGTTTGCGGCTATCAGCTCAGGGCCGCTAGCTCCCGCTAGCCGGTCGGCATCGGATGGCAGGATGAGGCTCTTTTGGGAGCCGGTGTCTACGAGGAACCGTCTCCCCGAGTGCGAGTCCGTCATGTAGAGCAGCTTGTTTTCTTCACCGGCAGTCACAGCTGCTATTGACTGCCGGCCTTGGGGTTTCCTGAACGCTTGAATTGGCACGGTGGCACACATCTGCGTGTGTTCTCTCCAAAGCGGCGGTGGTAGAAGCAGAGCGTGTCTCTCTGGTGCCTTCTGGCCCCCGCTGCTGGTACCGTCGCTGGCTCCTCACCCCCGCTGGTCATCTCGCTGGGTTCTGACGCCGCCGCGTTCACTGTGAGGGCTCTGGTGGTGAGAATGATCTGATCTGCCTCCTGGGCTAGTGCACGGTAGTTGCGTGCGGCCAGCAACGGTGAGTTAGCCAGGACCGCTCTTGCCTCTGTTGGGAGGTTCCGGAGGAAAAGGTGGACAAACAGAAAATGCCCATCATCCATGCCCATCAACACCAACATCTTCTCCATCAGTTCGACCACCGACCCATCTCCAAACTCGGAGCGCCTCAGGAGCCTCTCTGCTCTCACAGTCCAACAGTGTGTAGCGCCGGGTCAGCGCGGCCTTGAGAGCCCCGTATTTATCGTGGGCTGGAGGCTGTTGGAGCAGGCTCACTACTTGCTGAGACATGCGAGCGTCCAGCGCTGCGACCGCATAGTAATATCTGGTGTCATCTGCCGTTATTCCCCGGACGGTGAACTGAGCCTCAGTGTGGTGGAACCAAGACCATGGGGCGTGCAGCCAAAAGTCCGGTAGTTTGACCGAAACAGCGCACGCGTTGCTGGGGCTTCCCGTCCGGGCCGTCTCTGGGGTGCTTGCCGTGTTGCTGGGACTTCCCATCTGGGCCGACTCCGGGGTTCTTGCCTCGTGTCCCATAATTCATCAAGGGTCACCATTGTGGAGAGTGCAAATAAGAAACCAGACTTGCACGACAGACGACTTTATTTCTCTCTCACTGCATTCATACACAGAAAAAGACTTTTCTCAGTACACCAGGGTCTCTCCTTTTATATCACTCCATTCCTTCCCCCTGTTGCCTGAAATCTTGCATCACAATACATTTACACATTACAATACGTACTGTCCTCCATTTAATCCCCCACGCTCTTCCGGCAGAGGGAATATTCCCCTCCCCTCTGCTTCCAGTCTGAGATGATTATCCCAGCGTGGGTTCCCTACAATGACTCTTTTTTTATATGTGAAGGGTACCACCAAGTGACATTAATTAAATACTGAAAGATTGGAAGATCTGTCTAAGAACAATCCAGCAGTTTGAGAAATCACTTTTGGTTTGGTTTAAGTCTGTTAACAGAATTATGAACCATAAAGCAGTTTGTGTTAAAATGTTAAATCCCATTAAACCCTAACCCAGGGGTGTCCAATCATGTGCCATGGAGGGCCAAGACCCTGCAGGTTCTCTCTTCTACCCAGTCTCTTCAGCAGGTGTTTTCACTGATCAGCAGTCAGTAGAAGAAATTCAGTGGAATCTGCTGTTGAAGACACTGTTTGGAGATAAAGCCTGCAGGGTCTTGGCCCTCCATGGTACATGATTGGAATCCCCCGCCCAAACCCATTATGATAAAGTGCAGATGCTAATATGGCCCAGAATTCCTCCATACACTGGTACTGTCACTAAAGTGTGCAGGGTCTTCTGCACTGGCACATCCAACAATACAGTCTTCAGTTAATAAAATAATTGTTTTGGTTACTGTTTCTTAAAAATGAGCCATTATTTTCAAAGTCACCGATAAATGGTTTGTACTGTTTACTCTTTTCCCACCGGTGCCGTAACAGACAAAATTAGAAAATCATGATGCAAACACATAAGTCATTAAATTGTTTATTACAATCAGCAGCAAATTCCAGATTATTCAGAATGTGCAAAATTCAAACTGTAAAAAAAAAAAAAAAAAACTTAGAATGGGTCACACACGCCGGCCATACTGCCTCACTGAGAAGCAGCTGGGATGTGCCACTCAAGCTGGTCCCAGTTCAGCAGATCTTTGGCCTGCATCTTTGTAAATAGTAAGGCAAGGTCTGGTTTGGGGTGGATCATTTCCAAATCTCTTGCCTAGACAAAAGACAGAAATGGGTGGTGGTTAATTAATGCACGTTTAAAACATATTTGGGAAATACACTAGTTGCTAAAAGCTAGTGGTGGAATGTGAATGAATGAATCTTTATTTCGGATAGATTAAAAGAAAATACAATAATATAACAAAGGGGAAAAAAAATCTAACAAGGTCAAATTAAACAATAACTCCTCTGATTATACAGTTCAACATAGGTTATCTGAAATGGGTGATGGCTGAAGCCGCAGCTTATATTGCCTTATACATCGAACGGACACACAGGTCGCCCAAATGTCTCCTGAGCCAGCAGACGGAGCCACTGTTTTTAGCAGGATACGTTACAGCAGAGACCAGCTGCTAGCACTTAACCGGACCAAGATGCTAGCACAAGACTTCGACATACCAGGTGAAATAAGACAGAAATGACGTGGATGCCGTGCTGGAGCAAGACGGCGGGCAAGAAATATAAAGTACAGACCCGTCCTTCCATCCGTTATTATGGGGAACGTTCAATCGCTACTCAATAAGACAGATGAGCTAGCGGCCACGTCCCGCTACGAGAGCGTCTTCAGAGAGATTAGCATGATGGTGTTTACTGAGACATGGCTAACAGAACTAGCAACAGATGCTAACATCAAACTGGAGGGTTTCCACACAATACGGGCAGACCAGACACCAGACAGTGGGAAGGCAAAGGGGTGGAGGAGTGATAATGTATATCAATAACAGCTGGTGCAGACTGGGACATATCGTGGTTAAACAACATCCCTGCAGCAAAGACATTGAGTTGCTAGCTGTTAGCATGCGGCCTACCTATCTCCCGAGGGAATACTCACACGTGATCTGCATTGTTATTTATGCAAATCTGACGGCGAACGCTGGGACAGCGCGTGACGCCATTCACTCAGTAACTGGCAGGCTGCTGACAGAACACCCAGATGCTCTTCTCCTCATCTCAGGTGATTTCAACCATATTTCACTGTCCCCCATTCTGCCCACGTTCACCCAGTATGTCACATGCCACACTAGAAACAATAAAACACTGGACTTATTCTATGCTAACACTAAGGAGGCATACACCTCATCACCACTCCCCCCACTCAGGAGATCGGATCACAGCTTGGTTCATCTCCTGCCAGTGTACAAAAACCCTAGTACACAGACAACCTCCGGTCATGCACACGGTGAAGATATGGTCTGAGGAGGCAATGGACGCGTTAAAGGACTGTCTTGAAACCACTGCCTGGGAGCAGCTCTGCGATCCACATGGTGAGGACATCGATGGTCTCACTCACACCATCACGGACTACATCAACTTCTGTGTGGACAACACCGTACCCACCAAGACCAAATGGTGTTGCTCGAACAACAAACCCTGGATCAACCCTGAGATAAAAACACTTCTGAGAGAGAAGAAGAGGATCTTCAGGTTGGGGAACAGGGAGATGCTGAAGTCCGTACAGAGGGAGCTGAGGAGGAAAATCAGAGAAGGCAAGGACAGCTTCAGGAAGAAGATGGAGGACAAGCTGCAACAGATCGACATCGGCGGGGTCTGGAGAAACCTCAAAACCATCTCTGGGCTCCAGAATACCTCCCCCCAGGCCACGGGGGGCAGGGAGTGGGCGAACAATCTGAACCTGTTTTTTAATAGGTTTGACCAACCACCCTCCCCCCCCGACTGCACAACAACCACTGCTGCCTGTAAAGTCATCGAGACCTGCTGTCCACACCCCACTCCACCAACACCCGCCCACTCCCAGCACACAGCCCCCCAACCTGACCCTTACTAAGACCAAGGTGAGGACGGAGCTGAGGAAAATCAAGGCGAGGAAGGCCTCGGGACCGGACGGCATCAGCGTGAAGCTCCTCAAGTCCTGCGCAGACCAGCTGTGTGGGATTGTGGAGCACATCTTCAACCTGAGCCTGAAGCTGGGGAGGGTACCACAGTTGTGGAAAACATCTTGTGTGGTACCTGTACCAAAGACTTCCCACTCCAAAGACCTGAACAGCTACAGACCAGTGGCCCTGACGTCCCACTTGATGAAGACCCTGGAGAGACTGCTCCTTGCTCACCTCCACCCCCTGGTGGGACCAGCGATGGATCCACTCCAGTTTGCCTACCAGCATGGCATTGGGGTGGAGAATGCAGTGATCTTCCTCTTTCACCGCTCCCTGTCCCACCTGGAGAAGCCGCGGGAATGTGGTGAGGATCATGTTCTTTGACTTCTCCAGTGCTTTCAACACCATCCAACCGATGATCCTGAAGGACAAGCTGCTGTGCGCAGGGGTGGACCAGCACCTGTCATCATGGATCCTGAACTACCTCACTAACCGGCCACAGTTTGTGAGAACCCGGGATTGTGTGTCCGACACGATCATCGGTAGCACGGGGGACCCCAGGGAACAGTTTTGGCTCCCTTCCTGTTCACCCTTTATACTGCAGACTTCTCACACAACACAATACACTGCCATCTACAGAAGTTCTCTGACGACTCTGCGATTGTCGGCCTCATCTCCAACGGAGATGAAGCTGAGTACAGAGGACTTATCCAGGACTTCGTGGACTGGTGCCATCAGAACTGCCTCCAGATCAACGCGAGGAAAACTAAGGAGCTAGTGGTGGTCTGCCGCAGGCAAGGACAACTCCTCACAGCACCAGTAAACATCCCGGGAACAGACATTGAGATGGTGACATTCTACAAGTACCTGGGTGTTCATCTGAACAATAAACTAGACTGGTCACACAATACCGACACACTCTACAAGAAGGGACAGCGCAGGCTGTTCCTACTGAGGAGGCTCAGGTCTTTCGGTGTACAAGGGGTGCTCTTGAAGACATTCTACGACACGGTGGTGGCATCAGCCATCACTTTTGGAGTGGTCTGCTGGGGCAACGGCATTACAGCAGCCGATAGGAAGAGACTGAACAAACTAATCAAGAAAGCTAGCTCTGTCCTGGGGAAACGCCTTGACCCAGTGGAGGAGATAGGAGAGAGAAGGATGGTGGCTAAACTGTCATCTCTGCTGGAGTCCGAGTCCCACCCTATGCAGGACATACTGAACGCACTGAGGATCTCATTTAGCAGTAGACTACATCATCCTAGATGCGTGACCGAGAGGTTTTGCAGGTCCTTCCTACCTACGGCTGTCAGACTGTATAACCTAAAGCAGGGTTGCTCGCAGAGATAGCAAAAAAACGTGACGACCTAATAGTATTCAATGCAAAAGACGCAACAGACTTACACAAATGGTCCCCTCCAGTATACAACTAGGACAATATCAGTCGCTATGGAGGGTGACAATATGTATGAGTACATATTCATACCATGTAGGGTAACTAAATAGACGGTTATGCTGTTTAGTCCATCTAGCTACAATGTTCTGCACTGTGAATATATGTATATTTATATATTTATGTGTACATATGTATATTCACTGCTCTTCTTCTAAATTATTGCTCTGAGTGTTGCTATCCCTTGTGCTGTTGCAATCCTGGAATTTCCCCATTGTGGGACTAATAAAGGCTTATCTTGTCTTAAAGTACTTCGTTGTTATATTTAACCACAATTTTCATGTAGCTGCGCTTCAGTAAAGTAGATTTTACAAGGGCTGGGTTACATTTAAAATCATCTGTTTTTACTGTGGCCTCAGCAATCAGAATGAATTAATACATTCACTTGAATGGAATCTAGTACTTTAACTGAGGGTGCACATCACCGAATATGGAGTCGCTCGGTCAAAATATGAAATTTTTAATCAATAAAAGTTTAGCCACCGCTCTGTCACCGCTGTGTCTCTTATTGCCCTGTCTTCAAGTGTGGGCGGTGTTTTGTACTTTTATTGCTAAAATCTAAAAGGAAGCACTACAATGGGTCTCAAATATTTGTAATGTGTCCTGTTACTGCATGAGTTTATTGATGATAAACTATAAACTACATATATAAACTAAATTATATTGATGACTGAACAACTCCCATTCCCCAAAGTGCAACATACAGTTATGAACATAACTCACAAAAGATCACAATTGAGCTGACAAAAAAAATAAATACATTAACAAGCGGTTTATTTTACAGTTGATGTGCCAGTCATTTTCAGTTATTCTATAATTAATATTCACACAATCAAAAAATTTCAGTTCAGTCCCTTTTAAGTGGAAATTGTGCTACTTTGGTTTTGGCACTTTACCTATAAAAGCAAAGGATTTCAGTACTTTCCACAGTGGCAAGGTCCGTTGTGTGGTGGCTGCTTTTCCTTTCCTCTTGTCTAGACCAAAGACAGACCAAAGACCAAAGACAGAAATGGATGGCGTTTAGTTCAAGCAAGTTCAACACATATACAAGTACATCTCAAAAAATTAGAATATCATGAAAAAGTTCAATATTTTTGTCACTCATTTCAGAAAGTGAAACCCGTATATAGATTCATTACAGGGACAGTGATATATTGCAAGTGTTTATTTTAATTTTGATTATGGCTACAGCCCATGTTAACCAACATTTCAGCGGCCAACATTTCTATTTAAAAATTTAAAATTAATTTTATGTAATATTCTAATTTTTTGCCAAACTGAATTTGGGGTTTTCAGGGGCTATAAGCCATAATCATCCAAATTAAAATAAATGCTTGAAATATTTCACTGTCTGTGTAATGAATATGTAATAGATGGATTTCACTTTCTGAAATGAGTGACAAAAAATATTGAACTTTTTCATGACATTCTAATTTTTGGAGATGTACCTGTATTAGGGAAATACACTTATGAAAGTCAGTGGTGGTATGTGACAAAAATGCTTCGTTTCCCTGACCAGTGAGAACCCCAGGATCCACTCTGTACATGTACATTATCAATCCAGAGATTTATGGTGGAACAGAAACAGCACAATAACACTGTTCCAACATCTTTTATGGAAAATCCACAGAATAGGTGTGTGGGTCTATTCTGATGCTTTATAAATCACTGGTTTGAAAATGCACTTGTATATGTTGAGATTTTGGATCCTGGGGTCCACTTGACCTGTAACCACAATATAAACACAACATACTGAGGGCAGCTAACCCCTGGCATGTGGAAACAGATTCTAGAAAGAAATTACACACAACTTAATGCACAGCACCAAAGTGCAACACACATACACAAACCAGGACTTTAACCAGGATTAACATATTTCATCGTTTTGCTCTCACAAGCAAATACTTCGGCCAAAGCAAGCGCGAATCAGCAGAGTTGGCTACTAGCTAGCTAGCTACTAGCTAACATTTGTTAGTCAGCACAGGACGGCGTTGTATTGCTCAAAAAAAGTGAGCTAACCACCAATAGGGAAAAGATGCACAATATTACAAATCACTCACCATCGATGGCTCTCTCACGTTCATCTTCAGCTTTGTCCATAGTCCGGTTCTATGCTGGGCTGCCATCTGTATCGGTGCGGGTCGCTCCTCTCACTGTGGGATCTACCACCAAGCACAGAAAACTCCGCACCTCTTCGTTGGACCACGGTGTAGATTTCCACGAAACTTACAACACCATCTCTATTAATATCGTGTTTACTCGGTGACCGAGTTTAGTCCGTGAACTATTGCAAATGGCGGTCGTGTAGATTCCACAGAAGACGGACGCTTTCGTGACGTTACGCCCTGACCAATCAGTGGCCTGCAGTCTGTTGACATCACATTTTCGGCTCGACTCAGCACGGTTGTACCCTGGCCTCAAATAGGTACGAAAATAGTACCTGGTAACCGGTACTCGGTACTAATGGAAAAGGCTACAAACCGGGCCGGGTCGAACCGAGTAGGTCCAAGTGGGTACTAGTGGAAAAGGGCCATTTGAGGCTCACCAAATGGAGACTCAGATTTGCTGGCCATTGCCATCGGGCCACAGGGAGATTATACACTCCCTGCTCCTTTGGAAGCCGATTGGCTCAGTCCGGTCCCAGAAACTTACATTCCCAGAGGTACTGTCAAGGGATTCGGGGATAGCAAGAGAAGACTTGGCGACAGCCTTGGAAAATCGCACGGTGTGGCAGCAAGTTAGTCAGTGTGCCCTGACCCTTCGGGCCGCTAAATCATGATGATGATGTGATGACATCATCAAAGATCAAAGGCAGTAATCACTCATGATCATAGGACTCGATCTTTCAAGCGCAGGCATCACTCACGATCATAGGACAGCAAAGATCAAAGGCAGGTATCACGATCATAGGACTCGCTTTGACATCATCAATAATCAAAGGCAGGCATTGTGCTCACTCTAATTCTTGTTCTTATAGATTTGATTGCTGGTTGGCAACCAGCATACAGGTGCATTACCGCCACATACTTCACTTTGTCACTCTTCCTCTTCTTCTTCTTCTTCTTCTTCTTCTAGATCTGATGGCCGGCTGGCAAGTTGCTCACAGGTGCACCACCGCCACCCAACGGGTTGGAGTGTGGACAGGAGAATGGCAGGGGAAAAAAAAATTAGATCCAGTTGCACTTAAAATATCTAAATAGACCTAAATATATTTCTTTGACTGAAGTTCCTAACATGTTTTCCAAAACAAAACTTAATTAGCAAAGCTTTCCATTACTGCAATCAGATGTTTCCATTGCTCCTGGTATCCCTGACATTCCAACAAAATGCGCTGAACTGTTTCTGGAGAACCGTTATGTGCACAGCTGCCAGTTGGGTGTGTACCTATCTTCTTTAAGATTTGATTGGCGGTTGGCAACCAGCTTACAGGTGCATTACCGCCACGTATTTCACTCTATATCATTATCTGGTCAGGAGCTGTAGTCCTTACCGCCATGTACTTCACTCAGTAAACATCACTCTATGTATCAAAAGTCAGAATTCTCGGTTGGCAACCTCTTCTTCTTCTTCTTTTAGATTTGATTGGTGATTGGCAACCAGCTTAAAGGATCATTACCGCCACATTTTCACTTTCTTTCTGTGTCTGTTTTTCCTCATAACTTTGTGACGTTTTCCTCATAGCTTTGTGACGTGTTCCTCATAGCTTTGTGATGTTTTGCTCATCGCTATGTGACGTTTTCCTCATAGCTTTGTGACGTTTTCCTCAGAGCTTTATGACGTTTTCCTCATAGCTTTGTGATGTTTTCCTCATCACTTTGTGACATTTTCCTCAGAGCTTTGTGACATTCTCCTCATAGCTTTGTGATGCTTTCCTCATAGCTTTATGACAGTCTTTTTTTTAATCTCATATCTGCGTCTCATCTCATTCTTCTTCCAGCTGTAAGAGACGTGTCTGTGTATCATCTCATTCCTCTTCTTTTAGACTTGATTGGCGGTTGATGCACTAGCCAATGTTGTCTTTGAACTTAAAGATCCCCCATTTAACAGGTCTTCACCTGCTTCCCACTGTAGCCCCTTAATGCCAAGATATTTTTCTGCTGCTTTAACAATGATTTTGACTTTTTCTGTTTTCTTGGAAGTCTGCACAGTGCAGTTTATCACATCTACCACAAATAAGACAAAATTATTTTCCTTCAAAACAAGAGTATCTTAAGTCTACTGCATGCACTGTAAGTCTGCACACTTTCCCTGTTCGAGTCCACTCACATTTTTTAGCTGGCACCTTTTTTGCAGCTTCTGCATATGTTAGTCCCTGGGAGACTTTTATCTGCTGAATTTCTGCTGCTCTTTTGCTGGCTTCAAAACCTCGATATGCAGAGCTATGTTCACCACCGCAGTTACAGCACTTTAATTTGGCTCCTCTTTCACACTTGCCATTTTCATGTTCACCGGAGCATCTGGCACATCATTGTCTACCTTTGCATATCGTTGCTACATGACCAAACGTTTGACATTTGAAACATCTTGAGTGGAGGAGGAACATAAGAGTCTTACTTGATAGCTCATGTAGCAAATATACATACACCTTACTTGGCAGCCTTGTTTCATCAAATTTTAACATTACTGACAATCAAATTTTCCACCATTTCTATTAGATTTCAATCTAGTGATATAGACCATCACTAACCAAAGAAGAGATACTCATCACCCGATTACAAATAGGACACAACACTTTAAACCACACCCATTTGAAGCAGCACATCTGGAAATCTTACTCACCACCGATTAACAATACATTAACACTAACCAATTAACACTACACCACACCCATTCGAAGCAGTATGTGTCCTATGATATGTCCTATGATGCCTGCCTTGACGTCTATATGCTGTCATATAGACCATCACTCACGATGCCTGCCTTGATGTCTTTATGATGTCATATAGACCATCACTCATGAAAGAAGAGATACTCATCACCTGATTAAGAATAGGACACAGTACTTTAAACCACACCCATTTGAAACGGTAAATCTGGAAATCTCACTCAGTAAGGCAGAAGACAAATCAATAATTACAAACTATGTAGTTGAACAGTGGCAAGAATGTTGGTACTCAATAGATACAGGAAGAAATCTGTATGACATTCAAAAACATGTAAACTGTGGAATGGGAGTTGGCAGAAACAGGAAAGAAAAGATACTCATTGTGGGGTCACCCCCACAGCCTACAGACTAGCAGACCGCCCAGCCGGAGCAATTAGCAGAACAATGAGATGTGTGTATTGATATCAATAGGCAGCCTCTCTTTGTCTAGCTCTTTCCTGCCAGTATCCTGCTGTTATGTTCCTTTCTGCTCTGTACCGTGATGCAAATGTCCCATGCCTTCCGGCCGCTTTACTGTGATGTTAATGTGCCATTCATGCATTGTCTGTAGTGGGGTATTTAAACTGCATATCGCTCTGTAACTCTCTCTCTCTCTCTGACTACTGCTCAACTGACCACACGATTGCCTGAGAGCCTGAGGGCTCGCTCTGGCGCACCTGCACGGCGCTGGAGTGAGTTCTGTGATGGCGGGATGAATAAACCACTCTTTTAAACTCTCAGTTCGCTGCTTATTATTTCATGCCGCCACACTGGTGACCCCGAGAAAGCACACGCTTTGTGCAACGCAACCTTCTGGTCTGGACAGCCACACTGGTGACCCGACCAAGAAAAGAACATGCTGGCAGCCCCCGGCGGTGACTCTCCGACGACAAGCGAACGCAGCTGCCTGACGCAAATGGATTGCCCTCCCTTCGGCTACAGGGAGACCTCGACGCAGAGCCAACACCAGGCAAACTCTCCGGAGATCACCCACGACCGGGAAAGCCGCAGAAAGCTTCATGATGCGACCCTCGCCTGAGATCTAGACATCCACGCTGGGACCGGCCGAGGGACACAGAACGTCCACTCCCTCTCACCGCTCCTCCGCATCGACACGAGCCCGAGGGACAAAGAGCGTATCCTCCCTCTCACCGCTCCTATGCATCTACACAAGCCCGAGGGACAAAGATCGTCTCCTCCCTCTCACTGCTCCAACGCACCATGACCCGGCACGAGCGTACGACGCAACAGCTTCAACAGGGATGACCATCGGCGCCGACGACGCTGATCTCCAGCAAGCTCCCTGACCCTGACTCGCCTCTACAGCGGACCTGCCATGCACCGAACCCCGCACGCACACCGGGGGGTTATGAGGACAGCGCACCACGCACGGGACAATACCGGCTCCACACAGACCGCCTTCGTCCTTCGCCGCTGCACACAGAACCTTCAGGGCTGCTCACACACCTGAAGCACGCACGCAGCTCGCTCACAGGATTTTGTATGGGTCTCAGCCACGGCGCACAAGGGAATTCAGCCGTCAGCTGTCCCCGAGGGCTTTAGGGCTGCGCGCGCACCTAAAGTCAACACGCCACGTCCCTCACAGCTGCAGCTCCTTTTTTTCTTCATGGCCGCGAGAGGAGTCCGAGACTAATTTTTCTTCTCACAGCCGCTGTGGATCTCCGCACGTTCAACGGGACAGCCCCTCAACGTTCTGTGTCCCTCGGCCGGTCCCACCGTGGATCCACATGCAATTTTTGCACGTCCCAGACAACTTTGCCGTCCTGGGCCGGCACTTGCTACCCCCACCCCCTCCCTCCACCTTCGCCTGCACAGAGCTTTCCCCACTCGCTACCAAAGCCAGACTATCGAGGCCTCAGCTTCCTGCTGAGCCCTCTGGGGGGGAGTGTGTGGGGTCACCCCCACAGCCTACAGACCAGCAGACCGACCAGCTGGAGCAATTAGCAGAACAATGAAATGTGTGTATTGATATCAATAGGCAGCCTCTCTTTGTCTAGCTCTTTCCTGCCAGTATCCTGCTGTTATGTTCCTTCCTGCTCTGTACTGTGATGCAAATGTCCCATGCCTTCCAGCCGCTTTACTGTGATGTTAATGTGCCATTCATGCATTGCCTGTAGTGGGGTATTTAAACTGCATATCGCTCTGTAACTCTCTCTCTCTGACTACTGCTCAACTGACCACTCGATTGCCTGAGAGCCTGAGGGCTCGCTCTGGCGCGCCTGCACGGCGCTGGAGTGAGTTCTGTGATGGCGGGATGAATAAACCACTCTTTTAAACTCTCAGTTCGCTGCTTATTATCTCATGCCGCCACACTCATCACCTGATTAAGAATAGGACACACTAATTTAAACAAGATGCTGCATAAATGGAGATCAATAGAGTATGGAGAACTGCTGGACGTCAGGAAAGATCCCGTGAAGATGACACAGCTGAGGTTGTGTGAATAAGTCATAGGGCCAGTCTTTACAGTGCTTTGGTATTTCTGCACAAGATTTCTTCAGCCATGGCCAATTCTATGTTGCCATCAGCAGAGTTGCCAGATCAAGCAGTTTTCATATCCTTGCTCAAGATGAAGAAACTAAGCAAAAGCATCGCTTTCTGGGCAATGTTGTAAAGAGGTGCTGACACAGTAAAAATGTGTAACCTTGAAGAATGGCAGTCTGCACTACAAATGTGTAAAATGCCAAGTAAAGCACTGATTTTCTCCGGGTGCTCTGGTTTCTTGGTTTCTACGGGCATGCACGGGTCTTCCTGAACAGGGTCGAAAGCCACTTCTTGCTCAGATCTATTTTCATGATCCTGTCCATGAATTGGAATTACGACGCACCTATCCCTCAACCAGTGGTCTGAACGAAGAAGAAGAAGACCCACCAGATGGAGAGCAACAGAGTGAGAACTGCTGCACGTCAGAAAAGATGCCTTGAAGATGAAAGACCTCAGGTTCGAGCAGTACGCCGCAGGCATGACTGTGAACAACACAACCGTCTGAGTCAGGAGGAGACCCTTAAGCAATGGGCATGCAGAAATACTTGCTTATACTTGGTTTCATCGGACATGTCGGTGATCATAGGACCGTCAACTTGATGTCTATTTGACATCAGATAAACTGTAGTCTATATGACGTCAGGTAAACCGTAAGGCTGTTGTTCCTATGATCTCTACAGGATGTCTATATGATGTCATGTAGACCCCTGGACTCACTAAAAGACATACATAGACACAGGTAATCAACATAACACAGAACATTAACAAGCAGGAGAAGAAGTAACAAGCAGGGGCAAACAGAGACTGCAGGGCATGGTTACAGAAAATGGGATGGGCGGGGCTGCACAGATTCACACACAGGGGACCAGAGAGGAGACAAGACCAAGGCAATCACTCTTCATCACTCTATAAATTTTAAGAAATCTGTGTGTGTGTGTCTGTGTCACGTTTATAGGACATCATAGGACAGCCTATGATGGCTGCCTGATGTCCTATGATGATCCTATGATCTCAGGCATCATAGGACTCACGATGGCGTCATAGACATGATGCCTATATGACGTCATATAGACATAGCACATCAAAGGCTACCCTATGATGTCTATAGGATGTCCTATGATGATCCAATATCAGGCAACATAGGACTCGCAATGCCGTCATACAGACAAATGTGTCTTTATGATGTTATATAGACTATCACTCACGATGCCTATACTAATGTGTCTTTATGATGTCATATGGCTCAGAATTGCCAAGGTTTATTCACCATGGGGAAAAGCGAAAGTGACAAATATAGAGAATGTGGAGTAAAAGAAAATGTTGACCACATCTTATTACACTGTCACAAGTATGGAAATAAAAGACAGATAATGAAAAATGAAGTTTGAGAGGCCGGTATAGAATGGTATTTAACTGGGATTCTGGGAACAGATGAAGGTGGAGAGGCAATAAGTATCATGAGAAGGGCTCTTTTCTCTTTTTTAAATAACAGGATTAAGTCATAGAATTTAGGGGTCGAGCTCAAATGACATAATGTTACACACTCTTGTACAGTGGGTGGCGGTATGCGCCTTTAAGTTGTTTGCTATCCACCAGTAACCGAGAGAAGAAGAAGAAGAAGAAGAAGTCACAGGGTCAGTCTTTACAGCGCGTTGGTGTTTTCTGCACATCAGATTTCTTCAGTCATGGCCAATTCTACATTGCCGCGAGCACAGTTGCCAGATCAAGCAGTCTTCGTATTGTTGCTTGAGATGAAGAAACTAAGCAAAAGCGTCGCTTTCTCAGCAATGTGGTTTTTAAAAGGTGCTGACACGGTAAAAATGTGTAACCTTGAAGAATGCCAGTCTTCTCTACAAATGTGTAAAATGCCAAGCAAAGTGCTGATTTTCTTCGGGTTCTCCAGTTTCTTGGTTTCTATTGGCATGCATGGGCCTTCCTGAACAGGGTCGAAAGCCACTTTTGGCTCAGATCTATTTTCAGGATCCTGCCCATGAACTGCGACTTGCCTAAACCAGTACTACCTGTCTCATGGGTCGGGCCGTCAGCGACTCACCCGGCAACCCCGCCCTTCCGAGAGCGTGGAGGATGAAACTGGGCATCCTGGCAGAACTAAAAACAATATCTGTCACAGGTCCGTGGTGGACCACTCCCAGTTATATGGGGTGAGACTGGACATCCTGGCAGATAAGCACATCTGTTGCAAGGTCTGTGGTGGACTTTTGCCAGTCGGTGCATCGTGACATGCACTACACAAAGAGCAGAGATAAACAAACCTATCATCTGCTCAGTCACTGCAACAGATACTGGAGTCAGTTTGTCTTGGCCTGTCCTTGCCACTCATAATACCTCTATCTGTCAAGAATGTGCCACAAGTCCAGCAAAAGCTGGCAGTACTCAAATACTTTGCAGTTTCATGAAATGGTCAGCCAGAGAGCAACTCATATCGGCTCGGACGTCGCCCGGGTTAAACAAGGTCAGGAGTTCTTGGAAGCGGAAGGTGAAGGACAGAGCTGCGTGGAGGAATCTGATCAGACCTAAATGAAGAGTCATTGTCGCCCCCGACAGACTGCTATGATGGTGATGATGATCCCTCAACCAGTGGTCTCAACCAAGAAGAAGAAGAAGACCCACCAGATGGAATGAGGAGAAATGCTGCACGTCAGAAAAGATGCCATGAAGATGAAACACCTCAGGTTCCAGCAGCATGCCGCAGGCATGACTGTGAACAACACAGCCGTCTGAGACAGAAGGAGATCCTTCAGCAACGGGCATGCAAAAATACTTCCTTATACTTGGTTTCTATGGGCATGGACGGGTATGCACGGGTATGTACTAGTAATGATAATGATAATGACGATAATAATAAGAATAATGCTGATAAACTTAAACTAAGAGTAAGACCAATTAAGAAATAAATATGTAAGGCAGAATAAGAATAATAACAATAATAGGAACCCAGGATAAAAAGAATAAGGTGAAATACAGAAAATCCCATTTTAAAGCGAGGATGTGGGCTGGGACCCATGCCCTGGAGACAAGGAATATCAGTATCACTCTATATAGAATTCAATAAATCTCTGTCACAATGTCATGTCACGATCATAGGACTCGCTAAAACATCATGGGACTTGCTATGACATCAAAGGCAGGTTTCACTCCCGATCATAGGACTCAATATGACATCAAAAATCAAAGGCAGGCATTACTCATGATCATAGCACTCACTGTGGCATTATCAAAGATCAAAGGAAGGCATCAAAGATCAAAGGCAAGCATCAATGAACGAGTGGGGATGTCAAAGATCCAAGGCAGGTTTCACCATGTTGCCATGGGAACAGTAACTTTCGATGGGCATGCAGAAATGTTTGCTTACAGTTGCTTTCTATGGGCATGCACGGGTTTGCACGGGCATGCACAGGTATGCACTAGTGCTAATAAATCGTTTAGCACTGTGGCAGCACAGTTTTACCCTCGGCCGGGGGATCGCGGGGATCATGAGATCGTGGGTTCGATCCCAGCCCCCGACCAACAGTGAGCTGTGTGGAGTTTGCATGTTCTCCCCGTGTTGCGCGGGTTTACTCCGGGATTTCTCCGGTTTCCTCCCGCACACCAAAAACATGTAGGTTTAGGGTGCTCGCGCACGCAGCGACCAGCAGCCGGTGGCTTGTCACCAGACTGCAAACCAAATCTACCTACGGGTACAAATAAGTAACAAAAAAAAACCCCATCCTCATTAACCTCTATTCCAACATGGGCTGCAACCGAAAGTTTATTGACTTACCTTTACTGTAGAGGTTGTAAATTAAGGAGAAAATTTCTACAATTAGTCCCTGCCTATACAACTGCAATGACTGAACACTCTTGAGAGCTACCCAGTTGTCTGAAGCAATGACTGCATTATTCCTATAATCCCCAACCACTGTAAAGCTAACATAATGGAAACTAGCTCAAATGTGTATACTGATAAGTGATTACTGGTTCTTCATGCATCATACGAGTCGTTCTGACATCGTCAAAGATCATAGAACTCGCTATGGCATCATCAAATATCAAAGGCAAGCATCACTGAATGAGTGCCTTGATGATTGCCTGACACTGTTTGTACTCAATCGCTGCTTCCAAAGTGTGATGCTTTTTCACTGGTCTGAATGCCCTATTTCTATTTTTAATAGCTTTATTACAATTATCAGCCCACCAAGGAAGATTCTTTTGTTTTCTATAATCTGTACTTTTTGGTATTGTTTGATTTGAAGACTCTATTATAATCGCACTGATACTTTTACCAAATTTCTCACCATCAATAATGTCTTCACTATTTAGCTGCTCACATCTGATGGATTGAGCCATCGCCAATGACGGATCTCCCGTCTTCTGGCTGCATTAAATTGTAAGGGGGTGCTTGTGATGGTGATGACTGATGAGGCCGATGCGTGAAGCACATGGCATATCGCAGTTGAGACAGATGTACATAATTGGCTGAGTGGATGACACCGACTGCTGTAGACGTCTCTGTTGCTGGGCGGCACCGTGACGTGCTTTATGGCGGGCATCCAAAAGGGCAGCTCTCTCTCTCTCTCGAAGAGGTCAACACCTTCATGGCAGATCTTTCACCAAATGGGACGGTTCTTGGCCTGCATTTCCCATGTCATAGGATCAATCCCACACGACTTGAGTGAGGCTTTGAGCACGTCTTTATACCGCTTCCACTGACCTCCGCCCTTCATCCAACTGGCCAAATAACAGGATTTTAGGAATGTGCTGATCTGTCATCCGAACAACGTGGCCAGTCCAGCGCAACTGGGAACGTATGATGAATGACTCGATGCTGGTGATATTGCACGGGCGGAGGACTTCTGGATTGGCAACTTTGTCTTGACACGTGATTCCACACAGTTTCTTTAAACACCACATGTGAAACTGTTCAAGTTTCTTCACATGGGGCTGATAGGGTGTCCACAACTGGCACCCATAGAGAAGTGTAGATAGAACAATGGTGCGATACACCTTGATCTTGGTGCTTAGACGAATGCCACGCTTCGACCATAGACGATGCTGTAGGCGTCCATAGGATGCACTAGCCTTGCTAATGCGGTGGGTAACTTCATCATCAATCTTAGCATTCTGCGAGATGGTGCCCCCCAGGTAGCAGAACTTGTCAACTGCCTTGAGGGGTTCGCCACCGATGGTAATAACAGGATTTATTGGGAGCGTACCAGGACAAGGTTGATGTAAAACCTCTGTCTTCTTGATACTTATAGTGAGTCCATAGCGGTTTGTTGCTCTAGCAAAATGGTCAATGATGAACTGTGCATCTTCAAGAGTGTGAGCGATGAGTGTGCAGTCATCGGCATAGAGAAGCTCTCGCAGCATCATGCATAACATCTTTGTTTTAGCCTTTAAACGCTGCAAGTTGAATACATTGCCATCAGTGCGAAACCGGATCCTTACACCCCTTACACAGATATTTAAATTGATCCCAATCTGCCTTATCCAATTTCCATCTTGTGCCAGACTGCATCCCTTCTTCTCCCGCTTCTAGACCAATTTTAACTCTTATTGGGTAATGATCACTCCCATTAGCTGACCAACTTAATACCTCCCAATGTGTGATTCCTGCAATCGCATTTGAAACCAAAGTTAGGTCTAACACACTTTCTGTGACTAGATTACTGCTAAATCTAGTACCTTTCCCATCATTCATGCATATTAAGTCCCTGTCCTCTAAAAAATCCTCAGTTACTGTTCCATTTATATCTGTATTCCTGCTATCCCATAGTGTGTTGTGTGCATTAAAATCCAAACACCAAACCACCTTACCTCTGCTTGTCTATTTACAGTGTTCAAAGTGTCAACTGTCAATCTGCTACATGGACTAGTGCATACCTGTGCATGCCGGTAGAAACCAAATATAAGCATATGTTTCTGCATGCCCGTAGAAAGCAGGTGTAAGCAAGGGTGTAAGCAAGCATGTCAGCACTCGTTCAGTGATGCCTGCCTTTGATCTTTGTTGGTGTCATAGCGAGTCCTATGATCGTAAGTGATGCCTGCCTTTGATCTCTGATGATGTCATAGCAAGTCCTATGATCTTTTAGTGAGTCCTATGATCATGACATTGTGACATACAGATTTCTTGAATTATAATTCCACTTTATTCCTAGGCCCCATAATGCCTTGCTTGAATTATGGTAGCAACTTCCGGTACTAGTTTAGAACGTATGGTTGTCATTGAAACGGGACACTTTTCCTTGTTAAAAAGCAATGACTTCTGCATCAGAAATGCGGGAACATGGCCTCTTGCACCTCAAAACAGTAACATAATCATACCACTTCCCATGACTATCAAGGGATGGGAAGATGACCTCAAAAAGTTGCCTCATACACAGTAGCTCCGTTAGTTAGCGCCGCTGCTAAGATGCTAATGGTGTAAACAAATGACCCGTGCTGGCAAAAAGAGTCACTTTGAGAACATTTTCAAAACTGATGTAACGTTATTTCCATATTCTGTATTGAGAGACCTTCAGAATGACATTTAATTTGTAGGTAGTGTGGAAACTGACCCAGAAAAAGATGATTTGTTTATATTTTAGCTAGGTTGAAAACTCGCATTCGATCGGTCGGGAGTTACGTCTTCCGCAAAAACATAGGTACTTTTAGAAAGTACAATTTCTAAGCTTTAAAGTGATACCAAACACTCATGGAGGGTTGTTTCATCAAATTTTAACATTATCAACAATCAGATTTTTCACCATTTCTATTAGCTTTCAGTCTCTGTACCTGTTACTTTTGCTCCAGTTAAGTTTTTCGTTATTTCATCAGCTGAGACAACCGTTGAAATGCTCAATATCACTCCTCTCATTGCCTTATTTCCTTCCAATACTGAACACTGCACATTTTCCCCTCCATCTTATTGACTCTGATGATTGCTTTTCTTTGCTGAACACTGTCTTTACATATAACTAGTAGTGAACCACTACGCAGAATTCTTGCATTTAAAACTTCTCCAAGTAACTTAATTGCATTTGTGAGATTAATTGATCTGTAATGATTACTGTAATGATTGTAATGATTACTTTACACTCCTTCTGTTTATTCCGGGATTGTTCATCTTCTGATTGATCAGCACTTGATAACGCTGGATTGATTTTATGTTTGTTTGCTTCTTTTAGACTCCACCAAATTCCAGACTTCCTCTTTCCCGCTTCCTACCTCCATTCCTCCTAGATCACTCCCTGTTTATATGACCTTCCGCTTCCTGCTTTGCCATCCCGGTTGTGCCACAGGTTCAAAGTTCCTGCTTCTCGTCGCCATATATCACTCTCGTTGAAATGCTGTTTTCTTCACAATGTATCACTCTCGAAAGTCCCCTGTGGGATTCTCTTGTAACGTCATCCATCGTGCTTACTCACGATCCTAGGACATCAAAGATCAAAGGCAGACATCACTCGCAATCATAGGACTTTCTATGACATCATCAAAGATCAAACACAGGCATCATCAAAGATCAAAGGCAGGCGTCATGCTCACTCACGATAATAGGACATCAAAGGTCAATGGCAGGCATAATTCACAATCATAGGGCTCTCTATGACATCATCAAAGATCAAACGCAGGCATCACGATCATAGGACTCGCTACGACATCATCAAAGGTCATAGGACTCACTATGCCATCATCAAAGATTAAATGCAGGCATCATATGACTTGCTATGCCATCATCAAAGATTATAGGACTCAATATGACATCATTAAAGATCAAAGGCGTCATCACTCAAAATCATAGGACTCGCTATGACATCATCAAAGGTCACAGGACTCACTATGACGCCATCAAAGATCAAAGGCAGATATCACTGAACGAGTGCTGATGCGCTTGCTTATACACCTTGCTTACACCAGCTTTCTACTGGCATGCATTAATTCTTGCTCATATTTGGTTTTGATGGGCATGCACAGGCATGCACAGGTGTGCACTTGTATAGTGATTTTTCCTCATAAATTTTGCAACCTTTTTCTCAAAATTTTTACTTCTTTTTCTCAAATATGCATCTTATTTTTCTCATAAATTTGCAACTTTTTTCTCATGAATTCAAAACTTTTTAAAATCTGCTTTTTTTCTCATAAATTAACATTTTTTCCTCATAAACTTGCAACATTTTCCTCATAAATTTACAACTTTCTTTCTTTTAAATCTAACCTGTCATAAATTTGCATCGTTTTTATCATGAAATAATTCTTAAATTTTTGAAGTAAACTTTCAACCTTTTTCCCCTCATAAGTTTTCAACTTTTTTCCTCAAAAAGATTGACCTTTTTTTTTCATAAATTTGCAAATTTTTCTAATAACATTTCAAGTTTTTGACAATAAATTTGAGACTTTTTCTCATTTTCAACTTTTTCCTCTTAAATTTACAGTTTCTCTTTCAAATCTGCAACTTTTTCTGTTTTTTTCCCCTCATAATTTTGCTACTTTTTTAAAATTTGCATCATCACTGTATTTAATTCAAAAAAACTCTGTGACGTCTTAAAGGCAGGCATTACTGAACAAGTGGTGACAACAAAGATAAAAGGCAGACATCACTCACGATCATAGGACTCGCTATGACATCATCAAAGATCAAATGCAGGCATCATCAAAGCTCAAAGGCAGGCATCATGCTCACTCACGATCATAGGACATCAAAGATCAAAGGCAGGCATCACTCATGATCATAGGACTTGCTATGACATCATCAAAGATAAAACGCAAGCATCACTCACAATCATAGGACTTGCTATGACATCATCAAAGATCAAACCCAGGCATCATCAAAGCTCAAAGGCAGGCATCGTGCTCACTCACAATCACAGGACATCAAAGATCAAAGGCAGGCATCACTCATGATCATAGGACTTGCTATGACATCATCAAAGATCATAGGACTTGCTATGACACCGTTAAAGATGGAAGGCAGGCATCACTGAACTGAATTTTATATAGAGTGATGAAGGGACGGATGTTTTTTCACACATAAGGAGTTGTTCGGAACTCCTTGTGCAGGGATATGGAGTGATGGTGGTTGGGTCAGTGGCAGTGGTGCACCTGTGAGCTGGTTGCCAACCGCCAATCAAATCTAAAAGAAGAAGAAGAAAGAAACACACAGACAAGAGTGATAAGTTGTTTCAGAGGCTCCTCTGATCTGACCTCCTAGGCAGTCAAAGGATGGCAGTCCAGGGACGGATAATTTTTTCACACATAAGGAGTTGTTCAGAGCTCCTTTTGGGAAACCCTTGTGCAGAGATAGAGTGATGATAATAAAGTCAGTGGTGGTAATGCACCTGTAAGCTGGTTGCCAACCGCCAATCAAATCTAAAAGAAGAAGAAAAAGAGACACACAGACAGACATATATAGTGTGTGGTGGTTAAGCTGGTTGCCAACCACTAATCAAATCTAAAAGAAGGCATCACTGAGCAAGTGCTGACTTGCTTGCTTACACCCTTGCTTACTCCTGCTTTCTAAGGGCCCGCACAAATACTTGCTTATACTTGGTTTCGATAGGTATGCACAGCTATGCACGGGCGTGCACAGGTGTGCACTTGTATAGAGTGATTTTTCCTCATAAATTTTGCAACCTTTTTCTCAAAGTTTTAACTTCTTTTTCTCAAATTTGCATCTTACTTTCCTCATAAATTTGCAACTTTTCTGTCATGAATTCAAAACTTTTTAAAATCTGTCACTTTTTTCTCATAAATTAACATTTTTTCCTCATAAATTTTGTAACATTTTCCTCATAAATTTGCAACTTTTTTCTTTTAAATCATGTAAATAAATCATCTTTGTCATAAATTTGGATCTTTTTTATCATGAAAAAAATTCTTAAATTTTCCAAGTGAACGATGCTAATCATATTTAATCTGTAGGTAGTGTGCAAAAACTGACCCGGAAAAAGATGATTTGTTTATATTTTAGCTAGGTTGAAAACTTGCGTTTGATCAGCTGAGAGTTTACATCTTCCACAAAAATAGAGATTTTTAGAAAGTACAATTTCTAAGCTTTACAATGATATCAGACACTCATGGAGGGTTTCCTGGGACTTTGCCACTACCAAACAAAGAAAGAGAGATGATTTATGACTCCTTGTTGTCTGTACTGATAATGACAGTGGGCATTCCAACCAGCACATCTCCATTTTGTTAAAATATGTTGGACATAATCAAATTTACCTTAGACGTACGCCACAACACTGTGCTTGAATGTCAACATCGGCAGCAAGTACCAGAACTATGCCAAAACATTCAAAAAATACAAAAACTAGAAGAGCTGAAATTAGCTGCCACTTGAGTGCAAAGCATAGTTGTGGACAATACATTAAAATGAATTTGGAAAAACTTTTAAAAACGCTATTTTAAATGCCCTTGCTACTCCACTCTAAATGACTGATTAAACACTACTGCAGCCAAAACCAGAAGTTCCATCCATAATCGTTCCTACAGCAGGACCCCCAGGAAAAAGGTGGATATAAAATTCAAGAAATCTCTGTGACGATGGATGTGACAATGTCATGATCATAGGGCTTTGTGTTGCCATGGTAAACGTCGAAGATCAAAGACAGGCATCACTGAACGAGTTGCAATGTCAAAAATCAAAGCCAGGCATTACGAACGAATTGTGACGTCAAAGATCAAAGGCAGGCATTATTGAATGAGTGGTGACTTCAAAGATCAAAGGCAGGTTTCACCACAGTTACTGTTGCTATGTAACCATGTCAAAGATCAAAGGCAGGCAACACCATGGTTACTGTTGCCATGGTAACCATGTCAGAGATCAAAGGCAGGAATGCAGAAATGCTTGCTTACACTTGCTTTCTAGGGGCATGCAGAAAAACTTGCTTATATTTGGTTTCTATGGGTATGTACGGACATGCACAGGTATGCACTAGTCTATCTATAAATGCAAGAAATCTGTGTGTCTGTCTGTCTGTCTGTGTGTTCCGCACATACTGTATCTCCCGAATCATTCAACTTACTGGGCTCAGATTTTATACACACTGTGCTGAGGTTATGAGGGTATGCATCCCAGAATTTCAACCTCCTCGGATATGAGGAAGTTTAGGAGGGGAAATATTTAATGAACGTCCTTAGGGGAGCTATGGACGTTCATAGCTATAACATTGCAGATGTGCATCTATGATGTCATAGAGAGCCCAAAGGACTCTATGACATCACAGATACACTATGTTCTGATATGAGGTCATAGAATCCCAGTCACATGGCTGACGACAGACAGAAGAAGTGATGTGTAGAGTGATGATACAGAGTGAAGTACAAGGAGACGAAGAAGTGATGTCTGAAGATGGAGTTGAGGTTTGATTGGACACAGCAATGATAGAAGGGCTGCAGCTCCTGACCAGATACAGTGATGATATAGAGTGAAGTACGTGGCGGTAATGCACCTGTAAGCTCGTTGCCAACCGCCAGTCAAATCTAAAAGGAGAAGACAAGAGTGATGTCTGAAAATCGAGTTGAGGTTCAATTGAACACAGCAATGATGATAGAAGGACTACAGCTCCTGACCAGATAGTGATGATACAGAGTGAAGTATGAGGAGACGAAGAAGTGATGTCTGAAGATGGAGTTGAGGTTTGATTGGACACAGCAATGATAGAAGGGCTGCAGCTCCTGACCAGATACAGTGATGATATAGAGTGAAGTACGTGGCGGTAATGCACCTGTAAGCTCGTTGCCAACCGCCAATCAAATCAAAAAGAAGAAAAGTGATGAAATAGTGAAGTATGTGGTGGTAATGCACCTGTAAGCTCGTTGCCAACCGCCAATCAAATCAAAAAGAAGAAAAGTGATGAAATAGTGAAGTATGTGGTGGTAATGCACCTGTAAGCTAGTTGCCAACCGCCATTCAAATCTAAAGAAGAAGAATAAAAAGAGTTCTGAACTGTTGGCAACAGAGTGTCTAAGCCTCAGTGGTGTGTTAGTCATTTATGGTGAGTTTTGGTTGTTATGGCTTCTGCTTCAGCATGAGAAAACTTTCAGGTGTTTGTCTAAAGCACAGGTGTCAAACTCATTCCATGGAGGGCCAAGACCCTGCAGGTTTTACCTCCACCCAGTGTCTTCAACAGGTGATTTCTCTGAATTTCTTCCTACTGATTGCTGATCAGTG
Source organism: Pholidichthys leucotaenia (assembly GCA_020510985.1). Taxonomy (NCBI): domain Eukaryota; kingdom Metazoa; phylum Chordata; class Actinopteri; order Cichliformes; family Pholidichthyidae; genus Pholidichthys; species Pholidichthys leucotaenia. The sequence continues at coordinate 293,105,868 of CM035847.1, forward strand.
AAAACACCTGCTGGAGAGACTGGGTGGAAGTAAAACCTGCAGGGTCTTGGCCCTCCATGGAATGAGTTTGACACCCCCGGTCTAAAGTGACCAGAGTTGGGTGTTTGTTTCAGTTGTGGAGAAGGTGAGAGGTTAAAGCTGAACTGGGGTATTTCGTGAGATGTTTTTTTTTTTGTTCGAAAATTAGTTCACATTTAAAGGAGGACCTTTTTTGGATCAATGTTTCATGGTTGTTTCTTTATAAAAGGGACAGTGCATATTAATGAACACAAGCTATGTAAATATGCAGCATACAAGATTATTATAGCTGAAGGTAATGTTCATATTATGTCCCCAGGCCAGCCAATGCCAGCCACAGAAAACAGAACACAATACAACAAGAAGAAACAACACAACAATAATAACGCAAATAACACAATGCAAGAATATTAACAATAGCAGTAAGGCTGTGCACTGATAGGAAAATTTTGACTTTTTTTTTCAGGTCAGTTTGGCCACTTTGCCAAAAGGAGTCAGGATTTTTCTCCACAACTGGATGTCGCTCTAGAGAACCATCTTCAGACCAGAACAGAGCTGTAACTTGATCCTGCCTCCTCACACCATCCAAATGTTAGCACAGTCCATGCTAACGGCTAACAGCAACAATATCTCTCTGCGGTGGACCAGTTCTTTTGCCTTTCACTGAGAATTTTTCTTTTAAATGATCACATGTCCAAAAACATAGAAGTCACAAATTTGAAAGAAAAACTGAATTTAAAGAATTTTTAGAAATTGTTTTTTTTCCCACCGACTCTTCTTTTGTGGTGATCAGGAGATTTGATGTCTGCCTCAGTCCTCCATCCGTGGCCGTATGGAACCTTCAGTCTGGTCTGTGGTCTCCCCCTCCTCCTGGCCTCCTCGCCGCTCCTCGCTGCAGGTAAGATATCACGTCCCCCAGTTTAAATCATTCTGAACTTTTGTCAGAGGTGGGAGTTGGAAAAATTAGAAATTTAATCAGTAGTTACCAAACAAAACACCAGCTGTGAGATACACATGATCAATATGAAAATAATAGAAACGGAGAGCTGCTTCTGGCTGTGACTCAAGACTACCAGAAATGCTACAGGCCCCTCAGCAACTAGGGGGCCACCAAACTATAGTTTACCCTTAACAGTTTTTGGAAGGAGGATTAAAATGCCTTTTTTTTTTTTTTTTTACTCTTAAAGGTGAATGGGACTGTATTTTCATGAAAACAAATATTTTAAAAATAATAATACATCAACAAAATGTTTAAAAAAAAGGTGCAGAATTAAAGTCTTTATATTGGTAGCCTTATTCTTCATATAATCAATTCTTCATTAACTTTAGGCCATGTACCGCAGGCTTTTAAAACGGCTGTAATTAAACCCTTACTCAAAAAGCCAACGCTAGATCCAGGAGTTTTAGCTAACTATAGACCAATCTCTAATCTCCCTTTCATTTCAAAAATCTTAGAAAGACTTGTTGCTACGCAATTATTTGACCACCTGCAGGGAAATGGTTTACTTGAAGAGTTTCAATCTGGGTTTAGAATCCATCATAGTACTGAAACAGCCTTAGCAAAGGTCACTAACGACCTCGTCATTGCATCTGATAATGGACTAGTTTCTGTACTTGTCCTTTTAGACCTTAGTGCAGCTTTTGATACTATCGATCATAATATTCTACTTGATAGATTAGAACACTATGTTGGACTTAATGGAACTTCGTTGCAGTGGTTTAGATCTTATTTATCTGATAGGTTCCAGTTTGTTCATGTAAATAATGAGTTTTCTTTCAACTCAAAGCTTAGTCATGGAGTTCCACAGGGATCTGTGCTAGGCCCTACTCTTTTTAGTTTATATATGCTTCCATTAGGCAACATTATTAGAAAGCACTGTATACATTTTCATTGTTATGCTGATGACACACAATTATACCTGTCAATGAAGCCAGATGATAGTAATCAATTAGCCAAGTTAGAAGCCTGTTTTAAGGAAATCAAAGCTTGGATGACTTGTAATTTCCTGCTATTAAATTCAGATAAGACTGAAGTCATTCTTGTTGGTCCAAAAAACCTTAGAAATTTCTTTCCAAATCAAACTTTCAGTTTGGATGTGATTACTCTTTCTCTTAATAGCTCTGTGAGGAACCTTGGAGTTATTTTTGATCAGGATTTGTCTTTCAATTCACATATTAAATTTGTTTCTAAGACTGCCTTCTATCATTTGCGTAATATTGCCAAGATGAGGAGCGTCTTGTCTCAGAGTGATGCTGAGAAACTGATCCACGCTTTTGTTAGCTCGAGATTAGATTATTGTAATTCTTTATTATCAGGCTGTCCTAAAACATCTTAAAAAGTCTTCAGCTGATCCAAAATGCTGCAGCAAGAGTTTTAATAGGTACTAGAAAGAGAGATCATATCTCTCCGGTTCTGGCCTCCCTTCATTGGCTTCCCATAGAGTTTAGAATTAAGTTTAAAATCCTTCTTCTTACTTACAAAGCTGTAAACAACCAGGCTCCTTTTTATTTAAAAGATCTGATACTACCGTATTATCCTAACAGAGCACTACGCTCCCAAAATGCAGGATTACTTGTAATACCTAGAATCTCCAAAAGTACAATGGGAGGCAGAGCCTTCAGTTATCAAGCTCCTCTCCTGTGGAATCAGCTGCCAATCTGGATTCGGGAGTCAGACTCGATCTCTTTTTTTAAGAATAGGGCTAAAACCTACCTTTTTGATATAGCCTACAATTAGGGAGGGATCATGTGTTTCTGAACCCTCCCTTAGTTATGCTGCTAATAGGTTTAGTCAGCCGGGGGACCTCCAGTAATGCACTGGGCCTCACTCCTTTCCTCACTCTCAATGAATTATTTTTTTTTGCTGGTCATTAACATTTGTTTGTTCTCTCCCATAGATTGAGTCCCCATCGTGCTGTTTGCTCTCTACATGTCTGTTCTTTTCTTCTTCTCTATCCCCTCACCCCCCAGCCAGTCGCAGCAGATGACTGCCCCTCCCTGAGCCTGGTTCTGCTGGAGGTTTCTTCCTGTTAGAAGGGAGTTTTTCCTCTCCACCGTCGCCAAGTGCTTGCTCACAGGGGATCGCCTGATTGCTGGGGTCTTTCTGCAACTGTGGGGGTTCCCCCTACAGTTGATAGTGCTATGAGATGACTGTTGTTGTGAAATGGCGCTATATAAATAAAGTTGAATTGAATTGAATTGAATATTCTTCAAAAATAATATATTGTTGAAAAAAATTTTTTTATAACGTTTACGGGTCCAAAATAATCATAACATTAACATCTGAGCAGTTGGACAATGAGACTATAATGGCCAGTAACAGAGATATACAATACCCTAGATAGGACATGGCTAGCATTTTCCTGACAAACTGAGGCGCCATATTCTGTAGGTAGCAGTACTCAAATACTTTACAAGCAGTTTCATTGCCGCCCCCGACAGACTGCCATGATGAATTATAATTGTCGACAGCACCTTCAGGATTGTGATAACAGGACACACAAACAATTAATTCATTGTATTTATTCTAATCGTATAAGTAAGCTAACATGACTAGCCTATAGCCATGTTCTAATGTTTCCATATCTATGGCTGGTAATGATATCAGCCAGTCACAGCCAACAGCATGACTGGGTTGATGTCACATGTCTCTACCAACCAGTTAGTGCAAGAGTGAGTTTGACACCTAGTGGCCAGGAGGTCAGAACCTTTTCTTTCGCACTTTAACTTCAACTTTTTTTCTTGTAAATTTCTGACTTCTTTCTTGTATATTCACCACTTTTTCATAGTAAATTAGTAACCGTTTTTCTCAAACGCATTTTAAAAAAATGGAGCTCAGTCATTCGGGAGAGGCTCAGAGTAGAACTGCTGCTCCTTCACGTTGAAACGAGCCAGTTGAGGTGGTTTGGGCATCTGATCAGGATGCCTCCCACTTGAGGTGTTTTGGGGACATCCCACTGAAAGGAGACCCTGGGGCAGACCCAGGACTTGCTGGAGAGACTATGTCTCCCAGCTGGTCTGAGATTGCCTTAGTATCCTCTCTAGAGAGCTGGAGCAGGTGGCTGGGGAGAGGGAAGTCTGGACTTCTCTTCTTGACCTGCTGCCTCTGTCCCGGACCTTTGGAAAAGCCGTAGAGGATGGATGGATGGACGGATGGATGGATGGGTGGGTGGGTGGATGGATCTAGACAATGACCAAAGTTTAAATTTTAATGTTTCTTTATTTTAAAGGGCTTGAACCCCACCCCCCACCACCAAATCTTACCTATAACCCCCAATAAGCCACAAACACCCCTGTATAACATAACAATGCTCTCCCAGAGATGCACTTTCTGATGTTTCTCCATTTTTTTCTCCTACAGGCAGACAGTATAACTGCTCCCATCCTCTGGTCCCTGAACATGGAGGGTTCCTCTGCGGCCCGTCCCCATGCCAAGGTTTTCCTCCCGAGACCTACATCTGGGTCTTCTGTGAACCCGGGTTCCACCTCAGCAGCAACACGAAGCCCATCTCCAGGTGTCATCACGATGGGAAATGGCACCCTCCCATCCCGGCCTGCATCAGAGGTACCCAAGATTCCACTCTAGAGGGTTTAGTAACATTTAATGACAAAAAAAAAAATGTCTGTTTAGGGTAGGGGTAACCCTATACTTGATGGCATTTTTAGGATTTTCACAGCAGTTGGAAAGCAGCTGCAGATGTTATAAAAGCAATCCTGTCTCAGCAAGGCTTACAACTCGCTTGGACGCAAAATTGCCTTTTTCTTTCATTAACAGAGGGGCACCAACAATTTTGTCCACGTGTGTGAGTGTGTGGTGGTAATGCACCTGTAAGCTGGTTGCCAACTGCCAATCAAATCTAAAAGAAGAAGAGTGTTCTCTATAGTACACTGTATAGTGTACTATGTAGTGGATAGATAGTTAGATAGACAGACAGACAGACAGACAGACACTTTATTTCGAACAAAAAAGCAAGAAAACAAAACAAATGACAAGTACAATAAAAGTGACAGTATACAGTGCTCGAAAGGGAGAAGGAAGAAGTTAACACTTATTTAACAGCTAAAGGAAACTCAAGTTTACCTAAATGAACACCTGACAAAAAAAAACGCTGAATTAGCACGACAGGCACGGATGCTAAAAAAACAAAATAAGATACAAGCAACCTGGACAAGAAATTGTAGAATTTGGATTAAACTAAATGGATCACCTGAGCAAGCAAAGAGTATAATGATCAGAGATGCTACTGACTTAGATAAATACAGATGAACACTGATTAAGAAAATTATGAGCCAATGATAATCCATATTCATATACACGATAAGAATAGTTCTTTTGACACACCATGCCAAAGTACTTTAAAAAAAATAAGCAAAATAAACAAAAACTTATGACCGACTCGAGTAGACATCAATTATCCCCAGTTGGAGGAAGTCATTTGACACAGAATGAGGAAACTCAAACTCTGAAAATATACCATTATGCTGAACATAAACCACAAGAGATGGAGAATGATATTGATCCTGATAACCACTTTTTCAGTAATATTCATAACCACTGTGAATATTACACTGAAAAACAATTCAAAAGTCAAATGCAATTAGATGGTAAACTGTCAATAATACACTTCAATAGCAGAAGTCTTAACAAAAACTTTCCACAGATTCAGGACTATTTAAAACAGCTAGACAGAAAATTCACAGCTATTGCAGTCTCTGAAACCTGGCTTAATGAAGAACTGGCTCCCCTGATGGCAATAGAGGGATATCAGATGTTTTATATTAACAGATCTCAAAAAAAGGGTGGTGGTGTTGCACTATATATTGATGACCTGTACAGGTGTAAGCTTGTAAATGAAATGTCCTCAGCACTACCAGGGATTTTGGAATGTGTTACTGTTGAGATTGACCTAGACAAAACAAAAAATCTAATCATAAGCTGCATATATAGAACGCCGGGAACTTGCATTGAGACATTCAGAGATAAATTAGTCGAGCTGTACAATAATATTACTAGTAAGAAAATGGTAGCAATTTGTGGAGATTTCAATATTGATTTACTGAATCCACATCAACAAAATGTAATTACAGAGTTCATGAACTCTATGTACAGCATGAGTCTATATCCCACAATAACACATCCCAGTAGAATCACAGTTCACTCTGCTACACTTATTGACAACCTGTTTGTCAATGTTTTCGATAAGAAAATAGAAAGTGGATTATTGATAAATGATATAAGTGACCACTTGCCAACCTTTGCACTTATCCATGGCCACACGGGGCCCAACGCAGAAATAATTTCAAAATCGTTCAGACACAAATCACCAAATGCAATCAGTTCTCTTAAAGAGGACTTGCTGAAGCAAGACTGGACAGAAGTCTATGTATCAGATGTAAATGAAGCCTATGACACATTTATAAACATTGTAACCACTCTTTATTAAAAAAACTGCCCTTTAGTAAAAAAAAAGCTTAAACACAAATTTGCTGATAAGCCATGGTTAACCAAAGGACTACAAAAGGCGTGTAAAAAGAAAAATTTATTATATAAAGCTTTCCTAAAGAAAAGAACAAAAGAAGCAGAGCAGCGGTATAAAACATACAAAAATAAGTTAACATATATAATAAGATGTAGTAAAAGAGACTATTACAGTAAAGAACTGGCGAAAAACAAAGACAATATTAAAAATACATGGACAATACTCAACAGTATCCTTGGAAATAAAAGCAGAAATACAAGCTACCCAACTAATATTCCAAAAAATAATAAAACGACTCAGAGTCTCAATATAGCTTCACCTGCAGATGAATTTAATAATTTTTTTGTTAACATTGGACCTAAACTGGCCCGAGAAATACCCACTACAGTGCCTACAGGTAATACAATATGCAATAACACTGCTGTAAAAGACTCCCATCTTCATAAAGAACACAGACGAAAGAGAGGTCATTGAAACTGTTAAATCGTTCAAAAGTAAAACATCTACTGACTGTGATAGTATTGACATGCTACTAGTCAAAACTGTTATCGAATGCATAGTAAATCCACTGACGTATATCTGTAACCTGTCTCTCCAATCAGGTATATTTCCCAATGCAATGAAAATAGCTAAAGTAATTCCGATATACAAGACGGGCGACAGAGGGGAACTCTCAAACTATAGACCAATTTCACTATTACCGCAATTTTCCAAGATACTTGAAAAAATATTCTATGAGAGAATTGACAACTTCATACTGAAGAATGATTTATTATGTGAGCAGCAATATGGGTTCAGACACAAGAGGACAACTGCATATGCCCTAATGGAATTTACAGAAAAAATATCAACAGCCATTGAAAATAAAGAGTATTCAGTTGGAGTATTCCTAGATCTTAAAAAAGCATTTGATACAGTAGATCATAATTTATTATTAAAGAAACTACAAAATTATGGTATTAGAGGGGTAGCACTATCCTGGTTAAGTAGTTACTTAAAGAATAGATATCAGTATGTATGTGTTAGCAACAAAAACTCAAGAGTTGCTGAAGGTCACCTGTGGAGTCCCACAGGGTTCAGTTTTGGGACCATTATTATTCAATATGTATATAAACGATATATGTAAAGTTTCAGAAAAAATGGACTTAATATTGTTTGCCGATGACACTAACCTGCTATGCAGTGGAAACAATTTGGAACAACTTCTGGATACACTCGGAAAGGAATTAGGAAAGCTTAAACTGTGGTTTGATTCAAACAAATTAACGCTCAATTTAAGTAAGACAAAATTTATAGTCTTTAACAACCATCACAACAACCCAGTACCCAAACTCAATGTAAATGGTGTAGAGATTGAAAGGGTATCTGAAACTAAATTCCTTGGAGTAATAATTGATAACAAACTGTGTTGGAAGTCACATATTAATTATATTAAAGGTAAAGTATCCAAATCAATTGCAATATTACACAGAGTGAAATATTTGCTGAATCAACCCACACTATACACCTTGTATCATTCATTAATACTCCCATACATGACATATTGTAATGAAGTATGGGGAAATACATATAAAACAAACATATATCCACTCTTTATGCTTCAAAAGAGAGCTATTAGAATAATAAACAAAGCAGCTTACAGGGAACCAACAAACCCACTTTTTCTCAAACAAAAAACTCTCAAGTTGAAAGATCTGGTTGACTTTAAAACCGCAATAATAATGTTCAAAGTGAAGAATTTATCACTGCCCGCAAATATCCAAAAGTTGTTCCAAACAAGGGAGAAACGATATCACTTCAGAGGAACATGTATATTTCAAAAGCCTACAGTGAGAACAACCACCAAGCAACACTGTATTTCAGTGCAAGGAGTCAGATTATGGAACGATTTTGGACCTGAATTAAAATCATGTACAACGCTTGGACAATTTAAACAAAAACTAAAGGAAGAAATACTCCAAACATATTTACAAGACGACATGTAAACTCACATAAGGATTGACATATCCAGCCTGTATTGTGTTGTAGCTTAGTTTTTTTTTGTTTTTTGTTTTTTTTTTTCTTTTTTTTCTCAGTGACATTTTGTCTTAGATTTGTTTTGAATAGTAACCGCTTAACTTAGCTTAGTTTTCTTTTTTTTTCTCTCAGTCACATTTTGTCTTAGCTTTGTTTTAAATTGTAATCGCTCTTGTCTTGTTTTCTCTTTTTTCTCTTTTGAATTCTTGGATGGAATATGGGTGGGCAATATAAGCTGTGGCTTCAGCCATCACCCATTTCGGATAACTCACGTGGAATTGTATAGAAGAAGGAGTCTTTGTCTAATTTGACCTTGTTGTTATATTACAGTTTTAACCTGTACTGTACTATCCGAAAATAAATAAATAAATTTACTCCAACTCCTCTTTTCTCTCAATACAATCCATGTGAAATATATACCTATTACCTCAATTAATGCCCCAAGTAGACAATAACTATATTTTGTACATATCAACATTGACACCCATCCATCCCAAAATACATACGGTCCATACATCTATACCCAGCCCCAAACAACACAGATATACACAGATATGCACAATACTGCCCCACCTACCATACCATAGTGTCCCAGAGTGAGCATCGTGAATCGTACATATTAATACTACCCCTCTAGCATATATCCTTTCAGCAAATAATGCTTATACCTATTTTTGAATTGATTTCTGTTTGTACATAGTTTTAGTTCCAGCTCCAGACTGTTCCACAAATCCACCCCACAGACAGATATGCACAGACTTTTCTTTGTTGTTTGTACCTTAGGTTTTGTAAAGTTTAAGTCTCCTCTCAAATTATAATCATTGTCTCTTTTTTTGAATATTTTTTGGTATGTTAGTTGGGAGTTGGATTATTAATTGCCCTGTACATTACTTGTGCTGTCTTATATTTAACTAAATCGATGAACTTTATGGCATGTGACTTTAAAAATGAGTTGGTGTGGTCTCTATATCCTATATTATTTATTATCCTTATAGCTTTTTTTTTGTAATATGCATATATTGGCTGTAGGTTGGTCTTGTAGGTGTTTCCCCAGACCTCTACACAGTAGTTAAGATATGGTAGAAAGAGTGAATTGTACAGTAAGAACAATGATTTAGACTTCCGGTCATGGCGGCTACGTGAGAGGACAGGTCTCACTCTGCTCTGCTCCTAGAGATAAAAAATCGGCATATAACTCTCTTATTTGGAACAGAACCTATCCCAGCGTTTGGACGAGGTTATGCCGGTGAAGCCTAAGGCTGGGAAATCAGGTGGAGGAAAAATTGAACCGCCGAAACAGTCCAAACTAACGGACTTTCACGTCTGTGGCGCAGCAGAAAAAGTTCCAGATATGGCGGCGGAGGAAGCTAACGGTGGTGTGGTGACTGCTGACGACGGCACAGGTGCAGTGCTCGCTGCCATTAGCTCAATGAGAGCAGATTTTTCCGCTAAATTTGATGGGATTATAGCAGCGATAGAGGGAATGAAAAAGGAATTGGGTGATTGTGTGGAACGAATGGCGCAGGTGGAGCTTCGAGTATCCAGTGCTGAGGATGATGTCGCCGGCCTTCAATTAAAGGTGCGCACTTTGGAAAAAAAAATGTCTGGAAGATAATGTCCTGGACTTGGAGTCCTGGTCGAGACGGAACAACTTGAGGCTGGTGGGTCTACCGGAGAGAACCGAGGGTCAGGACCCATGTTCCTTTTTGGAAAAGTGGATTCCAGAAGCGCTGAACAATGCAGAGCTGCAATCATCAGTCGTTCTAGAAAGCGCACACCGAATTGGCCCACCGAGAGATAAGGGACCACCGAGGACGTTAATTATGAAGTTCCTCAGCTACAGAGACAGGATGAAGATCTCCAATGCTGCGCGAGTCAAAGAAGAAATTAAACACCAGGACCAGCAGGTGCGGTTCTACCCAGATTTGGCCACAGGAATCCAACAATTAAGGAAACAGTTTGACCCCGTACGTAAAGAGCTGTGCAACCTTGGGATCCGTCATGGAGTGATTCACCCTGCAAGACTGTTGACCACGTATGGGGGCAGAACACACATCTTCAAGACCCCTGAGGAGGCGCAGGAGTTAATCAAGAAGATCCAAGACGAGACTGGTGAGAGCTAAATATGAACAAAATTATAAGGTAGAATATTTAAGCATTTGCACAGGCATCTAATTGATCTGAAGCAAATAGCAAGTTTACAAAATATAGATTGTATTATATATTAAAAAAAAAAACCTATGATGTACAAAGTTGCTAAAAATTTTGGAGTTAAGTTGGAAAACTACAGAAGAGAGTTAATGTTACGTCATTAAAAGCAGTAGAGTTAGGGTGATTGGGAGGATGAAGAGGGAGTGGCTTTGGCTGTTCCTCGTGGGTGTGGAGCGGTCGATGGCTATATCGGGAGACGGAATTTTTCTTTTGATTTTGGGGGGATTACCACAAATGTGGGAAGGGGGAATTTGTGTGTAGTTTGTAGGATGAATGTTCAACCACTCATGTTTTTGCTTCTCTGTATGAGCATGTTTACACTGTGAGGTAATCCCAAACTCCCTATTGATCATAAACCGAAGCGTTAATCTAAATTTAACTTCATGGAATTGCAGAGGTCTACAAAATTTAAAAAAAACTTAAACAAGTTATGAATAAAATAAAAGACATGGGTTCAAAAATTGTGTTTTTACAAGAAACTCATCTAATAGAGAAGGATGTAAAAAGAATTAGGAGTAGATGGCAAGGAAGTGTATTCACCTCATCATTTTCATCCCGAGCCAGGGGAGTTATGACTCTCATACATAAATCAGTCCCATTTCAAGTGAAAAATGTAATTGGAGACAAATTTGGAAGATATTTAATCATTCAAGGATCTTTGCTATTAGAAAATATAAATCTGGTGAACTTATACGGTCCCAATATAGATGATCAAAAGTTCTTTGCTAATTTATTTCTTATCTTATCATCACTTACAGGGCAACATACAGTATAATAGCAGGGGATTTTAATTGTACATTGAATCCCGGTATAGATAGATCAACAGGACTGGACTGTACGCACAATGGATGTAGGATGATCATTAATCATTTTATGAAAGAATTGAGACTGCTAGATATATGGAGAGAAATGAAACCACAAGTTAAAGCCTACTCTTGTTATTCTAATACCTACAATACATTCTCACGTGTTGACTATTTTTTGATCTCTACAGAATTAAGGTCCAAGATTCAAAACTGCTTTTATGATAACATTGTGATCTCTGATCATGCACCCTGCTGTCTAATATATGTAGATAAGAAATTGACAAAGGAACCAGGTAGGTGGCAATTTCAGCATAAATGGCTTCAGGATGAGGAATTTGTTAAGTACATAGAAAAACAGATAGATGAGTTCTTTGATATCAATACTACACAAACATCAGCATGTATAAAGTGGGAGGCTTTCAAAGCTTTTTTTAGGGGACATATTATTAGTTATACAGGTTCAAAATCTAAGAAGACTCAAGAGGAGAGAGTCCAGTTGGAACATAAACTAAAAATTCTTCAATAGTTTATGCAGGAAGTGATCCAAAGTTAGAGAACGAATTACTGATTTTGAGAGCTGAATATGACAAAAAATCAGCGAATAGAGCTGTCTCGAGTCTTCTAAGATTGAAACAATCTTTTTATGAACAAGGTTAAAAATCTGGAAAATTATTGGCATGGCAGATTAAACAATTAGAATTTAAAACACCAATTACCAGTATTATAAGTAACGGACAGGTAGTTATAGATCCTTTAAAAATTAATAGAGCCTTTAAAGATTACTATGAAAAATTATATGATACAAAAAATGAATCTGACTTAACAAAACTAAATGGGTTTTTGGACGGACTATCTATACCGTGTATTCCAAATGAAAACAGGGAGATACTGGAGTCTAAAATTAGTCAAGAAGAAGTTGGGCTAGCCATTGATAATATGAAATCAGGAAAAAGTGCAGGACCAGATGGTCTTCCAGTTGACCTTTATAAAAAAATTTAAGAATAAATTAATAAAACCTTTTTTGGAAATGGTTTTAGAAGCATTTCAAAATGGTAATTTACCATCATACATGAATAATGCTTTAATTATACTGTTGCCAAAACCAGGTAAACCCTCTAATAAATGTGAAAATATGAGACCAATAAGCCTATTAAATGCTGACCTTAAGATAATCTGTAAAATTTTAGCAAAACGAATACAAGAAATTTTACCAAATATTATTAACCGAGATCAGAATGGCTTTATAAAGGGAAGACAAGGCTTCCATAATGTAAGAAGACTATTTAATATTATTTATTCTAATAAAGAAGCACTGGATGCCTATCATTCCTATCATTGGACGCCGAAAAGGCCTTTGATAGGGTCGAATGGCCCTTTCTTTTTGAAGTCTTACAAAGGTTTGGACTTGGAAATAATTTCATAAAATGGGTTCAGATAATATATAATAATGCTACAGCAGAAATCCTAACAAATAGCAATATCTCAAAATCAATAAAAATCAACAGAGGATGTCGACAAGGCTGTCCACTTTCACCTTTACTGTTTACTATGGCAATTGAACCTTTAGCGATAGCGATACGTTTACATTCATAAATATATGGAATTAAAGTTGGACCAACAGAACATAAAATCTCCCTGTATGCCGATGACATAATTTTGTTTATGTCGAATCTTAAAAAAATCAATTCCGACCTTGTTGAATTTAATAAAGAATTTTGGGGAAATATCAGGATATAAAATAAATAAAACTAAATCTTCAATATTAATGCTAAATGAGACCCAGAGAAATCACCCAGCTCCTGAGGTAAATCAATTCAATGTTGTAAATCAGTTTAAATATTTAGGAATTCAAATTGTGCCTAAGCTAGAATTAGTCGCCAGTGCCAACTATGAAGCCTTAATGACAGACATTAATGAGTTAATTCAGAGATGGATGTCACTACCAATGTCGATGATAGGGAGAATCAATATACTTAAAAGTAATATCTTACCTAAAATACTTTATTTATTTCAATACATTACTTTACCACCACCTTCAGCTCTATTCTCAAGAATTAAAAAAAAGTTAGTGGAATTTATATGGAACAACAGGAGGGCTAGATTACGTCTGTCCTTACTATATTTACCATTTGATCGTGGAGGTCTGAAATGTCCAAACTTTATGTTGTATTATTGGTCGGCACAACTGAGGTCTATGACATATTATTTTTCATCAAATGATCTCCCTCACTGGACTGAAATGGAATCATACAATTTACCTTTACCTCTTCCCATATTCATATACTCAGATTTGGCAAAAAAAATTACAGAAACAAGTTAAAAATCCATTTGTAAAGCATATGATCAAAATATGGTGTGAAACTAAAAACTATTTAAAAGAACCACACTTGTTGTCACAATTTAGCCCAATATGGGGTAATCAATATTTTAAACCAGGGAGAACGGATGCTGTATTTAAAGTATGGAATTTAAAAGGGATTCAAAAGATTCAAGATTTATATCTGTCATGTTCAGATAACATAATGTCTTTTGAAGAGCTGAGGATCAAATTTAATCTTAATAGAACACATTTTTTTAAATATCTTCAGCTTAGGAACTTTATTCGATCAAATCAAAATAATGCGCTCACTCGACCTATTTATTCATCCTTGGAAAAAATTTTGACGAAAGATAGTAAGAGAAAGGGTATTATTTCAGAGTTTTATAACTCATTGACACTATCCTCAAGTGAAAACTCACAGAAAAGATTGAACTATTGGAAAGAAGACCTGCAAACTGAAATTTCAGAGGAACAATGGGAATTGGCTTGTACAGAAGCTCAAACCAAATCAATAAATGTACGTCTTAAATTGATACATTTTAAATGGTTAATGCGGATGTATGTTACACCGGTGGAGTTAAGTAGATATAACAAGAACAATGATTTATAGTCCAAAATGTGTCTTGTCTTCCCCAGTATCCTTATACATTTTGCCAACTTGGCCCGGATGTGACTGACGTGAGGTTTCCAGCAGATTTTATTGTCTCACGTCACCCCCAGAAACTTATTTCCTGTACTGTTTCAATTCTGGTATCATCTATCGTTATCATTATTTCATGATTTATTTTATAATTTCCAAACAACATAATCTTTGTTTTTTTTTTCAGATTTAGAGATAATTTATTTTTGTTAAACCACTGTGTTAACCTTTTCATTTCAGTTGTGACCACCTCTAAAACCTGCTGCAAATTCTCACCAGTGCAAAAGATATTTGTGTCATCTGCAAACAAAATAAAATTTCAGAATTTTTAATATTTGGCTTATGTCATTTATATATAAGATAAAGAGTTTGGGTCCCAAAACTGACCCCTGGGGCACAACATAAGAGATGTTCATGAAGGGTGATTTGTGCTCACCAATTTGTACAAATTGTTGTCTGTTACTTAAAATAACTTTCTACCCAGCTCAGTCCGACCCCTCTTATCCCATACCTTTCCAATTTCCTCAGTAAAATTCTGTGGCCAGTGGTGTCAGAAGCTTTCTTTAAATCTACAAATACTCCTACAGCAAACTTTTTTTTATCTATACAACTAGTAATTTCTTTTATGAGTTCGATCAGTGCCAAAGATGTAGATTTATCTGCTCTAAAACCATACTAATCAGCCACTTTGTAGTGCTGTTCGAAATCTTAAAAATTTCATTTACTATATAGTACACCCAAAATATCCCACAATGCATTTTGAAAAGTGCACAACAGATTGTCACTACATTAGTCAATATTTCCCACAATGCAATGCGCAGCCAACGGAGCAGTGAGAGTTTCACATCACAACATAAGCTACCTTAAGGTATTTATCATCACTCTTCTTCTTCTTCTTCTTCTTTTAGATTTGATTGGCGGTTGGCAACCGTCTTACAGGTGCAATACTGCCATGTACTTCACTCTTTATCATCACTCTGTCTGGTCAGGAGCTGTAGTCCTTACCGCCATGTACTTTACTTCACTCAGTAAACATCACAATGTATCAAAAGTCAGAATTCTTCTTGGTTGGCAACCCCTTCTTCATCTTCACTATATCTTTGTATAAGGAGTTCTTATAAAGGAGTTCTGAACAATCATCATCTTCTTCTTCTTCTTCTTCTTCTTCTTCTTCTTCTTCTTCTTCTTCTTCTTCTTCTTCTTGAGATTTCCATGTCTACATGATGTCTATGACACTCTATCTGATCATTGTTCTATAAGGAGTTCTTAAAAATAGCTTTTAATTGAAATATTGGCTGACTGAAAAGTATGTCCATGTACACACTCAATTCTTGATCGGGGCAAATTTTGGATTAATTACTGTATCAATGTGGCGTGGCATGGAGGTGATCAGCCTGTGGCACTGCTGAGGTGTTATGAAGGTCCAGGTTGCTTTGATAGTGACCTTCAGCTTGTCAGCATCGTTGGGTCTGGTGTCTCTCATCTTCCTCTTGACAATACTCCATAGATTCTCTATGGGGTTTAGGTCAGGAGAGTTTGCTGGCCAATCAAACACGGTGATGCCATGGTCATTAAACCAGGTTTTGATACTTTTGGCAGTGTGGGGGGGAGTGCCAAGTCCTGCTGGAAAGTGAAATCAGCTTCTCCATAAAGCTCGTCAGCAGAGGGAAGAATGAAATGCTCTAAAAATTCCTGGTAGACGACTGCGCTGACTTTGATCATGATAAAGCACAGTGGACAAACACCAGCAGATGACCTCTGTTCAGATAAAAGTAAAATTTTGCATTTCCTTTGGAAATCAAAGTCCCAGAGTCTGGAGAAAGAGTGGAGAGGCACAGAATCTAAGTTGCTTGAGGTTTAGTGTGACGTTTCCACAGGCAGTGATGATTTGAGGAACCATGTCATATGCTGGTGTTGGTCCACTGTGTTTTATCAAGATCAAAGTCAGCACAGTTGTCTACCAGGAAATTTTAGAGCACGTCATGCTTCCCTCTGCTGACAAGGTTTATGGAGAACCTGATTTCACTTTCCAGCAGGACTTGGCACCCCCACATACTGCCAAAAGTATCAAAACCTGGTTTAATGACCATGGCATCACCGTGTTTGATTGGCCAACAAACTCTCCTGACCTAAACCCCATAGAGAATCTATGGAGGATTGTCAAGAGGAAGATGAGAGGCACCAGACCCAACAATGCAGATGAGCTGAAGGTCACTATCAAAGCAACCTGGACCTTCATGACACCTCAGCAGTGCCACAAGCTGATCACCTCCATGCCATGCCACATTGATACAGTGATTAATCCAAAAGGAGCCCCGACCAAGTATTGAGTGTGTACATGGACATACTTTTCAGTCCGCCAACATTTCTATTAAAAACTATTTTTTAAAATTAATTTTATGTAATATTGTAATTTTTTGAGAAACTGAATTTGGGGTTTTCATGGGCTGTAAGCCATAATCATCAAAATTAAAATAAACACTTGAAATATATCAGTCTCTGTGTAATGAATCTATATAATATATGGGTTTCACTTTCTGAAATGAGTGACAAAAAATATTGGAACTTTTTCATGATATTTTAATTTTTTGAGATGCACCTGTATAATCAGTTCTGAACAAACTTCTTCTTCCTCTTCTTCTTCTTCTTTTTTCTTCTGCTTCTTCTTCTAACGGTGAGATTTCAGTGTCTTCATGATGTCTATAACACTATCTGGTCACACTCTATATTCTTCAGGTCATCACTTTATCGTCCCTTACAGGTGCATCTTCTTTTCTTCTTCTTCAAGATTTGATTGGCAGTTGACAGGTGCATTCTTCTTCTTCTTCTTCTTCTTCTTCTTCTTCTTCTTCTTCTTCTTCTTCTTCTTCTTCTTCTTCTCCTCCTCCTCCTCCTCCTCCTCCTCTTGGTTACTGGCGGATAGCAAACAAATGTAAGGTGCATACTGCCACCTACTGTACAAGAGTGTGAAACATTATGTCATTTGAGCCTGACCCCTAAAATCTATGACTTAATCCTGTCATTTAAACAAGAGAAAAGAGCCCTTCCCGTGATTCTTATTGCCTCTCCATCTCCATCTGTTCGCAGAATGCCAGTTAAATCCCATTCCCTATCAGCCTCTCGAACTTCATTTTTCATTCTCTCTCTTTCATTTCCGTATTTGTGACAGTGTAATAAGATGTGCTTGACATTTTCTTTTACTCCACATTCTCTACATTTGTCACTTTCGCTTTTCCCCATGGTGAATAAAGTGTTGTTTAAACCTATATGATCCAGTCTTAGTCTTGCCATAATCATGTCTTCCCTCCTGTTTGTTGTTTTATAATTCTTTATTGATTTTGTAATACGATCTACCTTCATGATCTTCATCCCATCTTTTTTGCCATAGCGCAATTCTTTTTTTCTTGATTATTGCTTTCCCTTCACCTTTTCCAAGAGACAATGGTATAGTTATTTCTTTCCCAAGTACACTTTTTGCTAATTTGTCTGCACAGTCATTCCCTTTCAACCCTTCGTGTGCAGGAACCCAACAAATCTGAAATTCTCCACCACCCCGTGTACCATAAATAAACTGTGATATAGCTCAATCACCAAGTCTTCCCTTGTAGATTTTAGTGTCTGTATGGTTTTTAAAGCTGCAAGTGAATCTGTGCACACCACCACCTGGACCTGTCTGACCTCCTTCACCCACTGCAAACCAATAATTATTGCCACCATCTCTGCTGTAAACACAGATGTATTGTTGGAGAGTCTTTTGAGATGGTCACTTTAAACTCTGGAATGTATACGCCTGTGGCTGACATATATTCATATCTGCATATTGTAAGCCAAAGAGAAGATTGGGATTACATCTGTGCCGACCTCACGCCTTGGAGAAGGACATTGAAGCTGAGCCGCCTGTAGAAAGATACCAGCACAGGCAGACACCACAGCGGGGGAGTGAAAAGGGCTTCCTGACCCCCCGGGACCAGAGGGGGGCCGAAGGACACTGAAGGGGGGTTATTGTCTGGAGGGAAGTGTGACTAGGAAGTGTATTGTTCTCTTTGTTGTGACTGATATAAATAGAAGAGACCTGACTGCGATCGGTCTCTCATTTTCTACTCAGAGATGGATGTGGATGTGACTCTGTGAAATAAACCTGAGTAATGGAATCATTCAGTGTCTTCATTTCACGACTCCCACACTGGTGACCAAGCAACGTGAGAGAGCATGGACGAGAGGGAGAACCGCGAGGCAGACTCGCCAGAGACGGCCCGAGCGAGCGCCGTCACCGTCAAGCTGCCAGAGTTCTGGCGCAATGACCCGAACTCGTGGTTCCTCCATGCCGAGGCGCAGTTTGCGCTCGCAGGAATAACGGCGGATAACACCAGATTTTACCACGTTATCGCCAAGCTCGATCCCCACACAACGGGATGCGTGCAGAGCGTGGTGCAGCAGCCGCCCGCAGACGACAAATACGGCGAGCTGAAGGCTGCCCTCATCGAGTGTTTCGCGCCCTCAGCCGAAGAGAGGGCCAAGAGACTCATAGCGATCTACGGCCAAGCTGGGCGCAGGCCGATCGCCCTGATGGAGGAGATGCTTCATTTGAGGGAGACAGACAACGACAACTTCCTCTTCAAACAAATCTTCCTCAGCACCCTCCCGACCCACATGAGAGAGACCCTGGCCAGCATGCAGGGGGAGACGCAGCGAGAGTTCCGCACGATGGCCCGTGAGGCGCAGAGGCTCCTCAATTCCTGCGGTGAGCAGACGACCACAGCAGCAGCAGCAGACCTCACCGCGACGACCCCGGGCAGCGAGGAGCTTGGGAAGGCGGAACTGTACCCACCCACCATGGCAGCGGCGTGGCCACGACGCAGCGGAGGAGATGACCTTTGTTTCTTCCACCGGCGCTTCGCGGAGAAAGCACGCAGGTGCGTGCCGCCGTGCGGTTTCAAGAGCTCGGGAAACCGCAAAGCCGAGACCCAGTAGCAGCTGCGGCTCTCGGCGAGACAAACAAGCTGCTTTACATCAAGGATGAGGGCTCCGGGCGGCAGTTCCTCATAGACACCGGAGCTCAGGTGAGCTTCATCACCCCGACCTACGCCGACCGAGTGGCCGGCCCCCGCGGCGACGGGGCAACGGCTGCGAACGGCTCAAGCATCAAGACCTATGGGGAAAGGACCTTGTCCCTGTCCTTCCACGGCTGCACTTACGATTGGACCTTCATCGTAGGGGCAGTGAGCTTCAATATGTTAGGTGCTGATTTTCTGTGTTCACATGGTTTATTAGTTGATCTTGCCAACAGACGCTTCGTAAATGCACTGTCTTTTACTTCTATTCCCTGTGCAGCTCGAGTGTCACCGCCACCGATGCAGGCTCACGTCGCCACAACAGGGGGTAAGTTTGACACACTCCTCACCCAATTCCCAGCACTCACCATCCCTACCTTTTCGGCAACAGTTGCGAAACACGGGGTGGAGCATTTTATCACTACCGTAGGCCCCCCAGTCTTTGCAAAAGCACGGCGTTTGGACGCGGCCAAACTCCACATTGCGCGTGAAGAATTCGCCAGCCTAGAGAAACTGGGCATTATTCGGTGTTCAAAAAGCCCTTGGGCCTCACCACTGCACATGGTCCCTAAAGCTGACGGCTCCTGGAGACCGTGCGGCGACTACCGTAGACTAAATAACGCCACGACGCATGACCGCTACCCGACTTCCCTCCAGACAATAACCCCCCTTCAGTGTCCTTCGGCCCCCCTCTGGTCCCGGGGGGTCAGGAAGCCCTTTTCACTCCCCCGCTGTCGTGTCTGCCTGTGCTGGTATCTTTCCACAGGCGGCTCAGCTTCAATGTCCTTCTCCAAGGCGTGAGGTCGGCACAGATGTAATCCCAATCTTCTCTTTGGCTTACAATATGCAGATATGAATATATGTCAGCCACACTCCAACTCTATCAGAGCCCTCTTTGTTCTTTGATCTGTCAGTTTAGAGCTGTAAGGAGTTACAGTAATTGTTCATGAGGTAAATGCTTGTTTTAACACCAACTTCTCTCATATACCAGTCCTTTTTCCTCATTACCTGACTAATGTCTACTTCTTTTCCCGGACACAGCCAATCGGGAACATTACTCACTGGACTGGTGTTAGCTACAGTGGGGTAAAAAAGTATTTAGTCAGCCACCAATTGTGCAAGTTCTCCCACTTAAAAGATGAGAGAGGTCTCCAGTTTTCATCATAGATATACCTCAACTATGAGAGACAAAATGAGAAAAAAAAAATCCAGAAAATCACATGGAAGGATTTTTAATGAATTAATTGGTAAATTCCTCGGTAAAATAAGTATTTGGTCAATAACAAAAGTTCATCTCAATACTTTGTAATATACCCTTTGTTGGCAATGACAGAGGTCAAACGTTTTCTGTAAGTTTTCACTGGGTTTTCACACACTGTTGCTGGTATTTTGGCCCATTCCTCCATGCAGATCTCCTCTAGAGCAGTGATGTTTTGGGGCTGTCGCTGGGCAACACAGACTTTTAACTCCCTCCAAAGATTTTCTATGGGGTTGAGAACTGGAGACTGGCTAGGCCACTCCAGGACCTTGAAATGCTTCTTACGAAGCCACTCCTTCGTTGCCCGGGCGGTGTGTTTGGGATCATTGTCATGCTGAAAGACCCAGCCACATTTCAACTTCAATGCCCTTGCTGGTGGAAGGAGGTTTTCACTCAAAATCTCACGATACATGGCCCCATTCATCCTTTCCTTTACACAGATCAGTCGTCCTGGTCCCTTTGCAGAAAAACAGCCCCAAAGTATGATGTTTCCACTCCCATGCTTCACAGTAGGTATGGTGTTCTTTCTCCTCCAAACACGACAAGTTGAGTTTTTACCAAAAAGTTCTATTCTGATTTCATCTGACCATATGACATTCTCCCAATCCTCTTCTGGATCATCCAAATGCTCTCTAGCAAACTTCAGACGGGCCTGGACACGTACTGGCTTTAGCAGGGGGACACGTCTGGCACTGCAGGATTTGAGTCCCTGGCGGCATAGTGTGTTTCTGATGTAGCCTTTGTTAGTTTGGTCCCAGCTCTCTGCAGGTCATTCACTAGGTCCCCCCATGTGGTTCTGGGATTTTTGCTCACCGTTCTCGTGATAATTTTGACCCCACGGGGTGAGATCTTGCGTGGAGTCCCAGATGGAGGGAGATTATCAGTGGTCTTGTATGTCTTCCATTTTCTAATAATTGCTCCCACAGTTGATTTCTTCACACCAAGCTGCTTACCTATTGCAGATTCAGTCTTCCCAGCCTGGTGCAGGTCTACAATTTTGTTTCTGGTGTCCTTTGATAGCTCTTTGGTCTTGGCCATAGTGGAGTTTGGAGTCTGACTGTTTGAGGTTGTGGACAGGTGTCTTTTATACTGATAACGAGTTCAAACAGGTGCCATTAATACAGGTAATGAGTGGATGACAGAGGAGCCTCTTAAAGAAGAAGTTACAGGTCTGTGAGAGCCAGAAATCTTGCTTGTTTGTAGGTGACCAAATACTTATTTTACTGAGGGATTTACCAATTAATTCATTAAAAATCCTTCAATGTGATTTTCTGGATTTTTTTTTCTCATTTTGTCTCTCATAGTTGAGGTATACCTATGATGAAAATTGGAGACCTCTCTCATCTTTTAAGTGGGAGAACTTGCACAATTGGTGGCTGACTAAATACTTTTTTGCCCCACTGTATATCAATAGTGTCTAGTGACTAGACTGTATGGAATGTATGGACTAGACTCTAGTCCATACATTGCAGGGATGGCAATTTTCCGCCGATCCGCGGATTTCCACCGATTTATTTTCAAATTGATCATTTCTGTGAATCGTCTAAATCCGTTGAGAAAATTTTAGGGGGGGTAAGGTACCTTATTGTTACCGATTTTAGCGAAAATCAACACGATTACATAAGCGCTCGGCGCTTCCCCGGGTCAAGTCTCGCGATAACCCGGATGTGCTCAAGCTACTGCTGTATTGTAAACAGCCCTGCGATTGGATAGTTGCAAACGATTGGACCAATCAAATGGCTCATATGCTTTGTCAAAAATTCATGGCGGCTTGTTCTCAGGGATGTGATTTTTCCAGTAATTTGCCGAATTCCGCTTTATTTTATCTTCCAGGAAGATAAAGTATGTTAAGTACGTTAGCGGCTTGTGGTCCACGAACGCAGTGAAGGTATGCCCTTTCAGCCAGAACTGGAAGTGGCGTATGGCCAGGTAGAGAGCCATTAACTCTCTGTCGAACACGCTGTATTTACGCTCACTGTCGTGCAAAGACCTGCTAAAAAAAAGGTGAGCGGCTGCCAAGAACCGGCAACGCATTGCTCCACGACAGCCGCTATGCCCATGTCCGAGGCGTCGGTAGTGAGCGCTGTTTTAACCTCAGAACGCCTGCTCCTGTTCAGGAGTCCAGTCGACTCTGTCCGCCGGTTTCCGTTTGAGTGTAGCGTATAACGGCTGTATGAGCTGGGCTGCGTGGGGGAGGAAAATGAACTGCTCAAGACTCAATGGAGATTGAAGCTGGTGATCTGAAATGAATGCTGAAATTATAAAAAGTAATGGTATGTTGGAATTTTATTTCTATTATGGAATAGATAAAATTAACTGATTTTGATTTGATCAAGTGTTAAAGCATGTGATGGATAATGCTTGTTGGAATATTCACCTCCGCCAAGGAGGTTATGTTTTCATCGGCGTTGGTTTGTCTGTCTGTCTGTTTGTTAGCAAGGAAAAGTTATGGACGGATTTTCATGAAATTTTCAGGAAAGGTGTGTAATGGCACGGGGAACAGATGATTAGATTTTGGTGATGATCTGAAAGTGCATACCTCCATCAAGGGCTTTTTTGTATTTGTGCAGCAGGATTACACAAAAACTACTGGATGGATTTGGATGAAATTTTCACCAGAGGTGGTTCTTGGGCTAGAGAGGAACCCATTATATTTTGGTGATGATCTGAGAATGCATACCTCAGCCAAGGCGCTTATCTTCTCACAGTGTGTTAGCAACAATACTCCAAAACTGATGGACAGACTTTGATGCAATTTTCACCACAAGTGGCTATAGGCCTGCACACAAACCCATTACATTTTGGAGTTGATCCATGACAAACGGAAGGAGACTTGGCAGAGGTATGCGCTCTATGAGTGCTTTTCTAGTTTAGGAATGCTATCTTCTTGGAACATAAGTCAATATTATACAGTAATAAGTGGCATTCAGCTGTTTGTTTTATGTCATTTAAGCACAGTTCTGGTACTTAAAAATCATAAAAACCCAGGAGCTTCGGGGGGCGAAGTGACAGTAAAGGTGAAAATTGGCTCAAAGTTCAACGAGGTAACAGAAACACTCGGAACAGTTTCTGAAGAAACCAGAAAAGGAGATGAAGTTCAAAGTTCAGAGACTGACACAGCTTGCTGCCAAAAGGAAGAAAGTTTCACATTAGAAGTGACTTGGTGACCAGTGTAAATAGTGTAATAAACTCTTATAGAACTGTTAAATATGTTGGACTAAAGACAGTGAGGCAACATTGAAGAAAAAGTAAGTTAACTTTTCATTAAATTTAATGATTTATCTAAGTCTAGTATTTCATTTTTTTTAAATCATTTTTTTCAGTCTAAATTACTTCTGTTTTACTGAAAACTGTCATATCCGGCTCTAGGGAGCCGGGCAATCAGAGCCAGGGGCAAGCCAGTGAGTCGTGATATTTTATTCAGGGTAAAGGGGAAGGGATGAGGAGAGCACAGATACTCATGCAGACGTACACTCACAGGTTGCACAGCGCAGAGGTAAGCAGCTCGTACCGGACGTGGGGGTAACAAGACGTGCATACTCACAGCGGGATACAAACACAGGAATGCTGCAAGAGGAGTATAAGCTGACACCAGACGAAGGGGCTTCAGCTTAGCAATGTGTTTATGTCGCAGCCCCGAGTCATCGAGGCTGCTCCTATTTATCCTCATTGGCAGCGCCCCAGCTGATGAAGACTAATTGGCCCCAGCCGTCCATAATGCTGCCAGCTGGGGGCCAGCTGAGACGCTGCTCAATGGGAAGCAGGGATGAGGGAAAACATGGGCTGAGTGCCGAGACGGCATCTCAACCCATGGTGACAGAGCCCCTCCCTCAAGGTCGGGCTCCTGAACGACCAGGAACATCCCAGCCCCCCCCCCCCCCCCCCCACCTAGGGTGGGAGGAAGGGAGGCGGACCGGAGGGGAAGAAGCCAAGGGAAGGACAACACCAATGGGGCAATGTAGGGTAGCGGGAAAGAAAAACCCAAATACAATACTGACAAAACAGAATAATTAACTCAGGTACAGATGGGGAGAAGAACTGGGTCAGCACGCCGGTTACATACTACCCAGAGAGTACCAACCATGCGTGACCCAGAGCAAGGAAAAAAGAACCACCAAAAAGGTACAGGGCAAAAAATGCTGAGTACGGTTAAATAAAGGGGAACCTATACACAGCGCTAATTTAAGTACATACACACAGTCACCAAGAAAAGTGAGGGTGACTGGAACAAATGACAATTATAGAGCATGGTGTTACGGAAAACAAGGCACATGACTCTATAATGAACCAACAGGACAAAAAAGAAATACTGAGTGCAGGTAAAGAAAAACCCCCACACACGAATATATAAATACCCAGTCACCTAAAGAAATGAAAGTGACTGGAATAAATGGATAACTGCAGAGCATGGTGTTACGGAAAACAAAACATAACTCTACAATACAAAAAACGAGGCTAAAAACATGGCACAAAAAGTAAAATGCTGAGCATGAGCGATGGAAAACACAGCACTATAAAAACGAATCCACCAACAGGACAAAACATTACACCCGAGTGACCTTAATAACAAAAGAAAAAGTGACACCCGAGGTGAATGGCAGGCAGAGTCCAAAAATGGCCGAGATGGCTCCGGAGATCTCCCCGCCCATTGTCCAGCTGGCGAATCAGGGGAAGAGAAGTGTTCGGACGGCGAACTCTGGACCCAGATCCCAGGAATCCAGTCCACCGGCAGCCGAACCAGGCTGCCCAGAGGGAAACACAGACCAGTGGGGGGAACCAGATCACCGAACCGAAAGTTCTGTGGGTCGGGTCGTCGACCCGCATCACTCAACCACCAGGACCGTTGAGACGGGCGAAGGATCAGAGCGGATCCCGGTGGAAGAGGCTCAGGGGAGAGCCGATGACGAGGGCGGCGGGCGTCAGGCCGCAGGAAAACGGCCACCTCCTCACCGGACCTGGACAATACTGGGGCAGCACCCACGTCGGACCCCGATCGGGTCTCGGGCGAACCCACGTTGAATACTGCACCAGAACCGACCTCCAACGTTGAACCCGGACCCTCCAGCACCACGAGGAACAGCAACTCCTTGCCGGTGACCCTGGAAGAAGGCTCAGAAGAGAAAACAGAACCGGGATCAGGATCACCGGCAGCGCCAGAACCCGGCGAGACGAGCTCAGACGCAGCGGACGGCTGCACCCGGCTCGTCTCCCCTGGAGATAGGCTGAAGTGCTCGGGGATAAAAAGAGAGAAAAGAAAGGAGAGCACTCGCCTGATCTCGGGTTCTGACGCCGTCCAGGACTGCGAAGATCCAGGATCCGTCGTCAGGAGGTCGTTGTCAGGCTCCCATCTAGCCGCGTCGGGCCCCGCAGCCAGCACGATGGTCAGCGCAGCTTGAAATTCCTCCAGCTCAGGTAACCCCGCCGACGATCCGCTCGGCGTGAAGCCAGAAGAATCTCGTCCCGCCGGACCGAACCGCTCCTCCGTGGAGACCCGGGGATGCTCAGTCGTCGGCGTAGACTCCACGCAGCAGTCAGTCCCCCTCCTCCGTCCGCAATGTAGCTGCGGAACCACAGGCCCTCTCCATATCCCACCACGTTGACCCGGAGCCGGGGACCGCTCGGCGGAGAGAGACACAGAGGATGCGGGATTAGGCATACAGGTTACAGCAGGTGGGGAGAGTTCAGGGAGCTGCGAACCCTGAACTTCTCCTCCAGGGATGTGACAGAGCAAATCATTAAGCAGGTGTGAAAAAACAATGACTTGCCTGCCCCCTGGAGGTTGAGTATCGCCTGCTGTAGTGGAATTTGCTTCTTCCTCTCCCTGCCCGGCGATAACGGAGGACCCCCCGGGAATTCGTCTGAGGATCGCTCGCGTTGTCTCCAGCAGAGAGCTCACCAGGCCGGGATTCCAGGCACACACAGCGGTCAGGAAGCGCGTCGAGGAGGAGGGGGAAACAGCCGGGGTGAGCCAGCCCGAATGTCCAGGAATGACAGCGGGGGAACGAGGCTCAGGGGACGAGGCTGTAGAATCTCCACACTGACGAGGCGAAGGGATGACAGCTGCGTGGAAGGAACGGTCCTGACGATGACCCAGAACTGGATCCGGACGAGGTTCGTGCAGAGGTGACTCGGCGATGTGATGACTACTCCCAGGGGACGAAGCGAGGGGGAAACCCAGGATTCGCCGCTCCAGATCGGAGATCGAGACGAGGAAGGCGTCGAGCACGGGAAAGCTTCGTAGCCCTGAAGTCCTCACCATCAATCTCACTGCCGCCGCCACATGCCTGAAGGTGGTGACAGGAAACACAGTAGAGCTCGCGACAGCCACTCGACCCCGGACATAACTGCTGTCAGCTGCGGCTCCTTGAAGGGAATCCCGAGTGACGTGGCGCAGGTCGGGGGAAGTCCTCTGGTTGGCGCGAACTCCCGGACTGGAATTGCGGCAGGAACGGGACTCCGAAGCGGGGAAAGACGTCGCCCACTTCGACTCCCTGCCGGGATTTCCATCCACCCCGTGGAGCTTCTCTCGCTGTGTACCTGCAGCGTCTATCCTGGCACTGTCCTCCAGATGGTACAGAGAGTGAGGGTGACAGTCCAGGAGTTCCTCAGCACGGCCCGGATGCCAGCGTCTCGCGTTGGAGGCGTCGTGCAGGGTGAAGAACGTCCCGTCGACAGCCTCCGAGATGGACCTCAGCTCGTCGCCCTGGCGCCGGAAGTGACTCCTGGGAAACGGCATGCTAGCAGCGCTGACACCCGGACAGAAAGGTACATTTCCACAGCGACTCACGGCCGCCGGCAACTCTTCGGGCTGCGACATACTGTCATATCCGGCTCTAGGGAGCCGGGCAATCAGAGCCAGGGGCAAGCCAGTGAGTCGTGATATTTTATTCAGGGTAAAGGGGAAGGGATGAGGAGAGCACAGATACTCATGCAGACGTACACTCACAGGTTGCACAGCGCAGAGGTAAGCAGCTCGTACCGGACGTGGGGGTAACAAGACGTGCATACTCACAGCGGGATACAAACACAGGAATGCTGCAAGAGGAGTATAAGCTGACACCAGACGAAGGGGCTTCAGCTTAGCAATGTGTTTATGTCGCAGCCCCGAGTCATCGAGGCTGCTCCTATTTATCCTCATTGGCAGCGCCCCAGCTGATGAAGACTAATTGGCCCCAGCCGTCCATAATGCTGCCAGCTGGGGGCCAGCTGAGACGCTGCTCAATGGGAAGCAGGGATGAGGGAAAACATGGGCTGAGTGCCGAGACGGCATCTCAACCCATGGTGACAAAAACCTCCTAGCTTCAGGGGAGCTGTGCCCCCCCCGGCCCCCCCATAAGTCAATCGACCAAATTAGATTTCAGCTGAAATCAGAATTTCCTGTTGCCATCCCTGACATTGACACTACAATCGCTTTGACTTCAATTTTAATGAAAATTTTTGAAAAACTGGTCAGATTTGAGGTCCTAAAGCAGACTGAGCATGCATTGGATTCTTTGCAGTTTGCCTATAGGCCTCACAGAGGAATGGAGGATGCCACTGTCACTCTGCTTCACATGCTTTTTGAACATCTGGATTTTAATGGGACACACGCCAGGCTTTTATTTGTGGACTTTTCTTCTGCCTTTAGTTGAAAGGCTCCTGCAACAGTTTGATTTGAGTAATAATCTGGTGGGTTGGATTCTGGATTTTTTTAACCAACAGGACACAGAGAGTAAGGGTCAATTGTACATTGTCTGACCAAAAGTGTTCTTCTACTGGCTCTCCACAGGGGTGTGTGTTGTCACCACTACTCTTCATCCTGTACACAAAAATGTGTTGGAGCAGACATGACAACAGACACATTATAAAATAGTATGCTGATGATTCAGTTGTTGTCAGTCTCCTCCAGGATGGTGAGAGTGGCCACAGCCCAGTAGTTGATGATTTTGTTCACTGGTGTGAGGATACCTGCGGCTGAATATGACAAACTAAAGATATGATTCTTGACTTTAGGAGGAAAACTCCCAGGCATGAAGTCACTGTACTAAAAGGCCAGACCACTGAATGTGTACAATCCTACAAATATCTTGGGACGATTATTGATAGTAATTTAAACTTTGAAGAGAACTGTGAAAGGGTGTGCAAAAAGGGTCAGCAACATTTGCATTGTTTAAGGAAACTTGCACGCTTCCAAATTGACCAAACCATAATGACAATGTTTTATCGGGCTTTTATTGACCCTATTTTATCCTTTTCTTTAGTGTCATGGTTTGGGCAGATAAAACTGAAACAGAGGAAATCCTTGGATCAGGTAGTTAGATGGTCCAGTCGTTTGCTTGGTGAGTCACAGCTGAGCCTGACATCCCTGTACACCAGACAGGTACAGAGGATTGCTATCTCCATTTTAAATGATGACTCCCACCCTTTGCACTGCCACTTTCAGCTTCTTCCCTCCAGATGGAGGTTTGCTGTCCCAAAAAGTAAAACCCAGCACTACAAAAGCATCTTTGTTCCTGCTGCTGTTAAAGAGTTGAACAAGATGTAACAATATATTGCACATAATTTAGTTACCTATTTATTAATTTTATTTTATATTTACTTATTTTTGTTGGTTTTTTATTTGGGTTCTAAAGCTTTTATTGGGTTTTAGACTTTTGAGTTTTTAACCTCTTTGACTAGTCTTTAACTTTTTAATATGACCCTTCTCTCTTATCTCTTTGTTTTTTCTCTTATCTCTTTGTCCTATGTCCTGATTGGTGGAGCCTTGGGTACTTTTATCATGTTTATAGTCAAGCTTCATGTGTGCCTGTGTTTGTGTTCATGTTGAATGTAATTGTGGTTTGTAAATATGGATGTCACCTGACTACAAAACAAATCTACCTACGGGTACAAATAAAGTAACCTGAACCTGAACCATTCTCGCTTTTCTTTCAATTGTCCACCCAAACCCATGCCCCTGAAGTTAGAATATTCCCAGCAGTCTTGTAGTGTTGTTTTTGCAATATTCACTTCCTCACCTCCTTTCAGCTTGACCCAGTGTGATAATGCGAGTTTATCTCTTCTCAAATCCATTGGCATTTCTCCTGCTTCTATTAACACTGCATTGTTTGGTGGTGTTTTGACGGCTCTAACGCACAGGCAAAGTGCTCACTGTTGCATTTTTTTTTCCAGAGTCATCTTTGCTGCTGCTCCATAAATCATGCATCCATAGTCTATTGTCGATCTCATTAGTGCTCTGTAAATGTCAATTAAAACCTTTTTATCTGCACCCCAGTCATGTCCAGCTACAGCTTTTGTGAGATTAATTAGAGTTTTTTTTCAATCCTAGATATTTGAACTCACTCACTTTCTCTGCTGGTTGATTATATAATGTTAATGGTTCTGTACCAGTTCTGTGTATTTTTGTGACAATCATATAGCAGGTTTTACTGTTTGAAAATTTAAATCCCCAGTCATATGACCACTTTTTCACTTTCTCCATTGCTTTCCTGATGTTTTTGAACACAAATTTCTCATTTCTTCCCCTCATCCATATGGCTGCATCATCTGCATATAGTGCTTTTTCGATGGATCCCTCTTGATCCTCAAACATGTCATTAATCATTATGTTGAATAAAACTGGTCTTATAACACTCCCCTGAGGAACACCATTTTCTATGTAGAAGTCATTAGAAACTTCTGATCCTACTTTTAACCCTAATTGTCCTGTGTGTTAAAAAATCCCTTATCCAATTATACATCCTACCACCAATGCCCATTTTATTCAATTTGATAAGAAGTCCATCCCTCCACAGTGAGTCATAAGCCTTTTCAATATCCAGATAAACTATAACCATTACTTCTTTCATTTTGAGAGTCTTTTCAATGTCATTACTTACCCTAGCTAGCGCATCCACTGTGGATCTTCCACTTCTAAAACCATTCTGATGGTTGTTTGTTAATCGTCTTTGTTCTAGTACATATGAGAGTCTTTAAACTAACACCTTCTCCATCCATTTCCCTAAGTGTGACGTTAATGCTATTGGCCTGTAGTTGCCTGGATGCACTGGATCTTTCTGTGGCTTATTAATTGGTAAAATTACAGCCTTTTTCCACCCACTTGGGATAACCCCCTCCTTCCATATTCTGTTAAACAATTTCAGCACCAGTTCCATTGACTGGATGGGAAACTGCCGGAACATAGCATAGCTTAACTGATCATATCCTGGAGCTGTGTATCCACTATCTTGCAAAGATCTCTTAAGCTTCGACATTGTGAGCTCGAGGTCTAACACAGTTGCATCTTCTTTCACTTCCTTTTTTAGGTTTGCATTTTCTCTGAGTTTATACTCCCTTTGTTGTCTATGACTCTCACCAAGATGTTATCCTCTATGTGCTGCTGCAAATGCTCTACCTAGGACTTCTGCCTTTTCTTTGTCTGATGCAGCCATCTTGTCCCCATCCACTGGAACTGGGACTTTAACTGATACCCTTTTCCCACTCATTTTTTTAAACATACCCCAGACATCACCTAGTTCCACTTTCCTTGCAAGGGTGGAACAAAATTCTCTCCATGTTGACCTTTTCCTGTTTTTAAAAATCCTTCAAGCTACTGCCCTTTTCTTTTTATAATCTATTAAATTTTCACTATTCATATTATTCCTAAACTCTCTGAATGCCTTGTTTCGCTCCTTTACTACAATACTACATTCCTCATTCCACCAGGGTACAACCTTCTTCCTACCCTGTGTTGTTTTCTTAGGTATACTTGCTATTGCAGCATTCAGAATATGATTGGTTTGCTGACACTCTTCTATGCCACCTTCTAATGTTACCAAATGACATGATTGCACACAGTATTGCCTAAATTTTCCCCAATCTGCCTTGTCAAAACACCATCTTGTAAAACATCTTCCCTCTTGTATACATACTTCAGTTTTAATGACTGTAAGTATTGGGAAGTGATCACTTCCCATAGTTTTACTGTTCATAACCATCCATTCACAGGCACTCACTAAAGAATCAGATACCAGAGTAAGGTCAATACATGATGATGTACCCCTATGCACATCCACCCTTGTACCTTCACCACTGTTGAGACAAATAAACGGTCTTTCATCTAACATCTCTTCCACACCATTTCCAATGTTATCTGTATGTGTGCTTCCCCACAAGCTATTATTGGCATTAAAGTCTCCACACCATACCTCTTTAATCTGCCTTTCCCCTACTATAACACTGAAAATATCTGCTGTTAACATCCTACATGGGTTGTTTCCACCACACACTCTATATGTCTGTCTGTCTTTTTTTCTTCATAGCTTTGTGATGTTTTCCTCATAGCTTTGTGACATTTTCCTCATTGCTTTCATAGCTTTGTGACGTTTTCCTCATAGCTTTGTGACATTCTTCTTCTTCTTTAATCTCGTATCTGCATCTCATCTCATTCTTCTTCTTCTTCTTCTTTTAGACTTGATTGGCGGTTGATCCACCAGCCCATGATGTCTGTGAACTTAAAGATCCCCCACTTAACAAGACCTCAGCTGCTTCCCAATGTAGCCCCTTAATGCCAAGATATTTTTCTGCTGCTTTCACAATGATTTTGATTTTTTCCTTTTTCTTGGAAGTCTGCGCAGTGCAGTTTTTATCACAACTACCATAAATAAGAAAATTCTTTTCCTCCAAAACCAGAGTATCTTAAGTCTATGCATGCACTGCAAGTCTGCACACTTTCCATGTTCAAGTCCACTCCCACTTTTTTTAGCTGGCACCTTTTTCACAGCTTCTGCATATGTTAATCCCTGGGAGACCTTTATCTGCTGAATTTCTGCTGCTCTTTTGCTGGCTTCACAATCTTGATATGCAGAGCTCCTCCTCCTCCTCCTCCTCCTTCTCCTTCTCCTTCTTCTTCTTCTTCTTCTTCTTCTTCTTCTTGCCAAGATGTCGGCCACCCAGGCTGGTCTCTGCTGGTCCTCTTGGCGGTTAGGCCCAGAAATATTTGGACAGTGACACAACTTTTGTTATTTTAGCTGTTTACGAAAACATATTCAGGATACTGAATAGCCTGTCTTAAGGAAATCAAAGCTTGGATGACTTGTAATTTCCTGCTATTAAATTCAGATAAGACTGAAGTTATTCTTGTTGGTCCAAAAAACCTTAGAAATTCCTTTCCAAATCAAACTTTCAGTTTGGATGCGGTTACTCTTTCTCTTAATAGCTCTGTGAGGAACCTTGGAATTATTTTTGATTAAGATCTGTCCTTCAATTCACATATTAAATTTGTTTCTAAGACTGCCTTCTATCATTTGTGTAATATTGCCAAGATTAGGAGCATCTTGTCTCAGAGTGATGCTGAGAAACTGATCCACGCTTTTGTTAGCTCAAGATTAGATTATTGTAATTCTTTATTATCAGGCTGTCCTAAAACATCTTTAAAAAGTCTTCAGCTGATCCAAAATGCTGCAGCAAGAGTTTTAACAGGTACTAGAAAGAGAGATCATATCTCTCCGGTTCTGGCCTCCCTTCATTGGCTTCCCATAGAGTTTAGAATTAAGTTTAAAATCCTTCTTCTTACTTACAAAGCTCTAAACAATCAGGCTCCTTTTTATTTAAAAGATCTGATACTACCGTATTATCCTAACAGAGCACTACGCTCCCAAAATGCAGGATTACTTGTAATACCTAGAATCTCCAAAAGTGCAATGGGAGGCAGAGCCTTCAGTTATCAAGCTCCTCTCCTGTGGAATCAGCTGCCAATCTGGATTCGGGAGTCAGACTCGATCTCTGTTTTTAAGAATAGGGCTAAAACCTACCTTTTTGATATAGCCTACAATTAGGGAGGGAGCATGTGTTTCTGAACCCTCCCTTAGTTATGCTGCTAATAGGTTTAGTCAGCCAGGGGACCTCCAGTAATGCACTGGGCCTCACTCCTTTCCTCACTCTCAATGAATTATTTTTTTTGCTGGTCATTAACATTTGTTTGTTCTCTCCCATAGATTGAGTCCCCATCGTGCTGTTTGCTCTCTACATGTCTGTTCTTTTCATCTTCTCTATCCCCTCACCCCCCAGCCAGTTGCAGCAGATGACTGCCCCTCCCTGAGCCTGGTTCTGCTGGAGGTTTCTTCCTGTTAAAAGGGAGTTTTTCCTCTCCACCGTCGCCAAGTGCTTGCTCACAGGGGATCGCCTGATTGCTGGGGTCTTTCTGCAACTGTGGAGGTTCCCCCTACAGTTGATAGTACTATGAGATGACTGTTGTTGTGAAATGGCGCTATATAAATAAAGTTGAATTGAATTGAATTGAATTGATGCAATTATATAATCAATATGGGCTTAAAGTGCAGACTCTCAGCTGTAATTTGAGAGTATTCACATCCAAATTGGAGCAAGGGTTTAGGAATTACAGCTCTTTAATACGTAGCCGCCTCTTTTTCAAGGGACCAAAAGTAATTGGACAGTTGACTCAGAAGGCTGCAAAAAAAAAATAAAAAAATAACAAGGCTGTATGGGCTCTTCCCTCGTTAACCTGTCATCAATTAAGTAGTTAAAAGGTCTGGAGTTGATTCCAGGTGTGGCGTTTGCATTTGGAAGCTGTTGCTGTGAACACAACATGCGGTCAAAGGAGCTCACAATGGAGGTGAAACAGACCATCCTGAGGCTGAAAAAAAAGAAGAAATCCATCAGAGAGATAGCAGAAATGTTAGGAGTGGCCAAATCAACAGTTTGGTACATTCTGAGAAAAAAAGAGTGCACTGGTGAGCTTGGGAACTCAAAAAGGCCTGGACGTCCACGGAAGACAACAGTGGTGGATGATTGCAGAATCCTTTCCATGGTGAAGAACAACCCCTTCACAACATCCACTCAAGTGAAGAACTCTCTCCAGGAAGTAGGTGTATCAGTATCTAAGTCGACCATAAAGAGAAGACTTCATGAGAGTAAATACGAAGGATTCACCACAAGGTGCAAACCATTAATCAGCCTCAAAAATAGAAAGGCCAGAATTGACTTTGCCAAAAAACACCTGAAGAAGCCAGCCCAGTTCTGGAACAGCATTCTTTGGACAGATGAGACTAAGAATCAACCTGTACCAGAATGAAAGAAAGTTTGGAGAAGAATTGGAACAGCTCGTGATCCAAAGCACCACATCTTCTGTTAAACATGGTGGAGGCAGTGTGATGGCATGGGCATGCATGGCTTCCAATGGCACTGGGTCACTTGTGTTTATTGATGATGTGACAAAAGACAGAAGCAGCCGGATGAATTCTGAAGTGTATAGGGATATACTTTCTGCTCAGATTCAGCCAAATGCAGCAAAGTTGATTGGATGGCGCTTCACAGTACAGATGGACAATGATCCAAAACATACTGCAAAAGCAACCCAGGAGTTTTTTAAAGCAAAGAAGTGGAATATTCTGCAATGGCCGAGTCAATCACCAGATCTCAACCCAATCGAGCATGCATTTCACTTGCTCAAGACCAAACTTAAGACAGAAAGACCCACAAACAAGCAACAATTGAAGACAGAATCAGAATCAGATTTATTGCCATTGTTCATGTAGTACACAAACTAGGAATTTGTCTCGGTGCAATGCTGCAACATTAAACATGGAGTAGCACTAAAGATAAAAATAAAAAACTATGCATGCAATAAAATGTAG
This sequence comes from Pholidichthys leucotaenia, assembly GCA_020510985.1. Classification (NCBI taxonomy): domain Eukaryota; kingdom Metazoa; phylum Chordata; class Actinopteri; order Cichliformes; family Pholidichthyidae; genus Pholidichthys; species Pholidichthys leucotaenia. The sequence goes on from CM035847.1 coordinate 293,141,279, forward strand.
AATATGAGTTATACTAATCTATGCAATTTTAAATATATTAACAAGCAGCAGATATTGTGGAGTTCCACATAGTGCAGTCGGTAGTGCAAAAAGAAAACAGTGATAATTGTCATGAGACCGGTTGAGCCGCTGTACATAGTGCACGAGAATCTAATAAGTCACTTAGTGTTCAGCAGTCTGATGGCAGAGGGGAAGAAACTGTTCATGTAGCGGGAGGTTTTAGTCTGAATGGACCGAAGTCTTCTACCTGAGGGGAGGGAGGCAAACAGTACGTGTCCAGGGTGTGAAGGGTCGGCTATGATCCGGCCTGCACGCCTCCGGGTCCTGGAGATGTACAGGTCCTGGAGGGATGGGAGCTTACAGCCGATCACCTTCTCAGCAGCGTGCACGACGTGCTGCAGTCTTAGTCTGTCCCTGGCAGTGGCTCCAGCGTACCACACGGTTATGGAGGTGGTGAGGAAGGACTCGATGATGGCTGTGCAGGAAGCGGAAGGAATCTGCAGTGGTGATGGGAGAGCCTGTGAGGGTAAGGGGGGACAGAGGGGTTGTGACTTTTCTGAAGTCCACGATCATCTCCACTGTCTTCAGAGCATTCAGCTGCAGGTTGTTGTGGCTGCATCAGGACGCCAGCTGAGCCACCTCTCTCCTGTAGACGGACTCGTCGCCGTTGGAGATGAGCCCGATGAGGGTGGTGTCATCCACAAACTTGATCAGCTTGACAGACTGGTGGCTGGAGGTGCAGGAGTTGGTGTATAGGGAGAAGAGTAGGGGGGAAAGTACACAGCCCAGGGGTGATCCGGTGCTGATGCTAACAGAGTCTGAGACAGTCTTTCCCAGCCGCACATGCTGCCTCCGGTCCATCAGGAAGTCGGTGATCCACCTGCAGAGGGAGTCAGGCACGTTGAGCAGGGACAGCTTGTCCTGGAGCAGAGCGGGGCGGATGGTGTTGAATGCAGAGCTGAAGTCCACAAACAAGATCCTGGCGTAGGTTCCCGGGGAGTCCAGGTGCTGCAGGATGGAGTGGAGGGCCAGGTTGACTGCGTCGTCCACAGACCTGTTGGCTCTGTAGGCAAACTGCAGCGGGTCCAGGAGGGGAGTGGTGATGGTCTTGAGGTGGGGCAGGACCAGGCGCTCAAAGGACTTCATGACTACAGAGGTGAGCGCTACAGGTCTGTAGTCGTTAAGTCCAGTGATCCGTGGCTTCTTGGGGACAGGGATGATGGTAGAGGTTTTGAGGCAGGTCGGCACGTGGCATAACTTCAGGGAGGTGTTAAAAATGTCTGTGAAGACAGGAGTCAGCTCTTCCGCACAGTGTCTCAGGGTGGAGGGAGACACGCCGTCTGGACCGGGGGCCTTGCGCGGGTTCAGTCTGGAGAACTGTCTGTGCATGTCCTGCTCACTGATGGCAAGGGCAGGGGGGGGGAGGGGGGCCGCCTTTGATGAAGTGGGGACCGTGGAGGCAGTGGCGCTGGGGGGAGAGGGGGAGTTGGACATAGCTGACGAGGTGTCAAAATGGGCATAATGTTGGGACAGTCTTTGACAAAGGGCTTTGTCATCCTGACCTTTAGAAGCCTGAGGCCGATAGTTGGTGATTTGCCTCAGTCCTCTCCACACAGAAGCAGAGTCGTTAGCAGTGAACTGTTGCTGGAGTCTCTCAGAATACACAGATTTAGCTCTCTTCAACTCTCTGCTAAACCTGTATTTGACCTCCCTGTAGCAGTCCCTGTCTCCACTTTTCAATGCTGCTTCCTTCTCCTTCCTGATCTGTCTGAGCTTAGCTGTAAACCAGGGCTTGTCATTGGAGTAACTCACCCTGGTGCACGATGGAAGAATGCTCTCCTCACAAAAGTGGATATATGAGTTCACAGTGTCCGTGTACTCATCCAGATCATGCGTGGCTCCTTTAAACATGCCCCAGTCAGTTATTTCCATGCACGTGCGCAGCTTGTCCCCAGCTTCACTGGTCAATTTCCTCGTAGTGCTCACAACAGCTGCAGTAAAGGCCTGGCAAAGCATCACAAAGGAGGAAACCCAGCGTTTGGTGATGTCCATGGGTTCCAGACTTCAGGCAGTCATTGTCTGCAAAGGATTCTCAACAAAATATTGAAAAGTAACATTTTACTTAGGGTTATGTTTATTTGTCCAATTACTTTTGAGCCCCTGAAATGAGGAGCGTTTGTATAAAAATAGCTACAATTCCTACATGTTTAATCATATATTTTTGTTCAACCCCTTGAATTAAACCTTAAAGTTTGCACTTCAATTCCGTTGTAGTTGTTTCATTTCAAATCCAGTGTGGTGGCATGCAGAGCCCAAATCATGAAGATTGTGTCACTGTCCAAATATTTCTGGGCTTAACTGTATATCATCACTCTATATAATTCAAGAAATCTCTGTGTGTCTGTATGTGTGCCTGTATAAGATAAGATAAGATAAGATAAGCCTTTATTAGTCCCACAATGGGGAAATTCCAGGATTGCAACAGCACAGGGATAGCAACACTCAGAGCAATAATTAAGAAGATAAGAAAAATAAAAATAAGAGCAGTGAATATACATACGTACACATATATATATAAATATATATACAAAGTGCAGAGCATTGTAGCAAGATGGAATAAACAGCATAACCGTCTACTTAGTTATCCTACATAGTATATGTACCCATACATATTGTCACCTTCCGTAGCGACTGATATTGTCCTAGTTGTATACTGGAGGGGACCATTTGTGTAAGTCTGTTGCGTCTTTTGCATTCAATACTACTAGGTTGTCACGTTTTTTTGCTACCTCTGCGAGCAGCCCTGCTTAGGTTATACAGTCTGACAGCTGTAGATAGGAAGGACCTGCGAAACCTCTCGGTTGTGCACCTAGGATGATGTAGTCTACTGCTAAATAAGCTCCTCAGTGCATTCAGTATGTCCTGCATAGGGTGGGACTCGGACTTCAGCAGAGATGACAGTTAAGCCACCATCCTTCTCTCTCCTATCTCCTCCACTGGGTCAAGGCGTTGCCCCAGGACAGATCTAGCTTTCTTGATCAGTTTGTTCAGTCTCTTCCTATTGGCTGCTGTAATGCCGTTGCCCCAGCAGACCACTCCAGAAGTGATGGCTGATGCCATCACCGTGTCGTAAAATGTCTTCAGCAGCGCCCCTTGTACACCAAAAGAGCCTCCTCAGTAGGAACAGCCTGCGCTGTCCCTTCTTGTAGAGTGCGTCGGTATTGTGTGACCAGTCTAGTTTATTGTTCAGATGAACACTAAGGTACTTGTAGGATGTCACCATCTCAATGTCTGTTCCCTGTATGTTTACTGGTACTGTGAGGGGTTGTCCTTGCCTGCGGCAGTCCACCACCAGCTCCTTAGTTTTCCTCGCGTTGATCTGGAAGCAGTTCCGATGGCACCAGTCCACGAAGTCCTGGATAAGTCCTCTGTACTCAGCTTCATCTCCATTGGAGATGAGGCCGACGATCGCAGAGTCGTCAGAGAACTTCCGTAGATGGCAGTGTGTTGTGTTGTGTGAGAAGTCCGCAGTATAAAGGGTGAACAGGAAGGGAGCCAAAACCGTTCCCTGGGGTCCCCCGTGCTACCGATGATCATGTCGGACACAAAATCTCGGGTTCTCACAAACTGTGGCCGGTTAGTGAGGTAGTCCAGGATCCATGATGACAGGTGCTGGTCCACCCCTGCGCACAGCAGCTTGTCCATCAGGATCATCAGTTGGATGGTGTTGAAAGCACTGGAGAAGTCAAAGAACATGATCCTCACCGCATTCCCGGGCTTCTCCAGGTGGGACAGAGAACGGTGAAGGAGGAAGATCACCGCATCCTCCACCCCAATGCCATGCTGGTAGGCAAACTGGAGTGGATCCATTGCTGGTCCCACCAGGGGGCGGAGGTGAGCAAGGAGCAGTCTCTCCAGGGTCTTCATCATGTGAGACGTCAGGGCCACTGGTCTGTAGCTGTTCAGGTCTTTGGGGTGGGAAGTCTTTGGTACAGGTACCACACAAGATGTTTTCCACAACTGTGGTACCCTCCCCAGCTTCAGGCTCAGGTTGAAGATGTGCTCCACAATCCCACACAGCTGGTCTGCACAGGACTTGAGGAGCTTTGCGCTGATGCCGTCCGGTCCCGAGGCCTTCCTCGCCTTGATCTTCCTCAGCTCCGTCCTCACCTGGGTCTTAATGAGGGTCAGGTTGGGGGGCTGTGTGTTGGGAGTGGGGGGTGTTGGTGGAGTGGGGTGTGGACAGCAGGTCTCGATGACTTTAGAGGCAGCAGTGGTTGTTGTGCAGTTGGTGGGGAGGGCGGTTGGTCAAACCTATTAAAAAACAGGCTCAGATTGTTTGTCCACTTCCTGCCCCCCCCCCCCCCCCCGGCCTGGGGGGAGGTATTCTGGAGCCCAGAGATGGTTTTAAGGTTTCTCCAGAAACCTTCTGTCTGTCACGACCATAGGACTCGCTGAAAAGATCATAGGATTGCCTATGATGTGCCTATGATGTCTATATGATGTCATGTAGACACCATAGTATTGAGTGATTCAAGAAAATCTGTGTGTCTGTGTGTGATCAAAGGCAGACATCACTCACGATCATATGACTCGATATGACATCATCAAAGATCAAAGGCATGCATCCCTCACAATCGTAGGACATCAAACATCAAAGGCAGGCATCACTCACGATCATAGGACTCGCTATGATATCATCAAAGATCAAAGGCAGGCATCACTCACACTCACTCACAATCATAGGACATCAAACATCAAAGGCAGGCATCACTCACGATCATAGGACTCGCTATGACTCCATCAATGATCAAAGGCAGGTGTCACTGAACGAGTGCTGACGTGCTTGCTTACACCTTTGCTTACACCTGCTTTCTACAGGCATGCAGAAATACTTGCTTATACTCGGTTTCTACGGGCATGCACAGGTATTCACTAGTAAATACTAATTAATTCAGCAAAAACGATTTGATTTAATACATATTTACTCCAAACTACATGCAGGTATTAATTTTTACTACTGTTAGTCTGTTACATTTTTCTTTCTCACCATGATGATGTCATTAACCACGCCACGAAAACAATTCCAGTAGAGTCCAAAATCTGTTAATTTTGTTATGTTGCATTTACTATATAGTCCACTATATTTAAACTCACTATATAGCAAGTAGGTAGTGAGCAGTGTTGGGAGTAATGCTTTGCAACGTAATGGGTAACTGTAACGCCACTACTTTTACAGCAATGTGTTGTGTAACGAAATTACTGTTTAAAAATTAAGTAATGCGTTAGTTACTGAAATTTGATCAGATGTGTTACTCACGTTACTCGTTTTATTAATATGGATAGATATTTTAGTGCAAACAGACGATCATACAACTTGTAGTTGCTAGACACCCTCCTCATCAGCTGCCAACTGGGGATGAATACACAGTTTTGGTGGCTATTGGCGGGACAACTGCCATCCCCAGCAGAGAGAAGGGTTATACTTTAACACACCCCTAATCTCATTTTGACAGGTGCCACACCCCCTTTGACCTGACCCGACCCCGACCCCCGTGACCTCACGTAATGAGGTTGTCACTTAAGTGCTTTAAACTTCTCATCAAACTGACAGCTGTGTTTTTTAATCTATTGTCCATATACTGTATGTTTCAGAGTTAATGATGAACCTTGCATAATGAGGTTGTCGATCAAAAGTGCTTTGAAAACATGACCTTCGAGACCGGAACTTGTCTGAAGTGACAGCTGTGTTTTTCAATTTGTTGTCCATATTCAAGGATTCAAAGGCTTTATTATCATGTGCACAGTTAAGAAATGCTACATTTCCTGAGCAATGAAATTCTTGCTTTGCTCTCTGAACGAATGCCAAGTTAAAGGTACAGAAACAACAATTCTAATAGGTGTAGCATCATCTTGCTTTGGCTCAAGAAGAATTCTTCTGCTTAAAGACATTGTTTCACCCAGGAAAAGGACAGTCAAAAACTGCTCTTTTACCCCAGGTCACAACTGCACTCACATTCCTTGTTAAAACCAATCTAAGGAATTCACCCTAATGCATTTCCTGTTTTGACTTTTATGACCCATAAATGGTGGACAAGAGACAGGCCCCTGGAGCCCCTCATGGCCCACAAAGATTCACAGCTCAACATTGCCTTAAACTCTGGGACATGCCGAATTTAACCAGCAAACCTTTTAATCACATCCTTAAGACTCATTTCTAAACCTCTTCCTCTTTTTCAGGACACCATGGGAAAAGCAAATGGACTCTTGATGTTTATTCTGGACAATCAGTAATAGGTTTGAAATATATTAATCCGTGATTTTATATACAGTATATATGCATGTTAAAAATGTTAAATGAATGTTTATTCCTGCATGTTAATTTATAAGCACTGGGTATAAGTTACAGTGATCACTAAGACTAGGTTAGAGAATATACACAAGTGTATAGAGGAATATTCCAGTATTAAAATGTGTATTAAGATTTGCAAAGCGTCTCTCAAATCATGTGACTGCCAGCAGCCAATCTCTGCTTGACAACAGCTCTCAGTGTTGTTCGTTTAGACAAAAGACTGTTTGCTCATTGGACTAAAAGTTCATAAAGCCTGCCCACAAAGGAAGCCTATTGGCTGGAGGCCCCTGTCAGTCACGGAGGCCCGCGAAAATTCTCCACAGATAAAAGGGAATTGTATCCTCTTTTTGGTCAGACTCCCTTTTCGCCGGATCCCTCTTTTCGGCTTTTCACTGTCTTCATGTCTACACAGTAGAAAACCACTGGAGAACAAAGGGACTTCTCCCACGTGTTGCTTTCCAACGATCACAGAGCAGATAACTCGTAACTTTGTGTTCTGTAACTATGTATTTTAATGTTTTTCTTTTCTCTTAAACGTCTGGGAATTTATTTTTTTTTCCTGAGCTCATTCTAAACAGGAAATCCTAAACGTCTGTTCCTATCACTTTTTCCTGTTAAACTTTCTGTAAAGCCACCTTTGTTTTTTTTTTATTTAAGCTTTAATTTCGACTTTTTTTGTTAATTTTATATTGACCAACTTACACACTAGAAACTATTTTCATCTCACCTGATCATAATTATTAATTCATATACTGTTACATAGGTCATGACACACTAACACAGTAACTCAATCCTAGTACTGATGGATGCTAAGACACATACACCAACACACAGTTAGGCAGTAGAGGAATGAAAATGAAGTCACCGGATGACTAAAGTGATAATGGTATATTGATATCAGCGATGATGTGAACCTGAGATGGCATGAACCTATGTACAGTTTGCAAATGAGCAGTGTGCAACCTGATATGAACCTGAGATGGCATAGACTTACGTACAGTGTGCAAATGAGCCATTGTGCAACAAGCAGTGTATAATTACAAATTATTGGTAAGTAGCAGCAGAGATGATATGGACATCAGACAGGTGATACTATATCTACTGTACAGGTGAGCAGGATGCAAATTTAGTAGCCGGTGTGTAAGTTCCTATATGCAAAGCTGTGTTACAGAGTTTTGGGAGTTGTCTGTTCATGAGTCTGATGGCAGTGGGAAAGAAGAAGTTTTTCAGTCTGGTTGTCCGGCATTTCACACTTCTGTACCTCCGACCTGAGGGTAGAAGTGTGAACAGTCTGTGTTGGGGGTGGGTGGGGTCCCGGAGGATGACGTCAGCTCTCTTTTGGACTCTGCGGTGGTAGGTGCTCTGCAGAGACAGGAGTGGAGTCCTGATGATCTTCTCCACTGTCTTCACCACTCTCTGCAGCCGTTTGCACTCCCAGGCAGTGGTGTTTCCATACCACGCAGTGATGCCGTTGGTCAGGATGCTCTCGATGATGCAGCTGTAGAAATTGTTGAGGATCCTGGAAGACATGCCAAATTTCTTCAGCCTCCTCAGAAAGTACAGTCGCTGTTGAGCTCTCTTGACCAGCTTTGTGGTGTTGTGTGTCCACTTAAGGTCCTCGCTGATGTGGATGCCCAGGTATTTAAAGCTGCTCACTCTCTCCACCTCAAGCTTCTGGATGAACAGTGGCCGATGGAGTCTCCTCCTCCCTTTCCTCATGTCCACTATCATTTCCTTTGTCTTGTCCGTGTTGAGGGTGAGATTATTGTCCTCACACCATGACACCAGGTTGGCCACCCCCCTCCTGTAGGATGCTTCATCATCACCAGTGATGCGTCCTATCACTGCTGTGTCATCCGCAAACTTTAGGATGATGTTGTCTTTGTGGGAGGCAACACAGTCATGGGTGAAGAGGCTGTAGAGGATGGGGCTGAGAACACAACCCTGGGGGACACCTGTGTTTGTGATGATTCTGGCTGAGGTCCTGTTACCCATCCTGACAGACTGGGGCCTGCCAGTTAGAAAGTCCAGTAGCCAGTCACAGAGGGTGGGGTGCAAGCCAAGTGAAGACAGTTTGTTGGTGAGTTTGTGGGGGTGACCATGTTGAAGGTGGAGCTGTAGTCGAGAAAAAGCATCCTAATATAGGAGTCTTTATCTTCCAGGTGGGAAAGAGAATAATGGAGTGCTAAGGCAATGGCATCTGAGGTGGATCTGTTGGGCCGGTAGGCGTACTGCAGGGGGTCCAGGGTGCCCGGTATGCTGTCCTGAATGAGGGGCAGCACCACTCTGCCAAAGCACTTCATGATGATTGGAGTGAGAGCTACTGGTCTGTAATCATTCAGATAGGTTGGCGGGCTCCTTTTGGGGACGGGGATGATAGTTGTTGTTTTGAAGCACGAGGGGGACTATGTTCTGGTTGAGGGAGAGGTTGAAGATTGCCGTGAGAACATCAGTCAGCTCTGCAGCGCATGCTCTGAGGGCCCGCCCAGGGATGTTGTCTGGTCCTGCTGCCTTGTGGGGGTTGATATTTCTCAGTGCTTTGTTTACCTGGTCTGGTGAGCCTCTTAGTGGATGGGGGTGGGGGGTGAGTGTGTGTCTTTTTTCTGTGCTGTGGCTAATGGACTCGAAGCGGGTGCAAAAGATGTTGAGATTGTCCGGCAGGCTGTCTGTAGGGCTAGCGGTGCTGCTGTTGGTCTTCTTGTAGTCTGTGATGTGTTGCAGGCCTTGCCACATGCACCCCAGGTCAGGAGTGGAGTAGAGGCTGTCCAGCCTTTCTCTGTACTGCCTCTTGGCTGTTGTTATAGCCTTCCTCAGTCCATACTTTGCAGCTTTGTACTTGACCTCACAGCCTGATTTAAATGCTTGAGAGCGAGCACGCATCATCTGACGTACCTGACTGTTGATCCAGGGCTTCTGGTTAGGGAATTTCCTGACCTGTATGGTGGGTACAATGGTATCAACGCACGTGCTGATGTACGCAGTCACGTATTCAGCATAGTCCTGTATGTTTACAGAACAATCCTCTTGAGTGGCTGCAGCTTTAAACACATCCCAGTCTGTGCAGGCAAAACAGTCTTGCAGGATGTTCTCAGTCTCTAGAGTCCAGCGCTTAATTTGCTTAGTAACTGGGTTTGTTTGTTTCAGCTTTTGTCTGTAAGCTGGGTACATAAGCAGTGAGATGTGATCTGACTGTCCAAAGTGAGGGTGGGGTGCCGCTCTGTAGGCACCATGTATGTTGGAATTAACATGATCCAATGTGTTTTTATCGCGGGTGGGAATGTCCACAAGCTGGTAATATTTGGGGGGTACAGTCCATAAATTGCACTGGTTAAAGTCGCCAGCAACAATAAAAACAGCATCGGGATGTTTCGTCTTTACTGCGCTGATGATGTCATGGAGTTTGTTTAGCACCACTGTGTAGTTGCTCTGTGGACAGATGTACACAGCGGCCAGAAACACAGTGGTAAATTCCATCCATCCATCCATCCATCAATCCATCCATCTTCTTCCACTTAATCCTTTTCACTTCCCTCGGTAAATAATAGGGATGGCATTTCAGCAGTAAAAACTCCACGTCGTGCAAGCAGTGCTTGTAGACGGTCTGTATATTTCCACACCATGAGTGGTTTATAAATACGCACACACCCCCTCCCCTCATCTTACCAGAGTCTCCTGTCTGCCCGGTGTGTTGAGTGGGTCTGAAGCTGAATAGCGCTCTCCGGGACACTGTTTGAAAGCCAAGTTTCACAGAATATTAGGGCACAATGCTGTCTTGTCTCCCGCTGGTCTTCAATCCTTGCTCTTAGTTCGTCTAGCTTATTTTCCAAAGACCGAACATTTGCAATTAACAGACTGGGTAGCGGTGACTGGCTGGAGCGAGCCTTTAGCCTAGCATGTAGCCCTCCTCTCTTGCCTCGCCTTCAGCACCTTCGACCCCGCCTCCGACGCTCTTTCTTCGGGTCAGCATGGTCATGCGGGCTCGGTGCTTCGGGGCCTTCCTGAGGGTGCTGATGGTCACCACTGGGGCAGATGATACATTGCAGGTCGGGTGGTATAAAGCCAGTAAACTCTGTGTGGCTGCTTGACTTGGTGATATCCAGTAGTGTTTGTCGGTCCCATGTTAACAGTGCATGACCTCCATGCACTGTAGAAAGAACAACAACTATGCAAAAAAGGAGAAAAGTCGGCATTCGGGAGCAGAATGAGCAAAGACATTTGCCAACGGTGGGCGCCATCTTTGGTGAAAAGATGACGCCCCCCCATCTTTTCCGGGATTGGCTGGCTCCAATCCTGGAATCTCAGCCCTTGCAGGCTCCAGAGATCCTACAGCCCGAGCAGACCCTAGAGGCCCCAGGACCTGTGCAACGCACAGAGACCCCAGAGCCTCCGCTGTCCGTGGAGATCCCAGAGAGCCGATACCTTCTACGACCCTTAGAGGGTCATCCCATATGTGGGATAGCGTGAGAATGGAATGTTAAAAATATTTTTCACACACACACACACACACACGCACATGCACGTGTGCGCTAAAAACACTTTAAAAAGCACAGATACCGCTGAGGACAACAGACCGCCATCGGCGAAAAACCCTGTATTCTCATGAGCAACCCAAAGAGAAACTATGGAGCCAGATGTATCGCGCTTACCTCTGTGAAGTCGGGTCCGGATCCTTCAAAGTTTCAGGGTCCTCAATCCAAAATTAAAACCTCGGCCGTCGAACCGGTGGGGGAACAGTTTGCTCCAATCCCAGAATCTCAGCAGCCCTTGCAGACCCCTGAGATCCTACAGCCCGAGCAGACCCTAGAGGCCCCAGGACCTGCGCAAGCTGTCCATGGAGATCCCAGAGAGCCGATACCCTCTACGACCCATAGATCTTCCAGACACCGATGATATAGACCGTCCTAAAACCCAGAGTCCCATGGACATTGAGTGTGACTGTGCAGGGTGTCTGATCCCACACCCTTCACATACATAATCGGGCCACAGTTCACCGTCAATGCCAGTAACATTGCCAGAAGATCAACCTGACAGGTAGATGAGCGATGTGTTCTTTAGACTTGTAAAATCAGCCGTGCTTCATTTGCTCAGCAAAACTCTGGAGGAGTATCAGCATGAGAAATGTCTCAGGTGTCATATTAACCACCCCAGTCAGAGGCAGCACCAATGCTTGGATGTAATCACCAAGAGTTTCTACCAGGAAAACTTTCACTGGTTGATGGGGAGACTCTACACATCAGGGTTTATTCCTGCCATCCGACAGCTCTTACAACTCCACAACATTCAGGCTGACAATCAACGAATCAAAACTACGGTGCAGACTCTTCTGTTGGAGCTACAATCGACCAGAGTCATCCACGAGCCCATCAATGATACGTACAAGAAGCTGGTTGGAAAAATAAGAGCGATCTGGTGCATCTTCAGAAAGCCATGGAGCTGTGGATGAATCCTTTGTTTTGGGACGTCTAAAAAGAACAAAAATGTCGAGAATGGAGAGTTTCATCAAGAAACTTTGGAGCAAGTTTGAGACCCATCTTAACTCTCTTTACTGAGCAAATCTCTTGTATCGTGTTATCGATAGCAGTGTAAATAAAAATGTAGCAGGTGTAAGGGGCGACGTGGAGCGTGAGAGACTGGAGAACCTGCTAGAAAAAGTATGGACTTTATCCGTCGATACACCGTGGAAAAGACTGGTATGAGTCTGTGTGACTTGAGTGCAACTCCAACTTCTCCCACAGTTTTAGAGAGATCATTAAAGAAATAGGGAACGACCCTTTTGGGGCTAGTCATCTACTCGCATTCTATGCTTTGTTTGTTGATGTTACCAAAGAGCTTCTGCAAGCCAGACACCCTATCGACGTCTTTGGTGAACTCCTGAAAATACATGGCGTCATTCGTAATACTGTACATCATTCTGTCCTAACTCAAACTTTAGTTTTTGTAGAATTAGATTTCTTTTGTTTTTTACTTGTCACACATTTTATCCTGCGTAGATGTTAGTTTTAGGTTATTTTAAGAAATTGTTTTTTAAATTTTTGTTAAAAAGTGTTTTTCACACATCCGTCGTTACGTTGTAATGATGGTATGAAAATGTTTAATTAAAAGAAGCTGAATAAAGATCCTCTGTCCTGTCTTTTTTTTCTCATTCTGATTTCATCATGTTAGAGACAGGCTTCATGAAAACGGTGTATTACAACCCCACACACCCAGGTAGCTTCGGAGGTGTAGAACAACTCCGCAATGGCTTGCAAGATGAAATGGGGGAGAAGGTCGGGGTCAAAAGGGTCAAAAGGATTTTATCTGAACAGGATGTTTACACCTTACACAAACCCGCCAGAGTACATTTCCTAGAAACAAAGTTTTTGTTCCACGACCGTTAAACCAATTCCAAGCTGATCTATGTGATATGCAGGCTTTAGCCGAATATAACGATGGCTACAATTATTTATTAATGGTTATAGATGTATTTTCCAAGAAGGCGTATGTACGGGCTCTAAAGAGAAAGACAGCCGCTGAGGTGGTACGGGCCCTTGAATCTGTTTTTGAAGAAAGCCAAACACCCGTCAAACTACAAACCAATGCAGGAAAAGAATTTTTCAACAAAAGTTTTGAGGCGCTAATGGAAAAACATGGTATAACACATTTTTCCATGGCCAGCGATCTCAAGGCCTCTGTGATTGAAAGGTTTAATAGCACGTTAAAAGGCAGAATGTGGAGGTATTTTACAGCCAACAACACACTGTGGTACCTCGACGTCTTACAAGACTTGGTGGTGGGGTACAATCGAGCTTATCACAACAGTATTAAAATGGCACCTATGCAGTTGACCGCCGAGAACACGAACCAAGTGTTTCAAAACCTATACGGCATACCCCGAGCTCGACAGAACGACTGATTAAAGATGAATTTTAAAAAGGGGGACTCCGTCAGGATATCAAAGTTGAGGGGAGTGTTTGATAAGAAATACGAACAGAGTTTTACAGATGAAGTGTTTACAGTGTCTGAGTGCATCCCCTGCGACTCCCCTGTCTACAAACTGAAAGATTTTAATGGGAGAACTGATTCAAGGTTCGTTTTATGAGGTGGAGCTGCAAAAAAATAATGTTGGACCATGACAGAGTCTTACCATGTGGAGAAGATTCTCAAACATCGTACCATCAAAGATGAAAAGCAGGTGCTGGTTCAGTGGAAAAATTGGCCCGAGAAATTTAACAGTTGGGTCAAGGCTGCACGGTGGCGCAGTGGTTTAGCACTGTGGCAGCACAGTTTACTCTCGGCCGGGGGATCGCGGGGATCGTGAGATCGTGGGTTCGATCCCAGCCCCCGACCAACAGTGAGCTGTGTGGAGTTTGCATGTTCTCCCCGTGTTGCATGGGTTTACTCCGGGATTTCTCCGGTTTCCTCCCGCATACCAAAAACATGTAGGTTTAGGCCGCTCGCGCACGCAGCGACCGGCAGCCGGTGGCTTGTCACCAGACTGCAAACCAAATCTACCTACGGGTACAAATAAGTAACCAAAAAAAAAAAAAAAAAGGCCTCCGATTTAAAAAACATATAGACATTCGCGCGCAACCCCAAGCGCAGTGCTTACAGTCATTCCATCATGTATGGATCTAAAGATGAGGGGTTTTTCATCACCCTACCTTCCAACGCCAGTTTTGATGTTTTTAAAGAAAACACAAGTTCCAGTTTTCACATGGATTTGGCGCAACATATCGATTTAGAAGGACCGTGGGAGGTTGCTTTAACGGAAATTTCATACCCACACACTTGGTATAGCCTCCCTCAAAAAGATGCCTACTTTTATTGGAGAACAAAACAGCAAGAACCAGAAACAGAGACTAAAGTGCATTATTGAAGGATTACAGGTGATTATTACAACGATATAAATCGGTTCAGGGCTGAGCTGGAGGGGTTCTTTCGAAAAATTAATTCCGATATTTATATGGTCTACAGCAACATTCAGAAAAGAATGGATTTCCAGAGTGGAAGTCAAACTCATGTACGCTTTGATGCGCTGGCAGCTTACATGCTGGGTGTTGAACCGGAAGAATGATTCAAGTTTGATCGGAAGTTGGCGCCCTATCCCGCCGATTTGAAGGCCAGATTTTATCACATGTACTGTTACAGCGACGTGGTACATACACAGTTAGTGGGGGACTCTTATGCACCGCTCCTGAGAATGATCAATATCGAAGGAACATACGGTGATTTTATCACAAAGCATTTCAACCAACCTTATTATTTACCTGTAGCAAAACGGCACACTGAAACCATCCACGTGGAGATAAAAACTGATCAAAACAAGCCGGTGGAATTTATCTACGGGAAGACTATAGTGATGCTCCACTTTAGACCTAAACCTTGAATAAACAACATATATAACACGTCCATCCACACACGCGCACGTCATTCGGTCTACCACCGCCATCGCGCAATGGTTATCGGTGTGTGATCGGACGCGCTAAGTTACAACGTCTCAACATAACAAAATGACTCTAGCGGGTCTGAGGGAGGATCCCCACTGTTTTGTACATTATTATGAGAATCAAGTAGGGGGTGCTTTACCAGGGTTTTACGGAGCACCCGTCATGTACGGACGCGGTATCGGCTCACTGTTTTCAAGTCTGTTCCGTTTTGTAGCCCCTCTGGTGAAAAAAGGTTTCACCATTGCGAAACCTCATCTTAAAACTGCAGCTAGCAGCATCACATCGGACATGTTTAACCAAGCGGTGGAGAAAATGATGAACAGAGACTTGGGGCAAGTGGGCTTGGGGGGTATTATGATCTTGTCGCGCAGATTGAGGAAGCGACCCCCCGGCGATCGTGTCTCATCACTCTCCCATAAATGCACTGGTCCTAAAAAGAGAAAATCAGTTGGGAAAAGTAAGCGGGTGACGAGGAAGTCCGGAACTCGGAGCTCGAATATATTTTAAGCAAAAGTTTTTGAATAAACTAAACCAGCAAAATCATGGTGCTGTTACACCAAAAATCTCCCAAATGCACCCTTGCTGAGTTGGATTTATTTTCAGCGCCTATGACGCAGCTCTCTGTGGAGGATAAAATCTACATGGAAATTTCTCCCGTGTTGGCCATCACCGACGGAGGTCCGATAGTTTTTCATCCCCGGAGATGGGGAGAAGTACCTTGATACGAACGACACCCTGCTGCACCTCTGTGTGAAAATTACCAACGTGGACGGTACAAACTTGGTAGATGGCGCGGCGGTGGGTCTCATCAGTTACCCCTTTAAATACAATTTTCAGTCAATGCGACGTGATCCTGGAATGTCCTTTGCACTACCAGGGATTCTGGAATGTGTTACTGTTGAGACTGACCAAGATAAAACAAAAAAATCTAATTATAAGTTGCATATATAGAATGCCGGGAACTTGCATTGAGACATTCAGAGATAAGTCAGTCGAGTTGTACAATAATATAACTAATAAGAAAATGGCTGTAATCTGTGGAGACTTCAATATTGATTTACTAAATCCATTTCAACAAAATGTAATTACAGAGTTCATGAATTCTACAGTCGTGGACAAAGTTGTTGGTACCCCTCTGTTAATGAAAGAAAAACCCACAATGGACACAGAAATAACTTGAATCTGACAAAAGTGGTAATAAATAAAAATTCTATGAAAATTAACCATTGAAAATCAGACAATGCTTTTCAATTGTGGTTCAACAGAATTACTTTAAAAAACAAACTCATGAAACAGGCCTGGACAAAAATGATGGTACCCTTAGAAAAGATTGAAAATAATGTCACCATAGGGACATGTTCAACCAAGATGTGTCCTCTAATTAACATCACAGGTGTCTACAAACTTGTAATCAGTCAGTTGGCTTATTTAAAGGGTGACAAGTAGTCACTGTGCTGTTTGGTGACATGGTGTGTACCACATTAAACATGGACCAGAGGAAGCAAAGGAGAGAGTTGTCTCAGGAGATTAGAAAGAAAATTATAGATAAGCATGTTAAAGGTAAAGGCTATAAGACTATCTCCAAGCAGCTTGATGTTCCTGTGACTACAGTTGCACATATTATTCAGAAATTTAAGATCCATGGGACTGTAGCCAACCTCCCTGGACGTGGCCGCAGGAGGAGACGGATAATACGAATGGTAACAAAAGAGCCCAGAACAACCTCTAAACACATTCATGGTGAACTCCAAGGTTAAGGTACATCAGTGTCAGATTGCACCATCCGTCGTTGTTTGAGCCAAAGTGGACTTCATGGGAGACGACCAAGGAGGACACCACTGTTGAAAACAAATCATAAAAAAGCATGTTGACAAGCCACAAAGCTTCTGGGAGAATGTCCTATGGATAGACAAGACAAAACTGAAACTTTTTGGCAAGGCACATCAGCTCTATGTTCACAGATGCAAAAATGAAGCAAACCAAGAAAAGAACACTGTCCCTACTGTCAAACATGGAGGAGGTTCTGTTATGTTCTGGGGCTGCTTTGCTGTATCTGGCACAGGGTGTCTTGAGTCTGTGCAGGGTACAATGAAATCTTAAAGACTATCAAGGTATTCTAGAGAGAAATGTGCTGCCCAATGTCAGACAGCTTGGTCTCAGTCACGGGTCATGGGTCTTGCAACAGGATAATGACCCAAAACACACAGCTAAAAACACCCAAGAATGGCGACGAGCCAAACATTGGACTATTCTAAAGTTACCTTCTATGAGCCCTGATCTAAATCCTATTGAACGTCTGTGGAAGGAGCTGAAACATGCCTTCTGGAGAAGGCACCCTTCAAACCTGAGACAACTGGAGCAGTTTGCTCATGAGGAGTGGGCCAAAATACCTGCTGAGAGGTGCAGAAGATTCATTGACAGTTAAAGAAATAGTTTGATTGCAGTGATTGCCTCAAAAGGTTGTGCAACAAAATATTAAGGGTACCATCATTTTTGTCCAGGCCTGTTTCATGAGTTTGTTTTTTAAAATAATTCTGTTGAACCACAATTCAAAAGCATTGCCTGATTTTCATTGGTTAATTTTCATAGAATTTTTATTTATTACCACTTTTGTCAGATTCAAGTTATTTCTGTGACCATTGTGGGTTTTTCTTTCATTAACAGAGGGGTACCAACAATTTTGTCCACGTGTGTATGTATAGCATGAATCTATATCCCACAATAACACATCCCAGTAGAATCACAGTCCACACTGCTACACTTATTGATAACCTGTTTGTTAATATTATTGATAAGAAAATAGAAAGTGGATTATTGATAAATGGCATAAGTGACCATCTGCCAGTCTTTGCACTTGTCCATGGCCGCACGGGGCCCAATACAGAAAAAAAACTTTAAAATCTTTCAGATACAAATCACAAAATGCAATCAGTTCTTTTAAAGAATATTTCACATGGGTTGTATTTATGGAAAAGAGGAGTTGGCGTTAATAAGTGTTCACTTCTTCCTTCTCCCTTTCGAGCACTGTATACTGTCACTTTTATCGCACTTGTCATTTGTTTTGTTTTTTTACTTTTTTGTTCGAAATAAAGTATGTATCTATCTACCTATCTTATCTATCTAAAGAAGACCTGCTGAAGCAAGACTGGACACAAGTCTATGTATCAGATGTGAATGAAGCCTACAACAAATTCATGAACATTGTAACCACTCTTTATGAAAAAAAAATGTCCATTAGTAAAGAAAAAGCTTAAACAGAAATTTGTCGACAAGCCATGGTTAACCAAAGGATTACAAAAAGCGTGTAAAAAGAAAAATTCATTATATAAAGCTTTTGGAAAGAAAAGGACAAAAGAAGCAGAGCAGCGGTATAAAACATACAACAATAAGTTAATATATATAATGAGATGTAGTGAAAGAGACTATTACAGTAAAAAACTGGAGAAAAACAGAGATAACGCTAAAAATACATTGACAATACTTAACAATATTCTTGGAAATAAAAACAGAAATACAAGCTACCCAACCTATTTTTCACAAAAAAAAAAGTCTCACCTGCAGATGAATTTAATAAATTTTTTGTTAACATTGGTCCTAATTTGGCTCGAGAAATACTCATTACGGCATCTACAGGTGATACAATAAACAAAAACATTGCTATAAAAAACTCCCATCTTCATAAAGAACACAGAGAGAGGTCATTGAAATTGTTAAATCGTTTAAAAGTAAAACATCTACGGATTGTGATGGTATTGACATGCTTTTAGTCAAAATTATCATTGAATGCTTAGTGAAGCCACTGACGTATATCTGTAACCTGTCTCTCCAAACAGGTATATTTCCCAGTGCAATGAAAATAGCCAAAGTAATTCCGATATACAAGATGGGTGACAGAGGGGAATTTTCAAACTATAGGCCTATTTCACTATTGCCGCAATTTTCTAAGATACTCAAAAAAATATTCTGTGAGAGAACTGACAACTTTATAATGAAGAATAATTTATTGTGTGAGCAACAATATGGGTTCAGAGACAAGAGGACAACTGCATTTGCTCTAATGGAATTTATAGATAAAATATCAACTGCTGTAGAAAATAAAGAGTATTCAGTTGGGGTATTCCTGGATCTTAAAAAAGCATTTGATACAGTGGATCATAAATTATTGTTAAAGAAACTACAAAATTATGGTATTGGGGGGTAGCACTGTCCTGGTTATGTAGTTACTTAAAGAACAGATATCAGTATGTATGTTAGATGGAACATGGGTGGGCAATATAAGCTGCGGCTTCAGCCATTACCCATTTTGGATAACTTATGTTGAATTGTATAATCCGAGGAGTTATTGTTTAACTTGACCTTGTTGGATTTTTTTCCCTTTGTTATATTATTCTGTTCCTTTCTTTTAATCTTTTAATCTAATCTATCCGAAATAAAGATTCATTCATTCATTCATTCATTCATTCAGTTTGTGGGGTTCTGGCTGACTGGAAGAGGGCTCCGACCTCTACATTCTAACGTGGAAGCAGTCCTGCGCATTCCGGACCCTTCCACGTCCACACAGAGCTCGTCGCTTCTGGGTATGGTAAACTTCTATGGATGGTTCATTCCCCGCTACTCAGACAGTTGAACCCCTCCAGACCTTGTTAAAACAGAATGTGCCATGGGAGTGGATTCCAGCCTGCTCGGCGGCGATTGCCAAATTGAAACAAGTTACCTCCCCACTGTTGTTGGCTCATTTTGACCTGAACCAGACGACTATTGTGACCTTCGACGCATCTGGTTCAGTGCTGGGGGTGGTCTTGTCCCAGGTGCAGGGTGGCACGGAGCACCCAGTGGCATTCGCCTCAAGGTCCCTCTGTGGCGGAGCAAAAGTATGCTGTGGGTGAGAGGGAGGTGCTCGCCTGTGTCTGGGCATGTAAGAGGTGGCACATTTACCTCTACGGGCGCCACTTCACCCTGCGGATGGACCACCAGGGGCTCACAACTTTGTTGGAGATGACGGGGTCAGGGCACAGGCCTCTGAGGATCAACAGGTGGTCTGAAAGACTGAGAGCTTATAATTTTACCACCCAGTTCACCCCAGGCAAGGATAATATCGTGGCGGACCTCCTATCCCGCGCCACGGTCAATTCCTCTCTGCCAGATGGTGGTGATGACGACCCCGCGGAAGCAGAATTAATTCACATGCTGCACGGGACCCTCCAGAATATGGTGTCTCCTTGGGAACTCCGGGCAGAGTCGGAACGGGACCCAGTACTGACACCGCTGCACTTGCCGATCAGGGAGGGTTGGCCAGCAAAAGTGCAGGGTAAGCTAGCACCTTACCATCGAGTCAAGGATGAACTGAGCTGCTTTAACGAGATGTGCCTGGCAAGAAGACACTGCACCCTGATCCCGTTGTCCCTGAGGGCACGTGTCCTGACGATGCTGCATGAGGGTCATCTGGGTGTGGTCAGCGTGAAGCAACGCAGTAAGGACTCCGTCTCATGGTCGGGCATTGATAAAGACATCGAGGCCCGGACCCCCCACCCCCACCCCTGCGGCCGGTGCCATATCCAGAGGGACCCTGGAGACACGTTGCACTGAATATCTGCACGCGGCGCCCTTGAATAGCCGGTTCCTGCTCGTGGCCTATGATGCGTTCTCGAAGTGGGCGGAGGTGCTGCCAACTAACTCAGTCACGACAGACATGGTCACGAGTTTGCTGTCATCCCTGTTTCCCAGGTGCGGGACAGCAAGCACGGTTACGACAGACAATGGCCCGCAGTTCACCTCCAGAGCATTTGAGGAGTTCCTGGGTAGTAGGGGTGTGGAACATATCAAGACGGCGTTCTATCACCTTCAAGCCAACGGAGGCATTGAGCGGTTTAACAAAACATTGAAGAATGGACTGAGAGCGCATTTGGCTGATAGTTTTGCATTCCTGGAAGCCTTACAAAGCACACTGCTGCACTACAGGGTGTCTGCCCATGCCACGACAGGTTGTTCCCCGGCAGCTCTCATGCTGGGGTGTGAATTGTTCCTGCTGGTGGATTGATTGAGGCTGCCCACAACGCTTTCCTGGGAGGGTACGGATGCAGTTCGGAGCTGTGTCACCAAGCAGCAACATAAAATGAAACGAAGGTTCGATAAGAAGCACAGGGCAAGGGGTTATGGACTGAAAGTGGCAGACCGGGTGTGGATCAAACACCCTGTCCACATCCATAAGCTGCAACTGCTGTGGACAGGGCCACGACAGATCATGAGGCAGTGTGGCCTGGACACGTTTGAGCTTGATGACGCTTCATGGTAGCATGCCAGCAGACTTAGGAGGTCGCCACCGGAGCAGAGGACTGAAGCTGCAGCGGGACGGTTCGATGTCAGCTGGGAATGGGGGGTCTTGAACGGCGAGGGCTCCCAAACGAGGCTGATGGTGCCAGGTGCAGAGTGCCCTCCTAGGGGACGACCGACTAGAATTCGTTGGAGGCCCAGGTATCTGGAGGACTATGTAGCGAGGACGGCAATATTGGATGCCTGTTGGGACTAGTGGAACAATAATCCGCTCCAACAAGGCAGCCCTGTTCTGGCAGTCTACCCAGATGCCCATTTAATTAATCTGTTTAATATTATACTTGTATACATTGTTTTGTTTTTTTTAAAAGGGTTGGATGGCAGTATGATGGGTTATATGTTCATTGGTTCATTGAAATGGGGAGAGGGGGTGTCTGGGACTTTGTAAAGGGGGGGGGGGGAATGTTACATATGGGAATTGGGTCTTGGGGCTTGCCGTAGCTCAGCCGGGGGTTGGGGAGTTGATGACTTCAGGCGGGCTATGGCTGTGATATATATTGTGCTGTTCAGTTCAATAAAGGGAGTTCAGTGTTCAGCAGAGAGAGGTCTCCATCTCCTATTCTTTAGACATCACACCGTAACTGACGCAGCCATCACACAGTCTCCTCCACGGGTCCGTTTCCTGTCCTGTCCCAGTTCACATCACAACCCGATGGGAAGATATGCCATGGCAGTGGCGACTTCTCATATCGAGCCCTGATCACCTGTTAGCAGTAAGTAGCCCCGAACAGCTCCTACGTCTGTGGTTAAACAGGAATATTTTTTGAGCAAGAAGCTCACATTTAATGTCCGCATTAAATGCATTTAAAGTTTTCTTACACACAGAGAAAAAGTGACTGTGATTTGTTGCAGTAAGCGGTGAACTTTCATTTATCTGTGCTTTCTGTTTTATTTTATCTAATTAATTTACATGCTGTTGTGATATGAAACTATTTCATGGAAGTAAATCCTCTAAATATGCATTTTTAATGGGCTGGTCCAGGGGTGTCAAACATATGGCTCGTGGCACCAGGGGGTCCAAAATTTTCTCTGTGAACTCACAGCTTTATTTCTAGTAATTTCTGACTTTCTACCGATTACAATAGTTTGTGCAAATCTGAGACTTTTTTTTCTCTGTAACTTGAGACTTTTTTTCTCATCAGTTTTCTTTTTCTTCTTTTTTCTGATGAAAACAAGGGGCCCTTGATCTTGCTGTGTGTGCAAGATGATTTAAGTATGCATTTAAAAGTAACGTGAAAGTTACTTTTCCAAGTAACTAGTTACTTTAATCATGCAGTAACTCACTTTTGAAAAGAAGTAACTAGTAACTGTATAGTTACTATTTTTTAGTAACTTGCCCAACACTGGTAGTGGGTGAGTCAACATTCCAAACACAGCTCAAGGGCAAGCTTAAGCGTTAACAGTGCTACTATGGAGTTAGCTTAGTGAGTGTGTTTTTCTTGATGTTTTCTTTAAATTCCAGTCACCCCACCAGACATCCCTGTTCACTCCTGGTTCTCTAATCTACAGATGATTATGTAGTTTGTGTCATTCTGGCTTGTTTTGTTATATTTTTGCCATAATGGTCATTAAAATGAAATGTTAGCAGATACATAGTGTTGTGTTGGGTTCTTTTATGAATAAAGACTGCTGCTTTGGGTGAACACGGAGCCTCCTTTATTAACTGGCTGCAACAACATTAACACACGAACTCCGCCATATTATCTCCATCCTGTTGTACACCTGACAACATCCGGTCTGTGTCGCCCCCTAGTGGCTCCACATATGTAATACTTAGATTACACCACACATAGGGTGATGATTCAGACTTAGCTGTAGACTTTGAAGACAGAGGTTTCTATAGAACTTATAATGTTGTGAACAACACCAAGTACGTAGTGGTAATGCACCTGTAAGCTGGTTGCCAGCCGCCAATCAAATCTAAGCGAAGAAGAAGGAACGTTAGCATTAGCTTGGCTAGGTGTTCAAAGTCAGCTAATCACATCAGAGCTCACCTAGCACTAGCTTAGCTGTAGGATCAAGGGCTTATTGTGATTTTCTATATTGTGTCTACCTTCACTAGAAATCCTTGTTTATCTACCAGCATATGACCACGGATGTAGACATGCATTATTTCATTCATTCATTCAGACATTTTTATGTTAGCTAGCTCAGGTTGTGTTCACTGCTGGAGCTAAGAGCTAGCTAGCTAGCTAACATTAGCAATGTGGAGCCAGTAACTGACCATTTTCTTATCAAAATTTTATTGCGTTTACATCCTCAGAATAAAAAAAATAAAATTATTCTTTAAATTTTTAAAATTCTTTAAAAATCAATGTGATTTTCTGGATTTTTTTTTTCTCATTTTGTCTCTCATAGTTGAGGTATACCTATGATGAAAATTGGAGACCTCTCTCATCTTTTAAGTGGGAGAACTTGCACAATTGGTGGCTGACTAAATACTTTTTTACCCCACTGTATACTACAGAAAATTCTGAACCACTAACGAATAACTGAGTGATAATATTTGATATTGTGGTGAACGCTCAATGGACCTGTTGGACCGGTTCTGTGACTCGCATTGTAGGTCAGAACAAAGGCAAGAAGCTTAGCCTTGTTACGCAAGGCTGGAGACTGTGGGGGGTCGATTAAAGGATGCGTGGGAGACAGTGGAAGTGATGTCATGGAGGGAAATGCATTGTGACTGTCTTTATTATGCCAGGTGGTGAAATGCATTGTGACTGTCTTTATTATGCAAGGTGGTCTGTGGGACATGTGATCTATGAGATGTGAAGTCCCTGATATTTAAGGACAAGTGTTACTGTTTCATTCTCTCTCTTTTTTCTGCTTTTGAAATGATGGAGATGTGAATAAAGCTGACTCTGAGAAAGAACGCTGCCTCGTTATTTTCACATCTTCCACACTGGTGACCCTGAGACGTATCATGGAAGAAAGAAATTCCCCCGGGCCAGCCGCGTCAGGAGCCCCCAGCCAAGCGAACGCTGCTACAGTCCAGCTACCAGACTTCTGGCAGAACAATCCGCGCTCCTGGTTCAACGCAGTTGAGACGCAATTCAACCTCCGGGGGATATCGGTAGATGTCACAAAATTCTACCATGTAGTCGCAAAGCTGGACAACAACACGGCCCAGCATGTGGAGAGCCTGATCGACCAGCCGCCGGAGAGCGACAAATACGGCACGTTGAAGGCTGCGCTCATCCAGCAATTCACCCCCCTGGCGGAGGAGCGAGCAGAGAGGCTCCTGGCGCTGACGGAGGGGGAAAACGACATGCCCGCGAGCCTGATGGAGAAGTTGTTGAGGTTGAAAGACTCTGACGATGATCACTTCATTTTCACCCACCTCTTCCTCAGGACTCTACCGTCAGCAGCGAGAGCGGCTCTGGCCAGTTCGCCACTGTTGGCCCTATGGGACTACTGCGCGCTGGGCCAAGAGGCACAGCGGATTGTCAACGCCACCAAGCGGCGCGCAGCCACGGCCGCTGCAGCGGAACTCGGCGCGACGACCGCAGACGACAGGAGGCCAGAGACAGCGGTGCCAGACTCACCGACAACGGCGGCGGCAAGGGCCAGGGACCGTGGACCGGACATCTTTTGTTTCTACCATCGCCGCTTCGCAGAGAGGGCACGTGCCTCAAGTGTGTACCGCCGTGCCAGTTCGGGCATTCGGGAAACGCCAAGACCGGGGGTCGGTAGCAGCCGCGGCCCTCGGGGAAGAGAACAAGCTGCTCTACTTGTCGGACGCACGCTCCGGGAGGCAGTTCCTCGTCGACACAGGCTCCCAGTTGAGTTTCATCACTCCTTCCTACGCGGACAGACTGGCGGGTTCCGGAGGTCCCCTGGTGACAGCGGCGAACGACTCGGAGATTAAGACCTTTGGTGAGAAGACTCTGCTTCTGTCTCTACACGGCCGTGCATATGAGTGGACTTTTGTTGTAGCAACAGTAAATTTCAATATGCTGGGGGCTGATTTTTTGTGCTCACATGGGTTGTTGGTTGATCTCGCTAACAGGCGCCTGGTTAATGCATTTTCTTTTGATTCTGTCCCCTGTGCAGCGCGAGTGGCCCCGCCTACAGCACAAGCCAACGTCACAACAGCAGGCGGTAAGTTCCACACACTGCTCACTCAGTTCTCAGCACTCACGGTCCCCACATTTTCGGCAACAGTCACTAAGCACGGGGTGGAGCATTTTATTACCACTACCGGACCGCCCGTTTTTGCAAAAGCTCGACGCTTGGACGCAGTTAAACTAGCCATAGCGCGCGAGGAGTTCACCAACCTGGAGAGGTTGGGCATTATCCGACGTTCAAACAGTCCGTGGGCTTCCCCCCTACATACGGTCCCGAAAGCTGACGGATCATGGCGCCCTTGCGGGGATTTTCACAGGTTAAACAACGCTACAGCACACGGCCGCTACCCAATCCCACATATCCAAGATTTTTCCGTTCATTTGGCAGGGGCGCGCATTTTTTCTAAAATAGACTTGGTCCGCGGTTACCACCAAGTCCCAGTGCGCGCTGAGGACATACCCAAAACAGCGGTAATAACTCCGTTTGGTTTATTCGAGTTTTTACGCATGCCATTCGGACTTAAAGGGGCTGCTCAGACGTTCCAATGCATGATGGGACGCGGTGCTTCGCGATCTCCCTTTCGTGTTCGTCTACCTGGACGATATTTTAGTAGCCAGCCATCCGAAGACGAACACGAAAAACACCTGGCCACAGTTTTCCGAAGGTTGGGAGATCACGGGTTAATAATCAACCCAGCAAAGTGTCAGTTCGGGGTGGCGCAGATCGATTTTTTAGGACACCGCGTCTCCCCTGAAGGAGCAGTTCCGCTGCCTGACAAAGTGCGCGCTGTGGCAGATTTTCCCCGGCCGCAGACAGTCAGGGCGTTGCAGGAGTTTTTGGGAATGGTGAATTTTTATAACCGTTTTCTCCCCCGCGCGGCGCAACTCATGCAGCCGCTGTATGCCGCGCTCAAAAAAAAGAAACCCACGGATAAGATCAAGTGGTCCCCGGAGCGGGACCAAGCGTTCTCGGAGGTTAAAGCAGCCTTGGCAAAGGCTGCGTTGTTGGCACACCCAGACCCAATGGCCCGCATAGCGCTCACCACTGACGCGTCAGATGTGCCCATAGGGGCGGTCGTGGAGCAACATGTAGCCGGGGTTTGGCAGCCCCTCGCATTTTTCAGCAGGACCTTGCGCGATAGCGAACGTAAATACAGCGCGTTCGACAGGGAGCTGCTCGCTCTCCATTTGGCCATCCGCCACTTTCAGTTCTGGCTGGAAGGACGCGCTTTCACCCCATTCGTTGATCACAAACCGCTAACATTCGCGATGGCCAAGGTCTCGGAACCGTGGTCAGGCCGGCAGCAGAGACAGCTGGCCGCGATATCAGAGTTTACCACTGATATTCAGCATGTGTCGGGCAAACTCAATGTAGTGGCAGATTGCCTCTCGTGCGCTGTGGCGGCCCCAGTCAGCGTAGAGTTACATTATGCAGCCATGGCCACGGAGCAGGTTAATGACGCGGACGTGCGCGCGCTCCAGTCTGGACCAACAGGGTTAAGGCTGGAGAGCAGGGTGCTGCAAGACGGTATGCCCCCCCTAATCTGCGATGTCTCCACTGGACGGCCGCGTCCAGTAGTACCAGCCGCGTGGCGCCGCCACGTTTTTGACTCGGTTCATTCTTTGGCGCACCCTGGAGTGCGCGCGTCGGTCAAAATGGTGGGAGAGAAATTTGTTTGGCTGAGCCTCCGGAAACAGGTCAAAGAGTGGGCAGCAGCCTGCACGGCATGTCAACGAGCCAAAGTACACAGGCACACGAGATCTCCTTTGGAACCGTTTCACATTCCGGCCAAGATGTTCGATCACGTTCATGTGGACCTCGTTGGACCCCTCCCGCTGTCACAGGGGTGCACACATCTTCTGACAATGGTGGACCGCACCACGCGCTGGCCTGAAGTGGTCCCGCTGGCATCAACCACGGCCGAGGAAGTGGCGCGCGCGTTTTAAACAGCTTGGGTGGCGCGCTTCGGAGTTCCGTCGGACATTACGTCCGACAGAGGCCCTCAATTTGTTTCCGAGCTTTGGTCGACAATGGCCCGCAGCCTGGGTGTCAAAATTCACCGCACAACCGCGTACAATCCGCAGGCTAACGGGTTATGCGAACGTTTTCATAGGTCATTGAAAGTGGCTCTCAGAGCGTCACTGACGGATACAAATTGGGTTGACAAGTTACCATGGGTGTTATTGGGGTTGCGTTCTGCACCTAAAGAGGATCTAGAAGCCTCCCCAGCGGAGCTCATGTTAGCGCAGCCACTCCGGCTGCCTGGGGAGTTTCTCCCAGATAACCCTGTGCCAAACGCCTCCCCGTCTCAGCTGTTGCGGAGTAACATAGAATCAAGCACGCTACCCGGCCCCGCGCACCACAGTTTTCCACGCGTTTTTGTGTCTAAAACTTTGAAGAACGCAGAGTTTGTTTTTGTTAGTCACGATGCGCATCGAACCCCGCTGCGACCGCCTTATGACGGACCATTCAGAGTGCTAGAAACAGGGGACAAGCAGTTTTTGCTAGATTTGGGGGGTAAGAAATAGAAAATTGGCATAGACAGACTTAAACCTGCTTTTGTGGTGGCAGAGGAGGAAGTGCTGTTGGCAGAGGCCCCGCGGCGAGGTAGACCACCACGGAGGGTTTCACACAGTAATGTTTCCCAAAGTAATGTTTCCCCAGAACACCCGCAGAGACTGACAAAGGGTTTCCGCCCCCAGACGGCAAATCCCCAGCGGGACAGCGCCGCAGAGACGGTGAACCCCAGCTACAGCAGATTTGGCAGGAGGCTGAAGCCTATCCAGCATGTGGACTGATGTGTATTGATGCTATCACGGCATGCATGTGGTTATTTTCTTGTTGTTCTGTTTTTCTAAAATGCTGGGGGGGCTTGTGTGGTGAACACTCAATGGACCTGTTGGACCGGTTCTGTGACTCGCATTGTAGGTCAGAACAAAGGCAAGAAGCTTAGCCTTGTTATGCAAGGCTGGAGACTGTGGGGGGTCGATTAAAGGATGGGTGGGAGACAGTGGAAGTGATGTCCATCCATCCATCCATCTTCTACCGCTTTTCCGGAGGTCCGGGTCGCGGAGGCAGCAGTTCAAGCAGAGAAGCCCAGACTTCCCTCTCCCCAGCCACCTGCTCCAGCTCTTCAGAGGGGATACCAAGGCGTTCCCAGACTAGCTGGGAGACATAGTCTCTCCACCGAGTCCTGGGTCTGCCCCGAGGTCTCCTCCCAGTGGGACGTGCCTGAAACACCTCAAGTGGGAGGCGTCCAGGAGGCATCCTAATCAGATGCCCATACCACCTCAACTGACTCCTTTCAATGTGGAGGAGCAGCGGTTCTACTCTGAGCCTCTCCCGGATGACTGAGCTCCTCACCCTATCTCTGAGGGTGAGTCCAGCAATCCTACGGAGAAAGCTCATTTCAGCCGCTTGTATCCGCGATCTCGTTCTTTCGGTCATTACCCAAAGCTCGTGACCATAGGTGAGAGTAGGAACGTAGATTGACTGGTAAATCGACAGCTTTGCCTTAGAACTAAGCTCCCTCTTCACCACAACAGACCGGTACAACGTCCGCATCACTGCAGATGCTGCTCCAATCCGTCTGTCGATCTCTCGCTCCATTTTCCCCTCACTCGTGAACAAGACCCCAAGATACTTAAACTCCTCCACTGGGGGCAGGAGCCTGTCCCCAACCCGGAGAGGACAATCCACCTTTTTCCGGCTGAGGACCATGGACTCGGACTTGGAGGTGCTGATTCTCATCCCAGCCGCTTCACACTCAGCGGCAAACCGTCCCAGCAAGAGCTGTAGGTCATTGCTGGATGAAGCCAACAGGACAACATCATCTGCAAACAACAGAGATGAGATCCTGTGGTCACCAAGCATGACACCCTCCATTCCCTGGCTGCGCCTAGAAATCCTGTCCATAAAAATTATGAACAGGACCGGTGACAAAGGGCAGCCCTGGCGGAGTCCAACTCTCACTGGGAATGACTCCGACCGAGTGTTGGCAATGCGAACTAAACTCTCACAACGGTCGTACAGAGACCGAATAGCTCGTAACAACAAGCCCGATACCCCATACTCCCGAAGCACCCCCCACAAAAATCCACGAGGGACGCGGTCAAATGCCTTCTCCAAGTCCACAAAACACATGTAAACTGGTTGGGCAAACTCCCACGAACCCTCAAGAATTCTCGAGAGGGTAAAGAGCTGGTCCGATGTGCCACGGCCAGGACGAAAACCACATTGCTCCTCCTGAATCCGAGGTTCGACCAACGGCCGGACTCTCCTCTCCAGTACCTTGGCATAGACCTTCCTTCTAAACTGGCTTTTGGTACGTGGAAGTGATGTCATGGATGGAAATGCATTGTGACTGTCTTTATTATGCCAGGTGGTGAAATGCATTGTGACTGTCTTTATTATGCAAGGTGGTCTGTGGGACATGTGATCTATGAGGTGTGAAGTCCCTGATATTTAAGGACGAGAGTTACTGTTTCATGCTCTTTTTTCTCCTTTTGAAATGATGGAGATGTGAATAAAGCTGACTCTGAGAAAGAACGCTGCCTCGTCATTTTCACATCTTCCACAATATCTGTGTTTTCTTTAATGTTTATTATCTCTCTGCCTCTCCTCAGACAGTCCAAGCATGAAATCTGATAACTGGACAAACATCCTGCATGTGGTGTGCGGAATCACGTCCCTGCTTTTCATCACTGTCCTTCTGTCCTACATCGGCATCTTCCTCTGTCCGCCACCCAGGTAAACACATGCTCACCTTCTGCAGGAACAACATG
The DNA here is from genome assembly GCA_020510985.1 of Pholidichthys leucotaenia. Taxonomy (NCBI): domain Eukaryota; kingdom Metazoa; phylum Chordata; class Actinopteri; order Cichliformes; family Pholidichthyidae; genus Pholidichthys; species Pholidichthys leucotaenia. The sequence goes on from CM035847.1 coordinate 293,171,239, forward strand.
GATCAGCAAATCTGAGCCTTAAAATGCAGGAAAACAGTCCAGTTATGAGGAGAAAAATTCAACTTTTCTATGCTGAATATTTTACACAATTTTTTTCCTAAATTTGTGACTTTATTTGGGTAAGATTACCCTTTTTTTTGTCATTTTTATTGGCCGTTTTTCTCATGAACTGAATATTTTTTCTTGAAAAGTTGCCAGTTTGTTGTGAATTTCTGACTTTACTATCATAGCTTTAAAACAAAATATAGTCTTAAAATTTTGCAACTTTTTCATTGAAATGTGCAACTTTTTGGAGTAAAAATACCAGTTTTATAAATTTGTTAAATTTTGTAATAAAAACACTAGTGGTGAATGAGTTAATGTGTTTATCGCTACTTAACGCAACACCCCTGTTAATGCTGATAATTTTTGATTGCAGTTAGTCGCAGTTAATCTTAAGGGCAAACTGTTTTTTTGACCTGGCTGCTTTCCGTACCGAAGCCGCTCCGCGCACCATACAGACATTTGAAGTTAAACAAGCTGGATCAAAGTGTGGAAATCCACAAAACGCTGTCATGTTTAGGTTTATAATGTTATCCGGCCGCCGGGCTCTCACCTGGAAAATTATCACAGCCTCCTCCAAAACTTTGCCTGGGTGACGGTTCTTCTTCTTCTTCTTCGGATTGTTTTGGCGGTTGGCAAACATGGGCTTAGTGCACTGGATAACAATTGTTTACACTGCTAGCCGGTTGCTTGACCTTGTTACCACATCCATAGCACAAGTAAGCAACAGACATTACGTCCGTCTCTAATTTACTCTATATACAGAACATATACAGAGGGCACTTAGAATTGACAGCAGGCAGGACGGCTAACAGCTAGAGTTGGAGTGTTCATGAACGATTCGTTCAAGTGTACTAGTTCGTTGGGGTGAATGAACTGTACTGAATCACTTACTGTAACTGAACGAATCACTTAGGAAATGGTGGCCATTTCATCCCCGCTTCCAAATCACATACACATTATTGACTGGTATCCCTCCTAACCTTCTACAGTCTATTACAGCCTTGCAAAAATGGAGCTCCAGAAGGAGCTTCTTTTATTGGACGAGTCATTCACGGAAGGCTCCTCCTGCCTGGCCTGCAGGAACCAGGAAGTAATAATGGATGGATTCAACATGGTGAAATGAAACAGCAAAAGTGATTTTGGAGCAAAAAAATATATCATTTAGTTGCTGAATCTTTTTCTATATGACACACAAATTTAAAAGTTTTTAGTTGACTCAGTTCGACAGCTGAAAAAAATCGTGTGCGACCTGCCCAAAATGCACCACAAAGCTTTCCACATAGACAATGAATGGGGAGCACCGGAGCAGAAAAAAAAACCCCAAGAGTGGATTTCTTTCAGCCATTATTTAAACTTAATAAGTACGCACTCTCTGATCTCACTCGCTGTCTGTTTACACTCCATGGTAAAATCTGTAATATGAAGATAAGGGGGTCAATGAGGAAACTTACGCGAGGTAACAGCATACTGTAAGTGAGCTCTGATGGAGACTGCTGCTGTTGGAATCAGACTTAGCAAGTCTAAGAACAAGGTCCAGATCAGTTAAAAAGGCTTAAAAAATCATAATAAAACCTGTGGTCATATCTAACAACTGTCAAGCAAACCTCTAAATGCCTGACTCATAAAAGGTGTCTGTGTAACTGGGGCAAAAGCTCCCAAAACAACAGAACTCCTCGTTTGGGTGATGCACCTCAGTAAGGAACAGTAGGCAGTAGTGTTTAAACAAGGTTTATTACCAATCACTGTCAGGCTACAGGAGTGGAGTTAAGTTTACAATTGCTGTTTTTTTTTAAGTTATCCTTGAAAAAAACTAATACACCACAATAAAACATGCAATACTCATAACATGCAACAAATCAACCGGTTAAAAAACACAAAAAGGAACAGCAAACTCAACTAGAAAAGCAATTGGAGAGCACATACCTCTGCCAAGGCTCCTTCCGTCCATCATTGATCCACCTCCAAAATGTGATGGGTTTGTGTGCAGGCCACGAGCCAGTTCTGGTGAAAACTGCAGCAAAGTCTATCCAGTAGTTTTGGAAGATTCTTGCTAACACACTGTGAGAAGATAAGAGCCTTGGCAGAGGTATGCATTCTCAGATCATCACCAAAATATAATGAGTTCCTCTCTAGACCAAGAACCACCTGTGTTTAAAATTTCATCCAAATCCATCCAGTAGTTTTTGTGTAATCCTGCTGCACATATACAAACAAAGTCGTTGGTGGAGGTATGCACTCTCAGAGCATCACCAAAATGTAATGGGCTCATCCTTGGCCCCAGGGCTACCTCTGGTGAAAATTTCAGGAAAATCCATCCAGTAGTTTTTGTGTAATCCTGCTCATGGATGGCTGGGCAAACAGACAAACTGCCCCAATTACATTACCTCCTTGGCAGAGGTAATTAAAACCAATAAAATGCATAAAACCCCCAAGTACTAAAACAAAAGGGTTAAATACACTCTTAAAACAATCCAGCATAATAATAATAATAATCTGTTACATCTGCTTACCATGTTTAAACGCACAGCACAAATCCAAGCCGCCTTGCCCAGCAGGTGATTCGTACAGCAGCTTCCCACACGTTGTCAGTACATGAACAAACGCACGTGTACTGGACACACTGGCTGGTTCGTACAGCAGTTGTCTCCCTCGCGTTCTCATCAGTTCAGTCAGTTAATGCACTGAAGAGCAGTGAAGGAGCAAGCCCCGCCCACTCAGTTCAGCCGCGTTTATCAGTTCAATGAGTGGCAGGCAGTTAGCGCTCCAGTACAGCCCTGAGTGATTCGGTGTACAAATCTTTAGAGCTGATTTTTTTTTAGTGAATGAACCAAAGTGATTCAGTAGATTTTAGTGAACTGTGGATCCCATCACTAGTAGCAGGACACCCGTGCCCTGTGAGAGGTTATTTTCATTGCCTGGACATGTGACTCAGAAGAAACAAGCTGCCCGGTCATCTGAAAATGTAAACAAGCTCGTCTGTTTGGGGAAAATGGCTCAATGCAAAGAAGTAAATGGAACAAACTCATGCATGTTGTCGTTCTGTTCTTATGTAGTGTTAACTTTTATGCTTGGTGGCCATGTTAAATTTTTTTAGAACAAGTTAAAATTAAGTTAAAATAGCTGAAAAATTGTGTTGCTCAACATCTGATGAAGAGCATAAAGAGGAAAATTCTGTTTTATCCAAAGAAGTTGAAGTATAAGTCAAGTAACTGCACTATATACAGTAGGTGGAGTCCTGGTTCTACATTGTTCTTCTCATGTGCACCGCCACCGTTTGTTGATGTTTACAGTTTTTCTACTAAAAGGGAATTATGTCCGTTGTAACACCCGAGGTCCATTATTTTGTGTTCAGCTGCTTAAAAACAGTGGATGTTCACTACAGGAGCAAAGTTGGACACTGAATTGTGTCAGTATTGTAATGTTACGATGATGTCATTATGCCCTGCCATTCTGTTGTTTGCACATGCAGTATTTCTGGAGTACTTGTGAGGATTTTCTGGAGAATATTCAGGATAGTTTTTATCATTTGTGATAGGCTGTGTCAGGAACCGAGCCGGCTTGGCTTCCCCCGGCTCGGCCCTGGCCTCTCTGTGGGTACGTGCCACATTGTCTGTGTGTTAATATGTATTTCTGTGTACTCTGACGTACCCATAGCCACTGCTGTCTGGCCGGCAGTGGTGAGGCAGCCTCCTGGGCTCACGCTGGAGTGAGTGCTGTCTGTCTGCCGGTCGGACCACACCCCCTCTATTACTGCCAGCTGTTCCCACTCCCGTGTGCCATCTCCCCGCTCCTCGCCCAGGTGTGATCAATTTGTGGATCCAGCAATGCATGTACTTAAGGAGCCTTTTTCCAGTCATGCATTGCTGGGTCATTGCACTTCATCTACGGTCTGCGCTCATCATATGAAGTCACGTCAGAGGACTGTGCTCGCTCAGTGCTTATTCGAACTTACTCGGACAGCTCCAGTCTTGTGAGTACTATCTGTGTGTGTTTCTTCCCTGGTATTCTCACCCAGACTGTGGAGCATCCTGAAGGACTCCTTGAGCTTATGTGAATTGTTTGCTCTAGAATTGTTTGTGGTGCAGTGTTCAATAAATGTGTGTGTGGTGTAACCCAGTGTGTAAATCCTCGTCCTTTTCCCCTCCTCCGTGCGCTGTGGAAAAGCGCACAAGGAGTTCATGAAAGGCTGAGAGCTTTAATAAACCTGCAGCTGAAGAAAGAAAGCATATTTGCCCACTCCCATGTTAATAAGAATATGACAAACTTGAAAAATGACCAATTTAAGGTACATTGTATTTAAACCTCTTACCATTCTGGTGTCCCGCTCGTGGGACATTTTTCATTGGCTAGATAATGGCTGAAATGGTAAGGGATGTAAATCTAGAGCTGTAAATCAAGTGTGTGTCTGTTAGTATATTACCAGTTATCTCCAAAGTTTCAGAGAAAACTGTTGCTACACAATTATTGGAGGATATGGAGTCTAATAATTACTTACATCCTCTCTATGGCTTCTGATCAAATTACTCAGCTTAGAGTGCTGACTCCTACTTGATTAAACAAATTAAAAACAAACAAAGAAAATCAATAAATGAAGGTCAGGTTCTTGGAGCTGTTTTACTGGACCTAAACAAACAAAAACTTTGGATGCAGTGAATCATTACATTTTAGTTACAAAAAAATATGTAGATTAATTTTTTCTAATCCAGCCATGCAGTGTTTTTGTCTTATCTGTGTGACAGACAACAATGTGTAATGGTAAATAATGAAAGATCTTCTTTGTTAGCCTCTTAAAACTCTACTGTTCCACTCACAGAACCTTTCACATTGGCTGGAAATTGGCAGGAATGCTAAGGGGTTAAAAAAAAAAGCAATTAACGCACTATTAATCACAATTAAAATGTTTAATCATCCTTTTCCACTAAAAAAATACTCTTGTGGAAATTTTAAAAATCTACAGAGAAATTTTCAACTTTTTTGCTGAAAAATTGTAACTTTTTTTGCAACTACCGGCTGAGAGAGCCTGTTGTATTTGCATACTCTGCTTTAAGCTGGGTTCACACTATAGCGTCCTGACCAACTTTTACAGACGTTTTGAAAGATCACAGAAATCAGTCCAAACGTCGGTGAAATTACATTCGAGATCAGGTTTTTTTAATCCAACGCACACCAACCTTTACAAACTTTTGCTAGCATTTGCCAGCAGTGCGTTCAACGTTGGCAAATTTTTGCCAACTTAGGCTAGCATATGTGTAGCTGTTGCCAACTTAGGTTAACATAAGCAAACGAATACTCAGCGCAGGTCAGCTGACATCAGAGTCAGGTGACACACTCATAAAAAGATCAGCATTTGTGGAGGCTTCCTGCCATTCTGGACCTGGTTTTGGAGTGAACACAGCTCTCTTGGGCATACGTTTCAGTATTTATTTTCATTTTATTTTCCTATGTATTTACTTCTGCATGCCCTTTTCCCCTATTCATTCATCCATTCATTCATTCCTCAAAAAAAATGAGCCAACAAGGCTTATCTATAGATTCCAACAGTAAGTCTGCAATTAAAATGTGGATGTGGATGGAATAAAAAAACTATTTAGTGTATTGTGGCGGATGTAAATAAGGGAACCCAGTTGGAGGCACGGAATAAGTGCAGGCACGGTGAACTGAAGTTTAAAAGGGTGTTTTATTCATCCACCATCACAGGACTCACTCCAGCACTGTGTAAAGCGCGCTGGAGCGAGCCCTCAGCAAACAGGCAATGCGTGTGATCAAAACAGCAGTAGTAAAAGAGAGAGAGAGCAAGCGATATGGTTAGCTTATGTACCCAGCTAGACAATGCATGCATGGCACATGAACATCACAGTAAACTGCAGGGAGGCATGGACATTTACATGAGAGTCACACATATCAGTAGCAGGATTACTGGCAGGAAGGAGAGGCTGCCTATTGATATCAGTACATACATCTCACTGTTATGCTAATTGCTCCAGCTGAGCGCTCTGCTTGTCCGTAGGCTGTGGGGGTCACCCCCCCCCCCCCCAGAGGGCTCAGCTGTGGGCTGAGGCGTCGATCGTCCGGCTTTGGGAGCGAGCTGCGGGAAAAGTTCTGTGCCGGAGGAGGGGGAGGGAGGAGGGTGGGGGTAGCGAGTGCCGGCCCGGCACGGTGAAGTTGTCTGGGCCGCGCAAAAATTGCATGTGGATCCACTATGTTGAGGGGCTGTCCCGTTGAACGTGGCGGAGATCCACAGCGGCTGTGAGAAGAAAAATTTGTCTCTGACTCCTCTCGCGGTTCAGTACTGCAAGGACATGAAGCAGCCATGAAGAAAAAACAGGAGCTGGAGCAGTGTGAGCGACTTGGCGTGTTGGCTTTAGGTGCGCGCGCAGCCCTAAAGCCCTCGGGGACAGCTGACGGCTGAATTCCCATTGTGCACCGTGGCTGAGACCCATACAAAATCCTGTGTGCGGGCTGCGTGTGTGCTTCAGGTGTGTGAGCAGCCCTGAAGGTTCCGATGTGCAGCGGCGGAGGACGATGGCGGTCTGTGGAGCCGTTATTGTCCCGTGCGTGGTGCGCTGTTCTCGTAACCCCCCGGTGTGCGTGCGGGGGTTCAGTGCATGGCAGGTCCGCTGTCGAGGTGAGTCAGGGTCAGGGAGCTTGCTGGAGATCAGCGTCGTCGGCACCGATGGTCATGCCTGTTCGGGCTGTTGCTGTCGTTCGCTCGTGCCGGGTCATGGTGCGTTCTGGTCCACACACTGCGTTCTCCGTCCGGCCCTGGAGGTCGCCGTTGTGGAGAAAAGATGAGGTGCGTGCACGCTCGTGTGGGTGCGGAGGAGCAGTGAGAGGGAGTAGACGATCTTTGTCCCTCGGGCTCGTGTGGATGCGGAGGAGCAGTGAGAGGGAGTAGACGATCTTTGTCCCTCGGCCGGTCCCAGCGTGGATGTCCAGATCTCCGAGGTGGTCGCCTGGTGTTGGATCTGCGTCGAGGTCTCCCGCGTGGCAGAAGGGAGGGCAGTCCATTTGCGTCAGGCAGCTGCGTTCGTTTGTCATCAGCGTGTTCTTTTCTTCAGGGTCACCAGTGTGGTGGATAAAATAAGGGGTACCCTATGTTGAGGCACGGAATAAGTGCAGGCACGGTGAACTGAAGTTTAAAAGGGTGTTTTATTCATCCACCATCACAGGACTCACTCCAGCGCTGTGTAAAGCGCGCTGGAGTGAGCCCTCAGCAAACAGGCAATGCATGTGATCAAAACAGCAGTAGTAAGAGAGAGAGAGAGCAAGCGATATGGTTGGCTTATATACCCAGCTAGACAATGCATGCATGGCACATTAACATCACAGTAAACTGCAGGGAGGCATGGACATTTACATGAGAGTCACACATATCAATAGCAGGATTACTGGCAGGAAGGAGAGGCTGCCTATTGATATCAGTACATACATCTCACTGTTATGGTAATTGCTCCTGCTGAGCGCTCTGCTTGTCCGTAGGCTGTGGGGGTCACCCACAGTATCATCATATAAATAAAATAGATAGATACAGTATCTCACAAAAGTGAGTACACCCCTCACATTTTTGTAAATATTTTATTATATCTTTTCATGGGACAACACTGAAAATATGAAACTTTGATGCAATGTAAAGTAGTCATTGTACAGCTTGTATAACTGTAAATTTGCTGCCCCCCCTCAAAATAACTCAACACACAGCCATTAATGTGTAAACCACTGGCAACAAAAGTGAGTACACCCCTAACTGAAAATTTCCATATTGTGCCCCAAGTGTCAATATTTTGTGTGGCCACCATTATTTTTCAGCACTGTCTTAACTCTCTTGGGCATAGAGTTCACTGGAGCTTCACAGGTTGCCACGAGAATCCTCTTCCATTCCTCAGCATCATGGTGTTAGAGGCCTTGCGCTCTTCCACCTTCCATTTGAGGATGCCCCACAGATGCTCAGTAGGGTTTAGGTCTGGAGACATACTTGACCAGTCCATCACCTTTATCCTCAATTTCTTTAGCAAGACAGTGGTTATCTTGAAGGTGTGCTTAGGGTGGTTATCGTGTTGGAATACTGGGGCCCAGCGGCCCAGTTTCCAATCATGCTCTGATTCAGTATGTCACAGTACATGTTGGCATTTATGGTTCCCTCAGTGAACTATAGCTCCCCAGTGCCGACAGCGCTCACACAGCCCCAAACCATGACACCCCCACAACCGTGCTTGACTGTAGGCAAGACACTTGTCTTTGTCCTCTTCACCTGGTCGCTGCAGCACACCCTTGACACCATCTGAATTAAATAAGTTTATCTTGGTCTCATCAGCCCACAGGACATGGTTCCAGTAATCCATGTCCCTAGTCTGCTTGTCTTCAGCAAACTGTTTGTGGGCTTTTTTGTGCATCATCTTTAAAGGGGGTTTCCTTCTGGGACGACAGCCATGCAGACCAATTTGATGCAGTGTGCGGCGTATGGTCTGAGGACTGATAGGCTGACCTCCCACCCCTTCAGCCTCTGCAGCAATGCTGGCAGCACTCATACAGTATGTCTATTTTCGAAAGACAACCTCTGGATATGACACTGAGCACGTGCACTCAACTTCTTTGGTCGACCATGGCGAGGCCTGTTCTGAGTGGAACCTGTCCTGTTAAACCGCTGTATGGTCTTGGCCATCATGCTGCAGCTCAGTTTCAGGGTGTTGGCAGTCTTCTTATAGCCTAGGCCATCTTCATGTAGAACAACAATTCTTTTTTTCAGATCCTCAGAGAGTTCTTTGCCATGAGGTGCCATGTTGAACTTCCAGTGACCAGTATGAGGGAGTGTGAGAGTGATAACACCAAATTTTACACACCTGCTCCCCATTCACACCTGAGACCTTGTAACACTAAGGAGTCACATGACACCAGGGAGAGAAAATGGCTAATTGGGCACAATTTGGATATTTTCACTTAGAGGTGTACTCACTTTTGTTGCCAGCGGTTTAGACATTAATGGTTGTGTGTTGAGTTATTTTGAGGGGACAGCAAATTTACACTGTTAAACAAGCTGTACAATGACTACTTTACATTGAATCAAAGTGTCATATCTTCCGTGTTGTCCCAGGAAAAGATATAATAAAATATTTACAAAAATGTGAGGGGTGTACTCACGTTTGTGAGATTCTGTAGATGTACTTTATTGATCCCAAAATGGGAAATTACAGTGTAACAGCAGCATGCAGAAGACGACCAAAACAACAGAAACATACACGGCATAATAGAAAAAGGAATTACCCATTAAATGTCATTTACTTTTTAAAACCACATCAGCACTATTTGATTCCCACAATGGAAGTGAACCAATAAATCCTGGAGAGTGACTACGCACAGAGCAGAAAATTAAGAACAGTAAATTTTTCAATGAGATGGTTTTTTTTTTAAAGCTGTCACATTTTTGGGAGATTATGTGTCATGACCCGAGCGCTAATGTTGTCCGCGCTCGGGCCACGCACCATTCCTGTCAGGCTTTGACAGCGGTGTTGTTATTCTGGCTCCCCAGGCTCTGATTGGATAACGCTCGGGGGAGTTTCCTGCTGTCAAGGCCTGAACAGCTGTGCTGCATTTGCGGTCGTTAGCGGCCGGCTTTAAAAGCCGGCGCCGGCGGCAGCATCTCGCAGCAGTCTCGTCAAACGTTCGTCTAATGATCGTCAACGATTCCTTCTCATCTCATTTGTAAGTGTGTTAATCGCCTGTGATTATTGTTTGTACTCTGTTACCTTTTTCCTTATCAGACGCTGAGCGAGCGTTCCTCGTCTCAGCTGTCAACGTTCGTTCTGTACGTTAATAAGTAGTCTTGTTGTTTAGCCCATGTGGCTGGTTATCTTGTCCTTCCCTTTCCCTAACTGTAAATAAACACCTGTGCAACTTCACTGGACTGTGGCGTCTTATGCTGGCTCGTGAGGGCCAGCCGTGACATTATGTATATTTTTTCTTTTTTTTTAATTCCCTCTTTTGTCTCCATTTCTCTTTCATCCATGCATGTTTGAAATGAGTTTCGGTCTAAAAACATTTGCTTCCACCAGCATTTCAGTCAATGTTTGCCAATGGAGCTTAACTTAGGCTGACTTAGGCAAACCCTGCATAACTTAGCCCAGCACTCAGGAACTTTATACAAACTGAGCACAACTTTCACCAGCGTTTATTTCCAAATGTTGGCAAATTTTCAGCATGCTGAAAATTTTCAAGTAATACAACTTTTGCCAGCATTTGCCAACAAACAACTATCATTAACTTTTACCAACTTTTGCCAGCAGAACCAGACATTTGCCAAAAAGTCAGTAAAAGTTGGTCCAAACGTTGTAATGTGAATCCACCCTTATAGCCAGAAATGGCTCTGATGTCCAAACAACTGCTGTGAAATTGTACTTTTATCACAAAAGACTGCTAATTTGCCTCTCATTTTCTCATGTATTTGCGTCTTTTTTTCTCATCAATTTGCAATCTTTTTTCCTAGTAAGTTTGCAAGATTTTTCTCAAATATTTGGATACTTTTTTCCTTGTAAATTTGCAATTTTATTTTCCTGTAATTTGCAAGATCTTTCTGATAAATGTGAGCTACATCTGTTAATCCTTCTCCTTTGTCCACCATTCATTTTTAAATCTCTCTCTCCCTTTAGGCACCGCTCCTCAGACCAGCTGGACCCAATGGTGGACGGACTCCCTGTCTCCCTCCCCTCCTACGAGGAGGCGGTGTACGACAGCTCGGGCCAGCACATCCCCGCCTGCTCGGCCCCAGGGCCCACGCAGCTCCTGTTGGCCCAGGAGTCGCCGTTCCAGAATGGCCAGGTGGACAGCAGCCATCACCCTCTCCTGTCCGGTCAGAGCCCAGAAAACCCGCCGCCCCCGTACGAGGAGGTCCAGTCGCCCCATCCCAGAGACAGGACAAGCGACAGGGGCGTCTCAGATGATAGGGACACTTGATGGACAGACCAAAGGTTCTCATGTGACTAAATTCCTCATTTATCCAGCTGTGTATCATTGATAATTCGGCAGGTTTACGTCTGCAGACGATGGCTGAAAAACTATACCGGACTCCAGCTCTGCTGCACTTTTCCTGGTTGGCTGCAGTCGACCAGCATCAGGACCTGTCACCAGACATTTGAGATGATAAGCTCTGATTGGACAGTTTTTGGGTCGCAGAGACTTGATGGAAGAGAGTCAAAGTGCATTTACAAATGAAATGATTGATTGTATTGTGTGAATATATTTAATGAAGGAATATCAGGGGCACATTTTATAGAAATATACACTACCGTTCAAAAGTTTGGGGTCACTTAGAAATTTCCTTATTTTTGAAAGAAAAGCATTTTTTTTCAATGAAGATAACTTTAAACTAATCAGAAATACACTCTATACATTGCTAATGTGGTAAATGACTATTCTAGCTTCAAATGTCTGGTTTTTGGTGCAATATCTACATAGGTGTATAGAGGCCCATTTCCAGCAACTATCACTCCAGTGTTCTAATGGTACAACGTGTTTGCTCATTGCGTCAGAAGGCTAATGGATGATTAGAAAACCCTTGTGCAATCATGTTAGGTCTGCAATGCTGTAATTGCTGCAAATGGAGGATTCTTTGACGAAAGCAAAGTTTGAAGGAAAAAATTATTATTACAAATCATTATTTCTAACCTTGTCAATGTCTTGACTATATTTTCTATTCATTTTACAACTCATGGTGGTAAATAAGTGTGACTTTTCATGGAAAACACAAAATAATTGTCTGGGTGACCCCAAACTTTTGAACGGTAGTGCATATATATATATATATAGCACCGTGCAGCACCGTGCAGCACCGTGGGGGCTGCACGGTGGCGCAGTGGTTTAGCACTGTGGCAGCACAGTTTTACCCTCGGCCGGGGGACCGCGGGGATCATGAGATCGGGGGTTCGATCCCAGCCCCCGACCAACAGTGAGCTGTGTGGAGTTTGCATGTTCTCCCCGTGTTGCGCGGGTTTACTCCGGGATTTCTCCGGTTTCCTCCCGCACACCAAAAACATGTAGGTTTAGGGCGCTCGCGCACGCAGCGACCAGCAGCCAGTGGCTTGTCACCAGACTGCAAACCAAGTCTACCTACGGGTACAAATAAGTAACAAAAAAAAAAAAAAAATATATATATACTGTATATATATATATATATATAGTATATATATATATATACACACAGACACGCACACACACACACATATATATATATACTGTATATACAGTATATATACACATAAATAAATAATTATCAATAACTTAGAGTGGGTAACAGACAAGATCAATATTCAACACTTTTTTATTAATCTCAGCAATTGTTCAGATGATCACTTCTACATTTCATTAAAAAAATGTCCAGTTTTCACCAGTCCCTTTTAACCATAAAAAACTAAACCCTTTTAATTCATGAACTATGTTGAACCATGTTTGAAAAAGTTATGCAACATTTAAGAAAAATCAACTTTCATATTAAATAAATCTTATCACATTTTTAAAAAACTCTCAAGTTGAAAGATCTGATTGACTTTAAAACCGCAATAATAATGTTCAAAGTGAAGAATCTATCACTGCCCGCAAATATCCAAAAGTTGTTCCAAACAAGGGAGAAACGATATCACTTCAGAGGAACATGTATATTTCAAAAGCCTACAGTGAGAACAACCACCAAGCAACACTGTATTTCAGTGCAAGGAGTCAGATTATGGAACGATTTTGGACCTGAATTAAAATCATGTACAAAGCTTGGACAATTTAAACAAAAACTAAAGGAAGAAATACTCCAAACATATTTACAAGACGACATGTAAACTCACATAAGGATTGACATTTCCAGCCTGTGTTGTGTTGTAGCTTAGTTTTTCTTTTTTTCTTTTTTTCTCTGTGACACTATGTCTTAGATTTGTTTTTGAATAGTAACCGCTTAACTTAGACTAGCTCAGTTTTCTTTTTCTCTCAGTCACATTTTGTCTTAGCCTTGTTTTAAATTGTAATCGCTCTTGTCTTGTTTTCTCTTTTTTCTCCTTTGAATTCTTGGATGGAATATGGGTGGGCAATATAAGCTGCGACTTCAGCCATCACCCATTTCAGATAACTCACGTGGAATTGTATAGTAGAAGGAGTCTTTGTCTAATTTGACCTTGTTGTTATATTATACAGTTTCTTTTAACCTGTAATGTACTATCCGAAATAAATAAAATTCATTCATTCATAACTGAACAAATCTGCTGCAATTCTGCTCAAAATCTGTTACATTTAATAAACACACTTTTGTGTGTTCTTCTTCACTGGAATTATATCCATACAGTTCTTGCCAAGAATCATGCTGGAGCAACCAGCACTGTCCTTTCATGAGAAGCTAAACAGCACTGAGAGTGCTTATATGCACGGTGGCGCAGTGGTTAGCACCGCGGCAGCAGTTTACCCTCGGCCGGGGGATCGCGGGGATCGTGGGTTCGATCCCTGCCCCCGGCCAACAGTGATCTGTGTGGAGTTTGCATGTTCTCGTTTTTCATGCAAAAACATGCAGGTTAGGGAGTTAAAGGACGCTTGCGCACGCAGCGGCTGGTGGCTTGTCACCGGACTGCAGAACAAATCTTACCTATGGGTACAAGATAAGTCCAAAAAAAAAGAGTGGGTAGTGAAGTGTCGCTCCACATGCGCTTCGCCGTCGCCCCGCAAATGAAACACACGCAGCTTCCTTTCACGGTAGTAAAAAAGAACTCTTCCTCCCGCTCACTTTGAAAATGATAAATTTTCTGTGTTTTTTTTGCCATGTTTTTGGGCTTGGAAACTGCACTCCGTTCACCATCTTAACTGCCCGCTAGCTAAGCTTACACTCCACAAGCGCGAAGGTTTTGTCATGCGCACAATACTGACCTTTGAACTAGGTCAGAGTTCACCTTAACTTTACGTATAATAAACATATTTTCATTTTTTTTATTTTTAAGACATTGTCATTTTAAAATCTATATAAATGCAAGTGTGATTTTAAAAAATATAAAAAATATAAAATAAAAATAGCAGCAGAAAAAATTACATCTTAGACGCAGCTCACTTGCGAGTTGTGCTATTTTTAGAACAGGCCTGCGGGCGACTCATGTGGTCGCCGCGGGCGACTCATGTGGTCGCCGCGGGCGACATGGTGCCCGCGGGCACCGCGTTGGTGACCCCTGTTATAGACAATCATGTTAAAGGTAAAGGCTATAAGACCATCTCCAAGCAGCTTGATGTTCCTGTGACTACAGTTGCACATATTATTCAGAAATTTAAGATCCACGGGACTGTAGCCAACCTCCCTGGACGTGGCCGCAGGAGGAGACTGATAATACAAATGGTAACAAAAGAGCCCAGAACAACCTCTAAACACATTCATGGTGAACTCCAAGGTCAAGGTACATCAGTGTCAGATCGCACCATCCGTCGTTGTTTGAGCCCAAGTGGACTTCATGGGAGACGACCAAGGAGGACACCACTGTTGAAAACAAATCATAAAAAAGCCAGACTGGAATTTGCCAAATTGCATGTTGACAAGCCACAAAGCTTCTGGGAGAATGTCCTATGGACAGATGAGACAAAACTGGAACTTTTTGGCAAGGCACATCAGCTCTATGTTCACAGACGCAAAAATGAAGCATACCAAGAAAAGAACATTGTCCCTACTGTGAAACATGGAGGAGGTTCTGTTATGTTCTGGGGCTGCTTTGCTGCATCTGGCACAGGGTGTCTTTAATCTGTGCAGGGTACAATGAAATCTCAAGACTATCAAGGTATTCTAGAGAGAAATGTGCTGCCCAGTGTCAGACAGCTTGGTCTCAGTCACAGGTCATGGGTCTTGCAACAGGATAATGACCCAAAACACACAGCTAAAAACACCCAAGAATGGCTAAGAGCGAAACATTGGACTATTCTAAAGTGGCCTTCTATGAGCCCTGATCTAAATCCTATTGAACATCTGTGGAAGGAGCTGAAACATGCCATCTGGAGAAGGCACCCTTCAAACCTGAGACAACTGAAGCAGTTTGCTTATGAGGAGTGGGCCAAAATACCTGCTGAGAGGTGCAGAAGTCTCATTGACAGTTACAGAAATCGTATGATTGCAGTGATTGCCTCAAAAGGTTGTGCAACAAAATATTAAATTAAGGGTACCATCATTTTTGCCCAGGCCTGTTTCATGAGTTTGTTTTTTAAAATAATTCTGTTGAACCACAATTCAAAAGTATTGTCTGATTTTCATTGGTTAATTTTCATAGAATTTTTATTTATTACCACTTTTGTTAGATTCAAGTTATTTCTGTGACCATTGTGGGTTTTTCTTTCATTAACAGAGGGGTACCAACAATTTTGTCCACGTGTGTATATAGATTCATTACACGAGAGAGTGATATATTTCAAGTGTTTATTTTAATTTTGATGATTATGACCTACAGCTCACGAAAACCCCAAATTCAGTTTCTCAAAAAATTAAACCATAATCATCAAAATTAAAATAAACACTTGAAATATATCACTCTCAGTGTAATGAATCTATATAATCTATGGGTTTCACTTTCTGAAATGAGTGACAAAAAACATTGAACTTTTTCATGATATTCTAATTTTTTGAGATGTACCTGTATGTCCACGCAACTGAAATTGTCTGCTGAAGTCACAAAATCAATTACCGTCCACCGAATTGGGCAAAGAAATCTTCAAAATAAACATCCTAGACCTATTGTTGGCAAATTGGAGCATTTCAAGCAAAAAAAATTGGTACAGAGGAAGGACATGCAGCTTAAAAACGCTAATTATGGTCTAAATGATCAATTTCCACAGGAAATCTTGGAAAGGAGAATGAAGCTTTTTCCCATAAGAAAACCAAAAAATCCAAGAAGGTAAATGAGCTATTGTCTCTGTGGATAGATTGTATGTAGATGGCAAGTTGTTTATGGATGAAACTATAACCCCCTGGTTATTCTAGAACTTCCTTTTTTTTTCTTAGCTACAGGTGGAAAAAAGAGTGTGATTGTGTGCAGGTGTCTTATTCGATTTCAGTTTAATTTGTTAACATTTGTCTAATGTTTTTTCTTTTCTGCTGAGGTTGTTGTTTGCTTGTTTGTCTGTTATAACTAATTTTATTGAAGCTGTTAGGTCATTGTAAGTTATCTGCATTTTTTCAGCATTTACTAACCTTTATGGCTGTTTTCTCTCATTCTTCTGGTTTATAGGGAATAACTAAGTACATGCACCCAAGTCCATACACCCCATTTGCTTGCAGTTGCAAGGAAATTTAACAGAGACATCAAGCGCGCACACACAAGCATACAGTACATACGTAGGTATTGTGGCACATATGTTGGGTACATATTTTCCACAAATGTATTGCTGAATGTTTATTGTGTGCTTCACGTCTCGAGCGACAAAAGGACTGAGCCTGCAGGAGGTATCGAGGAGGTGTGAGATTTGTCCTTTGTCTCAGAGAGAGGCCCTGGAGGGATTCCCGGACCATCGAAGGCTGAGAGACAATGGTGGAGGATCAAAGGGGTTACAATGTGACTGTATGTTTGCTCAGACACCATGTGACTTGAGTTTCGATGTTCCGGAGTATAAGAGAAGTGATGTGACTGTGATCTGTCTCTTTTCTTGCTTGGAGGTTGATAGAGAATGTGTTCTGATAATAAAACTGAACCTGAGAAAAGCACATCCTCTACACTGGTGACCCTACGACGAATTATGGCCGGTGACGATTCTTCTGCACCGGACTCATCAGGAGCTGACATAACGTTCGGCTCAGGAGACGCACACACACAGGCTCAGAGTAGTTCAAATAGTTTATTGGCAACAGGGGTGAATGGATGTGTGTCTGCGAAATGTTAATGTGTTGGTGGCGGCGTCTGCTTCAGGCACAGAGGCAGGAGACCGTACAGCCAGCAACCCTATGGGAGAGAACACAGAGACACAGGGTGACAGGCACACACCAACACAGGAGGAGAATAGGCGAGGGAGAAGCTAGGGACAGATGACTGGCACAACAAGGACGGAACCCGGGAGACAGCCACCTGCAGGGCTCGGTGCAGCAGCGAGGAACGACGAGGGAACGGGGTTGTCCGCCGCCGAGGAATCCACCTGTGCACAGGGGAGCAGACTGGAAAAGATGAGGTAAGGATTTCTTACCACACAGCGTCGTGCTGAAGAGTAGGTTGCTTCTCGTTGAAGGGGGGATGAAGTCTGACGGCTTCAAGCCGAAGCTCAGGGCGAGGCGGCTTATATCCCTCGCTGCTGATGATGAACAGGTGTGCGAGGAGGTGGCGCCGCTGATGAGCGGCGCGGCGTGACAGTACTCCCCCCTCTAGCAGCGCCTCCTGGCGATGGCTCCTCTGGGTGCGCTCGGTGGAAGTCAGCGATGAGCGATGGGTCCAACACGAACGACGAGGGTACCCACTGTCGATGCTCGGGCCCATAGCCCTCCCAGTCCACCAAGTACTGCAACCCACGACCCCGGCGCCGGGAGTCCAGGATGGAGGCGACAGACCAGGCCGGATGGCCACCAATCATCCGGGGCGCGGGTTGCGCAGCAGGAGGAGGGCAAAGGGGGTCGGTGACTGCCAGCTTCACCTTAGACACGTGGAAGGTGGGATGGATGCGGAGGGAGGGGGGAATAGCCACGCGCACAGCCACCAGGTTGATGATCCGGGTGATGGGGTAGGGACCCATGAATCGCTGTGCCAGCTTCGTCCTCTCGCCTTTTAAAGTTACGTCCTGGGTTGACACGTAGACATGTTGCCCAACTCTGTACGCCGGGGCAGGTCTTCTGTGCCGGTCCGCCACAGTTCTGTTGCGCTCCGCTGTGCGTAAAAGCGCATTGCGCGCGGCAGCCCAGATGGAGCGGAACTGCCTGAGATGCGCCCTAACCGAGGGGACAGTTACCTCACTCTCCTGCACCGGGAACAGCGGGGGGTCATAACCCAGGGACGCCTTGAAGGGGGACATCCCTGTAGCAGAAGAGCGAGCGGTGTTGTGGGCGTATTCAACCCAGGCAAGATGGTTACTCCAGGACGTGGGTTTAGATGCTGTTACACAGCGAAGCGCAGCCTCCAGCTCCTGATTGGTCCGCTCACACTGCCCGTTGGATTGGGGGTGATGGCCGGAGGAGAGGCTCACCTTGGCTCCGATGGCGTTACAGAACGATCTCTAAACCTCAGAAGAAAATTGGGGCCCCCGGTCCGAGACCACGTCCACCGGAATCCCGTGCAGCCTGACCACGTGTTGGATGAGGAGATCCGCCGTCTCCAGGGCAGTTGGAAGACCTCGCAGGGGGACGAAGTGCACAGCCTTGGAGAAGCGGTCCACGATGGTCAGGATGGTGTCATAGGAATTGGAGGCTGGGAGTCCGGTGACGAAATCCAAAGCGATGTGTGACCAGGGCCTGCCAGGGACGGGCAGGGGCTGGAGCAGACCCGCTGGGGGGGCATTTCCCGACTTGTTGGTAGCACAAATTGGACAAGCCCGGGCGTAGCGGGCTGCGTCCCTCCGCAGGCCCGGCCACCAAAAGGACCGCTAGAGGAGGTCTATCATCCGGGAGGAGCCAGGGTGACAGGTGAGCTTGGAGGTGTGCAGCCAGTGGATGACTTCTCCTCAAACCGCGGATGGCACGAACAGCCTCCCCTCCGGTCCGCCGCCAGGGTCAGGTTCCACTTCCTGCGCCTTCCGGATCTTGCTCTCTATGTCCCAGGAGATGGCTCCCACGACGCACGACCTGGGCAGGATGGTGTGGAGCGTCTCCTCCGACTCCTCGGGGGTGAACTGCCTAGAGAGGGCGTCAGGCAGGCCATTCTTGGAGCCAGGCCTGAAGGTGATGGAAAACTGGAACCTGGCGAAGAACAAGGACCAGCGCACCTGGCGGGCGTTCAGGCGCTTGGCAGATCGAAGATTTTCCAAGTTCTTGTGGTCTGTAAGGACCACGAACGGCAGGTCCGCCCCCTCTAGCCAGTGGCGCCATTCTTGCAGCGCGAGCTTGATGGCCAGGAGCTCTCTGTCCCCCACATCGTAGTTCCTCTCCGCCGGGGACAAGCGCCGGGAGAAGAAGGCGCAGGGCCGTTTGGCGCCGTCGTCAGGCGACCGCTGAGATAGCACCGCCCCCACTCCTGTGTCCGAGGCATCCACCTCCACGATGCACTGCAGCGCGGGGTCGACCTGGCGAAGGACCCGGGAGGAGGAGAACTCCGCCTTCAGCGCCTGAAAGGCAGCAGCGGCCTCTTCGGTCCACCGGAACGGGACCTTAGGGGACGTGAGGCGGGTCAGTGGTCCGACGATGGAGCTGAAATTGGGGACAAAGCGGCGGTAGAAATTTGCAAATCCAACGAACTGTTGCACCTGCTTCCGTGATGCAGGTGTAGGCCATTCTACCACCGCCTTTACCTTCTCTGGGTCTGGGAGCACCTGGTCATGAGAGATGATGAAACCCAGGAAGGACGTCGTTCTGGCGTAAAATTCACACTTTTCAGCCTTCACGTATAGCCGGTTCTCCAGCAGTCTTTGGAGGACCCGCCTCACATGGACCTGGTGCTCGTCCCTGGACTTGGAGAAGATGAGAATATCGTCCAGGTAGACGAACACGAAGAGGCCGATGAAGTCCCGGAGGACGTCATTAATGAGGCGCTGAAAGACGGCAGGAGCGTTGGTCAACCCGAACGGCATTACCAGGTATTCAAAGTGGCCGTTCGGGGTACGGAAGGCTGTCTTCCACTCATCTCCCTCCCGGATCCGGACGAGGTGGTATGCGCTGCGTAGATCCAGCTTGGTGAACCAGGTCGCCCCCTGGAGGGAGTGGAAGGCAGTGTCCATGAGGGGCAGGGTGTAACGGTCCTTCTCAGTGATGTCGTTGAGAGCCCGGTAGTCTATGCAAGGGCGGAGGGATCCGTCCTTTTTCCCAACAAAGAAGAACCCTGCCCCCACGGGTGATGACGATGGGCGAATTATCCCAGCGCTCAGTAATTCTTTTAGGTAGGCGTTCATCGTCTCCTTCTCCGGTGCTGACAGGCTGTAGAGCCGACCAGAAGGTAAGGGAGCCCCCTGGCGGAGGTTGATGGCGCAGTCATAGGGCCGATGAGGGGGGAGAGACATAGCTTTAGTCTTGCTAAACACCATACCCAGGTCGTGAAATTCCGGAGGCACCAGAGACAGGTCCGGGGGTGCAGCGTCCGTAGCAGGGGGAGAAGCGGACGGAGAGCAGGCAGCGGACTGAAGGCAGGTGCCCATGCAGAACGTGCTCCATGCCGAGACCCCAGCTGACTTCCAATCCAGGACAGGGTTGTGGAGGCGTAGCCAGGGATACCCCAGGATGACGGGCAACACAGAGTTGGGCAGGATGAGAAAGGTTATCTCCTCCCTGTGGTTACCAGAGATGATCACCGGGACCGGGACGGTCTGGTGTGTGACTCTCCCAAGGGAAGCACGGGAGAGGTTGACCAGGGAGATGGGGTCTTTGAGCACCTGGCAGCGGATGCCAAATCGGGTTGCCAGGCTTTGTGAAATGAAGCTGCCTTCTGCGCCCGAATCCACCAGTGCGTGGGTGAGGTGCCCAGTGGAGTTGTGGCAGAAACGGATGGGCAGCATTAATTGAGTGTGTGAGTTTAACTGATTGAGATCTGCAAGGCCCCCTACAGTGACTCGCGGACCCCGCCGACTGGCTTTCCGTGGGCAAAGCTTCACCGTGTGTTGGTCATCTCCGCAATACATGCAGAGATCCAACTCACGGCGGCGTTGTCTCTCCGCAGGTGAAAGCTTTGTCCAGCCCGTCACCATCGGCTCCGACTCCTCGGGGCACGATGGTGGCGGCGCCGCCAGGGGGCGAGCTTGGAACAGGCGCGGCGAGGCTCCACAAGGGCGAGAAGAAGACGACTTCTGCCCTGAGGAGCGCTCGCGCAGCCTGTTATCCAAACTAATCGCTAAGGATGTCAGCTCCGCTAGCGTCTCAGGAATATCCCGCCCAGCCAGTTCATCCCTCAGATCATCATTGAGGCTGCGGAGAAAAAGGCCGCAGAGGGAGCGTTCCTCCCAGCCTACTTCCTCTGCCGCTACCCGGAAGTCGACCGCGTAGTCCGCTGCCAACCGGCTTCCCTGCTGGAGGGCGAGAAGCCAATCGACCTGGACCGTCTCGGTTGGAGTATGGTCAAAGACCTCCAGGAAGCGCCTCACGAATTGGTCATATGTGAGGGCGGCATAACTGGGCCTCGCCATTACGGCGTAGGTCCACGTTAAAGCTCGCCCCTCCAGGAGATTCCCGATATAACCAATTCGGCTATGATCTGAGGGAAAGTCTCCGGGCACACGGTGGAAAACGGACTCACACTGCATAATAAACCCCGCGCTCCGCCGAGCTTACCGCTAAAGCGGGCGGGGGTTGGAATGGGTGTGAGCCGAACCGGTGCACTCGGAGCCTGCTGGACGGCCACTGGAGCAGCAGGAGCCGCGCCACCCTGACGAGCCGGGGGAACGACTGCTGGGGGTCCAAGCAGCCCAACCGGTTAGTCAAATTTAATAATTGATTGAAAATCACCTGTTGCTGATAGGCTAATTGATCCACTCGAGCCTCGAGAGTGGAAAACCGGTGTGCGAGCCCGCCGTCTGCCGAGCCGCTCTGCTGAAGCCGTACTGACATAACGTTCGGCTCAGGAGACGCACACACACAGGCTCAGAGTAGTTCAAATAGTTTATTGGCAACAAGGGTGAATGGATGTGTGTCTGCGAAATGTTAATGTGTTGGTGGTGGCGTCTGCTTCAGGCACAGAGGCAGGAGACCGTACAGCCGGCAACCCTATGGGAGAGAACACAGAGACACAGGGTGATGGGCACACACCAACACAGGAGGAGAATAGGCGAGGGAGAAGCTTACTTGCTAGGGACAGATGACTGGCACAACAAGGACGGAACCCGGGAGACAGCCACCTGCAGGGCTCGGTACAGCAGCGAGGAACGACGAGGGAAAGGGGTTGTCTGCCGCCGAGGAATCCACCTGTGCACAGGGGAGCAGACTGGAAAAGATGAGGTAAGGATTTCTTACCACACAGCGTCGTGCTGAAGAGTAGGTTGCTTCTCGTTGAAGGGGGGGTGAAGTCTGACGGCTTCAGGCCGAAGCTCAGGGCGAGGTGGCTTATATCCCTCGCCGCTGATGATGAACAGGTGTGCGAGCATCAGCGCGGCGTGACAGGAGCCAGCCAGGCTAATGCAGCTACTGCAGTCCAGCTACCTGATTTCTGGCAGCATAGCCCGCGCTCCTGGTTTAACGCAGTCGAGGCACAGTTCCATCTTCGGGGAATTTCGGCAGACGCCACGAAATTCTACCATGTGGTTGTGAAGCTGGACAGCCACACAGCCCAGCAGGTAAAGAGCCTGATTAACCACCCACCAGACGACGACAAGTACGACGCATTGAAAGCGGCTCTCATCCGTTCCTTCACCCCCTCGCTGGGAGAGCGAGCAGAGAAGCTCCTGGCGTTGACTGAAGGCGAGGCCGAGAGACCTGCAGACCTGATGGCGAGGATGCTGAGTTTGAGAGACTCCGAAGATGATGGTTTTATTTTCGCCCACCTTTTCCTCAGGACACTGCCGTCAGCGGTGAGAGTTACCCTGGCCAGTTCACAGCTGCTGGCCCAACGAGACTACCACGAGCTGAGCCAGGAGGCGCAGCGGCTCGTCGACGCTCATAGACGACACACGGCCACGGCCACAGCAGCAGAGCTGAGCGCAGCACCCGGAGATGGCAGGGGGCCAGAGGCTGCAGCACCAGACTCACTGACGACGGCAGCGGGCGACGTCCTTTGCTTTTACCATCACCGTTTCGCTGAGAGAGCATTCCACCGTGCCAGTTCAAGCGCTCGGGAAACGCCAAGACCGGGAGTCTGTAGCAGCTGCGGCTCTCGGCGAAAAGACCAAGCTGCTCTACCTGAGGGATGAGCGATCAGGGAGGCACTTCCTGGTGGACACAGGCTCCCAGCTGAGTTTCATCACACCCTCCTATGCTGACCGGCTGGCGCCTTCCAGTGGTCCCCTGGTGTCGGCGGTGAATGGCTCGGCGATTAAGACCTTCGGGGAGAAGACTCTGCTCCTGTCTCTACACGGCCAAACATTCGAGTGGACTTTTGTCATAGCAGCAGTCAGTTTCAACATGTTAGGTGCTGATTTTTTATGCTCACATGGTTTATTGGTTGATCTTGCTAATAGACGTCTTTTCACTCTATTTCCTGCACAGCCCGGTCGGCTCTGCCGACTGCACAGGCCAACGTCATAGCCGCAGGTGGTAAGTTTCACGCACTGCTCACTCAGTTCCCAGCACTCACAGTCCCAATGTTTTCAGCGACAGTGGCTAAACATGGGGTGGACCATTTTATCACTACCACCGGGCCGCCAGTTTTTGCAAAAGCTCGGCGCTTGGACTCAGCTAAACTGGCCATAGCGCACGAGGAGTTCGCCAACTTGGAAAAACTGGGCATTATTAGACGTTCTAAAAGCCCCTGGGCTTCACCGCTACACATGGTCCCAAAGGCTGATGGTTCGTGGCGACCTTGCGGTGATTTCCGCAGGTTGAATAATGCCTCAGCGCACGACCGCTACCCGATCCCGCACATCCAAGATTTTTCGGTTCATTTGGCGGGGGCGTGCATTTTTTCTAAAATAGACTTGGTGCGTGGTTACCACAAGGTCCCAGTGCGCGCTCAAGATATACCCAAAACTGCGGTAATAACTCCTTTTGGGGGTTTTGAGTTTTTGCGTATGCCTTTTGGATTAAAGGGCGCCGCGCAGACGTTCCAGCGTATGACGGACGCGGTTCTACGCGATCTTCCTTTCGTGTTCGTCTACCTGGACGACATTTTGGTAGCCAGCACGTCCGAAGACGAGCACGAAAGCCAGCTCACAGAGGTTTTTCGGAGGCTTGCAGAGCACGGGTTAATAATTAACCCAGCGAAGTGCCAGTTTGGGGTGGCGCAAATTGATTTTTTGGGGCATCGCGTTTCACCAGAAGGAGCGGTCCCTCTGCCCGATAAAGTATGCGCAATAACGGATTTTCCCCGACCTCAAACGGTTAAAGCGTTACAGGAGTTTTTGGGAATGGTTAATTTTTACAACCGTTTCCTCCCAAGCGCGGCGCAGCTCATGCAACCATTGTATGCTGCATTTAAGAAGCAAAAACCCACAAATAAAATCGAATGGTCTCCGGATCGGGAGCACGCGTTCTCCCAAGTCAAAACAGCCCTGGCAAATGTGGTTTTGTTGGCACACCCAGTCCCAATGGCCCGCATGGCGCTCACTACTGACGCTTCCGATTTAGCGGTGGGGGCGGTCGTTGAACAGTTTGTAGCAGGGACCTGGCAGCCGCTCGCGTTTTTCAGCAAAACCTTGTGCGATAGTGAGCGAAAATACTGCGCGTTCGACAGGGAGCTTTTAGCCCTACACTTGGCCATTCGCCATTTTCAGTTCTGATTGGAGGGGCGCCATTTCACCGCGTGTGTGGACCACAAGCCGCTAACGTTTGCGATGGCCAAGATTTCAGAACCTTGGTCGGGCCGGCAGCAAAGACAGCTGGCCGCGATATCGGAGTTCACCACCGATATCCAGCATGTCGCAGGTAAACATAATGTAGTGGCAGACTGTCTCTCGCGTGCTGTGGCGGCACCAGGCCCCATGGGGGCGGACTCTGCAGCCGTGGCTGCGGGGCTAGGTAGCGGCGCGGAAGCGCACGCAGCCCCGGTCCGCGTAGGTTTGGATTATGCAGCCATGGCCGCAGAGCAGGTTAGCGATGCGGATGTGCGTGCGCTCCAGTCTGGACCAACAGGGTTAAGGCTGGAGGACAGAGTGCTGCAAATGGGTATGCCTCCCCTAATCTGCTATGTCTCCATGGGTCGTCCACGCCCCGTGGTACCAGCCACGTGGCGTCGCCGCGTTTTTGACTCAGTCCACTCCCTGGCGCACCCCGGGGTGCGCGCATCGATCAAGATGGTGGGTGAGAAATTTGTTTGGCCGGGGTTGCGTAAACAGGTCAAGGAGTGGGCGGCAACCTGTGTAGCGTGTCAGCGAGCCAAAATACACAAGCACACTAGAGCTCCTTTGGAGCCTTTTCACATCCCGGCTAAGCGCTTTGATCATGTGCATGTCGACTTGGTGGGCCCCCTTCCGTTGTCACAGGGGTACACACACCTTTTGACAATGGTGGATCGTACCACGCGCTGGCCAGAAGCGGTTCCTGTGGCATCCACCACTGCGGAAGAAGTCGCACGCGCGTTTTTAACAGCTTGGGTTGCGCGTTTTGGAGTTCCGTCGGACATAACGTCCGATAGGGGCCCTCAATTTGTTTCCAAACTCTGGTCATCGATGGCCCGCAGCCTAGGGGTGAAGATTCATCGCACTACCGCGTATAACCCCCAGGCTAACGGTTTATGCGAACGTTTTCATAGGTCATTGAAAGCGGCCCTCAGAGCGTCGCTTATGGATACAAATTGGGTTGACAAACTTCCATGGGTTTTATTGGGGTTGCGTTCTGCACCTAAGGAGGATTTGCAGGCCTCCCCAGCTGAGTTAGTTTTTACACAGCCTCTCCGTTTACCTGGTGAATTTCTCCCTGACAACCCTGCACCAAATTGCCCCCCCGCTCAGCTGTTGCAGAGCGACACAGGATCAAACACACTCCCTGGCCCGGTTCATCACAGTTTCCCACGCGTTTTTGTGCCAAAGGCTTTAAAAAATGCAGAGTTTGTTTTTGTTAGACATGATGCTCATCGCCCAAATTTGCGGCCACCTTATGATGGACCTTTCAGAGTGCTGGAAACAGGAGAGAAGCATTTTTTGCTAGATTTGGGAGACAGGAAGGAGTTGATTTGTATAAACAGACTTTAACCTGCTTTCATTTTGGCTGATGAACAAGTGCAGTTGGCGAGAGCCCCCCGTCACGGTAGACCACCGAGAAGGCTTTCTCCAGAACCCCCACAGAGTTTGGCTAACAGTTCTAATCCACAGGTGCAGGAAGACACTGCAGAAGCAGCAAGGCCGGCTTACAGCAGATATGGCAGGAGGTTTAGACCTAGGCAACTGGTGGATTGAATTTTTGTTATGTGGTAATGTTTTTTTTTTTATGCCATGCATCTCTGATTATGTTGTCCCATATTAAACGTTTGGGGGGGTTATGTGGCACATATGTTGGGTACATATTTTCCACAAATGTATTGCTGAATGTTTATTGTGTGCTTCACGTCTCGAGGGACAAAAGGACTGAGCCTGCAGGAGGTATCGAGGAGGTGTGAGATTTGTCCTTTGTCTCAGAGAGAGGCCCTGGAGGGATTCCCGGACCATCGAAGGCTGAGAGACAATGGTGGAGGATCAAAGGGGTTACAATGTGACTGTATGTTTGCTTAGACACCATGTGACTTGAGTTTCGATGTTCCGGAGTATAAGAGAAGTGATGTGACTGTGATCTGTCTCTTTTCTTGCTTGGAGGTTGATAGAGAATGTGTTCTGATAATAAAACTGAACCTGAGAAATAAACCCAGCCTCATCATTGAGCACATCCTCTACAGTATATATTTTATACACAACATACAGTACATATACACATACAGTACAGTATATGCATACATTATGGACATATGATCACATAGGCACATTTAGTTAGCCTTTAACACAAAACCAGTTAGTGAAAACATGTCCATATTTAAGTTTGTCACGTGGAACATTTGTGGAATTGGTACCAGGGAAAAGATGCTAAAAGTTGTTTGTTTTGTTTTTTTCCCTTGTCTGTCAGGCAGCTAGGCAAGCAGAACAGCAATTTGTCACCCTTACTGTGCCAAAACAGATTTACTTTGCCAAGAGGAGCTTATACAGTACCTAACTATGTATGTAAACTCCTCCTGTAATAACTTTAAATACTTTATTTTAATTATTTTACCCATGGAAGACCCGGCAGGATGGGGAAGAGGGACAGGAAATGTGTAGAGGGGGAAAGAAAAGGGAGGGCAACAGACAAAAAGACAAACAAACCAACAATTAAACAAAAGACAAACTGCTTCTTCCACCAAAGATATCTCAATCCAAGTCTGGTTTCCGCACCTGTTAAAGGAGAGACACTTGTGCATGTACGTCTGCCTGCGTATATATGAGAGCGTGCAAAATAAGTGTGTGCGAGTGGTTTGTCAGGAAACATACGAA
Source organism: Pholidichthys leucotaenia (assembly GCA_020510985.1). Taxonomy (NCBI): domain Eukaryota; kingdom Metazoa; phylum Chordata; class Actinopteri; order Cichliformes; family Pholidichthyidae; genus Pholidichthys; species Pholidichthys leucotaenia. The sequence continues at coordinate 293,198,461 of CM035847.1, forward strand.
GCGGGGGACCGGTCACAGCAGCTCTCCCCCCGGGAACCCTGAGCAGGCAAGGTAGCGCCACCAACCCCCACAGGGCACAAATGTCCGAGGTCAGCAAGCCCCAGGAAAGCAAGGCATCCGCCCCTGGAGGGATGATTGAGGGAGGCCAGGTTGCCAGGTCGCCAGCCGGCTGACGCGGCGAGCCCACAGCCCCGGACCTGCCTGCCCCCCCCCCCCCCAGTGGGGCCAATGCCTGCCCCGGGCCCCAGGTGCCAGGAGGCCAGTGACCCCACCCCCGGGCCGGAGACCGGCCCGCCCCCCCCCCCCCGCCCCCCCGGCGCAAGCCCCACCAGGCACCCCCATAGCCGGCCCGCCTCCTCCAGCACCACAGCCGCACACCTCGGGGACCCCCATGCCCAAAAAAGTCCCCCCGCCCAGGGGAGCCCACATTGCCGAGAGGCATTACCCCCCTTAATCCAGCGCCTCCCGACTCGCAGACACACCCCTCCCCACACCTTCACACCCACATGCTCCCATGTGCACCCACCATCATCATCATCATCGGCGGTCACTCGTAGTCAAGTATGACTGTCCTCCCTCTTGGTCCTTGTGGGTCTTCAGGTGGGCATAGAGGCCAATTCTGGACCCGATTATTCTGCTGCAATGTGGGCAGGGGAATGTAATGGTGGTGGGTTTGGGTTGGTCCTGATTGTTGGTTGCTCTCTCCTTCCTGAGTCTGCGTTTGTCTTGTGCAGTATGATGGAGGTCAGCGCTGTACTGTGCGGCACCCTCACGGACAATGTTTCTCCAGGTCGCCCTGTCGGTTGCCATATTTTCCCAAGCTTTTAGGTCTATGTGGAACTTCTTTAGGTTTGTTTTTATGTTGTCCTTAAATCTCTTCTTCTGGCCTCCTGGAGCCCGCTTCCCTTCAGCTAGCTGGGAGTACAGGACTTGTTTTGGGAGGCGAAAGTCAGGCATTCGGATAACATGACTAGTCCATCTGAGCTGGTTTTGGGCAATGGTGGCAGCCTCCTCCAAGATGCTGGTGTTGGTGCGTCTATCCTCCCAACTAATCCTGAGGATTTTTCGGCGGCATCTCTGATGGTGTGCCTCAAGTGCCTTTAAGTGCCTGCTGTATGTAGTCCAGGCTTCTGATCCATACAGGAGAGTGGGGAGCACCACCGCTTTATAAACCAGGATTTTGGTATTCACTTGGAGATCGCGGTTCTCAAAGACTCTCCTCCTTAGCCTTGAGAAAGCCCCACTGGCACTGCTGAGGCGGTGGTGTATTTCATCATCGATGATGGCTTTTGATGAGAGGAGGCTGCCAAGATAAAAGAAGTGGTCCACATTTTCCAGTCGGATGTTATCAATGGAGATGTTTGGGGGTATGGCAAGTGTACTGCAGTTTGGTGATGGCTGGTGGAGTATTTGTGTCTTTTTTATATTGACGGCCAAACCGAGCTGTTTGTATGCTTTGGCAAAGGCAGACAAGATGCACTGAAGGTCCTCTTCTGAGAGGGCTACGAGAGCGTTGTCGTCAGCATACTGCAGCTCCATGATGGAGGTTTGACCTTTAGCTCTAAATCGGTTAATGTTGAGAAGTTGACCGTCGATTCTGTACATGATTTTGACTCCCGGGAGCACATGTTGGTTTGTGAGATGGAGAATAGCAGCAATATAGATGGAGAATAATATTGGAGCGATGACACATCCCTAAAAATCTCCTTGGTGGCCGGGCCCCGGGGGTGGACAAGATTCGCCCTGAGTACCTCAAGGCCCTGGATGTTGTTGGGCTGTCATGGTTGACACGCCTCTGCAACATTGCGTGGAGGTCGGGGGCAGTGCCTTTGGCATGGCAAACCGGGGTGGTGGTTCCTCTCTTCAAAAAAGGGGACCGGAGGGTGTGCTCCAACTTTAGAGGGATCACACTCCTCAGCCTCCCTGGGAAGGTCTATGCCAAGGTACTGGAGAGGAGAGTCCGGCCGTTGGTCAAACCTCGGATTCAGGAGGAGCAATGTGGTTTTCATCCTGGCCATGGCACATCGGACCAGCTCTTTACCCTCTCGAGAATTCTCGAGGGTTCGTGGGAGTTTGCCCAACAAGTTTACATGTGTTTTGTGGACTTGGAGAAGGCATTTGACCGCGTCCCTCGTGGTTTTTTGTGGGGAGTGCTTTGGGAGTATGGGGTATCGGGCTTGTTGTTACGAGCTATTTGGTCTGAGTTTGGTTCGTATTGCCAACACTCGGTCGGACTCATTCCCAGTGAGAGTTGGACTCTGCCAGGGCTGCCCTTTGTCACCGATCCTGTTCATAATTTTTATGGACAGGATTTCTAGTCGCAGCCAGGGAATGGAGGGTGTCATGCTTGGTGACCACAGGATCTCATCTCTGTTGTTTGCAGATGATGTTGTCCTGTTGGCCTCATCCAGCAATGACCTACAGCTCTTACTGGGATGGTTTGCCGCTGAGTGTGAAGCGGCTGGGATGAGAATCAGCACCTCCAAGTCCGAGTCCATGGTTCTCAGTTGGAAAAAGGTGGATTGTCCTCTCTGGGTTGGGGACAGGCTCCTGCCCCCAGTGGAGGAGTTTAAGTATCTTGGGGTCTTATTCACGAGTGAGGGGAAAATGGAGGGAGAAATTGACACACGGATCGGAGCAGCATCTGCAGTGATGTGGATGTTGTACCGGTCTGTTGTGGTGAAGAGGGAGCTTAGTTCTAAGGCAAAACTGTCGATTTACCAGTCACTCTACGTTCCTACTCTCACCTATGGTCACAAGCTTTGGGTAATGACCGAAAGAACGAGATCGCAGATACAAGCGGCTGAAATGAGCTTTCTCCGTAGGATTGCTGGACTCACCCTCAGAGATAGGGTGAGGAGCTCAGTCATCCGGGAGAGGCTCAGAGTAGAACCGCTGCTCCTCCACATTGAAAGGAGTAAGTTGAGGTGGAATGGGCATCTGATTAGGATACCTCCTGGACGCCTCCCACTTGAGGTGTTTCGGGCACGTCCCACTGGGAGGAGACCCCGGGGCAGACCCAGGACTTGGTGGAGAGACTATGTCTCCCAGCTGGTCTGGGAACGCCTTGGTATCCTCTCTGAAAAGCTGGAGCAGGTGGCTGGGGAGAGGGAAGTCTAGGCTTCTCTGCTTGAACTGCTGCCTCCGCGACCCGGACCTCCGGAAAAGCGGTAGAAGATGGATGGATGGATGGATAGATGGATTTTCTTTATAAATATGCAACTTTTTTCTCATGAATTTGAAACATTTTAAAATCTGCCAACTTTTTTCTCATAAATTAACATTTTTTCCTCATAAATTTGCAACATTTTCCTCATATATTTGCAACTTTTTTCTTTTAAATCTAACCTTTGTCATAAATTTGCATCTTTTTTATCATGAAAAAAATTCTTCAAAATGTTCCATGTAAACTTTCAACCTTTTTTCCCCCTCATACATTTTGAACTTTTTTCCACCAAAAACTGACCTTTTTTCTCATAAATTTGCAGCTTGTTCTTATAAAATTTCAAGTTTTTGATCATAAATTTGTGACTTTCTCATTTGCAACTTTTTCCCTCATAAATTTTCAATGTTTTTCTTTCAAATCTGCAACTTTTTCTGTTTCTGTTTTTTCCCCTCATAATTTTGCTACTTTTTTCTTTTAAATTTGCAACATCACTATATAATTCAAGAAATCTCTGTGACTATGTGACGATGGATTTGACAACGTCACGATCATAAGACTTCTCCGAACATGCAGAAGTTTAGGAGGGGAAATCTTTAATAAACGTTGATAGGGGTCATAGCTATGACATAGGAGATGTGCGTCTATGATGTCCTCTATGACATCACAGATACACTACGTTCTGATATGAGGTCATAGAATTCCTGTCACATGACCAACGACAGACTCGGCCAGAGACAGAGTGATGATACAGAGTGACGCACGTGGCGGTAATCAGTGTTGGGTGTAATCCGTTACTTTATAATGCATTACAGTAATCCAATTACTGTTCGGTGTAACGCAGTAATGTAACACATTAGTCTGATAAATGGTAGTAATCCCTTAACAGTTACTAATCCGAAAGAGATCGCCTTACTAGTGTTTCTTTTTAACGACTTACAAAGTGGGGAAACAACTGCACTGCCAATAAGTAATTACTCTTTGCATTGCACACACAATGATATCAAATATAGCTCAGTGGTTAAGACATTAGTTTACAAAGCAATGACTTTTTTAGCAGACCTGGTTCAAATCCCATTGAGGGCCGTAATCAATCAATCTTTATTGTCATGATGCTATACATACAACTGTAGTGCAAGCAAGATGAAATTGTGTTTCTCTAGGCATCCATATATATATAAAAAGAACATAATGTAAAACATACTCACCCCCCTCACCCCCCACCCCAACAGCCATTCACACATCCCTGAGACACATTTGGTTTTTACAGTAATATTAACTTATTACAGTTGCAGTTTATGGTGATAATAACTGCATATATGTAAAATACCAATTAAAATGGCTAAGTGAGTCAAGGTAGCTGAGTGAAATAAATACTTAAAGTAACTAGAATTATAATATACATATAGTATACATAATGTCCATAAAGTGCAGTAATATGTATAAAAGATTCCAGATCAACTGTTCAGCATCCTAACAGCTTGTGGAAGGAAGCTGTTAACCAGTCTGGTGGTTCTACCCCTGATGCTCTGGAATTGTTTGCCAGATGGCAGCAGTTCAAAGTGTTTATGCAGAGGGTGAGAGTGGTCCTTAACAATGTTCATTGCCCTGCACCTACAATGGCTCTGAAAAAGTTCTTGGACAGAGGGGAGGGAAACTCCAATTACCCTCTCAGCTCCCTTAACTATCCTCTGCAGGGCATTTTTGTCTGACATACTGCAACTGGAGTACCATGTTGCAATGTAGTACGTCAGAACACTCTCCACCACACCTCTGTAGAAGGTCCTGAGGATGTAGACGGGGAGAGAGGCCTGTTTGGGTTTCCTCAAGAAGTGCAGTCTCTGCTGGGCCCGCTTCCTGATCACCAAGGAATTCTTGCTCCAGGTCAGGTCCTGCGAGTTCTGCACTCTGAGGAACTTGATGTTCTCCACTCTCTCCACCGAACGGCCTTTGATGCAGAGAGGGACGTGTTCAGGCCGTGACTGCCGGAAGTCAATAATCATCTCCTTCGTTTTGTCCACGTTGAGCACCCCTCTCACTTCTTCCCTGCACCTTGATTCCTCATTCCTCTGAATAAGTCCCACCAATGGTATGTCGTCCGCAAACTTAATAATCTGGTTCCCCTCATGTCTGGACACACAGTCATGTGTTAGAAGTGTGAACAACAGTGGGCTGAGTACACAGCCTTGAGGGGATCCAGTGGTCAGCATGATGGAGTTGGAGATGTAGTTTCCAACATGGACAGACTGAGGTCTCTCGGTCAGAAAATCCAGGATCCAGAGACATGTGGCGGTGTTCAGACCAAGAAGGAGTAATTTCTCCATCAGTCTCTGGGGAATAATGGTGTTAAATGCTGAACTGAAATCAATGTACAGGAGTCTGGCATAGGTGTCTTTCTGATCCAGGTGGGTAATGACAGAGAGCAGGGTGGTGACTATAGCATCCTCTGTGGAGCAATTTGAACGATCCGCAAACTGGAGTGGGTCATGTGATGCAGGGAGGCAGGCTGTGATGTGTGGTTTGACAAGCCGTTTAAAACACTTCATCACAATTTGTGTCAGTGCGACAGGATGATAGTCATTCAGACAAGACACAACTGGTTTCTCTGCCACTGGTACTATGATAAAGGTCTTAAAGCATCTAGGAACGATGGCCTGACTAAGGGAGATGTTATAAATGTCAGTCAAGACATCCGCCAACTCGCTCATGCAGACTCGACGCACACGTGCCAGGATGTTGTCCGGACCTGCAGCTTTACGTGGGTTGACCCTGATTAGGGTCCTCTGTGTGTCCGCTGCGTTGATGGTGATAGCTGGCCCCACAGATGGTGGAGATGGGCCAGCCCTCCCTCTGATTGTCGGGTTTGATGCTTCAAAACATGCAAAGAAGTTGTTGAGCCTGTCTGGAAGCAAAGCGTCATCATCATCAACCCCCTGCCTAGACTTATAATCCGTCAATGCCCAAACTCCCTGTCACATCCGTTTGGTGTTCCCTGTGTCACAGAAATGTCCCTGGATTTTCTCCGCATAGGTGCGTTTCGCCGTCTTAATTCCCTTTGAGAGCGCAGACCTGGCTGAGCGGAAGGCAATCCTGTCCTCCGCTCTAAAGGCTGCATCTCTGGCTGTGAGCAGCGAGCGCACCTCTGCAGTCATCCAGGATTTATAGTTGTCCCATGCAGTGAAGGTCTTCACTATAGTGACATCCTCTGTGCACTTCGCGATGTAGCTGGTGACCGTTTCAGCATACTCCTCCATATTAATCCTGTCTCCCTGAGAGGCTGCTATTTTGAAAACCTCCCAGTCTGTATGCAGAAAACAGTCCTGGAGTGCCGAGGCTGCACCCTCTGGCCAAGTCCTGATTTGTTTCTCTACTGGCCTGCTGCACTTCAGTAAGGGTTTGTAGGCAGGCACCAGCATCACGGATAGGTGGTCAGAATGGCCGAGGTAGGGGCAAGATGTTGCCTTATATGCATCTGGGAAGTTTGTGTACACCAAGTCCAACATATTCTCTCCTCTGGTCTTAAAATCCACATATTGTTTGAACTTAGGGAGCACAGTCTTTAAACTGGTGTGATTAAAATCCCCTGCAACTTCCACAAAACTGTCCGGGTGTGAAGTTTGAAATTCACTGATAGCATCATACGGCTCTCCGAGTGCCTCGTTAGCATTAGCTTTACCATTAGCACTAGGAGCTATGTAAACAGCAGCTACAAACACGTTGGTGAATTCTCTCGGCAGATAGAATGGCCGGCAATTCACAATTAGGAACTCCGCCAACGGAGAACAGTGTTTAGTTGCTAACGTGGCATTAACACACCAGTTCTTATTAATATAAATACATAGCCCCCCCCCCCCCGGCTCTTAAATGTGTAGTTTGGGCATATACAGTTTAACTTATGTGGAAATATGGCACATTTCATTGACGCTATCTGAAAGTAATCCAGAAGTAATCTGTAATTGATTACTTTTGATAATGAGTAATTAAGTAAAGTAAGGGATTACATTTTTTTAAAAGTAACTAATAATTGGTAATGAATTACTTTTTTGAGTATTTAGCCCATCACTGGCGGTAATGCACCTGTAAACTGGTTGCCAACTGCCAATCAAATATAAAAGAAGAAGAAGAAGAGTTCTGAATTCAGCCTGAGTTGTGCGTTAGTCATTTAGGATGAAGTTTTGGTTTGTATACTTTATTGATCCCCAGAGGGGAAATTGAGGGCGTGGTTGTTGTGGCTTCTGCTTCAGCGTGAAGAAAACTTTCAGGTGTTTGTCCAAAGTGACCAGAGTTGGGTGTTTGTTTCAGTTTTGGAGGAGGTGAGAGGTTGAAGCTGGGCTGGGGTATTTCGTAAGATGGTTTTTTGTGGGAGAATTAGTTCACATTTAAAGGAGGACTTTTTTTGGATCAATGTTTAACGTTTGCTTCTTTATAAAAGGGACAGTGCATATTAATGAACACTAGTGCATACCTGTGCATGCCCATGCACACCTCTATATATGCCTATAGAAACTAAGTATAAGCAAGTATTTCTGCATGCCCATAGAAAGCAGGTGTAAGCAAGCGTGTCACGACTCGTTCAGTGATGCCTGCCTTTGGTCTTTGATGATGTTATAGCGAGTCCTACTATCTTTGATGATGTCATAGTGAGTCCTATTGACTTTGATGATGTCATAGTGAGTCCTTTGATCTTTGATGTCATGCCACTCATTCAATGATGCCTGCCTTTGATCTGTGATGCCTGCCTTTGATCTTTGGTGATGTCGTAGCGAGTTCCTATGATCTTTGGTGATGTCATAGCGAGTCCTATGATCTTGGATGATGTCATAGCGAGGCCTATGATCATGACGTGAGTGTGTCTACCACTATGGTGTTTATACACATCATAGGCGAATCCTATGATCTTTTAGCAAGTCCTATGGTTGTGACAGACACACAGATACACAGAGATTTTTTGAATTATATGTACCAGTGCATACCTGTGCATACCCGTAGAAACCAAGTATAAGCAAGTATTTCTGCATGCCTGCCTTTGTACTTTGAAATGGTTACCATGGCAACAGTAACCATGGTGATGCCTGACTTTGATCTTTGACAGGGTTACCATGGCTACCCGTAGAAAGTAAGTATAAGCAAGTATTTCTGCATGCCCGTAGAAAGCAAGTGTAAGCAAGCATTTCTGCGTGCCTGCCTTTGACCTTTGACATGGTTACCATGGCATCAGTAACCATGGTTATGCCTGTCTTTGATCTTTGGACATGATTACCATGGCAACAGTAACCATGGTGAAACCTGCCTTTGATCTTTGACATCACCACTTGTTCAGTGATGCCTGCCTTTGATCTTTGATGACGTCATAGCAAGTCCTATTGTCTTTGATGATGTAATAGTGAGTCCTATGATCGTGACACACACAAAGTCCTATGATTGTGACACACAGACAGACACAGATATTCTTGAATTATGATGCCCGCATTTGATCTTTGCTGATGCCATAGCCAGTCCTATGATCATTGATGAAGTCGTAGCAAGTCCTATGATCGTGAGTGATGCCTGCCTTTGTTACATAGGAATATCATAGGACATTTCACACAAGGAGTCTTTATATATAGGAACATAATAGGACATCATGCAGAGATCATAGGAACATCATAGGCGGTCCTATAATCTTTGGCCATGACACACTGACATACACACACACTGACAGATTTCTTGAATTTATAGAGTGATGATATAGTGGGGCAGCACGGTGGTAAAGTGGTTAGCACTGCGGCAGCACAGTAACTCACCCTTGGCTGGGGGATCCTGGGTTCAATCCCAGCCCCCGACCAACAGTGATCTGTGTGGAGTTTGAATGTTCTCCCTGTGTCTGCATGGGTTTACTCTGGGATTTCTCCAGTTTCCTCCCACATGCCAAAAAACGTGCAAATTAGGTCAACTGGCATCAAATTGGGGATTCTAAATTGTCCTTAGGTATGACTGTGAGAGTGAATGGTTGTCTGTTTCTCTGTATTGGCCCTGTGATGGACTGGCGATCTGTTCAGTGTGTAGCCTGCCTCTCGCACAAAGATGCTTGGATACACTCCAGCCCCCCGCAACCCTAAAAGGATTAAGTGGAAGAAGATGGATGGATGGATGATAGAGTGATAAGCTATGTAAATATGCAGATGAGGAAAAACAGACAAACAGATATATAGAGAGTGTGTGGCGGTAAAGTGCATCGAAGAGTGAAGTACGGGAGGGTGGCAGTTCAAGGAGTGTGTGGCATGAAGAGGTGGCAACTCTGCTGAAGAAGAAGAAGGCGATTCGACCAGGACACAAATTCAACTAGGGAGGAATGGAGGTGGGAAGCGAGGAAGACGAAGTTTGGAGCACGGTGGAGTCTAAAAGAAACAAACGTAGACTTCAAGAAACTCAATCAAGACCATTATCAAGTACTGAGGAATCAGAGGATGAACGATCCCAGAATGAAGAGAAGGAGTGTAAAGTAATAATTAAACTTACTCAGTAAGGGGCATTGTTTCATGAGTGGATCCTAATAAAGCTCACAAATGCAATTAATGGGTTACTTGGAGAAGTTTTAAATGCAAAGGTTCTTCGAAGTGGTTCATTTCTTTTTGCATATAAAGATAGGGTTCAACAGGGAAAAGCAATCTTTCGCTCAGATGGAGGGAAAAATTGTGCAGTGTTCATGAGAGGAGTGATATTGGGCATTTCAACGGCTGTCTCCACTGATGAAATAATGACGAACTTAAGTGGAGCAAAAGTGACAGAGGTACGGAGATTGAAAGCTAATAGAAATGGCAAAAAATGTGATAGTCTGTCAGTAATGTTAAAATTTGATGAAACAAGACTGCCAAGTAAGGTGTATATTGGCTACATGAGCTATGAAGTCAGACTTTACGTTCCTCCTCCACTCAGATGTTTCAAATGTCAAAAGTTTGGTCATGTAGCAGCCATGTGCAAAGGTAGACAACGATGTGCCAGACAGATGCTCCAGTGAACATGAATATGGCAAGTGTGAAAGAGGAGCCAAATTAAAGTGCTGTAACTGCGGTGGTGAACATAGTTCTGCATATCGAGGTTGTCAAGCCAGCAAAAGAGTAGCAGAAATTCAGCAGTCTCCCAGGGACTAACATATGCAGAAGCTGCGGAAAAGTTGCCAGCTAAAAAAGTGGGAGTGGACTCAAACAGGGAAAGTGTGCAGATTGCAGTGCATGCAGCAGAATTAATGAAGATACTCTGGTTTTGAAGGAAAATAATTTTGTCTTATTAGTGGTAGATGTGATAAACTGCACTGCACAGACTTCCAAGAAAACAGAAAAAATCAAAATCATTGTGAAAGAAAGAAAAATATCTTGGCATTAAGGGGCTACAGTGGGAAGCAGTTGAGGACTTGTTAAGTTCAAAGACATCATGGGCTGGTGGATCAACCACCAATCAAGTCTAAAAGAATAATAATAACAAGATGAGACAAAGATACGGACTACAGCTAGAAGAAGAATAATGAGATGAGACGCAGATACGAGATTATTCTTCTTCTTCTTTTAGATTTGATTGGCAGTTGGCAACAAGCTTACAGGTGCATTACTGCCACTGACTCGATTATCATCACTCTATATCTTCTTCTGTTAGATTTGATTGGCGGTTGGCAACCGGCTCAAAGGTGTATTCATATAAGATCTGAACCACTCCTTATGTGTGAAAAAATTATCCGTCCTTGGACTGTGTCATCTTCTCTCAGATTTGATTGGTGGTTGGCAACCAGCTCAAAGGTGCATTTCCACCACTGACTTGATTTTGTTTTCCTCATAGCTTTGTGACGTTTTCCTCATAGCTTTGTGACATTTTCCTCAAAGCTTTGTGACATTTCCTCATAGCTTTGTGATGTTTTCCTCATAGCTGTGTGACGTTTTCCTCTGATCGCCTTGTGACGTCCTCATCTTTTCATGACAATTTCCTCATAGCTTTGTGATGTTTTCCTCATCGCTTTATGACATAATCCTCATAGCTTTGTGACACGAGATTAATAAAAAAGGTCAAAAAGCTATGAGGAAAACGTCATTAAGCTATGAGGAAAACACCACAAAGCGATGAGGAAAACATCACAAAGCTATGAGGAAAACGTCATAAAGCTATGAGAAAAATGTCACAAAGCTATGAGGAAAACGTCACAAAGCTATGAGGTGTAGCAAAATTTAATTATAAGGGTGATAATTGAATCGGTGAATTCAAAAAGGGCCCAAGTCCCCTTTGAAACAGTGTGGACTTGGGCCCTTTTTGAATTCACCGATTCAATTGATGAGTTAGCACCTGTGAATGGACGGTTATAAACAAGACAACTATGGGAAGCTTCAAAGAGAAGAAGAAGAAGAATGGGACCGCATTTATGTCTGTGTTCGGCTGGCGGTAGGATTGCTGTTTGTGGCGGTTAGCAAAAACTGTATGCTGTCTGTAACATTATGGCATCTAGGCTCTGATGGGTACAATAACGATGAGGGGGGCTGGACACTATCCAGGCCTGGGGGCAACAAGACTTAGAAGCGGGTCAGATGACAGTGATGTGGGAGGAAGTAACAATGCGAAGAAAACACGAACTGGCAAAAATGGATGGCAGTTTGAGGATGTAGGGAATGACTGCAAGGTTGTCATTGAGTTCAATCAGGGTGGGGGGCACTATCACCCGGTTAAACTAACAAAAGCAATTGAGAAAGAAATTGGGAGAGTTAAGTTTGCAAAGTTCTTGAAGAATAACAAGCTGTTAATTCATGCTACAAGTAAACAGCAACAGAAAATACTGACAATGACATGTCTAAATGGAGAACAAATTAAGGTGCATGTTCCTGGCATGACAGCTAACGTGAGGGAAGTTATATCAGGTGTCCCTTTGTGGGTGTCTATGGAAGAAGTGAAAAACGAGATCCAAGGAGGAAAGGTGAAGGATGTGGAAAGGCTACAGAGTAAAAAAGAAGGTTTGCTGAAGGACACACAGTCTGTCATGATTCAGTTTGAGGAAACACTCCCTAAATCAGTTCTAATAGGATACATGTATTACAGTGTCAGAGAAAACGCCCCAAAGCCACTCAGGTGCTACAAATGTCAAAGGATGGGTCACACTATTCAGCAATGTAAGGGAAAGTTAAGATGTGCTAGATGTGGAGGCGAGCAGGAATATGGTAAATATGACAAGGACGCCAAAGTAAAGTGTTGCAACTGCGGGGGTGAGCACAGTGCTGCATATGGAGGATGTGTTGTGTAGAGGGAAGCTAGACAAGCCCAGAAAATCAGAATAACTAAGAAAATCTTGTATGCGGAAGCTCTAAAGACTGTTAGAGAGACAGGAATAGTCAGAAACACAACAGGCCTTACTCAAAGAAGTTCAGTTAAAATGGAAGCACAGCCATCAATAAATCCCACACAAACACAAGATCATGCTGCTGCAAGAAATTGTTGTGTTCACAAATGCAAAATAGCTGATGACACATTGATAGTCAAGAGGACAAACTTTATAGCTTTTATCTGCCACACCATGAATGATGCTGGACAGCTAAAGAAGAAAAGTAACAGAATCAAAACCATTCTGGAAGCAGCACAAAGCTTCCTAGATGTGAAAGATATCACAGCTGATCAGATTCATGCTTGATTGAAAGCTGAAACTGGGAAGACTGCACATGCTGAAACAAGACCTTAATTATGGTACTACACATAATACAGTGGAATGCGAGGAGTCTTATAGCAAATGGACAAAAACTCAAGAATTATCTTTAAGAATTACAAGTTATTCCACAGGTAGGGTGTGTACAGGAGACATGGCTTCAACTTCACTAAGATTTTGTTATTCCAGGATACAGTAATCAGACAGGATAGAATTAACACTGTATATGGAGGAGGATGTGCCACTTTCATTAAAGATGGCCTGGAGTATAGGGTGATTCCCTCCCCTGATGATATAGAGGGTAATATTATTGAAATGTGTAGGCCTAATGGACAAGGAAATATTAAGCTGATTAATTATTACAACCCATGTAGGAAGTTAACAGCAGATATTTTCAGTGTTATGGCAGGGGAAGGGCATATGAAAGAGGTATGATGTGAAGACTTTAATGCCCACAATAGCTTGTGGGGAAGCACACATACAGATAACAATGGAAATGTTGTGGAAGAGATGTTAGATGAAAGATCGTTAATTTGTCTCAACAGTGGTGAAGGTATCAGTGTGGATGTGCATAGGGGCACATTATCATGTATTGACCTGACTCTGGTATCTGATTCTTTAGTGAGCACCTGTGAATGGACGGTTATGAACATGACAACTTTGGGAAGTGATCACTTCCCAGTACTTAGTCATTAAAACTGAAGTATGTATAGAAGAGGGAAGATGTTTACAAGATGGTGTTTTGACAAGGCAGATTGGGGAAAATTTAGGCAATACCGTGTTCAGTCGTGTCATTTGGTAACATTAGAAGGTGGCATAGAAGAGTGCTCAAGTCAGGTAACCAATCATATTCTGAATGCTGCGATCGCAAGTATACCAAAGAAAACAACACAGGGTAGGAAGAAGGTTGTACCCTGGTGGAATGACGAATGCAGTATTGCAATAAAAGAGTGAAGCAAGCAAGTGACCGTAAGAAGAAGAAGAAGAAGAAGAAGAAGAAGAAGAAGAAGAAGAAGAAGAAGAAGAAGATGATGATGATGATGATGATGATGCCAGAGAGGTCAGCCAAGAAGGAGTAGCTGTGTGACGTTTTCCTCAAACACTGGAGTAGCCACAGCATAGAGAGGTGGCAACTCTCTGCTGACGAAGAGGAATTCAATTCGACCAGGCACGTATGCAGCTACTCTAAATTGAATGATTTTGCCTCTGTTCCTCCTCATAATTTAAAAATTAAATGTGGTTTGTTAAATATTAGGTCTCTAACTCCCAAGTCTCTGCTAGTCCATGAGCTGTTAATTTATCATCAGATTGATTTGATATCCCTTACAGAGACTTGGTTAGGGCAAGAGGATTGTGTTGATTTAAATGAATCAACTCCCTCTGGTTATTTAAACTATCAAAATCCCAGAAGTTCTGGTCATGGAGGAGGAGCAGCAATTCAAATTACTAGTTAATGTAAAGCATTTACCATTTCAAATTACTAGTTAATGTAAAGCAAAAAACACGTTATCATTCCTTTGAGGGCCTGGTCCTCAGTATTGGGCATTTTAGCAATTTTAGGTTAAACCCAATTTTATTTGCCATAGTTTTATTGTCCTCCATCAACCTACTCAGAGTTTTTATCCGATTTTGCCAAATTCTTTGCTGATTTAGTGTTGAAATCACATAGAATAATGATAGTAGGAGACTAATATACATGTAGATGTAGATAGTGATTGGCTTAATATGGCATTTAATTCAATATTAGACTCAGGGATGTTCTCAGAAAGTAAGAAATTCTACCCATTATCTCCACCATACATTGGACCTTGTTCTGACATATGGCATAGAAAAAGAAAATCTGGTAGTGTCTCCTCATAACCCTGTACTCTCAGACCATTGTCTGTTAACCTTCGATTTTACTATTTCTGACTATTTTGCTCCTAAAGAAAAAGATGCCTCTCAGATGATGTTGTTACCAAATTCATGCATTGTTTCCTCTATGCCATGTGTCAACACAACGGAAATAAGCTATAGACAGCTTGCTCCTTCTGTAATTGATAGCATGGTAGTGTTACAGCTTCTCTGCATCAGACTCTAGACTTGGTGACCCCGTTAAAAAAAGAAAAAGTCTTATCAGAGATTTCTAACTCCTTGTTTCAACACAGAAACTCGTAGCTTAAAACAGAAGACTCATAAATTAGAAAGAAAATGGTGCTCCACTAATTTAGATGAAATCTATTTAGCGTGTTGAAATCATCTTTTAATTTACAAAAAATCTCTTAGAAAAGCTAGAACGAGTTATTATTCTGCATTAATAGAAGAGAACAAGAATAATCCCAGGTTTCTTTTCAGCACTGTAGCCAGGCTGACAAAGAGTCAGGGCTCTGTCAATCCTAGCATTCCCTTAGAGCTTACTAGTCAGGACTTTATGAACTTTTTCAATAATAAAATTTTATCTATCAGAGATAAAAATCAGATTCTTCCCACCATTAACTTAAATACAGTAACTACTACAACTCCTTCAGTTGATATCTGTTTTGATGAGTTTACTCCAATTGACCTTTTAGAGTTAAGCAAAATAATTTCCTCATCCAAGCCTTCAACTTGTCTTTTAGACCCTATTCCTACCAGGTTATTTAAGAAGTCTTCCCATTTAATAAATACCTTTATTCTTAAAGTAATCAATTCTTCATTAACTTTAGACCATGTACCACAGGCTTTTAAAACTGCTGTTAATTAAACCCTTACTCAAAAAGCCAACGGTGGATCCAGGAGTTTTAGATAACTATAGACCAATCTCTAATCTCCCTTTCATTTCAAAAATCTTTTGAGTTTTTGCTACGCAATTATTTGACCACCTGCAGGGAAATGGTCTATTTGAAGAGTTTCAATCTGGGCCTAGAATCCATCATAGTACTGAAACAGCCTTAGTGAAGGTCACTAATGACCTTCTTATCACATCTGTTAATGGACTTGTTTCTATACTTGTCCTTTTAGATCTTAGTGCAGCTTTTGATACTATCGATCATAATATTCTACTTGATAGATTAGAACACTATGTTGGACTTAATGGAACTTCGTTGCAGTGGTTTAGATCTTATTTATCTGATAGGTTCCAGTTTGTTCATGTCAATTCAGTCATGGAGTTCCACAGGGATCTGTGCTAGGCTCTAGTCTTTTTAGTTCATGCTTACATCAGGCAACATTATTAGAAAGCACTGTATACATTTTCATTGTTATGCAGATGACACACAATTATACCTTGTCAATGAAGCCAGATGATAGTAATCAGTTTGCCAAGTTAGAAGCCTGTCTTAAGGAAATCAAAGCTTGGATGACTTGTAATTTCCTGTTATTAAAGTTAAATAAGACTGAAGTCATTCTTGTTGGTCCAAAAAAACCTTAGAAATACCTTTCCAAATCAAACTTTTAGTTTGGATGCGGTTACTCTTTCTCTTAATAGCTCTGTGAGGAACCTTGGAATTATTTTTGATCAAGAGCTGTCTTTCAATTCACATATCCCCAATCTGACCAGTGATGACATGTTTAGCCGCTCGTCATCCTTGAACCGCTGGCTGTCTGTGTGGTGTCCTAAAAATGACGTGGGCTACATTGACAATTGGAGCTCTTTTTGGGGAAAACCTGGTCTTATGAGACGAGACAGCATTCATCCCACTTTGGATGGTGCTTCTCATTTATCTAACAATCTGGCATCTTTTTTATCCAAATTTCCAAAACTGTGACTACTCAGAGTTGGGACCAGGAAGCAGAGTCGCAGTCTTACACGCCTCTCTGCAGCTCCTCTTCATCCGCCACCCCTCAGCTTAGCCCCTGTCTTCCCCATCAGAGAATCGTTGTCTGCTCCCTCCAAAGTAAATAAAAATATAATGTATAAGCATCCCAAAGTGATAAAGCAAAATATTGGTAAAACTCAAATTAAACATAAAGCCTCTAAATTAAATGATTTGGCCTCTGTTCCTCCTCATAATTTAAAAATTAAATGTGGTTTATTAAATATTAGGTCTCTAACTCCCAAGTCTCTGTTAGTCCATGATCTGTTAATTGATCATCAGATTGATTTAATTTCCCTTACAGAGACTTGGTTAGGACAAGAGGATTATGTTGGTTTAAATGAATCAACTCCCTCTGGTTATTTAAATTGTCAAAATCCCAGAAGTTCTGGTCATGGAGGAGGAGTAGCAACAATTTACCATTCCAAATTACTAGTTAATGTAAAGCAAAAAACATGTTATAATTCCTTTGAGGGCCTGGTCCTCAGTATTGGGCACTTTAGCAATTTTAGGTTAAACCCAATTTTATTTGCCATAGTTTATCGTCCCCCATCAACCTACTCAGAATTTTTATCCGAATTTGCTGATTTCTTAGCTGATTTAGTGCTGAAATCTGATAGAATAATTATAGTAGGGGACTTTAATATACATGTGGATGTAGATAGTGACTGCCTTAATGTGGCTTTTAATTCAATATTAGACTCGATTGGGTTTTCTCAGAAAGTAGGAAATTCTACTCATTACCTCCACCATACATTGGACCTTGTTCTGACATATGGCATAGAAATAGAAAATCTTGTAGTGTCTCCTCATAACCCTGTACTGTCAGACCATTGTCTGTTAACCTTTGATTTTACTATTTCTGACTATTTGGCTCCTAAAGAAAAATATTATCACAGTAGATGCCTCTCAGATGATGCTGTTTCCAAATTTATGCAGATTGTTTCCTCTATGCCATGTGTCAACACAACGGAAATAAGCTATAGACAGCTTGCTCCTTCTGTAATTGATAACATGGTGGATAGTGTTTCAGCTTCTCTGCATCAGGCTCTAGACTTGGTGGCCCCCTTAAAAAAGAAAAAGTCTAATCAGAGATTTCTAACTCCTTGGTTCAACACAGAAACTCGTAGCTTAAAACAGAAGACTCGTCAATTAGAAAGAAAATGGCGCTCTACTAATTTAGATGAAATCTATTTAGCTTGGAGAAATCATCTTTTAATTTATAAAAAATCTCTTAGAAAAGCTAGAACGAGTTATTACTCTGCATTAATAGAAGAGAACAAGAATAATCCCAGGTTTCTTTTCAGTACTGTAGCCAGGTTGACAAAGAGTCAGGACTCTGTCAATCCTAGCATCCCCTTAGAGCTTACTAGTCAGGACTTTATGAACTTTTTCAATAATAAAATTTCATCCATCAGAGATAAAATCAATCAGATTCTTCCCACAGTTAACTTAAATACTGTAACTACTACAACTCCTTCTATTGATGTCTGTCTTGATGAGTTTACTCCAATCGACCTTTGTGAGTTAGACAAAATAGTTTCCTCATCCAAACCTTCAACTTGTCTTTTAGACCCTATTCCTACCAGGTTATTTAAAGAAGTCTTCCCACTTATTGGTAGCTTTATTCTTCATATAATCAATTCTTCATTAACTTTAGGCCATGTACCGCAGGCTTTTAAAACGGCTGTAATTAAACCCTTACTCAAAAAGCCAACGCTAGATCCAAGAGCTTTAGCTAACTATAGACCAATCTCTAATCTCCCTTTCATTTCAAAAATCTTAGAAAGAGTTGTTGCTACGCAATTATTTGACCACCTGCAGGGAAATGGTTTACTTGAAGAGTTTCAATCTGGGTTTAGAATCCATCATAGTACTGAAACAGCCTTAGCAAAGGTCACTAACGACCTCCTCATTGCATCTGATAATGGACTAGTTTCTCTACTTGTCCTTTTAGATCTTAGTGCAGCTTTTGATACTATTGATCATAATATTCTACTTGATAGATTAGAACACTATGTTGGACTTAATGGAACTTCGTTGCAGTGGTTTAGATCTTATTTATCTGATAGGTTCCAGTTTGTTCATGTAAATGATGAGTTTTCTTTCAGCTCAAAGCTTAGTCATGGAGTTCCACAGGGATCTGTGCTAGGCCCTACTCTTTTTAGTTTATATATGCTTCCGTTAGGCAACATTATTAGAAAGCACTGTATACATTTTCATTGTTATGCAGATGACACACAATTATACCTGTCAATGAAGCCAGATGATACTAATCAATTAGCCAAGTTAGAAGCCTGTCTTAAGGAAATCAAAGCTTGGATGACTTGTAATTTCCTGCTATTAAATTCAGATAAGACTGAAGTCATTCTTGTTGGTCCAAAAAACCTTAGAAATTCCTTTCCAAATCAAACTTTCAGTTTGGATGCAGTTATTCTTTCTCTTAATAGCTCTGTGAGGAACCTTGGAGTTATTTTTGATCAGGATTTGTCCTTCAATTCACATATTAAATTTGTTTCTAAGACTGCCTTCTATCATTTGCGTAATATTGCCAAGATTAGGAGCATCTTGTCTCAGAGTGATGCTGAGAAGCTGATCCACGCTTTTGTTAGCTCGAGATTAGATTATTGTAATTCTTTATTATCAGGCTGTCCTAAAACATCTTTAAAAAGTCTTCAGCTGATCCAAAATGCTGCAGCAAGAGTTTTAACAGGTACTAGAAAGAGAGATCATATCTCTCCGGTTCTGGCCTCCCTTCATTGGCTTCCCATAGAGTTTAGAATTAAGTTTAAAATCCTTCTTCTTATTTACAAAGCTCTAAACAATCAGGCTCCTTTTTATTTAAAAGATCTGATACTACCGTATCATCTTAACAGAGCACTACGCTCCCAAAATGCAGGATTACTTGTAATACCTAGAATCTCCAAAAGTACAATGGGAGGCAGAGCCTTCAGTTATCAAGCTCCTCTCCTGTGGAATCAGCTGCCAATCTGGATTCGGGAGTCAGACTCGATCTCTGTTTTTAAGAATAGGGCTAAAACCTACCTTTTTGATATAGCCTACAATTAGGGAGGGATCATGTGTTTCTGAACCCTCCCTTAGTTATGCTGCTAATAGGTTTAGTCAGCCGGGGGACCTCCATTAATGCACTGGGCCTCACTCCTTTCCTCACTCTCTATGAAATATTTTTTTTTTTGCTGGTCATTAACATTTATTTGTTCTCTCCCATAGATTGAGTCCCCATTGTGCTGTTTGCTCTCTACATGTCTGTTCTTTTCTTCTTCTCTATCCCCTCACCCCCCAGCCAGTCGCAGCAGATGACTGTCCCTTCCTGAGCCTGGTTCTGCTGGAGGTTTCTTCCTGTTAAAAGGGAGTTTTTCCTCTCCACCGTCGCCAAGTGCTTGCTCACAGGGGATCGCCTGATTGCTGGGGTCTTTCTGCAACTGTGGGGGTCCCCCCTACAGTTCATAGTGCTATGAGATGACTGTTGTTGTGAAATGGCACTATATAAATAAAGTTGAATTGAATTGAATTGAAATATTAAATTCAGATGCCAGAAAAACAGGCAAAAACTTACAAAAGACGATTTTTAGAAAACTAGCACAGGACTTAACCCTATGAGTATGTGTGTTGCCAAACAGTGACATATCCCCTAGTGGTCAAGAGTGGTAAATATTTTTTGTCAATAAAATAGTTCAGATTTCCAAGGCTATAACTTGAAAGTGGTAAGTGATAATGGCTTACTGTCAAATAGAAAGATGTAAAATATGATCCAAAGTTTCAGATAGGAATAAATTTATGCATCTAATTTGCATAATGTCGTGGCACCTCTTTAAATTCCATAACTCAGTCAAAACTGGACTTTGTACGTATTTACACAAAAAATGGTTCAGTCTTTTGACACCATTTTTTTGTATGGAGGTACCTCATCATCTTATCTTCAAAGTATATGAACAAGAAATCAGTACATTTAAAAAAAAAACAAAAATGCCTCACTTAACTTTTGACAAAGTCAGTGAGAAGGCAGGTGCAGTGCCGCACTCTGCCACTAGGGGCATGTAAATTCTCAAACTCAAAGGGTTAAAAAGATTCAGACACGCACAAAACTTTAACCAGGACTGAGAAAGAAAGATAAAAGCAACTAACAGAACTGAACAGACTCACAGAATATGTACAGGCTGACTGCCAGTGGGGTTCTGTCTGCATTTAACTGAAGCGCGCTCCTGAGTCATAAACATATGACTGGCAGCAAGACAGACCAATTATCTTCCATAAAGAGGAGTTTGAATGGGCTTTTGTCCAATGAGGGAACAGTTCTTTGTCTGTGAACAGCCAATCAAATGCAAGGGTGTTATCCAACAGAGAGGCAGCCTGGTGATGGTTGTTGCAAGTTAGCTGACTCACACAAGTTTCAGAAAACATTAATTCAGTTCCTATGAAATTCATTTTATATACTTAATATAATGTCTATTCTAATTTCAGTGACTCAAGAATAATATTCAGTGACTATGCATTTATACTGTTACTAATAAAGTTTTAACATTCATTTGAATAACATGTAAAAACAAACATTCCTAAGACATGCAATTACATTTAAATCAAGGATTAATGAATTACTGCAAACCCTTACTGTCCATCACAAAGGCGATTATCTTCACAGTGTCCGGAGTTATCCTGAGGAATATAAACTTGAAGAAGATGTTCAGAGTAAGTAACAAAGTTCCAGATTGAAAAAAGTAATGAAACATATTCCGTAGATGTCCACTAGGAGGTACTGTTGAGCTGTAGATGTTTTTTTTTGAGGTGACCTGAACATGCCCCCAGGATCTGGCATGAGTTTATGGATGTTTTGTGGAGGATCAAAGTGTTCTGTCAGCTTAGACCTGACAGGTAAAGGGGTAAACTTTGAGAACTTTATGACTTAAAAAAACAGTTCCTGGAACAAACGGATACTATCAACATGAACTGTCTGATTGGAGGGAACTCCAGACGTTTTAAGGTGCACTTAATCCTTTAAAAGCAAGTCCTTATCGTACCCCTTTCCACGGGATGTGTTTTTACCGGAGGTCCTTAGAGGAAGAGAAACAGCAATTCTTGACCAGACATTGAGTGTGAGTTTCTTTAAGATGAAGTGATTTCCTGAATTAGCCTGAGGAGAAGCTGAAGCTACAGAGGAAAACGTCACAAAGTTATGAGGAAAAACAGACACACAGTAAGACAGACATATATGGAGTGTGTGGCGGTAATGCACCTGTAGGCTGGTTGCCAACCGCCAATCAAATCTAAAAGAAGTAGTGCATCAAACCTCACAAAGCTATGAGGAAAACGTCACAAAGCTATGAGAAAAATGTCACAAAGCTATGAGGAAAAACAGACACATGATGATACAGAGTGACGTATGTGGCAGTGATGCACCTGTAAGCTGGTTGCAAACCTCCAATCAAATCTAAAAGAAGAATGTAAATATGCAGCATACATAGCTGAAGCTAATTTTCATATTACTAGTACAGAACATGGCTATAGGCTAGTCATGTTAGCTTAGTTATACTAGTACATACCCGTGCATGGCTGTACATACCCGTGCATGCCCATAGATTGGCGGTTGGCAATCTATGGACATGCCTTGATTTTTGATGGTGTCATAGTGAGTCCTATGATCTGTGATGATGTCATAGGGAGTCATATGATCATGAGTCATTCCTCCGTTTTATCTTGGAAACTGTCTTATGTCTGGCATAGTGAGTCCTATGATGCCTGCATTTGATCCTTGTTTAAATTAGTGTGTCCTATTCTTAATCAGGTGATATCTGTTCTTTCCTGTTTCTGGCAACTCCCACTCAGTTTCAAGCGCTGTGTTCTACTGGTAATCGGGTGATGAGTATCTCTTCTTTGGTGAGTGATGGTCTATATGACATCATAAAGACATCAAAGCAGGCATCATAGGACCTCATGACTACATCATAGGTAGCCAGTCCTTAGTGTTTTTCAACCAGGGTGCCCTGGTAAGTTCATGTTTATGTGGGAAATATCTAATTTCACTTCTTAATTGGTCAAAAAATGCAAATAATGTCCCATTGTTGTGCATGGATTCTATAGGTAGCCATGCACCCACACACAACAATGGCAAATTATTTCTTTTTTTCCTTTTTGACCAATTAAGAAGTGAAATTATAAATTTTCCACAGAAACTTGAATGTATCATGGCGCCCTGGTTGAAAAGAGCAACATCGGACTCGCAATTATTGCACAATTATTGTTGGATATTTTCCAACATCGGACTCGCAATTCGATGTTGCCTGATATCATAGGATCATCATAGGACATCATGCAGACATCATAGGCCATCCTATGATGTGCTGTGATCGTGACACACAGATATGATGTACTGTTTCAAATGGGTGTGGTTTAAAGTAGTGTGTCCTATTGTTAATTGGGTGATGAGTAAGATTTCCAGATTTACACCGAAACTAAACTTGAATTTATAGTGATAGTGATATTTTGTAAGATTTCTACATTTACTGCTTCGAATGGGTGTGCTTTAAAGTCCTGTGTCCTATTGTGTATATGATGGCATTGTGAGTCCTGATGGTCTATATGACATCATAAAGACATCAAGGCATAGGGACATCATAGGTGCATCATAGGCTGTCCTAGGATGCAGACATCATAGGAACATCATAGGCACATCATAGGCATAGGCACATCATAAGCTGTCCTATGATGTCCTATGATCGTGACACACAGACAGACAGACACACAGAGATTTCTTGAATTTATAGAGTGAAGTGATTATAGAGATGATGACAGAGTGGTGATGATGATAGAGTGAAGAGTGATGTCCCCTGGCCAGCCAATGCAAGCCACAGAAAACAGATAACACAATACAACAAAAAACAACACACCAATAATAAAGCAAATAACGCAATACAACAATAATAACAATAGCAGTAAGATTGGGCACTGATACAAAGATTTTGACACTTTTTCTCAGGTCAGTTTTGTCACTTTGGCAAAAGGAGTCAGGATTTTTCTGAACTATTAGATGTCGCTCTAGAGAACCATTTTCAGACCAGAACAGAGCTGTAACTTGGTCCCAACCTCCTCACACCATCCAAATGTTAGCAGAGTCCATGCTAATGGCTAACAGCAGCAATCTCTCTCTGCGGTGGACCAGTTCTTTTGCCTTTCACTGATTGAAATTTTTTCTTTTAAATGATCACATTTACAAAAACATAGAAGTCACAAATTTGAAAGAAAAACTGAGTTTAAAGAATTTTTTAATTTTTTTTTTTTTTTCCCACCAACTCTTCTTTTGTGGTGATCAGGTGATTTGATGTCTGCCTCAGTCCTCCATCCGTGGCCGTGTGGACCCTTCAGTCTGGTCTGTGGTCTCCTCCTCCTCCTCCTGGCCTCCTCGCCGCTCCTCGCTGCAGGTAGGATATCATGTCTCCCAGTTTAAATCATTCTGAACTTTTGTCAGAGGTGGGAGCTGCAAAAATGAGAAATTTAATCAGTAGTTACCAAACAAAACACCAGCTGTGAGAGACACATGATCAATAAGAAAATAATAGAAACGGAGAGCCGCTTCTGGCTGTAATTCAGACTACAGAAATGCTACAGGCCCCTCAGCAACTAGGGGGTCACCAAACTACAAGTTTACCCTTAACAGTTTTTGGAAGGAGGATTAAGGCTGCATGTCCACAAAACACATTTTTTGTCACCCAACCGCCCTGAGCATTTTTTTTTTTTTTTTCAGCGTTTGTGCATGACGCTGTGGGGGAAAAAAAAGCCTGTGTCCTGTATCCCAGCAACATCTTGTCACTCTCAGCTCAACACTTCCACTTTCCTATGGTCAGACTTTCTTCTGATTTTTTAATAGCAGTCTCTAAATAACAATGGACAGGAAACATGTTTTAGCAGCTCTGGATGTAAAATATGATGATACCGAAAGCAGGAGTCTGAGTACAGACGAGTACAGGCATCCTATGTCCCACCCACGCAGCAGTTCTGATTGGCTGCTTAACCACTTGCACTCCGGGCAATTTTCCTAAAAATGCCCAAAAATAACGTGCCCAAAGTAAATCGAAAGCTGTTCTTCAACCCTTTGCAGCATCTTCATGGGGTTGGTCTCATTTAACTAACTAACTAACTAACTAACCTGCACTTATATAGCGCCTTTCTAGTCACAAAGACCACTCAAAGCGCTTTTCATTAATACTAACCCTCTATTCTAAGGGCCTATAGGAAACAGATATCTAGGGACAATTTAGAACAGCCAATTAACCTAACATGCATGTCTTTGGCATGTGGGAGGAAACCGGAGAAATCCCGGAGTAAACCCACGCAACACGGGGAGAACATGCAAACTCCACACAGATCACTGTTGGTCGGGGGCTGGGATCGAACCCACGATCCCACGATCCCCCGGCCAAGGGTAAACTGTGCTGCCGCAGTGCTAACCACTGCGCCACCGTGCAGCCCAAAATTTAAAGCGTGCAGCCCAAATTTAAAAGAAAACACTTTGAATTTTTTGGCAAAAAAAACATAATCTCTCTACATGCTCCGGCCACTGAGTTACAGTCATCTAAACATACTGAACTTGAAGAAAAAAAAATTGGACACAGTGTTTTTTTGGATACAAATGCTTGTAAATAACACACAGCTGTCCGATCCGGCTGGAAAATGCAACAGAAATGTAGAACCAAGTGTTATCCAGCTGAGATCCAAATTTGGTAACAATACCACCAAAAATGAATATTTTACACAGCTTTGTTCTCAGGTAGTTCCCAGGCATTATGGAACTGTGCCAAATTGTGCCAAATGGCACAGTTTGGAAAAACGTCTGTAACTTTTGAATAATTCAATGTAGAATCTTCATTTTAGGCTCTAATGAAAGGTCACACTCAGGGCTGTGTCTGTGTGTGTGTGTGTGGGCGGGGGGTCGTTCCCCCCCCCCCCCCCCCGCTACCAAGGACCAAATTCGGCCCTCGCTACATGATGGAATACACTCTTTTTTTTTTTTTCCTTGCATGTTTTCACAGCCCTCACGATCCCCTCATGGATCGTCACCTTATCGTGGTGGGGGGGTTTGCGTGCCCCAGTGATCCCAGGAGCTATGTTGTCCGGGGCAATTTGCCTCTGATAGGGTCTCCCAAGACAAACTGGTCCTGGGTGAAGGGCCAGACGAAGAACGATCCAACAGACTCTCATGATAAATTGTATATCAAGGATTCAGTGTACCCCGCCCGGTATGGGGTTACCGGGGCCCCACCCTGGAGCCAGGCCTGGGGGAGGGGCTCGAAGGCTAGCGTCTGGTGGCCGGGTTTCCACCCATGGGACCCGGCCGGGCTCAGCCCGAAGGAGTTACATGGGTCCGCCCTCCAGTAGGTTCACCACCTGCAGGAGGGATCATGGAAGTCCGGTGCTATGTGGATTAGGTGGCAGTCAAAGGCGGAGACCTTGGCGGACTGATCCCAAGCTTTCTAAACTGGCTTTTGGTACGTGGAATGTCACCTCTCTGGTGGGGAAGGAGCCTGAGCTGGTGTACGAGATTGAGCGATACCGGCTAGATATAGTCGGCCTCACCTCAACACACAGCTCCGGTTCCGGAACCAGTCTCCTGGAGAGGGGCTGGAGCTTGGCCTTTTCTGGAGTTGCCCCGGGCGAGAGGCGACGAGCAGGGGTAGGTATTCTTGTATCGCCCCACCTTGCTGCCTCTATATTGGAGTTTTCCCCGGTGGACGAAAGGGTTGCTTCCCTGCGCCTTCGGGTTGGGAAACGGGTCCTGACCATCATTTGTGCCTATGCACCAAATGATGTTTCAGAGTACCCACCCTTTTTGGAGTCTGTGACTGGGGTGCTGGAGGGTGCTCCTCCTGGAGACTCCATTGTCCTACTGGGGGACTTCAATGCGCACGTGGGCAACGACAGTGAAACCTGGAGGGGGGTGATTGGGAGGAATGGCCTGCCCGATCTGAACCCGAGTGGTGTTCAGTTATTGGACTTCTGTGCTAACCACAGTCTGTCTATAACGAACACCATGTTCAAGCATAAGGGTGTCCATATGTGCACCTGGCACCAGGACACCCTAGGCCGCAGGTCGATGATCGATTTTGTTATCGTATCATCAGACCTGCGACCGTATGTCTTGGACACCCGAGTAAAGAGAGGTGCAGAGCTGTCAACTGATCACCACCTGGTGGTGAGTTGGATCCGATGGCAGGGGAGGAAGCCATTCAGACCTGGTAGACCCAAACGTATAGTGAGGGTGTGCTGGGAGCGTCTGGCTGAGGCCCCTGTCCGGGAGGTCTTCAACTCCCACCTCCGGAAGAACTTCAACCACATTCCGAGGGAGTCTGGAGACATGGAGTCTGAATGGGCCATGTTCTCCACCTCTGTTGTTGAAGCGGCAGCCCAGAGCTGCGGCCGCAAGGTGGTCGGTGCATCTCGTGGTGGCAACCCCCGAACCAAGTGGTGGACACCAGTGGTGAGGGGGGCCATTAAGCTGAAGAAGGAGTCCTATCAAGCTTGGTTGGCTTGTGGGACTCCCGAAGCAGCTGAGGTGTACCGGCAGGCCAAGCGGAGTGCAGCTCGGGTGGTTGCTGAAGCAAAAACCCGGGTATGGGAGGAGTTCGGTGAGGCCATGGAACAAGACTTTCGGTCGGCTTCAAAGAGATTCTGGCAAACTGTTCGGCGGCTCAGGAGGGGAAAGCAGCTCCCCGTCCACACTGTGTATGGTGCGGATGGGACACTGTTGACTTCAACTGGGGATATCGTCGGGCGGTGGAAGGAATACTTTGAGGATCTCCTCAATCCCACTGATACGCCTTCCACAGAGGAAGCAGGGTTTGGGGACGAGGGGGATGACTCGCCTATCACAGGGGCTGAGGTCGCCAAGGTGGTTAAAAATCTCCTTGGTGGCCGGGCCCCGGGGGTGGACGAGATTCGCCCCGAGTACCTCAAGGCCCTGGATGTTGTTGGGTTGTCATGGTTGACACGCCTCTGCAACATTGCGTGGAGGTTGGGGGCAGTGCCTTTGGCATGGCAAACCGGGGTGGTGGTTCCTCTCTTCAAAAAAGGGGACCGGAGGGTGTGCTCCAACTTTAGAGGGATCACACTCCTCAGCCTCCCTGGGAAGGTCTATGCCAAGGTACTGGAGAGGAGAGTCCGGCCGTTGGTCGAACCTCGGATTCAGGAGGAGCAATGTGGTTTTCGTCCTGGCCGTGGCACATCGGACCAGCTCTTTACCCTCTCGAGAATTCTTGAGGGTTCGTGGGAGTTTGCCCAACCAGTTTACATGTGTTTTGTGGACTTGGAGAAGGCATTTGACCGCGTCCCTCGTGGATTTTTGTGGGGGGTGCTTCGGGAGTATGGGGTATCGGGCTTGTTGTTACGAGCTATTCGGTCTCTGTACGACCGTTGTGAGAGTTTAGTTCGCATTGCCAACACTCGGTCGGAGTCATTCCCAGTGAGAGTTGGACTCCGCCAGGGCTGCCCTTTGTCACCGGTCCTGTTCATAATTTTTATGGACAGGATTTCTAGGCGCAGCCAGGGAATGGAGGGTGTCATGCTTGGTGACCACAGGATCTCATCTCTGTTGTTTGCAGATGATGCTGTCCTGTTGGCTTCATCCAGCAATGACCTACAGCTCTTGCTGGGACGGTTTGCCGCTGAGTGTGAAGCGGCTGGGATGAGAATCAGCACCTCCAAGTCCGAGTCCATGGTCCTCAGCCGGAAAAAGGTGGATTGTCCTCTCCGGGTTGGGGACAGGCTCCTGCCCCAAGTGGAGGAGTTTAAGTATCTTGGGGTCTTGTTCACGAGTGAGGGGAAAATGGAGCGAGAGATCGACAGACGGATTGGAGCAGCATCTGCAGTGATGCGGACGTTGTACCGGTCTGTTGTGGTGAAGAGGGAGCTTAGTTCTAAGGCAAAGCTGTCAATTTACCAGTCAATCTACGTTCCTACTCTCACCTATGGTCACGAGCTTTGGGTAATGACCGAAAGAACGAGATCGCGGATACAAGCGGCTGAAATGAGCTTTCTCCGTAGGATTGCTGGACTCACCCTCAGAGATAGGGTGAGGAGCTCAGTCATCCGGGAGAGGCTCAGAGTAGAACCGCTGCTCCTCCACATTGAAAGGAGTCAGTTGAGGTGGTATGGGCATCTGATTAGGATGCCTCCTGGACGCCTCCCACTTGAGGTGTTTCAGGCACGTCCCACTGGGAGGAGACCCCGGGGCAGACCCAGGACTCGGTGGAGAGACTATGTCTCCCAGCTAGTCTGGGAACGCCTTGGTATCCCCTCTGAAGAGCTGGAGCAGGTGGCTGGGGAGAGGGAAGTCTGGGCTTCTCTGCTTGAACTGCTGCCTCCGCGACCCGGACCTCCGGAAAAGCGGTAGAAGATGGATGGATGGATGGATGGATGTTTTCACAGCGGCTCCCCCCCTCCTCGCTACTGTGTGTGTGTGTGGGGGGGGGGAACCGTGAACGGACCGTGAACGCCCCCCCCCTCACTACAGAAGAGGGCCATCGCTACATGATGGAATAGACTGATATGCTTCCCCCCCACGGACCGGGGAGCGTTCGGACCGTGCCCCCCCCACCCCGCTCCTCTTCTGCAGCGGGGTGGGGGGGCGTTCACGGTCCGAACACGGCAAATGAACCGTTTATCGCGGCGCACGCACTTCGTATTTCGTGCGCAGTACAGTTGTAATTTACCGATCGGTCAAAAGTCATTTTTGGATTACAGTTTTCAGGGATAAATAATAATTTAGCTTATAACACCTTACCTCTTCAAAGCAGCAGAGTCGTGGCGAACAGCTCTTCCCACGCGTCAGACGAACGCGACGCTGCTCCGCTCGTGGATCCCGATCAATATAATTCCATTGTTGCCGTTTTGGTGAATGATTTACAACTTTTGTCGTCGGCCTCCGTCTATTCTGCTGGAATGAGTGCAGGTCCCACTTGTGGGTGTTCTCCATGCTGCTGGGTGAGCCTGGGTCTGTAGGAGATTCGTACAGAGTCCTTCTGCAGCAGTAAATATCGCTTCACCCAGCCAGAATTTCTGTGCTTCAATTGGCTCCTGCGTTCACAGTAGGCGGGTCCTCCTTCCTAGATTTTCATTCATTGGTTCTTCAAGGTTTCAGAAACCCAATTCAAGGCTCTTATTAGTCGAATGAGAGGTCAATCAGATGAACTAATCTGTTCGCGGCTGTCTCTGCAGTTTTTTTTTGAGTGGCGCTTGGACGCTACTACATCACCATCACCACCATCATGCGTCATGCGCACGAGGGCGCTCTCGCGCGCCCTCGCGCGCCCTCGTGCGTCATAGGACGCAGAGACTTGCCCGCCCGCGGAACAACGGAGCGCAAGTGGTTAAGGTCTGACATTGATGAGTTCAGCTGCAGTCTCAGAAAAGTTGAACTTTTTTCCGCTCTGAGTGCCGCAACAAAAAACGGGCACAGCTGAGGGCGTTTCAGCAACGCGGGCGCTCATCGCTGTAAACGCTGGACTACATAGAGAATGATTGGAAAATAGCCACCCAGAGCTGAAAAAAAACGTTCTTGGTGGGCACACAGCAAATGACCTTTTCTTTTGTACCCTTAAAGGTGAACGGGACTGTTATTTTCATAAACAAATATTTAAAAAATAATACATCAACAAAATGTTTAAAAAGGTGCAGAATTTGAAGTCTTTATATTCTTCAAAAAATACATTGTTGGAAAAAAAATTAATAACTTAATGGGTCCAAAATAATCATGATATTTACATCTGAGCAGTTGGACAATGGGACTATAATGGCCAGTAACATAGATATATGATACCCTAGATAGGACATGGCTAACATTTTCCTGACAAACTGAGGTGCCATATTCTGTAGGTAATTATCAATAGCACCTTCAGGATTGTGATAACAAGATACACAAACAATTAATTCATTGTATTTATTCCAATCATCACTCTTATCAATTCAAGAAATCTGTGTGTGTGTGTGTGTGTGTGTGTCTGTCTGTCTGTCTGTCCGTCTGTCTGTGTCATGATCATAGGACGGCCTATGATGTCCCTATGGTGTCTGCATCATAGGACAGCCTGTGATGCTCCTATGATGTCCCTATGCCTCGATGCCTTTATGATGTCATATAGACCATCAGGACTCGCGATGCCGTCATATAGACAAAAGGACGATAAACCGAATGGGAGTTGCCAGAAACAGGAAAGAACAGATACTCATCACCCGATCTAAGAACAGGACACACTAATTTAAACCAGGATCAGATGCCAGCGTCGTAGGACTCACTGTGGAGATCATAGGACACCCTCCAAGATCAAATGCAGGCATGACTCACTATGACATCATCACAGATCATATGACTCACTATGACACCATCAAAAGTCAAAGGCAGGCATCACTGAATGAGTGCTGACGTGCTTCCTTTACACCCTTGCTTACACCTCCTTTCTACGGGCATGCAGAAATCCTTGCTTATACTTGGTTTCTATGGGCATGCACGGGTATGTACTAGTATAACTAAGCTAACATGACTAGCCTATAGCCATGTTCTGTCAAATGTTTCCATATCTATGGCTCGTAATGATCTCAGCCAGTTACAGCCAACAGCATGACTGGGTTGATGTTGTGTCTCTACCAACCAGTTAGTGCAAGAGTGAGTGTGACACCTACTGGCCAGGAGGTCAGAACCTTGTCTTTAGTGCCTTCAACTTTTTTTCTTGTAAATTTCTGACTTCTTTCTTGCATATTCACCACTTTTCATAGTAAATTAGTAACCTTTTTTCTCGCAAACATGCATTTTTTTAAATCATAATTTTGCAGTGCTTTTCTTCTAAATTCATTACTTTTTTCATGGTAAATTAACAACTTTTACTTATAAACTTGGATTCCCCCACAAGTTCATGACTTTTTTCTTATAAATTTTTGACTTTATCAAATTTGCAACATTTTTCTCATAACTTTGCTTTTTTTTAAAATTTGTCATTTTTTTTGTAAATTTTTAACTTTTCCTCATAATCTTACAATGTTTCTGAAAAATTGACTGCTTTCCGTACTTTTAAATTTGCAGTTTTTTTCCCATGAAATTGACTTTTCTTCATCTAAATTTGCAACATTCATGTGAATGCTGAGTAAATCCTTCTACATAATGGTTTATTTTTTTCTGTTCATCTAGAGTCTAGATGAACTAGACTCAGATTCAGTGTCTAGATTACTGAAATGAGCTTTCTCCGTAGGATTGCTGCACTCACCCTTAGAGAGAGGATGAGGAGCTCAGTCATCCAGGAGAGGCTCTAAGAGTAGAACCGCTGCTCCTCCACATTGGAGCCAGTTGAGGTGGTTTGGGCATCTGATCAGGATGCCTCCTGGATGCCTCCCACTTGAGGGGTTTTGGGGACATCCCACTGGGAGGAGACCCCAGGGCAGACCCAGGACTTGCTGGAGAGACTATGTCTCCCAGATGGTCTGGGAAGGCCTTGGTATCCTCTCTAGAGAGCTGAAGCAGGTGGCTGGGGAGAGGGAAGTCTGGGCTTCTCTGCTTGAAATGCTGCCTCTGACCCGGACCTCCAGAAAAGCGGTAGAAGATGGATGGATGGATGGATCTAGACAATGACCAAAGTTTAATTTTTTTTTTTTTTTTTTGACCAAAGTTTAAATTTTAATGTTTCTTTATTTTAAAGGGCTCGAAATTACCCCCCCAACCCAATCCTACCTATAACCCCCAATAAGCTACAAACAGCCCTGTATAACAAAGATCTCCTAGAGATGCACTTTCTGATTTTTCTCCATTTTTTTCCTCCTACAGGCAGACAGCTTAACTGCTCCCATCCTCTGGTCCCTGAACATGGAGGGTTCAGCTGCGAACCATCCCCATGCCAAGGTTTTCCTCCCAAGACCTGCATCTGGGTCTTCTGTGAACCCGGGTTCCACCTCAGCAGCAACACACAGCCCGTTTCCAGGTGTGATCACAACGGGAAATGGACCCCTCCCATCCCGGCCTGCATCAGAGGTACCCAAGGTTCCATTCTGGAGGGTTTAGTAACATTTAATGACAAAAAAAATGTCTGTTTAGGGCAGGGGTAACCCTAAACATGGTGGCATTTTTAGGATTTCCACAGGAGTTGGAAAGCAGCTGCAGATGTTATGAAAGCAATCCTGTCTCAGCAAGGCTTACAACTCGCTTGGACGCAAAATTGCATTTATTCACGTCTTTACATTGACTTTATGTAATCGCACTAAGTGAAAATTTCACTTTGTGTTTGGTCTGAACGCAATTTAAAAGTCTAAGGGTGCTTTAAAGGTCTGATGACACAATTTTGACATTTTTTAGCATGTTGTGTAAACCCAAAAGTCACTGTTGATGATTAATATAATATTTACAACTGCACCTGCATAAACTAGTTATCATAATAAATCTGCAGCCGCTGACTGGACTGTGGTGCCGCCCACCGAATGAAGGGCAGCACCACCATGACGTAAGCGACAGAACGGATGCCGGTGTTGTTGACTGGAATGACAGAAGCTTTGTAGCTCACAGTTTCTCTGGTTTCTTGTTTTATTTTTACGGCTATGCCTTCACGTTGTGTCGCAGGCTTAGATAAACAGCAGGCCGTGAAAGACCACATCACACGCTTCAGCTCCAACTGTCATAAGCCTCCTCGTGTGCTCCTCGTGCATTCCTCGTGTGCTTTTACGCAGGAGGAGCGGACAAGAGACCTACTTTCTGTGATCACATGCTGATGCTCGCTGGTCCGGCCACGTCCCCTTTGTCATTTTCATCAGCTGATTAAAAATCCCGCTGATCATCTTTCCCATTCCTCGTCCAGGTGCTTCTCATCACACCATCGCCAGCAGTGTGTGTACTTAGCGGACGTTTGCCAGTCACGCACTGCTAATACATAGTATTGTCATCAGTGCTGTTAGTCTGCCATTTTCAGCACTCTCACGACGTTAGTCACTCCATGTTCGCCGTGGTTCTCGTGCGTCCTTGAAGCGTCCTTGGGAATTGCCTGTCTTTCTGTATTAAATGTGCTGTGGTGAACCCTGCACGTAAATCCTCGTTATTTCATCCTACCTCTCCGTGCCCTGCGTTAGAGCGCACCGAGGGTCATGATGAATTGATTTACGTGCAGGATTCACCGGATAATACATAATACATAAATACATAAAGATAATACATAATAAACCTGATGCCTGAGCCACAGAGAATACACTGCTATGATTTTATTGAAAAACCAGGTTTAAATAAATTATTTTTATGAACAAATAATTTGTTGCAATATCTGTAATAAAAGAATAACATTCGGTGTTCCCCTGCTGTATGTCGCTGCTGCTGCGCCAGCCATGCCTCTCCACTGTCACTCTCTGAGTCTGACTTAGAACTGCACAGACCAGCCGATTTCGTCATATTGTATTATGTGTTAAAAAATTAGATGAAGTCAAAACGTGTCATCAGACCTTTAAAGTGCTGATGACACATGCCAAGCAGGCATCGTGCCAAGCGAGTCACACTCAAAAGAGAGTGATAGTGAAGAGGCACAGAGAGAGGCACACATGGCCAGCGCAGCAACAGCGACAAACACATGGCAGGGGAACACCGAATGTTATTCTTTTATTACAGATATTGCAACAAATTATTTGTTCATACAGTAGATATAATTAATTTAAACACAATTTTTCAATAAAATCATAGCAGTGTATTCTCTGTGGCTCAGGCATCGGTTTATTATGGATTATATTTTGAGTTCTTGTTGTTTTTGTTTTGTACATGTGTTTTATGTGCGTTTAGAGCCACTTTCAGGTGGGCACTGTCCAAGATTCGCTGGTCTGAACACACGGCCCTCTCTCTTTGACAGTCAGCTGTTCATGGTTTGTGTGCATCATCTCCCGTGTTGTCAGCCAGCCAATATTTCCAACACTATCACGACGTGTTAGCCACTCCACACAGCCGTGGTTCTGTTGCGCCCCTTGAAGCGATGTCGGCCCTGGGGCGCAACCATGGTTAACACGTCTCCTTTCCATGTTTGCTGGGTGATGTCAGCCCCGAACGCCAATTGTAAGTGTTTGTTTATTTTTGTAAGTCTTCACCTTTTTGGGAACTGTTGTCATCATTCTGTTGTTCAATACATGTGCTGTGGTGAATCCTGCACGTAAATCCATTCATCATGACCCTCCATGCGCTCTTACGCAGGGCACAGACGGGGAGGATGAAATAACGAGAATTTATGTGCAGGGTTCACCACAGCACATTTAATACAGAAAGACAGACAATTCCCTAAAAGGTGAAGACATACAAAAAACACAAACACACTTACTGTTGGCGTTCGGGGGCCGGCATTGCTCAGAGAACGAATGAGAGGAGACGTGTTAGCCACAGGTGCACCCCAGAGCTGACATCGCTTGAAGGACGCACGAGAACCACAGCAAACATGGAGTGACTAGCATATCGTGAGAGTGCTGAAAATAATGGCAGACTAACAGCACAGATGACTGGCAAACATCCGCAAAGTACACGCACTGCTGGTGATGGTGTGATGAGAAGCACCTGGGCGAGGACTGGGAAACATGATCAGCGGGACGGGAATCAGATGCTGATAATGAGAGAGAGGACGTGGCCAGACCGGCGAGAGTCAGCATGTGATCAGAGAAAGTAGGTCAAAGCTGCGCGTAAATCCATTAATGCTTCCCTTCCTCGTGCGCTCCTCCTGCAAAAAAGTGCGCGAGGAGCGCACGAGGAGGCTTATGACAGTTGGAGCTGAAGCGTGTGATGTGGTCTTTCACGGCCTGCTGTTTATCTAAGCCTGCGACACAACGCGAAGGCACAGCCATAAAATTAAAACAAGAAACAAGAGAAGCTGTGAGCTACAAAGCTTTTTTTTTTTTTTTTTTTTTTGTTACTTATTTGTACCCGTAGGTAGACTTGGTTTGCAGTCTGGTGACAAGCCACCGGCTGCTGGTCGCTGCGTGCGCGAGCGCCCTAAACCTACATGTTTTGGTGTGCGGGAGGAAACCGGAGAAATCCCGGAGTAAACCCGCGCAACACGGGGAGAACATGCAAACTCCACACAGCTCACTGTTGGTCGGGGGCTGGGATCGAACCCACGATTTCATAATCCCCGCGATCCCCCGGCCGAGAGTAAAACTGTGCTGCCACAGTGCTAAACCACTGCGCCACCGTGCAGCCGATGTCATTTGTCATTCCAGTCAACAACACCGATGTCCATTCGGTCGCTTACGTCATGGTGGTGCCGCCCTTAATTCGGTGGGCGGCACCGCAGTCCAGTAAGCGGCTGCGGATTTTTTATGACAACTAGTTTATGCAGGCGCAGTTGTAAATATTATGTTGTAAGATGTGCCTAATGCAGGTGTTTAGAAAGGACAGCTCAGTGCGTGAACGTGAGTGAGTGCGTGCGCGCAGCCGAGGCGCGCCCCAGGGGTGTGTGGAATGGCCCCGACGAGTGAACGGTGTGTGTGATTTTGGGCGGATGAGAGACAGAGAGCGAGGTGACCGGAGCAGGTAGAAATCATTGCTATCAATATTGCAGTCTGTGAATAAAGCCCCAACGCTTCAGCGAAACGGCCTGTGCCTCTGTGTACCACCATATCTCCTGCTTAACAAGAGTGAGGTTTTACTCGGGAGTTGACCCCGGAGGAGGAAAAGCGCCTCCGGCCCTGGAGAAGACAGATCTCCCCTGCGTCCCCCAACCACGGTTAGGAGACGAGAAGCAGGAACGGTTCACACTGGCGACCACGAAGGGACTCTCACGTTGTTAAGAGGGTGGTGAGTACCGAATGAAAAGGACAGGGGCAGCTGGGCCAAGTGACTGTGATGGCAGCTAAGCTAATGAGACATGGCGGCCGCTCGCTATCCCGCCGATATCTACAGACAAGAAACTAACTACTCAAACCCGTTCATGTCGCTGGCTAATCGTCAGGAGTGCAGACGAGGTGCTGTAAGGGCTCATGAATGTCGGGCTGAGACGAAGTGTGGACATTGTGGCCCATTTCTATGTGATGAGAGCTGCGCGGGCGCACCTGCTGATGGAGAGGATTTGTTCGCGCCATTCGGCAGCCCCGCTCAATTTGCCACCGGCTGTGGAGGGGGACCCAGCAGACCAGGACCTCAGCCTGTACAACCTGTTTGCTACTGCCTCCAGTGATGGCCCCAGCAGTTCCTGGCCGTCCACTCCACCTGCTAATGCTCCCAATGTGATCGGGTCTCTTCCACCCACTCCTTCCCATGTGATATTTGGCCATGGTGGGGGTGCGGTGGGAGAACCACGCCATCAGGCTCAGCACGTGTCACGGCCCAAACGTCGGCGCAGAGGACCGGACCGTTACGGGGACTGGGTTACTGAGTGAGCCAACTGTGGTAGTTCCTGTTTGCACTAGAGACTCTCCAGTTCACATTTTTGGACTCTAGTTATAATGTTCTATATGTTTGTTTGAAAAAAAAAAAAAAAAAAAGCTGAAGTAACAATGCTTTCATATACCACCTGCACTTGATTCCATTTGAATGTGTTGTATTTTGATAAGTTAGACAGTAATACTCCGGTCGCCTAGAAATAGATTCCAAAGTATAATGTACCTCCTTGTTTAATTAGAAACAATGGTATTCCATGTATTTGCCCCTCACGTTTTCACTGCCAAATGAGCTAGTTTTACCACTGCATAGACACTCGTAACCTACCTACCTATTTGAATCCCTGTTATATATTGGACACTGCTACTGCTAGGCGTACAAATGTAGAGTGTGTACCAATTTTATATTGTTTGGATGGAATGGAATTAATATTAATTGCCAATCCATGGTGGGGGTAGTGTTGTAAGATGTGCCTAATGCAGGTGTTTAGAAAAGACAGCTCAGTGCGTGAACGTGAGTGAGTGCGTGCGCGCAGCCGAGGCGCGCCCCAGGGGTGTGTGGAATGGCCCCGACGAGTGAACGGTGTGTGGGATTTTTGGGTGGATGAGAGACAGAGAGCGAGGCGACCGGAGCAGGTAGAAATGGTTGCTAACAATATTGCAGTCTGTGAATAAAGCCCCAACGCTTCAGCAATACGGCCTGTGTCTCTGTGTACCACCATATCCTGTTTAACAAGAGTGAGGTTTTACTCGGGAGTTGACCTCGGAGGAAGAAGCGCCTCCGGCCCTGGAGAAGACAGATCTCCCCTGCGTCCCCCAACCACGGTTAGGAGACGAGAAGCAGGAACGGTTAACAATTATATTGATCATCGACAATGACTTTTGGGTTTACACAACATGCTAAAAAATGTCAAAATCGTGTCATCGGCCCTTTCAGTATCAGTTACCAACTAATAGGATGGAGTCTTCCCTAGTTTTAACTTAAAGGGCGGTTATCGATGTGTCCCGAGCTGCAGAAAACACCTACAGGGGTGAGTAGCATGTTTGCTAACTACCGGTCTGTGCTAACAATTAAAAATGTTGTCATGGCAACAAGATGTAGCTGCATCACGTAAAAGTTGTTTAGTTTGCTTGGAAAAGGAGCAGTGTGAAACCAAACCTCAACTGCACCACATGTGGACAGTGAACAAAGACATGAACCTTGGTCCAGACTTTCAGCTGTGAAAACGCCTTTAAATGTGAATTTTCTCAACATGATGAACCTTTTCTGAGAAATTCTATTTTTAATCTAACTAACAGAGAAGTTTGTTCATGTCAGATCAGTGTGGTCAGTTTAACAGATCTTCCCCTCGCTACGATTCAAAAACCACAGAACCACACTCTGATCTGCTGAAGGGTCAACAAGGAATTAAACATTTTCATATGATTCTGGACAAAAACTGAAATCTGCAAGGAGCATGTATTGTGTTTCCTCATACATTTTCTGCTTTTTTTTCTTGTTAATTTGTTAATATTTTTTTTATCAAAGTTGTGAATTTATTTTTAATAAATTTTCCGATTTTTCCCCATAAATTGTCTTTTAAAAAAATTTTCTTGTAAATTTGCAGCTTTTTTCTCACAAATTTATAATCTTTTCCTGTAAATTTTAGACTTTTTCCCTCATAAATATTCTGCTTGTTCTTGTAAGTTTGCAATATTTTATTCTTTAGACTTCATGATTTTTTTCTTGTAAATATGTGAATTTTTCCTAAATTTATTTTCATAAATTTTAAACTTTTTTCCCCACAAAATGGTTTTTTTTTCAGTTTTTTTCTTGTAAATTAGCAACTCTTTTCCGCCCAGCATCACACTCACCCATCTCCCATCTCACCCACTCATCACACACTTAATAAATAATTGTAAACTGAACTACTCGTGTCTGTCTGTCTCCTGGGTCAAACATCATGTGAGTACGACTCTGTCAAAGCGACCCGGCAGACAGCGCACTGACGCGCGCCGCCTTAACACTCTTGGCGCACGAGTAGACCTAATAGCTCACCAACAGACAGTTATATTAAACCAATTAACACAGATTAATAATCGGCTGGATCGCTTGGAGGGTCACCAGGCGTTCCCCCCGGTCGCCGGGGCACCACCTGCCCCCGCTAATCCACCAGTTAGCCAGGTACACCAGCCTCCCTTATCTCGCCTCACCCCCGTGCCTACCCCCGCCCGCTTCAGTGGAAAACTCGGGGAGGCGCGGGGTTTTCTGCTTCAGTGTGAGACAGTTTTTCACCGTGTCCTGGGAGATTTTCCGTCCAACCGCAGCAAGATTGGTTATATTTCCAACCTACTTGAGAGTAGAGCGCTAGCTTGGCCGTATGCGGTTATGGCTAAGCCCAGTTACGCCAACTTAACTTACCAACAATTTGTAGCCGATTTTGCTGAGGTTTTTGACCACATCGATAGGGACACGGTGCTAACTGATCGTTTGTTAAATCTTCGGCAGGGCAGTAGATCTGCTGCCGATTTCGCTGTTGATTTCCGGGTGCTATCTACAGAGGTGGGGTGGGAGGATACTTCACTATGTAGTATTTTTGTCCGTAGTCTTAGCTCTGAGCTAAGGGACGAGCTAGCAACACAGGACAAGCCAGACAGTTTTAAGTGAATTAATCTCTCTCACCATTAGTTTGGATAATAGACTGAAGGATCGGGCAGCTGAGCGAAGGGCTGCTGGTCTTTCGGGCAAGTCACTCCCCCGCCCCTCTCGACCACCCCTGCTGGCCCTGCCTCCGTCGGAGGAACTTCTGGGGCAAGAGGAGATGATTATCGGGCGATCGGGAGTTTCGGCGGCTGAGAGACAGCGCCGGAGGGATTTAGGGCTGTGTTTCTACTGTGGTAGTGAGTCCCATGAAGTAGCTGAATGCACTAACTGGGTAAAAGGGGAGGTCCGTGGGCCACAGTAGGGGGACTCACGGATGTAGATCAGACAAAACCCCTCACCAGCTGTCTTGTCCCCATTAGACTCACTTACAAACATAGAGAACACACCACACACGCCCTCATTGACTCTGGAGCTGAGCAAAGCTTTATTTCAGGAGACCTGGCAACCTGCTTGGGCCTCAGCTGTCAACTTCTCCGGCCCCCTGTCAATCTCATCACCCTGTCAAAGGCCCCGCTAACTGCTGTCTCCCAACAGACGGCCCCCGTGTCGGTGATTGTTTCTGAGAACCATCGGGAGGATATCCGGTTCCTGGTACTGCTCACCTCCACCTCTCCTGTTATCCTGGGATATCCATGGTTACAGTTACATAACCCCACATATGATTGGCAGGCAGGAAATATCACCGCTTGGAGCTCGTTCTACCTCAGCGCCTGCCTCCAGTCCGCAGCGTGTGCTCCCTCTGTGTCAATGACCCCTCCTACGTCACCGGCTCCGAATCTGTCCAGGGTACCAGAGATCTACCACGATCTGGGAGCTGTTTTTAGTAAGTCACGGGCGCTGTCCCTTCCCCTCCACCGCCCTTATGACTGCGTGATCAATCTCCGGGCTGGAGCCCCGCTTCCGGCAAGCCGGTTATACAGCCTCTCAGCCCCGGAGCGTGAAGCCATGGACACTTACATTAAGGAGTCCCTCAGCTCCAGAATCATCCGACCATCCTCTTTGGCGGTGGGGGCAGGATTCTTCTTTGTGGGGAAGAAGGATGGCTCTCTACGTCCCTGCATTGATTTCCAGGGTCTCAACAACATAACCATCAAAGACAAGTACACGCTGCCCCTGATGAACTCGGCCTTTGACTCTCTCCGGGGGTGTCATGGTTCACTAAGCTGGACCTTTGTAACGCCTATCATCTGGTGCGAATCAAGGAGGGCAACGAGTGGAAGACGGGCTTCCAGACCCCAAGCGGCCACTTCGAATACCTGGTGATGCCGTTTGGGTTAACCAACGCTCCGGCCGTCTTCCAGCGCTTAATTAACAACGTCCTCTGAGATTTCCTGAACTCCTTCGTGTTTGTATACCTGGATGACATCCTCATCTTTTCGCGTACTTTAGAAGAGCACCAGGTGCACATCAGACGGGTCCTACAGCGCCTCATGGAAAACCAGTTATTTGTCAAGGCCGAGAAATGTGACTTCCACACCAGGTCGACGTCGTTTTTGGGATTTGTGATTGCACATAACCAGGTGCTCCCTGACCCGGCCAAGGTTAAGGCGGTAGTGGACTGGCCCACCCCCACTTCCAGGAAACAGTTGCAAGGGTTTTTGGGATTTGTCAATTTCTACCGTTGTTTTGTGCCCAATTTTGGGATCATCGCCTGGCCCCTGACCAGCCTCACGTCCCCCAAGACTGCCTTCTGTTGGAGCGAGGAAGCTGCTGCAGTGTTTGGGAAGTTGAAGGAGGAGTTCGCTTCATCCTGCGTCTTGACCCAGGTGGACCCGGACCTTCAGTGCTTGGTGGAGGTGGACGCCTCGGATTCTGGAGTCAGGGCGGTCCTCTCACAACGCTCGCCTGTGGATGGGGTGATTCATCCATGGGCCTTCTTCTCTCGCCGTCTGCAACCCGCTGAGAGGAACTACAGTATTGGCGACAGGGAGTTGCTGGCAGTCAAGCTCGCCTTAGAAGAATGGAGGCACTGGCTGGAAGGGGCTGCTCAGCCGTTTGTCGTCTGGACGGACCATAAGAACTTAGAATATCTCCGGACGGCCAAATGACTGAACTCCCGCCAGGCCCGCTGGTCTCTCTTTTTTGGACGTTTTGATTTCAGGATCACCTATCGGCCTAGGAGCAAGAACGTAAAGCCGGACGCCCTCTCTAGGCAATTTGAGGCGGAGACGTCTGAAGATCAGGAGGAGACCATCCTGCCTTCATCCTGTGTTGTGGGCGCCCTCGCATGGGAGATCCGGGATAGAGTCAGGAGGGCTCAGGAGGGTGAGCCCGACCCGGGGGGCTCCGGGCTGATTGTTTGTCCCCACCTCTGTCAGGAGTGAGGTCATCCAGTGGGCCCATGCCTCCAAGCTGGCGTGCCATCCAGGGATCGCCCACACCTTCGCCTTGCTCCAGAGAGCCTTCTGGTGGCCAGGGTTGAGGAAGGATGTCACCAGCTATGTCCGGGCCTGCGCCCAGTGCGCCACCGGAAAATCATCATCTTCCCTCCC
Organism: Pholidichthys leucotaenia; assembly: GCA_020510985.1. NCBI lineage: Eukaryota > Metazoa > Chordata > Actinopteri > Cichliformes > Pholidichthyidae > Pholidichthys > Pholidichthys leucotaenia. The sequence goes on from CM035847.1 coordinate 293,240,549, forward strand.
GGCGGGTCTTCTCCATCCCCTGCCGGTCCCTTCCCGCCCCTGGTCTCATGTGGCTTTGGATTTCGTGACGGGCCTGCCCCCTTCTGACCACTTCACCTCGGTTCTGACCATAGTGGACTGCTTCTCCAAGGCAGCCCATTTTGTGCCCCTCCGTGGGTTGCCTTCGGCACGGGAGACGGCGGATCTCCTAGTGCAGTATTCCTTCGGCTATTGTTTCGGATCGGGGTCCTCAGTTCGTCTCCCAGGTCTGGAAGGTGTTCTGCATGGTGTTGGGGGCCACGGCGAGTCTCTCCTCAGGATATCATCCACAGAGCAATGGCCAGTGTGAACAAGCTAATCAGGAGCTGGAGGCTGCGTTCTGTTGTGTTATATCATCATGCTCCTCTTCCTGGAGTGCGTTCCTGCCTTGGATTGAGTAAGCACATAACTCCATGGTGTCCTCGGCAACTGGGATGTCCCCCTTTAAGTCATCGTTGGGGTATGAGCTACCGCTGTTCCCGGAAGAGGAGAAGGAGGTTGCTGTCCCCTCTGTTCAGGCTCACGCTAGGTGCTGTCGCCAGATTTGGACCATCACCCGCAGAGCCCTTCTTAGAACCACAGAACGCAACATCCAGGTAGCCAACCATCACAGGAGACCAGCGCCAGACTATAAGGTGAGTCAACAGGTCTGGCTTTCCACTAAGAATATTAATGTACCGGCCGAAAAACGCAAATTAACCAAGCGTTTTATCGGTCCCTATGTTATCTCTCGTGTTGTTAATCCGGTGGCTGTGCGCCTAGTTCTCCCCCCTTCCATGCGCATCTGCCTCACCTTTCATGTCTCCCAGGTGAAGCCCTACATCTCCGACCCTCTGTGCCCCCCCCCCCGCGGCGTCTCCCCCTCCGAGGTTGATCGATGACCACCCAGCTTGGGGGGTTGCTGCCATCTTGGATGTCCGCCGGCGGGGCCGAGGTCTTCAGTACCTGGTGGACTGGGAGGGATTCGGTCCTGACTGTTCCTGGACTTGCCCGGCGTTGATCCTCGACAAGCAGCTCATCCGCGACTTCCATCGGGTGCATCCAGGTAGGATGGGACAGGTGCCTGGAGGCACCTCTAGAGGGGGGAGTACTGTCATGGCGGCCGCTGGGCCGTCATCAGCCCCGGCTGCGTACACACCTGCTTCCAATTCCTGGCAAGCCATAAAAGCCAGATTCACTGACAGCTCAGCACGGAGTCGTCTGTCATCACCACTGCGCAACGCTTCATGCCCTCGACCTCAGATCAGAGCCTCGTCCAAGCCAGCTCGTCAAGCCTTGTCACGTAAGCCACCATCATCCTTACCTTGTCAAGGTATTCTCCCCTGTGCACAGGTGGATCTCCCTGGCGGCGGACCTGTCCCCCGTAGCAGCGGGGCTTCTCCCCCTCCTCCTCGGATCCTCTCCTCCTCGTCACGATGCCAAGTTCCCCGCTCACCTCCCAACACCCGCTCCCGGAGCAAGCAAGAGTCTCCCGGCGACACCTGCAAGTAAGCAGCAATCATTGTTACACCTCCTTGCTGCGAGCAGTATTAATCCTTGTGCTTTGTGTTCCTAGGGTTGCCAGGTCGCAGCGGGACTCGCTCAGCTCCAGCACATTACCAGAATCACACTCACCCACACATTCACTCACCAACACTACACACTGTGTTAATAAATAATTGTAAACTGAACTACTCGTGTGTTTCGTCTGTCTCCTGGGTCAAACATCGTGTTACTAGTGTACTATGTAGTGAATCAGCCACTTTGTAGTGCTGTTCGAAATCTTAAAAATTTCATTTACTATACAGTACACTCAAAATATCCCACAATGCATTTTGAAAAGTAGTGTACAATGGAGTGTTACTACATTAGCCAATATTTGCCATAATGCAATGCACAGCCGTGAGAGTTTCACATCACAACATGAAATACCTTAATGTATTTTCATCACTCTATATATACTGTATATATTAGTGCATACCTGAGCATGCCCGTAGAAAGCAGGTGTACAGTAAGTAAGAGTGTAAGCAAGCACATCAGCACTCGTTCAGTGATGCTTGCCTGCCTTTGATTGTTGATTGTGTCATAGCGAGTCCTATGATCTTTGATGATGTCATAGCGACTCCTATGACGCCTGCATTTGATCTTTGATGATGTCATAGCGAGTCCTGTGATCGTGAGTGATGCCTGTGTTTGATCTTTGATGTCATAGCGAGTCCTATGAGTGTGAGTGATTCCTGCCTTTGATCTTTGATGTCCTATGATCGTGAGTGAGCGTGAGTGATGCCTGCTACCTGTGCATGCCCTTAGAAACTAAGTATAAGCAAGTATTTCTGCATGCCCGTAGAAAGCAGGTGTAAGCAAGGTTGTAACCAAGCACGTCAGCACTCTTCAGTGATGCCTGCCTTTGATCTTTAATTGTGTCATAGCAAGTCCTATGATCTTTGATGAAGTCATAGCGAGTCCTGTGATCGTGAGTGATGACTGCCTTTGATCTTTGATGATGTCATAGTGAGTCCTATGATCTTTGATGATGTCATAGTGACTCCTATGATGCCCGCATTTGATCTTTGATGATGTCATAGTGAGTGCTATGATCTTTGCTGATGTCATAGCAAGTCTAATGAGTGTGAGTTGATGCCTGCTTTTGATGTTTGATGATGTCATAGCAAGTCCTATGATCGTGAGTGATGCAGTCGAAGGATGGATAATTTTTTCGCTTGTATAAATAGCAAAGAGTGTGTGACAATGAATGTACTAGGTATGTTCTCAACTGATGTAACATAATCTACAGTATATTGAGAGTTAAAACATGTCTTCATTTTTGTTGTTCAGAACTCCTTATACAAAGGAACATCATAGGACATTATGTAGACATCATAGGAACATCATAGGCAGCCCTATGATCATTTAACGAGTCCATGATCGTCACACACACACACACAGAGACAGAGAGATTTCTTGAATTTATAGAGTGATGATCACTCTTTTTCCGCTGGTCGATGCCGCCGAGGACACAGTCCAAGGACGGATAATTTTTTGTCACACATGGGGAGTTGTTCACGACTCCTTATGCCAACTCCTTGTGCAAGGATATAGAGTGATGACAATCAAGTCAGTGGCAGTAATTCACCTGTAAGCTGGTTGCCAACCGCCAATCAAATCTAAAAGAAGGAGATCTATACTGGATCACTCTACCATCGGGGAGTGGTGGCTCAGTTGGTAGAGCATCTCCCCCACACCCGGGAGGCTGGGGTTCAAATCCCGGCCAGGTCATGCTTAAGACCATATAAAAAGCGGAACTTCCTGCCGTCTAGCTTGGTGCTCAGCAATAATGGAACGGAGGATGAAAATTTGTGGCGGCCGTGTGTGATTAATATTGTAGATAAGAGAAACATAACTTCGTTCTACTGTACATGATTTGCTGTATAGATTTGAATGACAATAAAGATGGCTTATCCTTACCCTTAACACTCTATAATTCAAGAAATCTCTGTGTATCAGTCTGTCACTCAATTAAGAATAGGACACTCTACTTTAAACCACACCCATTCGAAGCAGTACCCATGAAGAATGGCATTCTACACTACAAATGCAAGACCACAGGACTCGCTAAAAGATCATAGGATCACCTATGATGTTCCTGTGATCTCTACATGATGTCCTATGATGTTCCTATAGGACTCGCTAAAAGATCATAGGATCACCTATGATGTTCCTATGATCTCTACATGATGTCCTATGATGTTCCTATAGGACTCGCTAAAAGATCATAGGATCACCTATAATGCTCCTATGATCTCTACATGATGTCCTATGATGTTCCTATAGGACTCGCTAAAAGATCATAGGATCACCTATAATGCTCCTATGATCTCTACATGATGTCCTATGATGTTCCTATGATGTCTACGTAGTGTTTATGTCATATAGACCATCACTCACAATCATAGGACTCGCTATGACATCATCAAAGATCATAGGACTCAATATGCCATCATCAAATCAAAGGCAGTCGTCACTCACGATCATAGGACTTGCTATGACATCGTCAAAGATCATAGGACTCGCTATGACACCATCAAGTATCAAAGTCAGGAATCACTGAATGAGTGCTCATGTGTTTGCTTACATCCTTGCTTGCACCTGCTTTCTACGGGCATGCACAGATAGGCACTGGTCCTTATACAAATCAAGAAATCTCTGTGTCTCTGTGTGTGTGCCTGTGTGTCTGTCTGTCACGACCATAGGACTCGCTAAAAGATCATAGGATTGCCTATGATGTGCCTATGATGTCTACATGACGTCTAGATGACGTCATATAGACACCATAGTATAGAGTGATTGGAGAAAATCTGTGTGTGTGTCTGTGTGTGTGTTCAAAGGCAGGCATCACTCATGATCATAGGACTCGCTATGACATCATCAACGATCAAAGGCAGACATCACAGATCAAAGGCAGTCATCACTGAACGAGTGGTGACGTCAAAGATCAAAGGCAGGTTTCACCATTGTTACTGTTGCCATGGTAACAGTAACTCTACAGGCATGCAGAAATGCTTGCTTACACTTGCTCTCTATGGGCATGCATGGGTATGCACGGGCATGTACAGGTATGCACTAGTATTTATTAATTCAGCAAAAACTAGAAAAGCACTCGAAGAGAGTGCTTTTCTAGTTCTTGCAGACTAGTTTGCAGACTAGTTTTTGCAGACTAGTTTGCGCAGACCTCCGCTTCTGCGCATTATCATCTGAGCATTATCATCATAGTTACAATAATAGGTATCATCATCATCATCATCATCATAGTTCCAACAATAATAGGTATCATCATCATCGTAGTAACAATAATAGGTATCATCATCATCATCATCATCATCATCATCATCATCATAGTCATCATAGTCATCATATCATCATCACAATGATGATGATACCTATTATTGTAGTTAGGATGATGATCATATCTATTATTGTTACAATAAAGAATCCTTTAAAAATTTCCTGTATCCAGACGGTGATCTGTATCATCCCCAAAATTTAATCAGTTCTTCCTTGTACCATTTCCAACAACGCCTGAAAGTTTCATCGAAATCCGTCCAAAACTTTTTTGAGTTATCTTGCTAACCAACAGACAAACAGACAAACAGACAGACAGACAAACAGACAGACAAACCCCGGCAAAAACATAACCTCCTGGCGGAGGTAATGATTTGATTTAATACATATTTACTACAAATTCTATGCAGGTTTTTTTTTTTTAACCACCGTTAGTCTTATGTTTTACTGTCTCGCCATGATGACATCATTAACACACCATGAAAACAAGCCCAGTAGTGTCCGAAATCTGTTAATTTCATTATGTTGCATTTATTATATAGTCCCATTATATCTAAACTCACTATATAGTGAGTAGGTAGTGGGTGAGTGAACATTCCAAACACACCTCAAGGACTTAGCTTAAGAGCTAACAATGCTACTATGGAGTTAGCTTAGTGAGTGTGTTTTTTCTTGATGGTTTCTTTAAATTCCAGTCACCCCCACCAGACATCCCTGTTCACTCCTTGTTCTCTAATCCACAGTTAATTATGTAATTTATGTCATTCTGGCTTGTTTTGTTACATTTTTGCCATAACGGTCATTAGATTGGAATGTTAGCATTAGCTTGGCTAGGTGGTCAAAGTCAGCCTATCTAATCACATCAGAGCTCATCTAGCACAAGCTTAGCTGTAGGATCAAGGGCTTATTGTGATTTTCTATATTCTGTCTGCCTTCAATAGAAATCCTTGTTTATCTACCAACATATGACCACGGATGTAGACATGCATTATTTCATTCATTCATTCAGATATTTTTATGTTAGCTTGCTCAGGTTGTGCTCACTGCTGGAGCGAAGAGCTAGCTAGCTAGCTAACATTAGCAATATGGTGCCAGTTAGTAGTTAGTTAGGCCCATCACTCCCCCTGGAGCATAGGCCGCCGACAACAGTCCGCCAGAGTGCTCTGTCCTGGGCTGCTCTCCAGGTCTTTCCCATCTTCTTGATGTCAGCATCGAGGTCTCGTCGCCAGGTGTTTCTTGGCCTTCCTCTCTTCCGCTTCCCTTGGGGGTTCCACTTGAGTGCTTGCCTTGTGGTGTTACTGGCTGGCTTCCTCAGGGTGTGCCCAATCCATCCCCATCTTCTACGCCGGATCTCATCCTCGGCTGGCAGCTGGTTGGTACGCTGCCACAGGTCTACGCTGCTGATGGTGTCGGGCCAGCGTATCTGGAGGATCCTTCTCAGGCAGCTGTTGATGAACGTCTGCACTTTGCTGATGGTGGTCTTCATTGTCCTCCATGTCTCTGCTCCATACAGTAGGACTGACTTGACGTTAGAGTTGAACAGCCGGATCTTTGTGCGTGTTGACACCACCTTGGAGCTCCAGATGTTCCTCAGCTGCCCTCGCCTTGCCAATTCTTGCTCTGATGTCTGCGTCTGTGCCGCCCTGCTTGTCCATGACGCTGCCCAGGTATGTGAAGGCCTCTACCTCTTCCAGCTCACTCCCATGCAGTGTAACTGGGTCCTCATTTGCTGTGTTGATCTTGAGGATCTTGATCTTGCCCTCGTGGATCTTGAGGCCAACTTGTGCTGAGGTGGCTGCCAACTCTGTTGTCTTGTCCTGCATCTGCTGGTGGCTGTGGGAGAGCAGGGCCAGGTCGTCTGCAAAGTCCAGATCATCTAGCTGGTCAAACAGTGTCCACTGGATTCCGTTTCTTCTGTCTGCTGTTGTCGTCTTCATGGTCCAGTCGATCGCCAGGAAGAAGAGGAAAGGTGACAGGAGGCAGCCTTGTCTGACTCCGGTCTTCATCCTGAAGCTGTCTGTTAGCTGTCCTTCATGGACTACTCGACAGGTCATTCCTTCATAGGAATGACCAATATGGTGCCAGTAACTGACCATTTTTGTATCAAAATTTTATTGTGTTGACATCCTCAGAATAAAAAAATTATACTACAGAAATAACGAATAACTGAGTAATAATATTTGATATCTGTGTTTTCTTTAACGTTTATTATCTCTGCCTCTCCTCAGGCAGGACGGACAACATCATGGTGGTGCACGTGATCGTGTACATGCTTATCAGCACTGTCCTTCTGTCCCTCATGTACGGCTTCTGCCTCTGCCTCTGTGCAGAGTCATTACTCAGGTAAACACATGCTCACCTGCTGCAGGAACAACATCGATCAGCAAATCTGAGCCTTAAAATGCAAGAAGACAGTCCAGTTAGGAGTAGAAAATATTCAACTTTCCTATGCTGAATATTTTACACAATTTTTTTTTACTAAATTTGTGACTTTATTTGGGTAATTTTCCCCTTTTTTCATTTTTATTGACCGTTTTTCTCATAAACTGAAGATTTTTTCACTTGAAAAGTTGCCAGTTTGTTGTGAATTTCTGACTTTACGATCATAACTTTAAAACAAAATAGTTTTAAAATTTTGCAACTTTTTTCATTGAAATCTGCAACTTTTTGGAGTAAAAATACCAGTTTTATAAATTTGTTAAATTTTGTAATAAAAACACTAGTGGTGAATGATTTAACGTGTTAATCGCCACTTAACGAAACACCCCTGTTAACGCTGACAATTTTTGATCGCGATTAGTCGCGGTTAATCTTAAGCACAAATGGGTTTTTTGACCTGGTTGCTTTCCGTACCGAAGCCGCTCCGTGCACCATACAGCCACTTGAAGTCAAACAAGCTGGATCACAGCCGTGGAACTCCCCAAAACGCTGTCATGTTTAGGTTTATAACATTATCCGGCCACCGGGCTTTCACCTGGTAAATTGTCACAGCCTCCTCCAAAACTTTGTCTGGGTGACAGTTTTTCTTCTTCTTTGGATTGTTTTGGCGGTTGGCAAACATGGGCTTAGTGCACTGGATGATGGCTGTTTACACTGCTAGCTGGTTGCTTGACCTTGTTACCACATCCGTAGCAACAGACACTCCATCCATCTCTAATTTACTTTATATACGGAACATATACAGAGGGCACTTAGGACTGACAGCAGGCAGGACGGCTAACAGCTAGAGTTGGAATGTTCATGAATGATTCGTTCGAGTGTACTAGTTCTTTTGGGCGAATAAACTGTACTGAATCACTTACCGTAACTGAACAAATCAGTTAGGAAATGGTGGCCATTTCATCCCCTGCTTCTGAATCACATACACATCATTGACTGGTAGCCCTCCTAGCCTTCTACAGCCTATTACAGCCTTGCAAACCTGGAGCTCCAGAAGGAGCTGCTTTTATTGGACGAGTCGTTCATGAAAGGCGCCTCCTGCCTGGCCTGCAGGAACCAGGAAGTAATAATGGAACATGATGAAATAAAACAGCAAAAGTGATTTTGGAGTGAAAAATATATCATTTAGTTGCTGAATCTGTTTTTATGTGACACACAAATCTGCTCCTTTAAAAGTTTTTAGTTGACTCAGTTCAACAGCTGAAAAAAATCGTGCGTGACCTGCCCAAAATGCACCAAAAAGCTTTCCACATAGGAATGAATGGGGAGCACCGGAGCGGAAAAAACCCGAGTGGATTTCTTTCAGTCATTATTTAAACTTAAAAAGTACACACTCTCTGATTTCACTCGTTGTCTGTTTACACTCCATGGTAAAATCTGTAATATGAAGATAAGAGGGTCAATGAGGAAACTTATGTGAGGTAACCGCATACTGTATGTGAGCTCTGATGGAGACCACGGCTGCTGGAATCAGACTTAGCAAGTCTAAGAACATGATCCAGATCAGATAAAAAGACTTAAAAATTCATAAAACCTGCGGTCATATCCAACAACTGTCAAGCAAACCTCTAAATGCTGGACTCACTAAAGGTGTCTGTGTAACTGGGGCAAAAGCTCCCTAAACAACAGAATTCCTCGTTTGGGTGATGCACCTCAGTAAGGAACAGCAGGCAGTAGCATTTAAACAAGGTTTATTACCAATCACTGTCAGGCTACAGGAGTGGAGTTAAGTTTACAATCGCTGTTTTTTTTATACGTTATCTTTTTTAAAAAACTTATGCACCACAATAAAACATGGAATACTCATAACATGCAACAAATCAACCGGTTAAAAAACACAAAAAGGAAAACTGCAAACAACTAGAAAAGCACTCAGAGAGTGCATACCTCTGCCAAGGCTCCTTACGTCTGTCACGGATCACCTCCAAAATGTAATGGATTTGTGTGCAGGCCACGAGCCAGTTCTGGTGAAAATTGCAACAAAGTCTATCCAGTAGTTTTGGAGGATTCTTGCTAACACACTGTGAGAAGATAAGAACCTTGGCGGAGGTATGCATTCTCAGATCATCACCAAAATGTAATAGATTCCTCTCTAGACCAAGGACCACCTGTGGTTAAAATTTCATCCAAATCCATCCAGTAGTTTTTGTGTAATCCTGCTGCACAAATACAAACAGGGTCCTTGGTGGAGGTATGCACTCTCAGAGCATCACCAAAATGTAATGGGCTCATCCTTGGCCCCAGGGCTACCTCTAGTGAAAATTTCATGAAAATCCATCAAGTAGTTTTTGTGTAATCTTGCTCACGGACAGATGGACGGACAAACAGACAAACTACCCCGATTACATTACCTCCTTGGCAGAGGTAATTGAACCAATAAAATGCATAAATCCCCCAAGCACTAAAATAAAAGGGTTAAATATACTCTTAAAACAATCCAGCATAATAATCATAATAATAATCTATTACATCTGCTTACCATGTTTAAACGCACAGCACAAATCCAAGCCGCCTTGCCCAGCAGCTGATTCATACAGCAGCTTCCCACACGTTGTCAGTACATGAACGAACGAACGTGTACTGGACACACCGGCTGGTTCGTACAGCAGTTGTCTCCCTCACGTTCTCATCAGTTCAGTCAGTGAATGTACTGAAGAGCAGTAAAGGAGCAAGCCCCGCCCACTCAGTTCAGCTGCATTTTTCAGTTCAATGAGTGGCAGGCAGTTAGTGCTCCAGTACAGCCCTGAGTGATTCGGTGTACGAATCTTTAGAGCTGATTTTTTTTAGTGAATGAACCAAAGTGATTCAGTAGATTTTAGTGAACTGTGGGTCCCATCACTAGTAGCAGGACGCCCGTGCCCTGTGACAGGTTATTTTCATTGCCCTACATGTGACTCAGAAGAAACAAGCTGCCCGGTCATCTGAAAATGTAAACAAGCTCGTCTGTTTGGGGAAAATGTCTCAATGCAAAGAAGTAAATGGAACAAACCCATGGATGTTGTCATTCTGTTCTTATGTAGTAACTTTTATGCTGGGTGTCCATGTTAAAAATTTTTTGAACAAGTTAAAGTTAAGTTAAAATAGCTGACAAATTGTGTTTCTCAACATCTGCTCAAGAGCATAAAGAAGAAAAGTCTGTTTTATCCAAAGAAGTTAAAGTATAAGCCAAGTAACTGCACTATATACAGTAGGTGGAGTCCTGGTTCTACATTGTTCTTCTCATGTGCACCGCCACCGTTTGTTGATGTTTACAGTTTTTCTACTAAAAGGGAAATTATGTCCGTTGTAACACCCGAGGTCCATTATTTTGTGTTCAGCTGCTTAAAAACAATGGCTGTTCACTACAGGAGCAAAGTTGGACACTGAATTGATTTTTTGATTTTGTATACTTTATTGATCCCCAGAGGGGAAATTGAGGGCATCCACCTGGATGGATGAATTGTGTCAGTATTGTAATGTTACGATGATGTCATTATGCCCTGCCATTTTGTTGTTTGCACACGCAGTATTTCTGGAGTACTTGTGAGGATTTTCTGGAGAATATTCAGGATAGTTTTTATCATTTTTGACAGGCTGAGAGCTTTATTAAACCTGCAGCTGAAGAAAGAAAGCATTATTTGTCCTCTCCCATGTATGACAAACTTGAAAAATGACCAATTTAAGGTACATTGTATTTAAACCTCTTACCATTCTGGGCTCCTGGGACATTTTACATTGGCTGGATACTGGCTGAAATGGTAAGGGATGTAAATCTAGAGCTGTAAATCAGGTATGTGTCTGTTATTATATTACCAATTATCTCCAAAGTTTTAGAGAAATCTGTTGCTACACAATTATTGGAGGATATGGAGTCTAATAATTACTTACATCCTCTTTATGGCTTCGGACCAAATTATTCAGCTGAGAGTGCCAACTCTTACTTGATTAAACAAATTAAAAACACAAAAAAAGTCAATAGATGAAGGTCAGGTTCTTGGAGCTGTTTTACTGGACTTAAACAAACAAAAACTTTTGATGCAGTGAATCATCACATTTTAGTTACAAAAAAATATGTAGATTAATTTTTCTAATCCAGCCATGCAGTGTTTTTGTCTTATCTGTGTGACAGACAACGATGTGTAATGGTGAATAATGAAAGATCTTCTTTCTTAGCCTCTTAAAACTCTTGTGTTCCACTCACAGAACCTTTCACATTGGCTGGAAATTGGCAGGAATGCTAAGGGGTTAAAAAAAAGTAATTAACGCACTATTAATCACAATTAAAATGTTTAATCATCCTTTACCACTAAAAAAAAAAAATACTCTTTTGTGGAAATTTTACAACTCTACATAAAAATTTTCAACTTTTTTGCTGAAAAAATTGAAACTTTTTTTGCAGCTACTGGCTGAGAGAGCCCATTGCATTTGCATACTCTGCTTTAAGCTGGGTTCACACTATAACGTCCTGACCATCTTTTACAGGCGTTTTGAAAGATCACAGAAATCAGTACAAACGTCAGTGAAATTACATTCACGATCAGGTTTTTTTAATCTAATGCACACCAACTTTTACAAACTTTTGCTACCATTTGCCAGTGGTGCGTTCAGCGTTGGCAAATTTTTTGCCATCTTAGGCTAGCATATGTGTAGCTGTTGCCAACTTAGGTTAACTTAAGCAAATGAATACTCAGCGCAGGTCAACCGACATCAGCGTCAGGCGACGCTCATAAAAAGATCAGCGTTTGTGGAGGCTTCCTGCCATTCTGGACCTGCTTTTGAAGTGAACACAGTTCTCTTGGGCATACATTTCAGTATTTATTTTCATTTTATATTCCTATGTAGTTACTTCTGCATACCCTTTTCCCCTATCATATAAATAAAATAGATAGATGTACTTTATTGATCCCAAGCTGGGAAATTACAGTGTAACAGCAGCATGACAGAAGACGACCAAAATGACAGAAACACACACGGCATAATAGAAAAATGAATTACCAAGGGAAAGTAAAAACTGCTTAGATAATTTTATATTCATCACAGATGTTGACCCATAGCGATACATGAATTGTACTCATTGTACAATGCAGGACTATCAGGCGCAGGCTGAAATGTGGGGTTGTGGGGGGGCACAGTTTGGACTTCTCCACCCAGAGAACAATGGACCAAAAGAGGAAGTATCACCGGGGGGTTCAGACAGAACAGTAAGAACTATGCCCCCACCCCCCACCCCCGGGGAGAGGAGTAAATGCCAGGCTGCTGGTGGAAAGGTGTGGGGAGCAGCGCCGGTGTTATGTCATGTTGATATGTCACACAGGTTTTGTTCATAACATAATGTGTATGGTGAAGCCCCGGCTGCTATGCATGTAATTAAAGTTATAAAGGAGAGATGCACAGTTGCCGGGGAGATTCTTTTGCTATCCTGTTCTGTTAGAGGAAGAATAAAGTCTGTGTTGATCAGCTTGTTGCCTCGCCTGCATCCTTCCTCTACACTGGTGACCCAAGACATGCAATGGAGGGCGAGATGAGCACCCCGGAGACTACCTGGAGGGAGAGTGCCAGCACTGCGTGCGCTGTTCCAGTCAAGCTCCTGGATTTCTGGCTGAACGCCCCGACAGCGTGGTTTTTGCACATTGAAGCCCAGTTTGCACTCCGCAGGATAACATCGGATGACACTAAATACTACTATGTGGTCGCTGTGCTGGACGTGTGCACCACGCACCAGGTGTCAAGCCTGCTCCAAGAGCCTCCGGTCCGGGGAAAATACAAGGTGCTCAAGAGGATGCTTATCCAGCGCTATACCCTTTCGGACAGCGAAAGAGCGGACACGTTCAGAGTTAGGGGACAGATCGTCCATGGAGCTGATGGAGAGCATGTTGGTGCTGATGGGTAGAAATGACGAGTCTTTCCTGTTCGCCCAACTGTTTCTCAGGAACCTACCAGCTGCAGCAAGGGCAATCCTGGCCAATTTGCCATTGCGGGTGACGAAGGACTACTGCGCGCTGGTGCAGGAAGCAGATTGCATCATTTTAGCGACCAGAACCTTCAGCGTGAACGCAGAGGCATCGGAGCCCAGGAGGGTTTCCAGTGAGGTCGAGGAGCCGTTGGTGGTAGCCGGAGCAGACGCCATGAGAAGCAGAAAGAAGGCAATCTGCTACTATCATCGCCATTTCGGCTCAGACGCCCGGTGATGCGTGTCGCTGTGCTATTTCAAGCGGTTGGGAAACGCCAACGCCAGCAGTCAGTAGCAGCTGCGACCGCTGGCGACAGAGACAAGCTGCTGTATGTCACAGACACACGTTCGGGGAGACGGTTTCTGGTGGACTCCAGCTCCCAGAAGAGCCTCATCCTGCTGTTCAACGTAGACAGGGTGGCAAGGGGCAGCAGTCCCGAGCTGGTGACCGCCAATCAGCCATCAGGACATTTGGTGAATGAAAACTGACAATATGCTTACATGGATGCAATTTTCAGTGGAATTTTGTGATAGCTGCATGTTACTCCCCCATTTTGGGTGCAGATTTCTTATTTGCTCATAGTTTATTAGTTGATGTTGCTAATAGAAGACGAGTAGATGCTGTCTCCTTTACTTATCTGCCCTGTACAGCTCGGGGAGCTGGATCGACAACACTGGCTAACGTTAAAGCTCCAGCAGGTAAGTACCAACAGTTACTCGCCCATCTACCAGCACTCATGGTCCCGACGTTTTCAGTGGTGGTAACCAAACACGGGGTCAAACATTTCATAACTACTAAAGGACCGCCCATATTCGCGTGACCTCGGCACCTGGACGCAGCTGAACTGGCCAGTGCACGTGAGGAGTTCGCCAACTTGGAGAGGTTGGGCATCGTCAAGTGCTCAAACAGCCCATGGGCATTCCCGCTACACATGGTGCCTAAAGTCGACGTGTTGTGGCAACCATGCGGCGATTTCCAGCGTTTGAACAATGCTATGGAACACGATCGCTATCCTATTCCTCACAGCCAGGATTTTTCCATGCACCTGGCCGGAGCACACGTTTTTTCCAAAGTGGATCTGGTCCGCGGTTACCACCAGGTCCCGCTGCGCGCGGAAGATGTTCCAAAAATGGCGGTAATAACTCCTTTCGGGCTTTTTGAATTTTTACTCATGCCATTAGGATTAAAAGGCACGGCGCAGACCTTCCACAGGATGATGGATGCAGTGCTGCATGATCTTTCATTTTTGTCTACCGAGACGACATTCTGGTAGCCAGCGCGTCTGAGGAGGAGCACATCGCCCATCTCAAGACAGTTTTCCAGAGGTTGGAAGTGCACAGTTTGATAGTTAACCCAGCGTAGCGCCAGTGATTGATTTTTTGGGCCACTGCATTTCGCTGGAGGGCCTGATCCCGTTACCGGACAAGATGCGTGTGGTGTTGGACTTTCCGTATCCGCAGACCGTGAAGGCATTACAGGAGTTTTTGGGAATGGTTAATTTTTACAGCTGTTTCTTTGTCCGGGCAGCCTAGCTGATGCAGCCGTTGTATGCCACGCTTATAAAAAAAGAAGCCTGCGGAAAACATCGTCTGGACTCCTGAGCGAGGCCAGGCTTTTTCAAATGCCAAAACAGCGCTGGCAGATGCCGTGTTGCTAGCCCACCCAGATCCATCTGCACAGATAGTGCTCATTACAGATGCATCTGATCTCGCCACTACTGCCCGGGTGGTGAGTGTGCCTCAGGTTCGTGGCAGCCGCTTGCATTTGTCAGGAGAACTTTGTGCGACAACCAACGCAAATACAGCACATTCGATAGAGAATTGCTGGCTGTCCACCTGGCAACATGCTATTTCCAGTTCTGGCTGGAGGGGCACGAGTTCACCGCATTTAAGGACAGACAAGCCACTAACGTTCTCTCCATTTCTCTTTCGTCCATGCATGTTTGAAGTGAGTTTTGGTCTAAAAACATCTGCTTCCACCAACATTTCAATCAACATCTGCCAATGGAGCTTAACTTAGTCTGACTTAGGGGAACCCTGCATAACTTAGCCCAGCACTCAGGAACTTTTACAAACTGAGCACAACTTTCACCAATGTTTATTTCCAAATGTTGGCAAATTTTCAGCATGCTGAAAATTTTCAAGGAATACAACTTTTGCCAGTGTTTGCCATCAAACAACTATCATTAACTTCTACCAACTTTTGCCAGCAGAACCAGACGTTTGCCAAAACGTCAGTAAAAGTTGGTCCAAACATTGTAGTGTGAATCCACCCTTATAGCCAGAAATGGCTCTGATGTCCAAATAACTGCTGTGAAATTGTATTTTTATCACATAAGACTGCTAATTTGCCACTCATTTTCTCATGTACAGTATTTGCAACTTTTTTCTCATCAGTTTGCAATCTTTTTTCCTAGTGAGTTTGCAAGATTATTCTCAAATATTTGGATACTTTTTTCCTTGTAAATTTGCAATTTTATTTTCCTGTAATTTGCAAGATCTTTCTCATAAATGTGAGCTACATCTGTTAATCCTTCTCCTTTGTCCACCACTTATTTTTTAATCTCTCTCTCCCTTTAGGTACCGGTCCTCAGACCAGCTGGACCCAATGGTGGACGGACTCCCTGTCTCCCTCCCCTCCTACGAGGAGGCAGCGTACGGCATTTGGGGCTAGCGCATCCCTGCCTGCTCGGCCCCAGGGCCCACGCAGCTCCTGTTGGCCCAGTAGTCGCCGTTCCAGAATGGCCAGTTGGACAGCAGCCATCGCCCTCTCCTGTCCAGTCAGAGCCCAGAAAACCTGCTGCCCCCATACGAGGAGGTCCAGTCGCCCCATCCCAGAGACAGGACAAGCAACAGGGGCGTCTCGGATGATAAGGACACTTGATGGCAGACCGAGGGTTCTCATGTGGCTAAATTCCTCATTTGTCCAGCTGTGTATCATTGATGATTCTGCAGGTTTACGTCTGCACACAATGGCTGAAAAGCTATATCGGACTCTAGCTCTGCTGCACTTTTCCTGGTTGGCTGCAGTCGACCAGCATCAGGACCTGTCACCAGACATTTGAGACGATGAGCTCTGATTGAACAGTTTTTGGGTTGGAGAGACTTGATGGAAGAGAGTCAAAGTGCATCTACAAATAAAATGATTGATTGTATTGTGTGAATGTATTTAATGAAGGAATATCAGGGGCACATTTTATAGAAATATACATTTTTGTTTAATTTTGAGAATGACGTCAAAACTCTTGACCACCTCTGGAATTAATATACACCTGAATGTTTTCATCAGCTTTATCAAAACAGCAAACATAAGTGTTCATAGCTCTGCCAGCACTTAAATTGGCTTTTTTCCCTTCTC
Source organism: Pholidichthys leucotaenia (assembly GCA_020510985.1). Classification (NCBI taxonomy): domain Eukaryota; kingdom Metazoa; phylum Chordata; class Actinopteri; order Cichliformes; family Pholidichthyidae; genus Pholidichthys; species Pholidichthys leucotaenia. Next base: position 293,257,111 of record CM035847.1, read on the forward strand.
AAAAATAATCTTTAATTTTACTTTTTTTTTTTACTTTGTTCTTCAAATTCAGAACAAAAAATAATATCCTTTTTTTTCATCATGGCCCTAATATTCCTCCATATATCTGACCGATGCAGGATGTAAAAATAAAACCACAGGTGGGTTTTCACAGCACAGTGTGATGGTAATAGTGCATGTGTGCGTGTGTGTGTGTAGTGCCTTTTCTGGCTGTAAAGCAGAGTACACAAATGTTAGGCACCCCCAAGCTATGAATTCCAAATCAATAATTTTTTGCTAACAAGTTGGCACATTTTTTTCTCATAAATTTGCAAGAATATTTTCTTGTAAATTTGCAGCTTCTTCCTCATGAATTTGCATTTTTTTTTTTTTGGAAATTTGCAATTGTTTTATTATAAATTTGAAAAAAAAAATTGCATAAATTTGTGAGATTTTTTTTGCATAAATTTGAAACTTTTTCCTTGTAAATTAGCATTTTTCTCAGAAATTTGCAACAATTTTGTCCAATCTGGATACTTTTTTTTCCTTTTAAGTTTGCAACTGTTTTCCTCAATTTTGAAACTTTTTTCTTCTTAATTTGCAAACTATTTCTCATAAATGTGCTACTTTTTTCTAAAATTTGTGCTTTTTTTTTTTTTGTAAATTTGGAACTTTTTCCTTATCACTCATATGGATGCTGGTTACAATTTTATTACAATGATCCGTATTAGATTTCTTCATTTCCTCCTATATTAAAGCGTTTGAACTCTTCCCCATTACAAAAACATGTCCCCCCTCAAACACAATACTACATAGGGGCCCCAGAAACAGCCCTGTGTGTGATTGTGTGTGTTTTCATTGTTGTTCTGGAGACGTGGTCCATCCTCCCCTCAGTGACGGGGCTCATCCAGGCTTTGTTAGTGAAGTCAACTGTTACAGGTTCCCGTTCTTGTTCTTAAACGTCAGCGGACTTTACACAATCGGTGTCTGATGATTATTTTTGGACAGCTTTTATTTTTCCTGCTCATTTGGCTGATTTGAGGCATTCTTGACTGCGCTGTTATGGTGTTGATTTCTCTCTCTCTCTCTCTGTGTGTGTGTGTGTGTGTGTGTGTGTGTGTGTGTGCAGCAGATATTTTCACACTCAGATAAGATACTCTGAAACCAAAATGTTATGTATGAGAAAAGGGAGTCAGAGTCTGTCTTCATGCAGCCAACAACCATCTTTATTACAGAGAACAGAACTATATACACAGTGGGCCGTGCCCGCCTGACGTCACCCCGTGGGCAGGTATGACATCTCACACACGCTACACAACATTCCCCTCCCCCTTACAAAAGTGTAAGATCACACACACAATTGAGACCCTCCCCAATTTAGGACCCGAATCACGCACTAAAACACATGGAATAATGAACAGTAATAAAATAGCCTATCACACTCATTCAAAAAACAACTAGAATTGGACCATGTCGCTAAAATGTGAAATTAATCCCATATCACACATACTCACATGCACACCAGCATAATATAAACATATTTACATTTAGAATATGTTACTTCACAGTCCCTGGGCAGCCATAGACAAAACCAGCTTGGAGGTCCCGGGCAGCCCCATGGCATGTGCGCCCCTGGCCGCTGTCTGCCCCCAGGGTTGAAGCCACCCTCCCCGGCAAAAATGTCTCTTCCCGCCATGAACTGCTTCTTCCCTCCAGCCCTGCAGTTCTGCCATCCAGCACGCCGTCCCTCCGTGTCTTATCGGTCCGCTCCCGACCGCCTTCAACACTGCCATCATGGCTCCAAACACTTCGGCCCCCATTGGCTGCACTCCGGGGAAAACTGAAGCCTGCTCGTCGGCACCGCTCGCTGCCTCGGGCATCTCGCCATACCACCAAGCACCCTTGTCCAAGGTGCACGGAGCTCCAGCACTGAGACACTGCCCAGTCCCCGTGGCTCACGGCTTCTGTTGCTCACTGCCGGGGCTCTCAGCATTGTCGTTTCCCGACCCCGGTGCCTTGCCGCTGCTCCCAGCACCCTCATTCCAGGCGCTCCGCTGTGTCATCACCATGCCCAACCATAGCTGCTTTCTCCCGGGGGCTCTCAGCTTTGCACTCGTCAGTGACACTCTCCGACCCAGGCGCCCCGTCACTGCTCCCAGCACCCTTGTTCCAGGCGCCCTGCTACATCGTCTCCGTGCCCGGCTGCTGCTGTTCTTCCCCGGGGCTCTCAGCCTCCATGGTGCTGCTCTGTCGCTGCCTAGCCTCCAGCTGCGGCGATGACTCCAGCTGCTCTCCCTCTCCGGTGTCGTTGCACACCGCGCCATCTAACTCATTCGCGCTATGGTCCCGTACCGTGCTGAGCTCCTTGACTGACCCGCCGTCTTCAGTGACCGAGGGGTCTTCCACTTGTGGCCCCGGTCCTACCTCGAGGTCTAACTGGTCACTCGTAGCTTGGTTTTGGTGCGAAGTTAGCTTATAGGCTAATCCGTCTATAGGCACAGAATGGGTGGTTAGCTTTCCCAGGCTAACTAGCTCAGCCGTTCCTGGCACCAATAGCTCCATCACCCGCAGCTTCATGGTCCTCGTCTACTCGTCAAAGTACTCAGCCAGCCACTCAACAGCATCCTTATAGCACTCCACTCCACCCAGTGTACTGAGAATTCTTCGGCCCTCCGTGTCAAGATTGTGGGCAAGGACTGCTCGCCGTCATCTCCCGTCAAGCCTATTTAAGCCCAGCGCCCTGATGTAATCCTCAAACATGGCCCTCCACTGTGGCCACAGGATCGTCAGCTCTCCCGTGTACTCCAGAAATGGTTCCAGTAGCGGAGGCAGCCCGCACGCTCCCATAATTTTTCTTCTCGTCGCCAAATGTTATGTATGAGAAAAGGGAGTCGGAGTATCTCTTCATGCAGCCAACAACCATCTTTATTAGAGAGAATAGAACTATATACACAGTGGACCATGCACGCCTGACGTCACCCTGTGGGCGGGTACGGCATCACACACACACTACACAATACAAAATATTGTCATGTGTCTGAGTGCATGTTTTCACAGAGCTCAGACACTCACTTTATTTCTAGTTTTTGCTTATCTGTTAGTTTGGTTTTGTTAGTTTCTGTCCATATTTTGGTTGTTGTCACTCATGCATCCTCTTTTCCAGATGCCCCCCACTAGCTGTCCACAGTCTGCTCCTGTCTCTTCAGCTGTGGGCAGTTAGTCTTATTAGTTCACTTGCCCAGCGACTCACACCTGTGGCTCATTTTTTTCCATGTATTCAAGCACTGCTTGTCTACCTTTCTTTGCTGCACTATTGAATGTCTACTTGTTCATTCATCCGTGTTCTCCGCCTGTTCTACCCCCGAGTCCTTTGGGCGATGCCGGCCCAGGGATGCCAGCTGTAAGTTTTTTCCTTGTTTGCATTTTTGTCTGCACAGTTTTTGGGACTTTATGTTTCTGTTGTGAATAAATGTACGAACACAATCCAGCCCGTGGGTCTGTCTCTTCTGCCCCATAGGGGCATATATGACAGAATAGTGCAGCCCGTGACAGAAGACCCAGCTGTTGTGTTGGAGCATTTTTTCCCTTTTTTGCGTTTTTCACTCACCTGCCTGTGGGAGCCTGTGATGGATTCAGCAGGAAGGAGGAGAATGTGGAGTTGGGACGAGCTGAGGTATGCGGCCATGATCGAGGACATGGCAGCCAATGCTCGGAGCTGCAGATCCTGTGAAGACGAGATGCTGTGTTGGAGTGGAGTGGCTAATTTTCTGGAGGTCAGACCCAGCGTGCGCTTCCTTCCCCGGGTGCTCGACCTCTATCTTCCTCCATTACCACCCATGCCTCTTCCATCTGTCTCATGGCGGCCACGTCATCCTGTAGCAAACCGTCAGAGGAAGCCTTCCTCCTCCTCCACAGCCATTTTCTCCTCGTCAAGCCTGACTATTCCAGCAGCATGGCCTCTCTCTCGCTCTTTTTCGTCAGCTGTTCCACCAGCTTCATCTCCCTCCACCGCTGCTGCAACCTCCGTCACCTCAACGAACCATCCTGCTGCTGAGAGATCCTCCAGGCTTCCCCCGATAATTCCCACTTCCATGTCAGTTGAGGCGATCCTTCCGCAATCCTCTGAGGAGCCCATGCTCTCCATAGACATGGAGAGGGATGACTGTCCACCGGCTGCAGCAGATTACATCGCCCACCGAGATGACAGGCAAGTTACATTTCACTCTATTCCAATTTTTGATGACATGTCTTGCCTGATTCTCGGTAGGGAGACTCAGGAAATGCAGTCCCTTAAGCTCTCCCCACCTGCTGTAGCCAATAATTCCTCACCTGTCCTCTCCATGTCCCCTCAATCTGTTTCTGAGTGTCCGCCGGTCCCAGAACCGAGCTGCCGCCGCTGACCTTGTGGCCCTGGAAGCTCCTTTTCCCGTGCCAGCAAGGAGCCAACCCCCAGCTGACGAGCCTTCTGCATGGTCCTCTTTGCCTGGGAGTCTTGGGACTGTAAGGACCATCATGCCTGGTGCGGAGGCCGCAGCAGCAGAGTGGGAACCCGAGTTGGACCTCCTGAGGGCCAAGCCCAAGTCGTCATCGTCACCTGGATCGTCGGAATCCTGGATGGCAGTGGAGCTCGAGCTCAGGCAAGTGCTCTCATTTGTTTTTCTCTTCTTTGTCGTTGAGCAATTGTGCCTGGCTCTAGGTGGGCAGAGCCAGGTGCAGCCTCCCACTGCACCTGAGCTTGCCTCGCCGGTCTCCGCGGCTGCCGGCGACCCTGAACCCCTTCTCGTTGTTCTGTGTCTGAGGTCTCTCCCAGGGTCGCCAGAGAGAATCCAACGCCGCCAGATGTCTCCACAGATCCAGGTTTGCCACTGGAGGTCACTCAGGGTCCAGTTTCTCCCATTGAGCTCATCTCAGGTGTCCCGTTCCAGCCCGGGACATCCATGGGTGCAGCTACGGCCCAGGCCAAGTCCTCCATGGGTGAAGCTCCACCTCTGCCTGAGCCCACTGTCTGGGTTCCCCCTCCACAATCTAGGTCTCCGTGGATGCTGCATCCTGGCCGGGGACCCTCGTGGGGACTACGCCCCAGCATTAGCCCAACATGGGTGCTGCATTCCGGTGCGGGGCCGCTATGGGCGCTACACCCCAGCCAAGGGGCCACCATGGGTGCAATGTTGACCCAGTCCAGGTCCACCGAGGGTGCAGTGTTGGCCCAGCCCTGGTCCACCGAGGGTGTGGCAGTGCTCCAGCCCGGAGCCACTGAAGGTGCTACCAAGCTCCAGCCCGGAGCCACTGAAGGTGCTACCAAGCTCCAGCCCGGAGCCACCGCGGGTGCTACCAAGCTTCAGCCCGGAGCCACCGCGGGTGCAACTTCTCCCCAGTCCGAGACCACTGAGTGCGTCGTGGCCCTCCCTTCTCTTCAGCCAGACGCCGTTGTGGTCCCTCTTCTCCCTCTGCCTGATGCCGTTGGGCACCCCCTTCTTGCACTGCCTGACAACATTGGGGCTCCCCCTCCTCGGCTCTCCGCCACAGTTTTAGATCTCCCAGTGGGGCAGCCGCCTCCCGGACTGCCTCTTTGGGTTCGGTGGCTGAAGCACTCAGGCCAGCCGCCAGAGATACTGAGCCGCCGGGTCGGGTGGTCCATGTTCTCCGGCAGGCCACCCGACTCGTACCACCTGGCAGTTCGGCTGGCCTGGGACTTTGGCAGGCCACCTGACCTGGTTCACCTTGTCGTCCACTGGGCCTGGGACTTTGGGCAGACCCCTGAACTTCAGAGATCTGTGGGCCGGGGGCCTTTATTTTGTGTTTTCTGGTGTGGGCCCTGAGCAGGGTTGTTTTGTTCCCTCCTGGCCTGTTCCCCCCACCACCCACCCTGGGTAGATCGTTGTGGATCCAGTTGGGGGGGGGGGGGGTTCTTTTCTTTTGATGTTACCTTGGGGTGTCTGGGATCCACCCCTTAAAGGGGGGGGGGGGCTCTGTCATGTGTCTGAGTACATATTTTCAAAGAACTCAGACATCCACTTTATTTCTAGTTTTTACTTATTTGTTAGTTTGGTTTTGTTAGTTTCTGTCCATATTTTGGTTGTTGTCACTCATGCCTCCCCTTTCTCAGATGCCCCCCACTAGCTGTCCACAGTCTGCTCCTGTCTCTTCAGCTGTGGGCAGTTAGTCTAATTAGGTCACCTGCCCAGCAACTCACACCTGTGGCTCATTTTTTCCATGTATTTATGCACTGCTTGCACCTTCCTTTGCTGCACTATTGAATGTCTACTCATTCGTTCATCCATGTTCTCTGTCTGTTCTACCCCCGCGTCCGCTGGGTGATGCCGGCCCAGGGATACCAGCTGTAAGTTTTGTCCTTGTTTGCATTTTCTTCTGTCTGCACAGTTTTTGGGACTTTGTTTCTTTTGTTAATAAATGTGCAAACACAATCCAGTGCGTGGGTCTGTCTCTTCTGCCCCGTAGGGGCATATATGAGAAATATTCTTTAAAGGTGTGCTTTGTTCAGTGATGAGGGTAAAAATATTTAACCTATAATTAATATAATCTGTTTACCAGCTGAATTTCTCCAATTAAAAGTCAGTGTTAACTACCAGAATTAAAATCTAATGAATTAGGACCATTTTGCTCCAATAAGACAAGACAGGTCATAGCGAATTAAGTTTTGACAGCTCACGTGCACGATGCCAAACACAGGAAGGAACCACACAGAGGGGCACATTTGACAATTTTATTAATTGCAAAAATCCAAAAGTGCACAGCTGCAGAAACAGTCACTCGCCAGAGGAAAGGTCCTGTGGAGAGAAGATGAAAGCAGTGATCTGAGGAGTAGAGTAAGGGGAAATGGGCGAACCAAATTACCACTTACTTGGGAAATCCAGAGAAGACCGGCAGGACCCAATGGGGAATAAACAAACCAGTAGGGTAAGGGGGGAAGATGAGCTGATGGTGCCTGACCAGGTGAAGTTGGTCGCTGAGGGACAGTATGGTGAGGCAGGAGAGTGCGCGCAGTCCCGGAGACCCACCTACACAGTGGCAGCAACCTGAAAAAGAGAGGAGTATTAAGGTTAATGGCGTATTAATGCTAAAGACTTGTTTAAGCTTTCCTGATCACAGGCAGTATACCCAGACGAGCCAGCATTGACTGCGCAGAGGAAGCCTCCTTATGTATGCTGGCTGATGAGCGGGTGCAGGTGTGTCTTCTGCCTCAGGTACAATGATGAGGGGCGCGCTCCCGCTGCCCATAACAGGGCCCCCCCTTCTAGAAACGCTTCCTGGCAGACTGGAGGGCTTCTCCGGGTGAGCATGGTGAAAGGCCCAGAGCATCCCCTTCTCCAGTATACAGTATGCGACGAGGGGGTCCAGGATTGTTCCTCTGGGCTGTAGCCCTCCCAGTCGATAAGATACTGTAGACCCTGGCCCCGGTGGCGAACATCCAAAATCCGCCGAACCGTGTAGGCGGGGTGGTCATCGATGATACGGGGAGGAGGAGGCAGTTTTGGGGAGTAGGGGGCAGAGGGGACTGGCTGAGAGGGGCTTGATGTGGCTGACGTGAAAGGTAGGGTTCGCCCGTAGGGTAGGTGGCAGCTTTAGCTGGACCGACGCGTCGTTAACCACCCAGGAGATGGGATAAGGCCCAAGGAAGCGGGGGGACAGTTTTTTTCATTTCTCCTTCAGTGGAATCTGACTCGCTGCCAGCCAGACCTGCTGTCCCACGACGTACTTGGAGGCCAGGACCCGCTTCCTATCAGCAGCGGCCCGGGTGCATTCCGTGGTGCAGGCCAGGGTGGCCCAAGTAGACCTCCAGACACGTCGGCAGCGTTGAGCGTGGGCCCCTACGGATTGAACCGAGACCTCCCTCTCGGCCATAGGAAGGAGAGGCGGTGTGTACCCCAATGACGCCTCAAATGGAGTGAGTCTGGTAGCAGAGGAAACTGCAGAGTTCATAGAATACTCCACCCAGGTCAGGTGTGTGGTCCAGGAAGAGGGATTATCGGCCACTATGCACCGCAAGGCAGCCTCCAGGGACTGATTGGCACGCGCCGCCTGCCCGTTGCTCTGAGGGTGATTTCCAGACGAGAGACTCACAGTTGTTCCCAGGGTCCCGCAAAAGGCCATCCAGACCTGGGACGTAAATTGAGGACCCCGGTCAGACACAATGTCAATGGGGATGCCATGGACCTGGATGACGTGATTGGTGAAGAGGACCGCTGTCTCCAAGGCCGATGGAAGTTGAGGGAGGGCCACCAGATGTACCGCCTTGGAGAAGCGATCCACGATGATAAGGATCACCGTCTTGCTGTGGGAGGAGGGCAAACCAGTCACAAAGTCCACGGCAATGTGGGACCACGGATGACCAGGGATGGGGAGAGGATAGAGGAGTCCAGATGGTGGGGAGGAGTCAGATTTACCCCAGACGCACATCTGACAGGCTCTGACATACTCCAGGATGCTCTGCCACAGCGTAGGCCACCAGAACACCCGTCGGACAAGGTCGATGGTCTGGGTGATCCCTGGGTGGCAGGCGAAGCGACTGGTGTGACCCCATTGGATGACATCACTGCAGAGGGCAGCCGGGACATACAGACGGTTCTGGGGGCACCCTACTGGCACAGGCTCCTGGGACTGGGCCTGGCGGACCCTCCGCTTGATATCCCAAGTAAGGGCTCCAAGGATGCATGAAGGTGGTATGATGGTTTGGGGGGGAAGGGAGGGCTACGTCCCCTGAATCAAACTGGCGCGAAAGCGTGTCCAGTGTGGTATTCTGGGCGCCGGTCCAGTAAGTGATGGTGAAGTTAAATCACTGGAAGAATAACGACCAGCGAGCCTGTCTGGCGTTCAGTCGGTGGGCCGACTGCAAGTACTCAAGGTTCTTGTGGTCAGTCCACACAACGATGGGGTGGCCCCCTCTAACCAATGCCTCCACTCCTCTAATGCCAACTATTTAATGACCAGCAGCTCTCTGTCCCCTATGTCATAGTTCCTTTTGGCCGGCGCAAGCCGCCGAGAGAAATATGCGCACGGGCTAAGCTTCTGATCAGGGGGGCGTGCGCTGTGACAACACAGCGCCAACCCCTGAATCAGACGCATCCACCTCAAGGAGAAATGGAAGCTGGGTGTCGACCTGAGCCAAGATAGGTGTTTCCGTGAACAGGCACTTTAATTTGATAAACGCCTGCTCAGCTGCCTCAGTCCACCAAAAGGGGACTTTAACAGAGGTCAGCTGTCTCAGAGGCAGTGCGACCCCACTGTAGTTCCTGATGAACCTGCGGTAAAAGTTTGCAAACCCGAAGAAGTGTTGAAGCTCCCTACGGGAGTTGGAAGTCGGCCAATCTAACACTGCCTTTATCTTGGCTGGGTCGGCAATCAGCTACCCCTCAGCCATGGTGAAGCCCAAGAAGGTGATGGATGATGTGGAGAACTCACACCTCTCTGCCTTAACGTAAAGCTGGTTCTCCAAAAGCCGCTGTAAAACAGCCCTGACGTGGACCTCATGTTCCTCTGGCGAGCGGGAGAAAATGAGAATGTCATCAAGATAGACAAACACGAATTCGTATAGCATATCACAGAGGACGTCATTTATTAACTGCTTGAAGATGGCGGGGGCGTTAGTGATGTCATTTATTAACCGCTGGAAGACGGCAGGGGCGTTAGTGCCGAATGGCATCACTAAGTACTCGACTTGCCCCTTGTGTGTTTTATAGGCCGTCTTCCATTCATCGCCCTCGCAAATGCAGACCAGATGAGACGTGTTCCTTGGGTCTAACTTGGTAAAAACCCGTGAGCGCTGAAGGAGCTCGAACACTGAATTGATCAAAGGCAGAGGGTACTTATCTTTGATGGTAATTGCGTTGAGCTCCCGGTATTTGATGCATGGGCGCAACAAGCCATCCTTCTTTCCGACAAAGAAGAATCCGGCTCCAAGCGGAGCCGAAGATGGCCGAATAAGGCCGGCGTTCAGCAACTCCTTAATATATTGCTCCATCGCCTCCCCCTCTGGCCCAGAAATGCTATACAGCCGGCTGGATGGCAGCCTTGCCCCCGAGATGAGGTCTATAGCACAGTAATAAGAGCGGTGAGGCGGCAGCGACAACGCTTCTGACTTGCTAAAGACCTTGCCCAAATCATGATACGCCCAGGGGATGAGGCTGAGGTCCGGCGGCTCGGCCAGAGAGAGAGGAACAAACAGAGATGGGGAGCACTCAGCTGAACGCATACAGTGGGCCAAACAAAATGGGCTCCAGGCAGAGATGGCATTTTTGGCCCAATTAATCATTGGGTTATGCCTCTGGAGCCTTGGATAACCTAGAACCACTGGGGATGATGAAACGGGAAGAACCAGGTACTATAGTTCCTCCCAGTGGTTCCCGGAAAGAAGGAAGGATATGGGCACCATGCTATGAGCGACCACCGCAGCCTCACGGCCAGATATGGTTGTGATTCTCTGATCACAGGGCAATTTACGTGTGGGAATGCCCACCTGCTTCACAAACTCAGCAGACACGAAATTACCCTCTGACCCCAAATCAATCAGCGCCATGACCCTCCTCTCGACCCCCAGCAAATGTACGAGGGCCAAAATAGAAAAATTACCAGGGGGAGTGGATTTGGTCCCGCCCGCCAGGCCCCCCATGGTTACTGACGGGCCACATCGTTTGGCCACTGGCGGCACTCCTCCAGACTGTGGTTAGACAAACCACAGTACGTGTACGCACCAGCACCCCATCTTCGCCGACGCTCAACATCGGTCAAGTGCCGAGAGAGCTCCATTGGTTCAGGTGAAAGGCCGGCGCTGCGAGTTCCAGTAACCACAGCGGATACACGCTCGGCATGCGGGCGAGAGGAGGACCCACGCTCCTTCACATGCTCACGGTACTGAAAGGGTTAATGTATAGTTAGTGCCAGAATAATAATTCTGTAGGTGATCTCCCATTATGCTCTACACATATTCCATACCACTTCTGTTTGCATGCTTATGAACAATTATGTTATGATAAACTGATATAATAGGAATGAGACAAAAGTATAGAGCTCTCTCTCTTTTCTCTCTCTTTTAAGTCAGGTCTTTCACATTAGTTACACACCCAAAACAACATTCTCACACACACTTTTGATAGTACATTTTAGGAGATCGGTAACGTGAACAGTGGATGGCCTGTTCACGTCAGAGTTAAACTGGCCAATCAGACGGTCGTGTATAAGCCCATCCTATTGTACTGGGTCGCCCCACCCGAGAGGATAACTGTAACACGCACCCGGAAGTTGGGGTTCAGTGTGGCGACGCTCCAGAGGGAGCTGCGTCACGCTGCACCCAGCGCTGCTTGCTTTACATGTGACTTCTAAATAAATGTACCATCCTTTAAATTGAAGAAATCTCTGGTTTGTTCTTGGATCTTTCAATCAAAGAATCGGGTATTTTTCTAACAAATTGGTGCCGGTGACCCGGATTGAATTTTTCCGAGACGAGCCTGAACACACCACATCGGAGGGACCCTTTTCAGATGACTGTGGGGGCACCTGAATAAAAAAAAGGTGAGCAGAAATCCTTTTGTATACAAAATTTCTGCAGTTTGGCCATTCTAAATTTACAGTCGTCTGATTAAAGGGTATATCTGATCTCTAAATTTTAAACTGTTTGCGGGATGGAAGTCTGCGGTCACATGTAAAGCATGAACCACGTGGTCTTGCACGAGGGAGAGTGAAAATGTCCTAGTGTGGCACATATATTGAGTTCATATTTCCCACAAATGTATGGCTGTATGTTTATTGGGCGCTTCACGTCTCACGGGACAAAGAAGGTCTGGGTCTGCAGAGATCTACAGGAGATGACGAGGAGATGTGAGTTTTGGCCTTTGTCTCAGAGAGGATGCCCCAGAAGGATTCCCGGAACATCGAGGGATAAGAGACAATAGTGAAACATCAAAGAGTTGCAGTGTGACTGGGATTAAGTACCATGTGATTGTATGTTTACTAAAGCACCATGTGACTTAGGTTTCGTGGCTCCAGCAGTATAAGAGTGTGGTATTTCTTTGCTCAGTCTCTTTTTTCTTGTTGAGAGATTGCTAGAGATGTGTTCTCATAATAAAGCTGAACCTGAGAAATAAACTCAGCCTCATCCTTGAACGCATTCTCTACACTGGTGACCCTACGACAAATTATGGCTGGGGACGACCTTCCCGCACCGGACTCATCAGGAGCCAGCCAGGCTAACGCAGCTACCGCAGTCCAGCTGCCTGATTTCTGGCAGCATAGCCCGCGCTCCTGGATCAACACTGTTGAACACCTGGATCAACACACGAGGCGCAGTTCCATCTTCGGGGAATTTCAGCGGATGCAACAAAGTTCTACCATGTAGTCACAAAGCTGGACAGCCTCACAGCCCAGCGGGTGGAGAGCTTGACTAACCACCCACCAGACGACGACAAGTACAGCGCATTGAAAGCCGCTCTCATCCGTGCTTTCACCTCCTCGCTGGGAGAGCGAGCAGAGAAGCTGGTGTTGACTGAAGGCGAGGCAGACAGGCCTGCGGACCTGATGGCGAGGATGCTGAGCCTGAGAGGCGATGATGATGACGGCTTTATCTTCGCCCATCTTTTCCTCAGGACACTACCGTCAGCGGTGAGAGTTACCCTGGCCGGTTCACAGCTGCTGACCAACCGAAATTACCACGAGCTGGGCCAGGAGGCACAGCGACTCGTCGACGCCCATAGACGCCACACGGCCACGACGGCGGCAGCGGAGCTGAGCGCAACGCCCGGAGTCGGCAGGGGGCCAGAGGCTGCAGCACCAGATTCGCTGACGTCAGCAGCGGCGGAGACCAGCAGACACGGAGCGGGCGACGTCCTCTGCTTTTATCATCGACGTTTCGCCGAGAGGGCACGCAAGTGCATTCCACCGTGCCAGTTCAGGCGCTCGGGAAACACCAGGACCGGGAGTCGGTAGCAGCTGCGGCTCTCGGCGGGAAGAACAAGCTGCTCTACCTTACGGACGCGAAATCAGGGAGGCAGTTCCTGGTGGACACAGGCTCCCAGCTGAGTTTCATCACACCTTCCTATGCTGACCAGCTGGCGCCTTCCAGCGGACCCCTGGTGTTGGCGGCGAATGGCTCGACGATCAAGACCTTCGGGGAGAAGACCCTCCCCCTGTCTTTTCACGGTCGGACATTCGAGTGGACTTTCGTCGTAGCGGCAGTCAGTCATAACATGTTAGGTGCTGATTTTTTGTGCTCGAATGGTTTATTGGTTGATCTTGCTAATAGATGTCTGGTTAATGCACTGTCTTTCCACTCTATTTCCTGTACAGCCCGGGTGGTCCCGCCTACTGCACAGCCCAACGTCACAGCTGCGGGTGGTAAGTTCCAAGCATTACTCACTCAGTTTCCAACACTCACAGTCCCAACGTTTTCGGCGTCAGTGGCTAAACATGGGGTGGAACATTTTATAACTACCACCGGGCCCCCCGTTTTTGCAAAAGCTCGGCGCTTGGACTCAGCTAAACTAGCCATAGTGCGCGAGGAATTCGCCAACCTGGAAAAGCTGGGCATCATTAGACGCTCTAACAGCCCCTGGGCTTCACCGCTGCATATGGTCCCCAAGGCTGATGGCTCGTGGCGGCCTTGCGGTGATTTCCGCAGGTTGAATAACGCTTCAGCACACGACCGCTACCCGATTCCGCACATCCAAGATTTTTCGGTGCATTTTTTCTAAAATAGATTTGGTGCGCGGGTACCATCAAGTCCCTGTCCGTGCTCAGAACATACCCAAAACAGCGGTTATAACTCCTTTTGGGCTTGTTGAGTTTTTGTGTATGCCGTTTGGACTCAAGGGTGCTGCGCAGACTTTCCAGCGCATGATGGATGCAATTTTATGCGGCCTCCCTTTCGTGTTAGTCTACTTGGATGATATTTTGGTAGCCAGCACGTCCGAAGACGAACACGAAAGCCACCTCACAGCGGTTTTTCAGAGGCTGGCAGAGCACGGGTTAATAATTAACCCAGCGAAGTGCCAGTTTGGGGTGGCGCAAATCGATTTTTTGGGGCACCGCATTTCACCAGAAGGAGCGGTCCCTCTGCCCGATAAAGTACGCGCAATAACGGATTTTCCCCAACCTCAGACGGTCAAAGCATTGCAGGAATTTTTGGGAATGGTTAATTTTTATAACCGTTTCCTCCCAAGCGCAGCGCAGCTCATGCAACCATCGTACGCGGCACTTAAAAAAAAACAACCTGCAAATAAGATCGAGTGGTCCCTGGAGCGGGAGCGCGCATTCTCCCAAGTCAAATCAGCCCTGGCAAACGCCGTTTTGTTGGCACACCCGGTGCCAACGGCCTGCATGGCGCTCACCATGGACGCTTCCGATTTAGCGGTGGGGGCGGTTGTTGAGCAGTTTGTGGCAGGGAGCTGGCAGCCGCTCGCATTTTTCAGCAAAACCTTGCGCGATAACGAGCGGAAATACAGCGCGTTCGACAGGGAGCTGTTGGCCCTGCATTTGGCCATCCGCCATTTCCAGTTCTGGCTGGAGGGGCGCCGTTTCACCACGTTTGTGGACCACAAGCCGCTAACGTTTGCGATGGCCAAGATTTCAGAGCCTTGGTCAGGCCGGCAGCAAAGACAGCTGGCCGCGATATCGGAGTTCACCACCGATATTCTGCATGTTGCGGGCAAACATAATGTAGTGGCAGATTGTCTTTCGCGTGCGGTAGCAGCGCCAGGCCCCATGGGGGCAGACTCGGCAGCCGTGGCCGCGGGCCAGGCTTGTGGAGCGGAAGCGCTCGCAGCCCCGGTCCGCGTAGGTTTGGATTATGCAGCCATGGCCACGGAGCAGGGTAGTGACGTGGATGTGCGCGCGCTCCAGTCTGGACCAACAGGGTTAAGGCTGGAGCACAGGGTGCAGCAAATAGGTATGCCCCCTCTAATCTGCGATGTCTCCACGGGGCGCCCCGTGGTTCCAGCTGCGTGGCGCCGCCGCGTTTTTGACTCAATCCATTCTCTGGCGCACCCGGGGGTGCGCGCATTGATTAAGATGGTGGGGGAGAAATTTGTTTGGCCGGGGTTGCGTAAACAGGTCAAAGAATGGGCAGCAGCCTGCATAGCGTGTCAGCGAGCCAAAATACACAAGCACACTAGAGCCCCTTTGGAGCCTTTTCACATCCCGGCTAAGCGTTTTGATCATGTGCATGTTGACTTGTTGGGCCCCCTTCCGTTGTCGCAGGGATGTACACACCTTTTGACGATGGTAGATCGCACCACGCGTTGGCCAGAAGTGGTCCCTCTGGCGTCAACTGCAGCAGCAGACGTTGCACGCGCGTTTTTAACAGCTTGGGTCACGCGTTTTGGAGTTCCGTCGGACATAACGTCCGACAGGGGTCCCCAATTTGTTTCCGAACTCTGGTCATCGATGGCCCACAGCCTAGGGGTGAAGATTCACCGCACTACCGCGTATAACCCCCAGGCTAACGGTTTGTGCGAACGCTTTCATAGGTCATTGAAAGCAGCCCTCAGAGCGTCTCTTACGGATACAAATTGGGTGGATAAACTTCCATGGGTTTTATTGGGGTTGTGTTCCGCACCTAAGGAGGATTTGCAGGCCTCTCCGGCTGAATTAGTTTTTGCACAACCCCTCCATTTGCCGGGGGAATTCCTTCCCGACAACCCTGCACCAAATTGCCCCCCCCCCGCTCAGCTGTTGCAGAGCGGCACAGGATCAAACACCCTTCCTGGCCCAGTTCATCACAGTTTTCCACGCATTTTTGTGCCGAAGGCTTTAAAAAATGTGGAGTTTGTTTTTGTTAGACATGATGCTCAACGCCCAGGTTTGCGACCGCCTTACGATGGGCCTTTCAGAGTGTTGGAAACAGGAGAGAAACATTTTTTGCTTGATTTAGGAGGCAGAAAAGAGTTGATTTGCATTAACAGACTCAAACCCGCCTTTGTTCTGGCTGATGAACACGTGCAGTTGGCCAGGGCCCCCCGCTGTGGCAGGCCGCCGGGAAGACATTCTTCGGAGCCACCACAGAGATGTGCTAACAATTCTGATCCACAGATGCAGGAAGTTGTTGCAGAAGGAACAAAGCCGGCTTACAGCAGATATGGCAAGAGGTTAAAACCCAAGCAACTGGTGGACTGATTTGTGATATGTAGTGATGTTTTCTGTCATGCATCTCTGATTATGTTTTGTCCCTTAATAGACGTTTGGAGGGGGGTTATGTGGCACATATATTGAGTTCATATTTCCCACAAATGTATGGCTGTATGTTTATTGGGCGCTTCACGTCTCGCGGGACAAAGAAGGTCTGGGTCTGCAGAGATCTACAGGAGATGACGAGGAGGTGTGAGTTTTGGCCTTTGTCTCAGAGAGGATGCCCCAGAAGGATTCCCGGAACGTCGAGGGATAAGAGACAATAGTGAAACATCAAAGAGTTGCAATGTGACTGGGATTAAGTACCATGTGATTGTATGTTTATTAAAGCACCATGTGACTTAGGTTTCGTGGCTCCAGCAGTATAAGAGTGTGGTATTTCTTTGCTCAGTCTCTTTTTTCTTGTTGAGAGATTGCTAGAGATGTGTTCTCATAATAAAGCTGAACCTGAGAAATAAACTCAGCCTCATCCTTGAACGCATTCTCTACACTAGGATCAAGTAGCCGCTTTTTTACGAATAAGGAAGATTTGCAATGCAAGAATCTTTTTTAGATCAATAGTGAGCATATATAAAGGTACTCTTAATACGTTATAAGAATCTCAGACTACATCATGAGTGAGTAACATAACAAGCAGCCACAAGAATCTTTTTCCCACCTTTAGTGAGGGTCTGCTCATAAGTATAAAAAAAATAACTTACAGAATGGTACAAGAATCTTTTCTCCATCCTTAGTGAGTGACCATTCATAAGTATAAAAATAATAACTTACAGAATTGCATAAGAATCTTTTATTCCAATAATAGTGAGTGCATTCATAAGTATAAAACAATAGAATAGCTTGTTAAAATCAGTATAAGACTGATCTTTATGATAAGATACCTCTTGTATCGATTACCTGACGAGGTTCCGATGAAAGTATCCTCTACATATAAGTTAAGCTATAAGTAATGAGTACATGCAAATCTGCGGCAAATTCTCCACATCGTGCAAGCTGATCTCTGTAAAATTTTGTGTCTTTAAGGGGGTAAAAATGTGATTTGAGAAATACCAGGGGTTGGAAATATTTACTGACCTATCCCATAGTATGATTTAATTCAGTGTCTCTAGGGGATAAAAGTGTGGTTTGGGAAATACCGGGAGTTTTTCCCATAATGATTTAACTAATGGCGGGCTCCGGGTCAGAACAAAGGAAAGTATGCGCCCCCACCACCGAGTGCGGGCTCCGGACTGCGTGGTCAGAACAAAGGGAAGTAATGGACCCCCACCACCGAGTGGAGGTGAAATTGGTAAAACAGGTTACTGAGAGGAGAATTATTTGAGGTAACAGCATTAAAATGAAGCGCTAAATTAAAGTTGTAAAGCTATTCTAGTGTGCTAGTGTGTGTATAGCTGGGGTTAAGGAGGCAGTGCTCCATTTTCTTAAATTAAAAAAAAAAAAATGTGGTTTGTGAACAATAGGCTCAGGGGCCATCTTGCACGTGTTCCATTTACTGCGCATGCGAGGGCGCCATCTTGAATCACCTTTGAGCTGTGGCACAGTGCCTCCATCGTGTGGCCGAATATAGGAAGTGCACTATTTCACAAAATTACTGCCAACAAAAACTTAAATCTTAATAATAAAACTGGAACTTTATCTCTCTGGCTGAAAGGAAGGCTTTAAAGTCCATGCATGGTAAATAAAAAACAAAGACCTCAGGGGCCTGCTAAATGCAGGTTTGCCTATTATGAGGCAAAGCATGCCATTCAGCTGGGAGAGAAAAGGCTCAGCTTTAAATTAGGCAGAGGGAAGTATACAATACAACTGGAGAATAAGGAGATTTATTCCTCAACAAAACTGTAGGAAATCCTAGGTGGACACTATATAAGGGTGAGAGAATTTAAATGAAAAATTGCAGGTTGGTACAGATAAGTAAATATATCAATGAATTAAATTATAAATACAAAATAACTGAATAAATACAATAAACTAAAATGAATGAATGAAGTAAATAGGAGTTTTTGTTGTGGAGATGAGAGTGGGCAGAATATGGAAACGGAAATTTGTTTTTGAAGAAAATTGAAAACTGATGAAATGTTAGTTTTGTGCAGGACACAAGACAAAAAATATGGAGAAACAATTGGAGGAAGGAAAGAAAAAACATAAGAATAAGAGACTTATGCTGCAACGGTGAGAACAAATGCGAAATAATCAATAAACACGATATAACAGAAAAGGACAAAAAACACGCTGTTTAATAGCCTGTTTCTCTCCATTAAATTTGAGACAGTATTGGCTGTGGACGACCCCTCCCCCAGCAGCTGCCTCCTCCTTCACGCCATCAGTGACCCCCTCCTCCCTCCACTTCGCTGTCCCACTTCAGCAATCAAAGAAAGCAAAACAATGGGTCAAAGAGGAACAATTGAGCACATCAGCAGAGTGAGTCCTCACACATCTGATATTGTATAGTATTCCTGTATATGTATCAAGCTGCTGAGGCTGGTAGAAAATTAAGTTTGTTGTTCTCTATTTGTGAAATGTGGGGTGGTTCATCACTCAATTGATATCTTTACTGTATTCCTGTGTGTGTATCAACCAGTCGAGACTGATTGAGAATTGCACACAGCAAAACAGATCTTGAGTGATAGTGTAAATACAAGGGGTTGGACTAGGATAGCGGGAATACAAGCAGATATGGTACCACTATTGCCCTGAGTTAAAACATGTAGATAGGCTGGCGTTAAGTCCCAGCTAACAGGCGCACAGACGGCTAGCGTCTGTGTAGAAGCTTCCTGTTGGGGTCTAAATACACGGACAATACGTCACTCAGCTAAAGCAAAGGGTACGGGTAACACCTATATGAAATGTCGCAAGAAACCAGGGAACGATGGCAGGCCTGTAAGCCCGGCTCCCTGGGGTCGGCACTATCCTAGACAATGGCTAGATGGCTGACAAAGGTCCCAGTCACAGAAAAGTAGTAGTAGTAGTAGATTAGTTTATTTGACAGGGACAGTGCAATAAACATAGACAATTAATCAAAGACAAAAGAAGGGAGAGATTTGCCAGATGGGTCAACAAATGCAGGACAGAGGAATGTTTGCAGAATAGGGGGATCTGGCTATGTTTATGAGACAAGCTAGAGGGGGGCATGAGCAGGCAAGCAATAAGCACCAGGAGGCCAGTATATTTAGGAGGGGGAGAACAGGGAAGGAATTAAAAAGAGCAGGAGAATTTCTCACAGACTGTCAATGTTTTTGGGGGGAAATTAAACTCATCCTGCAGAGGATGTCAGGTAATGGGTACTGACCAAGAGACATCATCTGTCAACGCCCTCACTGTAGCCCTTCAGGATATGGGAACATATCCACATCATGCTG
Organism: Pholidichthys leucotaenia; assembly: GCA_020510985.1. Taxonomy (NCBI): domain Eukaryota; kingdom Metazoa; phylum Chordata; class Actinopteri; order Cichliformes; family Pholidichthyidae; genus Pholidichthys; species Pholidichthys leucotaenia. Next base: position 293,276,577 of record CM035847.1, read on the forward strand.
CCTCCTTTGCAGAACACAGCCCACACATGGCAGCCCACACACCTAGCCATGGTAACGTACACACAGGTATGGATAGAAGCCATGCCCCCAAGCGAGGCAAATGCCACTGACCACGGCGACATCAGTTGGAGGCTGTGTGACCACAAACTACACTCCATTTTCACTCCAAGACACAGCCTTGATAAAATCACAGCTGCCAAATGCAACCACCTCAAGACCTCACACTACAGCATTATAGACCTTACCCGGACACCCCACCTAGTCTGACCCATCAGTATCAACTGCATGACCACAGGAGGTCAGAATAGTCAGAGGCCCCCATGGGACTAATACTTCCTATGTTAAGCAATTTGGCCACTGAGCTCAAACACCCACAAGGGAACCTGGGGGGTCCCCCAATTAGCAACACAATGGGTATCCTTCCCTACAGGATGTTGAAAAAGAACGGCTTTGATATTAAGCCGTCCTGTTTCAAGGGGGGAGAGGTCAAGACAGGAACAGATAGAAAAGTTACTAATCCATTAAGGTTTGAAGGCTCCATTAAGGCTGGAAGTCTTATAGCGGAGAGGTCGGTGTGCTTTCTCATCTAAAATGCTACCATGTATGCAAACTATTGAGTGCAGAAAGAGCGCATAAATACGAATGAATTTTTATTTTTTGGAAAAAGATTAAAAGAAAGGAATAGAACAATATATCAAGGAAAAATCCAACAGGGACAAATTAAACAATAACTCCTCTGATTGCACAATTCAACATAAGTTATCCGAAAAGCGTGATGGCTGAAGCCGCAGCTTATATTGCCCACCCATTCTACATCTAAGAAACATCTAATAAAACAAAGGCTAGCAACTAAGACCAAAATCTGAAAATTCTTGACGCTTGAAAGGTCATTATTCCACAGAATATTAGGCAGTGGGAACTTTTGCTCCAAGAAACTAGCCACCTGCTGACCAAGAGAAATGAGGCAGGTTTAGGGCTCCTTAATGCTGAAGGGCCAAATACATATTTGGAGGTTCCCAGACCCTCCTATTTGTATTTTTTGCACATTTCCCAAAACTTTATGGATATGAACTAAACTTATTAGCACATTTTCTAGTCTCAAAGACAACCACTAGTGCTAGCCTTCTATTCTGGGTGCCTATAGGAGAGGGATGTCTGGGGACAATTTGGAACAACCAGCTAGAGAAAAGTATTGCTTATGCTTTACAAATCTGGTGAAATCTAATAACATTGTTAAAGATTTACAGTAGACATTTTAACTTAACATAGGGTATGAGCATGGAGTTGCAAAATATGATAAAAACGCTGATTTACAATCACAGCTTGAGACAAAGGTTGAAAATTTATGCAAAAAGGTACAAGGGTATAACTGCAAAGTTCGGAGGAAATTGCACAATTGAGGAAATTTGCCAAATATTAGAAAATGTCACAAATTCCTGAAAAGGAACTTGCAAATTTACAAGGAAAAAATCCAAAATTTGTTAGGAGAAAATAACTATTAAGAGAAAAGGTTGCAAAGTTAGAAGGGAAGTGTTTAAATTTGAGAAAAGCTGTAAGCTTACACGAAAGCCACATTAAGATAAGATGAGCCTTTATTGGTCCCACACCGGGGAAATTCTAGGATTGCAATGGCACGGGGATGGCAACACTCGGAGCGATAATTTGGAAGATAGGAAAATAGGAGCAGTGAATATACATATGTACACATAAATATAAATACACAGTGTGGAGCATTACAGATTTCCTTACACTTTGTATGGAAATGGGGGATGGCAGCTTAACAAGGGTTATGGTTTTTGATCAACCAGAGATGAGTAAAAAGCACTATAGAAGACGATGAATTAAAACAAACACGACTAGAGTAGACTAGAGAACCAAGAAGATAATTTGGGGTAAAAACAACAAACACTCGGCCGAAAAGACTCAAGAATGAAGCATATACATACATATAGCTGTGTGCACACCAGCCTTATCCAAGGGGTACAAGCATCATAGACACACGCACAGAGCGGAGGTGGAGCATGAACAAGGCTTTAATGTCCTGTGCACATAGATCTGCAGCTCTGACACACACAAGACAACCAATGTAGCTTGACAAACAAACCAGCGGTTCACACCCGCGTGGTCTGTGTGTCACATGGTTAAGTCTTGATTTAAATATCACTTGGAATTGTTTTGGGGGGCTAATGAAAGTTTTATATTTTTGTATCTAAAATTGTTATAGTTTTGTAGGCATAGTGTTAGTTCGTCTGGAGGTTATCTGTTCAGAAGAAAAAAAAGACAGAAGACTCCACCACACCAAGATACAGTTGACTCTGGTATACTTAAGTTTTCGTAGTAATCAGCAGATGTCTTATCTTAATACATTCCTTGAAAGGCACACCAGATGTTCAGACCCAGAGGCATTATTTAATTCCAAAACAAATTCAAAAGGTCAGTAATTAAAAGGCATCCAAAGCCAGGGTAGAAATCAAGAGATGAGTTTTGTCACAAAACAGAATTTTGAATTGAGCCATGTTGGTTTATTATAAAGCTGACTTTTCAGAATGAAACCGATCACTTTTATGTGCAGGATCTTGCATGGAGCATTAGCTGTGGACAGTAGTCAGTATGAATGACGGGACAGTGAATCATGAATAAGACAAGCAGGTGGTAACAGAATGTTGATGAAAGCTGATGGACCGATGGACTGATGGAAGGCTGAAGAGAACGGGGACCAGATGAACAAAAGGAAGTTTTAATCCTGAAAGAGATTATAGATGTGAGATGTTTCATCAGCTAGTCCAGGGAAAGGTGAAGCTTTGTACACAGATGGATAGTGGATGGAAAAGAATTGAGTGAGTGTTTCTGATGGGAAAAAGTACGTAGGGGAAGAACGGTGGATTTAGCAAGTGTAGAAAATATTTCTGATGTTGAGATGGAAATGGAAAAAGAAATGAAAGTAGAGTATGTGTAACCAAAGAAAAATAAAGATCCACCTAAGATTTGCAGCTGTAGCTTTAAAAAACCAAACAAACAGAAAACCAACAATAAATAAATAAAATTTTTGCTTAAGAGTGTCAGGAAGAAGGAACAAATGCAGGTAGCCATCTTAAATGTTTCCAAGTACTTAAAGCAGCAATGAGACATTAGGTGTCCATTTTTTCAGTGAATTTCCTTAATTGTGAATATTAACATCAATGAGCAAACACTCACAGCAAAGATTATAGCCTTATTCACAGTCATTTAAAGTCAATCTAACAACCTACTTATGTTCCTCCCCAACAGAGGGTATGCATAGGATGTCATTGAACAGAACTCTTGGAAGACAAACACTGAGTGGAAGGAATTGGTGGCAGCATGGAGGTGTATGCCAGTGCAACACGAAGGTCCGAACAGCGTTCAATTACAGTAGTGCAGATAATATCTGTTGGCATGGTGGATAGTTAATCTTGTTATCCCATCTTATATTAATTAGGAAAATTAAATGAAGACTTTGAAGCAGTTCCTTTCTTGACTCAAGGTTGGAAATCTAGATAAGAAGGGAAAAGAAAATTTGGAGAAAAAACTGAACTTATTCATGGAATGCTGACACACGGGGAGCCTGAGGCTCCCCATGAATCTATTTCTCTTATAAAGGGAGGACAGCAAGGAGGAGGAGGAGGGAGCACACCCCAAAATGGCCGCTGCTGGCAGGAGAGAGGCGTCCACCTCCACCACTGAAAACTGGACTGCATACTTAAAGGCTGGAACAGATAAGTGGACTCACTTCTACACGTATGCAGAAAATTAGCAAAAATTAAATTATTGCATGTAAAGTAAGAACTCCGGGTAATGACATACAGGACTTTTCAAGGTCAGAAAAGTAACGATCAAATTCTGCAAATGGCAGGCTACCAGTAGAACACCTATCAACATCTGTAAAAGTAGCATTACACCCCATGTACTATAGGCAATTGAATGGATCTGATCCAAATTGTGAACATCCATTATTTGCAAATCCATCCTCCAGATTGGTCATAAAATTAGACTGATAAACAAAGAAATGTGTGGAAGCATCCATTGTCTTAACTGAAGAGGATAAGAGACATTTCAACACATTTCCACACATCCTGCTGGTTAGACCCAAACACATGGATTGGAAAATGTTGGACATATTGTCACCTCTACTGCGGAATAGAGCCATCCATGGAAAACCAATATCTGACCTTAACATAGAATATTCTCCCAAAATAAAACCATAAGCATTGTCTCTTAACTGGGTAACCACAGCACAAAAGGCGGCGCAAAGATGCCCAGAAATCTCCTATATGACCAATCTTAACATTAACAAATGAGGGGATGAGGAAATTTTGAAGCAAATTCCAAATTGGTTATGGTGAAAGGATAACTAGATGTAGATCTAATAAAAGGAGCAGAGTACGACACTATAGGCCATATATTCAGAAGCCCAGAAGGGCGTTAACAAATGCAATTTTCCACAGTGGGAGTCGTCAGCAAGTCTCATACCAATTGCTGGGTCGACAGGAAGAGCTGAGGACCCCAAGATGGAGGATGATGACGAGGAAGACCATTCTGCCATCACAGATTATTTGTAAACACAGTGTGCTAATGATAATACATAAATCATACATAGCTCACCACACGGATGTAGGGGTGTGAGACTTATAGGGTTCTTGCGTTATTTATCTCCATCTTGCTAATTACGGTTAGGTAATCTGAATAAGGGTGAAGGTTAGAAGCTCTGAATGCCTGAATACAACAATGCATGGATATGGATGTCTCCTAACGTTGAACAATATTGTTTACTACCTACCCACTGCTGAACATATAGGTCCCATCACCCAACACACACATCACAACACAATCACCACATGCAGATTTCATATAGTCAACAATCACACACTCAGTGCTACTGGGAGATAACTTACAACAGCACATAGATAACTACAGATGTAGTGAATAAGGATACAACTTTACAGGCTCCATGCATTGTGATGGCAACCCCTCAGGCCATTATTGGTCCTGCCCCGGCTGAGCCCTTGGTATCGGCACTTGATTAAAGGTGTAGGATACAGGGAAGATGCATGCCGGAGAGCACCAGACCATCACGACGTGTGCCCGCTACATTGAAAAGGTCGTAGGGCAAGTGACTGTATGACTTCAGTCCCCAGAAGAAGAATGGACTGGTACCCGAGCGCATCCACCGCACCTCCAGCATCCAGGGTGGAGCCAGGAGCTCGAGCCTTACCAACACCAGCATGTCCACCTCTTTCCAGCGACAGGGGGGTGGCATCCCTGGGACAGCATCACTGAACTGTTCACTGGCTGGACTGGATGTTACATACCCTCTGCTGCACCCACCAGACTGTCCTGTAGACCTCATGGGATGAGGTGTGCCTCTGAGAGCGGGGACACACAGTTGTTTTGCTTCTGTGTCAACAAGATGGAACTGTGCTCCACAGCTGCAGATACGGGAAGCAGACACAGAGGAAGGTCAAACCTCTGTCGCAACCGTGTGATGAATGTAGCCGAATGATGTGAGCCCTGGCAAGGGTCAACCGGTGGACAAAGGTTTCGTGGGCTTTGTGGACTGACCCGATTCGACCCTATGACCCTCACATGATCCACTTCACTGGACAAAGAACTATGATCAGGAGGAGATCTCGAGGGGGGTACAGGACCTGGTGACAGTTCACCTCTTAGACATCGCTGCACCGTGCTAAGGTGTCCACAAGGGGGAGGCAAGGGTAGCAGAACCAATGGTGCAAGCCTCTTGGGTTGACACACAATGCAGGGACCTGCCTTATTCACCATCTGTTAATTGCTAGAGTCTCTCACACCATACATGGTTGACATGATAAAATCATGTCAAAGGGGGGAATGAAAGGGTTAATGTATAGTTAGTGCCAGAATAATAATTCTGTAGGTGATCTCCCATTATGCTCTACACATATTCCATACCACTTCTGTTTGCATGCTTATGAACAATTATGTTATGATAAACTAATATAATAGGAATGAGACAAAAGTATAGAGCTCTCTCTCTTTTCTCTCTCTTTTAAGTCAGGTCTTTCACATTAGTTACACACCCAAAACAACATTCTCACACACACTTTTGATAGTACATTTTAGGAGATCGGTAACGTGAACAGTGGATGGCCTGTTCACGTCAGAGTTAAACTGGCCAATCAGACGGTCGCGTATAAGCCCATCCTATTGTACTGGGTCGCCCCACCCGAGAGGATAACTGTAACACGCACCCGGAAGTCAGGGTTCAGTGTGGCGACGCTCCAGAGGGAGCTGCGTCACGCTGCACCCAGCGCTGCTTGCTTTACATGTGACTTCTAAATAAATGTACCATCCTTTAAATTGAAGAAATCTCCGGTTTGTTCTTGGATCTTTCAATCAAAGAATCGGGTATTTTTCTAACAGTACCAATTGTCCAACTCAACTGCCTGATCTATGAGGCCTTCAAGCATCTCCGGGACAGGGTGGACCAGCAGATCGTCACAGAGTTGGTCGTTCAACCCGTGGAGGAACGCGCTGCGTAACGCAGTCTCGTTCCACCCCCAATCGGATGCCACAACCCGGAATTCCACCGAGTACTCGGCCACTGACAGGGTGCCTTGGTGCTCATTACATTGCTCTGACTCTTGGTCCGACCAAACGCGCTAGTGAACGCGGCCACAAATTGGTCAAACATATAACGACGCCCCTCGGGGTTGTCTAGAGAGGACTTTACCCACTCCAGGGCTCGATCCCTGAGCAGCAGAGTAAAAAAACTGGATCCTAGCAACATCCCCCGGATACTCCTCCCCAACCTGCTCCAGGTACATTTGAACTTGAAGAAGAAACGCTTTACATTTCCCCACCTCCCCCATGTACGGAGAAGGCATGGGAATGGAGGTAGTACAGCGCACTGTAGTGTGCGGAGCAGGCTGAGGGGGCGCAGCCGAAGGATGTGCTGCAGACCACAGCGTCATCATGTTTGATACCTGCTGCATCAGCGCAGAGAGCTGACGCTTGGTCGCCGCTAGGCGATCCATAGCTGACTGCTCCTGCGGTGAAGCACCAGCTGAGCTACCGTCCTGACTGGCTTGTTCTGTCATAGCGAATTAAATTTTGACAGCTCACGTGCACGATGCCAAACACAGGAAGGAACCACACAGACGGGCACATTTGACAATTTTATTAATTGCAAAAATCCAAAAGTGCACAGCTGCAGAAACAGTCACTCGCCAGAGGAAAGGTCCTGTGGAGAGAAGATGAAAGCAATGAGCTGAGGAGTAGAGTAAGGGGAAATGGGCAAACCAAATTACCACTTACTTGGGAAATCCAGAGAGGACTGGCATGACCCAGCGGGGAATAGACGAACCAGTAGGGTAAAGAGAGAAGATGAGCTGATGGTGCTTGACCAGGTGAAATTGATCACTGAGGGACAGTGTGGTGAGGCAGGAGAACGTGCACAGTCCCGGAAACACACCTACACAGTGGCAGCAACCTGAAAAAGAGGAGAATTAAGGTTAACGGCGTGTTAATGCTTAAGACTTGTTTAAGCTTTCCTGATCACGGGCAGTATACCCAGATGAGCCAGCACTGACTGCGCGGAGGAAGCCTCCTTATGTACGCCAGCTGATGAGCAGGTGCAGGTGTGTCTTCTGCCTCAGGTGCAGTAATGAATTCGTGAATGTGAGACCGGAGGGGAGGGGCGCGCTCCTGCTGCCTATGACAAGACTCAGATGATTGTTTTTCTTTTTTAATGATTGTGTTTTTATCTTCAGTCACTCCCCACTGACGTCTTTGGACCTTGAATGTATTTTCAGTTTTATTTTGAGACAACAGCCCTTAATTATTACATGGATTGTAATATTTACAGATTGATTATTTGTATATGGTGTTATTGCACAGACTCTATGATGAATAAATGTTGAAATGTTTATTTGAGCTTTTGTGCTTATCAATGCAGATCAAATTAAAAATGCATACACTGGTTAGATCTCATGGGCAGAACCGTGGTGACTGGAGCCATAGCACATTTCCTTCCTCTTGTGGTCTGTCTATTACACATCCCCTCGCCATTCCATCTGTATGCATGATGGGGACTGAGGGAGGATTTGCCCTGCAAGCTCTGTGGTCAGAGAGGCTCACTGGCCCATTAACCATCTGGGTGCAAAACGGCACTTTCCCAAGCATAGATGTAAAGTAAGGGGGGAACAATGGGGACATGCCCCCCCACACACACACACATACCCGGAAAAAAGAGAGAATGTTCCCCCATATCATCATAAACCTTTCTATGTCACGTGACAGAACTGAATAAAACGCATTTTCAGCACCAATGTTAGGGATACATGCAAAACAACTCTTTGGGGGGGAAATTGTAACTTTTCAGATGATTTGCAATTTTTTTCTCATTGTAACTTTTTTCTTTTTTTTTTTTGTAACTTAGATTTTTATTCATTTTTCATCATATATAATGCATTCAGATCACATTCTACATTTAAAAAACAAAGGGGTTAGGGTAGGGAAAAATAAAAAAAAATAAACAAAATAAAAATAAAAAATAAAAAAAAATAAAAAATAAAAGGGGGGGGGACAAATGTTGGAGCATCAAGTTTTTAGTTTCCATCTCTTAATTCTTCTGGTTTTTTCAGTGTCTTTGGTTATTCTTTCAATTTCTGCCTCGTTGTTGCACTTTGTAGTGTGTCCATTTCCGCCATTTTTTCTCCCATATTCCTTCTTGCATTCTTCGTCGATATGTTAGTTTTTCCATCATACGTATGTCCTCAACAATGTCAGTCCATTGTTCTTGGTCAGGAAGAACTTCTGATCGCCATTTTTTTGTGATAGTTTTTTTACATGCAATCAACAAGATTTTAACTAGATATCTGTCCTCAGCCTGTATAACACTGTCTTTTTTAAGATCACATAAGTACATCAGGTTACAGTTCATTGGTATATTATATCCTAATATCCTCTGTATTGTCACATGCATAGATTTCCAAAATGATGATATTTTGTAGCATTTCCAAAACATATGTGAGTGGTCTGCATTTTGAGCCCCACATCCCCTCCAGCATAAAGATTGGGTATTTGTATATTTTCCTTGAATCTGTGGTGTAATGAAAAAGCGAATCAGGTTTTTCCATCCAAATTCCCTCCATGCCCTTGAATTTGTTGATGTGTGTTGTGTTTTCCATATTTCCTGCCAGCTTTCTTCTGTTATGTTTAAATTGAGCTCTTTCTCCCATTTCTCCTTTATATAGTTACTTGTATGATTGTTTGTCATAAGTTTCTGATATAGTTTTGAAATAATTCTTATTTTATTTCCTGCATATGAGCTTAAAATAAGTTGTATAATCTCATTCACATCTGTTTGGAGGTTATGCCTAATCTTCTTCATATAGTAATCTCTCATCTGCAGATATCTGAAAAATTCCGATCTTTCTAATTTAAATTTTCTCCTGATATTTACAAAGCTCCCGAGATCTTTTTTTCCGATATTGCCCCATGCTGTGATTCCCTTGTTCACCAGATTTTTGTATCCCCTATCTTGTTTTGCCGGTTCAAACTGACTGTCAAATGCTACCCATTTCAATAGTTTTATGTCTTCCCTTATATTATATTTTTGTACTATTTTATACCACAGTTCTAAAGTAAATTTAGTGATTGGGTCTATTTGTTTGATTTGCTTATATGCATCTTTATCCCCTATTATGCTTTGTACTGGGAGTCCCTCAATTTCCTTTTCCATTTCTTTCCATTTTGCCTCATATCCCTCGTCGCACCAACATATGATATATCTTATTTGTGCTGAGTAGTAATATTCCTTTAGACTCGGTAGGCCCATGCCTCCTTTCTCTTTTGGTAATTGGAGGGTTTTATATTTCACTCTTGGTTTTTTACCTCCCCAAACAAATCTCGATATCATCCTGTCCCACTTTGAGAATTGGGCATCTGGAATCTCTGTTGGTATAGCCTGGAAGAGGTAAAGTAATCTAGGTTGTATGCTGATTTTGACTGTCTCAATTTTTGAATTCAGATCCATATTTAAGATTGACCATCTATCAATATCTTTTTTTATTTCTTGTTCCAACCTATCATAGTTTGCTTTATATATTTTGCTTAGGTCTTTAGGTATGTTCACTCCAAGGTATTTTATTTCTTTTTGCTTCCAGTTTAGTTTGATCTTATCAGTTATCTGGTTTAGAGGGTTATAGTGGAATGTCAGTATTTGTGTTTTTGTTATGTTTATCTTGTATCCTGATAATTTTCCAAAATTTTCTATCAAGTTCATCATTTCCATTATTGATTTATCTGGTTGTTCAAGGTAAACTATAATATCATCTGCAAATAGCCCAATCTTGTGTTCCGCCCCCTTTATTGTTACACCTTTTAATTTCTTATTTTGTCTTATTGCTTGAGCCAATGGTTCTATGAACAGAGCAAACAAGGTGGGCGATAAGCAGCATCCCTGCCTAGTTGATCTTTGTATATTTACTTTGTCTGTTAAGCTACCGTTTATCTTGATTCTTGCCACAGGTTCTTGATATAGCGTCCTTATGCATTGTACTGATTTTTCGTTAAATCCAAAGCGCTCCAGTACACTATATAGGAATTTCCAGTTAACCCTGTCAAATGCTTTTTCTGCGTCTAAACTCATTATTACTGCGCTTTTCTTTTCTTTATGTATTTGGTTAATTATATGTATTGTTCTCCTGATATTGTCATGTGTTTGGCGTCCCTCTATGAATCCAGTTTGATCATCTTCTATCAATTCCGTCAAGAATGTCTTTATTCGTTTACATATAATTGTTGTGTATATTTTATAATCTACATTTAATAAAGAGATTGGTCTATAGTTTCCGCATTGTTCTTTATCTTTCCCTGGTTTTAAAATAACTGAAATGATTGCTTCGTTCCATGTTGGAGGTATTTTGTTGTTGTTCAGCGTCCAATTAAATGACTTTAGGAGTTGTGGCGTAAGTTCTTCTATAAACAGTTTATAAAACTCAGATGGGTATCCATCACTACCTGGTGATTTACCGTTTTTAAGTGACTTAATCACATCTCTGATCTCTTGTGTTGTTATTTCTGCTGTTAGTTTTTCATTTTGTTGATTTCCTATTGATGGCAAGTCCAATGTGTCTAGAAATTTTTTGATATCTTTAGTATTTGTTTCTTCAGGTTGCGAGTATAGTTCTTGGTAGAAATTATGGAAAATTTCTTCGATGTTTTCTGGGTTAACTGTGGTTTTATTTGTGGTGGGGTCTTTAATCTTGTATACATTATTCATTGTTTGTTGTTTTCTTAACCGTTTTGCCAGCAGTTTTGTGGCTTTTGGCCCCGTTTCATAATATTTTTGCTTTAGATATCTATTTTTCCTTTCAATTTCATCCATTTGTGTTTCTTTTATCTTTGTTTTTTCTTCTTTAATTTCTTGATATATTTTTGGATCATTTGTGCTTTGATGTTTACGTTCTAATTCCCTTAGTCTCTCACATCTTTGTTCATACGCTTCCAGTTTAGTCTTATTTGCTTTTCCTGTTTCAACAATTAATTTACCCCTTAACACGGCTTTTAGTGCATCCCATAGTATTGTTGGGTCCACTTCTTCATTGTCATTCTCTTGGATATATTCGTTTATGTTTATTTTTATTCTTTCTTTCATTTTCTCATCATTTAACAGTCCTACGTTAAGTTTCCATGTTGTTTGTCGTTTTCTATTGTTTAAATATATTTCCATGTATATAGGATTATGATCTGATATTTCTGCCCCTCCAATCCAACAATTTCTCACCCTGTGTCTGTCACCTTCATTCATAAGGAAGTAATCTATTCTAGAGTGTACTTTATGGGCTGCTGAATAATGTGTATAGTCTTTTTCGAGTGGGTGCAGGTCCCTCCATATGTCTACCATACCCATTTCTGCCAGTGAGGTTCTTATGAACTTTGTTACATGTTTTTTTGTCTTCTTAACACTTGTTGTGTCAACTTCATGATCCATGACAGCATTTAAGTCTCCTCCACAAATTAGGACTCCTTCACTGTGTGTTGCTATGAGATCAAACAGATGTTGAAAAAAACCCTTGTCACTTTCTGGTGGGGCATAGATGTTCACTAATGTGATCTGCATACCATCTATTCTTCCCTTTATTATTACATACCTGCCTTCTTTATCCTGGATTTCCTGTTCACTTTCAAATTGTATTTTGTTTGAGATTAGTATCATAACCCCCCTTTTTGCTCCTCCCTTAAATGAACTGTAGTAGGAGTTCTTATAGCCAAATCTCTTTAGTTTCACATGTTCTGCCTTGCTCAAATGTGTCTCTTGCATAAATATAATTTCAGCTTTTTCCTTCTTGAATTTTCTTATTATTCTTTCCCTTTTAACAGGTGAGTTCAGACCATTCACGTTTAGTGTCATTATCTTAAGATTTTTACCCATAATCATGTTTTTCCATTTTTTTAACTTGTGCTCCTAGCCCCTTTAACAACAAAAATAACACATATTTATATAAAAACACATTAAAAAAACTCGACCTCCATACTTTGGGCCTTTCTTCTGCCCACTGGTCCCTGTTGGTGGGTGGGGGGTTTGTCTTCACAGAGTGAGGGGCCCTCCCTAGACCTGTATTTACTATCAAAGTAATAGTCATAAGTCTAGAAATGTCCAACAAATATCACTTAAACCTCTCCTAGCCGTCTGTTTCTCTTTTACCTTGTCTTCTTGGCCTTCATTTCTTCTGTGCCTTTCTTAATCTTTGTTATGATCTAGGCTTTCAGTTGAAAGCCTTGTAGCTTGTCCTGGGCCCGCTGCTCTACGTCTCTCCCCCTTCTTCCGCCGTTCACTCGTCTCCACTCCGGCTGTCGTGGTGCGTTCAGGGCCGCCGCTGCTCCAGCCGTCTCCTTCGGCACGCTCACCTCAAGGCCCCGCTCCATCATATCCCGCGCTGCCTCTTCGGCCGTGTTGTAGGTTCTTGTGCCTTCCTCCCAATGAATCCTCATTTTCGTTAGCGGCGTTTGGAATCTAATTTTTTTCTCTTTCAGCGTTTTTTTAATATTGGCATATTTCTTCCGCTGCTGCACGATTTCTGTCGGGTAGTCATGGTCAAAAAATACCTGTTTGTCGCCGATTCGTATCTTTTTTTTCCATGCTTGCGTCAGGATTCTTTCCTTTATGTCATATTTCACAAAGTTTACCACAACTGACCTGGGTGGAGAGTTTGTTTTCGGGTTCTGTGCCGGTGTTCTGTGCGCCCGTTGAATCTGCAGATCCGTTTCTCCGGGTATTTCCAGTTCTTTTTTTAAGAACTGATCCATGAATTTTGTCATCGAGTTGCCTTCAATGCCCTCCGGAATTCCAAAGATGCGCATATTGCTTCGTCGGGATCTGCTCTCCAAGTCGTTTATTTTCTCCTGCATCCTCTGCGTTTGCGTCGTCAGGGTCTGTAGTTGTTCGTTTGCCTCGCTTTTCCAATCTTCTAGTTCCGAAATTCGGGTCTGCGCTTCTGTCATACACGCCCGCTGGGAGCGCAGCTCCTCCATGTTTTCCGTTAATTTACGCTCCATTTCTCTTCGGAGGTCCATGATTTCCTCCTTAATTTCTTTTTTCAGTTCCTCCTTAAGAGCCGCTAAATCCTGTTGTAGCTGTCGCTTGAATTCTCTCAACTCTTCACCCAAACTGGCGATGCCAGCGTTCATGTTGTCGAGTCTGGCGTCCTCCATTTTCACTGCTGTGGACATCTCGTTTTTTTGGGCTTTGCGTACAGCGGTTTTTCCTGCGTTGTTGGAGAGGAATTCTTCAATTTTACCCTGTTTTTGTCCTTGTGCCCGGTTCCTTCGTGTTTTCATCCCTTGGTTTATTGATTCGTTTATGTCGAGTTGGCCATTTACCGATGATTTTTAATCCGGCTAGGGAGAGCTCTTTGTTTAAGTGTTATGTCTCTCCGCCATCTTCCCGGAAGTCCAACTTTTTTCTTTTTAATTTGCAACTTTGTTCAAGTAAAGTGGCCCTGTGATGGACTGGCGATCTGTCAAGGGTGTACCCTGCCTCTCTCCCAAAGTTGCTGGGATAGGCTCCAGTCCCCTAGATTAAGCGGTAGAAGATGGATGGATGGGTTATTTTTTTTTGTTTGTCTAAAATAATGACCCCATTTTATTTAAGTTTTATATATACACATGTATACAGATGTTTTATTCCACAATTTATAGGCTTTGAATTCTTCCCAATTACAAAATCTTTCATATTGTCCGCCCCTCCCCCCCAACAAAAAACTTAGGAATGGACCTGACAGCAATAACATTGACAGTGTCCTCCTCAATTTTTAATCCTGAGAAAATCTTCTGTTTATTGTCCTCCCAACAGTGAAATGACATATCAGCCTATGACCCCAAGGACGATATAAGTGTAACGGATGCCAACTAGTACTGTTCGGCGTAGAACGTTAGTAAACCTCCCTCCCAAAGCCTCATACAGTATCGGTAGCGCTGAGCTATTGGTCGGACCTTTAGCTCAGCGCGATCGTGCTGTGTCTCCCATGCTCGAACTGTGTAGTTGACTGGTAGGTCGCGGGTTCGTGTCCCCGAGTGGGCGAACTGCGCAGGATGATCTCAGTTACAATGATGCCGTGAACCCGGGATGGGAGTGAGGTTTAAGGGGGAGAGTGTAACGGATGCCAACTAGTACTGTTCGGCGTAGAACGTTAGTAAACCTCCCTCTCAAAGCCTCATACAGTATCGGTAGCGCTGAGCTATCGGTCGGACCTTTAGCTCAGCGTGATCGTGCTGTGTCTCCCATGCTCGAACTGTGTAGTTGACTGGTAGGTCGCGGGTTCGTGTCCCGAGTGGGGCGAACTGCGCAGGATGATCTCAGTTACATAAGCAGATGTTCTGTTTTGCGGCAGTCAGAGGCTTTGACATGGTTTATTGACCCTGGGGACACAGAGGGGCTTGACCTGCGAGACATGGAAGGTTGGACAGATGTGGTGGGGGGGGAAGCTAGGTGCACAGACACAGGGTTAATAATGCGGGTTATGGTGAAAGGCCCAATGAACCGCTGAGACATCTTTCTCACCTCTGCCTTCAAGTTAATATGCTTGGTAGATAGCCATACCTGCTGACCCACCTGGTAGGGAGGGGCCGGCGTCCTGCGACGATTAGCGGTCGTGGAGTTGCACTCTACAATGTGTCATAGTGCGGTCCGGGTCGCTCTCCACAGCTGGCGGCAGTGCCTCAGGTGAGCCCGGATGGAGGGGACGGTGATATCCTTCTCCTCCTCAGGGAACAACAGGGGGTTGTAGCCCAGCAAGACCTCAAATGGGGACATGCCGATCGCTGAAGAGACGGTAGTATTATGAGCATATTCGATCCAAGGGAGAAGGGTGCTCCATGACGCTGGGTTGGAGGTGGTGACAAACCGCAGCACAGCCTCCAGCTCCTGGTTTGCCATCTCACACTGTCCATTGCTCTGCAGGTGGTATCCTGAAGACAGGCTCACTATAGCCCCAAGGGCATTGCAAAACAACCTCCATACCTGGGAAATAAACTGGGGTCCCCAGTTGGAGACGATGTCCAGGGGAATACCATGTAATCTCACCACATGCTGGATGAGAAGGTCCGTCGTCTCCCTCGCCTTAGGCAGCCCCTGCAGGGGAACGAAATGGGCGGCCTTAGAAAACCTGTCTACAATGGTGAGAATTACAGTGTGGTGGTTAGAAGGTGGGAGACCAGTAACGAAGTCCAACGCCACATGGGACCAGGGCCTGCCGGGAGAGGGAAGGGGGTGGAACAGACCGGCCGGAGGAGAAGAGGACGTCTTGCCGGTTGCGCACTGGGGGCAGGCACAGATGTACTCTCCAATGTCCTTCTGGAGTGAAGGCCACCAAAACATCCTTTGCAGGAGCGCCACTGTGCGAGCCCTCCCGGGGTGACACGAGAACCTGGAAGAGTGGGCCCAGTGGATCACCTCACCCCGAATGGCAGATGGGACAACCAGTCT
This sequence comes from Pholidichthys leucotaenia, assembly GCA_020510985.1. Lineage (NCBI taxonomy): Eukaryota > Metazoa > Chordata > Actinopteri > Cichliformes > Pholidichthyidae > Pholidichthys > Pholidichthys leucotaenia. The sequence goes on from CM035847.1 coordinate 293,292,559, forward strand.
CCCCGCTGGCCCCCCACCCAGGTCCGCCTCAGCCTCCTATGCTCTCAGGGCCTTTTCTTTGATGCCCCACGAGAGGGCACCCACGATACACGATGGAGGGAGAATAGGATGTTCTGCCACCTCCGCAGCATCCAGGGCAAACTGTCTGAACAGGGCGTCCGGCTTGGTATTCTTGGACCCGGGGCAGTAGGTGATGGTGAAATCAAAGCGTCCGAACAACAGGGATCAGCGGGCCTGGCGCGTATTCAGGCGCTTGGCCATCCTCAGTTACTCCAGATTCTTGTGATCCGTCCAGATGATGAGCGGCTGGGAGGCCCCCTAGCCAGTGGCGCCACTCCTCCAGTCTGAGCTTTACCGCCAGGAGCTCCCTGTTACCGATGTCATAATTTGGCTCTGCTAGGGATAGACGATGGGAGAAGAATGCACAGGGCCGAACCCTGCCATCCACCGGGGAGCGCTGGGATAGCACGGTTCCAACCCCCGAGTCGGAGGAGTCCATCTCCACCAGGCATTGAAGGGCGGGATCCACCTGTGCCAGAATGGGAGAGGAAAAGAATTTACCCTTGAGCTCAGCAAAGGCCATAGCCGCCGCCTCCGTCCACCAGAAGGGCACCTTAGAGGATGTAAGACGGGTCAGGGGAAGAGCAATGATACTATAATTCTTAATAATGTGGCGGTAGAAATTGGCGAATCCCAAAAACTGCTGGAGTTGTTTCCTGGAGGAAGGAGTGGGCCAATCTATCACCGCTTTTACCTTGTCGGGGTCCGGGATGATCTCATTGTGGGAGATGATGAAACCAAGGAAGGATGTCTTGGAGGTGTGAAACTCACACTTCTCGGCCTTCACGAAGAGCTTGTTCTCCAGGAGCCACTGCAATACTCGCCACACGTGCACCCAATGCTCATCCAATGACTGTGAAAAAATCAGGATATCATCCAGATAGACAAAAATGAATGAACCTAAAAAGTCCCTCAGCACATCATTAATAAGGCGCTGGAATACAGCGGAGGCATTGGTCAGTCCAAACGGCATTACCAGATACTCAAAGTGCTCGCTAGGGGTCCGGAAGCCCATCTTCCATTCGTTGCCCTCCCAGATCCGCACCAGATGGTAAGCGTTGCGAAGGTCCAGCTTGGCGAACCAGGAGGACCCCCGGAGGGAATCGAACGCCATATTAATTAAGGGAAGAGTGTACTTGTCCTTGATGGTGATATTATTTAATTTCCGAAAGTCAATACATGGCCGTCTTTTTTGCCCACAAAAAAACCCCCACCCCCACAGCCAAGGACGACGGCTGGATTATGCCTGAGTTTAACGACTCCTTAATATAGGCCTCCATGGCTCCCCGCTCCGGTGCTGACAGGCTGTAGAGTCAACTCGACGGCAGCGGGGCTCCGGCATGGAGATTGATTGCACAGTCGTATGGGTGGTGAGGGGGAAGGGAAAGGGCCTGGGTCTTGCTGAAGGCGGCCCCCAAGTCGTGATACTCCGGAGGGACATTAGACAAGTCGGGAGGGGGGGGTGACGGGGGCACCCAGGAGCAAGGACGGCGAGCAAGCAGCGGACTGCAGGCAGGCACTGAGGCAGAATGAGCTCCATGAAACCACGCTCCCAGAGCACCAGTCAATAGAGGGGTTATGAAGTCGGAGCCAGGGATAGCCAAGGATTACCGGGGAAGAGGAAACGGGCAGCACGAATAACCTCAGCTCCTTCCGATGATTACCAGACACTATGACTGACACCGGGACGGTCTGTTGGGATACTATGGCAAGGGGGGCTTTAGACAAGGCAATGAGTTTGAGTGGGGTTTTTAACGATTGATAGGGGAGCCCCAGCCAGGTTGCCAGTTCCCCCGAGATGAAGCTCTGCTCAGCCCCTGAATCAATCAATGCGTGTGTGGCTATTTCAGTTTGATTATGAATGAAGTGGATAGGAAAGAGAAATCTAGAGAGGGGATTGGATTGAAGTGAGTCCGTGAGTCCCCCTACTGCGACGCACGGACTCCCCCTTTTGGCTGTATGGGACATGATGCTACCTCATGCTCCTCGGTCCCACAGTAGAGGCACAACCCCAGCTCGTGGCGGTGCTGTTTCTCCGCTAATGGCAGCTTAGAATGTCCTACTACCATTGGCTCTGGGGCATCCGGGGAATCTGAGGGAGGTAGGGCCAATGGGGGGGCTGTAGGGAGCAGCAATATTGGGTATCCCAGCGACCGGAAGTGTTACGCTTGACTGCCTCTCCCTTAGCCTGTTATCAAGGTTAATGGCTAGGGAAATCAACTCAGTTAGCCTACTTGGTTTTTCTAAGCGGGCTAACTCGTCCCGTAGGCTAGGGCTAAGGTTCCTAATGAAGATGCTGCAGAGCGAGGCATCCTCCCACCCCACCTCCGTAGCCCCCACCCGGAAATCAACAGCATAGTCTGCTACGGACTTGGTTCCCTGTCTCAGGTTTAACAGCCGGGAGGTAAGCACACTGTCACGGTCGGAGTGGTCGAACACCTCACTGAACTCACTGACAAACTAGTTGTATGACAAACTAGTTGTATGTCAAACTAGCGTAGTTCACCCTAGCCATCACTGCATATGCCAAAGCTAGGGCTCGCCCTTCCAAGAGATTGACTACGTAGCCGATCCTGCCATGAGCTGTGGGAAAATCCCCGGGCACCCGCTGAAAAACTATCTCGTGCTGGAGAATGAATCCCCTAGCCTCCCCTAGCTTACCTCTAAAGCGGGTGGGAGTGGGGATGGGAGTTAGCCGGGATGTGGGGCCCTGCACGGGTTGGCTAGACTGGGGGCTAGCGGGAGCAGAGGTGCTACTTGGGGCCGGAGGGAAAGCCTGTGGACCTGCCAGGCGATCCAACCGATCAGTTAAACGGGTCAATTGAGTAAGAATGATCTGTTGTTGTTAAGCTAATTGATCTACTTGAGTCTCAGGGTTGTTAACTTTGCACACTAGCACACTGTATGCTGGGTCACTTTGGCGGAGTCGTACTGACATGGTTTACTGACCCAGAGAGCAGACTCGGACTCAAAAGTAGATACAATTATTTTTACTGAGATTAGCGTAAGTGCATGCGTGTGTGTGTGTGTGATCATGTGGCAGCTGGGGGCAAGCAGAGTACCGTGCAACCTGGCAACCCTAAGGACAAACAGAGACAGGGAGAGTTAGTGGCAGACACCGGAGGGGATGTACAGAATTGACCAGTGCTTACTGTTTGTAGAGATGGGGTTAAGCTCAGGTTCAGCTCTGCGGCTACGGCCAGGGAGACAGTGCCCACTGTCCCAGTTGCAGCTGGAGGGGGGTTGGTGAGTCTGGGGAATTGCGGTGCAGCTCGGTCCACAGCCAGGAGTGAGAGAGGTCCGCCACCACAGACCTCCACCTGTGCACAGGGGAACGAGTGAAGATAACAGTGAATTGAGCGAGGGCTTACTTGGAGCTGTGATGAGGATTCCTCCTGACATTGGATGGCAGGAAGCAGGATACCAAGACAAGGGTAGGCTGAGGCAAGGAAACTCTGTAATGAGGATGAAGGCGAGTGCAGGTCTCATTAGGAGAAGAGACAGACGACTCCACTCTGATCCGAGGGCAGCGTAGTCTAAATAGCCCTGGCTGTGATGGGGAGCAGGTGTGTGCGCAGCTGAGGATGATAGACAGCCAGAGCAAACCATCACAGTCTTGCAGCCCCAGGCCAGAAAGGTGCACCGAGGGCTGACCAACTGTGAATCACTACAGCAGTGACAATGTGGAGAATTTGCAATGAAGGTACGTGTCCACTGGTTCCATTGTTTTTCTGCTTCCCATTCATTGTGTTTTGGAAATGCAGCGGAAAGCATTTGGGTGCGAAGCAGTCGAAAAACACACTGTGGTGTGCCGAGTTGCCCGTGGATACCCTACAGCTCATTTGCATAAAAATTTCCATTGGTGATGATTTTTTCCATATGGTCATGAACCGGAGGCAGCACTCTCATCCTGAACTTTTAAACCAGTGGTTGTTGATGTCAAATAACTGTCCTGAATTTCCCCTCGGGGCAGAGAGGAGAGACCCACACATTGTACTGCAGTTCGTGAAATTTATAAACAAAATCCAAACTGTGTACAAACACAAAAATTCAAAAGATGCATGAAGCAAAACTTACGAGCACAGCAGAGAACACAGAAACAAAGGACATGCCAGAATGCGGGCCGAGATCTGGCACAGAAATTCTTCATACAAGATAGCAGCAAACAAGAAAGGAATAACTGCCCTTAAATAAGGCCAGAAAAAATTAAATGCAAATAGTAACCAGTGTGAATCATATGAGCAGGCTGGGGAGAACATGACAATCAGCTGTGAGTCATAAGGTGAGGAGACGGGGTTGAGAGTTTGACAGGAGCACTGCCCACAACCTGGCAGTGCCCTGACAACTGCAACCCCTGAGAGAGAAAGACAGAGAAGACACTGGCAAAAATAAAGTGGAAACAAATAAGGACAAATAAACCCAAATATGTAAATAACAAAACTACACTGCACAGTGAACCATCCCCCCCCTCCCCACTAAGATCATGACACAGCCCCCACCTCAAGGGGTGGATACCACACACCCCGGTCAACATCAAAAGAAGAACAAGGGCCCACCCACACTAATAACCCACACACTAATAACCCACCCCATCAAAAGACAAGAAATCAACCCCACCCCGGGCGGGAGGGGGACCGAGGCACGAAGGGTCCGAAACAAACCAGAGAAAATAATAAGAACTCCCATGACTCACACCCCAGCAAAACCCAGGCTAGGATAAAAAAAAAAAAAAACAAAAAAAAAAAACACTCAGGATCCACACCAGGCAAAACAAGGGGCCTAGACCAAGGAGCTAGACAGTTCTGGTGGCCGGCCGAAGTACCAGGCCTGGCAGACAGTGAGATGATAAGAGTCAGGTTGCCTGCCAGGGGATATGGGTCACCCAATCTAATGCCACAGTCTGTCAGCCAGAGTTTTTTTAGCCACCTAAATAGAAGGGTTGGCCCAGGAGGTGCCTGCCCCACAGGGAAGCCCCTTGTAGAAGGGAACATAAGAGTTGGGGAACCTGTAATGGCGTCTGGCAGAGGAGGGGGAACCACGACGCCCTTGGGCTGGCCAGGAGCACCCTCGGTGGTACCGGACTGGGACATCGCAGCACCGGCAGTGGCTCTGAGCTGAAGCAAAGCAGCACCTGCAGTGGCTCCAGGCTTGAGCAAAGCTGCACCCACAGTGGCTCCAGGCTTGAGCAAAGCTGCACCCGCAGTGGCTCCAGGCTGGAGTAAAGCTACACCCGCGGTGGCTCAGGGCTGGAGCAAAGCTGCACCCCTGGTGGACCTGGACTGGGCAAGAGCTGCACCCCAGTGGACCCAGACTGGGCCAGAGGTGCACCCATGGTGGACCCGGACTGGGCCAGAGCTGCACACACAGTGGGCCCAAAATGGGCCAGAGATGCACCCTCGGTGAACCTGGACTGAGAAGGAGCTGCATCCTTGGAGGTTCCGGGCTGGGACCGATCTCCCACAACGATATCAGCAGGAAGGGAAGCAGCACCCACAGAGGACTCTGACTGGGCCAAAGCTGCACCCATGGAGCCCCTGGGTGGGACGGAGCACCCGTGACGACCTCATCCAGAGGGGGAACAGCACCCACAGAGGTCCCGAGCTGGGACAGAATACCCACGATGACCTTGACAAGAGGAGCTGGACCCACGGTGATCTCAGGTGGCGAGGCTGGACCCACGGAGACTTTTGGCAAAGCTGGACAGTCCTCGGTGACCCTGGGGAAAAGCTCAGAGGGGAGAGGCTGATAAACATGGTCACGGTCATCGGCGGCAGTGGAGTACGGCGAGGTGAGCTCAGGTGCAGCTGACGACTGCACCTGGCTCTCCCCACCAAGAGCCAGACAAGATCTCCCCAATACAGAAACAACAAAAACAAAGGAGAGCACTTGCCTGAGCTTGAGCTTCACTGCCATCCAGGACTCCGTTGATCCAGATGACTCCTCGGGCCCAGCCCACTGGAGTTCCAGCTCAGACTCTTCTGTGGCAGCTCCAGCAGCAGGCATGGTGGTGGATGCAGTACTGAGACACCCCCCCTCCCCCAGCAAAATGGCTAGCCCAATGTGGACAAAGGAGGTCGGCTTCCTGCTGGCACTGGATCCTGGTTTGCTGAGGCCAGGGGGCGGTCCATCGTCGGCACAGGCTTCAGTTCAGTTGCAGCGCTCTCCCTCTGTCCAGACTGTGGCTGCTTGGCTGGGACCAGGCCCTCCAGAACCGCAGGCTCCTCCATCGTCCAGCAGCTCGATCCTGGGGCCAGCGGACACTCAGGGGGAAAAGGAGGAGACACGGAGAGAGCAGGTGTACAGTCTAAAGCTGAAGCAGGTGGTGAGGACTCAGAGGACTGCAGAGACGTCGGCTCCTGGAGAGGTGGAAGAGGATCCGGTGAGACCTCCTTCAGCTCCTGGGCGAGATCCGGGAGCAGCCATGGCTTATATCAAGAAGGAGCTCTGTCTCCACTAGTAAGACCTGCCTGTGGTATGATTATATTATTGTAAGTGCATGCCCTGAGAGGGAAAGAAAGAGAAGACACTGGCAAAAATAAAGTGGAAACAAATAAGGACAAATAATCCCAAATATGTAAATAACAAAACTACACTGAACGTAAACAGGAAAATAAATCATACAAAGAAACAATACTGAATATGTGAAAACAAACTAGAGATAACATAACAGGCATAGAACTCCAAAATACAACATTATAAGATGAGATAAGATAAGTTAAGATAAGATAAGATAAGCCTTTGTTAGTCCCACAATGGGGAAATTCCAGGATTGCAACAGCACAGGGATAGCAACACTCAGAGCAATAATTAAGAAGATACAAAAAATATAAATAAGAGCAGTGGATATACATACGTACACATAAATATATAAATATATGTACAAAGTGCGGAGCATTGTAGCAAGATGGAATAAACAGCATAACCGTCTACTTAGTTATCCTACATAGTATGAATATGTACCCATACATATTGTCACCCTCCGTGGCGACTGATATTGTCAGATGGAATAAACAGCATAACCGTCTACTTAGTTATCCTACATAGTATGAATATGTACCCATACATATTGTCACCCTCCGTAGCGACTGATATTGTCCTAGTTGTATACTGGAGGGGACCATTTGTGCAAGTCTGTTGCGTCTTTTGCATTCAATACTATTAGGTCGTCACGTTTTTTTGCTATCTCTGCGAGCAGCCCTGCTTAGGTTATACAGTCTGACAGCCGTAGGTAGGAAGGACCTGCAAAACCTCTTGGTTGCGCACCTAGGATGATGTAGTCTACTGCTAAATGAGCTCCTCGATGCGTTCAATTTGTCCTGCATAGGGTGGGACTCGGACTCCAGCAGAGATGACAGTTTAGCCACCATCCTTCTCTCTCCTATCTCCTCCACTGGGTCAAGGCGTTGCCCCAGGACAGATCTAGCTTTCTTGATCAGTTTGTTCAGTCTCTTCCTATCGGCTGCTGTAATGCCGTTGCCCCAGCAGACCACTCTAAAAGTGATGGCTGATGCCACCACCATGTCATAGAATGTCTTCAGCAGCGCCCCTTGTACACCAAAAGACCTGAACCTCCTCAGTAGGAACAGCCTGCGCTGTCCCTTCTTGTAGAGTGCGTCGGTATTGTGTGACCAGTCTAGATTATTGTTCAGATGAACACCCAGGTACTTGTAGGATGTCACCATCTCAATGTCTGTTCCCTGTATGTTTACTGTTGCTGTGAGGGGTTGTCCTTGCCTGCGGCAGTCCACCACCAGCTCCTTAGTTTTCCTTGCGTTGATCTGGAGGCAGTTCCAATGGCACCAGTCCACGAAGTCCTGGATAAGTCCTCTGTACTCAGCTTCATCTCCATTGGAGATGAGGCCAACGATCGCAGAGTCATCAGAGAACTTCTGTAGATGGCAGTGTGTTGTGTTGTGTGACAAGTCCGCAGTATAAAGGGTGAACAGGAAGGGAGCCAAAACCGTTCCCTGGGGGGCCCCCGTGCTACCGATGATCGTGTCAGACACACAATCTCGGGTTCTCACAAACTGTGGCCGGTTAGTGAGGTAGTCCAGGATCCATGATGACAGGTGCTGGTCCACCCCTGCGCACAGCAGCTTGTCCTTCAGGATTATCGGTTGAATGGTGTTGAAAGCACTGGAGAAGTCAAAGAACATGATCCTCACCGCTTTCCCAGGCTTCTCCAGGTGGTACAGGGAACGGTGAAGGAGGAAGATCACTGCATCCTCCACCCCGATGCCATGCTGGTAGGTGAACTGGAGTGGATCCATCGCTGGTCCCACCAGGGGGCAGAGGTGAGCAAGGAGCAGTCTCTCCAGGGTCTTCATCATGTGAGATGTCAGGGCCACTGGTCTGTAGCTGTTCAGATCTTTGGGGTGGAAAGTCTTTGGTACAGGTACCACACAAGATGTTTTCCACAACTGTGGTACCCTCCCCAGCTTCAGGCTCAGGTTGAAGATGTGCTCCACAATCCCACACAGCTGGTCTGCGCAGGACTTGAGGAGCTTTGCGCTGATGCCGTCCGGTCCCGAGGCCTTCCTCGCCTTGATCTTCCTCAGCTCCATCCTCACCTGGGTCTTAGTGAGGGTCAGGTTGGGGGGCTGTGTGCTAGGAGCGGGGGGTGTTGGTGGAGTGGGGTGTGGACAGCAGGTCTCAATGACTTTAGAGGCAGCAGTGGTTGTTGTGCAGTTGGCGGGGAGGGCGATTGGTCAAACCTATTAAAAAACAGGTTCAGATTGTTCACCCACTCCCTGCCCCCCGTGGCCTGGGGGGAGGTAATATGGTAATATGGAATAGAAGGAATATGGTCTGAGCACCGGTAAAAACGGCGCATGTGACAGTATCTCCCCCTCAAGGCCGGGCTCAGAACAGCCAGTAACACCCAAGCTCCCCCCCCCCCCACACACACACACACACCTAGGGTGGGCGGATGGGGCGCAGGCCAGGAGGGTGAGAATCAGAAAAAGGGGAGAGGGGAAAAAACCACAATATTGGCAGGGAACAATGAAGCAATTACAGAGTATGGAGAAAAAACCCCCACAATACTCCATAAAATGCCAAGCAATATGTAGACAGACCCAAAAAAAAACAATCCCAGGAGACCTAAAAGGAGAGCTGAGGCTCCTAAGGCGAAATCCACAGATACAGGACATCCCTCAACAGGAGGGGGAGAAAAAAAAAAGCACGCTAACTGTGATATGACTATAAGAAATCATATACCTGCACTCTCACAAAATCACAAAGGACTAGGCACAGGAATAACAGCAGAAATAATACAGTTCGGGGGGTCTCCCCGCACCCAGCGTCCAAACCGCCAACAGGGGTGACGGGAAACATTCAGGCGGCCTACCCGAATCCCAGGCCAGGAAAAGCAGTACTTCGGGTGGCCGGACCAGACCGCCGAACAGAGAGTCCAGTGGGTCGGATGGCCGAACCAAAGAGCCGAATGGGTACGGCAGTCCCTCTGACGGCCGACCCGCATTGCTCAGCCACCAGGCCCGCAGGGGAGAGAAAGGCAACGGCTTCTCTGTGGAGAGGAATAGTGAGGGCGAGCCAGGCCGACAGTGAGAGGTCCATATGGGCCCTGGTGGAGAAAGCTTGGGGGGATAATGAGGGTGACGATGATGATGACGGTGAAGATGGGGATGAAGATGATGATGAGCCAGTCCAGTGTCCGGTGGCAGGGGATCTTCAGCTCCCTCACCGAACCTGGATGCTGCTGGTGCTGCACCCTCGTCGAACCCCGATTGGGTCGGGGCTGCTCCCGCGACGGACCCCGCTTGGGTCTCGGTTACACCCGCATCGGACCCCAATTGGGTCACGGTTGCACCTGCATCGGACCCCAATTGGGTCGGCGCCGCACCAGAACCGACCTCCAACCCTGAACCTGGAACCTCTGACACAGCGGGCAAAAGCAGCTCTTCGCCGGCGACCCTGGGAGAAGGCTCAGGAGAGAGAGAAGAACCGGGATCAGGATCACTGGCAGCGCCAGAACCCGGCGAGATAAGCTCGGACGCAGCGGGCGGCTGCACCGAGCTCGTCTCCCCAAGAGACAGGCTAAAATGCTCTAAGACTAAAAGAAGAAAGACAAAACAGAGCACTTGCCTGATCTCGGGTTCTGACGCCGTCCAGGACTGCGAAGATCCGGGCTCAGACGGCAGGAGGTTGTCATCAGGCTCCCACTCAGCTGCGTTGGGCTCCGCAGCTGGCATGATGGTGTGCGCAGCTTGAGAATCCTCCAGCACCAATGCCCACGCCGATGGCCCACACGGCGTGGTGGCAGGAGAACCTCGACCCGCTGGACCCAACCGCTCCTCCGTGGAGACCCGGGGACGCTTCCTCGTCGGCGCAGGTTCCACGCTGCAGTCCGCTGTCCTCCTCCGCCCACAGTGTGGCTGTGGAACCAGAACCAGGCTCTCCGGAACCACAGGTCCCCTCCTCATCCAGCGACGTTGGCCTGGCGTCGAGGACCGCTCAGCGGAGGGAGACACAGAGGATGCGGGATTAATAATTAAAGCCACAGCAGGTGGTGGGAGCTCGGGGAGCTGCGAACCCCGAACTCCACCTCCAGGAGTCTGACAGAGCAAATCACAATAATGAGAGTGTGAATGAACTTGGACTTGCCCGTCTCCTGGAGGCTGAGTGGTGCCTGCTGTGGCGGACGTTGCTCCTCCCTTTCCCCGCCGGACGGTGACAGAGGACCCCCTGGGAGGACGACGGGGAGCCGCTCGAGATGGGTCCGGGACGGAGCTTGCCAAGTCAGGACTCTGAGTACACACAGCGGCCGGGGAATGTGTCGAGGAGGAGGGGGCGACAGCCGAAACGAGCCGGGCATGGGACGCTGACGAGAGAGCGGGAGAAGATGGCCCGGGGGGAGATGAGGCTGCGGGGATTCCCCTCTGACGAGGCACAGGAGTGGCAGCTGTGCGAGGAATTGAGCCCTTGCAGCGACCCGGAACTGGATCCGGACGGGGTTCATGCTGAAGAGGGTTATGGAGGTGACGACGGTTTCTGGTGGAGGGCGAGGCGAAGGTGAGGTCTGGGAACCGCCGCTCCTGTGCGGAGACAGAGGCGAGGAGGGCGGCGAACTCGGGGAAATCACGCAGCTCTGGATTCCTCTCCACCAGTCTAAATGCCACCGCCACATGCTTCATAATCGATGATGGATGCACAGCGGAGCGAGCAGCAGCCACTCGGTCCCCGATTTTGATTGCTGTCAGCTGCAGCTCCTCTGGGGGAATCCCGAGTGACGACATCCGGAGGGGGAAGACCAGATGGTGCAAACTCCAGGGCCGGAACGGAGGCAGGAGCGGGATCCCGAAGCGAGGGGTGACGTCTCCTCCTCTTCGGCTTCCTGCCGGGATTTCCCTCCAGCCCACGGAGAATCTCGTGCTGTGCAGCAATGTCATATCGCCTAGCGCTCACCTCAGGGTGGTCGGCGAAGCGGGGGAGATAATCGAGGACTTCCTCAGCTTGGTCCAGGTACCGGTGCACATCGCTGCTGAAGTCGAGGAGGGAGGCGGTGATAAGGATTTTCGTCCACGCACTCGAGGGCGTCTGCGAGGACATCGCTCGGACTCTGAGTGCGGGACCTCCGCGACGGCATGCTTCAGCACGGTACCCAGACAGGTAGGAACAAACAGTCCAATTAGCAAACTCATGGCAGCCGGCAACTCACTGGCTGTAACCTACTGTTACGTATGGCTCTTGCGAGCCATAAATAAGAGCCAAGGTCTGACCGGTGAGTTTGCGTTGTTTATTAATGATAACAGAAAGGAACAAAGGAAAGAGCCTCGTGGGGCAAAAACACAAACAATACAAACGTACATTTACGAATAATGATGATGGATGAGAGGAGGACTGGAGCCGAACGTAGGGGTTCCAGCCTTACCCACACCGGAGAAGAGCGTGGATAATATGCGCAAGGTCACAGCCCTGAATAATCAGGACCGCTCCCTTTTATAGTGGTTGACAGCGCCTCAGCTGATGAGAGGTAATTGGCCTCCAGCCGTCCCATAGAGCTTGACAGCTGGAGGCCTGCTGAGACGCTGTCAAAGTAAGAGCTGGGCTGAGGAGGAATATGGTCTGAGCGCCGGTAAAAACGGCGCATGTGACACCGCCGATGTCGCTCTGTTGCAGCTTGTCCTCCATCTTCTTCCTGAAGCTGTCCTTGCCTTCTCTGATCTTCCTCCTCAGCTCCCTCTGTACGGACTTCAGCATCTCCCTGTTCCCCGACCTGAAGAGCTTCTTCTTCTCTCTCAGAAGTGTTTTTATCTCAGGGTTGATCCAGGGTTTGTTGTTCGAGCAACACCGTATGGTCTTGGTGGGTACGGTGTTGTCCACACAGAAGCCGATGTAGTCCGTGATGGTGTGAGTGAGGCCATCAATGTCCTCACCATGTGGATCGCAGAACTGCTCCCAGGCAGTAATTTCAAAACAGTCCTTTAGCGCATCCATTGCCTCCTCAGACCATAACTTCACCGTGCGCATGACCGGAGGTTGTCTGTGTACTAGGGGTTTGTACACCAGCAGGAGATGAACCAAGTTGTGATCCGATCTCCCGAGTGGGGGGAGTGGTGATGAGGTGTACGCCTCCTTAGTATTTGCATAAAATAAGTCCAGTGTTTTATTGTCTCTATTGTGGCATGTGACATACTGGGTGAGCGTGGGTAGAATGGGGGACAGTGAAATATGGTTGGGTGTTCCGTCTGCAGCCTACCAGTTACTGAGTGGATGACGTCACGAGCTGTCCCAGCATTCGCCATCGGATTTGTATAAATAACAATGCAGATCATGTGTGAGTGTTCCCTCAGGAGATATGTAGGCCACATGCTAACAGCTAGCAACTCGATGTCTTTGCTACAGTGCTGTTTCTTAACCGTGATATGTCCCGGTCTGCACCAGTTGTTATTGACATACATTATCACTCCTCCGCCCCTTGTCTTCCCACTGTCTGGTGTCCGGTCTGCCCGTATTGCATGGAAACCCTCCAGTTCGATGTTAGCATCTGTTGCTAGTTCTGTTAGCCACGTCTCGGTATACAACATCAAACTACTCTCTCTGAAGATGCTCTCATAGCAGGAGATAGCCGCTAGCTCATCAGTCTTATTGAGTAGCGATCGAACATTCCCCATAATGACAGATGGGAGGACGGGTCTGTACCTTATATTCCTTGCCCGCCGTCTTACTCCAGCTCAACATCCATGCCGTTTCCGTCTTATTTCTTCCAGTATGTCAAGTTTTTGCGTTAGCATCGTGGGCCGGTTAAGTGCTAACAGCTGGTCTCTATTGTACTGCCTCCTGCAAGAAACAGTGGCTCCGTCCGCTGGCTCAGGAGACATTTGGGCGATCTACATGTTTGGATGGAATAAAGGTGACGCTGGATCAGAAAGATTGGCAAGAGAGCCAGATAGTAAATAGAAATAGGTAGAAATTGATCCGCTGTTGCAAAAAGGCAGCCTACTCATGTGGCGCCGGAAGTATACTGTGATGTTGGCGAGGTTCACACAAAGAAGAGGAACAGATGGTTGCGACAAGCAGGCTTTATTCAACAACACCCAACCCCAACACCCCTGAGCACAGACAGGAGGGGAGGTCATTCTCCCAGACCTCCGTTTCAATCATGGTTATACAACACATGATACGTCTTGCCCTAATCCTGCCTATAAACACTTCTGTCATTATAACGCAGTTATAATGACACAGCAGTATAATAACTCAGTAATAACACACACACAGTAACGTTTTCAGCTGGCAAAGCATGCTGGGAAATCCCTGCCCCCCTTAACACGGCCCCGATGTTACACTGCTCCCCCCTGGACTGGTTTCTGTCCCCAGAAAAGTCCAACCCAGAAGTCCAACGCGAATCAATCCAGGTGTTGGGGGCGGCTTCGATGCCAATGACCAGCACATCCAACAGCTTCAGTAGGACTATGCACAGTCCCTCCCCTGGCAGCAGGAGTCACGACTCCCACCGCTGCCAGGACCTCCCAGGCGGCCACTGGCCCGCGTCCAGGCGTCCAGTCCCTGCCGAGCCCAGGAAAAAACCGGATCTGTCCTGCTCGCTCCGCTGCTGCTGCGTCCCGAGGGCCTCTGTGACGTTGCCACCGGGGGAAGCATCTGCGGGCGGCAGTAGGACTACGCACAGTCCCTCACCTGGCAGCGGGAGTCACGACTCCCACCACTGCCAGGACCTCCCAGGCGGCCGCTGGCCCGCGTCCAAGAGTCCAGCCCCTGCCGAGCCCGGGAAAAGACTGGATCTGTCCTGCTCGCTCCGCTGCTGCTGCACGCCGAGGGCCTCTGTGACGTCACCGCCAGGTGAAGCATCTGCGGGAGGCGGCCTTTCCCTGTCCATGCCACCTCGCTCTAATTTAACGTCAGCGAGGGGCCAGTTTCTCGCGGGGTGGGTGCGGGGCAGTACCGTGCGATGTGCCCTGGCTCTCCGCAGCGGAAGCACCTTTCCTCGCATTGCCGCGGCCGTCTCCTCGGCGGACACGCCGCCGTGGTCTGCCGTAACTCCTCCTCCTCCCCCTCGCCGTCAGCACGGCGGTTTCCTCCGATGACCAGTCGTTCAGCACGGCAGCCAACTCGACCTGGGCCAGGTGGTCATCCAACAGGTTCTCGCTGTTGTAGCGGGGAATCTTGGCCCGCTGCCAGATGGATGGGACGGTCGCCTCCCGGTCGATCACCGCTCCTGATCACCCTGGAATCGCCAGCCCATCCTGCCCTGAAAAGGGCAGGAAGCAGGGCTGGTTTGCTCTGCTTGGCCCGCTCTGCCTTGAAAAATGCGGAAGGTGGGGTACGCTGGCCCATCCATCACGGCGAGCCACTCCGGGAGTCGGCGTCTCAGCTCTGCGCTCCGTTCCCAGCCGGGCAATGAACCGCCCCGGCCGCTGGACCTCCGCCCGGGTCCTGGCCACCATCTTGCTCCATCCCCACTCCTGACACCAGTGTGACGTTGGCGAGGTTCACACAAAGAAGAGGAACAGATGGTTGCGACGAACAGGCTTTATTCAACAACACCCAACCCCAACACCCCTGAGCACAGATAGGAGGGGAGGTCATTCTCCCAGACCTCCGTTTCAATCATGCTTATACAACACATGATACATCTTGCCCTAATCCTGCCTATAAACTCTGCTGGGTCATTATAACGCAGTTATAATGACACAGCAGTATAATAACTCAGTAATAACACACACACAGTAACGTTTTCAGCTGGCAAAGCATGCTGGGAAATCCCTGTCCCCCTTAACACGGCCTCGACGTTACAATACAAATAAGGAAAAACAAAAGGCAAAGAGACAGAGCACAGTGAAATCCCCCCCACCGTGCTCAGCTCGTGACAATTACGACGGATTCATTAACTCAACCTACCATTTCTCACACAAAATGATGTTAGAAACACTTTTCACTGGTTTGTTTTAAAGATATGGAGACCAAGGATACCATATTGTCCTGTAGCAGCAGAGAGCTAAAGACCACCCACAGACAGACCCATCGACCAATCTAGTGAACCAGCCAGCTGGAGGAGAAGAGGCGAGGTGGGGGGGAGAAGAGAAGCAGATCTGTACGCTACGTGTTGTTGTGAAGACAGGAAGGAGAAATTAATAACCGCTGTTTCAGGCAACCTGATGCTATATGACCAGTCCTTGTCGTCGTATAGAAACAACATACAAAGGAATGAGGCGTGCAGAGCAGTGGAACATGGGCTCATCCAGCCAAAGCTCACAAACCAGGCGGTCAAATTCAACATGCATTGTGCGTGTCTATAGGATTGGGTGAACCCAAAACCAGCGGTGACGACAACAAAGTCACCTTTTGTAGCACAAACAAACCAGCACTATTAAAAACAATCTGCTCATGGTTAATAATGACTATTCCAGTTTTTCCTCCCACATTGCTCTACTCCGCCTAGCTACTCCGCCTAGCACGTACAACGTAGCATGTAGAACGACGCTACACGCCCCTTTTCTGCGCCTCATAGGTTGCAGTTTGAGGATTCCTTTCGGAAAAATCCTGACCAGTGGACATGTACCATGACAGTGGTAGGCCGGCACAGAACTGCCTATAGGGGCCCCACCCCCACTTCTCAGTCTTGCAAGTACCAGTACCTGTCTTATGTAAACAATTGAGTGAGATATGCTGCATCAAAATAAAGCAAGGTTATCTGTCTGGCAGTGACAAAAGAAAGAAGAAAAAGAGGAAGAGGAGAAAAGAAAGCAAGGCAGTGGTAAGTAGTGCAAATTATACAGTAGTTAATTTAGCTGAGAGCAGCTTAGTGTGTCCTGCTTCTGCTGGTCCTGATGTGACCGTGTTGAGTACCCTGGTGTCATGGTAAGGACACCAGTACTCATCTTGAAGAGGGCAGTCTCCTTCATCAAGGAGGGACCCAGGCCAACCTCAACCACAAAAACAAAGCCCTTTCTGCAAAAGGGCACTTCCTGGGAGATGGTGGTTGACGTGGGAAGAAGGCTGACGTTCTCAGAGGTGGTGCACACAACCTTCCGACCTGACATTGATGACTGATGATTCTGACTGAGCTTACTGTGCCATGATAGGAAGGCTGAGGAGAGGCGCATGAGAGAAAGTCCTTAAAGTGCAAGCCTTTAGTCCGGGATTACAGGGACAAGGGCCTGTAGGTGTGGCCTTCCCCGGTGAGGGTTGCCTGCACAGGATTATCAGATGAGTCATTGTGTTCTGCCAGTGCAAATGTGCAGAAATCACCCATCAAAACAAATATGCTGTAATCCTGTACAGCCCTGTGGGTGCAGGTTTTTTCTTCAATATCTTTGGATTATTTTCAACTACGTCACTTTTGCCTGCATTCTCGTGCTGTAATGATAAAGATATAGCTTCACTGAGGGGTCATCAGAGCAGCGTTTTTGTTGTGTAACCTCCACGTTTGTAAAAACTGGAGCCTGCTCATGGAGCCACTCTGAAGGTTTTACTGTCACATATTCACATTCATATGTACAGGTTATGAGTCAGTATGCAGGGTTCTACAGAAACATGAACTCAGTGATGACTATCATTCAGCTGTCTGAAAAGCAGCCTTTATCAGTGGTGTTGTAACAGATATGAGGAAATCTTGCAAGATTTCATTCAATAGAACACAGAAATAACTTTGAATACATAGGTATGAACAAAAGCAGAGTAGTTCATTTCATCTGGCGGATATATTGTATGTTGCATTTTTTTATGTATAATAAGCAGTAGGTGATATGAGGGGGGATGCCATCACTCTTTAGCAAAGTGTGTGGAGAATGTGGAAATGACGAGGCTGAGTTTATCTCACGAGTCAGGTTTATTCCATTCTCCATCCCCCAACATCTGTCCCCTTCATACCCCAGGACATCAAAGCACACAGTCACATTGTCTTTTAATCCCAAGTCACAATGCGTCTTCTTCCAGGTCTTCTCACCTCCACCTAAAGTCACTGGTGGTCAGGAAATCCCTCAAGGTCATCTCTTTGCATACAAAAGGCCACATTTCACATCCTCCTGTTATCTCTTAGGAGGGTCAGTCCTTTTGTTCCTCTGAGACGTGAAGCATACAATAAGCATACAGTAATATACATGTGAAGCATATGAAACCCACATATGTGTCCCACATGACCCCCCCCAAACGTCTAAGATGGAACAACGTAATAACAGTTTGCATGTCATAATAAAATCACTACACATCAGTCCACATGCTGCTTGGGCCTCAATCTTCTCCCGTATCTGCTGTAAGCAGGCTTTACCACCTCCACGGCGCCCTCCTGCTGGGGAGCTGCTGTCTGAGGATGAGAACTGTTAGTCAATCTCTGTGGGTGTTCTGGGGAATGCTCTCTAGGGGGTCTGCCGCGCCGAGGAGCCTTAGCCAACTGCACACCTTCGTCAGCCACCACAAAAGCGGGTTTGAGCCTGTTTATGCCAATCATTTCTTTTCTGCCCCCCAAATCTAGCAAAAAATGCTTATCCCCTGTTTCCAGCACTCTATATGGTCCATCATAAGGTGGTCGTAACGGTGGGCGATGGGCATCATGTCTGACAAAAACAAACTCCGCATTTTTTAAAGCCTTAGGCACAAAAACGCGCGGAAAACTGTGGTGAACAGGGCCAGGTAGCGTGCTTGAGTCCGTGCTACTGTGTAACCGCTGAGCTGGGGAGCACTCTGGCGCCGGATTATCTGGGAGAAATTCCCCGGGCAGCCGAAGTGGCTGTGCGAAAACTAGCTCAGCTGGGGAGGCTTCTAAATCCTCTTTAGGTGCAGAACGCAACCCCAATAAAATCCATGGTAGCCTGTCCACCCAATTTGCATCCGTAAGCGACGCTCTGAGGGCCGCCTTCAATGACCTGTGAAAACGTTCGCATAACCCGTTAGCATGCGGATTGTACGCGGTCGTGCGGTGGATCGTTGCCCCCAGGCTGCGGGCCATCGCTGACCAAAGTTCAGAAACAAATTGAGGGCCTCTGTCGGACGTAATGTCGGACGGGACTCCAAAACGCGCTACCCATGCCGTTAAAAACGCGCGCGCCACCTCCTCGGCTGTGGTTGACGACAGTGGGACCACTTCCGGCCAGCGCGTGGTGCGGTCAACCATTGTCAGAAGATATGTGCACCCCTGTGAGGGAGGGAAGAGGCCTACGAGGTCCACGTGAACATTATCAAACCTCTTAGCCGGAATGTGAAACGGCTCCAAGGGAGCTCTCGTGTGTCTGTGTACCTTGGCTCGTTGACAAGCCATGCAGGCTGCCGCCCACTCTCTAACTTGTTTGCGCAGGCTCGGCCATACAAATTTCTCTCCCACCATTTTGACCGACGCGCGCACTCCTGGGTGCGCCAGAGAATGGATCAAGTCAAAAACGCGGCGGCGCCACACGGCTGGTACCACAGGACGTGGTCGCCCAGTGGAGACATCGCAGATTAGGGGGGGCATACAGTCTTGCAGCACCCTGTTCTCCAGCCTTAACCCTGTTGGTCCAGACTGGAGCGCGCGCACGTCCGCGTCGCTAACCTGATCTGCGGCCATGGCTGCATAATCTATCCCCACACGGACTGGGGCCGCGCGCACTTCTGCGTCGCTAACCCGATCCGCGGCCGTGGCTGCAAAATCTACCCCTACGCGGGCTGGAACCGCCACAGCGCGCGAGAGGCAGTCTGCCACTACATTAAGTTTACCCGCCACATGCTGGATATCGGTAGTAAACTCCGAGATCGCGGCCAGCTGTCTCTGCTGCTGGCCCGACCAAGGTTCTGAAATCTTGGCCAACGCGAAAGTCAGCGGCTTGTGGTCAATGAACGCGGTGAAACGGCGTCCCTCCAGCCAGAACTGGAAGTGGCGAATGACCAAGTGGAGAGCTAACAACTCCCTGTCGAATACGCTGTATTTTCGTTCACTATCGCGCAAGGTCCTGCTGAAAAAGGCGAGCGGTTGCCAGGCTCCGGCTACATACTGTTCCACGACCGCCCCTATGGCCACATCTGACGCGTCAGTAGTGAGCGCCATGCGGGCCGTTGGGATTGGATGTGCTAACAACGCAGCGTTTGCCAGGGCTGTTTTGACTTCAGAGAATGCGCGCTCTCGCTCAGGAGACCATTCGATTTTATTTGTGGGTTTTTGTTTTTTTAGTGCAGCATACAATGGCTGCATGAGCTGCGCTGCGCGGAGGAGGAAACGGTTATAAAAATTCACCATCCCCCAAAACTCCTGTAACGCTTTGACCTTTTGTGGCTGGGGAAAATTTGTTACTGCACACACTTTGTCAGGCAGAGGAACCGCTCCTTCTGGAGAGACGCGATGCCCCAAAAAATCAATCTGCGTCACCCCGAACTGACACTTCGCTGGGTTGATTATTAACCCGTGCTCTGCCAACCTCCGGAAAACTGCCGTGAGGTGGTTTTCGTGTTCGTCTTCGGACGCGCTGGCTACCAATATGTCGTCCAGGTAGACGAACACGAAGGGGAGGTCGCGCAACACCGCGTCCATCATGTGTTGGAACATCTGCGCCGCGCCTTTAAACCCAAACAGCATGCGCAAAAACTTGAATAGCCCGAACAGAGTTATTACCGCTGTTTTGGGTATGTCCTCAGCGCGCACTGGGACCTGGTGGTAACCGTGTACCAAGTCTATCTTAGAAAAAACGCGTGCCCCCAACTGAAAAATCTTGGATGTGCGGGATCGGGTAGCGGTCGTGCGCTGTAGCGTTGTTCAACCTGCGGAAATCACCACAAGGTCGCCACGAGCCATCAGCTTTCGGGACCATGTGAAGCAGTGAAGCCCATGGGCTTTTCGAACGCCTGATGATGCCCAACTTTTCCAGGTTGGCGAACTCCTCGCGCACTATGGTCAATTTAGCTGAATCCAAGCGCCGAGCTTTTGCAAAAACGGGCGGTCCGGTGGTAGTAATAAAATGTTCCACCCCGTGTTTAGCCACGGTCGCCGAAAATGTTGGGACCGTGAGTGCTGGGAAATGAGTGAGGAGTGTGTGAAACTTACCACTTGTAGCTGTGACGTTGGCTTGTGCTGTTGGCGGGGCCACTCGAGCTGTACAGGGAATAGAATAAAAAGAGAGTGCATTAACCAGGCGTCTGTTAGCAAGATCAACCAACAAACCATGTGAGCACAAAAAATCAGCCCCTAACATGTTGAAATTGACTGCAGCTATGACGAAAGTCCACTCGAATGTACGGCCGTGTAGGGACAGAAGCAACGTCCTCTCACCGAAGGTCTTAATCGCCGAGCCGTTCGCTGCTGACACCCCGGGACCACTGGAAGGCGCCAGCCGGTCAGCGGAGGAAGGTGTGATGAAACTCAGCTGGGAGCCTGTGACCACGAGGAAATGCCTCCCCGAGCGCAAATCCCTCAAGTAGAGCAGCTTGTTCTCCTCTCCGAGGGCCGCAGCTGCTACCAACCCCCGGTCTTGGCGTTTCCCGAGCGCTTGAAATGGCACGGTGGTATACATTTGCGTGCCCTCTCTGCGAAGCGGCGATGGTAGAAACAAAGGACGACGTCTGCTCCGTGTTTCCTGGCCCCTGCCGCCACCGTCGTCGGTGAGTTTGTTACTGCAGCCTCTGGCCCCCTGCCATCTCCGGACGTTGTGCTGAGCTCCGCTGCCGCGGTCGTGGCCGCGCGCCATTTATTGGCGTTGACGAGTCGCTGCGCCTCCTGGCCCAGCTCGCGGTAGTCTCGTCGGGCCAACAGTGGTGAACTGGCCAGGGTCACTCTCACCGCTGACGGTAGGGTCCTGAGGAAAAGGTGGGTGAAGATGAAATGATCATCGTCAGAGTCTTTCAACCTCAACAGCTTCTCCATCAGGTCCGCAGGCCTGTCGCTTTCAAATTCAGTCAGCGCCAGGAGCCCCTCTGCTCGCTCCTCCACTGAGGGGGTGAAGTAACGGATGAGTGCAGCCTTCAGCGCGCTGTACTTGTCGCTGTCCGGCGGCTGGTTGATCAGGCTCTCCACCCACTGGGCTGTGTGGTTGTCCAGCTTTGCAACCACATGGTAGAACTTTGTGTCGTCTACCGAAATCCTCCGGAGGTTGAACTGCGCCTCGACCGCGTTAAACCAGGAGCGCGGATTGTTCTGCCAGAAGTCTGGTAGCTGAACTGTGGCTGCATTCGTTTGGCTGGCTCCTGACAAGTCTGGCTCGGGAGAATTTCTTCCACTCATGATACGTCTTAGGGTCACCAGTGTGGAGAATGTGGAAATGACGAGGCTGAGTTTATCTCACGAGTCAGGTTTATTCCATTCTCCAACATCATCAAAAACAGAAAAGAGAAAGAATCCCCCAACATCTGTCCCTTTTATACCCCAGGACATTAAAGCACACAGTCACATTGTCTTTTAATCCCAAGTCACAATGCGTCTTCTTCCAGGTCTTCTCACCTCCACCTAAAGTCACTGGTGGTCAGGAAATCCCTCAAGGTCATCTCTTTGCATACAAAAGGCCACATTTCACATCCTCCTGTTATCTCATAGGAGGTTCAGTCCTTTTGTTCCTCTGAGACGTGAAGCATACAATAAGCATACAGTAATATACATGTGAAGCATATGAAACCCACATATGTGTCCCACAAGTGACCCAATACCCCCCTCCCCCATTAACCTACCATCCACCCATCCACATCCACATTCATACATGTAAAACAAGGTGGGGGAAACTTGGAAAAAAAGAGAGAATTGTCCCCTCCAATATAACGATAAAACTTTTGTTAATCCTGTTACATAACTGAACTAGAAAAGCACTCGAAGAGCACAGACCTCCGCCAAGCGCCACAGTTCCCCCCCATACAGTGTTTGTGTGTACGTTTTCAGATTCCTTGACCATGAAAACATATGACTAGCAATTGGATTCACAATGATAGGATTAGTGGTTCAGTAGTAAAAGCATTACCTCCTTGGCGGAGGTAATAAACTGAAGTGTTGGTGTTGTGTCCATCTCCTCCATCTGCAAACTCCCAGGCTGCGGGCGTTGCAATTCATTGCACAACCGCGTACAACCCACAGGCCAATGGGTTATGCGAGCGTTTTCATAGATCACTGAAAGCAGCACTCAGGGCTTCACTGACGGATGCAAATTGGGTAGACAGGTTGCCGTGGGTTTTATATTGGGGTTGCGCTCCGCGGCAAAAGAGGATTTGGCAGCTTCCCCGGCAGAGAGCTTGTTTTTGCGCAGCCACTATGGCTGCCCGGGGAATTTCTGCCAAATAATCCGGCGTTGGACAGCTGCCCGTCTCAGCTTTTGCAGCGTAGCGCAAACACAGGCACGCTGCCAGGCCCTGCCCACCACTGTTTTCCGCGTGCTTTTGTGCCTAAAACTTTGAAGAACGCGGAGTTTGTGTTGGTCAGACATGACGACCAGCGCCCTCCATTGCGCCTGCACACATGTTGAAAATGGTCGTATCTCACAATGTTAAAGAATCATTTAAAAAATTCCTGTATCCAGACGGTGATCCGGATCATCCCCAAAATTTAATCAGCTCTTCCTTGTACCATTTCCAACAACGCCTGAAAGTTTCATCAAAATCCGTCCAAAACTTTTTGAGTTATCTTGCTAACCAACAGACAGACAAACAGACAGACAGACAGACAGACAAACAGACAAACGCTGGCAAAAACATAACCTCCTGGCCTGCGGCCTGGCGGAGGTAATAAAATGACTTGGAAGCACCAATTTTAACAAGAAAAGGGGAAAAAAATCTTATAAATTAGGAACTTTTTTCTTTAAAATTTGCAACTTTTTCCCTCATAAATTTGCAACATTATTTGCATAAATTTGTATCTTTTCCCCCAAAATTTTCCAACTTTTTTCTCACAAATTTACATTTTTTTCCTGTAAATTTCCCACTTTCTTCTTGTGGATTTGGAACTTTATTCTTATAAATTTGCAAATTTTTTCTCAAAAATGGGCAACTTTTAGTGTAAATTTGGAATTTTTTTTTCCTGTAGACTTGGAACTTTTTTCCTTTCAATTTGCAACTTTTTTCCTCAAAAATTTATAACTTTTTCTTCACAACTTTGCAACTTTTTTCTTTAAATTTGCAACTTTTTTTCCTCTAATTTTGCAGCTTTTTACCCTGTAAATTTGCAACTTTTTTTGTATATATTTGCAATGTTTTTCCTGTAAATTTTCAGTTTTGCCCCCATAAATCTGCAACTTTTCCCCTGGAAATTTGCAACTTTATTCTGAAATTTGCAAGGTTATTCTCAACAATTTCTAACTTTTTTCTCATAAATTTCCAACACTAACCTGGAGGCTGGTTAAATTTTTATGTAATAAAATGTAATTTGTGACTTTTTAATTTTTAAAGAGGCATTTTTACACATTTATTCTTACAAATTTGTACCTAATTTACATTTATACATTTCTATCTTGTGCTAAATTTGTGAATACCCCCCAGTCTCCCTCGTTCAAAAATAATAAATCACCCACTGATAATAAGGGATTGTGGTATATATGATGATTTACTGAATAATGAGGCAATCAGCTGTGGGTACCTGTGGTGGTCGTCTAAACGCATTCAACTTGAAAACATTAGGCAAAGTATTCGTTATTTGGTTAAATAATTATTGCCAGCCATCTACCACCAGAGAAATATGCAAATATGACCGCAGGCATGGCCAGCCAATGAAAACTCTGCGCGCAGCCATGACACATGCGGATGTGACGTCACTACGTTGGTACTGAAAAGTCAATACTCTGCCTGTATGAGCGACTAGGGTGCTTTTGTGAGTGTTTTTATTCTATTATGGCTGAATTGTCGGACTCTGAGGAAGAATTCGTCCAACATGGCTACAGGTTTGAGCCAGAAAGGTCTTCTGAGGGTGAAAGTGATGAAGTGGTCCTCACACACAACACAATTTCGTCTGAAAGGAAACGTCTGTGCCCTGTTCCGAGATTGCGCAACCACTTTTCCACTACGATCTTCCGACAAGGTGAGCTGGGTTTGGGTACACAAAAGAAGTGTTTATCTTTGTTTTTTCGCTTATTATTGAGACATCCAAAGGCTTTACATTCCGCCATGTTGCGATATCCATATCGCATTGTATGTTTTTGTTGTTACAAGAGCGCCGAGTGTCTGCTGATCTGTATATACTTTTAGCGGCGAGGGAAGAGCCCAGCGCCGAATCATCGGCCGTCTGGCGGCCGTTACGACCTCAGATCAGACGAGACGACCCGCTGAATTTAAGAATTTATTTATTTATTTTTGACTCGTTTTAGTTCTGCATTTTATATGAACCCTGAGTTTGAAATAAACGTTTGAATTTGAATTTGAATATCCCGAAAGCCACTGCTCATCCGGGCACTCCAGGCTCAGCCAATATTGATCCAGATCGCGGTATCCACGACACTACGTCACAGGAAGGGTCCTGGCAGGCCATGTTGGCGCTAGTAACTGCAGCAGTGAGAAGGTATTCTTTACATCTGGCCATCTGGAGCCGAGGAGAGAAGGATTTAAAAGGAGGACGAACCAACCGAGGCGGCGATTGGGAGCTCGGGCGCGGCGTTGGTGAGAGACGGGGGCCACCTGGATCCAGCAGGACAGTGGTCTGAACCGGTGGTCAATTGCGAGGCCCAGCCGAGGAACGACCAGACTGACGGCGGTCGGTGACGGGGCCTAGACGGGGCCCAGCGGAGGAGCCGCCTAGCCAGACGGCGACGAGTGGCTGTGATCGGTGGATTCCGGCTGCGCCGGCGGTGCACGGCACAACTGGCCAGGTAGACGGAGGCAGGCGCCGGCGATAGACGGCGGTGATCTGCGGAGCTGAGCAGCGTCACTCGGCGGAGAAGCTGCGCAGGAGCGGCGGGTCCAGTAGCGACCGAGCTAGTTGAGGCCTAGCCGGATTCTCTGCTCATTTCTATCCACAGGTCAGTAAAATGCCACCCAAAAAAGAGGAAATGGAAGAAATTAAAAAAACTCTGAACTTTGTGTTAGATGAACTGGCCAAAGTGACTAGCCAGCAGGACAAAATATTAGACCTAATACAGGAGGTACAAGCCCTACATTCAGTAATAAAAGAAAAAGACAAAAAAATTATGGACCTGGAGCAACACGGGCGTCTTTTGGAGCAACGCGTCGAGGATCTTGAACAAGGTTCTCGCATTGATGACATAGTTATAAGTGGACTAGACATCAGATATCAGTCGTACGCCCATGCCGCTACAGGACTGAGTGGTGAACATGCTTCCATAAGTGAATCAATGTCCTTAGAAAACCAAGTGCTTCAGTTCCTTAATGATAAAGACATTAAGGTAGAAGCCAATGCGATCTCAGCCTGTTATGCTTTACCGAAGAAAGATAACAAAACAAAGAAATTAATTGTGATGCGCTTTGTGAACAGGAGGGTGAAAAATGACATACTGAGGCAGGCCAAAAAACTAAAGGAAACTCAAGTTTACCTAAATGAACACCTGACAAAAAAAAACGCTGAATTAGCACGGCAGGCACGGATGCTAAAAAAACAAAATAAGATACAGACAACCTGGACAAGAAATTGTAGAATTTGGATTAAACTAAATGGAACACCTGAGCAAGCAAAAAGTATAATGATCAGAGATGCTACTGACTTAGATAAATACAGATGAACACTGACTATGAAACACAGAGTGAGGAAACTCAAACTCTAAAAATATGCCACTATGCTGAACATAAACCACAAGAGATGGAGAATGATATTGATCCTGATAACCACTTTTTCAATAATATTCATAACCACTGTGAATATTACACTGAAAAGCAATTCAAAAGTCAAGTGCAATTAGATGGTAAACTGTCAATAATACACTTCAATAGCAGAAGTCTTAACAAAAACTTCTCACAGATTCAGGACTATTTAAAACAGCTAAACAGAAAATTCACAGCTATAGCAGTCTCTGAAACCTGGCTTAATGCAGACCAGGCTCCCCTGATGGCAATAGAGGGATATCAGATGTTTAACATTAACAGATCTCAAAAAAAGGGTGGTGGTGTTGCACTGTATATTGATGACCTATATAGATGTAAGCTTGTAAATGAAATGTCCTTAGCACTACCAGGGATTCTGGAATGTGTTACTGTTGAGATTGACCTAGACAAAACAAAAAATCTAATCATAAGCTGCATATACAGAACGCCGGGAACTTGCATTGAGACATTCAGAGATAAATTAGTCGAGCTGTACAATAATATTACTAGTAAGAAAATGGTAGCAATTTGTGGAGATTTCAATATTGATCTACTTAATCCACTTCAACAAAATGTAGTTACAGAGTTCATGAACTCTATGTACAGCATGAGTCTACATCCCACAATAACACATCCCAGTAGAATCACAGCTCACTCTGCTACACTTATTGACAACCTGTTTGTCAATGTTCTCAACAAGAAAATAGAAAGTGGATTATTGATAAATGATATAAGCGACCACTTGCCAATCTTTGCACTTATCCATGGCCACACGGGGCCCAACCCAGAAAAAATCTCAAAATCGTTCAGACACAAATCACCAAACGCAATCAGTTCTTTTAAAGAGGACTTGCTGAAGCAAGACTGGACAGAAGTCTATGTATCAGATGTAAATGAAGCCTATGACACATTTACAAACATTGTAACCACTCTTTATGAAAAAAACTGCCCATTAGTTAAAAAAAAGCTTAAACACAAATTTACTGACAAACCATGGCTAACCAAAGGACTACAAAAGGCGTGTAAAAAGAAAAATTTATTATATAAAGCTTTCATAAAGAAAAGGACAAAAGAAGCAGAGCAGCGGTATAAAACATACAAAAATAAGTTAACATATATAATAAGATGTAGTAAAAGAGACTATTACAGTAAAGAACTGGAAAAAAACAAAGACAATATTAAAAATACATGGACAATAATCAACAGTATCCTTGGAAATAAAAGCAGAAATACCAGCTACCCAACTAATATTCCAAAAAATAATAAATCGACTCCGAATGTGAATATAGCTTCACCTGCAGATGAATTTAATAATTTTTTTGTTAACATTGGACCTAAACTGGCCCGAGAAATACCCACTACGGTGCCAACAGGTGATACAATATGCAATAACACTGCTGTAAAAGACACCATCTTCATAAAGAACACAGACGAAAGAGAGGTCATTGAAATTGTTAAATCGTTCAAAAGTAAAACATCTACTGACTATGATGGTATTGATATGCTACTAGTCAAAACTGTTATCGAATGCATAGTGAAACCACTGACGTATATCTGTAACCTGTCTCTCCAATCAGGTATATTTCCCAATGCAATGAAAATAGCTAAAGTAATTCCGATTTACAAGACAGGCGACAGAGGGGAACTCTCCAACTACAGACCAATTTCACTATTACCGCAATTTTCCAAGATACTTGAAAAAATATTCTATGAGAGAATTGACAACTTCATACTGAAGAATGATTTATTGTGTGAGCAGCAATATGGGTTCAGACACAAAAGGACAACAGCATATGCCTTAATGGAATTTACAGAAAAAATATCAACAGCCATTGAAAATAAAGAGTATTCAGTTGGAGTATTCCTGGATCTTAAAAAAGCATTTGATACAGTAGATCACAATCTATTATTAAAGAAACTACAAAATTGTGGTATCAGAGGGGTAGCACTGTCCTGGTTAAGAAGTTACTTAAAGAATAGATATCAGTTTGTATGTGTTAACAACAAAAACTCAGAGCTACTGAAGGTCACCTGTGGAGTCCCACAGGGTTCAGTTTTGGGACCATTATTATTCAATATGTATATAAATGATATATGTAAAGTTTCAGAAAAAATGGACTTAATATTGTTTGCTGATGACACTAACCTGCTATGCAGTGGAAACAACTTGGAACAACTTCTGGATACACTCGGAAAGGAATTAGGAAAGCTGAAACTGTGGTTTGATTCAAACAAATTAACGCTCAATTTAAGCAAGACAAAATTTATAGTCTTTAACAACCATCACAACTACCCAGTACCCAAACTCAGTGTAAATGGTGTAGAGATTGAAAGGGTATCCGAAACTAAATTCCTTGGAGTAATAATTGATAACAAACTGTGTTGGAAGCCACATATTAATTATATAAAAGGTAAAGTATCCAAATCAATTGCAATATTACACAGAGTGAAAAATTTGCTGAATCAACCCACACTATACACCTTGTATCATTCATTAATACTCCCATACATGACATATTGTAATGAAGTATGGGGAAATACATATAAAACAAACATATATCCACTCTTTATGCTTCAAAAGAGAGCTATTAGAATAATCAACAAAGCAGCTTACAGGGAACCAACAAACCCACTTTTTCTTAAACAAAAAACTCTCAAGTTGAAAGATCTGATCGACTTTAAAACCGCAATAATAATGTTCAAAGTGAAGAATCTATCACTGCCCGCAAATATCCAAAAGTTGTTCCAAACAAGGGAGAAACGATATCACTTCAGAGGAACATGTATATTTCAAAAGCCTACAGTGAGAACAACCACCAAGCAACACTGTATTTCAGTGCAAGGTGTCAGATTATGGAACTATTTTGGACCTGAATTAAAATCATGTACAAAGCTTGGACAATTTAAACAAAAACTAAAGGAAGAAATACTCCAAACATATTTACAAGACGACATGTAAACTCACATAAGGATTGACATTTCCAGCCTGTGTTGTGTTATAGCTTAGTTTTTCTTTTTTCTCTGTGACACTATGTCTTAGATTTGTTTTTGAATAGTAACCGCTTAACTTAGACTAGCTCAGTTTTCTTTTTCTCTCAGTCATATTTTGTCTTAGCCTTGTTTTAAATTGTAATCGCTCTTGTCTTGTTTTCTCTTTTTTCTCCTTTGAATTCTTGGATGGAATATGGGTGGGCAATATAAGCTGCGGCTTCAGCCATCACCCATTTCGGATAACTCACGTGGAATTGTATAGTAGAAGGAGTCTTTGTCTAATTTGACCTTGTTGTTATATTATACAGTTTCTTTTAACCTGTAATGTACTATCCGAAATAAATTCATTCATTCATTCATTCATTCATTCATTCATTCATTCATTCAGTGTGGCTGCACCCATGTTTTGCTGACATAGCTGAACCAGCACATCAGCAATGGATTTATATCGCATTGCTTTGAACTTGAACTTGAACTAGAACTAGAACGTGAGACAGGGGCTCAATATAATATCCTTTTTTTCACGACCACCACAGGTACGCTTTTTAATGCAGCATTTAAGCCTTCCTCTTTTTCTCTGAGTTATGTTCATTGCAGTTTATTATTTTTGGTAGAATACAGGGCAGGCCTGGGCAACTTTCCTACCTTTTGCTGATTTTATTCCACCAATTCTTTCCCTTGTTGTGTATTTCTGTGAAAGTCTGGTTGATTCAATTCATTTGATCACATTTGTTTGGATTAATAATAAAATGAAACTCTCCAAAAGACTGTCACTCCTTTTTGTTGTGCTGGACACCTTTGTGGTTGAGCTTGATATGTGTGGTAGGATAAATTGGGGGCTTGTCCGGGAGCTTGGAGAGCTACAGTCATGTGAAAAAAATTTGGACGCCCCTTTAAATATTCAATTCTGGGGGCCGATGCTGTGATCGCAAGACATTCTGACTGTTGCGCAATAACCCAAAATGGTGGCGCCCGCCGACTGAGCATAAGCAGACTTTTCCACAAATAGTTTATTTTTTTCTGCTTTTTGTAATTAATCCATTAACTGAGTGTCTGTTTCTAGCTTTCTTTTTTCATTCGGAGCTGGAAGAACTAGAGAATTATATAAAGGAGTTTTATTTCTGTTGCTGTGTCATGGAGCAGTCTCCCGTCCCTGCTTCCCAGTCAAAGCGACTGAGACCAGCAGACTCGCCAAAAATAACTCCAGAGAAATCACGAGATGGCTCTGAGGTTAGTGACATCCTTTTTTCTAGTGAAAATAAACTTACCAGCATGGATGGCAGACTAGCGTTAGTAAAATTGCTCCATAAAGAAATCCAGAGCGTGCGTGAGAGTCTGGAATACAGTCAGGCACAGCTCGTCTCTCTCTTAGAGGAAAACAATCCACCTTATTCCTACGCCCCATGATGCCTTGCGTGAATTATGGTAGTGTTGTAAGATGTGTCTGGTTTATGTGTTTAGATAGGGCAGCTCAGTGCGTGAACGTGAGTGAGTGAGTGAGTGTGTGCGCGCAGCTGAGGCGCACCCCCTGTTTACTGCCCTCCTATCGAGTCTCCCAGTTTTCGACTAGTAGACAGCAAGCTAACACGTGTGGTGTAGGCCTCAATGATGACAAGATGTTTCCTTTTATCTCGTTTATTGAAGCTGCCCCACAAGGAACTCAACGTGATGTACACTCGTCTTTAGGGTTTTACATCCGTTTAGATTGTTCCTACAACCGTGTAAAACTGCAACAAAGTAAGCATATACACGCCGTCAATGATATGGTCACCGTATTTAGCTTAGCACATATTAGCATTAGCTCTAGCTTAGCTTGGTAACAATGATGGCAACAGGCTAGTCAGATCGCTTAAAATACACCAATGCAACCATGCAGTTCTCATTGTAGCTGTTAACACTGTCAAACCATGCACATACTCACAGACTAATGATGTCCAAGGCGCCGATAATTAACAACATCAACAGCGCTCGTACAATGAGTGGCGTTCTGCTCCGTCCTCCGGTTATATCATTTCTGCGCATGTGCAGTACTTTGTGTATCAGTTCAAAACGATGCTTTCCCTACACCACTAGAGGGAGCCAAACTCTCTTACATGAAATGCTGTAATGGGAACTCTTAACTTGATACATGGGGGCAGCATACTCCCCGTCTGGTGCAATAACATTGTACCACTATTTAGCCTTACAACATTTCAAACAACAGTGCATAACAATGTTAATAAATATCATTATCTGTTATTCCCTTTCTGCTATCAGTAAAACCATTTCTGTAATTGGTCTCAGAAACACTTTTAACAGTCCCATCTCTTATTATCTTCACCTCCGCTTTTCGTACTTTATTGTCCCTTGTTTGTCCATGATGTCAATAAAAACTTGATCTTCTATTTTTTTTTTTTTTTTTTTTTTTTTTTCCTCTCGGCACCACACCAGTTGGCTGCCTTTTGCAACAGCGGCTCGATTCCGAGTTTTTTTTCCCTTCCTCTCTCTTTTGATCACTTTTTTTTTTTTCACCCCACTTATATCACGGACACACAGATCGTCCCAAATGTCTCCTGAGCCGGTGGACGGAGCCACTGTTTATAGCAGGATACGATATAACAGGGAAGAGCTGCTAGCATTTAACCGCCACCCGGTCCCACTGGAAAAACTCGACATACCGAGAGAACTGAGGCGAAAACGCCGCGGCTGCCGGGCTGGAGTAAGGCGGAGGACAAAAAATATAAGGTACAGACCCTCCCTTCCATCTGTTGTCATGGGAAATGTACGGTCGATACTGGGAAAGTTAGATGAGCTAGCGGCTATCTCCCGTTATGATAGCACTTACCGGGAGTGCTCTCTCCTTTTGTTTACTGAGACGTGGCTAACTGAACTAGCAGCAGATGCTAACATTGAGCTGGAGGGTTTTCACATGATACGAGCTGACCGAACACCAGAGAGTGGCAAAACTAGGGGCGGTGGAGTGATAATGTATGTTAACAACAACTGGTGTAGACCGGGACATATCACTGTTAAACAACGACACTGCAGCAAAGACATTGAGTTGCTAGCTGTTAGCATGAGGCCTACATATCTCCCGAGAGAACACTCACACGTGATCTGCATTGTTGTTTATGCAAATCCGACGGCGAACGCTGGGACAGCGCGTGACGTCATCCATTCAGTAACCAGCAGGCTGCAGACAGAACACCCAGATGCTCTTCTCCTCATCTCAGGCGATTTCAACCACGTTTCACTGTCTCCCATTCTGCCCACTTTCACCCAGTATGTCACATGCCACACTAGAGACAATAAAACACTGGATTTGTTCTACGCAAACACTAAGGAGGCGTACACCTCATCACAACTCCCCCCACTTGGGAGATCGGATCACAACTTGGTTCATCTCCGACCGGTGTACAAACCCCTAGTGCACAGACAACCTCCGGCCATGCACACTGTGGAGTTATGGTCTGAGGAGACAATGGACACTCTAAAGGACTGTTTTGAAGCCACTGCCTGGAAGCAGCTCTGCGATCCACATGGTGAGGACATCGATGGCCTCATTCACACCTTCACGGGCTACCTCAGCTTCTGTGTGGACAAATCCGTTCCCACCAAGACCATACGGCGTCACTCAAACAACAAACCCTGGATCAACCCTGAGATAAAAACACTTCTGAGAGAGAAGAAGAGGATCTTCAGGTCGGGGAACAGGGAGATGCTGAAGTCCGTACAGAGGGAGCTGAGGAGAAAGATCAGAGAAGGCAAGGACAGCTTCAGGAAGAAGATGGAGGACAAGCTGCAACAGAGCGACATCAGCGGGGTCTGGAGAAACCTCAAAACCATCTCGGGGCTCCAGAATACCTCCCCCCAGGCCACGGGGGGCAGGGAGTGGGCGAACAACCTGAATCTGTTTTTCAATAGATTTGACCAACCGCCCTCCCCCCTGTCTGCACAACAACCACTGCTGCCTCTAAGAAATCAAGTCCTGCTACCCACTCCCCACTCCACCGACACCCCCCCCACTCCCAACACACAGCCCCCCATCCTGACCCTGACCAAGACCCAGGTGAGGACGGAGCTGAGGAAGATCAAGGCGAGGAAGGCGTCGGGACCGGACGGCATCAGCGCAAAGCTCCTCAAGTCCTGTGCAGACCAGCTGTGTGGGATTGTGACGTATATCTTCAACATGAGCCTGAAACTGGGGAGGGTACCACAGCTGTGGAAAACATCTTGTGTGGTACCTGTACCAAAAACTTCCCACCCCAAAGACCTGAACAGCTTCAGACCGGTGGCCTTGACGTCCCACTTGATGAAGACCCTGGAGAGACTGCTCCTTGCTCATCTCCGCCCCCTGGTGGAACCAGCGATGGATCCACTCCAGTTCGCCTACCAGCATGGCATTGGGGTGGAGGATGCGGTGATCTTCCTCCTTCACCGTTCTCTGTCCCACCTGGAGAAGCCCGGGAATATGGTGAGGATCATGTTCTTTGACTTCTCCAGTGCTTTCAACACCATCCAACCGATGATCCTGAAGGACAAGCTGCTGCGCGCAGGGGTGGACCAGCACCTGTCATCATGGATCCTGGACTACCTCACGAACCGGCCTCAGTTTGTGAGAACCCGGGACTGTGTTTCCGACACGATCATCAGTAGCACGGGGGCCCCCCAGGGAACGGTGCTGGCTCCCTTCCTGTTCACTCTTTATACTGCGGACTTCTCACACAACACAACACATTGCCATCTACAGAAGTTCTCTGATGACTCTGCGATCGTTGGTCTCATCTCCAGCGGAGATGAAGCTGAGTACAGAGGGCTTATCCAGGACTTTGTGGACTGGTGCCATCGGAACTGCCTCCAGATCAACGCGAGGAAAACTAAGGAGCTGGTGGTGGACTGCCGCAGGCATGGGCAGCCCCTCACAGCACCAGTAAATATACAGGGAACAGACATCGAGATGGTGACATCCTACAAGTACCTGGGTATTCATCTGAACAATAAACTAGACTGGTCACACAATACTGACGCACTCTACAAGAAGGGACAGCGCAGGCTGTTCCTGCTGAGGAGACTCAGGTCTTTTGGTGTACAAGGGGCGCTGCTGAAGTCATTCTATGACACGGTGGTGGCATCAGCCATCACTTTTGGAGTGGTCTGCTGGGGCAGTGGCATTACTGCAGCCGATAGGAAGAGACTGAACAAACTGATTAAGAAAGCTAGCTCTGTCCTGGGGCAACGCCTTGATCCGATGGAGGAGATAGGAGAGAGAAGGACGGTGGCTAAACTGTCATCTCTGCTGGAGTCCGAGTTCCACCCTATGCAGGACATACTGGATGCACTGAGGAGCTCATTTAGCAGCAGACTACATCATCCCAGGTGCACAACCGAGAGGTTTCGTAGGTCCTTCCTACCAACGGCTGTCAGACTGTACAACCTAAGCAGGGCTGCTCGCAGAGATAGCAAAAAGACGTAACAAACTAATAGTTTTTTTGTTTTTTTTTGAATGCAAAAGATGCAATAGACTTACACAATGGTCCTCTCCGGCATACAACTAGGAACATACCGGTCGCTATGGAGGGTGAGAATATGTATGGGCACATAGTCATACCATGTAGGATAACTAAATAGACGGTTATGCTGTTTCATCCCACCTAGCAACAATGCTCTGCACTGTGTGTGTTTATATATTTACATATTTATTCCATCTAGCTACAATGCTCAGCACTGGGTGTGTTTATATTTATATATCTATATATTTATTCCATCTAGCTACAATGCTCAGCACTGGGTGTGTTTATATTTATATATCTATATATTTATTCCATCTAGCTACAATGCTCCGCACTGTGTTTTTATATATCTACATATTATTCCATCTAGCTACATTGCTCCGCACTGTGTGTTTATATACTTGCATATTTATTCCACCTAGCTGCAATGCTCCGTACTGTGGGTGTTTATATATTTACATATTTATTCCATCTAGCTACAATGCTCTGCACTGTGTGTTCATATATTCATATATTTATTCCATCCAGCTACAATGCTCTGCACTGTGTGTCTGTGTGTGTGTGTGTATATATATATATTTTATAGTAATATGTACATATGTATATTAGCTGCTCTTGCTTGCTTGTTTTTTTTTTTTGTTTTTTTTTTTTTCTTGCCTTCTGATTGTTGCTCTGAGTGTTGCTATCCCTGTGCTGTTGCAATCCTGGAATTTCCCCGTTGTGGGACTAATAAAGGCTTATCTTATCTTATCTTATCTTATTGACAGTGCTGGTTTATCTTCGTCCTTTGGTTTATCAAAGGCTGTGTTTCCTAAGTGGTCTGTGTCTCTCTCACCCTGCAAGGCATATGGTAGTATGCTGTTGGGGCGTGAGGTGGAGCAACCTGGAACCTCTTTGACAAGAAATGTGTTTGGGCATGGGCTGAGGGATGATGCACGACCATTGTAGAGCACTTGTGTCTTCAGCACGTTAACAGTCGAAGGCTTGTGTGTTGTCCCTGAACACGTTTCTCCCACAATAACCCATCCCAAGTCCAAGCGCTGTGCATAGGGAGTACTGTGGGGCCCATTTATTTGTTCCCTCACCTTGTGTACCTGTAGGATGTCTCTTCCCAGCAGTAGGAGGATGGGAGCATGTTCATCTACAGGTGGAATCTTGTCTGCGACTTTTCTCAGGTGTGGATGCACAAGTGCGTCCTTTGGAGTTGGGATCTCCCTCCTGTCATCGGGGATCATGTCACACTCGATCAAGTTTGGAAGCTGGAGCTGTACTTTTCCATCCATTGATTCTATCATGAAGTTTGGAGCTCTCTGCCCCCAAACCGTAGTAGCCCCTGAGCACGTTTTCAGTGTGTAAGGGTCGGAAGGTGCTCTAATGTTGAACAGCTGGAAAAACTCTGATTTAGCGAGTGATCTGTTGCTTTGTTCATCGAGCACTGCATACATTTTCTGGGCTTCTTCTCTGTGACCTGCAGGATAAACTAACACAGGGCTAATTTTTGAGCAGGATCGTGGGTTTTCTGCATTACCGTAAACTTCTGTGCATCTAGACGTGACTAGTGTGCCCTCATAATCATGGTACTCCCCGCCATGATCCGTCTCAGCTTCCTGAGGCTCCATGGGAGGAGGAGAGGGGCCAGGATGTAGTGCTGCTACATGTCTATCACTACCACAGTCAGAGCACTGGATTGACTGTTTACAGTCTTTTGCCAGATGCTGAGTGGAGCCACAACACTTAAAGCAGATGTGACTCTCTCTCAAGAACAGTTTGCGTTCTTCTATTGGTTTGGCTCTAAACGTTTTACATTTCTTTAATGGGTGTGGCCTTCTGTGTATGGGACATTGTTCATCTGGGCTTTCTGTTCTTTCACGTGTGTGGTTACCTGTAGCTGCGGGTGAAGCTGGTGGGATGTCTGTTTTGTGGACACTGATGAGGTGCTCACTGGCGAACTTAGGGGCCTTTTCAACTCTGGTGTTCATGTGGGCCGGTGGAGAGAAACTGAAACTTGGGTCGTTTCTTATTTTGGCTTGTCGTCTGACGTAGCTGGAAAAAAGGCTGAAAGGAGGAAAGGCGACCTTGTGTGTTTCTTTGTATTTGGTGCCTGCTGCAATCCACTTCTCCTGTAGGCTGTAGGGCAGTTTCTCAACAACAGGATTCACTCCACGGGCTGTGTCCAGGTATGCGAGCCCAGGTAGGTATCCGCCATCCTTTGTACATTCGAGCTCCTGTAGAACGTCACCAAGTTCTCTCAGCTTGAGTGCATCTTTGTCGCTGATTTTGGGAAAATCATCAAGCTTTTTTAGCAGTGCATTTTCTATTGCTTCAGGTGACCCATAACACTCTTCTAGCCTTTCCCAGACTAAGTTAAGGGCTGCTTTTGGGTTGAAGACATGTGCAGAGCGGATCCTCTTTGCTTGTTTTGCTGATTCTGTGCCAAGCCATTTTATCATCAGATCCAATTGCTCGTGGTGTGAGAGGCTGAGGTCTTGTATGGCGTTCTGGAAGGATGCTTTCCATGCCCAATAATTTTCTGGGAGGTCATCAAACTGTAGGAGTCCCGTGCTCAACATCTCTCGGCGTGTGAGATATTTGGTCAGATCCTGAATGCTTTGTGCTTCGGCATAATGTGTTGCGGGGGCATAATAGGGTAGTAACGTTGGGGGATTAATTGTCTCTGCAGCTCCATGCTCCTCCTCCATGTTGACACTGACCCTGCTCTTACCATCTGCAGCATTAGATGAGATGAATGGTACATTTGTGGCCATTTCAAACTGTTCACACTGGACCTTAGAGGGGGTGGCTGGATCAGTTTTAAATGGAGTTTCCTCAAAGCGCATATTAAGGTGCTTCTGTACATACTCAGATGTGTGTTGTGCTGAGCCAACTGGCAAGTCCATTAGTGCTTGACTGAATTCACTTCTTGCACATTCCTCTGCTTCTTCATAGGCCGCAGCTTCAGCTTTTGCAGCTGCAACAGCCTTCTGATGGTTCAAAATGTGCATTTGTGCTTCAAGATTAGCTTTCTGCGTGATGAGGGCTGCTTCTTTCTCTGAATAAGCTAATTCAGCTCGTGCAGCCTCTGCTTTGGCTCTAGCTCTTATGGCTGAGGAGGTAGCTGAAGAAGCCTTGCTTGACTTGAAGCTACGTGAGTATAATGAGCTAGCTCGTGCAGCTGTAGCCAAGCGAGCTGTGTGTTCCGTCTCCATAACTTCACTTCTGAGTTGTGGAGTTGGCTGGTGCTACTCTCCTGCTCTGAGGCTCATTTGCCGTTTGTTGTTGTTTATTGGGCCCGCCGCGCTGTTAGTCTTTTTACTTTACTGCCCTCCTATCGAGTCTCCCAGTTTTCGACTAGTAGACAGCAAGCTAACACGTGTGGTGTAGGCCTCAATGATGACAAGATGTTTCCTTTTATCTCGTTTATTGAAGCTGCCCCACAAGGAACTCAACGTGATGTACACTCGTCTTTAGGGTTTTACATCCGTTTAGATTGTTCCTACAACCGTGTAAAACTGCAACAAAGTAAGCATATACACGCCGTCAATGATATGGTCACCGTATTTAGCTTAGCACATATTAGCGTTAGCTCTAGCTTAGCTTGGTAACAATGATGGCAACAGGCTAGTCAGATCGCTTAAAATACACCAATGCAACCATGCAGTTCTCATTGTAGCTGTTAACACTGTCAAACCATGCACATACTCACAGACTAATGATGTCCAAGGCGCCGATAATTAACAACATCAACAGCGCTCGTACAATGAGTGGCGTTCTGCTCCGTCCTCCGGTTATATCATTTCTGCGCATGTGCAGTACTTTGTGTATCAGTTCAAAACGATGCTTTCCCTACACCACTAGAGGGAGCCAAACTCTCTTACATGAAATGCTGTAATGGGAACTCTTAACTTGATACATGGGGGCAGCATACCCTGTGTGTGAGGAATGGCCTCGAGAAGCGAATGGTGTGTGTGATTTTGGGCAGATGAGTAGAGAGAGAGCGAGGCGACCGGAGCAGGTAAAAATTGTTGCTATCAACAGTGCAGAATATAAATAAAGCCCCAACGCTTCAGCAAAACGGCCTGTGCTTCTGTGTACCACCATATCCTTTTTAACAAGTGTGAGGTTTACTCGGGAGTTGACCCCGGAGGAAGAGCTGCCTCCGGCCCTGGAGAAGACAGATCTCCCCTGCGTCCCCCAACCACGGTTAGGAGACGAAAGGCAGGAAAGGTCAACACTGGCGACCACGAAGGGACTCTCACGTTGTTAAGAGGGTGGTGAGTACTAAAAGAAAAGGACAACAACAACTAGGCTGAGTGACTGTTATAGCAGCTAAGCTAATGCGACATGGCGGCCGCTCGCTATCCCGCCGATATGTGCATTCAAGAAACAAACTACTCAAACCCATTCATATCGCTAAGTAATGATCAGGAATGCAGACGAGGTACTGTGGAAGCTCATGAGTGTCAGGCTGAGACGAAGTGTGGGCATTATAACCCATTTTTGTGTGATGAAAGCTGCGCGGGCACACTTGTTGATGGAGAGGATTTGTTCACGCCATTCGGCAGCCCCGCTCAATTCGCCCCCACGAATCCCTTTTTCAGAGCCGACAATCAAAGCCACGCCCCCGTGGGAGGCCTAGACGTTTACGTGCCCCCGAATCCTGCTCCAAGCACATCGCTAAAGTTGTATTATGCAGATACAAACCCCTTTGCCACGGCTCACATGAGAAGTTTTGTACACAGCACACCGGCTACTTCCAAGCCAAAAGCAGGTACGCTCCCCATGTCTACTCCTTACATCAATTCAGAGGAAACTGATAAACAGGGGCATTCACCACTGAGCCATTCCTGTCACTCACATACACATAAGAGCCGCTCTGCGCCCCGTCAGCCTCTTACATCGGACAGTGATGAGGACTATGATCCCAAAGAAAGAGTCCCCACTCTACGCCCAGGCCAGTATGATGGCAGCACACCATGGAGAGAGTTCCTGCACAGATTTGAGAGCTGCGCAGAGGCAAATCACTGGTCAGAAAGAACAATGGCCATCCAGCTGAAATTCTGCCTTGTTGGAGCTGCAGGCGCCATCATCCATAGAAACCCTCGTTCATCCAAATGGGACTACCGCCGCCTGCTGGAGGAACTCGAAACTGCATATGGCCCTTCCTCATATCACTCAGCGGCTGTGACAGTGGAACTGAGGCAAAGAGTACGCAAATTTGGTGAGGCCCTTCGTGTGTTCAGAGATGACATTTATGGGAAAGTAGCTGTAGCTTATGGAAATTGGTCAGAGGCCAAGCAAGATGCTATAGCTGTTGAAGTTTTCACAAATGGCCTGGGCGATGCAGAGCTAATCCAAAAACTGTTAGAAGAACGTCCAGCCACACTAGCCAGAGCTTATGAGATAGCCCATCGCCATGAAACCACAAAGAGAGCTGCGTCCTATATCACCAGCATCATGCAGCCAGGGGCCCGTAACCTCACTGAATGCAGGCCCCGGGCCGCTGTTGTCAGAGAAAGAGACGAAAACGAGACTGTAACTGCCAGTACACCTGCAGCTAGCTCCTCACCCAATCGCTTTGCCCCACACACGTCTGCAAAAACACCAGGGCAACACAAGAACTTTAAAAAGGGTGACATTCGCTGCCATAACTGTAAGGGCTGGGGTCACAAACAGGGCCAGTGTTCATCCCCTCAAAGAAATGCAAAGACTTTCATTCCAAGCACTCCCCAGGGAAGCCCACAGGCCACTGTGCTCCATTTTAAAGGCCAGAGTCGTGACATGAGCATCCACATGCGCATATATGAACTGGAGGTGTGCGCAGTCTTGGACAGTGGAGCGCGGAGGAACGTGCTGCCCCGTCACCATTACAATGCCATTCACCAAGACATGAGACCCCCACTACAGTCATCCATCGTAGAGACTCTGCTCGGGGTGGGACCAGGAGACCTGCTTGTGTGTGGTGAGGCCAAAATACCTGTCAGTATTAACAACTGGCAAGTTGAAGTGGACTTCCTCGTGGCGGACATAACGGGCAATGAAGTACTGCTAGGCCACCCATTCCTCACCCAAGCCGAGGCCCGCCTTGATTTTGGTAAACGCCGCGTAGTTCTGTTTGGTGAAGAAGTGCCATACTTTCACCCAGAGACTGTCCCAAAGTCGCATGCTGTGAGAGTAGCCAGAACTGTCGTAGTTGAACCTGGACAAGAGTACCTAGTCAAGGGCACTGTGCCTTGTGGCAAAGCAGCTCAGGGAGACATGATGCTCAGCCCCACAAAAGGCTTTGTTGAGAAGCACATAATACTCATTGCCATGGTCCTAGTCAACGCTCAGCCCACTAATGTTGTTCCACTACGTCTCTTTAACCCTGGCAACAAGGCCGTCACTATTAAAGAAGGTGCCATTGCAGGCCTCCTCCAGCCAGCTGAAGCTCTTCCCCCGCCCAGTGCCTCCCCAGCGTCAGACTTCCCAGCTAGCTCCCCTGCAGTCCCAGACCACCTCCAGGAGCTCTATGCCCAGAGTTCCACCGAGCTTAATGACAATGAAAAACTTGAACTGTCTAACCTGTTGTGTGCCTATGAAAATGTGTTTTCCAGAGGGCCCGGTGACCTGGGACGGACCAGTCTTGTGCAGCACGACATCATAACCCGGCCTGGAGCTCC
The DNA here is from genome assembly GCA_020510985.1 of Pholidichthys leucotaenia. Lineage (NCBI taxonomy): Eukaryota > Metazoa > Chordata > Actinopteri > Cichliformes > Pholidichthyidae > Pholidichthys > Pholidichthys leucotaenia. The sequence continues at coordinate 293,333,909 of CM035847.1, forward strand.
TGTGAAGCAGCCCCCTCGTTGCATGGCTGAAGAAAAGCAGCAACACGCAGACCAGCAGATCCGTGAGAGCCTCCAGAATGGCCTCGCCACCCGCAGCCACAGCAGTTGGGCCTCACCAATTGTTATGGTACGTAAAATGGATGGGACTTACCGTCTTTGTATAGACTATAGAACACTCAACGACCGCACCATCACTGACGCGTACCCGCTACCCCACATCCAAGACACATTAGACATCCTCGCCACCGCCAAATGGTTCAGCACCTTGGACCTTGCTTCAGGTTTTTGGCAAGTCGAGCTGACTCCAAGAGCTCGCCGCGCAGCCGCCTTTTGCACCCGAAATGGGCTGTTTGAATGGAACGTTATGCCGTTTGGGTTATGCAATGCGCCAGCGATGTTCCAACGCCTTATGGACCGCGTCCTTGCCGGCATGCAGTGGGAAACCTGCCTTGTCTACCTGGATGACATCATCGTGCTGGCCAAGGATGTGTCCGGGATGCTGCAGCGGCTGAGTCAGGTGTTCCAGAGACTTAAACATGCAAACCTCAAACTAAAACCAGCCAAATGCTGCCTCTTCCGCCGCCAAGTGGCTTATCTAGGTCACACTGTGTCCGAGCACGGTGTAGCCACTGACCCCAATAAAGTCCACAAAGTCCAAGCTTGGCCCACTCCCACATCGGTCCAAGAGGTCCGACGTTTCATTGGCCTCGCCTCCTACTATCACAGGTTCATGAAAGACTTTGCCTCCATTGCCGAACCGTTACACAACCTGACAAGAAAAAACGCACATTTCCAGTGGCATGCTGAACACCAAGCTGCTTTCAACACGCTCAAGCGTCGCCTCACCACAGCCCCTGTCTTAGGCTACCCACTGGACCGTGGTGAAATGATCTTGGACACCGATGCTAGTGACACAGGCATCGGTGCCGTCCTCTCACAGATGCAGGATGGCGCGGAACGTGTATTGGCATACGGCAGCCGCAAACTAGCCAAAGCTGAACAGAACTATTGCACTACAAGACGAGAGCAGCTAGCCATTGTCGATTTCACGTCACATTTTCGGCAGTATCTACTTGGGCGGCCTTTCAAAGTACGTACCGACCACAGCAGCCTGCGTTGGTTAACCCAAATGAAAGAGCCAGAAGGTCAGTTAGCCAGGTGGCTTGAGAAGCTAGCAGAGTACGAGTTTGAAATCATTCATCGCCCAGGTCGCTTACACACTAATGCTGACAGTCTCTCCCGCAGGCCCTGCCGCCAGTCCTGTCCTTGTAAACTGCAGGACCCCTCCTCACAGCTGAGAATCACAAGCCACCAAGCCATTCAGTGTGAATTGGACTCCGACACCAGCTCCCTGTTGCTGAGTCCGGTGGGGGTAGAGCCATGCCCTACAACCACAGCCGTGAGTCCGGTGGGGGTAAGTGCAGACAGCTTTACCAATACAGACACTTTAAAACTAAAAGAGACAATTTATGTGACAAATACAAATGAGAACACACTGTTTCCTGGTTGGACTATGGAGGAGTTGTGCCAAGCCCAAGCCGCTGATACAGACATTGCACCAATAAAAGCTTGGTTAGAGGCCAGCAGTGAGCGCCCTCCCTGGACCACAGTCGCCCCTTGCAGTCCAGCCACCAAAACATACTGGAGCCAATGGAAAAGACTGTATTTCCGAGATGGAGTTCTGGTCCGCCATTTTTACTGTCTGGACGACACACAGTACTACCCCCAAATTGTCCTGCCACGCAAAATGCAACCCGTCGTCATGCGCCAGATACACGAGGGGTCAATAGGTGGACATTTTGGTATTGAACGGACTGTGGCCAGACTTCAAACCAGATACTACTGGTACCACATGAGAGAAGACGTGGCCCTCTGGTGCCGAACTTGTACCAACTGTGCATGCAGAGCCAGACCCCACAAAACGCCACAAGCACCCATGGGAACTGTCAGGGTCGGAGCCCCCATGGAGCACATTGCACTGGACATTATGGGCCCACTCAATGAGACAGATCGCAAAAACAGCTATGTGCTCGTAATACAGGAGTATTTCACAAAATGGGCTGAAGCATTTCCTATTCCAGACGAAAAGGCTGTCACCGTGGCACGCGTTGTTGCAACAGAATGGGTGTGCTGCTTCGGAATGCCTCACTCTTTGCACAGCGACCAAGGCGCAATTTCGAATCAGAGGTGTTTCAAGAAATGTGCCGTCTATTTGGCATTGAGAAAACCCACACTACGCCATTCAGACCACAGTCAGATGGCCAGGTTGAGCGTTTCAATGCCACACTTCAAAAGATCTTGGCCTCTACTGCAGAACGCTGTCACTGGGATTGGGACCTGATGACCCCATATGCAGTTATGGCCTACAGAGCGACCAAGCACAGTGCTACTGGTTTCACCCCCAACTATATGATGTTCGGACGTGAAATAAATGAGCCAGTGGACCTTGTAGCTGGTTTGCCCCCGGACTCTGACCATGCACCTTCAGCCCCAGAGTACGTGCAACAAATACGCGAGCGGCTGGAGCTGGCTCACAACATTACTCGAGAAGCCCTGGGTGAGTCAGTCACACGTGCAAAAAGACAATATGACAAAAACGCTTGCCACACACAGTACAAAGTCGGAGACGCAGTGTGGTACCTCATAAAAGGAACACGGCATGTCAAAAACAGAGTCAAAAAGTTCCTCCCCTCCTACAAAGGACCCTTCTTTGTTATGGGACAGTTGGATGATCTAGTCTACCGGCTCCAAAAGAGCCCCAGAGCCAAAGTCAAAGTCGTCCACCATGACCAACTGAAACACTACCGCAGCCGTGAGCAGCTGGACAACACTTGAGTCCTGGACCAAGCCCAGAACTGGACACCTTCTGAGATCTTGCCACAAGCTGTGGAGGGGGACCCAGCAGACCAGAACCTCAGCCTGTACAACTTGTTCGCTACTGCCTCCAGTGATGGCCCCAGCAATTCCCGGCCGTCTACTCCACCTGCTAATGCTCCCAATGTGATCGGGTCTCTTCCATCTACTCCTTCCCATGTGATATTTGACCATAGTGGGAGTGCGGTGGGAGAGCCACACCATCAGGCTCAGCACGTGTCACGGCCCAAACGTCGGCGCAGAGGACCAGACCATTACGGGGACTGGGTTACTGAGTGAGCCAACTGTAGTAGTTCATGTTTGCACTAGAGACTCTCCAGTTTACATTTTTAGACTCTAGTCTAGTTATAATGTTCTATACGTTTGTTTAAAAAAAAAAAGGCTGAAGAGACAATGCTTTCATATACCTACATGCACTTTGTTTCATTTGAATGTATTGTATTTTGATTAGTTAGACAGTATTACTCCCGGTTGCCAAGAAATAGGTTTTAAAAGTATAATGTACTCCTTGTTCAATTAGAAACAATTGTATTCCAATGTATTTGTCCCTGATGTTTTCACTGCTAAACAAGCTAATTTCTTGATCACTGCATAGACACTTGTCATTATGGTATAACCTACCTATTTGAATTCCTGTAATATATTGGACACTACTATCTCTTCACATTTTTTTTTATTATGGGCTGCACGGTGGCGCAGTGGTTAGCACTGCGGCAGCACAGTTTACCCTTGGCCGGGGGATTGTGGGGATCGTGGGATCGTGGGTTCGATCCCAGCCCCCGACCAACAGTGATCTGTGTGGAGTTTGCATGTTCTCCCCGTGTTGCGTGGGTTTACTCCGGGATTTCTCCGGTTTCCTCCCACATGCCAAAAACATGCATGTTAGGTTAATTGGCTGTTCTAAATTGTCCCTAGATATCTGTTTCCTATAGGCCCTTAGAATAGAGGGTTAGTATTAATGAAAGCGCTTTGAGTGGTCTTTGTGACTAGAAAAGCGCTATATAAGTGCAGGTTAGTTAGTTAGTTAGTTAGTAGTAATTATTAGGTCTACAGATATAGAGATTGTGTACCAATTTTATATTGTTTGGATGGAATGGAATTAGTATTAATTGCCAGTCCATGGTGGGGGTAGTGTTGTAAGATGTGTCTGGTTTATGTGTTTAGATAGGGCAGCTCAGTGCGTGAACATGAGTGAGTGAGTGCATGCGCGCAGCCGAGGCGCGCCCCCTGTGTGTGTGGAATGGCCTCGAGAAGCGAACGGTGTGTGTGATTTTGGGCGGATGAGTAGAGAGAGAGCGAGGCAACCGGAGCAGGTAAAAATTGTTGCTATCAACAGTGCGGTATATAAATAAAGCCCCAACGCTTCAGCAAAACGGCCTGTGCTTCTGTGTACCACCATATCCTTTTTAACAAGTGTGAGGTTTACTCGGGAGTTGACCCCGGAGGAAGAGCTGCCTCCAGCCCTGGAGAAGACAGATCTCCCCTGCGTCCCCCAACCACGGTTAGGAGACGAAAGGCAGGAAAGGTCAACAGTAGCAACTTCCGGTACAAGTTTAGAACGTATTGTTGTTACTAAAACTGGACACTTTTTCTTGTTGAAAAGCAATGACTTCGGCATCAAAAATGCGGGAATGCAGCTTTTTGCACCTCAAAAACAATAATATAATCACATATGAGCGCGTATACGCATGTGCTGGCGTCTGTTAGCGCTTTGTCGCGTCAGAGTGCTATTTTGTCCGCTTTTGTTTGTTTTTATTGATTTTGTTTTTAATTTTTTATCTCTGCTGATATTAGTTTTTCTTTCGTGCTAGCTTGGTATTGGCCTTGCTGAAAAACCCGATCGGACGCGCGGGTGGGTCGGACCCCCGGCTGGGTTGTTTTTACCAGGCTAGGCTACCTGCTAACCTGTTTTTAGCCTTTTTAGCTGTTTTTAGCTAACTTGTTTTTAGCTGTTTTAGCTGTTTTTGGCTGGCTGGCTGGCTGGCTACCCACCTCATTGCCTGGAATGCCATGGCTCCATCCCCGACGTGTATCTGCTGTGTATCCCTCCTCAGTAAGGTTTCTGAGCTGGAAGTAAGACTCTCCAACCTCTGCAAGATTCGGGAGGCTGAGGAACATCTCGATACCATTATACTCGGGCGAGCAATGGCTCTGGCAACCGATTCACAGCTGGCAGAGACGGCTACCTACCTGGGGGAGTTCAGTGCATCTCCATCTCCGTCCACTTCCACCCCTGCTCTGGCTCAGGCTTCTTCAGATGTCCAGGACCACAGCAATCGACACTGGCTTCGTGTCGGGGCTAAACCCAAAGCCCTGGTTGGTACTTCTCACACTCAATACGCGCCCTGGACCTTGGTTGGGCCAGCTGGCAATCATCGTTGGTCTGCCAGACAGGGTCGCACCTCTTCTCTTTGATTCTCTGATTGCTGGGGTCTTTCTGCAACTGTGGGGGTTCCCCCCCCCCTACAGTTGATAGTGCTATGAGATGACTGTTGTTGTGAAATGGCACTATATAAATAAAGTTGAATTGAATTGAATTGAATTGAATTCTCTTCCCCTGCTCCTGGAAAATAAAATCGACATCCTTTCTCTGGAGGATTTCCCCCACCTGGACGCTGGCCATCTGCCCGTGGCTGCCCCTCTTCTTCCTCCTTCCTCTCCCTCAGTGGCGGCTCAGGTCTGCAAACCCTGGACTAAGACTACTCTAGGTGTGCCAAATTACACACCAGCTCCAAATAGAAGAGAGCGCATCACCCCGCCTTCACTACAACAACACCCTCGACAAAATTATTCTCCAAGTCAGAATCCACCAACTAAATACCCCCAGACGACGCTGGTAATTGGTGACTCAATTATGAGGAACGTCAGAAGCAGGTACTGTACCACTAGATTTTTTTCCTGGGGCTAGAGTCTCTGATATTGAGGCTCTTATCCCTGACCTGCTAAATGAATTCCCCCACGTTCAACCTGTCATAGTACATGTTGGATGCAATAACGTCCCAGATGAAGCGTCGGAGATTTTGAAGAGAGACTTCAGGGGGACTTCCGGGAAGATGGCGGAGAGACATAACGCTTAAACAGAGAGCTCTCCCTAGCCGGATTAAAAATCATCGGTAAATGGCCAACTCGACATAAGCGGATCAATAAACTAAGGGATGAAAACACGAAGGAGCCGGACACAAGGACAAAAGCAGGGTAAAATTAAAGAATTCCTCTTCAACAACGCAGAAGAAATGGCTGAACACGAGACCCAAAAAAACGAGGTGACTGCAGCAGAGAAAATGGAGGACGCCAGACTCGATAACATGAACACTGGCTTCGCCAGTTTGGGTAAAGAGTTGAAAGACTTCAAGCGGCAGCTACAACAGGATTTAGTGGCTCTTAAGGAGGAGCTGAAAAAAGAGATTAAGGAGGAAATTATGGGCCTCCGAAGAGAAATGGAGCGCAAGCTAGCAGAAAACATAGAGGAGCTGCGCTCTCAGCAGGCGTGTATGACAGAAGCACAGGCCCGAATATCGGAGCTGGAAGATTGGAAGAGCGAGGCAAGCGAACAGTTACAGACCCTGACGGCACAAACGCAGAGGATGCAGGAGAAAATAACCGACTTGGAGAGCAGGTCCAGACGGAGCAATATACGCATCTTCGGGATCCCGGAGGGCATTGAAGGCAACTCGATGACGAAATTCATGGATCAGTTCTTAAAAAAAGAGCTGGAGCTGCCCGGTGAAGCGGACCTGCAGATCCAACGAGCGCACAGAGCCTCGGCACAGAACCCGAATCCAAACTCTCCACCCAGGTCAGTTGTGGTAAACTTTCTGAAATATGATGTAAAGGAAAGAATCCTGACACAAGCGTGGAAAAAAAAGATACGAATCGGCGACAAGCAGATATTCTTTGATCATGACTACCCGACAGAAATTGTGCAGCAGCGAAAGAAATATGCCAACATTAAAAAAACGCTGAAAGAGAAAAAAATTAGATTCCAAACGCCGCTAACGAAGATGAGGATTCATTGGGAGGACGGCGTAAAAACCTACAACACGGCCAGAGAGGCAGCGCGGGACATGATGGAGCGGGGCTTTGTGGTGAGCGTGCCAGAGGAAGCGGCTGGAGCACTGGCGGCACTGAACGCATCACGACAGCCGGAGTGGAGGCGAGTGAGCGGCAGAAGACGGGAGGAGACGTGGAGCAGCGGGCCCAGGAAAAACTGCAAGGCTTTCAACTGAAAGCCTAGATTGTAACAAAGATTAAGAAAGGCACAGAAGAAATGAAGGCCAAGAAGACAAGGTAAAAGAGAAACAGATGGCTAGGAGAGGTTTAAGTGATATTTGTTGGACATTTCTAGACTAATGACTATTACATGGATAGTAACTAGAGGTCTAGGGAGGGCCCTTCACTCTGTGAGGACAATCCCTCCACCCACCAACAGGGACCAGTGGGCAGAAGAAAGGACCAAAGTATGGAGGTCGAGATTTTTTAATGTGTTTTTATATAAATATGTGTTATTTTTGTTGTTAAAGGGGCTAGGAGCACAAGTTAAAAAAATGGAAAAACATGAATATGGGTAAAAATCTTAAGATAATGACACTAAACGTGAATGGTCTGAACTCACCTGTTAAAAGGGAAAGAATAATAAGAAAATTGAAGAAGGAAAAAGCCGAAATTATATTTATGCAAGAGACACATTTGAGCAAGACAGAACATGAGAAACTAAAGAGATTTGGCTATAAGAACTCCTACTACAGTTCATTTAAGGGAGGAACTAAAAGGGGGGTTATGATACTAATTTCAAATAAAATACAATTTGAATATGAACAAGAAATCCAGGATAAAGAAGGCAGGTATGTAATAATAAAGGGAAGAATAGATGGTATGCAGATCACATTAGTGAACATCTATGCCCCACCAGAAAGTGACAAGGGTTGTTTTCAACATCTGTTTGATCTCATAGCAACACACAGTGAAGGAGTCCTAATTTGTGGAGGAGACTTAAAATGCTGTCATGGATCATGAAGTTGATACAACAAGTGTTAAGAAGACAAAAAACATGTAACAAAGTTCATAAGAACCTCACTGGCAGAAATGGGTATGGTAGACATATGGAGGGACCTGCACCCACTCGAAAAAGACTATACACATTATTCAGCAGTCCATAAAGTACACTCTAGAATAGATTACTTCCTTATGAATGAAGGTGACAGACACAGGGTGAGAAATTGTCAGATTGGAGGGGCAGAAATATCAGATCATAATCCTATATACATGGAAATATATTTAAACAATAGAAAACGACAAACAACATGGAAACTTAATGTAGGACTGTTAAATGATGAGAAAATGAAAGAATAAAAGTAAACATAAACGAGTATATCCAAGAGAATGACAATGAAGAAGTGGACCCAACAATACTATGGGATGCACTAAAAGCCGTGTTAAGAGGTAAATTAATTGTTGAAACAGGAAAAGCAAATAAGTCTAAACTGGAAGCATATGAACAAAGATGTGAGAGACTGAGGGAATTAGAACGTAAACATCAAAGCACAAATGACCCAAAAATATATCAAGAAATCAAAGAAGAAAAAATAAAGATAAAAGAAACACAAATAGATGAAATTGAAAGGAAAAATAGATATCTAAAGCAAAAATATTATGAAACGGGACCAAAAGCCACAAAACTGCTGGCAAAACGGTTAAGAAAACAACAAACAATGAATAATGTATATAAGATTAAAGACCCCATCACAAATAAAACCACAGTTAACCCAGAAAACATCGAAGAAATATTCCATAATTTCTATCAAGAACTATACTCGCAACCTGAAGAAACAAATACTAAAGATATTAAAAAATTTCTATGCACATTGGACTTGCCATCAATAGGAAATCAACAAAATGAAAAGCTAACAGCAGAAATAACAACACAAGAGATTAGAGATGTGATTAAGTCACTTAAAAACGGTAAATCACCAGGTAGTGATGGATACCCTTCTGAGTTTTATAAACTGTTTGTAGAAGAACTCACGCCACAGCTCCTAAAGTCATTTAATTGGACGTTGAACAACAACAAAATACCTCCATCATGGAACGAAGCCATTATTTCAGTTGTGGTATATATTACTCATATATTCCATACCTACATATGTTAGAGCATGTGGAAATGTTTTGTGACAGCATATGTAAGGAACTTCACACCTCGGAAAGGACAAAGGAATCTCACCCGCCGTGTGAAGAACAAACACGTCCCAGGACACGGCGGCAGAGACGGACTAGACACCTTCGCCCCCCATGGCGAGGAGAGGAGTTCCCATCACCTCCCAAGACGAAGAGAGGAGATAACAGAACAATGGGGGGATTAAGATAACAGGGGATGTCAGCTTGTGTGATGCATGTCTTTGATGTGTGCCTGTATTTAACCAGCGAGCTGGGCAGAAATCTTTCTCTTTGCCTTCTGCCAAGCTCTGCACCAGATGAGACAAGATAGGAGAGCTGTTCATTAAAGACTCTGTTTTTAATACAAAATCGCCTCATCATTTCCAGCTCCTTTACACTGGTGACCTTGATGCGAGTATGGACCGGAGGCGTTCTTCAAGCGACTCATCCGTGGCGACTCTGACATACGCCAGCAACGACGCAGACGAGGGAGCAGACAGACAGCTGTTCCCTCCGGCAGGCAGAAGGAATTGAGAGGGCTCAACCGAGCTCCAGCACCGCCGTGAGAGCCGAGGCAAGGCACTCTCACCCGGCGGGCACAACAGTGATGGTGTGCACGAACGCCGTCGCTGTCCAGCTGCCAGACTTCTGGCGAGAAGACCCCGCCTCTTGGTTTCTACAAGCTGAAGCCCAGTTCATACTGGCGGGCATCACAGCAGACGATACAAAATTCTACCATATCGTCTCCAAACTCGACTCCACCACTTCGAAGTGTGTGCGGAGCTTGATCCGGCGACCACCGGCCCGGGACAAGTATGAGACGCTCAAGGCGACCATCGTGGCGAACTATGTCCCACCAGCGGAGGAAAGAGCCGAGAGGATCCTGGCGGTCTACGGCCACAGAGGGGGCAATCTGAAGGCCCTCATGGAGGATTTGCTGCAGCTTAAGGAGGAGGACAACGACAATTTCCTTTTCCAGTTTATTTTCCTCAGCACGCTTCCACCACACATGAGAGGGACACTCGCCAATACGAAGTGCAACACCCACCAAGACTTCCGCACACTGGCCAGCGAGGCTTATCGGCTCGTCAACGCCTGCAAGGAGCGGACACCTACAGCGGCATCCGCGGACCTCAAAACTGATGCCCCGAGCCATGGAGAGCCACAACCCACGGAGCAGACCCAGCCCACGGTGACAGCGGCGCGGCCCAAGCGTAACAAACAGATCAGCGTCTGTTATTATCACCACCACTTCGCCGAGAAAGCCCACAAATGCGTCCCCCCCTGCAAGTTCACGATGTTGGGAAAACGCCAAAGCCAAGGGCCGTTAATAGCAGCGGTTCTCGGCGAGAAAAATAAACTATTGTACGTGACGGATGGTCACACAGGCAAGCAGTTCCTCATCGACACGGGAGCTCAGCTGAGTTTCGTCATGCCCTCCCACGCAGATCGAGCCATGGGCACCCGAGGCAACGGAGCAGTGGCAGCCAACGGCTCTGACATCGACACGTTCGGCGAAAAGAGCCTGCACCTCCTCATCCACGGCCGCAGCTACAGATGGACATTTGTTGTAGCGGTGGTGAGTTTTAACTTGTTAGGCGCAGATTTTCTGTGTGCACACGGGTTATTAGTGGATCTAGCAAATAGGCGCCTGGTTAATGCACTATCTTTTGCTTCTATTCCATGCTCAGCTCGAGTTTCTCCACCACCTGTGCAGGCCAACGTCACCACGGCAGGAGGTAAGTTTGAGCAACTCCTCACCCAATTTCCAGCACTCACAACCCCCAAATTCTCAGCCACTGTAGCCAAACACGGGGTTAAACACTTCATTCCGACAACGGGACCTCCCGTTTTTGCCAAAGCTCGCCGCTTAGACGCGGCCAAGCTCAACATAGCACGGGACGAGTTTACAACTCTCGAAAAATTGGGCATTGTTAGACGTTCGAAGAGCCCCTGGGCTTCACCACTTCACATGGTTCCGAAATGCGACGGTTCTTGGAGACCGTGCGGAGATTACCGTAGATTAAACAACGCTACAGCGCATGACCGCTACCCCATCCCTCACATTCAGGACTTTTCACTGCATCTGGTGGGTGCGCGCATTTTTTCAAAGATAGACTTAGTCCGCGGTTATCACCAAGTCCCAGTCCGAGCTGAAGACATTCCTAAAACAGCGGTTATAACCCCTTTTGGCCTTTTTGAATTCCTGCGAATGCCTTTCGGCCTCAAAGGCGCTGCCCAAACTTTTCAACGTATGATGGACGCAGTCCTACGCGACCTCCCCTTTGTTTTCGTCTACCTCGACGACATGCTGGTAGCCAGCCCGTCCGAGGAAGAGCACGAGCAGCACCTCACTACCATTTTTCAGAGGCTGGAAGAGCATGGACTAATAATCAATCCAGCCAAATGCACATTCGGCGTATCGCAAATTGATTTTTTGGGACATAAAGTCTCCCCGAAGGGGGCAGTTCCGCTTCCAGACAAAGTTCATGCGATAGTAGGTTTTCCACGGCCCCAAACGGTCAAATTGCTGCAGGAATTTTTGGGGATGGTTAATTTTTACAACCGCTTCCTCCCCCACGCAGCTCAGCTCATGCAGCCCCTATATGACGCGCTTAAAAAAAAGAAAGCTTCCAACGCGGTAGAATGGACCCCGGAGCGCGAACGCGCTTTCGCGGAAGTAAAAAACGCCCTAGCTAACGCCACAATGTTAGTCCACCCAGATCCCGCGGCCCGCATTGCACTAACCACAGATGCTTCAGACCTGGCCATAGGGGCAGTTGTAGAACAACTTGTCAGCGGGGTCTGGCAACCTTTAGCATTCTTTAGCAAATCGCTAAACCCAACTGAACGCAAATACAGCACTTTTGACAGAGAGCTGCTGGCGCTTCATTTGTCCATCCGCCACTTCCAGTTTTGGTTAGAAGGGCGGAGTTTCACGGCTTTTGTGGACCATAAGCCGCTCACTTTTGCTATGGCTAAAATTTCAGAACCATGGTCGGGCAGACAACAAAGACAGCTAGCTGCGATTTCAGAGTTCACCACAGACATTCGACACGTAGCAGGCAAACTTAATGTAGTAGCGGACTGTCTCTCTCGCGCTGTGACACCACCAGAGCGCAAGGAGACAGATTACACTGCCTCAGCAGCGGAACTCTTCACTAACGCAGACACATACGCAGCACCTATCCATGAAGGGATAGATTATGCAGCCATGGCGGAAGAACAAAGCAGTGATGCAGACGTGCGCGCGCTCCTGTCTGGACCAACAGGGTTAAGGCTGGAGAAAAAAGGGTTGCGCGACGGCGTGCCCCCCCTAATATGCGATGTTTCGACCGGCCGACCTCGCCCGTTAGTACCAGCTGCATGGCGCCGCCGCATTTTCGACGCAATTCACTCCCTCGCGCACCCAGGTGTGCGCGCCTCGGTCAAAATGGTTGCCGAAAAGTTTGTGGGGCCAGGCCTGCGCAAAAACGTAAAAGAATGGGCAAAAACTTGCATTCCTTGTCAACGCGCCAAAATACACAGACACACAAAAGCCCCTCTGGAGCCTTTTCCAATCCCTGCTAGAAGGTTCGACCACATTCATGTCGACGTCGTGGGGCCACTACCTTCCTCCCAGGGTTTCACACACCTGCTAACAATGATAGACCGCACCACGCGCTGGCCAGAGGCAGTCCCTCTAGCGGCAACTACAGCGGAGGAAGTCGCTCGCGTTTTTCTAACAAATTGGGTGGCACGTTTCGGCGTCCCATCAGACATCACGTCAGATAGGGGGCCTCAATTTGTCTCAGAGCTCTGGTCAGCCATGTCCAACAGTTTAGGGGCAACAATTCATCGTACCACCGCTTATCACCCTCAGGCTAATGGGTTATGCGAGCGTTTTCACAGGTCCTTAAAGGCTGCCCTCAGAGCCTCATTAACGGACACAAATTGGGTAAATAAACTTCCCTGGGTTTTATTGGGGTTGCGTGCGGCACCTAAAGAGGATTTAGACGCTTCCCCTGCAGAATTAGTCTTTGCTCAGCCTATCAGACTACCAGGTGAATTTTTACCAGAAAACCCGGAACCAGGGCACCTCCCAGTCCCAAGGTTTTTAGGCAGTAACGGACCGGACTCTCTCCACGGTCCAGCTCATCACTCCTTTCCACGAGTTTTTGTTCCTCAAACTTTAAAAAACGCTGAGTTTGTTTTTGTTAAGCATGAAGCTCTAAAACCAACGTTACGCCCAGTATACGATGGCCCGTACAGAGTGCTGGAAAATGGTGACAAACACTTTGTGCTTGATTATGGGGATAGAAATGAAACGGTCAGCATTGACAGACTCAAACTTGCCTTCTTGTTGAGAGACAAACCTGCACAGCTGGCTCGAGCACCTCGGTGAGGTAGACCCCCCAAGGGAAAAGTCTCAGCCCCCAGGCAGGGAACAAATAATCTTTCTCCTTCCCACACTGCAGATTCCTCACAAGCAGGTCCCAGCAGGACGCCTAAACCAACCTACAGCAGTTTTGGGAGAAGATTAAAACCCAGACAGCACAGGGACTGATATTAACCACTCCGCAATTATTCATTAATTGTGCTACAACAGTTTAGGACTGACTTATGATTGTACTATGCTGTTATGTTTACCACTGAACTCTCTTAGGAGCATGGCTGCTTGAAAGTTTCTTCTGTGGCAACAGCTGTAACACGTAGTATGTCGTAGTAATTACCCTAGACTGTGAACCTTTCTGTGTCCTTTCCTAGTTGTTTGGGGGGCCTGTGGTATATATTACTCATATATTCCATACCTACATATGTTAGAGCATGTGGAAATGTTTTGTGACAGCATATGTAAGGAACTTCACACCTCGGAAAGGACAAAGGAATCTCACCCGCTGTGTGAAGAACAAACACGTCCCAGGACGCGGCGGCAGAGACGGACTAGACACCTTCGCCCCCCATGGCGAGGAGAGGAGTTTCCATCACCTCCCAAGACGAAGAGAGGAGATAACAGAACAATGGGGGGGATTAAGATAACAGGGGATGTCAGCTTGTGTGATGCATGTCTTTGATGTGTGCCTGTATTTAACCAGCAAGCTGGGCAGAAATCTTTCTCTTTGCCTTCTGCCAAGCTCTGCACCAGATGAGACAAGATAGGAGAGCTGTTCATTAAAGACTCTGTTTTTAATACAAAATCGCCTCATCATTTCCAGCTCCTCTACACAGTTATTTTAAAGCCAGGGAAAGATAGAGAACAATGCGGAAACTATAGATCAATCTCTTTATTAAATGTGGATTATAAAATATATACAACAATTATATGTAAACGAATAAAGACATTCTTGACGGAATTGATAGAAGATGATCAAACTGGTTTCATAGAGGGACGCCAAACACATGACAATATCAGGAGAACAATACATATAATTAATCAAATACATAAAGAAAAGAAAAGCGCAGTAATAATGAGTTTAGACGCAGAAAAAGCATTTGACAGGGTTAACTGGAAATTCCTATATAGTGTGCTGGAACGCTTTGGATTTAACGAAAAATCAGTACAATGCATAAGGACGCTGTATCAAGAACCTGTGGCAAGAATCAAGATAAACGGTAGCTTAACAGACAAAGTAAATAAACAAAGATCAACTAGGCAGGGATGCTGCTTATCGCCCACCTTGTTTGCTCTGTTCATAGAGCCACTGGCTCAAGCGATACGACAAAATAAGAAATTAAAAAGTGTAACAATAAAGGGAGCGGAACACAAGATTGGGCTATTTGCAGACGATATTATAGTTTACCTTGAACAACCAGATGAATCAATAATGGAAATGATGAACTTGATAGAAAATTTTGGAAAATTATCAGGATACAAGATAAACATAACAAAAACACAAATACTGACATTCCACTATAACCCTCTAAACCAGATAACTGATAAGATCAAACTAAACTGGAAACAAAAAGAAATAAAATACCTTGGAGTGAACATACCTAAAGATCTAAGCAAAATCTATAAAGCAAACTATGATAGGTTGGAACAAGAAATAAAAAAAGATATTGATAGAT
Source organism: Pholidichthys leucotaenia (assembly GCA_020510985.1). NCBI lineage: Eukaryota > Metazoa > Chordata > Actinopteri > Cichliformes > Pholidichthyidae > Pholidichthys > Pholidichthys leucotaenia. The sequence continues at coordinate 293,348,981 of CM035847.1, forward strand.
GGTCAATCTTAAATATGGATCTGAATTCAAAAGTTGAGACAGTCAAAATCAGCATACAACCTAGATTACTTTACCTCTTCCAGGCTCTACCAACAGAGATTCCAGATGCCCAGTTCTCAAAGTGGGACAGGATGATATCGAGATTTGTTTGGGGAGGTAAAAAGCCAAGAGTGAAATATAAAACTCTCCAGTTACCAAAAGAGAAAGGGGGCATGGGCCTACCGAGTCTAAAGGAATATTACTACTCAGCACAAATAAGATATATCATATGTTGGTGCGACAAAGGATATGAGGCAAAATGGAAAGAAATGGAAAAGGAAATTGAGGGACTCCCAGTACAAAGCATAATAGGAGATAAGGATGCATATAAGCAAATCAAACAAATAGACCCAATCACTAAATTTACTTTGGAACTGTGGTATAAAATAGTACAAAAGTATAATATAAAGGAAGACATGAAACTATTGAAATGGGTAGCATTTGACAGTCAGTTTGAACCGGCAAAACAAGATAGGGGATACAAAAATCTGGTGAACAAGGGAATCACAGCATGGGGCAATATTGGAAAAAAAGATCTCGGGAGCTTTGTAAACATCAGGAGAAAATTTAAACTAGAAAGATCGGAATTCTTCAGATATCTGCAGATGAGAGACTATTATATGAAGAAGATTAGGCATAACCTCCAAACAGATGTGAGCGAGATTATACAATTCATTTTAAGCTCATATACAGGAAATAAAATAAGAATTATTTCAAAGCTATATCAGAAACGTATGGCAAACAATCATTCAAGTAACTATATAAAGGAGAAATGGGAGAAAGAGCTAAATTTAAACATAACAGAAGAAAGCTGGCAGGAAATATGGAAAACACAACACACATCAACAAATTCAAGGACATGGAGGGAATTTGGATGGAAAAACTTGATTCACTTTTTCATTACACCACAGATTCAAGGAAAATATACAAATACCCAATTTTTATGCTGGAGGGGATGTGGGGCTCAAAATGCAGACCACTCACATATGTTTTGGAAATGCTGCAAAATCTCATCATTCTGGAAATCTATACATGTGACAATACAGAGGATATTAGGATATAATATACCAATGAACTGTAACCTGATGTACTTATGTGATCTTAAAAGAGACAATGTAATACAGGCTGAGGACAGATATCTAGTTAAAATCTTGTTGATTGCATGTAAAAAAACAATCACAAAAAAATGGCGATCAGAAGTTCTTCCTGACCAAGAGCAATGGACTGACATTGTTGAGGACATACGTATGATGGAAAAACTAACATATCGACAAAGAATGCAAGAAGGACTATGGGGGAAAAAATGGCGGAAATGGACACACTACAAAGTGCAACAACGAGACAGAAATTGAAAGAATAACCAAAGACGCTGGAAAAACCAGAAGAATTAAGAGATGGAAACTAAAAACTTGATGCTCCAACATTTGTCCCCCCCCCTTTTTTTTTCTTTCTTACTCTAGCCCCTTTGTTTTTAAATGTAGACTGTGATCTGAATGCAATATATATGATGAAAAATGAATAAAAATCTAAGTTACAAAAAAGAGAAACTTCAGGAGCCTTCTGTCCACTCTTATGAACTGTGGCAGACGTGCATTTATCTCTGGGCCTTTGGCACCTCTCAGACGAGACTGCAATTATTTTAGCAGAACTCTTAGTCTTAATACCTGGTTGTGTTTTACTTGTCCTATTTTTAACATTGGTTTTGTAGACAATTTTAACTTGTTTTGGAACTGCCCATCACTTATGAGGCCTGATGGCATCCACCCAAATAGACTTGGTGCACGTGTTTTAAGAGACAATCTGTTCTATTCCATTCAGTGTTTTTTGGTACAGTGACTGAAACTTCGTGTGTTTACTCACTCTAAAGCTCCTGGGTGGGCCAAATCAGCCCTTTTTTGGTTCTGTTTCCACTTCCCATATTAATCTCATTAATCCAAATAATCTTCACTGTTTGGATCAGCCTTCGATTTATAACCCTACAGAGATTGTGTCTGTCTCCCGTTACCCAAAATATTATAACCCAAGACAAATACAACACAGCCTGATAAATACACGTCTTTCTGCAGCGCCTCCTCATCCATCACCACCCAACTTTGCCCCTGTCTTCTCCCTTAGAGAACCTTTCTCTGCTCCCCCCAAAGTTAATAAAAAAGTAAATAAAAATAGAATGCATAAACATCCCAAAGTGATTAACCTCTTGCACTCCGGTGTACCACGGACGGGCAGGTCTCTGCATCCTACAGCGCATGAGGGCGCTCTCATGTGCTCTAGGATGCACGAGGGCGCTGCGTCCTAAGAGCGCACTGGAAAAAAAAGCTGCATTTCCGTTCTTCCACTACAGACACAGCCGCGAACAGATTGGATATGATTGACCTCTCATTCGACTAATAAGAGCCTTGAATTGGGTTTCTGAAACCTTGAAGAACCAATGACTGAAAACCTAGCAAGAAGGACCCGCCTACCAACGCTGTGAATGCAGCGAGCCAATTGAAGCACAGAAGTTCGCAAGCTGTTTTGTGTAAGGCTGGGTGAAGACAGACTGCTGCGGCAGCAGATGAAAAAAGGACCCGCAGGAAGAACCCCACAGACCCAGCAGCACGGAGACCATCCACAAGTGCGACCTGTGTGACAGGGACTGCCATTCGCGCATCAGCCTGTTCAGCCACAGGCGGTGCTTTTTTTTTTTTTTGTTCCAGCAGAGCAGACATTTAGTATTCTCTTCCATGGTCATCATAGACCGACGGAGGCCGACGACGAAGGCTGAGTGACACACATGCGTTTGCCAGTCTTTTTTTTTAATTACTACTGTTATTTGTTTTGAAAAATCGTTCGCCAAAACCGCAATCATGGAAGCGCAAAACCGCAATAATGGAATTGTGTTTTGACCGGGTCGCGAGACCAGCGTCGCGTTCGTCTGACAATGAGGAAGAAGTTCGCCAGCTCCGCTTCTGCTGTGAAGAGGTAAGTGTTATAAGCTAAATTATTCTTTATCCCTGAAAATTGTAATCAAAATGACTTTTGACCGATCGGTAAATTACAGTTGTGCGTCATCGCTGCATGACGGACCGCGGCGCAACGGGCGATGTCCGTCCTCTGTAGCGAGGGGGGGGGACAACCCCCCCCACACACACACACACACAGCCCTGAGTGTCACCTTTCATTAGAGCCCAAGATCAAGCTTCTATATTGAATCATTCAAAAGTTACAGACGTTTTTCCAAACTGTGCCATTTGGCACAATTTGGCACAGTTCAAAAATGCCTGGGAACTACCTGAGGAAAAAGCTGTGTAATATATTCATTTTTTGTGGTATTGTTACAAAATTTGGACCTCAGCTGGATAACACTTGGTTCTACATTTCTGTTGCATTTTCCAGCCCGGATCTGAAGCTGTGTGTTATTTGCAAGCATTTGTATCCAAAAAAACACCCAGGCGAAATTTATTTTCTTCAAGTTCACTATGTTTAGATGACTGTAACTCAGTGGCCCGAGCACTTAGAGAGATTATGACTGTTTTGCCAAAAAATTCAAAGTGTTTTCTTTAAATGAGACCAACCCCATGAAGATGCTGCAAAGGGTTGAAGAACAGCTTTCGATTTACTTTGGGCACGTTATTTTTTGGCGTTTTTAGGGAAATTGACCGGAGTGCAAGGGGTTAATCAAAATGTTGGTAAAATTCAAATCAAACCTCAGGTCTCTAAATTTAATAATTTGGCCTCTGTTCCCCCCAAAATTTAAAAATTAAATGTGGTCTATTAAATATTAGGTCTTTAACTCCCAAGTCTCTTCTAGTTCATGATTTATTAATTGATCATCAGATCGATTTATTATCCCTCACAGAGACTTGGCTTAGGCAAGATGATTATGTTGGTTTGAATGAATCAACTCCCTCTTGTTATTTAAACTGTCATAACCCAGAGGTTCTGGTCGTGGAGGTGGAGTGGCGGCAATTTTCCACTCTAAATTACTAGTTAATGTCAAGCAAAAATCATGTTTTAATTCCTTTGAGGGCCTGGTCCTCAGTGTGGGGCATGTTGGTTATCTTGGCTTGAACCCAATTCTCTTTGCCATAGTTTACCATCCTCCCTCGGCCTACTCAGAGTTTCTATCCAAATTTGCTGAATTTTTAACTAACTAACTAACTAACTAACCTGCACTTATATAGCGCTTTTCTAGTCACAAAGACCACTCAAAGCGCTTTCATTAATACTAACCCTCTATTCTAAGGGCCTATAGGAAACAGATATCTAGGGACAATTTAGAACAGCCAATTAACCTAACATGCATGTCTTTGGCATGTGGGAGGAAACCGGAGAAATCCCGGAGTAAACCCACGCAACACGGGGAGAACATGCAAACTCCACACAGATCACTGTTGGTCGGGGGCTGGGATCGAACCCACGATCCCACGATCCCCACAATCCCCCGGCCAAGGGTAAACTGTGCTGCCGCAGTGCTAACCACTGCGCCACCGTGCAGCCCAATTTTTAGCTAATTTAGTGCTGAAATCAGATAGAATAATTATTGTAGGGGACTTTAACATACATGTTGATGTAGAGAGTGACTGTCTTAATAAGGCATTCAATTCAATTTTAGTCTAAATGGGGTTTTCCCAGAAAGGAGAAAATTCCACCCATTATCTCCACCATACATTGGACCTTGTTTTGACTTATGGTATAGATATAGAAAATCTGGTAGTGTCTCCTCAAAATCCTGTACTGTCAGACCATTGTCTGTTAACCTTTGATTTCACTATTTCTGATTATTTGACTCCTAAAGAAAAATACTACTACAGCAGATGTCTTTCAGATGACATTGTTACCATTAACATGAAAAGCAAATGACCTATTTCATGAAATTTTTATTGCAAATGGAATACTTTTCATTTCTTCACACAGAACACAAATAAATCTAAACAAGTTTTTACCAAAATCACTCTGCCTTTCATATTTGAAGACCACATAAAATAAAGAAAATATCTGTCAGGAAAAAAAAAAACCTTTGGGAAGATTAAACATATTTATATTAATTTGAAGCATTACATAATATTCACTATTAAATGCTCACTGTAAACTTCTAAATTCAAAACCTGTGAACAGGAAAATAACACCAACAGTTATTATGTTATTCAGAAGTACAAAACATTGAGGGCTATATGAATCCTCTTATCGCTCGGTCTTTGGTTTTTCAATTCACCATCAAAAAACAAAAATATGCTATTTCTAATCAGATATCAAAAACAAAAAAGGTATTTTTCATTATTTCAATTTTAAACTCAGATCGAAAATACAAAATGGAAAAATGGGCTGCCGGACCGAATTTGATATTAATATTTAATTTGTTGGGTTTACGAGACCCAGTTTGATTGTCAATTCAAAAACAAAAGAACAAATGATACACAGATTAAAAAGACTCAGCGCGCAGTTATGGCGGCCACGTAGGAAGACGTGTTTCACACTGCTCTGCTCTTGAAAATAAAAAAATTACTAAAACTCTCTTAATTGGAACAAAAACCCATCCTAGCGTTTTGGCGCGGATATGGTAAAGACTAGGGCTGGAAAATTAGGTGGAGGAAAAGGCAACTCGACAAAACAACCCAAGCTAACAGACTTCCACGCTCGAGGCGAAATAGAGAAAATTCCAGAGGCAGTGGCGGAGGAGGGAGCCAGAGACGGAGCGCGAACTGCTGAAGAGGGGACAAACGCAGTGCTCACTGCCATCAACTCCATGAGAACAGAGTTTTCGTCTAAATTCGACAGGATTATAACAGCGATAGAAGGTATGAGAAAAGAAATAAACGACTGCATGGAGCGAGTGTCGCAGGCGGAGCTCCGAATTTCAAGCGCTGAAGATGACGTCACCAGCCTGCAAACTAAACTGCAAACGCTGGAATTAAAATGCAAACGTCTGGAAGATAACGTCCTAGACTTGGAATCCCGCTCGCGACGGAATAATTTGAGGCTGGTGGGCCTCCCGGAGGGAACGGAGGGACGGGACCCATGTTCCTTTTCGGAAAAGTGGATTCCAGAAGCACTGAATAACGTGGATCTGCAGTCATCGGTCATTTTAGAGAGAGCTCACCGAATCAGCCCACTGAGAGATAATAAGACACCACCAAGGACGCTGATTATGAAGTTCCTCAACTACAGAGACAAGATGACAGTCACCAATGCGGCACGAGCTAAAGGGGAAATTAAATACCAGGACCAACAGGTGCGGTTCTATCCGGACTTGGCTGCAGGAATACAACAATTGAGAAAGCAGTTCGACCCCGCCCGCAAAGAGCTGCGCAACCTAGGGATTCGTCACGGAGTAATTCATCCGGCAAGACTGCTGGTCACATATAAGGGGAGAACCCACACCTTCAAGACCCCTCAAGAGGCGCAGGAGCTCATCAAGCAGATCCAAAAGGAGACTGGTGGGAGCTAAGCATGAACATGACAAAGGTAGAACATTTAAGCATATGTACAGATATCTGATTGATCTGAAACATAAACATGTCTACAAAATACAGACTGTATTAAAAAAAACAAAACAAGTTATGATGTACAACGTTGCTATAAAACTTTGAAGTTATATTGAAAAAACTACAGAAGAGAGTTAATGTCATAAGAATAGTAATAGAGTCAGGGTGATTGAGAGGAGAAAGAGAGAGTGGTTTGACTGATCCTCGCAGGTGTGGAACAGTCACTAGCTATAACGGGAGATGGAATTTTTTTGATTTTGGGGAGATTACCACGAATGTGGGGAAAGGGAATCTGTTTTTGTTTAGTTTGTAGGATAAATGTTCCATCATTCATGTTTTTGCTTCTCTGTAAGAGTATGTTCATATTGCAAGGTAATCTCAAACTCCTTATTGATCATAGATCAAAGCGTTAATCTTAATTTAACTTCATGGAATTGCAGAGGTCTACAAAATCTTAAAAAACTTGAACAAGTCATGAATAAAATAAAAGACATAGATTCAAAAATTGTATTTTTACAAGAAACTCATCTATTAGAGGAGGATGTAAAAAGAAGTAGAAGAATGGCAAGGTAACGTGTTCACTTCATCATTTTCATCCCGAGCTAGGGGAGTTATGATTCTCATACATAAAACAGTCCCATTTCAAACGAAATATGTAATTAGAGACAAATTTGGAAGATATCTAATTATCCAAGGATCTTTGTTATTAGAAAATATAAATCTGGTGAACTTATACGGCCCCAATATTGATGATCAAAACTTCTTTGTTAATTTATTCCTCACTTTATCATCACTTACAGGGCAACATATAATAGCAGGGGATTTTAATTGTACATTGAATCCCAGTATAGATAGATCAGCAGGACTGGACTGTACGCACAATGGATGTAGGATGACCATTAATCATTTTATGAAAGAATTGAGATTGCTAGATATATGGAGAGAAATGAAACCACAAGTCAAAGCCTATTCTTGTTATTCCAATACCTATAAGACATTCTCACGTATAGTCTACTTTTTGATCTCTACAGAATTAAGGTCCAAGATTCAAAACTGTTTCTATGATAACATTGTGATCTCTGATCATGCACCCTGCTGTCTAGTATATGTAGATAAGAAATTGACAAAGGGACCAGTTAGGTGGCATTTTCAACATAAATGGCTTCAGGATGAGGAATTTGTTAAGTACATACAAAAACAGCTATATGAGTTCTTAGATATCAATACTACACAAACAACGGCATGTATAAAGTGGGAGGCTTTCAAAGCTTTTATTAGGGGGCATATTATTAGTTATACAGGTTCAAAATCTAAGAAGACCCGAGAGGAGAGAGTCCAATTGGAATGTAAAATAAAAATTCTTCAAGAAAAGGTGTATGCAGGAAGTAACCCACAGTTAGAGAACGAATTACTGATTCTGAGAGCTGAATATGACAAAAAATCAGCGACTAGAGCTGCCTCGAGTCTTCTAAGATTGAAGCAAACTTTTTATGAACAAGGTGAAAAATCAGGAAAATTATTGGCATGGCAAATTAAACAATTAGAATCTAAAACACCAATTACCAGTATTATAAGTAACGGACAGGTAGTTATAGATCCTTTAGAAATTAATAGTGCCTTTAGAGATTATTATGAAAAACTATATGATACAAAAAATGAAACTGACTTAACAAAACTAAATGGGTTTTTGGGTGGATTATCCATACCAGGAATTCCAAATGAAAACAGGGAGATACTGGAGTCTAAAATTAGTCAAGAAGAAGTTGGGCAAGCCACTGATAATATGAAATCAGGAAAAAGAGCAGGCCCAGATGGTCTTCCAGTCGACCTCTATAAAAAATTTAAGAATAAATTAATAAAACCACTTTTGGAAATGGTTTTAGAAGCATTTCAAAATGGTAATTTACCATCATACATGAATAATGCCTTAATTATACTGTTGCCAAAACCAGGTAAACCCTCTACTAAATGTGAAAACATGAGACCAATAAGCCTATTAAATGCTGATCTTAAAATAATCTGTAAAATTTTAGCAAAACGACTACAAGAAATATTACCAAATATTATTAACCGAGATCAGAATGGCTTTATAATGGGAAGACAAGGTTTCCATAATGTAAGAAGACTATTTAATATTATTTATTCCAATAAAGAAGCACCGGATACAGCTCTCCTATCATTGGACACTGAAAAGGCCTTTGATAGGGTCGAATGGCCCTATCTTTTTGAAGTCCTACAAAGGTTTGGACTTGGAAATAATTCATAAAATGGGTCCAAATAATATACAATAATGCTACAGCAGAAATCCTAACAAACAGCAAAATCTCAAAATCAATAAAAATCAATAGAGGATGTCGACAAGGCTGTCCACTTTCACCTTTATTGTTTACTATGGCAATTGAACCTTTAGCGATGGCAGTACGTTTACATCCACAAATATATGGAATTAAAGTAGGACCAACAGAACATAAAATCTCCCTGTATGCCGATGACATAATTTTGTTTGTCAAATTTTAAAAAATCAATTCCGACCTTGTTAAATTTAATAAAGAACTTTGGGGATATAAGATAAGATAAGATAAGATAAGATAAGATAAGATAAGCCTTTATTAGTCCCACAACGGGGAAATTCCAGGATTGCAACAGCACAGGGATAGCAACACTCAGAGCAACAATCAGAAGGCAAGAAAAAAAAAACAAAAAAAAAAAAAAACAAGCAAGCAAGAGCAGCTAATATACATATGTACATATTACTATAAAATATATATATACACACACAGACACACAGTGCAGAGCATTGTAGCTAGATGGAATAAATATGTAAATATATAAACACCCACAGTACGGAGCATTGCAGCTAGGTGGAATAAATATGCAAGTATACATTATAAACACACACAGTGCGGAGCAATGTAGCTAGATGGAATAATATGTAGATATATAAAAACACAGTGCGGAGCATTGTAGCTAGATGGAATAAATATATAGATATATAAATATAAACACACCCAGTGCTGAGCATTGTAGCTAGATGGAATAAATATGTAAATATATAAACACACACAGTGCAGAGCATTGTTGCTAGGTGGGATGAAACAGCATAACCGTCTATTTAGTTATCCTACATGGTATGATTATGTGCTCATACATATTCTCACCCTCCATAGCGACCGGTATGTTCCTAGTTGTATGCCGGAGAGGACCATTGTGTAAGTCTATTGCATCTTTTGCATTCAAAAAAACTATTAGTTTGTTACGTCTTTTTGCTATCTCTGCGAACAGCCCTGCTTAGGTTGTACAGTCTGACAGCCGTTGGTAGGAAGGACCTACGAAACCTCTCGGTTGTGCACCTGGGATGATGTAGTCTGCTGCTAAATGAGCTCCTCAGTGCATCCAGTATATTCAATATTAATGTTAAATGAGACCCAGAGAAATCATCCATCTCCTGAGGTAAACCAATTCAATGTTGTAGATCAGTTTAAATATTTAGGAATTCAAATTTTGCCTAAGCTAGAATCAGTCGCCAATGCCAACTATGAAGCCTTAATGACAAATATTAATGAGTTGCTTCAGAGATGGATGTCACTACCAATGTCGATGATCGGGAGAATTAATATACTTAAAAGTAATATCTTACCAAAAATACTTTACTTATTTCAAAACATTCCTTTACCACCACCTTCAGATCTATTCTCAAGAATTAAAAAAAAGTTAGTGGAATTTATATGGAACAATTACGATTGTTGTTACGATTGAACAACGATTACGTTTGTCCTTACTACACTTACCATTTGATTGTGGAGGTCTGAAATGTCCAAACTTTATGTTGTATTACTGGTCAGCACAACTGAGGTCTATAACATATTATTTTTCATCAAATGATCCTCCTCACTGGACTGAAATGGAATCATACAATTTACCTTTACCTCTTCCCTTATTCATATACTCAGACTCGGCTAAAAAATTACAGAAACAAGTTAAAAATCCAATTGTAAAGCACATGATCAAAATATGGTGTGAAACTAAAAAATATTTAAAAGAGTCACACTCACTGTCACAATTTAGCCCAATATGGGGTAATCAATATTTTACACCAGGGAGAGCGGATGTTGTATTTAAAGTATGGAATTTAAAAGGGATTCAAAAGATTCAAGACTTATATTTGTCACGCTCAGATAACATAATGTCTTTTGAAGAATTGAGGATTAAATTCAATCTTAATAGAACACGCTTTTTTAAATATCTTCAGCTTAGAAATTTTATTCGTTCAAATCAAAATAATGCTCTCACCCGACCTACTTATTCAACTTTGGAAAAAATTTTGATGAAAGATAGTAAGAGAAAGGGTATTATTTCAGAGTTTTACAACTCATTGACACTATACTCAAGTGAAAACTCACAGAAAAGACTGAATGACTGGAAAGAAGACCTGCAAATTGAAATTTCAGAGGAACAATGGGAAATGGCTTGTGCAGGAGCTCAAACCAAATCAATAAATGTACGTTTTAAACTGATACATTTTAAATGGTTAATGCAGATGTATGTTACACCAGTGGAATTAAATAGATATAACAAAAACATACCAGATACATGCACAAAATGTATGAAAAGTAAAGGAACCCTATTTCACTGTTTATGGGAATGTAGAAAAATCAGAATGTTTTGGGAAGAGATGAGGGTAACAATTGAAAAAATAATTTCAAAACAAATCACATTGAACCCTAAACTGTTTTTGTTGGGTCTGTATCCAGAAAAACATAACTTTAATAAGAGTGAAGGAGCATTCATAGACCTCAGTTTGCTTAATACCAAAAAATGTATTGCACTACTGTGGAAAAAGACTCATAGACCAGATGTGACTCAGTGGTTAAGACAAATGTTAACAAACCTTCCACTAGAAAGAATAACATATATACTGAAATCAAAGGAAAGCACCGACTCCAGGACAGGAGCAGCAAAAGACAGAAAGACAACACCACTGCAACCTTACCTAGATAAACCGGGATACCTAACGGTGACAACGAACGGGTTATCTCAGATAAGGAGCCAAAGGGAGGAGCCAAGACGGTATAAAAGGGCCTCCAACAGCGAGAAGAGAAGCACCGACTCCAGGACAGGAGCAGCGAAAGACAGAAAGACAACACCACTGCAACCTTACCTAGATAAACCGGGATACCTAACGGTGACAACGAACGGGTTATCTCAGATAAGGAGATGGCGACCAGGATGGTCACACTTTCTCAGCGCTGAGACCAACTCGCTGATTTCCCCATTAAAAGTACCTAAACAACAGCGATCGGCGATCGTGACGGACACCCACGGGCTGAACTTCCACCTCCGTCAGAATCCCGCTGGAATGCCCCTTTAATCGGGTAGAACTGCTGCGCTCTACCAGAAGCGATTGCCAAGCTAACGCTAGTTAGCTTAACGCTGGCCCCAGTGCGCCACCTAACTCCGACACGAAGCGGCTCAGTCCCCGGTGAGGGCCTATCGGAGGAACCAATCGAGGCGGCAGTTGGGAGCTCGAGCGCGGCGTTGGTGAGAGACGGGGCCACCTGGACCCAGCAGGACAGTGGCCTGAGTCGGAACCCAGTTGCGAGGTCCAGCTGAGGAACTACCAGACTGACGGCGGCCGGTGACGGGGCCTAGCGGAGGTGCCACCCAGCCAGACGGCGGCGAGCGGCGGCGGTGATCGGTGAAGTTCGGCTGCGCCGGCGGTGTGCGGCATAACCGGCCAGGCAGACGGCGGCAGGCGGTGGCGAATGACAGGGGTGATCTGCGGAGCTGAGCAGCGCTACTTGGCGGAGGAGCTGTGCAGGAGCTGTTGCGGCGAGTTCAGCAGCGGCCGGGCTAATTGAGGCCTAGCCGGATTCTCTGTTTACTTCTATCTACAGGTCAGTAAGATGCCACCAAAGAAGGAGGAAATGGAAGAAATCAAAAAAGCTCTGAGCTTTATGTCAGATGAATTGGCCAAATTGACTAACCAACAGGACAAAATAATAGGCCTAATAGAACAGGTACAAGCCCTAAATTTAAAAATTCAAGAAAAAGACAAAAAAATTATGGACCTGGAGCAACACGGGCGTCTTTTGGAGCAACGCGTCGAGGATCTTGAACAAGGTTCTCGTATTGATGACCTAGTTATAAGTGGACTAGACATCAGATATCAGTCCTACGCCCATGCCACAGTAGGACTGAGTGGTGAAGATGCACCCATGAGTGAGTCAATGTCCTTAGAAAATCAAGTGCTTCAGTTCCTTAATGATAAAGACATTAAGGTAGAAGCCAATGCAATCTCAGCCTGTTATGCTCTACCGAAGAAAGATAACAAAACAAAGAAATCAATTGTGATGCGCTTTGTGAACAGAAGAGTAAAGAATAACATACTGAGGCAGGCCAAAAAGCTAAAGGAAACTCAAGTTTACATAAATGAACACCTGACAAAAAAAAAACGCTGAATTAGCACAACAGGCACGGATGCTAAAAAAACAAGATAAGATACAAGCAACCTGGACAAGAAACTGTAGAATTTGGATTAAACTAAATGGATCACCCGAGCAAGCAAAAAGTATTATGATCAGAGATGCTACTGACTTAGATAAATACAGATGAACACTGATTAGAAAATTACGAGCCAATGATAATTCATACTCATACACACGATAAGAATAGTTCTTTGATACACCATGCCAAAGTACTTTAATAAAAATAACCAAAACAAACAAAAACTTATGACCGACTCAAGTAGACATCAATTATCCCCAGTTGGAGGAAGTCATTTGACACAGAATGAGGAAACTCAAACTCTGAAAACATACCATTATGCTGAACATAAACCACAAGAGATGGAGAATGATATTGATCCTGATAACCACTTTTTCAACAATATTCATAACCAATGTGAATATTACACTGAAAAACAATTCAAAAGTCAAATGCAATTAGATGGTAAACTATCAATAATACACTTCAATAGCAGAAGTCTTAACAAAAACTTTCCACAGATTCAGGACTATTTAAAACAGCTAGACAGAAAATTCACAGCTATTGCAGTCTCTGAAACTTGGCTTAACAAAGAGCAGGCTCCCCTGATGGCAATAGAGGGATACCAGATGTTTTATATTAACAGAACTCAAAAAAAGGGTGGTGGTGTTGCACTGTATATTGATGACCTGTACAGGTGTAAGCTTGTAAATGAAATGTCCTTAGCACTACCAGGGATTTTGGAATGTGTTACTGTTGAGATTGACCTAGACAAAACAAAAAATCTAATCATAAGCTGCATATATAGAACACCGGGAACTTGCATTGAGACATTCAGAGATAAATTAGTCGAGCTGTACAATAATATTACTAGTAAGAAAATGGTAGCAATTTGTGGAGATTTCAATATTGACTTACTGAATCCTCATCAACAAAATGTAGTTACAGAGTTCATGAACTCTATGTACAGCATGAGTCTATATCCCACAATAACACATCCCAGTAGAATCACAGTTCACTCTGCTACACTTATTGACAACCTGTTTGTCAATGTTTTCGATAAGAAAATAGAAAGTGGATTATTGATAAATGATATAAGTGACCACTTGCCAACCTTTGCACTTATCCATGGCCACACGGGGCCCAACGCAGAAAAAACTTCAAAATCGTTCAGACACAAATCACCAAATGCAATCAGTTCTCTTAAAGAGGACTTGCTGAAGCAAGACTGGACAGAAGTCTATGTATCAGATGTAAATGAAGCCTATGACACATTTATAAACATTGTAACCACTCTTTATGAAAAAAACTGCCCATTAGTAATAAAAAAGCTTAAACACAAATTTGCTAATAAGCCATGGTTAACCAAAGGACTACAAAAGGCGTGTAAAAAGAAAAATTCATTATATAAAGCTTTCCTAAAGAAAAGAACAAAAGAAGCAGAGCAGCGGTATAAAACATACAAAAATAAGTTAACATATATAATAAGATGTAGTAAAAGAGACTATTACAATAAAGAACTGGAGAAAAACAGAGACAATATTAAAAATACATGGACAATACTCAACAGTATCCTTGGAAATAAAAGCAGAAATACAAGCTACCCAACTAATATTCCAAAAAATAATAAAACGACTCAGAGTGTGAATATCGCTTCACCTGCAGATGAATTTAATAATTTTTTTGTTAACATTGGACCTAAACTGGCCTGAGAAATACCCACTACGGTGCCAACAAGTGATACAATATGCAATAACACTGCTGTAAAAGACTCCATCTTCATAAAGAACACAGACGAAAGAGAGGTCATTGAAATTGTTAAATCGTTCAAAAGTAAAACATCTACTGACTGTGATGGTATCGACATGCTACTAGTCAAAACTGTTATCGAATGCATAGTAAAACCACTGACGTATATCTGCAACCTGTCTCTCCAATCAGGTATATTTCCCAATGCAATGAAAATAGCTAAAGTAATTCCGATATACAAGATGGGCGACAGAGGGGAACTCTCAAACTATAGACCAATTTCACTATTACCACAATTTTCCAAGATACTTGAAAAAATATTCTATGAGAGAATTGACAACTTCATACTGAAGAATGATTTATTATGTGAGCAGCAATATGGGTTCAGACACAAGAGGACAACTGCATATGCCCTAATGGAATTTACAGAAAAAATATCAACAGCCATTGAAAATAAAGAGTATTCAGTTGGAGTATTCCTAGATCTTAAAAAAGCATTTGATACAGTAGATCATAATTTATTATTAAAGAAACTACAAAATTCTGGTATTAGAGGTGTAGCACTGTCCTGGTTAAGTAGTTACTTAAAGAATAGATATCAGTATGTATGTGTTAGCAACAAAAACTCAGAGTTGCTGAAGGTCACCTGTGGAGTCCCACAGGGTTCAGTTTTGGGACCATTATTATTCAATATGTATATAAACGATATATGTAAAGTCTCAGAAAAAATGGACTTAATATTGTTTGCCGATGACACTAATCTGCTATGCAGTGGAAACAATTTGGAACAACTTCTGGATACACTCGGGAAGGAATTAGGAAAGCTTAAACTGTGGTTTGATTCAAACAAATTAACACTCAATTTAAGTAAGACAAAATTTATAGTCTTTAACAACCATCACAACAATCCAGTACCCAAACTCAGTGTAAATGGTGTAGAGATTGAAAGGGTATCTGAAACCAAATTCCTTGGAGTAATAATTGATAACAAACTGTGTTGGAAGTCACATATTAATTATATTAAAGGTAAAGTCTCCAAATCAATTGCAATATTACACAGAGTGAAATATTTGCTGAATCAACCCACACTATACACCTT
The DNA here is from genome assembly GCA_020510985.1 of Pholidichthys leucotaenia. Taxonomy (NCBI): domain Eukaryota; kingdom Metazoa; phylum Chordata; class Actinopteri; order Cichliformes; family Pholidichthyidae; genus Pholidichthys; species Pholidichthys leucotaenia. The sequence goes on from CM035847.1 coordinate 293,364,815, forward strand.
GTATCATTCATTAATACTCCCATACATGACATATTGCAATGAAGTATGGGGAAATACATATAAAACAAACATATATCCACTCTTTATGCTTCAAAAGAGAGCTATTAGAATAATAAACAAAGCAGCTTACAGGGAACCAACAAACCCACTTTTTCTTAAACAAAAAACTCTCAAGTTGAAAGATCTGGTTGACTTTAAAACCGCAATAATAATGTTCAAAGTGAAGAATTTATCACTGCCTGCAAATATCCAAAAGTTGTTCCAAACAAGGGAGAAACGATATCACTTCAGAGGAACATGTATATTTCAAAAGCCTACAGTGAGAACAACCACCAAGCAACACTGTATTTCAGTGCAAGGAGTCAGATTATGGAACAATTATGGACCTGAATTAAAATCATGTACAACGCTTGGACAATTTAAACAAAAACTAAAGGAAGAAATACTCCAAACATATTTACAAGACGACATGTAAACTCACATAAGGATTGACATATCCAGCCTGTGTTGTGTTGTAGCTTAGTTTTTTTTTTTGTTTGTTTTTTTTTTTTTTTCTCTCTGTGACATTCTGTCTTAGATTTGTCTTGAATAGTAACTGCTTAACTTAGCTTAGCTTAGTTTTCTTTTTTTTTTTTTTCTCTCAGTCACACTTTGTCTTAGCTTTGTTCTAAATTGTAATCACTCTTGTCTTGTTTACTCTTTTTTCTTTGAATTCTTGGATGGAATATGGGTGGGCAATATAAGCTGCGGCTTCAGCCATCACCCATTTCGGATAACTCACGTGGAATTGTTTAGTAGAAGGAGTCTTTGTCTAATTTGACCTTGTTGTTATATTATAGAGTTTCTTTAACCTGTACTGTATTATCCGAAATAAATTCATTCATTCATTCATTCATTCAAAGGAAAATGTGTTTGAGAATATATGGAGCCCTTTCATTGATTATGTAAAGAAATTAAACATAACTTCTGAAGAAGAAGGTGAATGATATGTGTGGACCTTGCAAATTCCAAGCTGGTGAATGTATATTATGTATTCTTATGTAATAGATTACCTAGACTAAACAGAGGAGCATTGTTGTTGACTTGTTTTTGTTAATGGCTGCTGTTGTTTTTATTCGATTTTTTTTTATTTTGTTATTGTTCTTTTTAATTTTTAAATTAATTTTGTGTTAGTGTCTGACTGTGTGTGCTATGTTTGTAAAAAAAAAAAAAGGTTCAATAAAAAATATTGTGGAAAAAAAAAAGACTCAGCCCATATTCAAAACTGTGGTTTTGATTATCACAAAAAAAAAAAAATCAATACAATTTATTCACCTCAGGAGACTAAACAAATAACTTTCCTGCATTAATGTGAAGGGTGATACTGAGATCTCGACTGCAGTAAATAGGCCAGGTCTGGCTCAAAAACTGTGGTTTTGATGCGCAAGATGTCACGCAGGTGAGAGTCGCTTAGTCTCGTCCTCATGCGGTTCTTGTAAGCTAAGATAAGATAAGCCTTTATTAGTCCCACAGTGGGGAAATTCCAGGATTGCAACAGCACAGGGATAGCAACACTCAGAGCAACAGTCAGAAGGCAAGAGAAAAACAAGAGCAGCGAGTATACATATGTACATATGTTCATATAAATATAAATGTATAGACACACAGTGCGGAGCATTGTAGCTAGATAGAATAAATATATGAGTATATAAACACACAGTGCGGAGTATTGTAGCTAGATGGAATAAATATGTAAATATATAAACACACACAGTGTGGAGCATTGTTGCTAGATGGAATAAATATATGAGTATATAAACACACAGTGTGGAGTATTGTAGCTAGATGGAATAAATATGTAAATCTATAAACACACACAGTGTGGAGCATTGTTGCTAGATGGAATAAATATATGAGTATATAAACACACAGTGCGGAGTATTGTAGCTAGATGGAATAAATATGTAAATATATAAACACACACAGTGTGGAGCATTGTTGCTAGATGGAATAAATATGTAAATATATAAACACACACAGTGTGGAGCATTGTTGCTAGATGGAATAAATATATAAACACAGTGCGGAGCATTGTAGCTAGATGGAATAAATATGTAAATATATAAACACACAGTGTGGAGCATTGTCGCTAGATGGAATAAATATGTAAATATATAAACAGTGCGGTGCATTGTAGCTAGATGGAATAAATATATGAATATATAAACACACACAGTGCGGAGCATTGTAGCTAGATGGAATAAATATGTAGATATATAAACACACACAGTGCGGAGCATTGTTGCTAGATGGAATAAATATATAAACACACAGTGCGGAGCATTGTAGCTAGATGGAATAAATATGTAGATATATAAACACACACAGTGCGGAGCATTGTAGCTAGATGGAATAAATATGTAGATATATAAACACACACAGTGCGGAGCATTGTTGCTAGATGGAATAAATATATAAACACACAGTGCGGAGCATTGTAGCTAGATGGAATAAATATATGAATATATAAACACACAGTGCGGAGCATTGTAGCTAGATGGAATAAATATGTAGATAAATAAACACACACAGTGTGGAGCATTGTAGCTAGATGGAATAAATATATAAACACACAGTGCGGAGCATTGTAGCTAGATGGAATAAATATATGAATATATAAACACACAGTGCGGAGCATTGTAGCTAGATGGAATAAATATGTAGATATATAAACACACACAGTGCGGAGCATTGTAGCTAGATGGAATAAATATGTAAATATATAAGCACACAGCGCAGAGCATTGTTGCTAGATGGAATAAATATATAAACACACAGTGCGGAGCATTGTAGCTAGATGGAATAAATATGTAAATATATAAACACACAGTGTGGAGCATTGTCGCTAGATGGAATAAATATATAAACACACACAGTGCGGAGCATTGTAGCTAGATGGAATGAAACAGCACAACCGTCTACTTAGTTATCCTACATGGTATGATTATGTACCCATACATATTCTCACCCTCCATAGCGACCGGTATTTTCCTAGTTGTATACCGGAGGGGACCATTGTGTAAGTCTATTGCGTCTTTTGCATTCAATACTATTAGGTTGTCACGTCTTTTTGCTATCTCTGCGAGCAGCCCTGCTTAGGTTGTACAGTCTGACAGCCGTAGGTAGGAAGGACCTGCGAAATCTCTCGGTTGTGCACCTAGGATGATGTAGTCTGCTGCTAAATGAGCTCCTCAGTGCATTCAGTATGTCCTGCATAGGGTGGGACTCGGACTTCAGCAGAGATGACAGTTTAGCCACCATCCTTCTCTCTCCCATCTCTTCCACTGGGTCAAGGCGCTGCCCCAGGACAGAGCTAGCTTTCTTGATCAGTTTGTTCAGTCTCTTCCTATCGGCTGCTGTAATGCCACTGCCCCAGCAGACCACTCCAAAAGTGATGGCTGATGCCACCACCGTGTCATAGAATGTCTTCAGCAGCGCCCCTTGTACACCAAAAGACCTGAGTCTCCTCAGTAGGAACAGCGTGTGCTGTCCCTTCTTGTAGAGTGCGTCAGTATTGTGTGACCAGTCTAGTTTATTGTTCAGATGAACACCCAGGTACTTACAGGATGTCACCATCTCAATGTCTGTTCCCTGTATATTTACTGGTGCTGTGAGGGGTTGTCCTTGCCTGCGGCAGTCTACCACCAACTCCTTAGTTTTCCTCGCGTTGATCTGGAGGCAGTTCCAATGGCACCAGTCCACGAAGTCCTGGATAAGCCCTCTGTACTCAGCTTCATCTCCGTTGGAGATGAGGCCAACGATCGCAGAGTCGTCAGAGAACTTCTGTAGATGGCAGTGTGTTGTGTTGTGTGAGAAGTCCGCAGTGTAAAGGGTGAACAGGAAGGGAGCCAAAACCGTTCCCTGGGGGGCCCCCGTGCTACCGATGATTGTGTCGGACACACAGTCCTGGGTTCTCACAAACTGAGGCCGGTTTGTGAGGTAGTCCAGGATCCATGATGACAGGTGCTGGTCCACCCCTGCGCACAGCAGCTTGTCCTTCAGGATCATCGGTTGGATGGTGTTGAAAGCACTGGAGAAGTCAAAGAACATGATCCTCACTGCATTCCCGGGCTTCTCCAGGTGGGACAGAGAACGGTGAAGGAGGAAGATCACCGCATCCTCCACCCCAATGCCATGCTGGTAGGCGAACTGGAGTGGATCCATCGCTGGTCCCACCAGGGGGCAGAGGTGAGCAAGGAGCAGTCTCTCCAGGGTCTTCATCGTGTGGGACGTCAAGGCCACTGGTCTGTAGCTGTTCAGATCTTTGGGGTGGGAAGTCGTTGGTACAGGTACCACACAAGATGTTTTCCACAGCTGTGGTACCCTGCCCAGCTTCAGGCTCAGATTGAAGATGTACTCCACAATCCCACACAACTGGTCTGCACAGGACTTGAGGAACTTTGCGCTGATGCCGTCCGGTCCCGACGCCTTCCTCGCCTTGATCTTCCTCAGCTCCGTCCTCACCTGGGTCTTAGTGAGGGTCAAGTTGGGGGGCTGTGTGTTGGGAGTGGGGGGGGGGGGGGGGTGTTGGTGGAGTGGGGAGTGGGCAGCAGGACTTGATGTCTTTAGAGGCAGCAGTGGTTGTTGTGCAGTCAGGGGGGAGGGCGGATGGTCAAACCTATTGAAAAACAGGTTCAGATTGTTCGCCCACTCCCTGCCCCCCATGGCCTGGGGGGAGGTATTCTGGAGCCCAGAGATGGTTTTAAGGTTTCTCCAGACCCCGCTGATGTCGCTCTGTTGCAGCTTGTCCTCCATCTTCTTCCTGAAGCTGTCCTTGCCTTCTCTGATCTTTCTCCTCAGCTCCCTCTGTACGGACTTCAGCATCTCCCTGTTCCCCGACCTGAAGATCCTCTTCTTCTCTCTCAGAAGCGTTTTTATCTCAGGGTTGATGATGTTACATGTTAACATGTCCTATGTTACATGTTAACATAGGACTCCTTCTTTGATATAACTTCTTCTTTTAGATTTGATTGACGGTTGGCAACCAGCTTACAGGTACATTACCGCCATGTACTTAACTGATACATGTCACGCTATTCTTTTATATAACCTTCACAAGTCATACATCCATTGAACTTGTGAGTTTTTGGAGAGTTTCTGCTTGGATTTCTTTGCAAGATGTCAGAATAGCCTTCCACAGCTGCTGTTTTGATGTGAACTGCCTCCCACCCTCATAGATCTTTTGTTAGAGGATGCTCCACAGAGTCTCAATAGGGTTGAGGTCAGAGGAGTATGGGGGCCACACCATGAGTTTCTCTCCTTTTATGCCCATAGCAGCCAATGAGACAGAGGTATTCTTTGCAGCATGAGATGGTGCATTGTCATGCATGAAGATAATTTTGCAAGGGGAGGCACAGTTCTTCTTTTTGTACAATAGATAGATAGATAGATAGATAGATAGATAGATAGATAGATAGATAGATAGATAGATAGATAGATAGATAGATAGATAGCCTTTATTGTCATTATACAAACAAATGTACAATGAGATTTAAGCATCTCCTTCAGTGCAACATATGTAAAAGAGAAAAATAAAAAGCATAAAAACAATAAATTCCTGCAATAAATAATGTATGATGTGTACAATGTATGTAATCTAAGATAAAATAAGTCATATATACAATATAAAAATAAAAATATTAAAAAGACTGCACAGCATTCTGGACCGTAAATGTCAATTACACAGTGATGTGTTTAGAGGTATACTGAGAGGGTCAGGGAGGGTTGGACTGAGAATTCAGAGCCATGATGGCTTTTGGAAAAAAAACTGTTCTTAAGTCTATTTGTCCTGGCTCTGATGCACCTGTAGCGCCTCCCTGAGGGCAGCAGGTCAAACAGGTCAGCTCCAGGGTGGTAGATGTCCTTGATGATGTATTGTGCTCTCCTAAGGCAGCGGGCGGTGTAAATGTCTGTCAGGGAGGGGAGAGGGCAGCCGATGATCTTCTGTGCTGCCTTTACTACCCTCTGCAACCTCTCCCTGTCTACCATTGTGCAATTCCCATACCACACTGTAATGCAGTATGTGAGCAGACTCTCAATGGATGAGCGATAGAAGGTCAGCAGCAGGGTGGAGTTGAGGTTGTACTTCCTGAGGACTCTCAGGAAGTGTAGCCGCTGCTGAGCCTTCTTAATAATCGTCGAGATGTTGTCTGTCCAGGAGATGTCAGAGGAGATAAGGATGCCGAGGTACCGGAATGTGTGGACCCTCTCCACACACTCGCCGTTAATGAAGAGGGGGGCTGGGTCGGTATTGGTCCTCCTGAAGTTGACAATGATTTCCTTGGTTTTCTTGGTGTTCAAAGTCAGGTTATTTTCTAAACACCAAGTTGCCAACTTCAGGACCTCCCCCCATAGGCTGTCTCGTCCCCTCTAGAAATGAGTCCAACCACCGTGGTGTCGTCAGCAAACTTCATGATGAGGTTGTTGTTGTAGGCCGGATGACAGTCATAGGTGTAGAGACAGTATAGGAGGGGGCTCAGCACACAGCCCTGTGGGGAGCCAGTACTCAGCGTCCATGTGGAGGAGAAGTAGGTGCCAAGTCTCACAGTCTGGGACCGGCTCGTGAGAAAGTTCTTTATCCAAGCACATGTGAGAGGTGGGAGACCAAGGGTGTTCAGTTTGGTAATGAGAATGTCTGGGATAATTGTATTGAAGGCCGAGCTGTAGTCCACAAAGAGCATTCGGATGTAGCTGTGCTGCCGCTCCAAGTGGGACAGTGCAAAATGGAGGGCTACGGCGATGGCATCTTCAGTGGCTCGGTTTTCACGATATGCAAACTGGTAAGAATCAAGGTCCGGGGGAAGATGGCTCTTAATGTGCTGAAGAAGCGGTCTCTCGAAGCACTTCATAATTACCGGGGTGAGGGCCACAGGACGGTAATCATTTAGGCTGGTGGTGGGAGACTTCTTTGGTACCGGAATGATTATGGCAGATTTCAGATTTCACTTCCGCCTCCCAAAGAGAGCAGACGCTTTTTCCTTCTCTCCAGCTCTGACTTTTCATCTCCTTCCTCCTCTAACTAACTGGATCCCAGCTTGCTATCGTCTGACTGCGTGTCTCTACTGCTGATTATCGAACGGAATTATAGATTTAATAAGCTGGGCTTTGAACGCAATTGACACTATTTTTTCAACGAGGAAAAGTGCCCCGGGGGAGGTTGTTTGCCCCGCAGGAACGGCTGCTGTGGGCTATTTGAGAGACACAAGTAATTGGAAACTCTTGTGCCTGTCTGATCTTTCCATCGAAGATGTCGAAGAGTTGTACGTCTTCGTAGTAATGGTCATCGGGATCATTCTGATTGGATCTGGGATTGTCCTGGTGTACCGCAAATTGATGAAGATGGACATAGCGTATCAAAATGCTGGCCAGGCGAGGCTTAACCATCAAATTGAAAAAATGGAGAGGACTCTGACAGAGGCAAATGGAGAACTGTCTAGGAAAATGGATTACATCATGATCACGCTGAGAGCCGTCCATGAAGGATTCAACGTCCAGCACTGAAGGATTAAGTACTGAATCTGTAAGAGGATATAAAGTTTCTTTCTCTGGGATCAGTACTATTCGACTAATCTGACCCCCTCACACAAGTCCTCCAGATTATCTGCAGTTTTTTGTTTTCAAAACATTTGAGCTGCATTGACTCCACGGACAGTCAGCTGCATGGCTCAAGGACAAATGCCAGCAGCTAAGACAAAACATCTCCTGCCAAAGAGACTTTGTTGTTCTTAACTGATACAAACACCTACACTCAACACTACACCCACACCGACTCAAAAACTGATGAAAAAGATCACTCACTCACTGCTCTCTTTGTGTCCTTGTGTACATTCTTGTCTGCTAACTGTGCATTGAGGGCTTTTTTTCTTGTAATCATAATATTGATCATATATGACCGGTATTCTGACAATCAATGGTTTTTTGCTCTTTCCTATTGTGTTATCCTTTTCCTCCCTATGCATCCTGTACCCATCTGATGACAGGCGCGTTTTTCAGATGCTGCCGTGTCACCGGAAATGCAGGTCGTTTTCTGTGTCAAGTCAAATCCCTCGTATGTTATCAGTTGTTTACTGTTAATGTACTTGGCAATAAATCTTTTCTGAGTTCTGAGTTCTGAGACAGGACGGGATGACTGCCTGGGCCAGGGTGAGGTTGAAAATCCTGGTAAAGATGGAGGTGAGCTGGGAGGCACACGCTCTAAGCACCTTACCAGGAACTCCATCTGGGCCGGCAGCCTTCTTGGGGTTCACTGTCAGGAGCACCCGTCTGACATCATGCTCACTGACAGTTAAAGTGGTGGCGCAGGAGCTGAGTGGGGGCAGGGCTGAGGCTGATGAGTGCTGCTGTTGAGTTATTTCAAAGCAAGCAAAGAAGCTATTTAGCTCCTCTACCAGCGGTGCACTCAGGTTCTCTGATGTTGTAGCACAGCCTCTGTAATTCGTGATGTTTTGAATTCCCTGCCACACCTCCCGTATTTTTTTTTTTTTTGTTACTTATTTGTACCCGTAGGTAGACTTGGTTTGCAGTCTGGTGACAAGCCACCGGCTGCTGGTCGCTGCGTGCGCGAGCGCCCTAAACCTACATGTTTTTGGTATGCGGGAGGAAACCGGAGAAATCCCGGAGTAAACCCGCGCAACACGGGGAGAACATGCAAACTCCACACAGCTCACTGTTGGTCGGGGGCTGGGATCGAACCCACGATCTCATGATCCCCGCGATCTCCCGGCTGAGGGTGAAACTGTGCTGCCACAGTGCTAAACCACTGCGCCACCGTGCAGCCAATATAATATGTATTATCCCATATGTTGTTACTAGACAAGTGGGACTCTATTCTCATCTTGTAGTCTGCTTTAGCTTTTTTAACTCCTCTTTTCAGATCAGCTCGAGTAGACCTATAAAGGTCTCTGTCACCTGATCTGAAGGCAGCATCACGGGCTCTGAGGAGTGTACGGACCTGGCTGGTCAACCAGGGTTTCTGGTTGGGAAAAACCCTAATATTTTTGTCCACAGTCACATTACCGATACAAAACTTAATGTAGCCCAAGGTTGTATCAGTGGATGTTTCCAACTCCTGTTGTCCAAATAAATCCCAGTCTGTCTCTGTGAAGCAATCCTGCAGTTTGGAGAGAGCGTTGTCAGGCTAAGTACTATGGAAGAAAGTGGTCAGTCAGAAACTCTATATACTTTGCCGAGGTCATTTTCACAGGTTCAGGGACCCTAAAGGGGCCTACCAGCTCTCTCGCCATGATTCAGGCCCAAAACATGATTCCGCCACCTCCTTGCTGACCTTGCAGCCTTGTTGGAACATGGTGGCCATCCACCAACCATCCACTACTCCATCCATCTGGACCATCCAGGGTTGCACGGCACTCCTCAGTAAACAAGACTGTTTGAAAATTAGTCTCCATGTATTTCTGGGCCCACTGCAACCATTTCTGCTTGTGATCATTGGTTGGGGTAGCCGAATAGTAGGTTTATGCACAACTGCAAGCCTCTGGAGGATCCTACACCTTGAGGTTCATGGGACTCCAGAGGCACCAGTAGCTTCAAATACCTGTTTGCTGCTTTGTAATGGCATTTTAGCAGCTGCTCTCTTAATCAGATAAAATGTCTAGCAGAAACCTTCCTCATTATGCCTTTATCTGCATGAACCTGTCTGTGCTCTGAATCAGCCGTAATTTTTTTTTTTTTTTATTACTTATTTTGTATCCGTAGGTAGATTTGTTTTGCAGTCTGGTGACAAGCCACCAGCTGCCGGTCGCTGCGTGCGCAAGCGCCCCGTATCCCTAACCTGCATGTTTTTGGCATGTGGGAGGAAACCGGAGAAATCCCGGAGTAAACCCACGCAACACGGGGAGAACATGCAAACTCCACACAGATCACTGTTGGCCGGGGGCAGGGATCGAACCCATGATCTCACGATCCCTGCGATCCCCCGGCCGAGGGTAAACTGTGCTGCCGCAGTGCTAACCACTGCGCCACCGTGCAGCCAATTTCTTCATAGTACGATGATCACACTTAAGTTTTTGTGAAATATCTAATGTTTTCATACCTTTTCCAAGGCATTGCACTATTTGATACTTTTCAGCAGCAGAGAGATCCTTTATCTTTCCCATATTGCTTGAAACCTGTGGCATGCTTAATAATGTGTAAAATCCTTCTTAAGTAGTTTTCCTTTAATTGGGCTCACCTGGCAAACTAATTATGACAGGTGTCTGAGATTGATATCAGTGATGCAAAGAGCCTGAGACACAATACCATCCATGAGTTTAATTGAAAAACAAAACAAAAAAAATTGAATGTTTGACACTAAAATCCTATTTGCATAATAGGAGTTTATGACACTAAAATCCTATTTGCATAATAATTTGGAACGCGGTGTATATATATTTACCATAAAGTCACTGAAACAATTTTCCCCAGCTCCAAACCACACCTTTAGCAGCTGCTGTCACAAGCTACGGGCAAACACAAAGCAATGAAACAGCAATTTGCAATTTTTTGAACCAATTAAGAAGTGAAATTAGACAATTTCCCACTAGACCCTAAATGTTTTCTCCATGACCCCCAGTTGAAAACTGCTGTAAATTACACCAAACAAAAATAGACCAGGTATGTATCTACCATCATGAGATCTAATGCTGCTTGATATGTCTGGAAAACTGGGGAAGGACCGACAGGGAGTGGCGTTTGCTGGAAACATGAACTTTATTACAAACTGTGCAAAAACAGGCAATACAAGTTGTTGCCGGAAGGCTGAGTGTGCCAAAGAGACCATAAAATAGCCATCCCTCACATTATATATACTCAGCGTGATTGCATCACCAAGCGGCCGCATCACCACGCCAATGCCAACCAAACTTGTGGGTTTTTTTACACCACATTCACCCCCCTTGGAAAAACAGAACAACATACATAACCGAATTGACCTTCCCCAATTTGTTACAGAAAAGAACCCCAAACTAGCTAGGGCCAGTGGGTAGACTACCGCATGGTCCATTATGCCAGTATTCATTGGCATCTGGGCTCCTAGCTAAACAGTCCTTCTTTTATTGAGGAAGGCAATTCAGTCAGAGGGGCCTTGTAGTGAGCCCGTGGTGGATGCACCCCTGACGGTGCGGAGGCCCGCGGACCAGGATCGTCCTCCTCAAAACCTCAGTCTGGGTCCCACACCGTGCGAGTCGACTTCCATGAAGCCTTGCCATCCGCCGCCGCTGCTCAAACCTGGCGTAGATGACTGGCGTGCCACACCGAACCATCTGCCAGCTGGAAGGTCGCTGGCCCCAGCTGCGCGGTGATCTTGATGGGTGCTGTGATTGGCATCGTGATTGCAGTGGTGTGGCTCTCACATCTGCTGTGGGGCGTCCACCAAGTTGTGGTGGTTCTGCTGCGTCCTGTTGGGTCACAGACTCTTCATCCTGCAGTTCAGTGGCAGTTCCTGGTGGCTGATGCTGGTTGTGGATTGGGAAGGCATCTGGTGGCTCTACTGCATTTTGTTGGATCACGGACTCTTCATCAAACAGCTCAGCAGTGGCTTCTGGAGGCTGGTGCTGGGCGTGGATTCAGAAGTAGTCTGGCCTCTTCTCCCCCTCTCCTGGGAAGTCTGGTCGTGGTGATGTGTTACTGTCGCTGTTGGTAGAACCTGCACCAGGTTGTTGTGCCCCAGGGTTCCCGATAGGCATGGGCTTCCTTTCCTGCAGCTCTGCAGCGACTCCCTGAAGCTCATGCTGGGCGAGGGTCTGAGATAAGTCCAGCCACTGCCCCTTCTCCAGCCGGTGCTCCTCTTGTGAGCAAGGGACGGCTGTACCCTTGTCATCGTCGTCTGGGTGTGTTTCATCCCCCTCATCATCATTGGTCAAACGGAGTCCATTACTGTCCCAGATGAAGAAGCCCAGTTGATAAAACAGGTCACATCCTAGTATGCTGTCTCCATGTGTAACCACTTGGAAAACAAAATTGTCACGGCTGGCCCTCACGAGCCAGCATAAGATGCCACAGTCCAGTAAGTTGCAATTCAGTTCTTTATTTATATTGCACAGGGCTTGGGTGTACAACACAACTTGCCACGCAGGCTACGTTACACAACACAATATGAATTCACAACAGAGGTTAGCGGCTAGGACGAGGGGCACTCGTACGCCGCAAAGGCAAGGAATATTAAACGTGGAACAGGGAGAGAGTTATGGCAGAGACGAGGAGCTCTCGTCCGCCGCAATAAGGAAGGAACGTCAGCGAGGGAGAAGTACAATTCCAAATAGTAGACAACTTACATGCAGCGGGATACGTCGGGGAACCCAGGGAGCATGTGGTAAGGAGACAGGGGAAAGTCATAAGACTTTTGACGAGACAGCCGCAGAGTCCAATTCACTCGCACTGACATTTAAAGCCAGCTGCTCATGATTGGCCATGCGGCGCAGCTGCTCAGGCTCTGACAGCTGAGAGCCCCCGAGCGTCTGGCCAATCAGAGCCCGGGAAGCCCGAGTGACGACACCTGCTGTCAAAACCTGACAGGGATGAGGAATAACCCGAGCGCGGACAAAAGCGCTCGGGATATGACAAAAATCAGTAACGACTCTTGATGCATAATGAATCACTAGTGTGATGGACCCTACATCGCTGACCTGGTAGCCACCATACCCGTACAGCTCCACTGGGTTTTTCCTGATCGGGTGGTTGGGAAACAACTTCTTCACCGTGACCCAGTTCAACATCGATCTCACTGCGGCGGTGTCGAGCAGGAGTGGCAAGTTGACATCATCCAGCCCTACTATGCAGAATACATATGCCGCACCTCCGGACCTCACCGTGTGGATGGTCATCGCGGGTGAGTGACTTGGACTGGCCAGCGTGCTCAGAAGTGGGGCTAACTGGCAAACTTTGGCAAAGTGGTTGAATTTTCCGCATTGCTTACATCGTTGCCCCTTGCCGGGCAGGAACGTGCTGTCTCTTGGTGCGTCGGGGAGCCACATGAGAAGAGCCCCACAGCGTTCTTCTGATCTGCAGTGTTTACCTCAGCCTCTTCTGCCGTCTCACTGGGCCCTTCTGTGGTCAGTGTGTGTTAGCGGTGTGTGCCTTGGCTGCTGCTGTTGCACTCCTAGCTCCAATGCTAATCTGTTGTTGGCCTCCAACTGGAATGCTAGCTAGTACTAGCTAGCATCATGTCGTTCAGTGTCGTTAGCATCTTCATTCGCAGCAGCCGGTTGCTAGTGTGCTTGGCCAACTGGTCCCGCACCATTTCGTCCTGCAACAAACTGAATCTGCACACGCTTGCTAGGTGGCGAAGGTCTGCGACAAATTGTTGTGTCATCTCTCCGGCCTTCTGTCGCTGTTGGCAAAACCTGATGTACTGCACCAACACATCGCCAGGTGTTGCAAAGTGGCTAGCTAGCAGCTTGACTGACTCACCAAACGCTTCTGTTGCTCCAAGCATGTAGAAAATATATTGGCCTTCTATGCCCAGATTGTGAACCAGTAGAGCTTTCATCCGTACCTTATCCAGCTTGCCTAGGTCCAACGCTGAGACGTAGTTCTCAGAAGCATTGAGCCAGCACAGCTGGATCAACGGGTGGCTCACCGGGATTCTCCAGCAACAGCTGCAGTGGTCTCAAACATGCCTCCATGGTTAACTCTCGTCGCCAAATGTTACATCTGGAAAACTGGGAAAGGACCGACAGAGAGTGGCGTTTGCTGGAAACACAAACTTTATTACAAACTGTGCAGAAACAGACAATACAGGTTGTTGCTGAGAGGCTGAGCATGCCAAAGAGACTGTAAAATGGCCGTCCCTCACATTATATATGCTTGACGTGATGACACCACCAAGCGGCCGCGTCACCACGCCGATGCCAACCAAACTTGTGGTTTTCTTACACCACACAGCTGTGCTGTAAAAACATAGATGCAGACAACCATAACTTGGTAGTCTAGTACTGCCTTGAGAGCTCTTACTGTGTAAACATCGGAAGAAAGTCAACACCATATTGGCAGTATCTTCCTCATTTTGGAGTGAGAAATAAGATTTGTGGTGTAAGAGAGGAGGAAAAGCGTGAAAGTCAGTCACAAAAGAGTGAGAGCTGGCAACACTGGATAAAGTAAACAAAGTGGTTGCAAAGTTAAGCTATCCAAGTTAATGGCTCATCAGTTCTGTCAGTTCACATTGACTAATCACTATTTTGGCAATATATGATATTTCATTTTCTCTCTCGCTCTCTGCATGATTGGTTCATTTTAAAGTTGACGGTAGTACATCATTTCAGGCACAATCCATATTCTAGCCAAGACAGGCTGCGGTAATGAAGTGTGGGATACCTCCAACACAGCCATCTACAGTATTTTTTTTTAACTTTCTGATTTGCTCACATCAGTCCAATGTTCTATAAATCCACACACTTTAGCTCCAGTTTTTTAATGATTTTAAGTTGAGAAATAGAAGAACTTTGAGAACCTTCTGAACCCCCCGTTTTTCAGCCTCCACCCAGCGTTTGAGGACATCTCATCACACTTGCTGGAAGTTATGTCCAAACACTGATAAGAAGTAAATCAACACATTTGGACCTATTTCCTAATTTTCCTAATTCTTTACCAGAAGAAAAACACAGAGTTGAGCTTTGAAACTGTAACCAGAAATAATGAAATGTCCCCCTGAGGATTTTTTTCTTTCAGTTGGAAACTGTGCAAGCAGCATAACTTCAGAGATACTCAGCCAGAGCATATTGAAGTGATTTAATATGATAAAGTGCTGTTTAGTCACATTTATTTGGCTGTTCCCGACTTTGCTTCTGCATTTCTGCTTTCATTTTATACCTGCAATTGATTACCTAACGGGCAGACCTGTCGGTTCATATCAATTAGTCATGTTCTATGAAGCAAGATTCGATTTTTTCCAACATAGTTTCATGTTTTAACTCTGGATTCTCAGGGTTACAGAGGTATTTTTAATCTTATGCCACAGAGATGCTCTGGTCCTGAGAAAGTTGGAGAAAAAAGATTTAAGATGTTCAAAACCATGATTTGCTCACCAATGAATATTCATTTGATGGTACATTTAGCATAATTTGCAGGTAGTGTAGAAATAGGATAAACAGAAAAGGTCCATAGTAATGGGTGTTTTATTGCTCTTTTTTCACTAGATGCAAGTAAATTCAGTTTTTTTCCCCAACCTCTTTGTGGTATTGATTAAAAAATACAAATCTGGAAGAAAGTCATACAGCTATAAGAAAAATTGAAAATAAGGGGAAAAAACAGCAAATTTTTCAGTCAAAATGTTGCAGTTTTCTAAGAATAAAGTCAAAAATCTAAGAGAAAACTCAGAAACTTCCATCCATCCATCCATCCATCTTCTTCCGCTTAATCCTTTTCGGGTCGCGGGGGGCTGGAGCCTATTCCCAGCATCTTTGGGCGAGAAGCAGGGTACACCCTGGACAGATCGCCAGTCCATCACAGGGCCAACACAGAGAGACAGACAACCATTCACTCTCACAGTCATACCTAAGGACAATTTAGAATCCCCAGTTTTGATGCCAATTAACCTAACTTTTTTGGCATGTGGGAGGAAACCGGAGAAATCCCGGAGTAAACCCACGCAGACACGGGGAGAACATGCAAACTCCACACAACTTAAGTGAAGAAATGGTTTTTGTTATGTCGATAGTAGGAGCCAAGGACGAAACTGAGTGTTGAACTGGACACACGTTTATTAGTGACTCTTTCTCACATTACATGCGCACCAGCCAGGCAGAGAGGAGGCCAAGAGACTGCCCCTTCCTCTTAGTGCCCTCTTATACCCTGGGTGGTGGCGGAACTGGAAAGGTGGAGCCACCACCTGTGTCACACAATAAAGTGTGGTGTATGGAATGTGTGTGTATGTGATGTCGTGCCCACCCACAGGGTGACATCAGGCAGGCACGGCCCACTGTGTATATAATCCCAAGTTCTCTGTAATAAAGTTGGTTGCTGCATGAAGAAGACTCCTGTCCCCATATTTCCAGACATAACATTTGGCAACGAAGAGACTAATGGGAGCGTGCTGTTGCCTCTGACACTGCCTCCGTTCCTGGAGCAGGCGGGAGAGCCGATGATCCTGTGGCCAGGCTGGAGGTCCATGTTTGAAGATTATATTAGAGCACTGGGCTTCCATAGACTTAGCGGGAGACAATGGTGGGCACTCCTGGCAGCGAGGACGCTGTCGAATGACTGGGCGAGTATTTTAGCAAGCAGACGAAGTCCATAAGCCTGAGCGTGTTGGAGGTGTGGGTGCCAGACATGGCTGAGCTAGTTCGCTCCAGGATGCTAATGGCCCATTCTACACCTATGGACAGGCTAGCTGATGAGCTAACTTCGCGCCAAAACCAAGCAGCGAGCGGTAAGCTAGACTGGGAGGCAGAACCGGGACCACGGGTGAGAGAGTTCCTGGACACCGAAGACAGCGAACCAGCCATGGAGCTCAGCACAGTACAGGACCAGAGCGCTGACGGGTCGGACGGCACGGCATGTGACAACGGTGGAGAGGGAGAGCAGTAAGAGCCACCCACACAGCTGGTGGCTAGACAGCAAATAAGCGGGACCATACAGGCTGAGATCCCAGAGAGAGAACAGCCACAACTGGACAGGGAGTTGACGCAGCAGAATGCTTGGAACGAGGGGGCCGAGAGGAGCAACGAGGTGCCCGGGTTGGAGGGTAGAGCCGATGGGAGTGACACTGAGAGCCCCAAGGGACAGCAGCAACAGCCGGACATGAATGACGGCGCAGTTCGGAACACGGACTGGATTGGTGAGCTGGAAGGTGATGGTGACTGGAACCACGATGACCCAGTGAAGACAGACCCCGATGCCAGTGTCCACATTGCCCTTGTTGTGGAAACCGAACGGCACAGCAGGGTCCCCGGGAAGACAGCTGCTGGGTCCAAGAGAAAAGAGAGTGGAGTGGAGCCAATTGGCACGATTCTGCGGCGCGCCTAACACCATCGTCATGGTGAGAGTTCGGACCGGGTCGGCGAGACTGGCCAACTCAGGAAGGAGGTCCAGTGGTGACGTGGTGAGCACGGGAGGCCAGGTCGGGTTCCCCTGCAGGTTGGCGACGAGGTCCGGCCCAGAGAAGAGAAGCAAGAAATGTCGGAAAGGAACATTTTCGCCGGGTAGGGGGGCTTCAACCCTGGGGGCAGACAGCAGCCAGGGGCAGATATGCCATGCGGCTGCCCAGGTCCTCCGAGGCAGTTTGGTAAATGGTGGCTGCCCAGACACATTGGTGTTACTTAAAAAATATTATGTGTAAATAACTGTATATGTATTTTGCATATATATGATGCTGGTGTCCATGTGAGTGAGTGTGGGTAATATGGGATTGATTTTATGCCTTTTAAGAGACGTGGTCCAATTTTGGTTGTTTTCATGTGAATGTGATAGTTCTTAGTGTGTGAATCGGGTTCAGATTTTGGGACGTTTTAATTGTGTGTGTGGTTTTGCATTTTTTTCTAAAGGGGGGCAGAATGTGGTGTACTGTATATAATGTGTGTATGCGATGCCATGCCCACCCATGGGGTGACGTCAGGCGGGCACGGCCCACTGTGTATATAATCCCAAGTTCTCTGTAATAAAGTTGGTCGCTGCATGAAAACAACTCCTGTCCCCTTATTTCCAGACGTAACATAAAGGTCCCCAAAACCCAACACAACATTCTTCCTCCCCTTCAAAAAGGTCCA
The DNA here is from genome assembly GCA_020510985.1 of Pholidichthys leucotaenia. NCBI lineage: Eukaryota > Metazoa > Chordata > Actinopteri > Cichliformes > Pholidichthyidae > Pholidichthys > Pholidichthys leucotaenia. The sequence goes on from CM035847.1 coordinate 293,382,547, forward strand.
AAACACATGCATACAATCGAGACCCTCTCCAGTTTGAAACCCAAATCACGCACTAAGAAAATTAACGTAAATACCTAAAAGGGGCCTATCATAGTCACTCAAAAACAACTAAAAACTAGGGAAGGACAGGTGGACTGCCGTCCCACCCCCACATGGCAAGATGGATTATTCTGCCGTCTGTATTAAGAAAACAGTCCAACTAAAAGAAAATAACTGTTGTGTTCCTAAACTAAAAGAAAATGCACAAAATGATCCCCACAAACAAGAACAATATGAAAATAACAGTTGTTCCTCCTTCTTACACATGTATCAAACACACTGACCAACCACCAGTCTGCTCCAGGAGAAGAACCACCCCCCAGGTTACCGTCGGTTGATTCAACTTCAGTGCGCCTCCTCTTCCTCACTACCGGGGATGACCTTTGTTCAGGCCCAAGCACCTCCATCTTCTCATTAGGGTGTCTCCACGAGCCATCCGATAGCTGGAGGTAGGCATGCCCTGGAACAGCCACCACCTGCAGCCACCCCTGATGTTCTTCTCTCTGACGCTTGGCTCAAACCCCTCTCAACCGTGGCTCCTCCCGGGCCCGGACTATGTCCGCGACCCCCAGAGGGGCCCTACTCGGCTTCCAGTGTTCCTGTTTGGCACGTTGTCTCACTGTGCCAGCCGGTCCTGCCCTACTCGCTTTCATTTCCTCTGCTGCCCTCGCCGTTGTGACTCCATCATTTCCGGTGCCTCCCAGTCGAAATCCGGGAGCAGGTGGAGCCAGCCACTCAGTGCCACCCGCCATCATGGGCGTCCCACCGTGCCACCCAGTTGCCTCAGCTAGGGCTACTTGGGCAATGGCACTGGAACCCTCCCATGATGGCCCTGGGTGGGGATGGTTCTGCTCATTCTCCAGGGTGCCAGGCAAGTTCTCGCCCGACACAGCTCCATCCACCGTCTGTGGGACTGGCTGGTCCCACAAACCGCAGCCCGACCACTCCTCTCCAGTGCTGCTTGTGATGGTGAAGCCCAGGCCATAAAACAAATCACATCCCATTATGTTCTCTCCACGGGCAGTCACGATGAACCTCAGGTTGCACACCTCCGCCGACTTATACCTAGCCGGCAGTCTCACCGATCCCACCATGGCCAATCTTCCTCCACCATAACCACAAAGCGGTGTTGAATCACCTCCGATCCGATCAAGTGGGAAAAAACTCCTCATGGTTGTCCAATTCAAGACGGAGCTCTCCGCTCCCATGTTGATCAGCAATGGCACTGTTATCCTGCCCAGTTCCACCATGCAGTAGGAACGGCTGTTGGTACTCGGGGACACAGTGTGCATAACCATGGGAGCGGGAGGGTCCTCCTTACATCTTGGATCCCCTCGCTCAAACTTGTGACATGCCCTAGCAAAATGATGCAAGAGTTCGCACTGGCCGCAGCGCTTCCCTCTCGCCGGACACTCCCTGGCCTTGTAGCGGTACTTCATGGATCTACAACCCAAACACATGGGCGTTCCCAGGGCGGACCTCATCTTTACAGCATTAGCGTAGCTTCCCTCATCTTCTACGCTGTCGTCGTTGTCCGGGTCCACTGCCTGCACTGTCAACTTTGGTTCAGACTGGCGATGTAATACTCTCCCACCGAGCTCCCGCAATAGCTTGTCTGCTGCCTCCAACTGTTGCGCTAAATCGATGGTCTTGGATAACGTCAGTTCACCTGAGAATGTAAGGAGCTTCGACCTTGTAGCTGGGCAAATAGTATGTTCCGCCAACTGGTTGCGGACCATCTCTTCCTCCAATGCTCCAAACTGACAGTCCTTGGCCAGTTGGCGTAGGTCTGCCACAAATCATTGCACCAACTCTCCAGTCCGCTGGTGTCACTGTCAAAACTGAATTCTGTGGATGATGATGTTTTCCGGGGCGTGAAAATGTCGCGCCATTAGCTCCACCACTTCCTCAAAGCTATCACACTCGCCCAAAGTGCTCAAAATACGCTGTCCCTCCATTCCTAAATTATGAACCAGCAGTGCTCGTGCCCTCAACTTCTCCAGCCTACCAAGGTCCATTGCCACCAAGTATGTTTGAAACGCGGTGAACCATCTCGCCCAAGAGACAGGTGGCTCACCGGGAAGCTCCAGAAACGGCCGAATTCAAGTAACACATGCGTCCGTACTTTTTATCCTCTTCGCCAAATGTTATGTCGGCAGTAGGAGCCAAGGACGAAACTGAGTGTTGAACTGGACACGTTTACTAGTGACTCCTTCTCAAATTACATGCGCACCCGCCAGGCAGAGAGGAGGCCAAGAGACCGCCCCTCCCTCTCACTGGCCTCTCATACCCACATTTCACTACCACAGCCTGGCTCCACCTTTCCAGTTCTGCCACCACCCGTGTCACACAATAAAGGTCCCCAAAACCCAACACAACAGTTTTATGTTAAAATATAAGAGAAAGTCAAATATTTATGAGGAAAAAGTTGAAATTTACTGTCAACTATAAGTTTATTCTTACAACTTGGCTTATTTTTTTGTAACTTAGATTTTTATTCATTTTTCATCATATATAATGCATTCAGATCACATTCTACATTTAAAAAACAAAGGGGTTAGGGTAGGGAAAAATAAAAAAAAATAAATAAATAAAAAAAAAAAAATAAATAAATAAATAAAAGGGGGGGGCAAATGTTGGAGCATCAAGTTTTTAGTTTCCATCTCTTAATTCTTCTGGTTTTTTCAGTGTCTTTGGTTATTCTTTCAATTTCTGCCTCGTTGTTGCACTTTGTAGTGTGTCCATTTCCGCCATTTTTTCTCCCATATTCCTTCTTGCATTCTTCGTCGATATGTTAGTTTTTCCATCATACGTATGTCCTCAACAATGTCAGTCCATTGTTCTTGGTCAGGAAGAACTTCTGATCGCCATTTTTTTGTGATAGTTTTTTTACATGCAATCAACAAGATTTTAACTAGATATCTGTCCTCAGCCTGTATAACATTGTCTTTTTTAAGATCACATAAGTACATCAGGTTACAGTTCATTGGTATATTATATCCTAATATCCTCTGTATTGTCACATGCATAGATTTCCAAAATGATGATATTTTGTAGCATTTCCAAAACATATGTGAGTGGTCTGCATTTTGAGCCCCACATCCTCTCCAGCATAAAGATTGGGTATTTGTATATTTTCCTTAAATCTGTGGTGTAATGAAAAAGCGAATCAGGTTTTTCCATCCAAATTCCCTCCATGCCCTTGAATTTGTTGATGTGTGTTGTGTTTTCCATATTTCCTGCCAGCTTTCTTCTGTTATGTTTAAATTGAGCTCTTTCTCCCATTTCTCCTTTATATAGTTACTTGTATGATTGTTTGTCATAAGTTTCTGATATAGTTTTGAAATAATTCTTATTTTATTTTCTGCATATGAGCTTAAAATAAGTTGTATAATCTCGTTCACATCTGTTTGGAGGTTATGCCTAATCTTCTTCATATAGTAATCTCTCATCTGCAGATATCTGAAAAATTCCGATCTTTCTAATTTAAATTTTCTCCTGATATTTACAAAGCTCCCGAGATCTTTTTTTCCGATATTGCCCCATGCTGTGATTCCCTTGTTCACCAGATTTTTGTATCCCCTATCTTGTTTTGCCGGTTCAAACTGACTGTCAAATGCTACCCATTTCAATAGTTTTATGTCTTCCCTTATATTATATTTTTGTACTATTTTATACCACAGTTCTAAAGTAAATTTAGTGATTGGGTCTATTTGTTTGATTTGCTTATATGCATCTTTATCCCCTATTATGCTTTGTACTGGGAGTCCCTCAATTTCCTTTTCCATTTCTTTCCATTTTGCCTCATATCCCTCGTCGCACCAACATATGATATATCTTATTTGTGCTGAGTAGTAATATTCCTTTAGACTCGGTAGGCCCATGCCTCCTTTCTCTTTTGGTAATTGGAGGGTTTTATATTTCACTCTTGGTTTTTTACCTCCCCAAACAAATCTCGATATCATCCTGTCCCACTTTGAGAATTGGGCATCTGGAATCTCTGTTGGTATAGCCTGGAAGAGGTAAAGTAATCTAGGTTGTATGCTGATTTTGACTGTCTCAATTTTTGAATTCAGATCCATATTTAAGATTGACCATCTATCAATATCTTTTTTTATTTCTTGTTCCAACCTATCATAGTTTGCTTTATATATTTTGCTTAGGTCTTTAGGTATGTTCACTCCAAGGTATTTTATTTCTTTTTGTTTCCAGTTTAGTTTGATCTTATCAGTTATCTGGTTTAGAGGGTTATAGTGGAATGTCAGTATTTGTGTTTTTGTTATGTTTATCTTGTATCCTGATAATTTTCCAAAATTTTCTATCAAGTTCATCATTTCCATTATTGATTTATCTGGTTGTTCAAGGTAAACTATAATATCGTCTGCAAATAGCCCAATCTTGTGTTCCGCCCCCTTTATTGTTACACCTTTTAATTTCTTATTTTGTCGTATCGCTTGAGCCAATGGTTCTATGAACAGAGCAAACAAGGTGGGCGATAAGCAGCATCCCTGCCTAGTTGATCTTTGTATATTTACTTTGTCTGTTAAGCTACCGTTTATCTTGATTCTTGCCACAGGTTCTTGATATAGCGTCCTTATGCATTGTACTGATTTTTCGTTAAATCCAAAGCGCTCCAGTACACTATATAGGAATTTCCAGTTAACCCTGTCAAATGCTTTTTCTGCGTCTAAACTCATTATTACTGCGCTTTTCTTTTCTTTATGTATTTGGTTAATTATATGTATTGTTCTCCTGATATTGTCATGTGTTTGGCGTCCCTCTATGAATCCAGTTTGATCATCTTCTATCAATTCCGTCAAGAATGTCTTTATTCGTTTACATATAATTGTTGTGTATATTTTATAATCTACATTTAATAAAGAGATTGGTCTATAGTTTCCGCATTGTTCTTTATCTTTCCCTGGTTTTAAAATAACTGAAATGATTGCTTCGTTCCATGATGGAGGTATTTTGTTGTTGTTCAGCGTCCAATTAAATGACTTTAGGAGTTGTGGCGTGAGTTCTTCTATAAACAGTTTATAAAACTCAGAGGGGTATCCATCACTACCTGGTGATTTACCGTTTTTAAGTGACTTAATCACATCTCTGATCTCTTGTGTTGTTATTTCTGCTGTTAGTTTTTCATTTTGTTGATTTCCTATTGATGGCAAGTCCAATGTGTCTAGAAATTTTTTGATATCTTTAGTATTTGTTTCTTCAGGTTGCGAGTATAGTTCTTGGTAGAAATTATGGAAAATTTCTTCGATGTTTTCTGGGTTAACTGTGGTTTTATTTGTGGTGGGGTCTTTAATCTTGTATACATTATTCATTGTTTGTTGTTTTCTTAACCGTTTTGCCAGCAGTTTTGTGGCTTTTGGCCCCGTTTCATAATATTTTTGCTTTAGATATCTATTTTTCCTTTCAATTTCATCCATTTGTGTTTCTTTTATCTTTGTTTTTTCTTCTTTAATTTCTTGATATATTTTTGGGTCATTTGTGCTTTGATGTTTACGTTGTAGTTCCCTCAGTCTCTCACATCTTTGTTCATACGCTTCCAGTTTAGTCTTATTTGCTTTTCCTGTTTCAACAATTAATTTACCCCTTAACACGGCTTTTAGTGTGTCCCATAGTATTGTTGGGTCCACTTCTTCATTGTCATTCTCTTGGATATATTCGTTTATGTTTATTTTTATTCTTTCTTTCATTTTCTCATCATTTAACAGTCCTACGTTAAGTTTCCATGTTGTTTGTCGTTTTCTATTGTTCAAATATATTTCCATGTATATAGGATTATGATCTGATATTTCTGCCCCTCCAATCCAACAATTTCTCACCCTGTGTCTGTCATCTTCATTCATAAGGAAGTAATCTATTCTAGAGTGTACTTTATGGACTGCTGAATAATGTGTATAGTCTTTTTCGAGTGGGTGTAGGTCCCTCCATATGTCTACCATACCCATTTCTGCCAGTGAGGTTCTTATGAACTTTGTTACATGTTTTTTTGTCTTCTTAACACTTGTTGTGTCAACTTCATGATCCATGACAGCATTTAAGTCTCCTCCACAAATTAGGACTCCTTCACTGTGTGTTGCTATGAGATCAAACAGATGTTGAAAAAAACCCTTGTCACTTTCTGGTGGGGCATAGATGTTCACTAATGTAATCTGCATACCATCTATTCTTCCCTTTATTATTACATACCTGCCTTCTTTATCCTGGATTTCCTGTTCACTTTCAAATTGTATTTTGTTTGAGATTAGTATCATAACCCCCCTTTTAGTTCCTCCCTTAAATGAACTGTAGTAGGAGTTCTTATAGCCAAATCTCTTTAGTTTCACATGTTCTGTCTTGCTCAAATGTGTCTCTTGCATAAATATAATTTCAGCTTTTTCCTTCTTGAATTTTCTTATTATTCTTTCCCTTTTAACAGGTGAGTTCAGACCATTCACGTTTAGTGTCATTATCTTAAGATTTTTACCCATATTCATGTTTTTCCATTTTTTTAACTTGTGCTCCTAGCCCCTTTAACAACAAAAATAACACATATTTATATAAAAACACATTAAAAAATCTCGACCTCCGTACTTTGGGCCTTTCTTCTGCCCACTGGTCCCTGTTGGTGGGTGGGGGGTTTGTCTTCACAGAGTGAAGGGCCCTCCCTAGACTTCTAATTACTATCAAAGTAATAGTCATAAGTCTAGAAATGTCCAACAAATATCACTTAAACCTCTCCTAGCCGTCTGTTTCTCTTTTACCTTGTCTTCTTGGCCTTCATTTCTTCTGTGCCTTTCTTAATCTTTGTTATGATCTCGGCTTTCAGTTGAAAGCCTTGTAGCTTGTCCTGGGCCCGCTGCTCTACATCTCTCCCCCTTCTTCCGCCGTTCACTCGCCTCCACTCCGTCTGTCGTGGTGCGTTCAGGGCCGCCGCTGCTCCAGCCGTCTCCTTCGGCACGCTCACCTCAAGGCCCCGCTCCATCATATCCCGCGCTGCCTCTTCGGCCGTGTTGTAGGTTCTTGTGCCTTCCTCCCAATGAATCCTCATTTTCGTTAGCGGCGTTTGGAATCTAATTTTTTTCTCTTTCAGCGTTTTTTTAATATTGGCATATTTCTTCCGCTGCTGCACGATTTCTGTCGGGTAGTCATGGTCAAAAAATACCTGTTTGTCGCCGATTCGTATCTTTTTTTTCCATGCTTGCGTCAGGATTCTTTCCTTTATGTCATATTTCACAAAGTTTACCACAACTGACCTGGGTGGAGAGTTTGTTTTCGGGTTCTGTGCCGGTGCTCTGTGCGCCCGTTGAATCTGCAGATCCGTTTCTCCGGGTATTTCCAGTTCTTTTTTTAAGAACTGATCCATGAATTTTGTCATCGAGTTGCCTTCAATGCCCTCCGGAATTCCAAAGATGCGCATATTGCTTCGTCGGGATCTGCTCTCCAAGTCGTTTATTTTCTCCTGCATCCTCTGCGTTTGCGTCGTCAGGGTCTGTAGTTGTTCGTTTGCCTCGCTTTTCCAATCTTCTAGTTCCGAAATTCGGGTCTGCGCTTCTGTCATACACGCCCGCTGGGAACGCAGCTCCTCCATGTTTTCCGTTAATTTACGCTCCATTTCTCTTCGGAGGTCCATGATTTCCTCCTTAATTTCTTTTTTCAGTTCCTCCTTAAGAGCCGCTAAATCCTGTTGTAGCTGTCGCTTGAATTCTCTTAACTCTTCACCCAAACTGGCGATGCCAGCGTTCATGTTGTCGAGTCTGGTGTCTTCCATTTTCTCTGCTGTAGACACCTCGTTTTTTTGGGCTTTGCGTACAGCGGTTTTTCCTGCGTTGTTGGAGAGGAATTCTTCAATTTTACCCTGTTTTTGTCCTTGTGCCCGGTTCCTTCGTGTTTTCATCCCTTAGTTTATTGATTCGTTTATGTCGAGTTGGCCATTTACCGATGATTTTTAATCCGGCTAGGGAGAGCTCTTTGTTTAAGTGTTATGTCTCTCCGCCATCTTCCCGGAAGTCCCAACTTGGCTTATTTTAAAGCTTAAAGGGGACCTGTGGTGGTCGTCTAAACGCATTCAACTTGAAAACATTAGGCAAAGTATTCGTTATTTGGTTAAATAATTATTGCCAGCCATCTACCACCAGAGAAATATGCAAATACGACCACAGGCATGGCCAGCCAATGAAAACTATGCGCGCAGCCATGACACATGCAGATGTGACGTCACTACGTTGCTACTGAAAAGTCAATACTCCGCCTGTATCAGCAACTAGGGTGCGTCTGTGCCCTGTTCCGAGATTGCGCAACCACTTTTCCGCTACGATCTTCCGACAAGGTGAGCTGGGTTTAGGTACACAAAAGAAGTGTTTATCTTTGTTTTTTCGCTTATTATTGAGACATCCAAAGGCTTTACATTCCGCCATGTTGCGATATCCATATCGCATTGTATGTTTTTGTTGTTACAAGAGCGCCGAGTGTCTGCTGATCTGTATATACTTTTAGCGAAGAGGGAAGAGCCCAGCGCCGAATCCCCGGCCGTCTGGCGGCCGTTACGACCTCAGATCAGACGAGACGACCCGCTGAATTTAAGCATTTATTTATTTATTTTCTACTCGTTTTAGTTCTGCATTTAATATGAATCCTGAGTTTGAAATAAACGTTTGAATTTGAATATCCCGAAAGCCACTGCTCATCCGGGCACTCCAGGCTCAGCCAATATTGATCCAGATCGCGGTAGCCACGACACTACGTCACAGGAAGCGTCCTGGCAGGCCATGTAGCTGCCAGTATGGCTGCGCGTATGTTTTGCTGACATAGCTGAACCAGCACATCAGCAATGGATTTATATCGCATTGCTTTGAACTTGAACTTAAACTTGAACTAGAACATGAGACAGGGGATCAATAGAATATCTTTTTTTTCACGACCACCACAGGTCCCCTTTAAACACATTTTGTGGTTCAGTGCAGATGTACTAGCAAAAATTTCTCAAAAAGTCTTTCCATAGTAGAGGAAACATTAAAACCTTATTGGTGTATTTGTTAATTTATTCTTTACTTGATCCCCAGATGGTTTGAACATGAAAAATCTAGAGTTTTGCTGGTAACAGAGTAGGACTTGGGGCCATACGGTAAGACAGACCTCCTGCTCATTTTTATAATGGGGGTGTCTTATGATTGTGACTTCTTTAAGCTGTCTTCTTTGGATTTGAAGGACAAGTTTAGCTGACATGTGACAAAGTAACATTTACCAGCTGTATAGACAACTAGAACATTTGAAACCTTGTGTTTTATTGACACCTGGTGGTTTCTAAGTGAACTGCAGCATCAAACAGTCATGAGTGAAGAGTGTTACAGCCCCCACACCTCTTACTCACCCTGTTTTTTATTCCATGTTTTCCTTGTGTTTTTTTTTTTTTCCTCCCCTGGTACTTATCCTATTTTTATGTTGTTTTTTCTCCTGTTTTATGTTTTTCCTCAGTTTTTCCCTGGTACTTAACCTGCACTTACCCTGTAATTTATGAACTACAGTATATTACAGTATAAAGTGCTGCCAACATATCAAATGAATGTCAGACATTTTACTATTTCATGAAAAATAATAGCCCATCTTGAATTTGATGGCAGCAACATGTCTCACAATAGTAGGATCTAGGTCATGCGTGGCATTCCCTCTTTTAACAACAGCCTATCAATACGAGACCAGTAGTAGCTAGACCTTTGTTAGAGGAATGTTGACCCATTTGTCTGATATATTATTCTAGCTGCTCAACAGTCCTGTGTCTTTTTGTTGTATTTTGTGTTTTGTGATGCACCAAATGTTTTCAGTTGGTGAAAGGACAGGTCTGCCCACAGACTATGAAGTCCCGCTATTGTGATAGATAAGTGTTTCCTCTGGCTTAAAGACCTTGGCACTGTGGCAACATATTTTTCCAGAGGGGGAAGGGGGGGGGCAGAAAACACATGACACTATTGTAACCGGAATATGTTAATTTTATACTGTGGAGAAGTGTGGAAGGACGAGGCTGAGTTTATTTCTCAAGTCCAGTTTTATTCACATTCACATTCTCCAACATCCAAAAACAGAAAGAGAGTGAATCCCCCACATTTGTCCCTTTTAAACCCCAGGACATCAAAGCACACAGTCACATTGTCTTTTAATCCCAAATCACAATGCATCCCCCTCCAGGTCTTCTCACCTCCACCTAAAGTCCTGGTGGTCAGGAAATCTTTCAAGGCCATCTCTTTGCATACAAAAGGCCAGATTTCACATCCTCCTGTTACCCCTAGGAGGTTCAGTCCTTTTGTTCCTCTGAGACGTGAAGCATACAATAAGCATACAGTAATATACATGTGAAGCATATGAAACCCACATATGTGCACCACATGACCCCCCCCCCCCGAAACGTCTAAGATGGAACAACATAACCACAGATTGCATGTCATAATAAAATCACTACATATCAGTCCACGTGCCGCTTGGGCCTCAGCCTTCTCCCATATTTGCTGTAAGCAGGCTGTACCACCTCCGCGGCGTCTTCCTGCTGTGGAGCTGCTGCCTGCGGATGAAAACTGTTAGTCAACCTCTGTGGGTGTTCTGGGGAATGCTCTCTAGGGGGTCTGCCACGCTGAGGAGCCTTAGCCAACTGCACAACTTCGTCAGCTACCACAAAAGCGGGTTTGAGCCTGTTTATGCCAATCATTTCTTTTCTGCCCCCCAAATCTAGCAAAAAATGCTTATCCCCTGTTTCCAGCACTCTATATGGTCCATCATAAGGTGGGCGTAAAGGTGGACGATGGGCATCATGTCTGACAAAAACAAACTCCGCATTTTTTAAAGCCTTAGGCACAAAAACACGCAGAAAACTGTGGTGAACGGGGCCAGGTAGCGTGCTCGGGCCCGTGCTATTCTGTAACCACCGAGCCGGGGAGCACTCTGGCGCTGGATTATCTGGGAGAAATTTCCCGGGCAGCCGAAGTGGCTGTGCGAAAACTAGCTCAGCTGGGGAGGCTTCTAAATCCTCTTTAGGTGCAGAACGCAACCCCAATAAAACCCATGGTAGCTTGTCCACCCAATTTGCATCCGTAAGCGACACTCTGAGAGCCGCCTTCAGTGACCTGTGAAAACGTTCGCATAACCCGTTAGCCTGTGGGTTGTACGCGGTCGTGCGGTGAATCGTTGCCCCCAGGCTGCGGGCCATCGCTGACCAAAGTTCGGAAACAAATTGAGGGCCTCTGTCGGACGTAATGTCCGACGGGACTCCAAAACGCGCTACCCATGCTGTTAAAAACACGCGCGCCACCTCCTCGGCTGTGGTTGACGACAGCGGAACCACTTCTGGCCAGCACGTGGTGTGGTCAACCATTGTCAGAAGATGTGTGCACCCTTGTGAGGGCGGGAGGGGGCCTACGAGGTCCACGTGGACATGATCAAACCTTTTAGCTGGGATGTGAAACGGCTCCAAGGGAGCTCTCGTGTGTCTATGAACCTTGGCCCGCTGACAAGCCATACAGGCTGCCGCCCACTCTCTACCTTGTTTGCGCAGGCTCGGCCATACAAATTTCTCTCCTACCATTTTGACCGAAGCGCGCACTCCCGGGTGTGCCAGAGAATAGATTGAGTCAAAAACGCGGCGGCGCCACGCGGCTGGAACCACAGGACGCGGCCGCCCAGTGGAGACATCGGGCTGCACGGTGGCGCAGTGGTTAGCACTGCGGCAGCACAGTTTACCCTTGGCCAGGGGATTGTGGGGATCGTGGGATTGTGGGTTCGATCCCAGCCCCCGACCAACAGTGATCTGTGTGGAGTTTGCATGTTCTCCCCGTGTTGCGTGGGTTTACTCCGGGATTTCTCCGGTTTCCTCCCACATGCCAAAAACATGCATGTTAGGTTAATTGGCTGTTCTAAATTGTCCCTAGATATCTGTTTCCTATAGGCCCTTAGAATAGAGGGTTAGTATTAATGAAAGCGCTTTGAGTGGTCTTTGTGACTAGAAAAGCGCTATATAAGTGCAGGTTAGTTAGTTAGTTAGTTAGTAGACATTGCAGATTAGGGGGGGCATACCGTCTTGCAGCACCCTGTTCTCCAGCCTTAACCCTGTTGGTCCAGACTTGAGCGCGCGCACATCTGCGTCGCTAACCTGCTCCGCGGCCATGGTTGCATAATCTATCCCTACGCGGACCGGGGCCACGCACTTCCGTGTCGCTAACCTGCTCCGCGGCCATGGCTGCAGAATCTACCTCTACGCGGGCTGGAGCCGCCACGGCGCGCAAGAGGCAGTCCGTCACTACATTAAGCTTACCCGCCACATGCTGGATATCGGTAGTAAACTCCGATATCGCGGCCAGCTGTCTCTGCTGCCGCCCCGACCAAGGTTCTGAAATCTTGGCCATCGCGAAAGTCAGCGGCTTGTGGTCAACGAACGCGGTGAAACGGCGTCCTTCCAGCCAGAACTGGAAGTGGCGAATGGCCAAATGGAGAGCTAACAACTCCCTGTCGAATGCGCTGTATTTTCGTTTGCTGTCGCGCAGGGTCTTGCTGAAAAAGGCGAGCGGTTGCCAGGCTCCGGCTACATACTGTTCCACGACCGCCCCTATGGCCACATCTGACGCGTCAGTAGTGAGCGCTATGCGGGCCGTTGGGACTGGATGTGCCAACAACGCAGCGTTTGCCAGGGCTGTTTTGACTTCAGAGAATGCGCGCTCTCGCTCCGGAGACCATTCGACTTTATTTGTGGGTTTTTGTTTTTTTTAGTGCAGCATACAATGGTTGCATGAGCTGCGCTGCGCGGGGGAGGAAACGGTTATAAAAATTCACCATTCCCAAAAACTCCTGTAACGCTTTGACCGTTTGTGGTTGGGGAAAATTTGTTACTGCACGCACTTTGTCAGGCAGAGGAACTGCTCCTTCTGGGGAGACGCGATGCCCCAAAAAATCAATCTGCGTCACCCCGAACTGACACTTCGCTGGGTTGATTATTAACCCGTGCTCTGCCAACCTCCGGAAAACTGCCGTGAGGTGGTTTTCGTGTTCGTCTTCGGACGCGCTGGCTACCAATATGTCGTCCAGGTAGACGAACACGAAAGGGAGATCGCGCAAAACCGCGTCCATCATGCGTTGGAACGTCTGCGCCGTGCCTTTAAGCCCAAACGGCATGCGCAAAAACTCAAAAAGCCCGAAAGGAGTTATTACCGCTGTTTTGGGTATGTCCTCAGTGCGCACTGGGACCTGGTGGTAACTGCGTACCAAGTCTATTTTAGAAAAAACGCGCGCCCCCGCCAAATGAACTGAAAAATCTTGGATGTGCGGGATCGGGTAGCGGTCGTGCGCTGTAGCGTTGTTCAGCCTGCGGAAATCACCGCAAGGTCACCACGAACCATCGGCTTTCGGGACCATGTGAAGCGGTGAAGCCCATGGGCTCTTCGAACGCCTGATGATGCCCAACCTTTCCAGGTTGGCGAACTCCTCACGCGCTATGGTCAGTTTAGCTGAATCCAAACGCCGAGCTTTTGCAAAAACGGGCGGTCCGGTGGTAGTAACAAAATGTTCCACCCCGTGTTTAGCCACGGTCGCCGAAAATGTTGGGACCGTGAGTGCTGGGAACTGAGTAAGGAGTGTGTGGAACTTACCACCTGCAGCTGTGACGTTGGCTTATGCTGTTGGCGGGGCCACTCGATCTGTACAGGGAATAGAATAAAAAGAGAGTGCATTAACCAGGCGTCTGTTAGCAAGATCGACCAACAAACCATGTGAGCACAAAAAATCAGCCCCTAACATGTTGAAATTGACTGCCGCTATGACGAAAGTCCACTCGAATGTACGGCCGTGTAAAGACAGAGGCAGAGTCCTCTCACCGAAGGTCTTAATCGCCGAGCCGTTCGCTGCTGACACCCCGGGACCACTGGAAGGCGCCAGCCGGTCAGCATAGGAAGGTGTGATGAAACTCAGCTGGGAGCCTGTGTCCACAAGGAAATGCCTCCCCGAGCGCTCATCCCTCAAGTAGAGCAGCTTGTTCTCCTCTCCGAGGGCCGCAGCTGCTACCGACTCCCGGTCTTGGTGTTTCCCCGAGCGCTTGAAATGGCACAGTGGAATGCACTTGCGTGCCCTCTCTGCGAAGCGGCGATGGTAGAAGCAAAGGACGTCATCTGCTCCGTGTTTCCTGGCACCTGCCGCCGCCGTCATCGGTGAGTCTGGTGCTGCAGCCTCTGGCCCCCTGCCATCTCCGGACGTTGCGCCTAGCTCCGCTGCTGCAGCCGTAGCCGAGCACCATTTATTGGCGTCGACGAGTCGTTGCGCGTCCTGGCCCAGCTCGTGGTAGTCTCGTCGGGCCAACAGTGATGAACTGGCCAGGGTCACTCTCACTGCTGACGGTAGGGTCCTGAGGAAAAGGTGGGTGAAGATGAAGTTATCATCTTCGGAGTCTCTCAAACTCAACATCTTCCCCATCAGGTCTGCAGGTCTGTCGCTCTCAAATTCAGTCAGCGCCAGGAGCCTCTCTGCTCGCTCCTCCACCGAGGGGGTGAAGTAACGGATGAGTGCAGCCTTCAACGTGCTGTACTTGTCGCTGTCCAGCGGGTGGTTGATCAGGCTCTCCACTCGCTGGGCTGTGTGGTTGTCCAGCTTTGCAACCACATGGTAGAACTTTGTGGCGTCTACCGAAATCCTCCGGAGGTGGAACTGTGCCTCGACTGCGTTAAACCAGGAGCGCAGATTGTTCTGCCAGAAGTCCGGTAGCTGAACTGTGGCTGCATTCGTTTGGCTGGCTCCTGACGAGTCTGGCTCGGGAAAATCGCCTCCGCTCATGATACGTCTTAGGGTCACCATTGTGGAGAAGTGTGGAAGGACAAGGCTGAGTTTATTTCTCAAGTCCAGTTTTATTCACATTCTCCAACATCCAAAAACAGAAAGAGAGTGAATCCCCCACATTTGTCCCTTTTAAACCCCAGGACATCAAAGCACACAGTCACATTGTCTTTTAATCCCAAATCACAATGCATCCCCCTCCAGGTCTTCTTGCCTCCACCTAAAGTCCTGGTGGTCAGGAAATCCTTCAAGGCCATCTCTTTGCATACAAAAGGCCAGATTTCACATCCTCCTGTTACCCCTAGGAGGTTCAGTCCTTTTGTTCCTCTGAGACGTGAAGCATACAATAAGCATACAGTAATATACATGTGAAGCATATGAAACCCACATATGTGCACCACAATACTATTTATTTCTTCTTCTTTTTTTTTTTAATTTTGCACAGTAACATTGCATGTGGCACTTACCATTTGAAGTACTGTACAACTGAGGTTTTAATGTTGGAATATTGGGCCATTTGGGGTCCCACCCAGACGTCCTGTGTTTGGACTTTTTACTGGTGTCATCCTTCTCTCCTTCCTCTGCTCTCACCTCTCCTGGACCCTCTGCCTGAACACTTTCCTCTCCTTGGCTCCTCTCTTCTGTCTCATCTTGCCCTCTCTACTGAGCTCTGTCTAATTCAGGTTCTCTGTCTATGGTGACATACAAACAGGTTAGAAAATATCAAGTGTCATGTAAATTAAAAGTAGACAACCAAAAATTTCTAGTTAAGGGTACAAAGAGCACCCACTTAAAAACTTGAGCAATGACTTCAGTCTTGAAGGTTTGAGGTTTTGCTCCAAAATTTGTAACAATTTTCTTATAGTTTTCTACTTTTCTCTGTAACTTTACTCAAATTTGTAATTTCCTCTGGTAAAATTTACTTCTTGTACATTTGACAGTTTATTATACATTTGTGGATTATTTTATGGCTAATTTTTGTCCTTTTTTAAATTAAATTACTGTTTTTAATAACTTTGAAACAGACTGTGGCAATTTTTTTTTTACTTTTTCCTTATAACAATTTATATTTTTGACCATAATTTTGTAGAGCCAGAACAGAACAATAATTTATCTGATTTCAAAGAAAAAATATTAATGAATTTGTATTTAATGAAATAAATTAACTTAAATAACCAAAGATGCAGTTATTTCTGTTATAATATTTCTATATATTTGTAGTTTGTTTGTTTGGTTTTTTTTTTAGAAATCTCACCACCCAGACAGCAGGAAAAACCTCCCTTATTCTGAAATTGAAATGTTGACACATTAGTTTGTCTGAAGGCTGCTGACGAATTAAAGTCATTGACTTCGTGAATTTCGGTCATCTTAACTTGCCAGGTACACAATAATAAACATAAATTAGTTAATTAATATTAGCTAAGGTAAAAGTAAAAACATCTTTTTATTCTTGTCTGAAATAAGAAAAACAACAATCTAACCACACGTGTTGGCTAAGTGACATTCCATTATTGCTCCCATTACCAGCGGGTTAAAACCATGATAAATGCCTTCACTGCTTACATACCTCTTCTGATTTTTTGGCGCATTTAAAGTACTTTAATAAGCTTGTGTTTCTCTCGGACAGCGACGCTCGTAGTGAGACACTGCCTCCGACTGGAACACGCAGGCAGGGCGCTTCTGAACTCCGCCCGGATGACAGTCACGCGCGTTGTTCGTGTGCTCGCTTGCGGACCATTATTGTTTAATGTTTTTTCTTAAATTTATATTTCCTCATAAAGTGGCAGAAAAATTTTTAGGCATGGCGGGCTGCTACCCAGAAATGTTACCATAGGAAACCCTGGATAGATGCAGTAAGGCTTAGCATTGTCTTCCTAAAACAATCAAGGCTTTCCCAGAAAAAAGATGTTGTCTGGATGAGAGCAGCTGTTGATCTAAAACCTGTATATACATTTCAGCATTGATGGTGCCTTTCCACAGGCACTAATGCACCCCCATACTATCACAGTTGCAGGCTTTTGAATTGAGCACTGGGCTCTAAAGTGTTTGTGGATTGCACGGTTAACAGTGTGCAGTGATTTCAGGAACAAGTCCTCAGTCCATGCAGTGATTCCCATGACAGAATCATGCCTTTTTTTTTTTCTTTTTAAATGTAGTACCACCTGAGGGCACAAAGATCACGGGCATCCAATATTACTTTTCAGCAATGCCTCTTAGACAGAGGTGCATCCAGATGCTCTGAATCTTTTAATATCATGTACTGTAGATAACAGAATATTCAAAGCTTTTGCAGTTTTACAATGAGCATTATTTTGAATGAAACTGCGTTTTGTTTTGTTTTTTTAGATTGTTGAACCCACAAATCTTTAAGAGACTCTGCATCTCTAAGGTGCTCCTTTTATACCCAGTCATGTTCCTGGTCCCTTTCCCATTAACAATTAGTTACAACAGCTTCTCCCAGCTTTTCCTTTTAAGTACCATTTACTTTTCCAATTTTTTGTTGACCCTGCCCCAACTACTGAGACATCTTACTGCATTAAATTCAAGATCAGCTGATGTTTATCATTAAATAAAGTGCTATATTCTACTGTGAATAAAATAGTTGTGTGTGCAAATCACTACATTCTGTTTTAAGGTTTTACTCAACGTCCTAACCATTTTTTTGGAATTTGGGTTTTATGACTGTGAGAGTGAATGGTTGTCTGTCTCTCTGTGTTGGCCCTGCGATGGACTGGCGATCTGTCCAGGGTGGACCCTGCCTCTCGCCCAAAGATTCTGGGATAGGCTCCAGTGCCCCCGCGACCCGAAAAGGATTAAGCGGAAGAAGATGAATGAATGAATACTACTTCTTGCATGAGACCCAGTGATCCATTTACACACAAATCACATGACAAGTTCCACTTTGGCTTCACCAGCTTTATTTATCTCAAGTACATAGAGGATAAAGAGTAAAAAATAAAAGAAGCAACAACAGTATCCATCCCTTCTCCCTCTCTATAAATCACTGGGGGCATTTGGAGCTGATTCAGAGTGATGGGAACCAAAACAAAAAAAACCTTCAGAGATGATTGTGAAAAGGCACACAGAGCTCTGGAAGAACTAACATGTCCAAGACAAAAAAAAAAAAATATGGCAGTATTTCCACAGATGTTTTAGACAGATCGTAGCTCTTCTCTTGTGACCATTTGTGGCAGAAAGAAGGCCCCCACATTAATAATCACAGCATGTCAATCAAACGCCAGAACTGAATACAACGCTACTCTCAGCTGGTTTCATTTCAGATACAAATCTGTTAAAATCCAAACTAAAATACTAGTGTTTCATCTCATTTCTACACAGCGTATGAACAAGCTTAATCTACTGGCGGTTTAACTAACAATAAGCAATGGCAAGATGATGGGTTATACATATACTGTATATAGATATTTTTTTTTTTTTTTAAATCACAGAAAAAGGGACAAATCAAACTGCATCATGCCATTTTCATCATGACTTTGTCTGTAAGTGATCACCTCACATCAGCGTATAGGGAGTGTCCAACAACACTGGGACAGTTTAAAACACCAAAACAGAAATTAATCCGTTGGCTCCTTCTAGCAAATGCATTATTTCAAAACAAACGTGTATAAAAGATGTCGCAAATATGCCACTGAAATGCGCAATGCCACTGATAATCGCCTTTTTTTTTTCATTTTTTGTTGTGGAAGAGCGAGCAATTGAGGGTTTTTTTTTTAAGTTTTGTTTCTAGATGGAAATAAAAGAGAAAAACTACCATTACAAATGTTCTTTCACAGGCCGTGCATGCTCAGACGACAGAAGCACAGAAACATTCAGGTCGACTGTGGGGAGACTGAGAAATTTAATTCAGCTGCACAGGGAAAAATGTGTCTCTGGTGTTTCTCGCTGTTTGAACCCATTTCGCCGATTCATCTTTCACATCGTTGGCATGAGGGAAAATTAGCACCATCTGCTGTTTCCGTGGAAACGGACAGACCTCACCGATGATTTCTCTGATTTAAAAATGGCGACGAAACATCGATAAAGGAGCCTCTTCAGCCTGACTCTTTCAGATCTACAACAGCTCTGGGTTCACAGCGAGACATTTTTGGACGAGGAAAAACCCAACAGAAGAGAAACGGCCCCCCCTCCAGCCTGGCTACGACTGCCGGGACCGGGCTCTGCGCCACAGCAATGCCAGTCTGAATTTTGTTTGTACAAGTGCATTTGTGTTGCGGTTATGTGAAGACGGATCTTGGCGCCAACTCCGGCTCTGTGCACCGAAGTCGAGCCAACTGTTGATGAGTGGGGAAGTGGTTTAGCTCATGGGCGAGAGGGGCGGTGAGAGTTCGGAGGGGCGGGGCATGAACACTTCCCTCATCAGGGCTGAGAGAGAGAGAGAGAGAGAGACACGGTTAGGTGAAAGAAACGAAAATAAATTCAGATTATCACCGATTTGTTACAAGATTACACCATAATCTTAATTCCTGAAGTGAACTGCAGGGACATTCACAGCACTTTTAGCACTTACTTAAGATGGAATTTTTAATGTATTTTGCTTTGTGTAAAGGTGCATTGCTATTGAAACAGAGGCTAAATGTATTTTTATGTAAAAACATGCAAATGATTGACTGACTTCCTGTTGAGTTTATGTTCCTATTTTTAAGAAACTTTCTCTTAAGACAACCCAGTGTTTAATGATAATAATACCACATCATTTCTAGTGCAACTGTTACAAGTTTCTTTCTTTCTTTATTTTTTTGGGGGGGGTTGATGTGCTTGTCAAAGAGGTCTGCAACCTGTCTGAAACTCAGGTTGGGGAAAAAGTCAAATGCATGTGAAAAAAAACCCTCAATTTCATAAATTCATGCAAAAAAAAAAATCTCAAATTTGGGTGGGGAAAGTCTCAAATACATGTAAAAAAAATGTCTCAAATTATATGTGAAGAAACAGAGTTCATTATAGATAAAAGTCTAAATTTGTATTCTCTATAAACAGCTAGATTTTCACTGCTGCTGCTGCAGAATCATGAAGCTGAAGTCCACAAACAGGCCACTAGAGGGAGCCCTGTCACCATGATTTTCCCTTCAGCTGA
The DNA here is from genome assembly GCA_020510985.1 of Pholidichthys leucotaenia. NCBI lineage: Eukaryota > Metazoa > Chordata > Actinopteri > Cichliformes > Pholidichthyidae > Pholidichthys > Pholidichthys leucotaenia. The sequence continues at coordinate 293,402,465 of CM035847.1, forward strand.
CGGCTGAATATTTAACGGTTTTTATGCCCAAAACTTCCTACTGATGATTAAACAAAAACTGAGGTAAAAACAGACAGGCCGACGTATGTCAATGCTATATCACCTGCAGTATCACAGAGTCCCGGCAGGCCTCCTAGAACTGGGTCTCTGTCTGTGAGCAGCTTACTGCCAGGTCCCGGGTCCAGGATCAGGTCTGGCTGACCAGTTTCCTCCAGAGAGTCCTGCTGAATATGGAGGACAAGGTGTGGTCAGAGGAAATAGAAAATGAAACAAATTTACCCCTAAATGCTCCCCATCGCTGAATTTGTTTGCATTTAGCAAACATGCATTTTAATCAGCCACCAATTGTGCAAGTTCTCCCACTTAAAAGATGAGAGAGGTCTCCAATTTTCATCATAGGTATACCTCAACTATGAGAGACAAAATGAGAAAAAAAATCCAGAAAATCACATTGAAGGATTTTTAATGAATTAATTGGTAAATTCCTTGGTAAAATAAGTATTTTGTCACCTACAAACAAGCAAGATTTCTGGCTCTCACAGACCTGTAACTTCTTCTTTAAGAGGCTCCTCTGTCCTCCACTCGTTACCTGTATTAATGGCACCTGTTTCAACTCGTTATCAGTATAAAAGACACCTGTCCACAACCTCAAACAGTCAGACTCCAAACTCCACTATGGCCAAGACCAAAGAGCTGTCAAAGGACACCAGAAACAAAATTGTAGATCTGCACCAGGCTGGGAAGACTGAACCTGCAATAGGTAAGCAGCTTGGTGTGAAGAAATCAACTGTGGGAGCAATTATTAGAAAATGGAAGACATACAAGACCACTGATAATCTCCCTCGATCTGGGGCTCCACGCAAGATCTCACCCTGTGGGGTCAAAATGATCACGAGAACGGTGAGCAAAAATCCCAGAACCACATGGGGGGGCCTAGTGAATGACCTGCAGAGAGCTGGGACCAAAGTAACAAAGGCTACATCAGAAACACACTACGCCGCCAGGGACTGAAATCCTGCAGTGCCAGACGTGTCCCCCTGCTTAAGCCAGTACATGTCCAGGCCCGTCTGAAGTTTGCTAGAGAGCATTTGGATGATCCAGAAGAGGACTGGGAGAATTTCATATGGTCAGATGAAACCAAAATAGAACTTTTTGGTAAAAACTCAACTTGTCGTGTTTGGAGGAGAAAGAACACCATACCTACTGTGAAGCATGGGGGTGGAAACATGATACTTTGGGGCTGTTTTTCTGCAAAGGGACCAGGACAACTGATCCGTGTAAAGGAAAGAATGAATGGGGCCATGTATCGTGAGATTTTGAGTGAAAACCTCCTTCCACCAGCAAGGGCACTGAAGATGAAATGTGGCTGGGTCTTTCAGCATGACAATGATCCTAAACACACCGCCCGGGCAACGAAGGAGTGGCTTCGTAAGAAGCATTTCAAGGTCCTGGAGCAGCCTAGCCAGTCACCACATCTCAACCGCATAGAAAATCTTTGGAAGGAGTTGAAAGTCCGTGTTGCCCAGCGACAGCCCCAAAACATCACTGCTCTAGAGGAGATCTGCATGGAGGAATGGGCCAAAATACCAGCAACAGTGTGTGAAAACCTTGTGAAAACTTACAGAAAACGTTTGACCTCTGTCATTGCCAACAAAGGGTATATTACAAAGTATTGAGATGAACTTTTGTTATTGACCAAATACTTATTTTACCGAGGAATTTACCAATTAATTCATTAAAAATCCTTCAATGTGATTTTCTGGATTTTTTTTTTCTCATTTTGTCTCTCATAGTTGAGGTATACCTATGATGAAAATTGGAGACCTCTCTCATCTTTTAAGTGGGAGAACTTGCACAATTGGTGGTTGACTAAATACTTTTTTACCCCACTGTAAAGACGCCGACCAAAACCTATGAAAACTTCTAAAAGCAGCTTTTCTCTTGCACGTACCAGGAGTTTGTGGCTGAGGAGGAGCTCGTCTGGTTTCCGTCTCTTGTCCTGGATCATGAGCTGCGGCAGAATATCGTCGTCTGGGCTGTGGGTCCTACATCACACGCAGGCATACGCATCATTTATATGACATTTTATTTTACACGTGCAACCCTAACATGACATGGCACGTTTTGATTTAAACTACACCTACAATTTACAAGGCTCACACATTAACAAAAAAAGTACATTTAAGAAGGAAAAAAAGGGGGGGGAACAAATTTACAAGAAAAACTGCGTATTTAAGAGGAAAACCTCTCATGTCACCAACACTGATGGGTTATTTTACTCTCATAACTCAGCTGTTTTGTCCTCATTCTCAGGCTCAAATATGCTGATTTTTTTTTTTTTATCCCAAATTCTCCAAAATGGTCATTTCAGTGGAGGTCACAGACCCCTGAATCACCCAATCAGAGGAGACCTTCACGTTTAAAGTTTGGTACCTCGTTTTGTTTTGAGTTTCTCTATATTTTGTCCTCAGGGGCCACCGTACCCAACCTCCCTGCTAACGTTCCGAAGCGCTTCATCGTACCGTTTCCTGTTAGCCGAGGGTTCGGAGGACGGAGGTTTGCTGGCTTCCTCGGGCAGGCTGAGGAAGGTCAGCTGGAAGTCGTCGTCCATGGAGATGTACGGCGCCAGCATGTCCAGATCCTCCATGTCCTGGAGAAGGAAAACGACAGCAGGCAGTCAGTCTGGATGCAGAAGTGCACATCACCACATCACACGTGCATTCTAGAGCAGAAGCACTGCTGGAGACGTGCACTCTCCTTCATCTTAGCCCACACTTCAATGACCTCTGTTTCACGCGCTCACATTCCTGTCTACATGTGCGCGTTTCCTCTGCTCCTACCTCCTGCACGTCTCCCTTCTTCTGAGCGTCCCCGGGCCAGAAGGCGAAGAACTTCTCCACCTCACTGGTGTCCATCGCCACGTCCTCAGCGGGGCTCTGGAAATGAAGAAGAGGTCAAAATCGGACAGAAACTCGAGCACGTTGCGGGTGCCGAGTGAATGTTAAATGTGGCTACCGGCTCGGGTTCAGGGGAGGACGGTGGTGATGAAGAGGAGGAGGCAGGAGGAGTAACGAGTTCGAAGATGGGAGCGAGGAGCTTCCGCAGCTGAGGCGTGCACAGCTCCTGGGGATGCTGGGGCAGAGTGTCTGGACTGGGCGGACTAGCGAAGGACAGCTCCACGGGACCTGGGAGAGAGCAGCAGGACAGTTTCAGGTTTATTAAAAATGCATTTGAAGCACCAATGCTATGCAGAAATTAAATCTATGGGTTTTTTTATAATTCTGCAATTTTTGTTGCATAAATTTGCAGATTTTTTCCTGCAGATTTTCTTTTCCCCCCTCATACATTTGCAGCTTTTTTCCCCTCATAAATATGCAACTATTCACTCATTAATTTGCACCTTTTTGTGATTATCTTGTAAATTTGCAACTTTTTTCCTGCAAATTTTCTACTCTTTTCCCTCAGATTTGCAACTTTTTTCCTCATAATTTACATTTTTTCTCTCATAAATGTGCAACTCTTTTCTCATTAATTGCGACTTTTTTTTAGAATAAATTTTCAACTTATTTCTCATAAATTTGTGACTTTTCACTAGTAAATTTAAAACTTTTTCCTGAACAATGTGTATTATTTCTCTCATAAAACTGCTTGTAAATTTTCAGATTTCTTCTCCTAAATCTTTTTTAGCCTTTTTTCTCAAAAAACTTTTTTTTTTCTTGTAAATCTTCCAACATTATTTTCTGAAAATGTTCAACATTGAGCTGGATGCTGTTATATTTTTATTCTATGTAATAAATTATAATTTGCAATTTTTTTTGAATTGGCATCTTTTATCATATTTTTGCACCTTTTATTCCTGCAAATTTGCACCTAATTTACATTTCTGTGTTTGTACCTGATGCTAAATCTGTGAATGCCACCAAACTGCCTTCTGATAATAACCTTCATTGGTTGCCAAACAGCATCAGCTGTGGCTTTTTCCCTCCCTCACCTCCGGTCAGCGGTACGATGGCGTCTCCGCCCTCTGGAGCCAGCTGCAGCAGCTCTGCCGGTTTGTCCTTCAGCTTGTTGAAGAGCGAGTCAGACTCCATGTTCTCGCCGTCAGCGGAGACGGCGGGACACTCGGCCTCGCATGCGGCGGCCATCCTGCATTCTTCCTCGGGTTCGGTTTTAGGCGCCTGGGCACCGCGGGTCTGCTCCACAGAGAAAACCACGTCTGGCTGCTCCACGGCGCTGCGGGAGGAGGAGATGATTTAAACTCCACCGTACAGTCCATCTTCCTGTGACTTTTTCTGCTGTTTCCAAATTATATTTTTTAAATAAATTTATTTCCTTAAATTTGCAACTTTTTTTTCTTTAAATTTGTGACTTTATTTTGTGAATTTGTGACTTCTTTTTTCCCTTGTGAATCTGTGTTTTTAAATCTGTGTTTTTATCATGTAGTTTGGGGAGGTTTTCTCGCTATGTGCAGTGGGGTGGTTTTCTTCTTCGTATATTTGCAGCTTCTTTTCTTGTAAATTTCCAGTTTTGTTTGAATAAATATGGGGCCTTTTTCTTGTCAATGAATGAGATTTTTCTCCCAAATGTGCAACTTTTAACAAGCAAATTTGCAACTCCCTTTGAGGCCAATTTGGAACCCCTTTCTTATAAGTTTGGAACTCTCAAATTCAAGTATTAATTGTAAGCACTCTTCCTCTTTTCTCTTAAATTTGCAATTTTTCTTCTGGCAAATCTGCATATTTTTTCTTGTAAATCCACAATTTCTCCTCTTAAAAGTAAACTTGTTTTTCCCCTCTTAAATCTATGACTTTTTGGAGCACTTCTTTTTAAAATTTGCACCCTTTTTCCATCTTAAATTACTCCCTTTTCCGACTCTTAAACCGGCCACCTGCTCCCCGTGCACATGTGCAGCCGTGTTGCGGCACGGCGGCTCTGCGGCGTACCTGAGGATGAAGTTGAGGCAGACGACGGCCTCGGGCTGGGACGTCTTGCTGCTGTAGAGGACGGTGGCCTGAGTCTCGGCCCACACGAATCCTCCGTGGTTGGTCAGGAAGCGGTACTGGCTGGTGTTCACCTGACCTTTGGACAGCACTGGGGACGGACACACACACAATGAAGCCCGTCAGCTTTGGTTTGGTTTCCACAGCAAATATCACGCTTCGCTCCAGATAAAAAGGAAAAAGAAAGAGAAGAATCCCGTCGCGCAGCTCAAACAGCCTAATTTGTCACAGCATGCAAAAATAAATTTACTTTTATTTCTAAACCAGCGTTTAGGGGTCGACGTCTGCTACGGAAGGAGACTTTTGTGAGCAAATTTTAGCCTCAAAAATATGCAAATTTTCATAACTTTTTGACAAATATACTGCTGTTTTCCTTGTAAATTTGCAAATTTTTCCTCTTGCTTCTTTTCCTCAAATTTACAATATTTTCTTTATTTTTTTTTTGCTTTTTCTTGAAAATATTCAGCTTTTTTCCTGATAAATTTGATACCCCTCGTCTTGTAAATCAGATTTTTCCCCCTCTATGCAAATGCTTTTTTCCATATAAATGTACAACTTCTTATAAATTGTCATTTTATTCCTGGAAATATTCAAATATATTTCTATAGATGTCAGACACTTTTTCTTGAAGATGTTCAATTTGCTTAAACAAATTTTTGGTGCGACTATACCACTGTTTTAATGGCTCTTCTTGTAAATTTGCAGCTTTTTTCCTCCATGTGCATCCTTCTCCTTAGAAATTGGTGAGATTTTTCTTCTAAATTTGCACCTTTTGACATAAATTTACAATTTTATTCTCTTAAATTTTAAACTCTTTTTCCTGTAAATAAGTGTATCTAAATTTCTAAAATGTTCCCATGTTTTATTCATCCAAATTTGGAGCTTTATTCTTGTAAATTATGTAACTGGAAGGTGTCTGATGAGCTCAAGTCGGTGTTTTTTTTCCCTCCCTGAAACTCACATGTGTGCAGGCTCTTGTTCATGTGATCAGAGTCCAGAGCGTGGTGGAACTCGAAGGCCGAGCGTCCAATCAGATCGTCCGGCGTGTACCCCACCAGCTCTTTAACCCTGGAAAGACAAACATCACACGTCAAACCCTGAAAGAGGAAAAGTCACTCATGTACGGTTCTGAGAGTGAACTTCTGATTCTTGATTTTTTTTAATAAAAAAAAGCTCAAACAAACATCAGTATGGGAACCTTTTGAGCACCAGAACTATCAGCTATAGTTCCTCTGGATTTCCCACCAATAGTATCAGAGAAAACTATTTTTTAGCTTCTCCAGAGGGACTCTGAAATAATTGCAAATGTACTTTAAAAAGCAACAAATTTATGAAGGAAAAGCAGCATTTACTTGGGAAAAAGTTGCACAACTGGAAAGAGGCAAATTCATTTGAAAATGCAAATTTTCTAAAAAGCAGCACAGCGAGCTAAAAAAAGATGCAGATTTAGTTGAAAAAAAGATGCAGACTAACTTGGGAGAAAAGTTACAAATTCATTTGACAGAAAGTCACAAAAATCACTCCAAAAATCCTGTAAATTTACTTGTAAAATGTAGAAAATACTTGAAAAAAAGTTGCATCTTTATTTGAAAAGATGCATACGGACTTGGAAAAATTATGCAAATTTACTTGGGGAAAAAAGTAAAAAATTTCCTTTGAACAAAAGTCATTTTTCTAAGTCCTTATGCAGCTTTTCTTTATTTGAAAAGCTGCATAAGGACTTGGAAAAATGATACATGTTTACTGGAAAAAGTTACACATTTAATTGACAGAAAGTCACAAATTCACACAAAAAAATCCTGCAAATGTACTTGAAAAATGCAGAAAATTTACTTTAAAAAAGCAGCATCTTTATTTGAAAAGATGCATACAGACTTGGAAAAATGATGCACATTTATTAGAAAAAGTCACAAACTGACTTGGAAAAAAAAAAACGGCTGCAAATTTACAGAAAGAAAGTTTCAGACAAAAGTTCAGCTTACATGAAAAAAGCTGCAAAGCATCAAAAAAAAAAATGTAGTTTGTGAAATAGTTCCTCTGCTGATCGCTGGTACTAAAAGGTTCCTGCTCCGTCATGCGCTTGTCGCCTCACCTGCCCTCACAGTGGGTGAAGCACAGGTCCATGCTGTGGCGGGTGAGGAAGGTGCAGGTGTCCAGGGGGAACTCCACGCTGGACGGGTGGGGGATGGGCTCGCACAGCAGGGTCATGACTCTGCCGACAGGGGGCGCCGAGGAGCCGCCGCTGAAGGTACGGATGTGGCCCGTGCAGTGGAGGACCTGGAGGACGAAAAGAAGAATAATTTATGGTGTGAGCAGCCGGCAGGTGCAGAGTGAGGCGGAAGAATTTAGCCGACGTGTGACATGGCCGGCCGTTTTATTCAGCAGTGGAGGGTTTAAAGGTGTGACGAGGGCAGCCGTGCGGACCGCCACACCACGCTTTCCCTTTATTAAACGTCAACACTCAGATTCAGCAGTTCAACATTTTATACGTTCAAACTGTGTGTCGCGCTCTCAGAGTTTTTAGCCTGGAATGAACACCTGCAGTGGTGTGGTGCCGCCACGTGACTCTGTATGTGTGTGTGTGTGTGTGTGTGTGTGTGTGTGTGTGTGTGTGTGTGTGTGTGTGTGTGTGTGTGCGCGTGCACACGCATGTTAGTGTTTGCACGGCAAAGAGAAAAAACATGGCTGACTGCCAGAGATACATGTCGACTTTCTGGCATTAACTCTGTGTGTGTGTGTGTGTACGTGTGTGTGTGTACGTGTGTACATGTTCTATTCTTGTCTAGTTCTTGTCTATTTTTATGAGGAACAAGTTTACTTGTGGATCTCTGGGACATTCTTAGCATGTCCCCACTTTGGCAAAAAAAAAAAAAAAAAAAGCCCATTGGATGGTTGTTTTTGTTTTTGTTTTTTTAATGTTTCGGGGTTTTTTTACTTTGAGTGAGTGCAGCTGTCTGTAAACATCACCCACCCACACACACACCCACACAGAGCACAGGAAGTCTACAGGAAATGACAAGCCACATTTAGGACAAACGTCTGAAGGAAATGCCTGTGGAAACGGAGCATTTACACTTCAGTGTCACGTCTGAAATGAGCAATAAAGTGTTAAAAGTGTGAGTCAGTCCACTCTGAAACCAGACCGTCAATGACGGAGTAGCTCCTTCCTGCCTGATTTATTTTTTATTTTATTAGTTGATTTAGCAGCGACAGTGCACATTAATGAACAGCTTTGTAAATGTGCCAGAATTAGCCAAAAGGCTAGTTTTCATCCGTCATCCCTGGACAGACGTTACAACTCACCCTAAAAGTAAAAACAACTGAATATAAAATTACAAGAAATACAGAAAACTAATAAGAGATATTGGCATTAATATGAAAACTTATTAGAACAGCCTTGTGTTATAGGCGATTGTCACAAAAACAAGCGATAAGGACATTTAACATTTAAAACATGCGACAAACAGTACAAGTCATGCAAAACAATAAGACGAGAAATGTTGGTGTCGGTCAAGATACGAGCCAAGTTAAAACCACATGTAGTGAACAGAATTATTAGACACAAGAGGAACATGCAAATGGAAGCAAACAATAATACGTACATAACATAAACAAGGCAACAATAAGCCATGCAAGCAGGAACATAAAGACAAACGAAGCCAGCAGCAGGTGGCAACAAGAGGAGTTCAGCACCCAAACACCGAGGCTATTCAAAGATGCAGCTTAGTTTCAGTGCTGGCAAAGCTGATTGTCAGCTAGCCATTTCTTTGAACGCGCTTTAAATAATTTATATGAATTTGATTCTATGATAGGTTTGGGGAAAATCCCCCTGAGTGCACCGAGATCTCCTGACCTTTGACCCTGACCTTAATAACAGCCTAGATTCACACCTACCGGAGGATCGTTGGACATGAGTTTGCCAAACGTTGGGGCAGTTGCCAAGGAGGAGTAACGATTTTTGTGAAATCATAAATGCCAGGATCTCCTGACCTTTGACCCTGAGCACAACCTGGACACACACTATGACCTGAGGATCACTGTGAGTGAGTTTGGGGAGCATCGGGGCAATTACCTCGAAGGAGTAATTATTCCTGTGAAATGTGGATGTACGAACGGACAGACGGATGGGCAATCGCATGAGCCCCTTTCAGCTTTGCCAGAATACACTGGCACAACCCTTAAGTCATTTACCCAGGAATTTTCCAAATCGGTACAATGAAAATAAGCTTTTCCCTCTATGCACATTCACTACAGTAGTACTTAGACTGTCCCCACTATGCTTCCTGGTGAAAAGACGTTGTGTTTATTGTTCCCTCCAGCAGTGAATCGGTCGAAAATCAACCTAGCACTTAAAGACACACATCACAGCTTGGCGGGCATTTCCACCACTGGCAGCGTCCTTCCTCTTCAGCTTGTTTTTTTTTTGTTTTTTTTTTATAACAAGCTTATTTTTGTGCCACCGTCAGAATGAAGATTTTAGTCTGTTCCACAAGAAAAAACCTTCAACAATGCAGTTTCTTGTGACTGCAAAACAGTAACATTGTGTGAATGTCTACTCAAACCAAAACTTTTTAAAGGCCTTTAGTTTGTGTAGATTTAAGAATTTTGTTTTAAAGCACTTGGGACAAAACTTCACCACAACATTGGTGTTTGAACCATCACTGTCTTTTCTGTACATCTGAGTTCATACAGCATAATTTAACTTGGAAAAAATATGGAAATTATGTTGGTCAGAAAGGCCACAAAACCATGTTGCCTTCAGGCTGACTTCAGTTTACATCTGCTTAAAAGAGAAAAAAATATACAGAACTGAAACAAACCAGCAGCTTCAAACACTGAAAGTTTAAGTCAAAGCTGCAGTTCCCTCGATGGCCACTTGAAGCCCACACCAAGAGTGAGTAAATCCCTGAAGACTCTCGTTAAAGTCGTTTTTAATGTGTCTGCAGCCTTTCTACGTTTTAATCACTGTACAGCAGATAATGTTATTTAGGGTGAAGTTTGTACCTTCCAGGTTGCAGATTTGATGTTGACGGTGCGCCCCCTGCTGGTCAGTGTGCTCTTCATCCGCAGGAAGAAGTTCCTCTCGCTCGGCTGTTCGGCCCGCGACTTCTTGCTCAGACCTGAAAAACAACACGCGTGTTAAGTTTGCCGAGTTTAATGTGATTTCCTAAAAATCAAAACAGAAGTGCACTAAAAGAACTGAATTTGTTGGGGGGGGGGGGGAGCACAGCTCTGGTAATAGCGCTCATGGTAGTAAACAATCCGAGGGCTTTTTAACCATATCACATTTTCACATATCACAGACCAGTATTACCAGAAATATAGTGACAATACTGTTACAATATCTGAAGAAAACTTGATTATCGTCACTCTATATCTTTGTATAAGGTCTTCAGCTCCAAGTCAGCAAAACAAACACACCCTGACTGCCTCCTTGCTTCTGACTGGTCCACTCCAAAAACCTTTACCCAATCATATTAGGGCCTCGTGAATATTAATGAGTGAGCTGAAAACTGACACAGAACTTAAAGCCATCGTTTCTGATGATCTGTAAAACAACTCGTGACATTTTTGGTCTTTAAATCTACATCAGCACATCCTTGAGAATGACAAAAGCTAAAACTAATCGCTGCAAAATGCACAACATGGACCTTTAACAAAGTGATTAGCTGAGAGGAACTACTGAACACCTCCTATTATTTATTTTTGTACTAAAAATAATAATTTCATAACAACAATAAGTGGCGTGTCTGACCTGGGCGTGGAGTCAGCAGGTCTCTGAGCTCCTCCTGATCACATGGATGAACAAACTCATAAATGCTCTGACCCAGCAGCTCCAGCTGTGGACAGCAACAACCCGTCAGTTACCAACAACTGGCTGAAAGGCACTTCTGCATGCACCAGCACAGGTTTAAAACACATTAACGTAACAGATGTCATTTTTCTTTGCTCAGTTTGTTACAGTGATGCTAAATGAGTCTGAACAGGATAAATCAAAGCATAAGGTTGAAATCTATGGATTCAGTTAAAGCAGCAAATTCAAAAGAAAAAGCTTAAAATTTATGAGAAAAATGTCTCATGTTTGAGGAAAAAAGCTACATGTTGAAGAGAAAAAGTGATGAAATACACATGTATAATCAGGCCAGTTTATTCTTAAGCTACGGTCACAAATACCCTGACAGAGGACTGCAAACACATACAAAAGATTTTTGGACCATTTCGTACGGCCTTCTTAAGGTGGCCACAGGAGAATTCAGCACTCATAGACTGTTCGTAAGTTCATGGCCAGGTCGATGGTCTTGTGTAAGATTTCTACGAATGCCCCATGAAAACCCCTCATCAAAGGGCAGCTGTACAAATGCCATAGGAACAACACAAGAACTACGCAAGATGTTCGAACTAAGTATGGCTCAAGAACACCTTAAGTTGCTCTTGAGGGCCCCTCACAGCTGTCGTACAAAACGCTGTACGAATCCCCGTTTGTACAGAGATTCGTACAGCCTGCACAAGGCAGCAGAGAGGCGCTCATAAGGAGGAAGTACATCATTCATGCAACATTTGTGCCAACAATATGTGCCAAAAGCCGTAAGATCTTCCTACCAACAATTTGAGTGCCGCGAGTTGTACAAAAATTTCTGTAAGACGACAGTAAGTATGTTGTAGGAAGATCCTAGGGCACCCTTACGAAGAATGTAAGAACCCTAAGGCCATCGTACGGCAGAAAAGCTCCTCATTTCTCAAGAATGCCTCAGGCTGCTCCTGCAAACTGAATGGCGGCTGTAAGAAACTATGCGCCCTCCACGAATGTCTGTGAACTCCAGAATTCATAGGAACTGGGTTCCTCCCAGGGCTGCAAGAACAAAATGACATCATTTTGTTCTTGCAGCCCTGGTTTGGGAGTTCTTGCAGCTTGTTCTGGACACTTCATCGTGGCAGAACTTTTTTTCTTGTGTGGTGTCCAAGAACTATTGTGTGACTGGTCAGAAATTTGAATTTCCCAGGAGTTCTGCACTGGTTTCTTGTAAAGTATGAAATGTCCCGGCCAGAAAGAATGCTGTACTTGTTCTTGCCACCTCAAGAAAAAGAAAAAATTTCTCTGTTCTTGCAGAGTATGTAAAGGCCTTAAGGCTTTTCTGTTCTCCTGCTCGAGCATATTTTTGGAGGGGGCCAAAAATTGTCCAGAAATGTCCGTTTTCGCCACAGAGTCTTTTGACCTGCCTTATAGCCAGCGTGTTTCTCTGTATTTCTGCACCCACTCACTATGACTCAACTGTGGTTTTAAAAGGGAAACTTTGGCTAAAAATAGACAAAGAAAATAACACTCCTCCTCATTCATGTTAGCAACAATGTGTCAAGTAGTTTCTGAGAGAACAACAGGTCAGATGCCAGCAACAGTTTGGAGACAATTTATGCCTGATGAATACAGAAAATAAAAATTTTATTTCACAATATTCTATTTTTGATACATCAGTACATTAATAAATTTGCAAATGTAAGAAAAAGGCTCAAATTTAAATGACAAAAAAAATGCAAAATTATGAGGAAAAAAATATTAAATTTATGAGAAAAAGCTGCAAATTTAGGAAAATCAGTTACAAGGAAAAAATGCTTATTTACAAGAAGAAATTAACAAATTCATGAGGGAAAAAAGGTCTCGTATTTATGACCAAAAACAGTACCAAATATACATAAAAATGTTCAAAATTTAAGAGACATGCATATTCCAGAAAAAAATATGATGCAGATACAGTTTACAGAGAAAGGAACAAAAACTAAAAAACTAACACAAATACAGAATATTTAAAAATTCCATCTAATAATATTTGGAGCTCCAAAATTGCATTTCAGACAAGCTGCAAATTTATGAGGATAACTGCAAAGTTATAAAAGAAAAAAAAAAGTAATGACTGAAAAAAATTCCAGATTTACAAGAAATAAAATCTATAAATTTACATGAAATTACTGACTCTCAAACAAATACATGAGAAGACAAAATTGGCTGAAAAAAAAAAATCAAAAATAAAGCACTGAAAAACTTACACATTTTTAAGAATAACAGAGCAAATTTATGACATGCATACAGTATAAGCAGGCCAGATCATACTTAGAACGCAGCGGTTTCCTCTTCATTAAAGTCTCTAGTCAGATTTTCTTTCAAGCTAAAAATAAGTAAAAATGTCTCCTTCCACGGTAAATACTCAAGACAAAGTACATGACCATGACGGTGGTTACCTGTGTGATGCCGACGTGTTTGCTGACGCTCTCCGTCAGGTAGATCATGTCTCCCTCCTCCGTCAGCACCATGATGAAACCCGCCAGCGCCTGAGGATAGAATGTGTCCATGGGATCTTCGTCCTCCTCCTCCATCTTTTTCGGCCCATCCTCCTCCTCCTCATCTGCAGTAAAAACAGCATTACTACCAGCTTTAAAGTATAGTCTGTCTACTGTATGCTACAAACCTCAATTCCACTGAAGTTGGGACGCTGTGTAAAACATAAATCAAAACAATGATTTGCAAATCCTTTTCAATCTATATCCAACAACAAAGACGAGATATTTATTGTTCAGAATGAATTCAACTGAAACTTTATTGGGTTTTTTTGTAAATATTCACTCATTTTAAATTTGATTCTTGTAACACGTTCAAAAAAGCTGGAACGGGGCAAGAAAAGACGAGCAAGGACAGGGCGAGGTTCACCACTTTGTGAACAACTGTGTGGGCAAATAGTCCAACAGTTAAAGAATAATCTTTCTCAATGTACAATTGCAAGGAATTTATGGATTTCATCCTCTACAGTCCATAATATCGTCGAAAGATTCAGACAATCTGGAGACATTTCTGCATGCAAGCAATAAGGCTGAAAACCATCACTGAATGCCCATGATTTTCAATCCCTCAGGAGGCACTGCTTTAAAAACTGACTTCATCCTGTAATGGATATTTCGACATGGGCTCAGGAACTCCTCAGAAAATCATTGTCAGTTCACACAGCTCGTCGCTTCATCTACAAGTCCAAGTTAAAACTCTACCATGCAAAGTGAAAGCCTTATATCAACAACACCCAGAAACACCGCCGGTTACTCTGGGCTGGAGCTCATCTGAGATGGACTGATGCAAAGTGGGAAAGTGTTCTGTGGTCTGACAAATCCACATTTCAAGTTGATTTTGGAAATCATGGATGTTATGTCCTCTGGGCTAAAGAAAAGGACCATCCAGACTGTCATCAGTGCAAAGTTCAAAAGCCAGCATCTGTGATGGTATGGAGGTGTGTTAGTGCCCATAGCATGGGTAACCTGCACATCTGTGAAGACGCCATTAATGCTGAAAGGTCTGATGACACGATTTTGACATTTTTTAGCATGTTGTGTAAACCCAAAAGCCATTGTCGATGATCAATATAATATTTACAACCGCACCTGCATAAACTAGTTATCATCAAAAAACCGCAGCCACTGACTGGACTGTGGTGCCGCCCACCGAATGAAGGGTGGCACCCCCATGATGTAAGCGACAGAACGGACACCGGTGTTTTAATTTTAAGGCTATGCCTTTGCGTTGTGTCGCAGGCTTAGATAAACAGCAGGCGTGAAAGACCACATCACACGCTTCAGCTCCAACTGTCATAAGCCTCCTCGTGCGCTTTTACACAGGAGGAGCTGTGTAAAAGCTACTTTCTGTAGTGTACTACTTTCTGTGAGTGTAAAAGCTACTTTCTTCAGCATGCGATCACAGACCTACTTTCTGTGATCGCATGCTGACGCTCGCCGGTCCGGCCACGTCCCCTCTATCATTATCATCAGCTGATTAAAAATTCCGCTGATCATCTTTCCCGGTCCTCGCCCAGGTGCTTCGTATCATACCATCACCAGCAGTGCGTGTACTTCGCGGCCGTTTGCCAGTCACGCACTGCTGGTCCATAGTATTGTCATCTGGGCTGGTAGTCTGTCAGTATTCTCAGCACTCTCACGACGTGTTAGTCACTCCATGTTCGCCATGGTTCTCGTGCGTCCTTGAAGCGATGTTGGCTCTGGGGCGCACCTGTGGCTAACATGTCTCCTCTCATTCATTCTCTGGGCGATGCCGGCCCCCAAACGCCATCAGTAAGTGTGTCTGTGTTTTTTGTACGTCTTCACCTTTTTGAGAATTGTCTGTCTTTCTGTACTAAATGTGCTGTGGTGAACTCTGCACGTAAATCCTCGTTATTTCATCCTCCCTCTCCGTGCCCTGCGTAAGAGCGCACGGAGGGTCAAGATGAATGGATTTACGCGCAGGATTCACCAGATGATACATAATACATAAAGATAATACATAATAAACCCAATGCCTGAGCCACAGAGAAAACACTGCTATGATTTTATTGAAAAATCGGGTTTAAATAAATTATATTTATGAACAAGTAATTTGTTGCAATATCTGTAACAAAAGCATAACACTCGGTGTTCCCCTGCCATGTGTTTGTCGCTGCTGCTGTGCCGGCCATGCTCTGAGTCTGACTCGCTTGGCACAATGCCCGCTTGGCACGGCTCAAACCTATATGGTCTGATGCCCCCAGATTCTTCATTGTCATCCCATTCTTCGGAACTATAATTGTCTGAAGATTGGACAACACAAACCAATTCCAGACTACATGTGCTGGAACCATCATCAATGTTTTCTACCACTTCCATCCTGTGTGTACAATGGGCAGCCAAGTGCTGTGTTCTGTCAATGACGTTACAACATGGCCGGGGGGTTTTCCAGCCACTGACGCAATTGGTGACGAGGCACTCATGAAAACGTTGGATATTCGCGTGAAAAAAAAGTCTGTTTGACTTAGAACTGCACAGACCAACCTATTTCGTCATACTGTATTATGTGTTGAAAAATTAGATGAAGTCAAAAACGTGTCATCAGACCTTGAACCTTCAGCTTCTGAAGCAGTACACGCTGCCGTTCAAGCAATGTCTTTTTCAGGGACATCCCTGCTTATTTCAGCAAGACAATGCCAAGCCACATTCTACACGTGTTACAACAGCGTGGTTTCGTAGTAAAAGAGTGTAGGTACTGGACTGGCCTGCCTGCTGTCCAGACCAGTCTCCCACTGAAACTGTGTGAAGCATTATGAATCACAAAATATGATAAAGGAGATCCCGAACTGTTGAGCAACTGAAGTCATACATCAAGCAAAAATTGGAAAGAATTCCACCTACGAAGCTTCAACAATTAGCGTCCTCAGTTCCTAAACACTGAGTGTTGTTAAAAGGAACGGTGAGGTAACAGTGGTAAACATGACCCTGTCCCAGCTTTTTAGGACGTGTTGCAGGAATCAATTTCAAAATGAGTGAATATTTACAAAAAAAAAAAAAAAAAAAAAAAATTCAATAAAATTTATCCGTTTGAACATTAAGTATATTGCCTTTGTAGTGTATTTGATATAGGTTGAAAAGGATTTACAAATCACTGTATCCTGTTTTTATTTATGTTTTATGTCCCAACTTCACTGGAATTGAGGTTTGTACTTAAAATTACTTTTCACAGGTAATGTGAAAAGTATTATTCACAAATAATAAGACTATTTGTTCCATTGAAAACTAAAGAAAAAGGTTGACCCACACTTTTTTGGACTCCTGTAAGTGTAGCTCCATAAACACATTTCTGCTGAAACCTGATGATGATGATGTGAGTCCAACTAATCAAGCTGCCAAGAGTGACAACTTTTTAAATAGCAAATAAACAGATGTTGGTGGTATTATCATGTGCATTACTGACACTGTACCAATATTGCATTTTGCACATTTTTAAAAAGTCTAAACCAGAAAACCCAACATGATTCCAGCAAGTCTGCCACTTCTTACCAGCTCTGAGGAGCTGGTGCATGCGCAGGAAGCTGAGGGTCACTCTCATGATGGCAGCCTTGTCCAGGTGCGTGGAAACTCTGCGTGGGAGCGGCAGAGTGTGGGCAAGCTCATAGAAAACCTCCGTCTCCTGGCTCCGCCGGCTTCTGGCCGCATCGCGAGAACGCAACTTTCTTTGCTCCGAGCTGGTCCTGCAGGACGAAGGGAAAAAGGGCGGGAGGGAGAAAATGACTATAAAGGAACATCTTTATCTAAGGGTCCTTAAGAATTAACCCAAAAATAAATAATTCACTCATTTGTTGTAAAGGGGAAAGCAACTGACTATACAGATGACTTCCCCTACCTTGGAACTCAAATTACATCAATGGCCACAGTTACATGGGCAAAATTTCTTCAATCTGATTACAATTCAGATCAGAATTTTACTGTTTACATGGATCCTGAAAAAGCTGATCTGATTAGGACGTGCGTTTCCATGTGTCACACATTTGAACGGAATAAATCATTTTGGCATGCGCACATTGACATTTCGAAAATAGTAGAAGAAGAAGCAACTTCTGGTGTTAGCAAGCCCCGCTTCGTGTCGAAATTGACCTGTATTGTGTTATTCAAACTATACTTTTGCTTCTGCTGGTCTCCGTAATGAAGCTACAAGTACATACTTCTGCATATGACGAACAGAGGGAGACAGCAGGACGATACAGACCAGTTTTGTTTTACTCCCGCTATGTTTTCTGCTAGCTGCTGCTAAGGCGGAAATACGTCATGTCGACGTGTGGCTGGTGTACAGACATGCACAGTAAACATATTTTCTGCCCTACGTTCGGAATAAGTGTTTTCATGCGCACCATTCAGATAAACAATTGGCATAACCCACCCCTCTCAATCGGAATGAAATTTTGATCCGAATGAGCATGATTGGGTTAGAATATTCAGATTGCCGTGTTTACATGAAGCATTTTTATTCCGATCGGGCTTTTAATCCGGTTACTTGTGTCCATGTAAACATAGCCAATGATAAACAACATCAAGCGTAGGAAAGGCAAGACAAGGGCTGCTTTCTAGAAACAACCAACTATGGAGATCTAATACCCATTTTCATCTAAACATATCATCTACAAAACGGCAGTTCTCAACACTCTGCTGTATGGAATAGAGACCGCAGCATTAATGGACTAAGTAACCCAGATGTTGAACATGTTCCAGACCTCATACTTCCCTATCATCCTCGGATTCAAGATCTGACCATATAACAAACGAGGAAATCTACCAGCTTACCAAGCAGAGGCCACTCATCGAATATGTCTGTGAACAGTATCTTTGTTGGCTTTGTCATCAACTCCGCCACAGCCAAAGTGATATCATCCAACAGTTTGCTCTCTATGTAGCCTAGTCATCGAAATCTCGAGAGCCACACGACCCTGTACATGGTACATATGGTGAAAATACTCAACAGGAATTCACCTGGAGCCAGCTGAAGTCTGGCAAGCAGTCATAGATGGGGATAACTGAAGGAAATCGGTTATGGCAGTCTGCCGGATTTCAACTGGCTCCAGGTGCATTCCTGTTGAGCACTTTCTGTGCACATTTCTGCATTTACCGTTTGGATCCCTATTAGCTTCTACAAGAAAAAAAAAAATAACAAATGCAGTTGGTATTTCCCACAAAATTTGTGGCAATCCAATGCTGACCTCAAAGTACTACGAGGAACTTCTGTAAATTTGAGTTTTAGTGAAACCTTGTAGCTATGACATGGATTGCAGGGGTGCTTACTCCATTTATTTCTGAGTAGACATTAAAAACACCGGAGGTTTAGTAGAACCTGGCTTTTTAACCATGGTTTTGGAAGCTTAAATACAGCGTGGAGATCAAATGTAAACAGCAGAACTGCTGGAAGGAAAAAAAAATTTGGCCTAAGATGGATATATTAGTGTGTCACCACTGTCGAGACAATTCCATCTTTAACTTCTGTTTTGGGTTTTTTCCATTTTTCTTATCTAATTGCTTATATTTTTATTGGAAAGTTCTTTGAGTGTGTTTCTTGTATCAAAGGCAAATAAAATGTATTATTATTAATATACATATAAGACATTAACCAATAATTTAGCAAAATATAAGTAGAAAAGAAATGCTGTTGAAGTAGGTAGTAAATGACTTCACAAACAGTAACTTACAGGTTCCAGTTAAGGCATAAAGTTGGCTAACATACACTATATAACAGCTCTGAACAGTATTATTAGCAATAGCAATAAAATGAAGTGGTGGTTAACTGATCTAGCAACATAGCATGTATCTAAAACACTCGTTTTGTAAGGGCAGTGTATGAGATGTGGAACATTCACTATAAACAACAACGCTTTCAATGAGTTCTAGCTTATGGACCGACTGTGAGGAAAAAGGTGTGTATAAATCTTAACAACACAATCTAACACACTTCACTTGGGTGTAAGATGAAATTAAGTTTACTAAAGCTCGTCCACGCTCCATTTTGGTTCTTGTGAATGTTACTTTTCCAGTCAACATATTCAGAGCAACAACCCGAGAAATGTTCTGCTCTACTATCGAACAGCAGAAACTCTTTCAGTCTTTCAGTGACAGCAGCAACCACCATAAATGCCCCACAGCAGTGCGACTCAGTGATCTGTGAATAAGTCTGGGATTAGTGGGCCACATTTGGTGCCCTAATGAACTTAAGGAGCAGATCCTCTAGTTTCCTGAACTTTGGAAACACTTCAGGAGCAGATGTTTGAAATGCAACACAACCCTACAAACTAATACGTAATGCAGTCAAGCGTGGATTATGCGACGGCAGCTAAAAGCTTTTAGAGCACACATGTCAATGTCACACATGGCCGTCTAATACAGTGGGGTTCCTGGAATGTTCAGGCTTCTGTAGGCACCCATGAACAGCAACGGAAAATTGTTTGCAATTTTTTTGGACCAATTAAGAAGAGAAATTGCTAAATTTCCCATGGAAACCTGAACATTGCAGGGACCCCAGGTTGGGAGCCACTGCTCTGACAGACAAAACCTTTTCAAAACGTTGCAGATTTACGGTAGAAACAATTACATTCCTGTGAATTTCACCCCTTGTAAATTTGAGACATGCTGACCAACTTCATAAATTTTCAACTTTTCTCACTATTTGACAAATTTGTATTTTTTCTTCAAGGAAATTTCACACTGTTGTTGTCCCACCTCATAAGTTTGCAATTTTTATCTTAACTCCTGTAAATTTACTGTTTCTTCCCAATATGAATCTGTAATTTGTCCTCTCATTGGTTTTTTCCCCAACTTTTGCAAAGTTGCATTTGGTGATTTTACCCCCTTTTTTTTTTTTAAATTCTTGATTTTTTTTCCTCCCAAGTTAGTTAAATTTGCAATTTCCCCCATTTGAAAATCTACTTTTGTCTACTCTCTCACCTAAATACACAATATTTATCCCTCTTTCCTAAATTCACAACTTTTCCCCGCACTTGTATATTTGCAACAGTTTTCCCTGCATGGATGCTACAGTTTGTTAGACAACACAAAACTAAACCAACAGTCATATCGACTCCCTGGCCCATGGCCCTCAGAAGGGTTGAACTTTAAAGCCCTGCTTTAGAGTGGAGCAAATCCTCATGAAAGATCTCTGGGGATTTTTTTTTGCCTCTGTGACCAGAAACCTCAGCTCTACAGACACTCCTGGATATTTTCAGTGTGGTTTGCTGGAACATAACTGAGCTACAAACAGTGAAAAAAAATAAATAAGTCCAAAACTGAAGTGGAACAAAACGTTATTTGTCCGAGCCACACTGGGAAGACATCCAGTCAGTCCTCCCTCCCCCCACCGCCCGTCTCTTCTCCCTCCTGGCATTCAGCCGAGATGAAAACATGCTGACGGGACAAACGCTGAGCTTCACTCCTTCCTCAAGTCACACAACCGCTCAGTATTCAGGAGTTAGTATGAGTGTGAGTGTGTGTGTGTGTGTGTGTGTGGGGGGGGGGGGGGGGGTGGATACGCAACTCCGTCCAAAGTAGTCCAACCAAAGATCAACAGGATCCTTTACAGATGACCTCAGACAGCTAACTTCTTTTTAAATCCCCATGGGAGGACGTTAAAGAAAGTAATGCACTGCTTTACTGGAGGAAGGTTTGTTTCATGAAAGAGTGCTAACTCAGGAGAGAAAAACATCATGTTACTGATCCCAATTACAGATGAACGCATCACTAAAAAAAGGAAAAAAAAAACAACACTTTAATGAAGTGACTTTACCTGTGAAAAAAACAAAGCAATGGTCATGATTTTTAAAGTTATTTTCATCCGTTTTTAATATGTGACTGGTAGTTTGTGATGAGGCATAGATGCACTGGCAGTAATTCATGTGAAGGATGTCTGCAACCTTTAAACAACAAAAACTGACGAAGCCAAAACATACACGATCAAAACGATCCAAAAAAAGTCAAGATAAAGAAGGTCTGGTCGGTGAACATCAGCGCAAACTGCCAAGTTAAACTATTATTTCACCACAAGTACATACACAACCTTTAAATATTACAGGAAAGGTTGCCAGTGATTATATCTGATAAATGTCAACCATTACTGTCTGGTTAGACTGTGAGAAAAGAACTGTGTGGATGACAGACTTTAAACTAGAAAAGCACTGAGAGAGCGCATACCTCCGCCAAGACTCCTTCAGTCTGTCATGGATCACCTCCAAAATGTAATGGGTTTGTGTGTAGGCCTAGAGCCACTTGTGAAAATTGCATCAAAGTCTGTCCATTAGTTTTGGAGTATTGTGGGTGACACACTGTGAGAAGAGCCTTGGCTGAGGTATGCATTCCCAGATCATCACCAAAATGTAATGGGTTCCTCTGTAGGCCAAGAACCACCTGTGGTGAAAATTTCATCCAAATCCATCCAGTAGTTTTTGTGTAATCCTGCTGCACAAAAACAAACAAAGCCCTTGGTGGAGGTATGCACTCTCAGATCATCACCAAAATCTAATCATCTGTTCCCCGTGCCATTACACACCTTTCCTGAAAATTTCGTCAAAATCCGTTCATAACTTTTTGAGTTATGTTGGTAACAGACAGACAGACAGACAGACAGATGCCGGTAAAAACATTACCTCCTTGGCGGAGGTAATAAAGATGGCTGACATGGGAGCTCTCCAACAGTCAAGCTGGAGCAGCTTCATCGCCCTCTGGTGGCTGGCTGCAATAACATTAAAATGTAAAAAGCTCCTCAATTTATTTCTCAAAAAATGGTGCCCTCAGTTTTAATTAGTTATTTGATGTAATGGGATGAAATAGGGGCGTGGTCATGATTGGTCGAGTTTCTGATTGGTTGCTCTTGAGGGAGAACTGGATG
Organism: Pholidichthys leucotaenia; assembly: GCA_020510985.1. NCBI lineage: Eukaryota > Metazoa > Chordata > Actinopteri > Cichliformes > Pholidichthyidae > Pholidichthys > Pholidichthys leucotaenia. Next base: position 293,424,656 of record CM035847.1, read on the forward strand.
CTGTGACTCTGAAAAAGGGCAACATAGCAGCGCCCTAAATCCACAAGTAGAGCTTCACGTACGGACACTGGTTTTAATCAGGGCTGCACGATTTGATGACATACAAACACGTCAGTATACCATGTTACTGTCTCTCTGCTTTAGCCACGAGTTTCTCTTCACCTCCTCCATTGTCATGCTCACCACCTTCACGCACTACAAGTTTCTTCTACGTTAAGTTACAACTAGTTTCCTACAAATTTGCAGCATTTTTCCACATAAACCTGCTTCTTTTTCTAGTACATTTACAAGCTTTTTCTTCATAACTTTCCTTATTTTACTTGTAAATTTGCAACCTTTTTTTCCACAAAAATCTGTTAACTTCTCTTGTAAATTTGTGCTTGTTTTCCTTACATAAAAACTGCCCCTTTCTTTGTCACTGATATCATGATAATGCTAAAATGTCTATACTATAATCACACAGCCCTAGTTTCAATGACAGATTGAGGTCCAAAAGTGAAACAGCAGCCACAGTCACTCCACTCAAAGCTCTAGAGTCATTTAGGATGAACAAGTTATTTGTTTTCGTGATGTGGTGTGGGAGTGACTCAACACTGCACATACTGAACCAGTAACCCATTCAATCTGTCAAAACAAACAGAGTCAGTGTACTTGTTGCAGCATAACTGCTCAGTGCCGACAGATGAACTGCAAACACTCCAACATCTGGACTGAGTACTTCAGAACCAGAGGTGGAGGAAAGTCCCGAGTATGCACTGGATTTTTTTCCCCTCTGCTTAACTTCATCTCCATTTATTTCTTTCATTACACTAAACAGGAAATGTCCTTTTAATCCAACCATGCTTTTGCTGATATGAATATTTCCAAATATTTCCATATTTCAAACGATCAACAGCTGTTTGCTGATAAAATAAGTGAGAATATTTTCAGTGGGAATAATGAGGCACACGGATTATTTAGCAAATCATGTTGGACTTGCCTCACCTTTGACACAAGCACGAAGTGTGCGAAAAGTCAACAGTCTATTGCGACACACTCGACCACATGTGGTGGCTTTAATACAAACAGCAGCAATCAAACGCTCAGTCAGTCCGGGTACCGGGACCTCTCGCTGTCAAAGATGGTGTGCCCTCGTGCTGAGATGCATGGAAACACCACATTTCTAAAGTCCCATTGATAGCACTACAGACAACAGAGCTCCAAATAGAATATATTTCAGCATAGAGGGAGTCTGTTTGCTCACATTAATTCTTCAATAGTACACACCAATAACCGTAACCAGTCCTTCCAGGATTTCGCGATGTTGCGATCGGGTCAATTCACGCAAAATCAGCCAATGAGCGCAACTTTGCAACTTTATCCAATCACCGCAACTTTTCCTGCAGTTTTGGCCAAGCCTCGTCAACTTCCGCCAATTTCACCGATCAAATTTCAGCTGAGTGGCGCTGAAACGCTCAGTCTAACCAATCTAGTGCATCGCTACATCGCGTTCACTTCCGTGTTTACAGTAAGTATTAACGGAACGCTTCAGTAAAAAACAGTGTGTGATTAAAAAAACCCACTCACCCGCGAGGTTTCCAACACCGTCCCTTCCTCCCGTGTCCCCCAGCCTGCCGGTGGCCGTCTCTGTCCTGACCGCGTGGACAAAGTGCTGGGTTTATGTTGAAAAACGTCCGCCTGCCCCAAAAGCACCTCGTTGCGGGAGCGCACGTGACAAGAGACTCTATAAAATCACAAACAAACAAGCAAGTCTAACACTACAGTCAGTGTTTGATCATTTCATACATCTTTAGAGGTAAAATCATTACTACATCTTGTCAATGAGCTTTAAAACTGTGAATCTCTGGTCTGAACACGGACAAAGCCCCCCTCCCCCGTAAATGAGAGATGCGAGTCTGATGAGACGGGTTTGTGTGTGTGTGTGAAGATGTGCAGCAGATAGACAGACAGGTAGGAGTTAGGCATAGGAATATTGTCTGCATTTTTTTTCCGGAAAAACACAGACTCCAATAGACAATACTGACTAAGAGAATAAATTATTTATTTTTTCCTCTCCGCTCAGTACCGAGTGGTTGGGGACCGTAGGGGGTTTTCAAATGAAGGCGTTGCAAATAATTTCCACATCTCTACTCTTTAACATGCATTCAATGCAATTTAGCTGTTGTCATGGATATTGTGTTAAAGTCTGTATTTGCTGCTGCACAAAGGAGTTTTTCTTTATAGCAGAAGTTTCTGCTTAATTTACAAATCACTGTAATAGAAAATTTTTGACAATCCTCTGCTTTTCTTGTATTGTTAGATAGAATATCACTGTAGTAAGCTGGAAAAAACCATCTGCTTTAAAATTTGTGATTCTTCCCACAACTTTGAGTGCAAAAAAAAATCTCCAAACATTGCAACTTTAAAAAAAAAAAAAGCTCCCACGAATTCAGGCTTTTTGGGCCGCAACAATCATGAAAACATCCCGTGAAATCCTGGAGGGACTGGTAACAGCGAAGTTCTGTTATGACAACATCAGAGCTGCATGTAACTTTAAGTTACTGTAGATTTGTAGGGTTTGGTACTTGTGTTGTTAATTTCAGATTAGCAGGTTTATCCTCAAAAATGACAAAAAAAAAAATCCTGTAATTTTCCACTGCTCAGGGTCATGTGTTTATCTGCTCATAAGGAACTGGATGTACCGAAGACAGGAAACACTGGTTTGCTGTTTAAATAAACACAAGGTTCTCTCATGCAGACGAGTCATCGTTGCACAGCCTCTGCAGTTTCAGATGTATTCACGTGTTTGATGACGGCACAAAAACATCAAAACTCAGTAACAGTTAAGCTGAGATAATAACGGGCTGCATTATGTCTCACTGTGTGGCGCCTGTAAGAAAAACAAACACAACCTCACTTTTAAATGCAGGAAGCATCAACCCCTCCCCTCCCCCTAGAGAATGGCCTGCTCACACCAACTGCTGCTGACTGCATTTGGGAACCCTTCAGGGGGAGAACGAGGAGGAATGCGCTCCTCTTATTGCCTTTGAAAGGTTCACAGGGTGGGGGTCGTGGCGCCTGCAAGGGAAGGGGGGGGGGGGGGGGGTCAAGAAGTAACCGGCAGGAAGGAGGAGAAAACACATCAACAACATGACTTTTTTTTTTTTTTTTTTACCTTTATGGTTTGTTTTTTTTTGGATGCTGGGATAGGTTCCTGCCCCCCCACGACCCGAAAAGGATTAAGCGGAAGAAGATGGATGGATGGATGGTTTGTTTTTTCATTCATGAGTTGCAGGATAGTTTTACACCTTTGAGCTAATAAAATGATGTAAGAATGTGAGGAGGAAACCTGACACTGTTTGACCAGTGGACACACGAGAACAGGATTGGTCAAAACTGAAAAAACTGTGACGCAAACAGCTTTACATCTGGCTTCTGACGTGTGAGAATACTACTGAAGACTGCCATTTGAACACCCTGTCAACTCTGAATCAGATTTCAGTTAACAGCCAATCACTACGACATTTCTACATTTTTGCTGACTTAAACTAAAACACTGCAGCTGTTTATGACTTTTCAACTTAGGCCTGACAACAGTTTAAGGGTGTTTCACACCTAACACATTTGATCTGGACTTTCAGACTTTTCAGTTTAGTTTGGACCAAAAATTCAGCTGTGAAACTAGAGCTGGGTGATTAACCGAAATAAAACCGGAACCGACATTCAGGATCTAGAACTGACAGAAATCTTGCTCATGCCAGTCTGTTCAGGTAAGATGGATTCAATCAAGTCCCAGGAAATCCTGGGAGAAAATGTCATGCCGTCTGTGAAGAAGCTGAAACCTGGGCGTCATTGGACCTTCCAACAGGACAGTGATCCCAAGCATACCTCAAAGTTCACCAAGGTTTGGTTTCAGAAGAAGTCCTGGAAGATACAGGAGTGGTCATCACAGTCATCTGACTTGAACCCCGCTGAAAATCTCTGGTGGGATTTGAAAAAGGCAGTTGCAGAACACAAACCCAAGAATATTAGTGAACTGGAGGTCTTTGTCCATGAGGAATGGGCTAAGATTCCTCACAACACTGCCAGAAGCTGGTGTCTGGCTACGCATCACATGTGCAGGAGGTCATAACTGCAAAAGGGTGCGCTACTAAACACTGAAGATGCTTGTCATGAAGGGGTTGAATAATTTTGAAACTGCAGTAGTCATTAAAGGTAGCATTTTGTGTTGAATTTGGAAAAAACACTTATAACAGCTGTGTTGAGCTATTTAAACTGTTCTTGTTTGATTTGTTCATTTGTATGCTATTTCAGGCATTGCTTCCAATAAGCTGCAACTAGCACAGCAAGTGGTCGACTAATGCAAAGTACAACTTACCTTGTGTGAGTCATTACGTCGCAAATTCCAAAAATACAAATCAGATCTGAAATTCTCTGCAGGTAGAAGACAATCTAGCTCTACTGCTGTCAAAACTCCACCTGTCCTGGTTGAGTTTATAGCCCCACCAATAACAGCAATACTGCTGCTATGATCATCTGTTAAAGTCCCATAGAGCTGCTCTGCTTGCACAACAACAAGAAGGCAGTCAGTAGGGCAGGGAGGAGGAGCCTCGGAGAACACAGTGTCCTCGGACAGAGAACAAAGCCACAGTTTGGCGATCATTATTGTTCAACATGAGTGTCTGGGGTGATAAGTGCACCAAGCCCTGAGCGCAGGAGGATAAACTACTTAACTAGCAGTTTGCCTCAGTTCTGCATTCGCCAACACACCATTAGATGGTGCAGTGCGTGTGTGTGTGTGTGCTAAAATGCATAAGCTGTTACAGTGAGACCATGGCGTCCTCACAGAGGGGGGAGGGGGAGGAGGTGCACACATTTGGAGTGGCATGAGACTTTAGAGCTAAAGGAACAAATAACGTCACAAAGGGAAAAAAAGGAACCTGAGCGAATGCAGACGCCAGTGAGGACTACAGAGGATGGAGGGAAACATGAGGAAATGTACAGCAACGAACCTGATGACCCTGATGACTCACTACTGCATGTATACATACTGTATATACAGACCTGACATATGCAAAGACAGATATTTCATTTTAGCGATGTGGCGACAATAAACAAGAACATGTTGTCAAGAGTAAATATTGATATTACTGCAGTAAATACACAGAGGAAAGCCCTTATTTCCATTGTATTGTCTGCAAAATTCACAGGCAAGTAACTTAAGGGTTGTACCAGTGTGCTCCAAATCTTAAAGTGACACGCCGCCAAAAATCAAGTTTTTTTCTTGTTAACATTTCTGTAAGATGCCTTTTATGACTTACAAGACAGCTCAAGAGCAAAATCACTCAAATGTCTCATGTCTGTTTTTTTTTTTTGCTTTAAAGTTTCACTTAAGCCCCGCCCCCTGAAAAAAGGCAAGTTTGGACGGTTTGTTTTTGGTGACATAACTATGTATGATCTGTCACATCCATAGTGTTGAGCCAATCAGGACTCTGGCCTAACTGAAGTTATCCTCCAAGCTAGTTAGCATTTTTTAAAAAACTGCTTTGAAAACTTGACCCAAATTAAGGAGGTTTTACCATTAAACTGTTTTTAAGGGCCAATGCAGTTTCAGTCATTATCCTGCGCCCCCGTGCATACAACTGGGAATGTCCTTTGAGCGTCAAGTCTTTTTTATTACAGGATTTATTCTGATAGTAGTTTTAGCCACCATTAGCCTTGTGGGATGTGAGTGGGTCTACTAATCACAGGTCCTAGTGTTTGAAGGGGGGGGGGGGGTGAAAAGATTTTGACACGAAACTGTAGGACAATGAAAGGTTTTGTTTGTATAAAAAAGGGCATAAGCTACCATTTTAGACAATGTGTATTTTGAGTCCCTTTAGGAAAAGTACTCAAATTTCAGGCTAAAAGAATGACATTTAGGATATCTTTACCAGGGATGTGATTTGGGGTTGGGGAAATAATCTGAAAATTTAGCAGGGGGTCTGGGGGACAGAGTCCCCCAGCGGGGTCCGGGGCAGAGCCCCGGTGGGGGGAAAGGGGGGGCAAAGCCTCCCGAAGCTCCTGGGTTTTTATGATTTTTAAGTACCAGAACTGTGCTTAAATGACATAAAACAAACAGCTGAATGCCACTTATTACTGTATAATATTGACTTATGTTCCAAGAAGATAGCATTCCTAAAATATTCCAACAAGCATTATCCATCACATGCTTTAACACTTGATCAAATCAAAACCAGTTAATTTTATCTATTCCATAATAGAAATAAAATTCATTCATATCATTACTTTTTATAATTTCAGCATTCATTTCAGATCACCAGTTTCAATCTCCATTGAGTCTTGAGCAGTTCATTTTGCACAATCACTGATGTAGCCAAGTCTTAGAAATATTCAAAAGTTATGAGTCAATGTCCACTGTGCACTGTCCATTTCAAACTGTTTGGAATCATAAAAGTAATCTAACTAAATTGTTTTGCTATTTTTTTCTCCTCAACATCAATGTCAGAGCACTGCAGGAGTTTTTGGGGATGGTTAACTTTTATAACCGTTTTCTCCCCCGCGCAGCCCAGCTCATACAGCCATTGTACGCCACACTCAAGAAACAGAAACCGGCGGACAGAGTCGACTAGACTCCTGAGCAGGCGTTCTGAGGCTAAAACAGCTCTTGCAAATGCTGCACTACTGGCACACCCAGACCCGGCGGCTCGGATAGCGCTCATTACCGACGCCTTGGACAATGCCATAGGGGCCGTCGTGGAGCAATGCGTTGCCGGTTCTTGGCAGCCGCTCACCTTTTTTAGCAGGTCTTTGCACGACAGTGAGCGTAAATACAGCGTGTTCGACAGAGAGTTACTGGCTCTCCATTTGGCCATACGCCACTTCCAGTTCTGCCTGAAAGGGCGCACCTTCACTGCGTTTGTGGACCACAAGCCACTAACGTACTTTATCTTCCTGGAAGATAAAAAAAGCGGAATTCTGCGAATTAGCGGAAAAATCACATCCCGGTTTTACTGCTGTTAAATGTCAAAAAGGGTCAAATTTGACCTGAACAGTAAAATGTAGAATTTTGATTTATTCTATAACCCAGCGGTCCCCAACCTTTTTTGTACTAGGGACCAATTTCATGCATGAAAATTTTCCGCGGACCAGGTAGAGGTGCGGGGGTTCCAATGACAAAAACCTTTGTCAGTTCAGAGCATGTAATCTGAAACAATTACACTTTATATTAGGCAATCACAATGATTCTACAGCATAATATCAACTCACCATAATCAGTGGGAACCCTGGGCTTGTTTCCCTGCAAATAGATGATCCCATCTGGAGGTGATGGGAGACAGTGACACTCAAATTGTGTTCTGTATATCCAGTCTACTCCACAGTCTCATCTTGGTGGCTGTCACTGCAGAAAACCACGCCTCACAAAGATATGAGGTTGGAAACGGAAGAAGGTCTTTCAGGGCTTTTGTGGCGATATCTAGATATTCTGCTTTGACTTTAATCCAGAATGCAAAGAGGTCTGAAGTTGTCTCAAACATGGCTCGTAGGTCACCATCATTTGCAACCTCAAGCAATTGTTCCTCTTCAAGTAGAGATAGGGTTGATTCACCTGGCTTGTTCACAAATGGGTTACGGATCCATTTCTTTCCCATTCCAGGATCTTTTGTGATTGGGAAGTAATGTTCAAACTCTTTTGAAAGCTGCGACAGGTGGTCATGCACCAGCTGGGAGAATGAAAGTCCAACCTCAGTCTCTTCTTTAATCCCTGCTACTGTGTGAAACATGTCAAAAAAAACCCGTTCACTCTCCATCTCCATAATTCCAGTTTGGCTTTGAAAGCAGCAATCTTATCTGACAACTTGAAAACAGTTGTCATTTTCCCTTGAAGTGAGAGATTGAGTTCATTGAGCAGGTTAAAAATGTCACACAGGTAAGCCAGTTTCAAGATCTAATCAGTGTTGCAGAAAAACTCTGCCAGTGGTGACTGTTTTTCTAGAAGAAATCTCTGCAGGGGCTCTCGTAACTCAAAAACTCTAGCCAGTGATTTGCATCTGGAAAGCCAACTTCTGTGTACAAAAGAAGGCGTCTATGTTCTGCATCCATCTCTTCACAGAGCTGCTCAAACAGATGTGAATTAAGGGTATGTGCTTTGACGTGATTAATAACTTTAACCACAATCTGCAAAGCATTATTAAGCTCAGGTGACAGTTTTCGGCTTGCCAGCATTTCCCTATGGATGACACAGTGTGTAGACTCACATTCAAAAGCGACCTCCTTGAGGAGGAAAGCCGTCCAGTCATCGCAGCCGCTCTGCCCGTGCATACGCCGACACAAAATGACCAATTAAGTCTTCCCGATATGCAATCGTTCAAGGACTAGTTCGGCAGCTGTGGTGTTGGTTGGCAAAAATAGTGCACATAATAAATCCTCATGCACATTCTCTTGAAAAATATATTGCACAAAAATGAGCAATATTGCCTTGTCAACAGCAGTAGATTCATCCACCTGAATAGTGTACTATGGTGACTCATTTATCCTCTCTAATAACTGCACCTCATTGTCCTCCGCTATTTGATCAATTCTTCTTGTTATTGTGCTAGCCAAAAGAGGGACATTTGCTACCTTTTTCATGGCAGCCTCCCCAAAAAGTTCATTGCATATGTCTTTGGTAGCAGGGAGAATCAATTCTTCCTCAATAGTAAAGGACTTCTTAACTTTAGCAATGCAATCCGCAACTAAGAATGACGCCTTTAGTGCAGACACATTTGCTGAAGTGTTGGCCCTCAATAACTGTTTTTGTCTTTCATGTTCACGTTTTTTTCTTTCAAAAAATTCCAAGGGCTTGTCTTTTAAAGTGGAGTGTTTTGTCTCAATGTGCCGAAGCAATTTTGAGGGTTTCATGGCTTCATTAGCTAGTCGGTCACTGCAAATAAGCGACTTTCACGTCTCGGCTCACGCAAAGCATCATGGGAACGTGGCTACCAAACATGTTCTATCGATACACTTAATTTATGGAAAGTTCCTGATCTACGAGCATATTGTATGCGTAGGGGTCTTCCCGGTTGTACCTGCAAACGCAAGGATAAACTAGTTGCGCTTGTATTCACAGCCACGTTGCAGAAATTGGCCAAAACGGCCCCCCCATATGTACGTTGACATAGCAGATTTTTTGCTGTCAAAGGACCAAGCACCCTTACTTGCGAGACTCCGAAATGACAACAAAGAAGGTAAGCCAGTGGTTTGACAGCTCAACTTTGGTTTTGTCATTTTGAGTAAATTTCACTACAAGGCATAGCCTGCTTACTTAGATTTATAGGTCGATACTACTCTAGTTTAAGTACCACACGTTTTCAGTGATTTGCAATTTTATTTTATACCAGCCTACTTATCAATGGCCTTAATTAGATGTGTGTGTCGATCAAGCATCATTACCAATATACAAAGAACTATATCCTAGAGCCAGGCCTGCCTGTCCGTACCTACTACTTCAGGGTTTAGACTCATGTCAATTAGGCTAGAACTTGAACAATACACAACACTATTTAATTATGTTATAATGTAGACTTACTGCTTTAATCCAACAATTACGTCCGTCCGGATCCTTCAGCTCCGTGGGGAATGTATATAACGTGAATGGTGGAGGACATGGTGGTGGACTGCTCCTCCACATTGAAAGGAGTCAGTTGAGGTGGTATGGGCATCTGATTAGGATGCCTCCTGGACACCTCCCACTTGAGGTGTTTCGGGCACGTCCCACTGGGAGGAGACCCCGGGGCAGACCCAGGACTCGGTGGAGAGACTATGTCTCCCAGCTGGTCTGGGAACGCCTTGGTATCCTCTCTGGAGAGCTGGAGCAGGTGGCTGGGGAGAGGGAAGTCTGGGCTTCTCTGCTTGAACTGCTGCCTCCGCGACTCGGACCTCTGGAAAAGCGGTAGAAGATGGATGGATGGATGGTGGTGGACATGTGCACACGCTGGTCCCGAAGTTACACGCATGTATGCTGCAAGTTTGCTTTTTCCACCACTCTAGATGATACATGCCGTTCCACACTTCACTACGGCACAATGTGCACCTGGCATATTGCCGATTTAAAGCTTGAAGCAGACTTTAAACAGCAATTGTTCAGGTGTGACAGTACTGTCTCTATACAAAAACAAGGCGGCTACCGGAATGTTTGGTAGTGGTGAACTTTGAACTCACATAGTCCGCACATGTGCACTCATAATGCGAAAGTCGTTTATTACGCATAGCGGGTGTGAGGCCTCTGTGTCACCTGTTGCGATGACTTAGGTAGGAATCGTGGTATTTTCTTTTAAATGTAGCTTTCTTTTTGCAGGCAGTCTGTGACACTCCTGCAGCCCCATCGTTCGCTCGTTTCTTCCCGAAAAAAGCTTTCCAGTGAATTTTGTTTTGGGCTAATTTTTTTCAAGAGTTAGCTTGTGTCACTGATGTGTGAATGCCAGAGTCGAGAGCGGTTGTGAAGTGAGGGCGGAAACAGTTGTTTTTCAAAATAAAATCTCCGCAAGACTAATGGAAAAAAATAGCTTTAATATTAACCACAATCGTTTTTCTTTGCGGCCCAGGACCAAATGGTCCGGGGGCCGGGGGTTGGGGACCCCTGCTATAACCTACTGAAAACAACTCACTCAAATTCCAAGTCAAAATATCATCATTTAAAGCATTTATTTACAGAAAATGACAACTAGCTAAAACAACAAAAAAGATGTTGCTTTCAGATGCGCTTTTAGGTCAAATACCGGAGTGGTGGCTCAGCTGGTAGAGCATCCGCCCCACACCCGGGAGGCAGGGGTTCAAATCCCGGCCGGGTCATGCCAAAGACCATATAAAAGTGGAACTTCCTGCCGTCCAGCTTGGTGCTCAGCAATAACGGAATGGAGGAGGGAAATCTGTGGCGGCGCCTTGCATGGCAGCGGCCCTCTGATTCTACACTGGGGTGTGTGTGATTGACACTGTAGATAGGTAAAGCACAATCTCGTTCTACTGTACATGATTGGTTGTACGGTTGAATGACAATAAGGGTGATTTAATTTAATTTAATTTAAATAATGTAAAGAAAACAAGTTGATGATCATTGTTAAACACTAAAATACTTAAGTTTTAACTTGGGAAGAACTCAGAAATCTGGATTTGTGGAATAACTGATTATTATTCACAGCTTTCATGCATCTTACCACGCTTACATGATCACCTAATCAGTTCCTCCTTAAGTATACTGAGGTGTCTTGTATTAGGCTTCAACAGATACTCAAGCTGAATGGCTGCCACCCATGTAGATGTGTTCATTATTTTGGGAAGATTGTGCAGATTTCCAGAGCTGTATATTGCATTGTTTGGATGCTTCAAAAGCATTTTATTCAGTTATGTAAAATAACTGAATAAGCCTCTCAACTCAAGTACAAAACAACAAAAACAAGAAGCAGCCATCCCGTCCTTGCCAACATCGGTCCTACAATTGGCACATTCAACCAAAGTCGGCCTTGATTGGCTGGGAACACACTGTCCCTGAGCTCTGGAGCAGGACAGTGTTTCTTTTGGCGCACAAGTCCTGTCACGGCACGCACACATGCACCCTCCCACACACACACCAGAGCCCTAAACTCCTTAAATATTCAGTCACCAAACAGCAGCTGCTTTCCTTCCTTTTCCTGAAACTGCTGACAGTGTTGATGAACCTGAAGACCTCATAACCCACCCGGAACAGACGTCCTACAAACATTTACAAGACTTATAACAAATATTTTCAAAACTCAAGGCAATTTCTTCAAAATCCTTTTTTTGTTTATATTTTACTAAAAACAGAAAAATATTTAAACAATGTATGAAAATATGAAATAAACTAATTTTAAATTAGTATCTATAAAGAAGGGGGGGGGCGAGGGGGATGACTCGCCTATCACAGGGGCTGAGGTCGCCAAGGTGGTTAAAAATCTCCTTGGTGGCCGGGCCCCGGGGGTGGACGAGATTCGCCCCGAGTACCTCAAGGCCCTGGATGTTGTTGGGTTGTCATGGTTGACACGCCTCTGCAACATTGCGTGGAGGTCGGGGGCAGTGCCTTTGGCATGGCAAACCGGGGTGGTGGTTCCTCTCTTCAAAAAAGGGGACCGGAGGGTGTGCTCCAACTTTAGAGGGATCACACTCCTCAGCCTCCCTGGGAAGGTCTATGCCAAGGTACTGGAGAGGAGAGTCCGGCCGTTGGTCGAACCTCGGATTCAGGAGGAGCAATGTGGTTTTCGTCCTGGCCGTGGCACATCGGACCAGCTCTTTACCCTCTCGAGAATTCTTGAGGGTTCGTGGGAGTTTGCCCAACCAGTTTACATGTGTTTTGTGGACTTGGAGAAGGCATTTGACCGCGTCCCTCGTGGATTTTTGTGGGGGGTGCTTCGGGAGTATGGGGTATCGGGCTTGTTGTTACGAGCTATTCGGTCTCTGTACGACCGTTGTGAGAGTTTAGTTCGCATTGCCAACACTCGGTCGGAGTCATTCCCAGTGAGAGTTGGACTCCGCCAGGGCTGCCCTTTGTCACCGGTCCTGTTCATAATTTTTATGGACAGGATTTCTAGGCGCAGCCAGGGAATGGAGGGTGTCATGCTTGGTGACCACAGGATCTCATCTCTGTTGTTTGCAGATGATGTTGTCCTGTTGGCTTCATCCAGCAATGACCTACAGCTCTTGCTGGGACGGTTTGCCGCTGAGTGTGAAGCGGCTGGGATGAGAATCAGCACCTCCAAGTCCGAGTCCATGGTCCTCAGCCGGAAAAAGGTGGATTGTCCTCTCCGGGTTGGGGACAGGCTCCTGCCCCAAGTGGAGGAGTTTAAGTATCTTGGGGTCTTGTTCACGAGTGAGGGGAAAATGGAGCGAGAGATCGACAGACGGATTGGAGCAGCATCTGCAGTGATGCGGACGTTGTACCGGTCTGTTGTGGTGAAGAGGGAGCTTAGTTCTAAGGCAAAGCTGTCGATTTACCAGTCAATCTACGTTCCTACTCTCACCTATGGTCACGAGCTTTGGGTAATGACCGAAAGAACGAGATCGCGGATACAAGCGGCTGAAATGAGCTTTCTCCGTAGGATTGCTGGACTCACCCTCAGAGATAGGGTGAGGAGCTCAGTCATCCGGGAGAGGCTCAGAGTAGAACCGCTGCTCCTCCACATTGAAAGGAGTCAGTTGAGGTGGTATGGGCATCTGATTAGGATGCCTCCTGGACGCCTCCCACTTGAGGTGTTTCAGGCACGTCCCACTGGGAGGAGACCCCGGGGCAGACCCAGGACTCGGTGGAGAGACTATGTCTCCCAGCTAGTCTGGGAACGCCTTGGTATCCCCTCTGAAGAGCTGGAGCAGGTGGCTGGGGAGAGGGAAGTCTGGGCTTCTCTGCTTGAACTGCTGCCTCCGCGACCCGGACCTCCGGAAAAGCGGTAGAAGATGGATGGATGGATGGATCTATAAAGAAATTAATGTAGTATAAAAATACAATTTAATTTTAAGAATACAAATAAGGTAGGTGATTAAACTAGTGGTGTCAGGTGATTTAAAATTTTAGTCACAGTTCATCTTTTAGAACGTTACCTTAAGTTGGTAATTTTTCATGGTTGTCTTACTGTTATGAACATGGGAGCAGACAATTATGCTTGATTTCTTCACCTGCAAGTTTATTAAAGCTCTCAACAGATCCAAAATGACAAAAACTATCCAGGATATTCTCCAGAAAATCCTCAAAAGTACTACTGCATGTGCAAAAAAAAAAAAAACAACAGAATGGCGGGGCTCATACTCCATGTCCACTGGTCCGGATTTTCCAGAAAGGAAACCGCATAGCCTCTGAGACGGGGAAAACGGGCGTGTAGCGTAGTTCTCAGCTAGGCAGAGTCGAGCAATGCGGGAGGAAATACTGGAATAGTCATTATTAACCATGAGCAAATTGTTTTTAATAGTGTTGGTATATTTGTGATACAAAAGGCAACTTTGTTGTCGTCGCCGCCGGTTTTGGGTTCACCCAATCCAACAGACCCGAACAATGCATGTCAAATTTGACTACATGGTTCGTGAGCTTCGGCTGAATGAGCCCATGTTCCACTGCTCTCCGCGCCTCGTTCCTTTGCATGTTGTTTCTACATGATGGCAAGGACTGGTCATACAGTGGTACCTCTACTTACGAATTTAATTCGTTCCGGAAGTATTCTCGTAACGTGAAAAATTCGTAAGTAGAGGCGCGTTTTACATGTGAATGCCGTAATCCGTTCCAAGCCCCCAAAATTCGGGCATAAATTTTTTATAAATCGTAAAAACGCATCAAAACATGTAACAAATACATGTTACAATTAGATTACTGCACAATAAACATAAAATGAGAGTTTAAAATGAGAGAAAGAATAATAAAAGAGAATAATAAAAGAGAAAGAATAATAAAAATTATGTTCATTTACCCTTTAACTGCTATCGTCGTCGACGTCGTCACCTTTTGCCTTCTTTGGTTCATGTTCTGATCCAAGGACGTTTGCTTTTGTCGGCTTGTAAGTGCTTCGTTTTGTTTTAATACCGTGCTGATCGTTGATGTATTACGGCCATATTCTTTGGCGAGATCAACCAAACGCATAAAGTTTTGGAAAAAAAAAAAAACTTCGTGGCCAATGGGATACCAGGAAGATGATAGGCGATAGCCAATGGCAGAGCAGCTACAGGTATGTTTACGTTCGGTAAACTACGGAAGCTGCGAGGAGCGCGTACTTTTTTGCCTTTCGTATCCTGAAATTTTGTTCGTAACTAGAGGCAATATTTTCCCGTTGAGGCATCTCGTAACCTGAAAATTCCGTATGTAGAGACGTTCGTAAGTAGAGGTACCACTGTATAGTATTGGGTCACCTGAAACAGCAGTTATTAATTTCTCCTTCAAGTCTTCACAACAACAGGTAACATACAGATCTGCTTCTCTTTCCTTCCCCCTCTCCCCTCTCGTCTTCTCCTCCAGCTGGCTGTTTCACTGGATTGGTCGACGGGTCCGGTTGTGGGTGGTCTTCAGCTTTCTGCTGCTACAGGACAATATGGCGTCCTTGGTCTCCATATCTTCAAAACAAACCGGCGAAAAGTGTTTCTAACATCATTTTGTGCGAGAAATGGTAGGTTC
Organism: Pholidichthys leucotaenia; assembly: GCA_020510985.1. NCBI lineage: Eukaryota > Metazoa > Chordata > Actinopteri > Cichliformes > Pholidichthyidae > Pholidichthys > Pholidichthys leucotaenia. The sequence goes on from CM035847.1 coordinate 293,439,774, forward strand.
AGTTAATGAATCCGTCATTATTTGACATCAAAAACTGCTAGCTTAAAAGTTCAGGATGACAGTGCTGCCTCCCGTTCATGATCGTACGGAAAAAATCTTTACTGAGGGAGATCTTTATGCAAATGAGCTGTAGGGTACCCCCAGGCAACTCGGCACAACAAGTACGGTTTTCGACCGCTCCGCACCCAAATGCTTTCCGCTGCTTCAAATACACAATGAATGGGAAGCGGAAAAACAACGGAACCAGTGGGCACATAGCATCAGTAACATCACTGCAACGTTACTGACAATACTGACACAACTCGGCATACAACTCCACTCCCACAGCAAACATCCACTGCTTTAAACAGCTCAACACCAAACAATGGACCTCGTGTGTCACAACAGACACAATTTCCCTTTTAGTAGAAAAACTGTAAATATAAACAAGCAACTATCTAGCCACGAGTCATGTCACCAACCGCACTGCAAAAACAGGGCGTGGGAGTAAGTGGACATTACAAAGACAGCTTGAGAATTTTAGACTGCTACTCACCTGCCGACAGTTGGGACCCAAAACTATGAAGATGAAATAGGCGAATGTCTGTCCATGTCAGCCGCTACATCTGTAGCACATAGCTGTTTAAACTGCTAGCCAGCTAGCCTGCTTCCAAAAAAGAACAACACAACATCCAAGCGAAGTTTTGGAGGAGGCTGTGACAATTATCCAGGTGAGAGCTCCGAGAGATAATAGGGCTGCAACTAACGACCATTTCAATAGTCGACTAGTTGTCGACTATTGTAACGACTAGTCGACTAGTCATTAAGAATTGCACAAAAAAAAAAACAAGCTCTCTTATTTCTCTTTATTGCAAAAAACAAAATATTTCCTTTAAAAAAATTAAGCATTTGGTGAACAACAAGAACAAGCATTGCAATCAGCAATAAAATAAACATTTTTTCTTAAAGTGCATTTTGTGCATAACAAACAATGCATAACATTTAACATTTACTAAACAATTCTCTGGTCTAAGAGTGGCAAGATGCCAATGAATGAATGACAGGCCAGTCAGAGTTTGTTCATACTGAGGAAAGTCAGCATCTCCAGGTGGTCTCAAGTGAGGCTTGCTCTTTTCTGAAAGCAGACGTTCCCAGCTACAAAGATTGGCTCTGCTGGGGTTGATGTTGCAGGAATGCACAGAAGAGACCTTGCTAGCTTAGACAGAGTGGGAAAACGACCCTCATTTTCGCTCCACCATCTGAGAGGATCTCCTGATTTGGGTGTTGCTGGCTCTGCGAAGTATACTTGGAACTTCATTTCTGAGCATTTGGATCTTTTGTTCCTCTTCAGTATTTATGTCCTCCTCAAACTGTCCAAGTCAGAGAGAAGAAGGCTATCAAGTGCAGATTCCTCCCCTGGAACATTGAGCTTTTTCTCCTATCGAGTGGAGTCAGCCATGTATGGCTTGTTTGATAGCAAGGACTTCAATCATACCTTTCACCCGTGTGCCATCTTAAGCTTCTATAAATTTCAGTTTTCTGAACCGTCGGTCAATGGCAGCTGCAAGAACAAGTGGGGTGTCTCTCTCTCTCTCCTGAAATGGTGTTCAGACTCCCCCATCTCTTGTTATTTCTTTGTGAGACAAGCTCAGGAGCATTTGCTGCATAGACCTTTGCAGCCCTGTGACCAGCTGAGGTAGACATGAAGCAGTTGCATACTCTTGCCCACTGAGGAAGGCTGTCACACATTCAAAAGGCAGCAACCCTTGCAGACGCTCCTCAAGCAGCACCACTGATCTGGATTTAATCAAAGTAATGTTTGCCTCTGGGAGTTACCTGTGGATCAGATAGGGCTGCAGTGACTGGCCAGCCCTGCCTTTATATAAAGGTAAGTACATGCATAGTACTAAGTAAGTACAGGTTTTTACTTAGCACCTGATCGAGAGAAACGGATGTCATTTTAGAATTCAGCGATGCAAAATTGTCTTAAATCAGTTGAAAAAACAGACAACTTACAAAAAAATTATTTTTGTAACTCTGTGTTATCGCCACCTTTTCCGTCAGTTGCTTCGCCTTCCATGGCTCTTTGTGTTCAACCATGCGCTGTTTATTTACAACTAGTGCATACCTGTGCATGCCCGTAGAAACCAAGTGTAAGCAAGTATTTCTGCATGCCCGTAGAAAGCAGGTGTAAGCAAGGGTGTAAGCTTTGATCTTTGATTGTGTCAAAGCAAGTCCTATGATCTTTGATGATGTCATAGCGAGTCCTATAACCATGAGTGATGACTGTCTTTGATCTTTGATGTCATAGCGAGTGCTATGATCTTTGATGATGTCATATGCAAGTACTTCTGCATGCCTGTAGAAAGCAGGTGTAAGCAAGGGTTTAAGTTTTGATCTTTGATGATTTCATAGCGAGTCCTATGATCTTTGATGATGTCATAGCAAGTCCTATGACCGTGAGTGATGACTGCCTTTGATCCTTGATGATGTCGTAGCGAGTCCTATGATATCTGATGATGTCATAGTGACTCCTATGACGGCTGCATTTGATCTTTGATGTCATAGCGAGTCCTATGATCGTGACTGACACCTGCGTTTGATCTTTGATAATGTCATAGCAAGTCCTATGATCGTGAGCGATGCCTGCGTTTGATCTTTAATGTCATAGCAAGTCCTATGATCGTAAGTGACACTTGCGTTTGATCTTTGATGATGTCATAGCAAGTCCTATGATCGTGAGCGATGCCTGCCTTTGTTACATAGGAACATCATAGGACATTTCACACACAAGGGGTCGTTATACATAGGAACATCATAGGACATCATGCAGACATCATAGGCGGCCCTATGATCTTTGGCCGTGACACACTGACACACAGACAGAGATTTTGTGAATTTATAGAGCGGACACAGTCCAAGGACGGATAATTTTTTCACACTTAAGGAGTTGTTCAGAACTCCTTATACAAAGATATAGAGTGATGATAATCAAGTCAGTGGCGGTAATGCACCTGCAAGCTAGTTGCCAACTGCCAATCCAATCTAAAAGAAGAAGTCCTGCGTTTGAGTCTGTCAATATGCCCCGTAGGGAAAAACGTGACATGTAAGCCATTTCAAGCCTTTTTTAATTTAAATTTTGATGATCCTGACTAAGCTCTTTGAATTAAATTATGAATCATGATATTCTAGTTTATTGAGCTGACCTGGTAATTCATTTATTTTAGTTTTCAAATCCTTATAGACCAGAGAGAGTGAATTAATGGGTAAAAAATAAAATACTGAGGAGGAAAGTAAGTTTAAGTTGTGAGAAAATGAAAAAAAGGGTGGTACAGTGGTGTAGTGGTTAGCACTGTGGTAGCACAGCAACTCACCCTTGGCCATGGGATCCCTGGTTCAATCCCAGCCCCTGACCAACAGTGATGTGTGTGGAGTTTGCATGTTCTCCCCGTATCTGCGTGGGTTTACTCCAGGATTTCTCTAGTTTCCTCCCACAGGCCAAAAACATGCAGGTTAGGTTGATTGGAGACTCTAAAGTGGCCCGAGGTGTGAATGTGTGTGTGAATGGTTAAGGAATAGCGCCGTACCGTGGCTGCTTCATCCATCCAGGTGGATGCCCTCAATTTCCCCTCTGGGGATCAATAAAGTATACAAAATAAATTTAAAAAAAATCAAATGCGAGTATCAGAACAACTGTTCACAAAGGTGCAGTAAAGATAGGTACTCCAATTTATTTATGGTTAGCGTAGTAACAGCCAGGACAAACAGTACTTGGGTTGTGTGATCATCTCACATGCTGGGGAGGAGGTCAGCTGGTTTTAGAGGCAGTGCACTTTGGCCCACATGGTTAAGCATACATCCCCCACCCTCCAGATCTATACTGGGACAGGACCCAACCAGTCTGAACCCCCCCCCCCCCACCAACGTCAGAGCTTCAGTGTTTGTACTAATTTCATCATGTTATGGTTTAAAAAAATGTCTCAAAGCTGCAGGAACTCCCATCAGGTTTGGTGGGTGTGAAATCAACCCCGAAGGCTCGAATAATTCAAACAGGAAATGCAGGTTATTGAGGAAATACGGGCCATTAAAGAAAATCAAAACTGTTAGGAGTTCACTAGAACAAAGTCTACATTTTAACTTGTCCATTAAGTCCTGTTAACTTTAAACCAGAGCACCTAACATCGGAGGTGACGGGGACATTGACGTTAATGTGGTCTTTTTTTAACACGTGTTCCAATTTAATGTATTTTTCAAATAAATACACAAAGTTTTCCCCTAAACTTGCAACTTTTCTGGGAAAACTGGCATTTTTTATCATAAATTTGCCATTTTTGTGATTACATTTGAATCATTTTCTTATATATTTGCATTTTTCATCAAAATTTGACATTTTGGCAAACCAAATTGTCACTTTTTTCTTGCAAATTTGTTTAAAGTGAATATGTGAAAAGCAAAGGCCAGTGTAATGAACGAATAACCACATAATCCAATATTTTGGTGCAGCCCTAACCAGGTCTAGTGTTCTCAAACACATTTATGCTGTCATACAGTCATCCAAGATTCTGACTCGACTGCTGAATCGGATTTAAAATAAACGGGCCATAAAAACAAAGACCCCAACCATCAACAAGGTCAATATCAGCCAGTCTGCAGACAGAAATCCATACATGATGATAAGGTCATGCCAGATCCATGCAGAAAACCAACATGGCGTCAACAAAGGCGGCGGTGGGCTGCAAGTCAACTCAGTTCTGCGCCAGAATACTGTAAAAATCACGTCTTATTCCAGCACATGTTCACTTTAAATGAGATTATAGTCACTACAGAGATATATTGTAGATGTTTATGGAATGGAATAACATAATATTTAAGCATAAAACACCACTGCTCAGTGCATGGAAACGTTAAAAAATATATATAATTGCTATGAAATGCGCGTTTCGCTGAAACATTCAAATAATAAATACAAGTGAAATTATGGGGAACAGAACGTCCCCTGCTCGGCTACCTTCGTTTTTCACACTCGAGTCTGCCTTAATGGCCCCGGAGCTCCTGAGCGGAAAACTCACGGCAAAAAACACGACAAAAACACCGAATATTCACACAGGTTTCCCACGCCTGTCACACTGACGGAGTCTTACCGTTTCACCGTAACGACCCCGTCCTTCTTCTCCATGCTGAATTGATCCGGGCGCTGCGATTTGTCGTTTTGTTGTTTATCCCGTCTCGGAATACAACACAGTAAATACCGGAGCAGAAATCCTGCAACAGAACATGAAGTTGGTCGCTTCCGCTAGGCATATCAAAATAAAAGTCGTACTGTTACTTCGTAGTCGCATAGTGTGTGTGTGTGTGTGTGTGTGTGTGTGCGCGCGCGCGCGCGCGGGGGGGTATATTTAAAATGGTGAAGAGGGTATATTTTAGCCCAAGACTGAAACTGTTAACACTATTACAATAGGGGATTTGAGGGGGGGTGATGCCATCCCCACTGTTAGCAAAATGATCCCGTGACCCCTGCTACCTCCCTGTGTGCCCCCCCCCACTCCCCCATCACTAAAAAAGTGTAAGGATATGGGTAACCCCCACAACAGCCACGGACAAGCAGAGCGCTCAGCGGGAGCAGTTAACACAGCAGTGTGCTCTATGGACTGATAATATGTAGATGTGCCTTGTAACCTCTTTTGTCCTACAGCTCCGGAGCAGAGGCGAATTCCGGCCAGTAATCTCCCTATTGTTATGTGTGACACTCAAATGCAAACGTTCATGCTTCCTGCTCTGACTGTGATGCAAATGTCCCATGCCTTTCATGTATTGTCTGTAACTGGGTATAAAAACTGCATATGCTCTGTAGCTCACTCTCTCGCTGCTCATTGTTTCATGCCGCCACATTGGTGACCCCGAGAAAGCACATGCTTTGTGCAAAGCAACCTTCTGGTCTGGACAGCTACACTGGTGACCCGACGACAACGAACGCAGCATCCGGCGGTGATTCTCCGACGACAAGCGAACACAGCAGCCTGACGCAAATGATCTGCCCTCCCTTCTGCTACAGGGAGAACTCGACGCAGAGCCACCACCAGGCGAAACTCTCCGGAGATCACCCACGACCGGGAAAGCTGCAGAAAGCTTCATGGTGAGATCTGCACGCCTGAGATCTGCACATCCACACTGGGACCGGCCGCTCTCACAGCTCCTCCACACGAGAGCGCACGCACCTCGTCCTCTCTCCACGACGGCGACCTCCAGGGTCGACGGAGAACGCAGCGCGTGGACCTGAATGCATCATGACCCGGCACGAGCGATGACCAACAACCTGAACAGGGATGACCATCAGCGCCGACTGCGCTGATCTCCAGCAAGCTCCCTGACCCTGACTCGCCTCTACAGCGGACCTGCCATGCACCGAACCCCGCATGCACACAGGGGGGTTATGAGGACAGCGCACCACACACGGGACAATACCGGCTCCACACAGACCGCCATCGTCCTTCGCCGCTGCACGCAGAACCTTCAGGGCTGCTCACACACCTGAAGCACGCACGCAGCTCGCTCACAGGATTTTCTAATGGTCTCAGCCACGGCGCACAAGGTAATTCAGCCATCAGCTGTCCCCGAGGACTTTAGGACTGCGCGCGCACCTAAAGTCAACACGCCAAGTCCCACACTGCTGCAGCTCCTTTTTTTCCTCATGGCCGCGAGAGGAGTCAGAGACTAATATTTCTTCTTACAGCTGCTGTGGACCTCCGCACGTTCAACGGGACAGCCCCTCAACATTGCGGATCCACAGGCAATTTTTGCGCGGCCCAGACAATTTCGCCGTCCCGGGCCGGCGCTCGCTACCCCCACCCCCCCACCCCTCCACCGCCACCTGCAGCGAGCTTCCCCCGCAGCTTGCTCCCAAAGCCGGACTATCGAGGCCTCAGCTTCCCGCTGAGCCCTCTGGGGGGGAGTGTATGGGTAACCCCCACAACAGCCACGGACAAGCAGAGCGCTCAGCGGGAGCAATTAACACAGCAGTGTGATCTATGGACTGACAACAATATGCAGATGTGCCTTGTAACCTCTTTTGTCCTACAGCTCCAGAGCAGAGGCGAATTCCGGCCAGTAATCTCCCTATTGTTATGTGTGACACTCAAATGCAAATGTTCATGCTTCCTGCTCTGACTGTGATGCAAATGTCCCATGCCTTTCATGTATTGTCTGTAACTGGGTATAAAAACTGCATATGCTCTGTAGCTCACTCTCTCACTGCTCATCTGACTAGACGCATCCACTGTCTGCTAGGAGAGCCTCCGGGCTCGCTCTGGCGCGCATGCACGGCGCCGGAGTGAGTCTGTGATGGCGGTATGATTAATAAACTCCCTCAAAAACTCTCAGTTCGTCGCCTATTATCTCATGCCGCCACAAAGGATACTGTTTATATGGTCACTTTATTGTGAAGTGCAGTGTGGTGACATGAAGGCCCTGTCTTCTTCTCTTCTTCTTCTTCTTCTTTTAGATTTGATTGGCGGTTGGCAACCAGCTTACAGGTGCATTACTGCCAAGCTGAATATCACAACTCTGTCAGTCAAGGCACTGCCCTATATAGCAGGGCCAGCCGCCGTGGCATGGCCTCTTTACGCTGGATGCCCACACCAGGTGCCTGCCGTGTACTACCATACTATTTGTACATAGTTCTTTAATAAAGCTGTGTTTGACGCTGTAGGATAGGAATAGCATATAATATATTAGTATGGCGGTGCCCTAGGCTGGGAGGGGTGAGGCTCCACCTATAGGAGGCAGCGCCACCTGTACTATAAAATCCTGGAGCAGGAGACCTCTGGTCTCCAAGGTAGGGTCTCCTTATATGTGTTATAGTTCTTGTCTAATAAACATTATAAACGTCACCTCGCCTCCTCATTATTTGGGACATAACAGACGCTAACACCATCTCCGCTTCATTCATCATCAGGTTTGCATACATATCATTTGGCAACTGAGGATTAACGTATGGAGGCGTGCATTATACCACTCCGTACCTTCCTCGAGCTCCCGGGCGAACCACTGGTGCCATGGCCACATTGGTTGAAGGCCTATCAAATGTACATTACGGTGCTGGACCTCGGGAAGCTCGACAAGGTGAGGGCATGGGCGCTTCTTGTCCGCAACCTGGGTATTGAAGGCCAGAGGGTCCTACGGACGCTTGGCGCGTCGGACTCATACGAGGACGCTGTGGAGCTGCTAGCTAAACGTTTCTCCACCCCAGACAGAGTGTGACTGTTTGGAGAATTTGTTTTCACCAGAGACACTAGCATGTAGGTGAGCCTATCTGCCAGTATGTCATTGATTTGAAGCAGCTAGCTAGCGAGTGTCGTTTTGGGCAGCTTGAAGACGAGATGGTACGCAACCAACTAGCAGAGCACATGTGCAATGCTGAGCTACATGCTAGGCTATTAATGGTGCCTAGTGACTTGACAATAGTGTTATGTCCATAACCAGTACTATAATAATGAAACTGAAGATGCAGTCGAACGGAACTTTATTGAACAGACTCACACAACTCTAAGGCGCTTCCGTCAAGGCAGAGGTGCCGGTCAAAAAGAGACCGTGCCTCTTCCGGGTAGGCCTTTTATACTCTGGGTGGTGGCGGAACTGGAAAGGTGTAGCTGTCACCCATAGCACACAATAATAATAATAATAATAATAATAATAATAATAATAATAATAATAATTAATATATTGTGGTGCACATATGTAGTTTCACGGGCTCACATGTATATGACTGTTCATATGCTCTCATGTACAGTATATTCCTGTGTGCTTGCTTTGGCTTCACGTCTGAAGAGGAACAAAAGGTCTGGACCTCCTAGGGCAGGGGTGTCCAACCATGTGCCATGGAGGGCCAAGACCCTGCAGGTTTTACCTCCAACCAGTGTCTTCAACAGCAGATTTCTGTGAACTTCTTCCCACTGATTGCTGATAAGTGAAAACACCTGCTGAAGAGACTGGGTAGAAGAGAAAACCTGCAGGGTCTTGGCTCTCCATGGCACATGGTTGGACACCCCTGTCCTAGGGAGATGAGGAGGATGTGAGTGTTGACCTTTTGATATGCAAAGAGATGGACATGAAGGATTTCCTGACCACCAAGGTTTGGGGGGAAGAGATAGGAACTGCAGGGGGGATGCATTGTGTTTGGGATTTAAAGACAATGGGATTTTGTGCTTTGATGTCAGGGGTATAAGACTGGCAGAGGTTGGGGGTTCTGCTTCTTTTCTGATTTGTATGTTGGAGAGTGTGTTGAGAATAAAATGGAACTTGAGAAATAACTCAGCCTCATCCTTTCCAACATACAAATCAGAAAAGAAGCAGAACCCCCAACCTCTGCCAGTCTTATACCCCTGACATCAAAGCACAAAATCCCATTGTCTTTAAATCCCAAACACAAGTGTGGAGATGTGTGGAAAGGATGAGGCTGAGTTATTTCTCAAGTTCCATTTGCCAGCCGGTCAGCGTAGGAAGGTGTGATGAAACTCAGCTGGGAGCCTGTGTCCACGAGGAAGTGCCTCCCCAACTGCGCGTCCCTCAGGTAGAGCAGCTTGTTCTCTTCACCGAGAGCCGCAGCTACTACCGACTCCCGGTCTTGGCGTTTCCCGAGTGCTTGAACTGGCACGGAGGAATGCACTTGCGTGCCCTCTCGGAGAAACGGCGATGGTAAAAGCAAAGGACGTCGTCCGCTCCGCGTCTCCTGGCCTCCGCCGCTGCTGTCGTCGGTGAGTCTGGTGCTGCAGCCTCTGGCCCCCTGCCATCTCCGGATGTTGCGTCCAGCTCCGCTGCTGCGGTCGTGGCCGTGTGTCGCCTATGGGCGTCGACGAGTCGCTGCGCCTCCTGGCCCAGCTCATGGTAGTCTCGGTGGGCCAGCAGCTGTGAGCTGGCCAGGGTAACTCTCACCGCTGACGGTAGTGTCCTGATGAAAAGGTGGGCAAAGATAAAACCATCATCTTCGGAGTCTCTCAAACTCAGCATCTTCGCCATCAGGTCTGCAGGTCTGTCGACCTCGCCCTCAGTCAACGCCAGGAGCCTCTCTGCTCACTCTCCCAGCGAGGGGGTGAAAAAACAGATGAGAGCAGCCTTCAATGCACCATACTTGTCGTTGTCTGGCGGGTGGTTAATCAGGCTCTCTACTCGCTGGGCTGTGTGGCTGTCCAGCTTTGCAACCACATGGTAGAATTTCGTGGCGTCTGCCGAAACCCTCCGAAGATGGAACTGTGCCTCGACTGCGTTAAACCAGGAGCGCTGGCTATGCTGCCAGAAATCAGGTAGCTGGACTGTGGTAGCTGCATTAGCCTGGCTGGCTCCTGATGAGTCCGGTGCAGGAGAATCGTCACCGGCCATAATACGTCTTAAGGTCACCAGTGTGGAGATGTGTGGAAAGGATGAGGCTGAGTTATTTCTCAAGTTCCGTTTTATTCTCAACACACTCTCCAACATACAAATCAGAAAAGAAGCAGAACCCCCAACCTCTGCCAGTCTTATACCCCTGACATCAAAGCACAAAATCCCATTGTCTTTAAATCCCAAACACAATGCATCCCCCCTGCAGTTCCTATCTCTTCCCCCCAAACCTTGGTGGTCAAGAAATCCTTCATGTCCATCTCTTTGCATATCAAAAGGTCAACACTCACATCCTCCTCATCTCCCTAGGAGGTCCAGACCTTTTGTTCCTCTTCAGACGTGAAGCCAAAGTAAGCACACAGGAATATACTGTACATGAGAGCATATGAACAGTCATATACATGTGAGCCCGTGAAACTACATATGTGCACCACAACATTACATTTTCCCCCATAGAAAAGTTCAAGACACACACCATTAGGCCCATCCATATTTAACCCGAATCACACACTAACAGTAAATACAATAACAGGGCCTATCCATGCACACAAATAACGAAAACTAGAGGGGGACAGGTGGACTACTGTCCCACCTCCACACGGCCAGATGGGTTATTCTGCCGTCTCTATCATAAAACAGTCCATAGGACAAGGTAAGTTGCCGTGTTCCTAATGTAAAACGTGAAAAATAATCCCAAAACATATGTACAATCAGAACCTTTCAAAACACTCCATAAACGGTCAGTATGTACATCCACACCCCACTGTGCCAGCCCCCCACCCCATTACCCTCACCCCACAACTCGGGCAAATTACACATCACACATACCATTAAATGCAGCAGTATACAGAGTGTTGTTACCTCCGCCAAAGGGGGAGGTTATGTGATCATCGGCGTTGGTTTGTCTGTTTGTTTGTCTGATTGTCTGTTTGTTAGCAAGATAACTCAAAAAGTTATGGACGGATTTTCATGACATTTTCACAGATCGTCAGAAATGGGGTATCCTACAGATGATTAGATTTTGGTGGTGATCCGGATCACCGTCCACAAGAAAACCGCCATTACGCAAAATGCCATTTTCGTGAATAACTACTGAACCACTAATCCTATCATTGTGAATCCAATTGCTAGTCATATGTTTTCATGGTCAAGGAATCTGAAAACGTACACACAAACACTGTATGGGGGGAACTGTGGTGCTAAACCGCCATTACGGAAAATGCCATTTTCGTCAATAACTACTGAACCACTAATCCTATCATTGTCAATCCAGTTGCTTGTCATATGTTTTCATGGTCAAGGAATCTGAAAACGTACACACAAACACTGTATGGGGGGAACTGTGGCTGCCATTACGGAAAATGCCATTTTCGTGAATAACTACTGAACTACTAATCCTATCATTGTCAATACAATTGCTAGTGTGGGGAGCGTGAAATAACAAGGCTGAATTATTTCTTAATTCAGGTTTTATTGTTGCGATCACATCCCCAGCTATCTCTCAAGAACAGAAGAGAGAGAGCTGAGTCAAAACCTTCTTATTTATACATCTCACAACAAAGGAAGAATCACATATCACCGTCAAAACCCCCTATTGACAATAACTCTCCCTCCGCGTCCTTCAGTCCTCCGCCTGGCCCCCAAAAGCCGAAGGTCTGCCCCGGGAAACTCCTGTTGCAGGGGTTGTGGGTCTGCGACGCACCAACATAAGGTGAAGGAATGCCCGGCAAGAGAAAAACGTGGTAGATGTAGACGCTTGAATCACTATGCCAGGGTGTACCGTTTGTCTTACCTGGGGAACCCACAGGAGAAATTGCCCCGCCCACCCCCCGCAGACACTGGGAGCGAATGGTACAAAGAGCTAACGGACACCCTTGCTTTCAAGTCGGCCAGTTCTCACTCAGTGTCAATACCCATGCCGATGAGCAACACCATGCTAGCCCCAGATGCCTCTGGTACTTGGCCGCAGTTGGGTGTGGGGTCTGCAGCTACAACGGTGAACACTACAATGTTTATAGAAGAGGACAGGGCCAGACCGACGAGCATGGAGTTACCACATGCTCAGCAGCAGCTCATCAGGCCGAGTAAGATTCCTCTTCGGGTTATGGACTTGGTTCGGGTTCGGGGTGATGAACTACCATGGCGAAGATGAGCCAGACAACAGCCAGTGAAACATCAAGCATGTCTGGGGATAGTGGTGAAGTTGGGAGTGGTGTGCTTCCGGTTGTTCGATGGCTCGATGAGGCATGCCAACCAGCTACGGCGTGTCCAGGAGGACGCTCCAGGTGGCGAGGCTGGACGGGAGTCAGTGATGGCGGTGTGGGATCCGGACTCCGTCGACCAGAAGATCAGCCATCGCTCCGGGGGCCTGCTGCCTCCAGGGGCGTGCCTGCTGAGGGGCTGCCTTGGGTCCCCCATGCCAGTTCCACCTTTCCCACCCAAGTAACTGTGCAGTAGCACTTTGTTTATGATTCTGATCTTATGTGTTTTATTGTGTGTAGTATAGGAGCATGGCAGATATTTTTAGTTTGAATAAAGACTTTTTAGTTTAATTTGGTGGCAGAGTAAATCCACCATGCTGTGCGGGCTGTGTGGCAGTCCACCCACCAGCCCTATTTTAGTTTGTTTTGTGTGAGTGTGTTAGGCCAGTTAAGTACATTAGTTTTCATTATTTTAGAGTGTGATTTGGGTTCCAAACTGGGGTGGTTTGGGACTTTCTAAAGGGGAGAGGAAATGTTATATGGGCACTTTATTGTGAAGTGCAGTGTGATGACGTGGACTCCCAGTCACGTCATCACACTAGTAGTTACTACATGTACTCAAGTACTCAAGCTTTTTATTTAAAACAATTGTATTTTCATGACTCGTGTGGAGTTTGTACGACTAACAATTCTATAAGAGGAAAATGTCACAAACTGGTGCACATAGAATCTACAAGAAAAATGATGAAAATTTATGAGAAATAAGTTGCAAATTTGTTAGAGAAAAGTGTAAAATTTATCATATCATATTGAGTATTGCTGAGTATAGGTCCAAGGACCTCTACTGTCAGTCTTAAAAAATATATAGTCCTTCTGCCATAACAGTGTCCAGCTCATCATCAGGGTCCAACACTGCTTCTCTAGGGTTAAAAGGTTCCTCAGAGTTGAAGTATATTGACGTCTTCCTCCAGTATTTATCCATCCTGCTCTTAAAACTATTGGCACTTGGAGCATTTATAACATAATTAGGAAGTTTATTTCATATATCTGCAGATGGCACAGTAAATGCATTCTGCCTTAAACGAGTCCTTGGTCTGATCTGTTATGTCCATAACTTACGTTATCAAGAATCAGGCTGGAGGTGCAGTTGAACATAACTTTATTAAATGAACCACAGTGATACAGGTGCTGCGTATAGACAAAGGGTCAACAGCGAAAGAGACAGGGTCTCTTCCGCCTCAGCCCTTTATGCCCCAGAGTGACGGCGGAACTGGAAAGGCGGGGCCATCACTCCCTCTACACCCAGGTACACCGAGTACCATATTTGATGCATTACATTTTCCCTCCCCTGTAGAAAAATGCAAAACACACAAATTAGGCCCTCCCAAATTTAGACCCGACTCACACTCTAATAATAATAACACACACACACACACACACACACACACACACACACACACATACAGTATATATATATATATATATATATATATAGAGAGAGAGAGAGAGAGAGAGAGAGAGGCCTATCCATTCATACAACATACAGTGGGGCAAAAAAGTATTTAGTCAGCCACCAATTGTGCAAGTTCTCCCACTTAAAAGATGAGAGAGGTCTCCAATCTTCATCATAGGTACACCTCAACGATGAGAGACAAAATGAAAAAAAAAAAAAATCCAGAAAATCACATTGAAGGATTTTTGATGAATTAATTGGTAAATTCCTCTGAAAATAAGTATTTGGTCACCTACAAACAAGCAAGATTTCTGGCTCTCACAGACCTGTAACTTCTTCTTTAAGAGGCTCCTCTGTCCTCCACTCGTTACCTGTATTAATGGCACCTGTTTGAACTCATTATCAGTATAAAAGACACCTGTCCACAACGTCAAACAGTCAGACTCCAAACTCCACTATGGCCAAGACCAAAGAGCTGTCAAAGGACACCAGAAACAAAATTGTAGACCTGCACCAGGCTGGAAAGACTGAATCTGCAATAGGTAAGCAGCTTGGTGTGAAGAAATCAACTGTGGGAGCAATTATTAGAAAATGGAAGACATACAAGACAACTGATAATCTCCCTCGATCTGAAGCTCCACGTAAGATCTCACCCCGTGGGGTCAAAATGATCACGAGAATGGTGAGCAAAAATCCCAGAACCACACTGGGGGACCTAGTGAATGACCTGCAGAGAGCTGGGACCAAAGTAACAAAGGCTACATCAGTAACACACTATGCTGCCAGGGACTCAAATCCTGCAGTGCCAGACGTGTCCCCCTGCTTAAGCCAGTACATGTCCAGGCCCGTCTGAAGTTTGCTAGAGAGCATTTGGATGATCCAGAAGAGGATTGGGAGAATGTCATATGGTCAGATGAAACCAAAATAGAACTTTTTGGTAAAAACTCAACTTGTCGTGTTTGGAGGAGAAAGAACACCATACCTACTGTGAAGCATGTGGGTAGAAACATTATACTTTGGGGCTGTTTTTCTGCAAAGGGACCAGGACGACTGATCCGTGTAAAGGAAAGAATGAATGGGGCCATGTATCGTGAGATTTTGAGTGAAAACCTCCTTCCACCAGCAAGGGCATTGAAGATGAAACGTGGCTGGGTCTTTCAGCATGACAATGATCCCAAACACACTGCCCGGACAATGAAGGAGTGGCTTCGTAAGAAGCATTTCAAGGTCCTGGAGTGGCCTAGCCAGTCTCCAGATCTCAACCCCATAGAAAATCTTTGGAGGGATTTGAAAGACCGTGTTGCCCAGCGACAGCCCCAAAACATCACTGCTCAAGAGGAGATCTGCATGGAGGAATGGGCCAAAATACCAGCAACAGTGTGTGAAAACCTTGTGAAGACTTACAGAAAACGTTTGACCTCTGTCATTGCCAACAAAGGGTATATAACAAAGTATTGAGATGAACTTTTGTTATTGACCAAATACTTATTTTACCGAGGAATTTACCAATTAATTCATTAAAAATCCTTCAATGTGATTTTCTGGATTTTTTTTTTCTCATTTTGTCTCTCATAGTTGAGGTATACCTATGATGAAAATTGGAGACTTCTCTCATCTTTTAAGTGGGAGAACTTGCACAATTGGTGGCTGACTAAATACTTTTTTTCCCCACTGTAACCAAACTAGAGGGGGCGAGGTAGACCGCTGACCCACCTCTACATGGCTAGATGGGTTACTCTGTCATCTTTGATCCTTTAAAGTCCACAAAATAAATTCAGTCGTGTTCCTAGCAAGTAAAATAATCCCAGAACAATTCTATATGTATAACCAAACTCTCATAACACTACAACGAAACAACAGTTAATATGTTCATCTACGACCCATTGTTAGCCCCCACCCCAACACACCCACCCCATAACTTGGGCACCACACACAATCACATTCAAGTAAACAAAGTGTTTTTTTTGTAAAACAGGGCAATAATACAATGAGTGCATGTAGAACATATTAACAATGTGACTTCTGGGCAATAAAACATATTAACATATCCATCACCTCATGTTAATAGTCACCCCACAGTCACCTTACAGTCCCGATGGAAGACCCACCCCATGGATTTCCGTGTGGCGGATCCCTCCCAGAGCGTCTTCACCTCTTCACCTCTGGGGATGAGCTACGTCGGCGCCTCCTCTCGTCCACACGCCGCAGCTCGTTGGGGTGTCTCCACGAGTCATCTGACAGTCTAAGATAGCCGTCCTCCCGGGCAGCCACCACCCACAGCGACCCCTGGTCATCCTGTCGTTTTCTCTTCTCGTGGACCCCCCTCAGCCAAGCCTCCTCCCTGGGCCAAACCTCATCATCAACCCGTAGAGAAGCTTGACTCGGCTTCAAATGTCCATTGTGTTTCAACCGGGCTTCTTTTTTGGGTCGAACCGTTCCACCGACCTGTTTTGTGGCTCGCCTCGGCCTCCAGTGTTGCTGGTTGGCACATCGTTTTACCATGCCAGCCGGTCCTGCCCTGCTCACTTTCATTTTAAACGTGGGCAAAGCCACTGCAGCTCCTTGCTTCTCGGTAAGATCAGGCCGAACTCTGGAAGTAGAGGGGGCTGTCATTCTGGCTCCATCTGCCATCACGGGTGTTCCACCGTGCCGTCCAGTTCCCACATCCAGGGTAACGGACACTGGCGCCAGAACCCTCCCGCAATGGTGCTTTACGGCACTGGTCCTGGTCATCTCCCAGAATACTAGGCCAGTTATTGTCCCAAGCTGCATCGTCATCCACGTATGGAACCGGTTGGTCCCACAAGCCACAGCCCGACCATTCTTTTCCAACGCCACTGGTGATCGTGAATCCCAGGCCGTAGAACATATC
Source organism: Pholidichthys leucotaenia (assembly GCA_020510985.1). Classification (NCBI taxonomy): domain Eukaryota; kingdom Metazoa; phylum Chordata; class Actinopteri; order Cichliformes; family Pholidichthyidae; genus Pholidichthys; species Pholidichthys leucotaenia. Next base: position 293,456,650 of record CM035847.1, read on the forward strand.
ACATCCCATTATGTTCGAGCCACTGGTGGTTATCACGAATTGGACGTTGGACATCATTGTCGACTTGTACTTCGCCGTCAGCTCCAGCGAACCCACGATGGCTAGCTTGTTTCTTCCATAGCCAAAGTATGACGGCAACAGTCTCCTCACGCAGTAATATGGGAACAGACTCCTCACAGTGGGCCAGTTCAACACAGAAGCTGCCGCTCCCATGTCCACTAACAACGGTACTTCCACGCCGTCCAGCAAAACGTTGCAGTAAATCCGCCCATCTGTGCTCGGGGAGGCAGTATGAACAACCATAGGAGTTGAGGCGGGGGCATCTGCTCCACGTCTTCAGTCCACTCACTCAAAATTCTTGCAGGCCCTGGTGAAATGATGCAGAAGACCACACTTGCCACAGTGTTTGCCTTTCGTCGGACACTCTCTTGCCTTATACTGGTGCCTGGTGGACCCACAGCAATAACATCTTGGCATATCCAGGGTGGACCTAATTTTTATAGCTGCAGCGTATTCTTCTTCATCCATGCTGTCCTCTCTATCCGAGTCCACAGCCAACGCCTTCAGCATGCCCCAACGTGTTTCCCTCACCAAGGTCCTCCGACAGTTTTTTAGCTGCTTCAAATTGTTGTGCTATCTCAACTGCTGTGGTTGATGTCAGTTTGCCCGAGTAAGTCAGGAGCCTCGACCGTGCCGCAGAACAAAGTGTGTGCTCCGCCAGTTCATCATGGACCATCTCTTCTTCAAAGGCTCCAAATTGGCACTCCCCCGCCCGCTGACACAGGTCTGCAACGTAACTCTGCACCGACTCTCCAGTCCGCTGGCAGTGCTGCCAAAACCTGATCCTCCGGACTGTGATGTTTTCCGGAGCGCACCATTAGCCCCACCAAAGCTATCACACTCTCCCAATGTGCTAAGGATCGGTTGGCCCTTCATGCCAAGACTACGGACCAAAATAGCTCTTGCAAGCAGTTTCTCTAGCTCACCGAGGTTCAGGGCCACCAAGTAATTTTGAAAAGCCGCATACCATCTCACCCAGGGGACAGGCGGCTCGCCCGGAACCTCCAGAAACGGTCAAAAACCAGAAACAGCTCCTTCCATACCTTTATTCTCGTCACCAAATGTTATGCCCATAACTTGCGTTATCAAGAATCAGGCTGGAGGTGCAGTTGAACGTAACTTTATTAAATGAACCACAGCGATACAGGTGCTCCGTATAGACAAAGGGTCGACGGCAAAAGAGACAGGGTCTCTTCCGCCTCAGCCCTTTATACCTCAGAGTGACGGCGGAACTGGAAAGGCGGGGCCGTTACCCCCACTACACTCAGGTACACCCAGTACCATATTTGATACATTACATGAGCCTCTCGATTTTTAAGTGATGTTCCCTAGTTGACCTATTCCTTGTATTCAGTTTATAAAATCTGCCACATATACAAGGTCATATTTCCTCGGCAAAACTTTACATAATTCAGTCATGTTGCCTCATAGTCTGTGGTAAGATAATGATGGTAAATTCAATTTTTTTAAATGTTCTGAGTAAGGCGAATCCTTAAGTCCTGTCACATATTTAGTTGCTTTCAGCTGGACATTCTCAATGGCATGTATAGGTTGTGCTCGGAGCCACGATGGCAGTGTTGAAGGCGGTCGGGAGCGGACCGATAGGCATGGAGGGATGGCGTGCCGGACAGCAGCACTGCGGGTCCCGGGAAAAGGAGCAGGCGATGGTGGCGAGGGACACTCTCGTGGGAGAGATTGGCTTTGATCCGGGGGGCAGATGGTGGCCAGGGGCACGCATGCCATGGGGCTGCCTGGGGCCTCCAAGCCTGGCTTATCTTCGGCGGCCAAAGGAGTGGATGGTTTGGGGCTGTCCTGGGCCCCCGGGCCGGTTTTACCCCTGGCTGCCAACGGACATCGGCATAACTTAAGTGTTAAAATGTAAATATGTACATATACTGTATATTGCTGGTGTGCATGGGAGTATGTATGTGGTGTGTTATGGGATTGTTTTATGTATTTTCAGAGACTAGGTCCGATTTTAGTTGTTTTTTTGGATGAGTGTGTTAGGTGATTTTATTACAGTTAATTATTCCCTGTTCCTTAGTGCGTGATTTGGGTCCTAAATTGGGGAGGGTCTTGATTGTGTGTGTGGTTTGCATTTTGTAAGGGGGAGGGGAATTGTGGTGTCATGAGTGTGGTTGGTTGGTGTTGATGGTTCCTGAAGAAGAGACTCCGACTCTCATTATTCATACATAACAGTCCGAGCACTAACCCTTGAGGTATCCCACTCAACACATCTTTCCACACTGAGCATGTACCTTGAATAACCACTCTCTGCTTTCTATTTAATAAGAATGCTTTTATCCAATGCATTACTATATCCAGAATCCTGTAAGAACAAAGTTTATTTATTAATCTCAAATGTGGTACCTTATCGAATGCTTTAAGAAAATCCAAATATATTACATCAATTTCTCCACCCTTGTCAAGTATTTCAGTCCAGTCTTCCATTACTTTTAATAGCTGTAACACTGCCGAGCATTTGGGAATGAATCCAAATGACTTATTTACTATCAATTTATTATCCAAAAGATAATCCATGATGAAGTCCCTCAATAATGATTCTAAAATCTTAGAACAAATACAAGTTAAACTGACTGCTTTATAATTTCCTACAAACTTTCTATTGTAGAGGGGTGCGTTCAAGGATGAGACATGATTATTTCTCAGGATCAGTTTTATTGAACACACACATCCTCTATCATCTCTCAAAGCAGAAGAGGCAGAACAGTCACGTATCACAGTTCTTATACACTGCAGAAGCCACACCACCTAAGTCACATGTTGCCTATGCAAACATACAAGCCATGGTACATAATCTCAATCACAATGCCTCTTTGATCTTCTCCCATTGTCCTTTATCCCTCGATGTTCCGGGACTCCCACTGGGGCCTCCTCTCCAAGACAAAAGGCTGGAACTGTCCTTTCCTCTCAGTCTCTGCCGGCCAGACCTCCTTTGTCCTCTTGAGACGTGAAGCCCACAATACACATGTAGTCATGCATATGTTCAGGTTCAGGTTCAGGTTACTTTATTTGTACCCGTAGGTAGATTTGTTTTGCAGTCTGGTGACATCCATATTTACAAGCCACTAATTACATTCAACATAGACACAAACACAGGCACACATCATACAAAATAAGTAAATATAAAATATGTACAATATATTTATAGCTTGTTCAACTCTTTGACAGCAGCAGGGACAAAGCTGTTTTTGTAGTGCTGGGTTTTACTTTTTGGGACAGCAAACCTCAGTCTGGAGGGAAGAAGCTGAAAGTTGCAGTGCAAAGGGTGGGAGTCATCATTTAAAATCGAGTCAGCCATCCTCTGTACTTGTCTGGTGTACAGGGATGTGGGGGAATATAAGTGGGGGAATATGTGGGGGAATATAAGTCTATTGTATGCCCCACACTATCACCTTTCTTATATATTACTGAAATGTTTGCTGTTTTTCAAATGTCAGGTAATTCCCCTGTGGCCAAAGATGCATTGAATAATATGCTCAAGGGTACGTTCAGAATGTCTCCCAATTCAACAATTCCTGTACTCGTGGCTGAACTGCATCAGGCCCGGGGGATTTTATGAGTACGACTTTATAAATTTGTGCAGCAAAAAGGTAAGTTTAGCACAAAAAGTGGCGTCTTCATATGGCATAGTTACTAAATTCATCAGGAAAATCACAAATTTACCACGGAAAAGTTGCAAACTTAACAGAAAAAAGTTATGAACTCTGGAGAATGTTACAAATTTACCAAAAAAACAAAACTGAAACTGGAAAATGTATGAGGAAAAAAGTCAATTTATATAATTGTACAGATTTTTCTTGTAAATTTGTGACTTCCGGATTTTTTTTTTCTTGGAAACGCGTATTGTAGTGATTTTTTGTCACATTTTTGGATCCGTATTCTTGCTAATCTATGCTTATTATACTAAAAATTAACAAATTGCCTACTGTGGCAACCTGGGGAGTGCATAATGGTTTACCACCTTAGACAGGAACAAAGGACGCGAAGTTAACCTTTTGTGTGTGAGAAGTTTCTAGATGCCCTAGTAAGATAACAGGGAGGTGTCAAGGATGAATGGATTGACTGCAGTCGGACGGGGGGATTATCTTTTGTGTGTGAGAAGAGTCTAGACGGGAATTATCTTTTGTGTGTGAGAAGAGTCTAGAAGGATGTCATGTTATTTAAGGGAAGAGTTCCTACTTGTATGCCATTCTGTCTATGCTCCTTGTGTGAGTCGTGTAATAAACCGCTTGAACCAAATCATGCCTCATTATTTACACGCTCCACACTGGTGACCCAAGACGAATCATGGAATACGACGGAAGTACCCCGGAGCCAACCTCGACTGGAACCTCCAGCTTTGTGTGCGCTGTAGCGATCAAACTACCTGATTTTTGGCAGCACAACCCGCGCTCCTGGTTCCACCTAACCGAGACGCAGTTCGCCCTCCGAGAGATATCGGCGGATGATACGAAATTCTACTATGTGGTCGCAGCGCTCGATGCCAGCACGGCTCAGCACATCGAGAGCCTACTCGATCAGCCACCAGCCGACGGCAAATATGACGCGCTGAAGGCTGCCCTCATCCAGCACTACACGCTCTCGGATGGTGAGAGAGCAGAGAGGCTTCTGACGCGGACTGAGTTGGGAGACGGTTCGGCCGTGGACATGATGGAGAAGATGCTGAGGTTAAAGGGCACGGACGACGACCACTTCATCTTCACCCACATTTTCCTCAGGACCCTTCCAACAGCGGCGAGAGCGGCCCTGGCCAATTCGTCGTTGCTGGCCAAACGGGACTATCGTGCGCTAGCCCGAGAGGCAGACCGGATCATCGTCGCCACCAAGGCTTTTGTGACCATTGCGGCAGCGACGAAGCCCGGCACGTCGACACGAGGAAGCGAGGAGCCGCCAACGGCAGCAGCAGAACCACCGATGGCAGCAGCAGCGGGGGCCAAGGAACGTGGAGGTGACATGCTTTGCTTCTACCATCGCCGCTTTGCAGAGAGGGCACGCAAATGTATACCACCGTGCCAGTTTCAAGCGCTCGGGAAACGCCAAGACCGGGGGTCGGTAGCAGCCGCGACCCTCGGGGAGGAGAACAAGCTGCTCTATTTGACGGACGCACGCTTGGGGAGGCATTTCCTCGTGGACACCGGCGCACAGAGGAGTTTCATCCGGCTGACCTACGCTGACCGGCTGGCAGGAACCAGCGGCCCCGAGATGGCAGCAGCAAACGGCTTAGACATTAAGACCTTTGGTGAGAGGACTCTGCTCTTGTCTCTACACGGTCGTACATTTGAATGGACTTTTGTTGTAGCAGCATTGGATTACCATATACTGGGGGCTGATTTTCTATGTGCACATGGGTTGTTGGTAGATATGGCTAACAGGCGCCTGGTTAATGCATGTCTTTTGACTCTCTCCCCTGTATAGCTCGAGTGACCCGGCCAACAGCACAAGCCAACGTCACAGCAGCATGCGGTAAGTTCCACACACTGCTCGCTCAGTTCCCAGCACTCACAGTCCCGACGTTTTCAGCAGCTATCGCTAAACATGGGGTGGAGCATTTTATCACCACCACCGGGGCGCCCGTTTTTGCAAGACCTCGGCGCTTGGACGCAGCTAAACTGGCCATAGTGCGTGAGGAGTTCGCTAACCTAGAGAGGTTAGGCATCATCAGGCGCTCAAACAGCCCATGGGCTTCCCCGCTACACATGGTCCCTAAAGCTGAAGGTTCGTGGCGACCTTGCGGCGATTTCCGCAGGTTAAACAACGCTACAGTGCATGACCGCTACCCAATTCCCCACATTCAGGATTTTTCCGCTCACCTCGCAGGAGCGCGCATTTTTTCTAAGATAGATTTGGTCCGTGGTTACCACCAAGTCCCAGTGCGCGCTGAGGACATACCCAAAACAGCGGTAATAACTCTGTTTGGTTTATTTGAGTTCTTGCGCATGCCGTTTGGGCTTAAAGGGGCAGCACAGACGTTCCAACGCATGATGGATGCAGTGCTGCGCGATCTCCCTTTCGTGTTCCTCTACCTGGACGATATCTTGGTAGCCAGCGCGTCCGAAGACGAACACGAAACCCACCTCACGACTGTTTTCCGTAGGTTGGAAGAGCACGGTTTAATAATCAACCCAGCGAAATGTCAGTTCGGGGTGACGGGGATTGATTTTTTAGGGCACTGCGTCTCTCCCGAAGGAGCGGTTCCGCTGCCTGACAAAGTGCGCGCAGTGACAGATTTTCCCCGACCACAAACGGTCAGGGTGCTACAAGAATTTTTGGGAATGGTGAACTTTTATAACCGTTTCCTTCCCCGCGCAGCGCAGCTCATGCAACCATTGTACGCTGCGCTCAAAAAACAGAAACCCGCGAATAAGGTCGAATGGACCCCGGAACGAGAGCAGGCATTCTCGGAAGTTAAAGCAGCCCTGGCAAACGCCGCATTGTTGGCACATCCAGACCCAACGGCCCGCATAGCCCTCACCACTGACACCTCAGATGTGGCCATAGGGGCTGTCGTGGAGCAGCGCGTCGCCGGGGCTTGGCAGCCGCTTGCCTTTTTCAGCAGAACCTTGCGCGACAATGAACGTAAATACAGCGCGTTCGACAGAGAGTTGCTGGCTCTCCACCTGGCCATTCGCCATTTCCAGTTCTGGCTGGAAGGGCGCAATTTTACTGCGTTCGTTGACCATAAGCCACTAACATTCGCGATGGCCAAAGTTTCAGAACCTTGGTCGGGCCGGCAGCAGAGGCAGCTGGCCGCGATCTCAAAGTTTACTACCGATATTCAGCATGTGTCGGGCAAACTGAATGTAGTGGCAGACTGCCTCTCGCGCGCCGTTGTGGCCCCGGTCTGTGTAGGGTTGGATTACGCAGCCATGGCCGCGGAGCAGGCTAGTGACGCGGACGTGCGCGCGCTCCAGTCTGGACCAACAGGGTTAAGGCTGGAGAAGAGGACGCTGCTTAACGGCATTCCCCCCTTAATCTGCGACGTCTCCACGGGTCGCCCACGGCCTGTGGTTCCGGCCGCGTGGCGCTGCCGCGTGTTTGAGTCGGTTCACTCTTTGGCACACCCAGGGGTGCGCGCGTCGGTCAAAATGGTAGGAGAGAAATATGTGTGGCTGGGCCTTCGCAAACAAGTGAAAGAGTGGGCGGCAGCCTGCGTGGCGTGCCAACGAGCCAAGGCTCACAGACACACGAAGGCTGCTTTGGAGCTGTTTCACATCCCGGCTAAGAGGTTTGACCATGTCCACTTGGACCTCGTAGGCCCCCTTCCGCTATCACAGGGGTACACGCATCTCCTGACAATGGTGGACCGCACCACGCGCTGGCCAGAAGCGGTTCCGCTGTCGGCAACCACGGCCGAGGAGGTGGCGCGTGCGTTTTTAACAGCATGGGTGGTGCGTTTTGGAGTTCCGTCGGACATTACGTCCAACAGAGGCTCTCAACTTGTTTCTGAACTCTGGTCAACCATGGCCCGCAGCCTAGGTGTCTCAATTCACCGCACAACCGCGTACAACCCGCAGGCAAATGGGTTATGCGAACGTTTTCATAGGTCGTTAAAAGCGGCTCTGAGGGCTTCACTGACGGATGCAAATTGGGTAGACAGGCTACCATGGGTTTTATTGGGGTTACGTTCTGCGCCTAAAGAGGATCTGGAAGCGTCCCCAGCAGAACTCGTTTTTGCACAACCACTCCGGCTGCCTGGGGAGTTTCTGCCAGATAATTCTGCGCCGGGCAGCTCCCCGTCTCAGCTGCTGCAGTGTTGCATAGACTCAAGCACGCTGCCGGGCCCTGCCCACCACAGTTTTCCACGCGTTTTTGTGCCTAAAGCTTTGAAAAACGCAGAGTTCGTGTTTGTCAGACACGACGCCCACCGCCCCCCACTGCGCCCACCTTATGATGGACCGTTTAGAGTGCTGGAAACAGGGGATAAGCATTTTTTGCTAGATTTGGAGGGTAGGAGGGAAAAAATTGGCATAGACAGACTCAAACCTGCTTTCATTGTGGCTGACGAGCAAGCGCTGTTGGCGAGGGCCCCTCGGCGTGGAAGACCCCCACGGGGCGCTTCCCAGAGAAAAGATTCTCCAGAGCACCCACACGGACAGTCAAAAAGTTTTCACCCCCAGACATCAGCCCCCCAGCATGGCAGCGCCACGGAGGCGGCGAATCCTGGCTACAGCAGATACGGCAGAAGACTGAAGCCCAAGCAGCATGCGGACTGATGTTGATTGTTCTACAGCATGTGGACTGATGTTAATGGTTTTATCACAGCATGTGGACTGTTACCCTTTTGTCCTATCTAAGTTGCTGGGGGGGGGGGGGGCAACCTGGGGAGTGCATAATGGTTTACCGCCTTAGACAGGAACAAAGGATGCGAAGTTAACCTTTTGTGTGTGAGAAGTTTCTAGATGCCCTAGTAAGATAACAGGGAGGAGTCAAGGATGAATGGACTGACTGCAGTCGGACGGGGGGGATTATCTTTTGTGTGTGAGAAGAGTCTAGACGAGGATTATCTTTTGTGTGTGAGAAGAGTCTAGAAGGATGTCATGTCAAGAGTTCCTACTTGTATGCCATTCTGTCTATGCTCCTTGTGTGAGTCGTGTAATAAACCGCTTGAACCAAATCATGCCTCATTATTTACACGCTCCACACTACTACCTTATATTTCCTCTATTTGTAAGATAAATAGATGCAGTAAAAGTAAATACAAGAGTTTAAAAAAGTTAGTAAAAGCCCTAAAAAAGTACACCAAAAATAAATGTTTTTTTAAATAATTAAAGTTCAAAAGCTAAATAATCATAAGCTTTTTAAGCTGATCTGTATTTTAAGTATTTTCATGGACCACGAGTCTGCAAATAAAAGCTTACAATAATAAGCGTAAATATATATCATGTTGATTCTTTCATCAGTATTTTAACCTTTCACGAAATACATGATATGACATTAAATTCCTAAAGGAAAATCTGTGATCCCACGGAGAAAGTCGGTCACTCGGTCACGACATACTTTTGTTTCCGGTAGAACTTCCTCCCTCTATGCTCCCTCCAGCTTCACCATGATGCAACGTAGCCCCGCCCCCGCCACGAGACGGGAGGACAGAAGAAACACTCTCTTGTGATTGGTCGATGCATTGTGACCCAACCACGAAATGTCGTCAAAGTGACGTACCTGAATAATGGGCGGAAGCAAAAGCATGGCGCTTGGCGGTTCCAGGGTCAGATGCTGTTTCTCCTGTTTAAAACATTAAACTATGACGCTTTTAGATTGTTCTCTTTGGCGCTGTGCGTTTGTGGGTGGCGTTAGTTTGAAACTCGGTCACCCGGAGCTTCTCTGTGGCTTTAAAAACATGGCAGTTTTCCTCTTTGTGTGCACCGCCCCCCACTGGTCATGGCAGGAAATGTAAAAACAAGCCAGTCTCACATCACGTGATGAAAAGACTGAAGCTCCGCTGCACTCTTTTGATCTCCTATTTTCACACATTCACACATAATATGCATTACATTTTAATTACATTAAATAGTACTTATAATATTTAATATTGCATTAAACACACCCAAGATATTTTTTACTTGGCAAAGAAATTAAAAAGTCTCATATTATGACTTTTTTTTTTTAACATACTAACAGTTCTCAGAGGTCTTGCTGAAACTATGTGACAGGCTTTGGTCAAAATACTTAAGGGTTTAATTAGTGCTGCACCATTTTTTACCCAGTTTAAGCAGTCCTCTGCCAACCCACCAATTTCTGTTTCTTGAAATGCTCCCAGTTCACACTACTCTCCTACTGTGGGGGTTACCCACACACTCCCCCCCAGAGGGCTCAGCAGGAAGCTGAGGCCTCGATAGTCCGGCTTTGGTAGCGAGCAGGCGAAGCTCACTGCAGGCAGCGGTGGAGGGAGGGGGGGGGTGGGGGTAGCAAGTGCCGGCCCGGGACGGCGAAATTGTCTGGGCCGCGCAAAAATTGCCTGTGGATCCGCGATGTTGAGGGGCTGTCCCGTTGAACGTGCGGAGGTCCACAGCGGCTGTGAGAAGAAAAATTAGTCTCTGACTCCTCTCACGGCCATGAAGAAAAAAAGAGCTGCAGCAGTGTGGGACTTGGCGTGTTGACTTTAGGTGCGCGTGCAGTCCTAAAGTTCTCGGGGACAGCTGACGGCTGAATTCCCTTGTGCGCCGTGGCTGAGACCATTAGAAAATCCTGTGAGCGAGCTGCGTGCGTGCTTCAGGTGTGTGAGCAGCCCTGAAGGTTCTGTGTGCAGCGGCGAAGGACGATGGCGGTCTGTGTGGAGCCGGTATTGTCCCGTGCGTGGTGCGCCGTCCTCGTAACCCCCCGGTGTGCGCGCGGGGGTTCGGTGTGTGGGTGGTCCGCTGTTGAGAGGCGAGTCAGGGTCAGGGAGCTTGATGGAGATCAGCGTAGTCGGCGCCGATGGTCATCCCTGTTCAGGTTGTTGCTGTAGTTCGGTCATGGTGCGTTCAGGTCCACGCGCTGCGTTCTCCGTCGGCCCTGGAGGTCGCCGTCGTGGAGAGGACGAGGTGCGTGCGCTCTCGTGTGGAGGAGCTGTGAGAGCGGCCGGTCCCAGCGTGGAAGTGCAGATCTCACCATTTTAACTGCTGAGATCTGCAGTTGACGCCATATTGATGCCAATGCCACCAGTGATGAAAACAGCCAGAGCGAACTAATGTACAATTGGCAGAATGTGAGAGTGTAAAAGCTCAAATAAAGCATTAGTGGACTAGAACTATTTTTTTTTTATCAGCTTGTTTTAATGTACGGCCTTGTTATTTCGACAAACCTCGCAACTTTTCAAATAAAGGATTCGAAACAACAAAACATCTCAGGATGGACTGTAGATTTATTGTATGTGCAAATTCTTGCAAGAGGCAATTCAGGTGCAACAGGAATGAAGACAGTTTACATGATGCTACACCATCAGGGGACCGTGTGTGTGTGTGTCGGCCATTTTACGACTGGAATGTGCCGTGTGTGTGTGTGTGTACAGGTGCCTGTTATGATGCAGGATGTTCAGGAGGATTATTGGTGAGTCAGACCCTTAGCTCCACCAAAAACGACCCGGGTCAGAACTGTTCACTTCTAGTAATTACTCTTTTCCCACGCAATTCAGGTTTTCTCTAAAATCTGAAAATGTACATTTTTTTCTGATTATTTTTTTTTTTTACATTTTTCCTTTTTGTTTTTCCTGCATATTTCAATCTATTTTTCCTTGTAGATTTGTGAAGTTTCCCCTTATTTTTTTTACTCAAAGACACAACAGTTTTACTGACAATTTTGCAACTTTTTATGTAAATGCATGAGATTTACTTACAAATTTCCATCCTATTTCCTTATATATTTGCTACATTTTTTGTAAAAGTTTTGTAGGTTTTTTCTTCCACTGATGAATTGATTTTTTTTTTTTTTGAAAATGTGAAAAATTTCTCCTACATTTCAATACAATTCTGCATTTTTTTTCATATTAATTTGCTGCTTTTGCCTGCTCAAATTTGGTCAGTTTTTAGGTTAAATTATTGCTTTTTTTTTTTTACTCATATTTGCAATCTTTTTAACTCAAACTTGCAACTTTTTCCTCATACAAATTTTTATTTCATTCTTAGAAAAATGTGAATTTCTTTTAAATAATTTTTTGGACGCTTTTCCCTCTTAAATTTTAGCCTTTTTTGCTCAAGTTTCCATTTTTTCTTCCTAATTTGTGGATTTTCCTGTAAAATCTGTAGATTTTTCCTCATACCTTTTTCATGTAAATGTATTTTTTTTTATAAATGTGTGATTTTTCTTGAACATTTTCTCATAAAAATTACTTTTTAATAGTAAATTTGCATTCTTTCCCTCTCCCATATTTTACAAATTTGTGAAGATTATTCAGTGCTATCTGCAGATTTTTATGTAAATGACTTTTTTCTTGAAAACTGCACTTTTCCTACATTTTCTTACATCTTGGTAACCACAAATTTGTACCCTTTATAAATTTATTTTCCCCTTGATTTACAAGTTTTTTACTGTCCAGTTTTTCCAGTAGTGAATGTGTATTTTCTTCCCTCTGAATCTGTGAATTGCTACACGGTGTTTTCCAACAAATTTCCAATCTTCTTGAAAACTGCATCATTTTTTTCTGTTAAACTGACTTCTTCCCTCATACATTTGCAGATTTCTTCTTTTTTTACTGGTAAACCTGACTTTTCCTTTCAAACCTGCAGCTTTTTTACCTCTACATTTGCAGTTTAATCAATTTACCACTTTTTTCTTTGCAAATTTCCAATTTTCTTCCCTTGTAAAATCTGCAGATTTTTTAACATAAATTTAAATATATATATATATACTGTATATAAATATGCTGCTTTTTAATGTAAATTTGTATTTTTTTAAATTGAAAATGGGTAACTTTTCTTGAACATTTCTGACTTCTCTCCTAAATTTTATCGTGCAATTTTTTTTTTAAAATAATTTTGCTATTTTTTATGTAGCAAATTTGGTCAGTTCTTCTCTTAAATGACACTTTTACTCATAAATCTGCAACTTTTTCTCCTAAACATTTGATCTTTTTTCTTACAATTTTTAAAAAAAAAATTCCTGTGAAATCTACATTTTTTTAAAAAATAAATAAGACTTTTCAGATTCATAAATACAGCTTTTTTTTTCTTGTGAAGTTTTAACTATTCTCATATTTGACATTTCTCCATGCACTTGTTAACTACATAATTTGCATCTTTTTATTCTTAAATTAGCCCTTTTCCTCTTAAATCAAGCTTTATTTGTACATTGTAAAGTTCTTCAGTAGAAAACTTGTAATTTCTTTCCTTCAAATGTTTTGTTGTATTTGCTATTCTCCCAAAAATGTGCGTCCTTTGTCAGACTTTCTGTTAAACTGACTTTGTCCACTCATTTGCTATATTTTTTCCCATTTAAACTAGTCTGTGTAGCAGAGTCAATAAAGCGTTCCCACTCGGCTAGCCAAGCGGGTCGAGCCTCTTGGCGACACGGGTGGAGTACTGGACTCTGGAGCCGGTGGTGGTGGGTTTGAGCCCCCGGTTGGGGCCTGACTGCCCATCATCCACTTGGCTACACACCGGCACGCTGCCCGTGTCGCCAAGCAGGCGTGCTTCGATTGACTCGGCTTTTCTTGCAGATTTTGCCACTTTTCTCATGCAATTTTTTCTTACAATTTTTCCTTTTTGCAATTTTTTTTCCTTAAGTTATGACTTGTTTTCACTCATAAATTTGCAACTTTTTCTCCAACACATTTCCATCTTTTGTCTTAAAATTAAAAAAAAAAAAAAAAAATCCCCGTGAAATCTGCAGATGTTTATGCAAATGTCGGGTTCTTCCACATAAATATGCAGCTTTTTCATGTAAATTCAAAACACTTTTTTTTAAAACTCAAATTAGGAATTTTTCTTTAAAATTTGCAGCTCTTTTGCTTCCTAAATTTGTGGTTTCTTTCCTCATAAATCAGCTGAAAACCTTCCATAAATGGCTCAGTGGACCCAGGTCGTCCCCTCTGACGGTGAAGGATGAACGGTAGAAAACGGCATCAGACGAAATAAAAACACGTCCACATGTTCCCTAAACATTCGCTTCATAACTATGTACAATAGAAGATCTTCATCATATATTAATACTCTTCTTCTTCATGTGTCCCACTCCGTCTCAGCCCATCCTCCATGTGTCAGTTTTTAGTATTTATAGAGTATTTTCAGTATTTACAGTATAAATTATTACACAGTCTGGTGACCAAATAAATAACATAAATACAGCGATGGCCGTGGCTGTCCCGGTGGGGAGGACGACGAGTCCGCTTCCTCCGGGGTGATTCGGGCTCAGACAGGAAGTAAAAAAGAAACTGTGATTCTGTATTTCTGCAGGGAGACACTGAGGAACGAAGCCTGAAGCGCCAAGAATAAACTTTCATTGAGGAAACGCTTCCTGAAAGCCCACGGAGGAGAAAAGGAACAAACAATAACTTTTATCTTTGATTTTATCCATAAAAGTCAGACTGGAAAAGTGAATTCTGCTGTGGACATCAGGCTGCATTAAAGCAACGACCCGGCCTGTTGACATTGGTAAGAAGAGTCGGTTCCTGTTAAATCTGGAGCTTTGTCATCCACTAATTTCCAACTTTTTCCTTGTAAATGCATGTTTTTCCTTCTCAAATATTTTTTCTTTTTCATTTCCCATCATTTTACGAGTATATAAACATTTGCAACAATTTTCTTGCCATTTTTATTTTCCTCATGAATTTGCAGCTCTTAAAATAAATGTTCCTCATAATTCTATGACTTCTTTATTCCTGTAAATGTACATTTCCTTAGTTCATGTCTCTTCAGAAGCAGCAGCCATCTGTGTTGTCATTCAGCCAGTCATGTACAGTAGAACGAGGTTACGTTTCTCCTGTCTACAATGTTACTCACATGTAGAATCAGAGGGGTCGCCGCCACAAACAACTTCTCTTTCCCCACTCTATTACGCTGAGCACCAAGCTAGAAAGTACCATTTCTATATGGACTTTGGTACGAGCCGGCTGGGACTTGAACCCCCGGATGCTCCATCAACTAGGCCACCACTCTGGTTAAATTTACAATTTTTAAAATTTGCATTTCCCCCCTAAATACATAAAAAAATTAAGTCTTTATTCTCTTAAATGCGTGATACGTTTTCTTGCAAATTTCAGATTTTTAACCTTTTCCTTACAAATTTTTCTGCCAAAATTGTAGCTTCTGTTGTAAATGTGTGGCTTTATTACTTACCAATATCTCAAAAATCTTTGCAACCAGTTTCTTGCAAATCTATGGGCTTTTTCTCGTAAAGGTCCCATTCACTGCATGTCTCCCGCATGCTGACAGTTCCCACAGGTCGTAATGAAGTGCAACATATTTTGGTCAAACTGCCTTTAATTATTTAACTATTGCAGCATCACTGTGAATCATCTTTTGCACCCTTCCTCAGAAAGGGTTCGTTTCAGTGCAACTCCGCCCTTCTCTCTTTAGGCACTAGTGCTAATCTTAGCTGGCTAGCTCCTAGCTGAGGTGGCGAGCCTGAGGCAACTAACATAAATTTGTCTTCAAGAATGAATAAAACATAACTGGTGGACAGAGGTGTGTGGTTTCAGTGGTCTATAGAATATGCTAGCTAGCTGCTAGCATTAGCTAGCTGCTAAAAACATCTAAGAAGTATATGGCCATGTGTTGGTAGATGAGCAAGGGTTCTAGTGGGGATGAATTGAATTTAGAGCAAATAGTGCTTAAAACTGGCAGGATCGACAGTTTCAGCTAACGCCAGGTGGCCTGTCTATCAACCTCTCTCACTGAGGCAAGCTGAATGCGACTGGCTGCCTAGCTAAGCTAATGCTAACTGCTGAACGTAGTATCATGGTGAAAATCTAACAAAATAAGCTAGAATGACACAAACTATATTATCGACTGTAGACTAGTGAAGCAGGTGAAACAGGAATGTCTACTGCGGTGACTGAAATCTAAAAGAAATCATATAAACCATGCTTGTTTGATAAGCCGACTCCCTAGTAACGCTAAAGTTAAACGCCTTGAGTTCCCCGCCCATCTACATGGCAGACAGCTGGACTGGTGAATAACAGAAGAGCAGGATGGTATCGAGGCTGCAAACCCGGAAGAGTTAAAATGATATAAAGGCTCTGTGTTTTAAAAGAGAATGAGTGCTTTCATATTTTTTTCCATAATTATAATAATAATGGTTTGCATTTATATAGCACCTTTCAAGAAACCCAAAGCACTTTACAATGAAAATCCATTATTCATTCACTCCACAGACAGTGGTAGCAGTAAGCTACTTCTGTAGCCACCGCTGCCCTGAGGCAGACGGACGGAAATGTGGCTGCCAAGCCGCACCATGCTGCCAACAGATGCATTTCACAAGCTGAAAACCGACAAAATCACCATTTTTGGAGTGAATGGCACCTTTAACATTGGTGGCTTTTCTTGTAAATTGAAGTTTTTCTTTTAAATTTGCAACTTTCATAAATTTGTGATTTGAGAAGCTAAAACAAATTTGTGAAATGAAAATTTTGCAAACCTTAAAATTTCAACTTCTTTGTGAATTTTCTTGTAAATTTGCAGCTTTTTAAATTTTTCTTTTTGCTGTCTTTTTCTCTTTAAAATTTCAACTTTAATTTTTTTTTCAATAGACTTTAATTTTCTCAAACTTATGTCTTTCCTTTCAGGTATACTGTTTTTGTTCTCTTAAACTGGCAAATGTTTTTTTTTTTTTTTTAAAGTGCAACTTTCTACCATTAAATCTGTACTGCATCTTCTTAAATCTGAGACTTTTCTCTAGAATTTTCTCGTGCGCATGTAGACATTCTCTTAATTTTCTGACTTCTTTTGAATTTTTTTCTTAAATTTGTTCTTTTATTTTGCAATTTTTTCAACAATTTTTTTCTCTTAATCATGCAACTTATTTTTTTCCCTATAAATTTGACATTTTTTCCTTGCAAATGTTCTTATAAATAAAATTTATTTCCATTTCCAGCTTTTTATTGCAAATCCAAGACTTTGTAAATTTGCACTTTTTTTTTTTCAAATCCATGTCTAAAATTTCTCCAAAAACGTAAATTTTTCCCTTGCAAATTTATCAGATGTTTTTTCTGTGATTTTTGTTTTAATTTTTTAAGGGCCAAAACCTTTCACTGCTCCAGAGCCGCAGGTTGCAGACCCCTGCCTTACACTAAGTCTAAGCAGCTTGGTTATAGTTAAAATTTAATCTTTTTACTAATTCTGGGGTTTCAGGAAGTGTTTCCCATTTTGAGTGATTGTGAGTCCACAGCTCTTCTGATTGGATAATACTGCAGCGGTAGGCGGGGCTTTGTCTGCTAGTTGGCCCCCAAATCGGAACTTTCTGTGAGTCTACCCAGAGAAGACAATGATGGAGGTGATGGAGGGACGAGTGCAAATCTTCTGCTGCAGCTATACCACGGTGCCGCTGGGGGAGTTCCCATTCTGTGCTGTCAAGTTCTGGACACGAGATGGAGAGACAGAAGGTCAGACACCACACATGATGAAAAAATCCTCTCAAGTTTAAAGAGCAGTGAGATGAAAAGGAGGAGAAATGCACGAGTCATTTCTGTTTCCTCCTGGACTGTCCACCAGGTAGAAAAACTTTCAAGCTGAACATGAGTCATACATTCTATGAGAAAAGCAGGAAAAACTGTATTTAAAAGGGAGCAGTAAGTAGATTAATTAGATATACAGTAGATTAGATATCTTGAAATACTGTTACATTATTCAGAGTCATCAACCTCTTCATTAAAAGGTACAGCAAGTTAGATTTTATACTTTTTAAAAATTCAAATATGTGAACAACTGAAATCTTTAGCAGTGGCAGAGTTCTGTCAGCAGCTTCAGTGAACTGACTCCCTCTGTTATTCACAAGCTCTTGTTTACCAGGCTGTCCAGTTTTCTAGGCCCTCCCCTTGAAATCTCCAGTGTTTCCCTTCCTTATTGCCCCCCCGAGTGTCAAGTTAATTTAATCTTATTTTTCTATATGGCACCAGATCACAACGGAAGTCATTTTAAGATGCATCCACTATAGAACAAGTGCTTACCTTGTGCTTTTATTAAACAAACTAAACATCCTTATGTTATTTATCTTATTTACACGACAGCAGCTAATTTCTGTCTCTTCTCCTCTACACTCTGGCATCATGCCGCACAGCGGAACTCCACTGCGTGTAAACACAGACGACGGCAATCATAACAATTTGTTGACAAATAGTTTAATTTTAAACTTTATGTGCATGCCGCGGAAATGGTCAGTTTAACTGTTCCAGCGAAGAAGAAGAGAAGCGTATCACGGCGACACAGAAGAGATGAAATCATGGAGAAGAAGAGGCCAAAACTTTCCAAAGTATGGGAGCATTTTACCAAAAATAAACAAATGAAACAAGTTAAATGCAAACTCTACAAAGCAGAGTTGTCATTATCACATCACATCAGCACTACAGCGACGCGTCCATCCTCCCCCCCGTTCTCCCTCCACTCTGTCCGCCAACTCGGCTGCCTGTCGGCGGGTTTCTGCTGTGCTCCGTCCCGGTGGTGACTGAAGTTGGGCCACTTATAAACACCGCACTGGTAAGGTTAGCGAGTAAATTTAGTGCTTCTTGTTTTCAATGAGGGACTGTCTCAGCGTTAGAAAGCTGATTAAACTGTTAGCATGTGCTGCTTATGTTAGTTTACCTGTCGGACAATAATCTCTCTTGGATGATGGCTGCTGAGCTGTTTCAGTTCTGCTGGCTAACATGTTAAAGTGCACTAAATTAGTGAATTACAGGAGTGGTTTACTCTCTTGTCTTCCCTCTTTTTGTCGTGACTATATCAGCCCTCATTCTGAATATTAGTGTGCATCTCAGTAAATTACAATAACATGATTTACAATACCAAGTTAGGTTAAGTGATAGTCTAAAGTGGCCTTAGTTGTGAATGTGTGTGTGAATGGTGAAGGGACTGGCGCCGCATCATGGCTGCCTCATCCATCCAGGTGGATGCCCCGAATTTCCCCACTGTGGGACTAATTAAGGATTATATATATATAAAAAAAAAAAAAAGATTTGTAATTTAATTTATAACAACTAACCACAACCATCAAAAATAAATTAAAACAGCTTAAATATTTCACTGTATGTGTAGTCAAGGCTGACATTCCTGCACTGTAACTTAAAGCATGTGCAAACTGTTATTTTGGACTGGAAGTTGTTCTTTTACTTTTCACCTGAAGCCTAATTGATCTTTTAAACTTCCAGACCCAGAAAGGTTTTAATAAGATGGACTAGTTTGGTCGCCTCCCACCTGAGGTGTTTCGGGCACGTCCCACTGGGAGGAGACCCCGGGGCAGACCCAGGACTCGCTGGAGAGACTACGTCTCCCAGCTGGTCTAGGATCGCCTTGGTATCCTCTCTGAAGAGCTGGAGCAGGTGGCTGGGGAGAGGGAAGTTCTCTGCTTGAGCTGCTGCCTCCGCGACCTGGACCTCCGGAAAAGCGGTAGAAGATGGATGGATGGACTAGTTTGTTTTCTTTTTTACTTTTATGGATTTTAATGTTACTCTAGTTGTTTTGAACATGCAGAGTTATAAGAGCTTTCCACGGTGCAGCAGAAGCTGCTTATTTGAGTTTTTGAACTTTATTTTTGGGTTAAAAGACGGCATTTTACTTTCTGTTATTTAATTGTGTTGCTCCAAACACTTTTCATTAAGCTGTCAAGGTCAAGTTTCCAACTTGTTTCATGGGTCGTTATTCTATTTAGCTATGGGAACTTTTCATAATGGGCTACATTATATTAAGGCAGAGACTGACAACAAAGTGATATTCACAAGTCTGCAGGCTTAAACAGGTGAGGTTAAACATGACCTGGAGCCGTGCCAACATGAAGCAGAGATGGTGGACATGACAGAAATAATCGCAATTAGTCAACTAATTGAAAAAATAGTTGTTAGATTAGTCGACTACAAAAATAATCATTTAGTTGCAGCCTCCCTCCAAAGGCTGTAAACCTAGGGGAAACACTGCCCTCTGCTGCTTGGTAATGTGGTGTCAAGGTCTACCACATCTCAAAGGCTCATGAGAGCAAGTCGCTATCATGCACAGCTAGTGTGTTATTTAGTACCCATTCCAAACACCACTGTATGGGCTCTAATCACTCTGTGAATCACACCAGAACACATATCTGGCTCCCAGTTATTATGCACCTTATTTTATTAACTCGTGTGTGCAGCATCCCATAGCTGTGATTTGGTAGTTCAGATAACATCGCGGAGCGCATATATCTTGTCTGTGGTGTTTGTTGTTTATGTCTCTTTTCAAACATTTAACCATTCCAAATAACATGGAGTGGTCAGTTGTGATCTGATTTATTTTATCATTAATTTATGTACACAGTGTACTGTGGCTGATCTTGTTAGCAGAGTTAGCCTAGCCATTGTGTTATATCTGTCATTTCCCCATTCCCAAAAACAATGCATGGACTCTAATGAACCTGTGAAACAAATCAAAACATTATGTTTCAGTCCCAGTAGTTACGTAGCTTCTTTTATTAATAACATACTGCATGTGTGCATCCACTGGCTACTGCCATTAGCATTATTGCCAGCTTTTCCTCCTCTGACAGCTGCCTCTCAACACCTTGGGAGGTTCCACCAATAACGAGCTGGATTGCTCTTTTTTGGCCTCTGCCCACTCCCATTTTCAGCCCGCAGGTCTCTTGAGGTTCCTTTCTGGCATCTATCACACATGGGCCCCCGGAGGTGGGAGCCGTCTCTGCTTCAAGAGAGCCTGCTCTCAGAGGCTCTTCTGAAGGGTGGCCATTCTGCTCAACTCGTTGGAGGCTGCAAAGGAACCATGAGAGACTTGCTGGCTGGAACAGGAGACCCTTGATTGGCGAAACGCAACAGAAGCTGTGTCAAACTGGCCCACCGCCAATAGACTTGTGGTTAGCTGTTAGCATGGATTCTGCCAGCAGAGGGAGGGCGGAGGAGGATGTGGTGACAGCCAGAGTTAGGTGTGGACAAGCTTCAGCTTTGTTTTGGTTTGAGAACGGAGCTCTATTGCAACATCCAGAGGTGGACAAAAATCCTGAGTGCTTCTGTAAGTACACCTTATTAGTTTCGAGTCGGACTCTGGTTGGCTTTCTGAACTGTCTTATAGCAGACACTAAACTACTAACGAATTGCTAGCTGCTTCCAAACATTTATGGATTTCCAGTAAAAAACTGAATCTAAGGAGACCTCTCCCTCCTCCCCCAAAAAACAGTCTCTTGTGATTGGCCAACTCTACAGAAACTGTATCAGCCACTGTTTGGTAACCAGGGAAGCTAAACTAGCAAAACTGATGAAGGACAGGCTAACTCTGCTGTTAAGTCACCCACACCAACACCCATCAGATTAAACGCTGAACTGAGGACGTACCACCTTCCCGGGACGAGCCCAGGTGCAGATGAGTCCCTCCTGGCAGGCGGTGATGATGCAGTCGTCCATGAACACCAGGACCGTCAGCCTCTCATGAGCGATCTTCTTGCACACCAGCGGCTCCAACAGAGGCACCTCGTGCATGCGCGGGCACAGTGTGGTGCCCAGGACTTTGGCGGCATCAAGCCGATTGCTTCTTGGCGCCACGTTGATCTTGTCGTTGCTCTTGCTGATGTTCCCCAGGCTGTGGTAGCGTTTGTGCTCCTTCTCCACACCCCCACTGCTACCCGACTTGTCCGACTTGCGCTCCTGGAGGGATAGCGTGGCAAAGCGGCCGATGCTAAATGGCGTGCTGTTTCCTCCACCACTGCTCCCGCCCCCTCCTCCGCCGCCACTCCCGCTGCCCTCGGAAGCGCCCTGGCCCTTGGAAGCGTTCGCCACGGCGGGGTGGGGCAGAGAGTTGGACCGTGATAGCGAGCGGGGCAGCGGTAAGGGAAGCGTTGGCGGGTTGGAGGTACCAGTGTTGGTGTTGGGTGGGTGATGGTGACCCTCCACTCCTCCGCTGCCTCCCCCGCCCGAGGTGCTGTTGACCCCACCACTGCCGGAGTTGGACAACGAGGGTCCAAAAGTGTTAGTAAAGGCGCGTGACAGAGGCAGGCGGGGGTAAAGCACGTCATCCGTCAGGTCCCACAGACAGAACTGAGTGTCCTGCCCCACCGAGCCAAACCGGTACGTGACCGCCGCCGAGCCGCCGCCTTTAGAGCTGTGCCGAGACAGACGCGACAACGTGCTGCTCGTTCGAACACGGCCAAAGTGCATGGAGTTATTTGGTGCCCCCTGGTGGAGGTCCTCCTCGCTGCCACTGAGTTCCATCGGCTCGTCATCTTCCAGGGACGTGGTGAAGGGATCGAACGCCACCACATTGACCCAAGACTTGTGGCCATGACCCCTTGCCACCACGCGGCTTTCAGCAAATGACCACACAGTCACCAGATCGTCTTCCCCTCCAGTGGCCAGATATTTCCCGTCAGGGCTCCACGACACACACAGCAGCCCGCCGAAGTAGCTCTTCATCACACCCTGCAGCTCCATTGAGTCGAAGTGGAAGACCCGCAGGCAGCCGTCCTGGCCTACGCACGCCACATGGACGCCATCCGGGGAGAACGCAAACTCGTTTAGGCCTCCCTCCCCAACGGCCCACCGTAGCAGCGGGTTGCGCGGCGTCTTGGATTTGCAAGCACAGACGGCGAAGCCCTCGCCCTGCCGCAGCAGAGAGTACTGCGGCGCCGTGGTTCCGCACGGGTGGTCAACGTTGTAGAGGTAGAGGTGACCGCTGGCGTGGGAGGCCAGGAACAGGTTCTCCGACTTGGGAAGCCATTTTAGACATGTCACCTTAGATTTGTCGATCAACCTCTGGAAAACAGGACAGGAAGGAGATGGGGAAAGAAATATTTAATTTTATATCTTATATGAACACAAAGTTTCTACTGTGGAAAAAAAAAATATTTTTGAGTAAATTTAGCAAGATTTTTCTCTGTGATGAAATAAGTAATTTTCATCTCACAAATTTCCAGATTTTCTCATTAATTAGTGACTTTTCTAAAAAAAAAAAAAAAAAAAAAAAAAATTGCAACTTTTTTCTTGTGTTACGGACTTGTGATATCTGCACGAAGCTGCAAATCATCCGAGCTTGTTTTATCTCTTTAAATTTCTGCTAGCTTTTAGCTTCAGTTGTTGGACTAACTAAAATATCAACAAATACTGGATTGAATGTTAGAGCCTAAAGGAAGCATTATCAAAGACTGGGGTGTGTGGTTTGAGTGGGGACTGTCATATGACCGGTCCATGAGGTGTAATAAGCACAGAAACAACCCCGAACGACTGAACCAGACCAGCTAACGTCAACAGTCCAATATACACAGCTATCACTGCCAAAATTTAACACAATAATCCAGAATGACATGAGATATGTAATTAACAGTGGGTTAATGAACAAGCTGCTCTATTATAGTGACTAAAATTTACGAAAATAAAATCCTAGCCATGCTAATGGCCCTGGTACCAGTGTCATACTGGGGGAAAAAAAATAAAATAGACCAGAATGACAAGAGATATATTATTAACTATGGATGAATGAACTGGGACCACGGGCATCCATTGGGGTGAATAGAATTTACAGAGAAGTGCTATAAAAACCACGGTCGGGGTGGGGATCAGCCCGACCAGGTCTGAGAACAGCGAGCTCTGAGGCTCAGTGGGAAACATCGTCTTCTCCTCTGAGGAGAGGGTGTACCAGACTCGCAGGAGCCAGGCCTGTATCAGGTCTGTTAAGTAATGATGTAATAACCTCACAGGAGAGAAGAGCCAATCCAAATGAGGCATATCAGGCAAGTTGTAGTCCTAGATTCTGTGGGAGAGGAGACCTCCTGTGTAGGCTAAACTCCATCCCTCCCTCCTTTTCCGGGAATCCGAGTTGTGGGGGCAGCAAACAGAGTAGCCCAGACTGCCGCCGGTTCACATAACACCACGATCCCTTCTGCAGGTGGTGAGCCCACTGGAGGACAGACCCATGTGGCTCCTGTACACTGGATCTTTGATGTAACTTT
This sequence comes from Pholidichthys leucotaenia, assembly GCA_020510985.1. NCBI lineage: Eukaryota > Metazoa > Chordata > Actinopteri > Cichliformes > Pholidichthyidae > Pholidichthys > Pholidichthys leucotaenia. The sequence continues at coordinate 293,480,266 of CM035847.1, forward strand.
TTCATGGGGATCTACTGGACGGCTCTTACCCAGGATTTACACCGACTCCGGATGCAGTCTGTTGCAGATGCAGTGCAGACGGCTCCTTACATTCAGCCCTACCAGCTCCATTTGTGTTTTGCAGTGGCATGGATCAGAAGAGAGTTTGAAAAACAAGCTCACGTGAGAATTATACAAAATAATGTGAGATCTCAAGAAAGACCCGAGAGTGACCGAGATGAACCGATCATGATCATGTGATAGCAACAAGGAAGTGTGATGCAGTGGCACTCCACCTGGATTTTTGGTCTGTAAATAAAACGTAAGTAACTCGTTAATTTTAATTCTATGAAGCATTTGTATGTTAAGTCAAGTTTTTACCTTCTCTGACACAGTGGTGGAGTAGACCTCAGAAAATAACAGACAATTCTTAAATCGGTTTTAGTGAACAGTTATGTCTGTAATAATGGTCGGAGTCGGTCTTATGCCATGCAGCAAACTGGCTTTATGAAACACACAGTCAAATATATACAGGTGCTGCAGCCTGCCTGATGTTACCACCAGGGCGGCTACGGCAAGCCCAAAGGGCCAAGCACACACACACACACACACACACACACACAACAGTCACACACCACATTCCCCTCCCCCTTACAAAAGTCCAAAACACATATACACAAGTCAGACCACCCCAATTCAGGACCCGAATCATGCACTAAGAAAATAATGGGGAACAATGAACTGCAGTGGCCTAGCACACTCACCCCAAAACAACTAAAAACTAGGGGGGACAGGCGGACTGCTGTCCCACCCCACACGGCCAAACGGATTATTCTGCCGCTTATCCTAAAAAAGTCCATCTACAAACAAAAGTGACTGCCGTGTTCCTATGCTAAAAAAACACATAAAATTAATTCCCAACAACACATAACATTCACATGCGCACTACACACATCCAACACTATTAATAAACACATGCACATATGAACCATTATTATTAAACACCATACACACATATTTATATTGAAAAATTTACGTTGCTCCAATGTCCACGGGCAGCCAAAGGTAAAACCGGCTCAGAGGCCCAGGGCAGCCCCAAGGCATGCGCGCTTCTGGCCGCCGCTTGCCCCCAGGATCAAAGCCGACCTCCCCGGCGAGAATGTCCCTTCTCCTCACCTTCGACCGCTTCTTTCGTCTGGACCCACAGTGCTGCTGCCTGGCACACAGTCCCTCCATGCCTGTCGGTCCGCTCTTGACCGCCTTCAACACTGCTGCAGCCGTCGCCGCTGTAGCCCTAAACACTCTGGCCCCCTGTGGCCGAACTCCGGGGAAAACCAAAATTTGCTCGTCGGCGCTGCTCCTTGATCCAGGCGCCTCGCCGCTGCTCCTGGCACCCTCGTCCAAGGTACTCCACTGTGCTGCCTCCGCACCCAGCTGTCGCTGCTCCGACTCCGGTGTGCTGAGCTCCTCGGCTGGTTTGCCGTCTTCGGTGACCAGGGGCTCCCCCACTCGTGGCCCCGGTTCTACCTTGAAGTCTTGCTATAGCTTGGATGCCACAAGGAAACTATAAAGGAAGATAGAGTAGGTGGCGGTAATGCACCTGTAAGCTGGTTGCCAACCACCAATCAAATATAAAAGAAGAAGCAGCAGCTCGTAGCTTGATTTTGCCGCGCACCTAGCTTCGTGGCTAACTTCCCCATAGACAATGATTGAGGTGCTAGCTTCCCCGAGCTAGCTAGCTTAGCTTCTTTTGGCACCAACAGCTCCATTACCCTCAGTTTCGTGGTCCTTGTATGTCCAGCAAAATATTCAGCCAGCCGCCCAATAGCACCCGCATAAGACTCCGTTTCTCCCAACATACAGAGAATTTTCCGACTCTCTTCGCCGAGATGGTGGGCCAGAAGTGCTCGTCTTCGTACTCCATCGAGCCTACTTAAGCCCAGCGCCGCGATGTAACCCTTGAACATGGCCAGCCAGTTCGGCCACAGGATCGCTGGCTCTCCTGGATATTCCAGAAATGGTGATAGTGGTGGATGTAGCCCATACGCCCCCACAGTTTCTCCTCGTCGCCAAAATGTTACGTCTGTAATAACAGTCAGTCTTATGCCATGCAGCAAACTGGCTTTATTAAGAAACACAGTCAAATATAAACAGATGCCGCAGCCCGCCTGACGTCACCACCAGGGTGGCTACGGCAAGCCCTAAGGGCGAAGCACACACACACAACAGTCACACACCACACAAACAGCTATTAAATACCACAGGATTTCCTTGCGGACTGGATCCAGCATCTGTCAAAAATAGACCTGTTAGGTTTCATTAGCGAATCGAATATGACAAGCCGGATTCATTCTGCAGTCGTCCGGACCAGGTGGGGATTAGAAAATTGACAAGAATGGGAACCATTTGCTGCAGAGGCTGGATCGCAGCCGTAATGTACTGCATCCGAGTCAGTGTAAATCCTGGGTTAGTCTGGCCTTTCAACCAGGACCAGTTGGAGACCCTAGCAGGGGCAATTTGCCCCTGACAACATAGCTCCCGGCATCATTAGGGCATTCACACCCCTCCACCATGATAAGATGGCGATCCATTGGGGAGGGGGGGCTATACTCATTAAAATAATAATAATTTTCCTAGAAAAATGTTGCAAAATATCATGAAAACATACCAAGTTTCCAGTAAAAAAAAAATAAATCTCAAATTACATGAAAAAGTTTGCAAGTAAATGGTACAAGGTTGTGTGAAAAATAAAAAAAAAAAAAAAATCACAACTTTCCAAAATGCAAATTCATGACATGAGAAAAACATTACAAATTTCAGCTGAAAAAGTAATAAATTTACTTTAAAAAGCTCTCAAGTAATTAAATAAAAATCCCCAAATCCTAAGAAAAAGTCACCAATTTTCCAGACAAAACTTATGAGGATTTCTTTTTTTTGTATTTCACTGCCTAAATGCAAGAAAACATAGTTCTCATGTTTTTTTTAAGATCTGTGAAGTGCAGATTTAAAAGAATGTCATTTAAAAAAATAATTATGGCCTTAATTTTGGATAAATGACACACAGACACCTGCACACAAACAAAAACAATTCATAAACCACACACAAAGTTTATCAATAAAACAGTTTTATTACCTCCTCGTTGAAAAGTTTGCTGGTTTCCTTCTTGATGGGGTCCAGGTACTGGACCTGCCCGGCTGAGAAGCCCACAATGAGGGCCACGCTCTCTGCGGTGGCTGAGTACTGGTTGAAATCATGACAGGTGGGCTGGGTCCCCTTATAGATCCTCTTATCGATAGGTTTGCTGAGGTCGACCGCCTGGAGACAGCAGAAGACAAACAGACACGTCACCCGTCACATCAGCAGGTTTCAGGGACACCCAGAGGTCATCAGAGGGGGAAATACCAGAATAAAAACCAACAAGCTGCTGCTGCTACTGGAACTTTTAGAGGACCACACCAATCTCTTTTAAGAGTGTTCCCACTGAGATTAACAGGGACCATCTAAACTCCCCAAATCCTTTTCCCAGGAACCTTGTTTTTGCACATCCATCTATAAATGCACAAAATCTATGTGTGTGTGCGTGTCTGTCTGTCTGTTCCACGCACATCTCTTGAACAGTTCTTCAGCCTGACCTACAATTTTATACGTGTTTTGCTGAGGTTATGAGGGTGTGCATCCCCGAGTATGGAGATGTTCAGAAAAAATATGTAATTATTATCAATAAAAGTTTTCACTTCTACCGCTGTTCCCATTATTCTGATGTAGTGCCGTCACCCGTCCACACGGGGACGTAGTAGTCATTCACTGAATGTTCTGTGCATATGTTAGGGATGGGTGATACCAGCATTTCTTCTTTCGAAATGATACCATTAATTTATGGCTTTTTCTTCGATACAGATACTTTTTGCCCCAAATCACATGACTGCAGTTTCAATAACCATTTAATTACCTCCGCCAGGCCGAAAAGGCCAGGAGGAGGTTATGTTTTTGCCGGGGTTTGTCTGTGTGTTTGTTTGTCTGTCTGTCTGTCTGTCTGTTTGTCTGTTGGTTAGCAAGATAACTCAAAAAGTCTTGGACGGATTTCCATGAAACTTTCAGGCGTTGTTGGAAATGGTACAAGGAAGAACTGATTAAATTTTGGGGGTGATCCGGTTCACCGTCTGGATACAGGAATTTTTTAAAGCATTTTTCCACACTGTGACATAGGGCCATTTTCAACAGGTGCGCAGGCGCAATGGAGGGCGCTGGTCGTCGTGTCTGCAACACAAACTCTGCGTTCTTCAACGTTTTAGGCACAAAAGCACGCGGAAAACACTGCTGGCCTGGGCCCGCCAGCGTGCCTGTGTTTGCGCGCAACTGCAAAACCTCACACGGCCAGCTGTCCGCCGACGGATTCTTTGCCAGAAATTCCCCGGCCAGCCATAGGAGCTGCGCATTTGGCAGAAATTCTCCGGCCAGCCATAGGCGCTGCGCAAAAACAAGCTCTCTGCTGGCGAAGCTTCTAAATTCTCGTTTGCCGTGGAGCGCAACCCCAAAATAATATAATATAAAACCCACGGCAACCTGTCTACCCAATTTGCATCCGTCAGTGAAGGAGATGGACACAACAGCAACACTTCAGTTTATTACCTCCGCCAAGGAGGCAATGCTTTTACTACTGAACCACTAATCCTATCACTATCACATTGACTGTCATTGATTAATTGTGTGTTTATTGCACTGTCCCTGTCAAATAAACAAATAATCATTGTGAATCCAATTGCTAGTCATATGTTTACATGCTCAAGGAATCTGAAAACATACACACAAACACTGTATGGGGGAATTGTGGCGCTTGGCGGAGGTCTGCGCTCTCCGAGTGCTTTTCTAGTTAATTAAGAAACTAATTCAATTTCTTAATTAAATTAATTCAATTTCTTAATTTGGTGATCGCCGCCTCCGACGCTGCTACACCTACTTGCTCGGCATGGGACTCAGTGCTTGGCTGCACAGTAGGCAGTGAGTCTTCGGCTCTGACATCTGATAGGCTGTCATTATCATGTGACAAGGCAGACCATCTCTAAAATATGCCTGGGCTGTCTTTTCACCGGTTTTCCCACAAAAATTTAACACCTAAAACTCTCAAAAGTGAAAACAAATTGCATGTTTTGTATTAACATAGTGGTATCGCAATATTTTAAAAAGTATCAGCCAGCTGATATCGAAGTATCGATACTCGATGCACCCATCCCTAGCGTACGTAGTCATACATTGTTGTTTGTCAACTGGCATGTGCTGTGCAAACTGAATGTTTTGTGGAAAGTGTCTCTGGAAGGTAAGCACATTTAATGGCTGTGATCATCTTTTACCCGTTCCAGTTAACATTCTAGCTGTTGGTGGTATCGCGATATTTTAAAAAGTATTGATCTGTCTGTCTGTTCCACGCATATGTCTTGAACCATTCGTCAGACTGGCGTCAGATTTTAAACGTGCTTTGCTGAGATTACGAGGGTGTGCATCCCTGAATATGGAGTCACTCAGTCAAAATATGTAATTTTTATCAATAAAAGTTTAGCCACCACTGTCACCGCTCTCTTCATGCCCTTCAGTGTATGTGGGGTGTTGGATTGACTCTGTGCTGATTGGATAATACGCAGCCATCACAGCCATGCTGATTGGATAATACATGATGTCATGACCATGCTGATTAGATAATATGCGGCATGATGACCAGTCAGTCACCATAGTGTTTCGCAAACAAAAAAAGGAAGTGAAAAGTGACAAATCTGATAAGAAAGAGAGAATAGTGAAGATGTAGTGCTTAAAAAAATTATACTGTAATGTTGCTGTGATTGCGTACGTCTAAAGGATAATTCGAGGAATGCCAGCGAGGACCTGGGGTCTGCCTTCTCCAACACAGCGGGCGGAACGTGGTCCTTCGCATTGAAGTAAGCCCAGCCCGCCCGGTCAGCAGTAGATGGGAGTCCCTTTGCAAGACCATGACTTGTCGTCGCTGATGGCGCTCCTCTTGGTGTGCTCACATGGCTATCTAAAAATTAAAAGTTAATAATTGTGGAGCAGAACGCCCAGATCAACTGCATATCATATGCGGCCACATGCACGGTTTAACTAAACGATGACCCAAACTGGACACAAAAATGCTCAAATAACAAAATAAATAATTTTTATTTAAATATTTACTGACAAATGGGCAACACTGACGGGGACCAGGTCTGACAAATCAACAAAGAACATGCCTGGAGAAGCAGCAGCCAGACACAACCTGGCTCAAAGGCAGGCTAACTGATGGCAATTAAAAAAAAAAAAAAAAGTAATTTTCAATAAAGTAAAAAAAGATAACGTATGGAGTGTGCTTTTGCCCTGAGGCTGATTTATCATGGAAAACAGCTGAGCTCTGTGGTTTGAGCGATCAGCTGATTGGTTCCACCTCCTCCGTGTTCTGACTAGTGCAGACTGCAAAGGTTAAAAAAAAAAAAAAAAAACATGGGGGGAAGGCCCTACAACCTGTGCTCCACAAATGCGGGGCATATCAACCATACGCTGGATAAATTTTCAGCACGGGGCACATATTTTTCCAGTTTATAAAATTTTTCACCATGTCTGAGGTGTGTGCAAAAAAAAAATAAAAAATGTTTTGGTTAACATTTAGAGGGTCAAAAATGCAATCGTTTAGGCGGAATAATAAATAAATAATCTTCTCACACCAATAAAAAACAAATGCTTACAATAGCGCCACGGAGCTCACATCGTTAGTCTTTGCCAGTCACGCCCTCAAGGTTCAGATCATTATTTGGCCTGAGTATCATCCCAGTGCGACAATATAAGCACCGCCTCAATCTGAGCATTAAAGTTTTAAAAAACCTTTTAAATAACAAAATACTGTTAAAATATAAAATGATGCACTACAAGTCTCAAATCTTTGTAAATGTGTCCTGTTATAGTACTGCATGAGTTTATTGATGATACACAGAAGAAATTCAACATTACACTGAACTCCATTACTGAAGTGATGTAAACTAAAATAATTATAACGATGACTGAACAACTCCCATTCCCCAAAGTGCAAGATACACTATTATCTTGAATATAAGTGATAAAAGATCAGACAAATAAGTGATCTGACAAACAAATAAAGGGATCTGAAACAGTCGCTAATATCGGATGTCCCATTCATTTTCAATATTTAGGTATTCTGTAATTAATATAACTAGTACATACCCGTCCATGCCCGTAGAAACCAAGTATAAGCAAGTATTTCTGCATGCCCGTTGCTGAAGGGTCTCCTCCTGTCTCAGACGGCTGTGTTGTTCACAGTCATGCCTGCGGCGTACTGCTGGAACCTGAGGCGTTTCATGTTCACGGCATCCTTTCTGACATGCAGCAGTTCTCCTCATTCTATTGCTCTCCATCTGGTGGGTCGTCTTCTTCTTCGTTCAGACCACTGGTTGAGGGATAGCTGCGTTGTAATTCCAGTTCATGGGCACGATCCTGAAAAAGTGGCTTTCAACCCTGTTCAGGAAGGTCCGTGCATGCCCGTAGAAACCAAGAAACTGGAGCACCCGGAGAAAATCAGTGCTTTGCTTGGCATTTTACACATTTGTAGTGTAGACTGACATTCGTCAAGATTACACATTTGCCGTCATGTAGGCATGGCAAGTCGTCCTATGATGCCTGAGTTCCTAGGACGCGCTATGATGATGAGGCAAAGATCATAGGCCGTCCTATGATGACCTAGAAACGTGCTTTAAAGTCTGTCGTGCCCTATGCTGGTGAAGGGTGTCCTCCTGTCTCAGACGGGTGGTGTTTCATCTTCATGGCATCTTTTCTGACATGCAGCATAAAAACATGAAGGCAGCCTTGATGTACACGACATCATAAAGACATGTCGCCTGATGTCACTATATATGACATCATAGGACGTCCTATGATGATCAGGCGGAGATCATAGACCGTCCTATGATGTCCTACAAATGTGCTTTAAAGACATGAAGGCAGCCTTGATGTATATGACATCATGTTGCCTGAAGTCACTGTTTATGACATCACAGACACATTTGTCTATGTGCCGTCATATAAGCATCGCGAGTCGTCCTATGATGCCTGAGTTCATAGGACGTCCTATGATGTTCAGGCAGAGATCATACGCCGTCCTATGATGTCCTACAAATGTGACAGACACACACACAGACAGACAGACACACAGAGATTTCTTGCTTTTATAGAGTGATTAATATTCACACAGTCTAGTGCCATTTAGTCCTTTTTACACTCACCGGCCACTTTATTAGGTACACCATGCTAGTAACGGGTTGGACCCCCTTTTGCCTTCAGAACTGCCTCAATTCTTCGTGGCATAGATTCAACAAGGTGCTGGAAGCATTCCTCAGAGAGTTTGGTCCATATTGACATGATGGCATCACACAGTTGGCGCAGATTTGTCGGCTGCACATCCATGATGCGAATCTCCCGTTCCACCACATCCCAAAGATGCTCTATTGGATTGAGATCTGGTGACTGTGGAGGCCATTTGAGTACAGTAAACTCATTGTCATGTTCAAGAAACCAGTCTGAGATGATTCCAGCTTTATGACATGGCGCATTATCCTGCTGAAAGTAGCCATCAGAAGTTGGGTACATTGTGGTCATAAAGGGATGGACATGGTCAGCAACAATACTCAGGTAGGCTGTAGCGTTGCAACGATGCTCAATTGGTACCAAGGGGCCCAAAGAGTGCCAAGAAAATATTCCCCACACCATTACACCACCACCACCAGCCTGAACCATTGATACAAGGCAGGATGGATCCATGCTTTCATGTTGTTGACGCCAAATTCTGACCCTACCATCCGAATGTCGCAGCAGAAATCGAGACTCATCAGACCAGGCAACGTTTTTCCAATCTTCTATTGTCCAATTTCGATGAGCTTGTGCAAATTGTAGCCTCAGTTTCCTGTTCTTAGCTGAAAGGAGTGGCACCCGGCGTGGTCTTCTGCTGCTGTAGCCCATCTGCCTCAAAGTTCGACGTACTGTGCGTTCAGAGATGCTCTTCTGCCTACCTTGGTTGTAACGGGTGGTTATTTGAGTCACTGTTGCCTTTCTATCAGCTCGAACCAGTCTGGCCATTCTCCTCTGACCTCTGGCATCAACAAGGCATTTCCACCCACAGAACTGCCGCTCACTGGATATTTTTTCTTTTTCGGACCATTCTCTGTAAACCCTAGAGATGGTTGTGCGTGAAAATCCCAGTAGATCAGCAGTTTCTGAAATACTCAGACCAGCCCTTCTGGCACCAACAACCATGCCACGTTCAAAGTCACTCAAATCACCTTTCTTCCCCATACTGATGCTCGGTTTGAACTGCAGGAGATTGTCTTGACCATGTCTACATGCCTAAATGCACTGAGTTGCCGCCATGTGATTGGCTGATTAGAAATTAAGTGTTAACGAGCAGTTGGACAGGTGTACCTAATAAAGTGGCCGGTGAGTATTTGTCAAAGTCTAACATGAGATTGCCTACATATAGCCTACACCTCTTTGTATTCCACTTTCAAACACAGCCTACATTTGGGCCTGGAAAGGCTGACTGGGATCCCTGTTTCAGAAAGGAATACTTGCGTTCTGCGGGCAATGCATGAGTATTACAGAAATTACTGGAACCTTCCAGTGATGATGTAACATGTACATGTAATGTAACATGTACCTGCAAAGTGAAGATGACCAAAATTCACAAAGTCAATGACTTTAGTACGTCAACAGCCTTCAGACAAACTAAACGTGCCAACATTCTAAAAAACTATAAATATATAGGAATATTATAACAGAAATAACTGCATCTTTGGTCATTTAAGTTAATTTATTTAATTAAATACAATTTTCTTAGTATTTTTTTCTTTGAAGTTAAGTTATTCCCATGTCAGTGATGTTTGGCGGCGCCTATCTCCGTTTCGAGACCCAAGGCCACACAGCTACTGTAGGTAGTGAAAGCAACCGTGGGGGGTCAGTCCTCTGGTAGCTCTGCATGTTTACTTTTCCCGTTCTATTATGCTGAGCACCAAGCTAGAAGGTCGAAAGTACCATTTTTACCTGGTCTTTGGTATGACCCAGCTGGGATATGAACCCCGGCCTCCCGGTTGTGGGGCGGATGCTCTACCAACTAGGCCACCACTCCGGTCTTTTCTTTGAAATCAGAGTTAAATTATTGTTCTGTTCTGGCTCTGCAAAATTATGGTCAAAAATTGTTTTTTAGGAAAAAGTAAAAAAAAAAATACCTCTTTCAAATTTATTAAAAAAACTACTTTTATTAAAAGAATAGACAAAAATTAGCCATAAAATAATCCACAAATTTATAATAAAGTCTCAAATGTACAAGTCAATTTTACAAGAGGAAATTACAAATTTGAGGAAAACGGTTGCAAATTTAGATAAATTTACAGAGAAAAGTAAAAAACTATATGAAAATTGTTATAAATTTTGAGAAAAATCTCAAACCTTCAAGATTGAAGTCATTACTCCAGTTTTTAAGTGGCTGCTCTTTGTACCCTTAACTCAACTTGAAATTTTTGGTTGTCTACTTTTAATTATTAATTTCAAAGCGCTGCTTTTACATGAGTAGAATTTCTGGCTATTATACCCACCTCTGATCATATAATTTAAGTATGCATGAGTAAATTACTATTATGAATGTTTTTTTCCCTTCCCTACTCTCTCAATGTAAAAAATAAACACTAGAATAAAAACACAAAAAAATACACATTTTTTGTCATTTATGTAAAACATGACAAAAATTCTGGACAAAACATGACACTTGATATTTTCTAACCTGTTTGTATACCGCCATAGACAGAGAGAGAAGCTGAATTAGACAGGGTTCAGTAGAACGGGCGAGATGAGACAGAAGAGAGGAGCCAAAGAGAGGAAAGTGTTCAGGCAGAGGGTCCAGGAGAGGTGAGAGCAGAGGGAGGAGAGAAGGATGACACCAGTAAAAAGTCCAAACACAGGACGTCTGGGTGGGACCCCAACTGGCCCAATATTCCAACATTGAAAATATCGGAATATTGGGCAATACAATATTCCTCAGTTGTACAATACTTCACATGGTAAGTTCCATATGTAAAGTTACTGAGCAAAATTTAAAAAAAAGAAATAAACAGTATAAAATTAACATATTCCGGTTACAACAGTGTCACGAGTTTTCTGACCCCCCAGAAAAATATGTTGCCACCGCACCAAGGTCTTTAAGCCAGAGGAAACACTGCTTTTCCTGACTGATATCTTTGAACAATGAGATCCCTCTGATGCTTTGGAAGCTCTCTGTGGACCATAGCTTGTGCTGTAAGATGTGACTACAAAAATGTCAGGAAAAGCCTACTAGAACAGCTGAACTTTATTTAGGGTTAATCAGAGGCACTTTAAATAGTGGCAGGTGTGTGCCGACTCCCATTAACTAGTATTGTTATGCTCGACACCGCCCACTCGACACTGACTTGAGCAACATAACGCGGAAGTGTTGTGAGCAGAGTGTCGAGCACTGTGTCAACATGCCCACAGCCACATGACGGCAGCAAGCGAGGCCTCGTTATGTCAGTCACATCACATGGCTTGCGGGAAGTTTGAGAGGGAATTAAGTTTTTTTTGTTTGCTTTGTATTGTTTGTTCCTGCCATCTAATTTTGAATAGACCTCGGATGGCCAAATGCTAAAAAAAAAAAAAAAAAAAAGTATTGAGATTTTTTTCAGGTTTTTCAACTCTGATGCAGTTCTGACAGTCAGTCACCAGATGGCAGTCTGTATTAGACGTTTCATAACATTGTCGGTCATGAAGCAATTGTCTCAAAGTTGCTCATTGTTTCATGAGGCCTCGGTTTTAACATCACTACCATTAACATGAGTTTGAGTGTGATTGGTTAATTCTGAACACAGCCACATTCCCAGTTATAAGAGGGTGTGCATATTCATGCAAACAGGGTATTTTAGGTATTTTATTTTTCCCCTTAAAAGATTTGTTTGTTTTTCAATTGGGTTGTACAGGTTATAGGTCACATTAATGGTGGAAAAAGTTTTGAAATGATTTATGTTGGTCTCATCTTTTTACATCACAAAAACCTGGTATTTGAACAGGGGTGTGTAGAATTTTTATATTCGCTGTATAAAAGATGGCTAAGTATGACTGATATTTTGGCCTGTTCAGTGCAAGCCAGGGGCTTATCCTGCACTCCACACAGGTAGAGGCGCTGGTGTCTAAGAGGCGCTTTCTTTCAACTGATATGTTAGGTTATTTAAAGATAAAACTGTATTATAGGCCATACTATGCATGATCTGTGATGTTACTGAAGCAGATGGTCCTGAGCCATGTCAGAATGAAAACTGGGTGTGTACGATAATTTTGCTCAAAACACGATAATTTTAAGGCGCTGGTACGCATAGTTACCAAGTCCGTTTATTATAAGCGACTTTGGGCTGGTTTTTCTCTAAAGTCGTTTGCAAATCTCGTCAGTCACGGGTTTTTGGGCTTGTTTTTTTTAATGTGTAGTTGCTTATTTGGGCTTGCTTTGCTGTCTGTGTGACAGCTCTCCCAGTTCCCCACAAAACACGAGCACCATAGTTTGTTTACAGGACCCATCCACACCCCCATTTCCTGGGTACCACGTCCGCCCCACTGACCTCTATAGAAAAACTAGACGGATCATTGGCCACCAGACGTGAAGCCACCTGGCTGCCATATTAGTACTCCCAAAACACTAGTACATCCAAATCGACGGCCGCTAAGCATAACGTCAACTCGATTTCTATAGTTCACCAGCTGTGCAAGATTATAAGCTGTCTCTCCATACCAAGAAGTTCAAAATGTGTTAATTTTTGGGGAAGTTATTGAAGTAAAAGTCGCTGGCCAGGGGCTTCACTTCTGGCGGCCAATGATCCATCCAGTTTTTCTATAGAGGTCAGTGGCCCGCCCGACTCCACTCAGCTCTGTACTCACTAATGGGGCATGAGCTAGCTAGGTTTTTTAATACAGATCAGTGCATTTGGGACCTTAAATCAAAAAAAATTCTCCACTGGAATGAATTGTACGAGCAAAATTATCTTTTGATTCCGATCAAATTTTGCCACGAGTTACACATATGATGTTTGGCAATTTAAAAGATAATTTTCCACGTAATTAAAGTTGTCGACTGTCGTATAACAGAGTAATATTTAGTTTTTGTTTAAACGACTAGCGCACAACATCTCCCATCATCCCACATCACGAAACTGTAATTGTGTTTAGTGCTGTTACTTATGCAGAATGCTCATGTCTTTTCTTTTGATCAGAGTTTATTCAGAGTTTTTGTTGACTGTGTTGACTATAAATTTGCTGTTACTTATGCAGAATGCATATGTATTTTCCTTTGAAATTCCGTTATTCAATGCTGATTGTTTTTACAGTCAATTCACTGCAAACAAAAATAAATCTATTTATCGATATGTTATCAAGCAGCCTCTTTTTTATACAACTCGTGCACGCCCGTAGAAAGCAAGTCTTGCTGTCTGAAACAGGTAGCCCAATCAGGCTTTCCAGGCCCAAACGTAGGCTGTGTTTGAAAGTGGAACAGAAGTGTAGCCTCTATGTAGGCAATCACATGTTAGACAAATATGAAAGGGACTGAGCCGAGATTGATTTGATTGTGTGAATATTAATTACAGAATAATTGAAAATGAATGGGACATCCAATATTAGCCACTGTTTAAGAACCGCTTGTTTATTTTTTGTCAGATCACTTATTTGTGTGATCTTTTATGAGTTATATTCATAAATGTTGTGTGTTGCAATTTGGGGAATGGGAGTTCAGTCACTATTATAATTTAGTTTATATGTGTAGTTTATAGTCTGTCATCAATAATCTCATGCAGTACTATAACAGGACACATTATAGATATTTGAGACCCATTGGAGTGCATCCTTTTATATTATAGCAATATTACAGGTACATCTCAAAAAATTAGGATATCATGAAAAAGTTCAATATTTTTGGTCACTCATTTCAGAAAGTGAAACCCATACATTAAATAGATTCATTACACAGAGAGTGAAATATTTCAAGTGTTTATTTATTTTAATTTTGATGATTATGGCTTACAGCCCATGAAAACCCCAAATTCAGTTTCTCAAAAAATTAGAATATTACATAAAATTCATTTTAAAAAATATTTTTTTTAATACGAATGTTGGCCGACTGAAAAGTATGTCCATATACACACTCAATACTTGGTCGGGGCTCCTTTTGGATTAATTACTGTATCATTGTGGCGTGGCATGGAGGTGATCAGCCTGTGGCACTGCTGAGGTGTCATGGGGGCCCAGGTTGCTTTGATAGTGACCTTCAGCTCGTCTGCATTGTTGGGTCTGGTGTCTCTCATCTTCCTCTTGACAATCCTCCATAGATTCTCTATGGGGTTTAGGTCAGTAAAGTTTGCTGGCCAATCAAACATAGTGATGCCATGGTCATTAAACCGGGTTTGATACTTTTGGCAGTGTGTGTGTGTGTGTGGGGGGGGGGCAAGTCCTGCTGGAAAATGAAATCAGCTTCTCCATAAAGCTCGTCAGCAGAGGGAAGCATGAAGTGCTCTAAAATTTCCTGGTAGACGACTGCGCTGACTTTGGTCTTGATAAAACACAGTGGACCAACACCAGCAGATGACATGGTTCCTCAAATCATCACAGACTGTGGAAACTTCACACTAAACCTCGAGCAACTTAGATTCTGTGTCTCTCCACTCTTTCTACACTCTTGTGAGTTTGATTTCTAAATGAAATGCAAAATTTACTTTTATCTGAACAGATGTCATCTACTGGTGTTGGTCCGCTGTGTTTTATCAAGACCAAAGTCAGTGCAGCCGTCTACCAGGAAATTTAAGAGCACTTCATGCTTCCCTGTGCTGACAAGCTTTATGGAGAAGCTGATTTCATTTTCCAGCAGGACTTGGCAACCCCACACTGCTAGAAGTATCAAAACCTGGTTTAATGACCAATCATTATGTCATGACTCTATGGGTTTCACTTTCCGACATGAGTGACAAAAAATAATGAACTTTTTCATGATATTCTAATTTTTTGAGATGTACCTGTATAAGTACAAAACACCGAACATTATTACTTTTTGTATTTGTATCTTGTATACTTTATTGATCCCCTGAGGGAAATTTAGGGCATCCACGTACAGTGCCGATCTCTTTACCAGTCTCACACACACAGCAGAATGAGCCATTTGGCTGCAACCTTTGCATCAGTGTTGCCTATTTGTAAATATTTAAATAAAAATGATTCATTTCGTTATTTGGACATTTTTGCATCTTCTTGACGTTTAGTGAAAGCATGCATATGTGTCCGCATGTAATATGCAGTTGATGTGGTCATTCTGCTCCACAATGAAGCAGCAGTGGGACTTTCGTCTACCACTGACCGGGCAGGCTGAGCGTGCCTCCCCCTGAACATTCGTGGAGCACCTGGTGGGACGTGACGGAAGTCTCGGCTGCTGCTTTACCCGTATGGCAGTGATGTCATCTGCAGCACCACAGGTCCCAGGCAGCACCCCCCCACCACCACCTCGTGTTCTCTGTGGCAAATATATCCATTAGACCTACGCAATCACTGCAACTTTATGGTCTATATTTTGACTGAGTGCCTCCATACTCCTGGATGCACACCTCAGCAGCAAAGCACTTCTAAAATCTTTGTTTGCGAAGCGCTGTGGTGACTGACAGGTCGTGATGCTGTGTTATCCAATCAGCATGGCCGTAATGCGGCGTTTTCTCCACTGAGCACGGAGTCAATCCGAAATCCCACCTACACTTCTTGAAGCCAGGTGATGAGGACATAGAGCGGTCACACAGCAGTGGCTAAACTTTTATTGATAAAAATTACATATTTTGACCGAGTGACTCCATGTTTGGGGATGCACACCGTCATAGCTTCAGCAAAGCATGTTTTAAATCTTAGGTCAGTGTGACACACAGTTTGAGCGGTATCTAAGGAAGACACACACAAACAGACAGATGTCTTGAATTTATAGATAGATGTGGTAGGTTGCTTGTTGGGCTTTTTTTGGGGGGGGGGGGCTTGTTTCCATTGAGCTGGAATTTCCATTGAGCTGGTTGCTTGTTTCTCTCATGAGAAACAAGCAAAAAGTCTTCTCTGAAAAAGTCCAAGAACTTTTTCAGAACCGTTGTAGGAGCAGGGCACTGAACATTGTCAAGGACCGTTCTCACCCTCTGCATAAACACTTTGAACTTCTTCCATCTGGTAAACGATTCCGGATCATCAGAGGCAGAACCACCAGACTGATCAACAGCTTCCTTCCACAAGCTGTCAGGATGCTGAACAGCTGACCCGGAATCTCTCATACACACTACTGCACCTACGGACATTTTGTATATTATTTGTATATTATAGTTAGTTAGTCCCCCCCCCCCCCAAGTATGTCTCAGGGATGTGTGAATGGATGGGGAGGTGGGGGGGGTGAAGCTATGTGAGTGTGTCTTAAATCATGCTGCTTCTATTTATATGGATGCCGAGAGAAACGCAATTTCATCTTGCCTGCACTACAGTTGTATGTACAGCAATATGACAAAGTTTGATTTGATTTGAAACCTGGCAACACTGCTAAGACAGTTCAACATTTCCCATTTGGCAACACTGACTGACCTCCACATTTCTGCAAGCTCTACTGTTGAAAATGTAGCTGATGGGGGGCAGATACAACTTCTGAATGGGGCTCTCAGGTGTGACACATCCGCCCCTGCTGATCCACCTTAAATCTAAGGCTAGAAACGCAGCTGAAAGTGGAATTTTTTTTTTTTTCCACAGCAGAGGTTGCAGCTGCCTGGTACCGAGTGGAGGCTAACAGACTGGCTATGGAGGCGCGCTGTCCTCCTGT
The DNA here is from genome assembly GCA_020510985.1 of Pholidichthys leucotaenia. Classification (NCBI taxonomy): domain Eukaryota; kingdom Metazoa; phylum Chordata; class Actinopteri; order Cichliformes; family Pholidichthyidae; genus Pholidichthys; species Pholidichthys leucotaenia. Next base: position 293,497,155 of record CM035847.1, read on the forward strand.
TGGGCCCCTCACTGCCTCCGTGATCCTCCCCTGCTTTAGGCCCCCTCTGTGATGCACTGTGCAACAAACGGACACGTGAAATCATGGACCAAACCGAGCCAGCACCACCACATTAGCAGGTTAGCAGCTAGGCTAGGCCCACCTTCTTGATGTTGGTGTAGGTGTAGAAGTAGAGCTCCCTGCCGATGTTAAAGCACACTCGCTCGGACTCCTCGCTCGGGTCTTCGGGCTGCAGCTTCACCATGGAGACCCGAACCGGTGGCAGGAAGCCCGCCGGGGAGGAGTTGGCCGCGGTGTTGGAGGATGAAGATGCGGCGGCGGCGGCGGCCCCGGGCCCCTGCAGCAGCCCGACCCCTCCGCCGCCGGGTATCGGGCCAGCTCCGGCCCCGGGGCCCAGCGTGGTCCCAGCAGAGGCGCCCCGCGGCAGGCCGCCCCGCTGCTGCGAGTCGGAGAGGGTGAGCAGCTTGTAGAAACCCTCCCTGGTCCTGAACTGGGATTTAATCTCATTGATATCCTTCAGAGCGCCGCCATCTCCGGCCATTTTCAGTCCAAACGAGCCGCACAGGAAACACAGATTCTGACCTGGAAATAATAATGAAAAATAAAAGTCCTAGCAGAGAGGAGCAGAGCAGCAGCCGAACTCAGCCGCTCCACCCCGGGGCATCTTACACCCGCAGCGCCGCTACCTGCTGCTAGCTAACCCTGGAGACAGCCCCTCGGAGCCGCGTTAGCATCCTCCTCCATCGTTGCTCCAACCAGCCAGTGACGTGAGGAGGTCAGGAGGACGCGTCAGCGCAGCTGCTGCCCGGGACTGCGCACTCTCCCCCGGCCATTCATGGGAAGGATATCCGGCCCCGGCCAGCCTCGCTCACACGCCATATAATAATAATATATTCCAGCCCGTATGAATATATATACATACAAATATTTATATCACACCCTCATGCTCACTTAAAGCCTCAAAATATTTTATAGGACTTTTAATGCATTTGAATATTTTACTCATAATTTTAAATGTCTCAAAATAGATGCAAATATTTTCAACTGTTTACCGTAAATCAATAAATAAGAATTCTGCCAGTATAATAATACCTTGCATCTCTTCAGGAGGCTTATTAGATTCATTTTCATGCATATTAAATAGAATTGTGGCAGCACTTATTTCATGTATTCCTCCATAAAGCTCATAAAACCTCTCAGGAATAACTTATTCTTGTTGGGATTTGGAACACTACTTTTTTAGAGAAACATTTACAGTATAAGTGAAAGAGGGAGTTCACCCTCAAATTATGTTTCCATAGTTTCATTTTTTTTCTAATTTGTTGGGGTATTTATCCATTCACGTTAATTTGGTGCAAGACATTGAGGTTTGGAAATATAAACATTTATAGATATATTGTACAGTCGATATAAAAGTGTATACACCCCTGTTAAAATGTCAGGTTTCTGTACAATTAAAAAACAAACATGTTGGAGGGAAAAACAAAGAAAAAGCCTACAATAAGCTGGTTGCATAACTGCACACCCTTAAACTAATACTTTGTTGAAGCACCTTTTGATTTAAGGCAGCACTATGTAATTTTTATGTTCCTGGTACGAACACAGAAAACGACAACAAGCACATTTTACATTCCAAGAACCAACAGCCAATCACAGGGTGCTTTGTGAGTGGGTGGCTAAAGTTGTGCTCTGTGATTGGCTAAAGGGAATCATTCTGTAAAATATGCCAGTTTTTTTCAGTCACCTAGTCAAAAATTATTTTAGAAACATTATTCTGGAGATCATCCTGCGCAGTTCGCCCCACACGGGACACGAACCCGCGACTTCTCAGTCAACTACACAGTTCGAGCATGGGAGACACAGCACGATCGCGCTGAGCTAAAGGTCCGACCGATAGCTCAGCGCTACCGATACTGTATGAGGCTTTGGGAGGGAGGTTTACTAACGTTCTACGCCGAACAGTACTAGTTGGCATCCGTTACAGTTGCTTTATTTACAGTATCCATCTTTTAGTATCTTGGCCTTGCAATGTTTTCCCAGTCCTTGCAGAATTACTCCAAATCTGTCAAATTGTGAGGGCATCTCTTGCGCACAGTCCTCTACAGCTCTGGGTGGGTAATTCCAAAATTCAATTTTCTTCTGATAAAGCCATTCTTTTGATTTGATAGATAGATAGATAGATAGATAGATAATTATTAACCCCAAACTGGGAAATTACAGTGTAACAGCAGCATGACACAGTAGACAACCCAAACAAACAGAAATACACACAGCATAATAGCAAAGGAGTTACCCAGGGAAGTAAAAATGCTTAGATAACTTTATATACTACATAGGCTACTACTAGGCTAAATAGATGATGGTCCTTATAAGATAAGCCTTTATTAGTCCCACAATGGGGAAATTCCAGGATTGCAACAGTACAGGGATAGCAACACTCAGAGCAATAATTTAAAAGATAAGAAAATAAGAGCAGTGAATATACATATGTACACATAAATATATATTAGTCTCTGGATAGTACCGACTGTACAATGAAGGATTATAAGGCATAGGGTGAAATGTGAGGTACCAGTTAGACTGTAAGGTGCAGTATGTCAGCATTGTTATGACCAAAATTCAACATCAGAGTGAGTTATTGTACAGTGAAATGGCATGTGGCAGAAAAGTTTTCCTGTACCTGGCCATTTGGCAGCGAAGCTGTAGCAGTCTGCTGGGGAAAGTGCTCCGCTGTCTGTCCAGTGTGTGGTGGAGGGGGTGATCAGGATTGTCTATGATGGATCACAGTTTATTTAGTGTCCTCCTCTCCACCACAGTCTCAAAGGTCTCCATCCTGAGACCAATCACAGAGCCAGCCTTCTTGATAATCTTGTCAAGTCTGTTGGTGTCACTGGCTCTGATACTGCTACCCCAACAGACAGCAGTAAAGAAGATGGCGCTGGTGACAACTGCCTGGTAGAAAAGCTCCAGCATCACACACTAAAGGATCTCAGCTTCCTCAGGAAGTAGAGTCTGCTCATCCCCTTCTTGTACACAGCATCAGTGTTAGATTTCCAGTCCAGTCCATTGCTGATCATGACACCCAGGTATTTTTAGTCCTCCACAACCCCCACATCCTCCCCCCCAATCTGCAATGGCTGTGGAGGTGTCCTCTTCTTCCTGAAGTCAATCACCATCTCTCTGGTCTTGCTGACGTTCAGCCTTAGGTGATTCTACCCGGTACACAAATCTATCTACCAGTGCCCAGTACTCCCCCTCCTCTCCCCCTCTTATACACCCAACAACAGCAGAGTCATCAGAGAATTTCTGCAGGTGGCATGACTCGGAGTTGTACTGAAAGTCAGTGGTGTATAAGGTGAAGAATCAGAATCAGAATCAGAATCAGGTTTATTGCCATTGTTCATGTAGTACACAAACTAGGAATTTGTCTCGGTGCAATGCTGCAACATTAAACATGATAAAATAAAATAAATAAACTATACATGCAATAAAGTGAATACTGGTCAGCAGTTAAAATATATTAGCGAGCAGCAGATACTGTGGAGAACCATATAGTGCAGTCGGTAATGCAGGAAGAAAACAGTGATGACTGACATGAGTCTGGTTGAGCTGCTGTACATAGTGCACGAGAGTCAATAAGTCAAAAGGAGAAAGCACAGTCCCCTGTGGAGCTCCCGTATCACTAACCACCACATCAGACAAGACACTGCCCAGCCGGACAAACTGTGGCCTGCCTCTCAGGTAGTCAGTAATCCAGGAGATCACAGAGCCGTTGACCCCCATTACCTGCAGCTTCTCACCCAGCAGCAGTAGCTGGATGGTGTTAAATGCACTGGAGAAATCAAAGAACGGGATTCTCACAGCGTCTTCGCCTCCATCCAGGTGCAAATGAGTTTGTTGCAGCAGGTAGATGACAGCGTCTTCAACTCCTAAACTCCTCAACACCTTTGTGCTGAAAAGTAAAATTCCTCTTCCTCTTTAGCTTTCTAGAAGACTACTACAGGTTTTGGGCCAAAACTGACTGGTATTTGGAACAATTCATAATTCCTTTCACTTTGAATTAAACCTGAGGTTCAGCTTTAAAATAAAGGCAACCCCAAAGCATAATGCTACCACCACCATGCCTTACCATGGGTATGGTGTTCTTTTGACGTGTAGTGTTGTTTTTGTACTACAGTAAGCTTACCTTTTAAAATTGTAGCCATAAAGTTCCAGAGAAAAAGCTGAAAATCTTTGAGAAGAAAATTAAAATTTACAAGAAAAAAGTTGCAAATTTATGAAAAAAAATTACAGGAAAAAGTCACAAATTTATGAGAAAAAAAACTGAAAATTTACAGGAAAAAAGTTGCAAATTCACAAGAAAAAACTGCATATTTATGAGAAAAAAAACTTGTAAGTCTGCAAGGAAAAAAATTGCAGATTTGAGGAAAAAAGTTGCAAATCTACAAGAAAATGTTAAAAATTTATAAGATTTTTTTTTTTTTTTGGCATTTCTGCTCGTCCCACTTTTTCTCCATTTCTGGATCCGTCTCTTCAGTGTTACTGTGGGACACATATGTGGGTTTCATATGCTTCATATGTATATTACTGTATGCTTCATGTCTCAGATGAACAAAAGGACTGATCCTCCTGGAGATAACAGGAGGATGTGAGATGTGGCCTTTGGTATGCAAAGAGATGGCCTGGGGGATTTCCTGGTCGCCAGTGGCTTTAGGTGGAGATGATAAGACCTGAAAGAAGACGCATTGTGACTTGGGATTAAATACAATGTGACTGTGTGCTTTGATGTCCTGGGGTATAAAAGGACGAATGTATGGGAGTTTCACTCTCTTTTCTGTGTTGGATGATGTTGGAGAATGTGAATAAACCTGACTCGTGAGATAAACTCAGCCTCATCATTTCTACATTCTCCACACTGGTGACCCTAAGACGTATCATGAGTGAAAGAAATTCCCCCAAACCAGCCGAAGCAGGAGCTCCCAGCCAGGCATATGCCGCTACCGTCCAGCTACCGGACTTTTGGCGAGACAACCCATGCTCCTGGTTCCTCTTGGTCGAAGCACAGTTCACCCTCCAGGGGATAGCGGTAGATGAGACGAAATTCTACCATGTAATCGCCAAGCTTGACAACCGCACGGCTCGACATGTGCAGAGCCTTTTGCTGAAGCCACCGGCCGACGACAAATACGGCGCTTTGAAGGCTGCGCTCATCCAGCGCTTTACTCTCTCAGCCCAGGAGAGAGCGGAGAGACTACTGGCTCTGAACGACTTGGGAGACGGCACGCCCGTTGACCTGATGGAGGACATGCTGAGGTTGAGGGGCTCAGACGGCGACGACGTCCTCTTCACCCACATATTCCTGAGAACCCTACCGTCAGAGACGAGAGCGACCCTGGCCGGTTCGCCGTTGTTGGCCCAGCGGGACTTCCACTCGCTGGCCCAGGAGGCGCACCGGATTCTCAACGCCAGCAAACGGCACGCGTCCACCGCAGCAGCGATGGAGTGCGGCGCGACGGCCGGAGACGGCGAGGGGCCAGAGACGGCGGTAGCAGACCCACCGACGACGGCGGCGGCGGGGGCCAAGGATCGCGGAGGAGACACCCTCTGTTTCTACCATCGTCGCTTTGCAGAGAAGGCACGCAAATGTATACCACCGTGCCATTTCAAGCGTTTGGGAAACACCAAGACCGGGGGTCGGTAGCAGCTGCGGCCCTCGGGGAGGAGAACAAGCTGCTCTACTTGAAGGATGCGCGCTCGGGGAGGCATTTCCTCGTGGACACAGGCTCCCAGCTGAGTTTCATCACACCTTCCTCCACTGACCGGCTGGCGCCTTCCGGTGGTCCCGGGGTGTCAGCAGCGAACGGCTCGGCGATTAAGACCTTTGGTGAGAGGACTCTGTTTCTGTCCCTACACGGCCGTACATTTGAATGGACTTTTGTCATAGCTGCAGTCAATTTCAGTATGTTAGGGGCTGATTTTCTGTGCTCACATGGTTTGTTGGTTGATCTTGCTAACAGGCGCCTGGTTAATGCACTCTTTTTTTATTCTATTCCCTGTACAGCTCGAGTGGCCCCGCCAACAGCACAAGCCAACGTCACAGCTGCAAGTGATAAGTTCCACACACTGCTCACTCAGTTCCCAGCACTCACGGTCCCAACATTCTCGGCGACCGTGGCTAAACACGGGGTGGAACATTTTGTTACTACCACTGGACCGCCCGTTTTTGCAAAAGCTCGGCGCTTGGATCCAGCTAAACTGACTATAGCGCGCGAGTTCGCCAACCTGGAAAAGTTGGGCATCATCAGGTGTTCGAAAAGCCCATGGGCTTCGCCGCTCCACATGGTCCCGAAAGCTGATGGCTCGTGGCGACCTTGCGGTGATTTCCGCAGGTTGAATAACGCTACGGCGCACAACCGCTACCCAATCCTGCATATCCAAGATTTTTCAATTCATTTGGCGGGGGCGTGTGTTTTTTCTAAGATAGACTTGGTACGCGGTTACCACCAGGTCCCAGTGCGCGCTGAGGACATACCTAAAACAGTGGTAATAACTCCATTCGGGCTATTCGAGTTTTTGCACATGCCGTTTGGGCATAAAGGCGCTGCGCAGACGTTCCAACGCATGATGGACACGGTGTTGCGCGATCTCCCCTTCGTGTTCGTCTACCTAGACGACATATTGGTAGCCAGCGCCTCCGAAGACGAACACGAAAAACACCTCACGGCAGTTTTCCGGAGGTTGGGAGAGCACGGGTTAATAATCAACCCAGCGAAGTGTCAGTTCGGGGTGACGCAGATTGATTTTTTGGGGCATCGCGTCTCTCCAGAAGGAGCGGTTCCTCTGCCTGACAAAGTGCGCGCACTAACAAATTTTCCCCAGCCACAAACAGTCAAAGCGTTACAGGAGTTTTTGGGGATGGTGAATTTTTATAACCATTTCTTCCCCCTCGCAGCGCAGCTCATGCAACCATTGTATGCTGCACTAAAAAAACAAAAACCCACAAATAAAATCGAATGGTCTCCAGAGCGAGAGCGCGCATTCTCGGAAGTCAAAACAGCCCTGGCAAACGCTGCGTTATGAGCACATCCGGTCCCAACGGCCCGCATAGCGCTCACTACTGACGCGTCAGATGTGGCCATAGGAGCGGTTGTGGAGCAGTATGTAGCCGGAGCTTGGCAACCGCTCGCCTTTTTCAGCAGGACCTTGCACGATAGTGAACGAAAATACAGCGCATTCGACAGGGAGTTGTTAGCTCTCCACTTGGCCATTCGCCACTTCCAGTTCTGGCTGGAGGGACGCCGTTTCACCGCGTTTGTTGACCACAAGCCGCTGACTTTCGCAATGGCCAAGATTTCTGAACCGTGGTCGGGCCGGCAGCAAAGACAGCTGGCCGCGATCTCAGAGTTTACTACCGATATCCAGCATGTGGCGGGTAAACTTAATGTAGTGGCAGACTGCCTCTCGTGCGCTGTGGCGGCTCCGGCCCGTGTAGGGGTAGATTTTGCAGCCATGGCCGCGGACCGGGTTAGCGACGCGGAAGTGCGCGCGGCCCCAGTCCGCGTAGGGATAGATTATGCAGCCATGGCCGCGGACCAGGTTAGCGACGTGGACGTGCGCGCGCTCCAGTCTGGACCAACAGGGTTAAGGCTGGAGAACAGGGTGCTGCAAGACGGTATGCCCCCCCTAATCTGCGATGTCTCCACTGGGTGACCTCGTCCTGTGGTACCGGCCGCGTGGCGCCGCCGCGTTTTTGACTCGATCCATTCTCTGGTGCACCCGGGAGTGCGCACGTCGGTCAAAATGGTGGGAGAGAAATTTGTATGGCCGAGCCTGCGCAAACAAGTTAGAGAGTGGGCGGCAGCCTGCATGGCTTGTCAACGAGCCAAGGTACACAGACACACGAGAGCTCCCTTGGAGCCGTTTCACATCCCAGCTAAGAGGTTTGATCACATTCACGTGGCCCTCGTAGGCCCCCTCCCGCCCTCACAGGGGTGCACACATTTTCTGACAATGGTTGACTGCACCACGCGCTGGCTGGAAGTGGTCCCTCTGTTGTCAATCACATCCGAGGAGGTGGCGTGCGCGTTTTTAACGGCATGGGTAGCGCGTTTTGGAGTTCCGTCGGACATTACGTCCGACAGAGGTCCTCAATTTGTCTCCGAACTTTGGTCAGCGATGGCCCGCAGCCTGGGGGCAACGATCCACCGCACGACCGCGTACATCCCGCAGGCTAATGGGTTATGCGAGCGTTTTCACAGGTCATTGAAGGCGGCCCTCAGAGCGTCGCTTACGGATGCAAATTGGGTGGACAGGCTACCATGGGTTTTATTGGGGTTGCGTTCTGCACCTAAAGAGGATTTAGAAGCCTCCCCGGCTGAACTAGTTTTCGCACAGCCACTTCGGCTGCCCGGGGAGTTTCTCCCAGATAATCCTGCGCCAGAGTGCTCCCCAGCTCAGCGGTTGCAGAGTAGCACGGAAGCGAACATGCTGCCTGGCCCCATTCACCACAGTTTTCCGCGCGTTTTTGTGCCTAAGGCTTTAAAAAATGCAGAGTTTGTTTTTGTCAGACATGACGCCCATCGCCCACCTTTGCGACCACCTTATGATGGACCATTTAGAGTGCTGGAAACAGGAGATAAGCACTTTTTGCTAGATTTGGGGGGCAGAAAGGAAATGATTGGCATAAACAGGCTTAAACCCACTTTTGTGGAGGCTGACGAAGGTGTGCAGTTAGCTAGGGCTCCTCGGCGCGGCAGACCCCCTAGGGAGCATTCCCCAGAGCTCCCACAGGGATTGACTAACAGTTCTCATCCTCAGACAGCAGTTCCCCAGCAGGAGGGCGCCGCGGGGGTGGTAAAGCCCGCTTACAGCAGATACGGGAGAAGACTGAGACCCAAGCAGCATGTCGACTGATGTGTGTGATTTTACCGTGACATGCAGACTGTTATTATGTTGTTCCATCTTAGACGTTTGGGGGGGGGGGGGGGGTCATGTGGGACACATATGTGGGTTTCATATGCTTCATATGTATATTACTGTATGCTTCACGTCTCAGATGAACAAAAGGACTGATCCTCCTAGAGATAACAGGAGGATGTGAGATGTGGCCTTTGGTATGCAAAGAGATGGCCTGTGGGATTTCCTGGCTGCCAGTGGCTTTAGGTGGAGATGATAAGACCTGAAAGAAGACGCATTGTGACTTGGGATTAAATACAATGTGACTGTGTGCTTTGATGTCCTGGGGTATAAAAGGACGAATGTTTGGGGGTTTCACTCTCTTTTCTGTGTTGGATGATGTTGGAGAATGTGAATAAACCTGACTCGTGAGATAAACTCAGCCTCGTCATTTCTACATTCTCCACATTACGTAGTATATTTAATGCCTTAGAAATGTTTGTGCAACCTTCTCCTTTGTCCAACCTTCTCTACAGCTTTCAGTACCTTTGAGGCTCAGACTTCTGCTGATCAGTTTTGAGCGCTCTAAACGAACTGAGGCGACTTCATTAAAGAGTCACCAGTTTGTCCCGTTTCCCCTCCAAGATCACCACAGTTCACCACCTCTTGTGTTCATCACCTTTATTACAGTTTAATGGCAGGAAAAAAAAATGTGGTCCAACACTGACGCACAAACTCAGGCCATATCACGCACACAGACGCACACACGCACACATACACACACAAGCAAGAGCAGCAGTCCAGGCCTGTGGAGCTGCTGGTTAACAACACTGGTGGAAGACTGGAGTCTCTCCTTTTTAGGGTCAGCGGAGCTCCTCCTTCACTCTTCATGTAGGGCTTCCTCAGCCATTTGGATAGAGGACGTCACAGTTAAAAATAGCATAAATTAGAGCAGACACTGCAAGATGGAGGCAGAGAAATGACAAAAAACAACAATCCATCTCTTCTGTCCTCACAAAATCAAATACTGTGTCAACAAGACGCCTTCATGACGTTAACGGCCCAAAACGCCCATGTCGGTTCTGTTATATCCCGGCAGGAATGATGTTGGGAGTTTCCCAGGATGCTCTGCAGAGTCAGGGCAGCAAGACGTAATTCTCAGCAATTTCCAGGACGTACAGGTTGGACAGTCCCGTTGGGTCCTCGGTCTGGTGGGTTTCCATTACAACCATCCTGCAGAAACACAGTTGGAAGCTGTAGACAGTTTAAACCTGATAGGAGGCAACAGTTCATATCTGTTCTCCATTTCATTTTGGAGACTTCTGATATGATTGTGACACGTATAAAGGAAGTTAAAGACCTTACACTAACAAAAACTCTGTGACCACATTGTAATTAAACCTTTTGAATTATTTACCAGAACTGAAAACATTTAAAATTTTGGGTCATCAACCCAGCTCACGTTAAGTCCAGAGATTTTCTAGATTCTATTGAATTAAAAGGAAAAAACTATTAACTATAAACTCCCAAAACTTAATGTGAAGATTTTACATAATAGCATTTTTAAGACCTGTGAAAAGCAGATTTAAGGACTGATTGTAAATTTTAAATATAAATTAAGACATTTTAAAGAGGACCTATTATGCTGTTTTCCACATGCCGACAGCTCCCACAGGTGTTAATGAAATGTCTGAAATATGCTTTGGTCAAAACACATCACAAAATGCATCAGGGTTTAATTACTGCAGTACCATTCTATGCATGGGAAAGGAGTTCTTCTCAGAACTGCTTTAACCTTGAAGCTGTGTGATTTTTTTGTGCCCCTAGTGGTAGAGCACGGCGCTGCACCTGTCAACTCATAATAATGTGCCAAACACTCCCCAGCTGGACTGAGGATTTGTACTGATCATGCCAGTTCACAAGGTCGCAGACACACATTGGGAGGACTCATGGATGACACATAGTACACCAAAGAGGGAGAAATCCTTGTTCTTCTTCGTCTTTGAGATTACAACACAATTTTTAACATTGGTTTTGTTGACAATTTTAACTTATTTTGGAACCGCCCATTACTTATGAGGCCTGATGGCATCCACCCAAATAGACATGGTGCACGTGTTTTAAGAGACGATCTTTTCTATTCCATTCGGTGTTTTTTGGTACAGTGACTGGGACTTGGTGTGTTTACTCGCTCTGAAGCTTCTGGGTTTACCAAACTGCCCCTTTTTGGTTCTGTTCCCACTTCTTGTATCGATCCCATTAATTCAGGTGGTCTTTACCGTTTGGATCAGCCTTTGATTTATAATCCTACAGAGATTGAGTCTGTCTCCCGCTGCCCTAAATATTGTAACCCAGGACAAATACAACACAACTTGAAAAACGCACACACTTCTGCAGCTCCTCATCCACCACCCTTCAACTTTGCCCCTGTCTCCTTCCTCAGAGAACCTTTTTCTGCTCCCTTTAAAGTTAATAAAAAAGTAAAAAAAACAAAACAAAAACAGAATGCATAAACTTCCCAAATTGATTAAACAAAATGTTGGTAAAATTCAAATCTAGCCTCAAGTCCCTAAAATTAATAAATTGGCCTCTGTTCCTCCCCAATATTTAAAAATTAAAACGTGGTCTATTAAACATTAGGTCTCTATCCTCTAAGTCTCTTCTGGTCCACGATCTATTAATCGATCATCAGATCGATCTACTATCCCTCACAGAGACCTGGCTCGGCCAAGATGATTATGTTGGTCTGAATGAATCCACTCCCTCTGGGTATTTAAACTGTCATAACCCCAGAGGTTCTGGTTGTGGTGGTGGAGTGGCGGTAATTTTCCATTATAAATTACTAGTTAATGTTAAGCAAAAATTATGTTTTAATTCCTTTGAAGGTTTGGTCCTCAGTGTGGGGCCTGTTGGCAATCTTGGCTTGAATCCAATTCTCTTTGCCATAGTTTATCGTCCTCCCTCGGCCTATCCTGAGTTTCTATCGAAATTTGCCAAATTTTTAGCTGATTTAGTGCTGAAATCCGATAGAATAATTATTGTAGGGGACTTTAATATACATGTTGATGTAGAGAGTGACTGTCTTAATAAGGCATTCAATTCAATTTTAGATTCAATGGGGTTTTCCCAGAAAGTAAAAAATTCTACCCATTATTTCCACCATACATTGGACCTTGTTTTGACTTATGGTATAGATATCGAAAATCTGGTAGTGTCTCCTCATAATCCCGTACTGTCTGACCATTGTCTGTTAATTTTTGATTTCATTATCTCTGATCACTTGTCTCCTAAAGAAAAATACTATTACAGCAGATGTCTTTCTGATGACGTTGTTCCCAATTTTTTGCAGATTGTCTCCTCTATGCCATGGGTTAACACAACAGAAACAACAGAAATAAATGATGGAGAGTCTGCTCCATTCGTGACTGATAGCATGGTTGATGGCGTTACTGCCTCGCTGCATCGGACTCTAGATTTGGTAGCCCCGTTAAAAAAGAAAAAGTCTAACCAGAGATTTCTAACCCCTTGGTTTAACTCAGAAACTTGTGGCTTAAAACAGAAAACTCATCAATTGGAAAGGAAATGGCGTTCAACTAATTCAGATGAATTGTACTTAGCGTGGAGAAATAATTTCTTAATCTATAAAAAATCTCTTAGAAAAGCCAGATCAAGCTATTATTCTGCATTAATAGAAGCAAACAAGAATAACCCCAAGTTTCTCTTTAACACTATAGCCAGGCTTACAAAGAGCCAGGACTCGGTCAATCCTTGCATCCCCCCTGAGCTTTCTAGTCAGGACTTTCTGAACTTTTTCAATCTTAAAATTTTATCTATTAGAGATGAAATCAGTCAGATTCTTCCTACCGTAAACTCAAGTTCATTAACTACTACAACTCCCTCAATTGATATCTGCTTAGATAAGTATACTCCAATCGACCTCTTAGAGTTGGATAAAATAATTTCCTCATCTGAGTCTTCATCTTGCCTTTTGGACCCTATTCCTTCCAGGTTATTTAAAATTATCTTCCCAATTATTGGTAGCCATATTCTTCTTATAATTAATTCTTCTTTAATTCTGGGTTATGTACCATTGGCTTTTAAAACTGCTGTAATTAAACCCTTACTCAAAAAACCGACGCTCGATCCAAGAGTTTTGGCCAATTATCGACCAATCTCTAATTTGCCTTTCATTTCAAAAATCTTGGAAAGAACTGTTGCTGCGCAATTATCTGACCATTTGCAGAGAGTTGGTTTGTTTGAGGTGTTTCAATCTGGGTTCAGAGCTCATCACAGCACTGAAACTGCCTTAGTGAAGGTCACTAATGACCTCCTGATTGTATCTGATAATGGACTTGTTTCTATTCTTGTTCTTTTAGATCTCAGTGCAGCCTTTGACACTATCGATCATGCCATTCTACTTGATAGATTAGAACACTTTGTTGGACTGAGTGGAACTCCGTTGCAGTGGTTTAGATCTTATTTGTCCGATAGATTTCAGTTTGTTCATATCAATGATGAATTTTCTTCCAACTCTAAGCTCAGTCACGGAGTTCCACAGGGATCTGTGTTGGGCCCTACTCTTTTTAGTTTATACAGTCGGGTAAAAAAGTATTTAGTCAGCCACCAATTGTGCAAGTTCTCCCACTTAAAAGATGAGAGAGGTCTCCAATTTTCATCATAGGTATACCTCAACTATGAGAGACAAAATAAGAAAAAAAAAGTAATCCAGAAAATCACATTGAAGGATTTTTAATGAATTAATTGGTAAATTCCTTAGTAAAATAAGTATTTGGTCAATAACAAAAGTTCATCTCAATACTTTGTTATATACCTTTGTTGGCAATGACAGAGGTCAAACGTTTTCTGTAAGTCTTCACAAGGTTTTCACACACTGTTGCTGGTATTTTGCCCATTCCTCCATGCAGCTCTCCTCTAGAGCAGTGATGTTTTGGGGCTGTCGCTGGGCAACACAGACTTTCAACTCCCTCCAAAGATTTTCTATGGGGTTGAGATCTGGAGACTGGCTAGGCCACTCCAGGACCTTGAAATGCTTCTTACGAAGCCACTCCTTCATTGCCCGGGCGGTGTGTTTGAGATCATTGTCATGCTGAAAGACCCAGCCACGTTTCATCTTCAATGCCCTTGCTGGTGGAAGGAGGTTTTCACTCAAAATTTCACGATACATGGCCCCATTCATTCTTTCCTTTACATGGATCAGTCGTCCTGGTCCCTTTGCAGAAAAACAGCCCCAAAGTATGATGTTTCCACCCCCATGCTTCACAGTAGGTATGGTGTTCTTTCTCCAACAAACACGACAAGTTGAGTTTTTACCAAAAAGTTCTATTTTGGTTTCATCTGACCATATGACATTCTCCCAATCCTCTTCTGGATCATCCAAATGCTCTCTAGCAAACTTCAGATGGGCCTGGACATGTACTGGCTTAAGCAGGGGGACACATCTGGCACTACAGGATTTGAGTCCCCTGGCGGCGTAGTGTGTTTCTGATGTAGCCTTTGTTACTTTGGTCCCAGCTCTCTGCAGGTCATTCACTAGGTCCCCCCATGTGGTTCTGGGATTTTTGCTCACCGTTCTCGTGATAATTTTGACCCCACAGGGTGAGATCTTGCGTGGAGCCCCAGATCGAGGGAGATTATCAGTTGTCTTGTATGTCTTCCATTTTCTAATAATTGCTCCCACAGTTGATTTCTTCACGCCAAGCTGCTTACCTATTGCAGATTCAGTCTTCCCAGCCTAGTGCAGGTCTACAATTTTGTTTCTGGTGTCCTTTGACAGCTCTTTGGTCTTGGCCATAGTGGAGTTTGGAGTCTGACTGTTTGAGGTTGTGGACAGGTGTCTTTTATACTGATAACGAGTTCAAACAGGTGCCATTAATACAGGTAACGAGTGGAGGACAGAGGAGCCTCTTAAAGAAGAAGTTACAGGTCTGTGAGAGCCAGAAATCTTGCTTGTTTGTAGGTGACCAAATACTTATTTTACTGAGGAATTTACCAATTAATTTATTAAAAATCCTTCAATGTGATTTTCTGGATTTTTTTTTCTCATTTTGTCTCTCATAGTTGAGGTATACCTATGATGAAAATTGGAGACCTCTCTCATCTTTTAAGTGGGAGAACTTGCACAATTAGTGGCTGACTAAATACTTTTTTGCTCCACTGTATATGCACCCATTAGGCAATATCATCAGAAAGCACTGTATACATTTTCACTGTTATGCAGACGACACACAACTATACCTGTCAATGAAGCCCGATGATTGTAATCAATTAGCCAAGTTAGATGCCTGTCTTAAGGACATCAAAGCTTGGATGACTTGTAATTTTTTTACTATTAAACTCTGATAAGACTGAAGTCATTCTTGTTGGCCCAAAACATCTTAGAAATTCCTTTTCAAATTATGCCCTTAATTTAGATGCCGCTACTCTCACTCTGAACTGTTCTGTGAGGAACCTTGGAGTTATTTTTGATCATGATTTGTCCTTTAATTCACATATTAAAACTGTTTCTAAGACTGCCTTCTATCATCTACGCAATATTGCCAAGATCAGGAGCATCTTGTCTCTGAATGATGCTGAGAAACTGATTCATGCCTTTGTCAGCTCTCGATTAGATTATTGTAATTCGCTATTATCTGGTTGTCCTAAAGTATCCTTAAAAAATCTTCAGTTGATTCAAAATGCTGCTGCTAGAGTTTTAACTGGTTCTAGAAAAAGAGATATCTCCCCGGTTCTGTCCTCCCTTCATTGGCTTCCCATAGAATTTAGAATCAAGTTAAAAATCCTTCTTCTTACTTTCAAAGCTCTTAACAATCAGGCCCCCCAATATATAAAAGATCTGATATTACCTTACCATCCTAACAGAGCATTACGCTCCCAAAATGCTGGCTTACTTGTGGTGCCCAGACTCTCCAAAAGTACAGTGGGAGGCAGAGCCTTCTGCTACCAAGCCCCTTCTCTCTGGAACCAGTTACCACTCTGGGTCCGGGAGTCAGACTCAGTCTCTGTTTTTAAGAACAGGGTAAAATCCTTCCTTTTTAATATAGCTTTCATTTAAGGAGGGATTTTGTGTCTCTTAACCCCACTTTTGTTCTGTTGTTATTTGATCCATACTGCTGGTTGACCTCCAATAATGTACTTGGCATCTTACTGTTATGTTTTTTATGTCTGTCCTCTCCATCCTCCCTATCCCCCCACCCCCAGCCAGTCACAGCAGATGACTGCCCCTCCCTGAGCCTGGTTCTGCTAGAGGTTTCTTCCTGCCAAATGGGAGTTTTTCCTCTCCACTGTCGCTTAGTGCTTGCTCATAGGGCATCGTCTGATTGCTGGGTTTTTCTTTGACTGTGTGGTTTTTTCTGCACTGTGGCACCACGAGACGGCTTCTGTTGTGATGTGGCGCAGTATAAATAAAGCTGAATTGAATTGAATGGACGGCAGCCATCGTTGTGGACATACGCAATCACAGACGGAGAGCAAATTTGGAGGATTTGGTCCCGAATTTGCCAACTATGATTCTAAAAAGAGATTATTTAGTTGTTCTGAACAAGGTAGATATTTACATGTTCTTATTGTATAGCACAGGGAGCGTGAAGCTCATTGATTTGACCTGCCGGTGCCCGGAGTGCCATGTGACTGTAGAGCAATTGCCGGTTGCATGTCATCATATAAGATAAATTTGCCGTAGAATAAAAGTAAAATTAAGGTGGAATAATCAATAACAGTTTCTGGATGTAGGAGAGAAAGCTAAAATGACCGGGAGAGGACAAAATTACAACCAGAATGCTGCAAAAGGACTCCGCCTTGCCAGCGGTAAGTGATGAATGTCTTTGTTTCTTTATATGCAAATTATACGCATAAATTCACTCCTATCTGAAATTTTGGATCATATTCTACATCCCCCTCATGGATCGTCACCTTATCGTGGTGGTGGGGTTTGCATGCCCCAGTGATCCCAGGAGCTATGTTGTCCGGGGCAATTTGCCTCTGATAGGGTCTCCCAAGACAAACTGGTCCTGGGTGAAGGGCCAGACTAAGAACGATCCAACAGACTCTCATGATAAATTGTATATCAAGGATTCAGTGTACCCCGCCCGGTATGGGGTTACCGGGGCCCCACCCTGGAGCCAGGCCTGGGGGAGGGTCTCGAAGGCTAGCGTCTGGTGGCCGGGTTTCCACCCATGGGACCTGGCCGGGCTCAGCCCGAAGGAGTTACATGGGTCTGCCCACCAGTGGGCTCACCACCTGCAGGAGGGATCATGGGGGTCTGGTGCTATGTGGATTAGGTGGCGGTCAAAGGCGGAGACCTTGGCGGACTGATCCCAAGCTTTCTAAACTGGCTTATCGTACGTGGAATGTCACCTCTCTGGTGGGGAAGGAGCCTGAGCTGGTGTACGAGGTTGAGCGATACCGGCTAGATATAGTCGGCCTCACCTCAACACACAGCTCCGGTTCCGGAACCAGTCTCCTGGAGAGGGGCTGGAGCTTGGCCTTTTCTGGAGTTGCCCCGGGCAAGAGGCGACGAGCAGGGGTGGGTATTCTTGTATTGCCCCACCTTGCTGCCTCTATATTGGAGTTTTCCCCGGTGGACGAAAGGGTTGCTTCCCTGCGCCTTCGGGTTGGGAAACGGGTCCTGACCATCATTTGTGCCTATGCACCAAATGATGTTTCGGAGTACTCACCCTTTTTGGAGTCTGTGACTGGGGTGCTGGAGGGTGCTCCTCTTGGAGACTCCATTGTCCTACTGGGGGACTTCAATGCGCACGTGGGCAATGACAGTGAAACCTGGAGGGGGGTGATTGGGAGGAACGGCCTGCCCGATCTGAACCCGAGTGGTGTTCAGTTATTGGACTTCTGTGCTAACCACAGTCTGTCCATAACGAACACCATGTTCAAGCATAAGGGTGTCCATATGTGCTCCTGGCACCAGGACACCCTAGGTCGCAGGTCGATGATCGATTTTGTTATCGTATCATCAGACCTGCGACCGTATGTCTTGGACACCCGAGTAAAGAGAGGTGCAGAGCTGTCAACTGATCACCACCTGGTGGTGAGTTGGATCCGATGGCAGGGGAGGAAGCCATTCAGACCTGGTAGACCCAAACGTATAGTGAGGGTGTGCTGGGAGCGTCTGGCTGAGGCCCCTGTCCGGGAGGTCTTCAACTCCCACCTCCGGAAGAACTTCAACCACATTCCGAGGGAGTCTGGAGACATGGAGTCTGAATGGGCCATGTTCTCCACCTCTGTTGTTGAAGCGGCGGCCCAGAGCTGCGGCCGCAAGGTGGTCGGTACATCTCGTGGTGGCAACTCCCGAACCAAGTGGTGGACACCAGTGGTGAGGGGGGCCATTAAGCTGAAGAAGGAGTCCTATCAGGCTTGGTTGGCTTATGGGACTCCCGAAGCAGCTGAGGTGTACCGGCAGGCCAAGCGGAGTGCAGCTCGGGTGGTTGCTGTAGCAAAAACCCGGGTATGGGAGGAGTTCGGTGAGGCCATGGAACAAGACTTTCGGTCGGCCTCAAAGAGATTCTGGCAAACTGTCGGCGGCTCAGGAGGGGAAAGCAGCTCCCCGTCCACACTGTGTATAGCGCGGATGGGACACTGTTGACTTCAACTGGGGATATCGTCGGGCGGTGGAAGGAATACTTCGAGGATCTCCTCAATCCCACTGATACGCCTTCCACAGAGGAAGCAGGGTTTGGGGACGAGGGGGATGACTCGCCTATCACAGGGGCTGAGGTCGCCAAGGTGGTTAAAAATCTCCTTGGTGGCCGGGCCCCGGGGGTGGACGAGATTCGCCCTGAGTACCTCAAGGCCCTGGATGTTGTTGGGTTGTCATGGTTGACACGCCTCTGCAACATTGCGTGGAGGTTGGGGGCAGTGCCTTTGGCATGGCAAACCGGGGTGGTGGTTCCTCTCTTTAAAAAAGGGGACCGGAGGGTGTGCTCCAACTTTAGAGGGATCACACTCCTCAGCCTCCCTGGGAAGGTCTATGCCAAGGTACTGGAGAGGAGAGTCCGGCCGTTGGTCGAACCTCGGACTCAGGAGGAGCAATGTGGTTTTCGTCCTGGCCGTGGCACATCAGACCAGCTCTTTACCCTCTCGAAAATTCTTGAGGGTTCGTGGGAGTTTGCCCAACCAGTTTACATGTGTTTTGTGGACTTGGAGAAGGCATTTGACCGCGTCCCTCGTGGATTTTTGTGGGGGGTGCTTCGGGAGTATGGGGTATCGGGCTTGTTGTTACGAGCTATTCGGTCTCTGTACGACCGTTGTGAGAGTTTGGTTCGTATTGCCAACACTCGGTCGGAGTCATTCCCAGTGAGAGTTGGACTCCGCCAGGGCTGCCCTTTGTCACCGATCTTGTTCATAATTTTTATGGACAGGATTTCTAGGCGCAACCAGGGAATGGAGGGTGTCATGCTTGGTGACCACAGGATCTCATCTCTGTTGTTTGCAGATGATGTTGTCCTGTTGGCTTCATCCAGCAATGACCTACAGCTCTTGCTGGGACGGTTTGCCGCTGAGTGTGAAGCGGCTGGAATGAGAATCAGCACCTCCAAGTCCGAGTCCATGGTCCTCAGCCGGAAAAAGGTGGATTGTCCTCTCCGGGTTGGGGACAGGCTCCTGCCCCAAGTGGAGGAGTTTAAGTATCTTGGGGTCTTGTTCACGAGTGAGGGGAGAATGGAGCGAGAGATCGACAGACGGATTGGAGCAGCATCTGCAGTGATGCGGACGTTGTACCGGTCTGTTGTGGTGAAGAGGGAGCTTAGTTCTAAGGCAAAGCTGTTGATTTACCAGTCAATCTACGTTCCTACTCTCACCTATGGTCACGAGCTTTGGGTAATGACCGAAAGAACGAGATCGCGGATACAAGTGGCTGAAATGAGCTTTCTCCGTAGGATTGCTGGACTCACCCTCAGAGATAGGGTGAGGAGCTCAGTCATCCGGGAGAGGCTCAGAGTAGAACCGCTGCTCCTCCACATTGAAAGGAGTCAGTTGAGGTGGTATGGGCATCTGATTAGGATGCCTCCTGGACGCCTCCCACTTGAGGTGTTTCAGGCATATCCCACTGGGAGGAGACCCCGGGGCAGACCCAGGACTCGGTGGAGAGACTATGTCTCCCAGCTGGTCTGGGAACGCCTTGGTATCCCCTCTGAAGAGCTGGAGCAGGTGGCTGGGGAAAGGGAAGGCTGGGCTTCTCTGCTTGAACTGCTGCTTCTGTGACCCGGACCTCCGGAAAAGCGGTAGAAGATGGATGGATGGATGGATTCTACATCTTTCTAATTGACAGTAAGCCATTATCTCTTACCACTTTCAAGTTATAGCCTTGGAAAGTTCTGACATCTGATGTGAATATTTTCTTGAAAAAAATCTTTACCACTGTTGACCACTAGGGGGTTATGTTGCAGTCTGGCGACATACACACTCTCTTTCGTCATTTCTCTCAGACTGTAGTGACCTACCCCTGATATAGAGTTTTTGCGTAGGCTCGTAAAATTCACGTGACTCGCTGGGGTAAACATAAACACGCCGTAGGTGCCGCCATCTTGGATGGCAAGAGCAGCAGTTGCACTGTGAGAACCCAGGCGTAACTTGTACTGTTTAGCGATCAGAATGAGTGAGGAGAACACACAGTCACAGTCTGACATAATAACATCCCTATCATCCTCTTCAACAAATGACACTGTGTCTGCGATGTCTGTGTCACATTCTGTGGAGTCATTGTCAGCAGTCATAACAGCAGACAAGTGTTTTTAATCTTGCTCCCGTGCGCTCCTCTGGTGTGCCGAAATGCCTCAGTTGAACGGAGGTGGCGGGTGTGTGGTAACAGCTGGAGCAATTAGCAGAACAATGACTGCCAGTAATCTGCTCAGCGGGGATGATTTGGGGGCAAACGATGAGATGATATCTTTCAAAGATGAAGGGGAGCAGGAGGAAAAAATATCGGAAAACGTGTCAGCGGAAAGGGATGTGGATGATGTGTAGTCTTTGCTGTTGAACGAGTCGGAAAACAACAGCAGCTCCGCGGACTCAGAGGTGAGTGAAGCGCGCTGCGTGTTTTTTTTTTTTTTTTTAAAGGCTCTCCACGGCGCGCCGCGTTAAAACGTACCTGATTTTATGCACATTTTCAATAGTTTTTTCCCCTTTCATGTGTGCATTGTCCTTTGTAGCAAGCAGAGAGGCGCCCCCAAACCAGACCCGACTCACAAAGTTGTTTTTTTTTTGTTACTTATTTGTAGCTGTAGGTAGATTTGGTTTGCAGTCTGGTGACAAGCCACCGGCCGCTGCGTGTGCGAGCGCCCTAAACCTACATGTTTTTGGTGTGCGGGAGGAAACCGGAGAAATCCCGGAGTAAACCCACGCAACACGGGGAGAACATGCAAACTCCACACAGCTCACTGTTGGTCGGGGGCTGGGATCGAGCCCACGGTCTCATGATCCCCGCGATCCCCCGGCCGAGGGTAAACTGTGCTGTCACAGTGCTAAACCACTGCTCCACCGTGCAGCCCGTTATGAGAAAGCGAGAGATTACGTCAGTGAAGGTAATTATTCAAAAATCCAACTTTTTTTTTTTTTTTTTTTTTGCATTTCACACCGGCCATTTAATTCCCCGCTTATCCCCTTATCAGGGGGAACAACAGGAGTACACCATTTTGCCGAGTTTGTAGGTACATGTGAGCTATGTGGTTTGTTTCACCCTGCTGCTGCTGTTTCTTGCCATCCAATATGGCGGCACACTCTAACGGGCCAGTGCGGCACGCCTCCTGACGTCATATGCAAAAACTCAATAGCTGGATGCAAATGCAGTAATTGTGATTATCGTGCAGATTTTTCATTTAGCACAGAACTAACACCAGAACATCACCCACAGGCTGCTATCGTACCTGTCACACCGCACTAGTCTGTAGATCTTCTTGTGGTCGGTGTACTCATACAGCAGTTCCGTGAAACCCTTTCCTCTCCTCTGCCAACCGTGACGCCACACCGCCAACAGCGTGTCCTCAAAATACACTGAACACACACATGCACACACAGAGTCAGCGCTGGTGTCTCGTCATCATCTTCACCGTCCTCCATCACTGAATCATCTCTTCCTCACCTATAGATTCAACATCGTGACAGAAGCTGGTCTCATGTGGCTGAGGCCTGCTGCTCTTCACCTTCCCATCCAGACCGACCACATACACCGACTCTGTGGAGGAAAGACGCTGTTAGACTGACATCAGGTGGAAACAATGGTGGTGTGGCGGGTGTAAAGCAGGATTATCATTCTGAGTCATTTTCTGTTCAATATCCATTTCCCCCATTGTATGTGCCGTTAAATACTGCTAACATACAGTAAATAACTAGAAAAATTTGCATTTCCTAGCAAAAAATGCTGTGTGAATGCTGTTTGCTAAAAAATTCCTTCCAGAAATGCTTAAAAACATTATAATATGCTACTTTAGAATAATCTCAGTGCTAAAATCGCTTAATTGTTAAAAATGTTAAAATAAAAGTGGAAATAGGGTGAAGTTGTATAAAGTTAGCTTAAAAATGCTAAACCTGAAACCTTTAAAAATATTTAGTTAGTTTGCTAAAGTCGACTCATCTTTAAAAACATCAGCAGAAAAGCATAAATAGTTTGAAGTATGGAAATTAGCTTTAAAATGCTAAATATAAAATTAAACTAAAAAAATGCTAGCTAGATTGCTAAAACAGTCTAATCATTAAATAAGTTTACATAAAAGAGGAAACAGCTCAACGTTGCACAGAGTTTAAGCATGCTAAACATGAGCTTAAACCCTTTGGAAGGGTCTGAAGAGTCCGTCTTCACTGACTCCCATTATAATCACTTCATTTTGCTGGAAACCCTACTTGACTTTAAATGGCCAAATTTCAAAAACCATAAAAGTTATCAAAAAGCTCAGTGGAAGTTAAATAGCTGAAACAAAGTAAAAAGCAGAATGGTGAACATTGGCAAAAGTTTTTAGGTATATAACAGAAGTTGCAGAAGAAGAATTTGCAGTTCTTTATTAAAATCAATTACATTTTTGAGATGAAAAATATCTATCCATCCATCCATCCATCCATCTTCTACCGCTTTTCCAGAGGTCCGGGTCACGGAGGCAGCAGTTCAAGCAGAGAAGCCCAGACTTCCCTCTCCCCAGCCACCTGCTCCAGCTCTTCAGAGGGGATACCAAGGCATTCCCAGACCAGCTGGGAGACATAGTCTCTCCACCGAGTCCTGGGTCTGCCCCGGGGTCTCCTCCCAGTGGGATGTGCCTGAAACACCTCAAGTGGGAGGCGTCCAGGAGGCATCCTAATCAGATGCTCATACCACCTCAACTGATTCCTTTCAATGTGGAGGAGCAGCGGTTCTACTCTGAGCCTCTCCCGGATGACTGAGCTCCTCACCCTATCTCTGAGGGTGAGTCCAGCAATCCTACGGAGAAAGCTCATTTCAGCCGCTTGTATCTGCGATCTCGTTCTTTCGGTCATTACCCAAAGCTCGTGACCATAGGTGAGAGTAGAAACGTAGATTGACTGGTAAATCGACAGCTTTGCCTTAGAACTAAGCTCCCTCTTCACCACAACAGACCGGTACAACGTCCGCATCACTGCAGATGCTGCTCCAATCCATCTGTCGATCTCTCGCTCCATTTTCCCCTCACTCGTGAACAAGACCCCAAGATACTTAAACTCCTCCACTTGGGGCAGGAGCCTGTCCCCAACCCGGAGAGGACAATCCACCTTTTTCCAGCTGAGGACCATGGACTCGGACTTGGAGGTGCTGATTCTCATCCCAGCCGCTTCACACTCAGCGGCAAACCGTCCCAGCAAGAGCTGTAGGTCATTGCTGGATGAAGCCAACAGAACAACATCATCTGCAAACAACAGAGATGAGATCCTGTGGTCACCAAGCATGACACCCTCCATTCCCTGGTTGCGCCTAGAAATCCTGTCCATAAAAATTATGAACAGGATCGGTGACAAAGGGCAGCCCTGGCGGAGTCCAACTCTCACTGGGAATGACTCCGACCGAGTGTTGGCAATACGAACCAAACTCTCACAACGGTCGTACAGAGACAGAATAGCTCGTAACAACAAGCCCGATACCCCATACTCCCGAAGCACCCCCCTCAAAAATCCACGAGGGACGCGGTCAAATGCCTTCTCCAAGTCCACAAAACACATGTAAACTGGTTGGGCAAACTCCCATGAACCCTCGAGAATTCTCGAGAGGGTAAAGAGCTGGTCCGATGTGCCACGGCCAGGACGAAAACCACATTGCTCCTCCTGAATCCGAGGTTCGACCAACGGCCAGACTCTCCTCTCCAGTACCTTGGCATAGACCTTCCCAGGGAGGCTGAGGAGTGTGATCCCTCTAAAGTTGGAGCACACCCTCCGGTCCCCTTTTTTAAAGAGAGGAACCACCACCCCGGTTTGCCATGCCAAAGGCACTGCCCCCGACCTCCACGCAATGTTGCAGAGACGTGTCAACCATGACAACCCAACAACATCTAGGGCCTTGAGGTACTCAGGGCGAATCTCGTCCACCCCCGGGGCCCGGCCACCAAGGAGATTTTTAACCACCTTGGCGACCTCAGCCCCTGTGATAGGGAGTCATCCCCCTCGTCCCCAAACCCTGCTTCCACTGTGGAAGGCGTATCAGTGGGATTGAGGAGATCCTCAAGGAGATGAGGAGATGAAAAATAATTTTTTACAAAAACTATGAAAGTCAGAAAGAAGAAAATGCAAACACATGTACTACTTCTTCTTCTTTTAGGTTTGATTGGCGGTTGGCAACCAGCTTACAGGTGCATTACCGCCACGTTCTCCACTCTATATCATCACTGTATATCTTTGTACCAGGAGTTCTTATAGGGAGTTCTGAACAACTCCCTATGTGTGAAAAAATTATCCATCCTTGGACTGCGTCCTCGGCGGGTTTCAATTAGTTAAAAAGCTGAACGTTTATGTAGTATGTATGTATGAGTATGTATTGTAGAGTATGTAGAATGAAACCTGCAGAACTAGTTCACTACCAAAAAATGGTGGAAGAAATTAGGAGGATAACGATAAGCGTTCACACAATTCTGAACTTGTACCACTCACTTTCTAGCAGGACCAGCAGTGTGCTGGCATCCAACTGGTTTACTTGGACAACTTCAGAGCAAGGTTTCTCTGTAACACACAAACACACGTGCACATCACTTTCCCACCTCATGAACCTTTTAAACACCACAGAGCATCAGAAGTATTTTCTATTTTGTGTGTTCCCAACAAGGGTACCACAGACCATTTTAGTCCCCAGAAAAACAACAACAACCAAAAAATCATTTACTTTCTAACTTCAGGTAAGGAACTCTCCAAAGATACTGGAATCTGCATATGATGCTGCTGTTTGTCAAAGGTCTGAAACCTGTGGCTCAGGAGCCACACCTGTTTCATTTGACCATAACCAGTGACTCCCTGTTACTGTGCCCTACAAGTTTATGAGGAAAAATATTTGAATCATCACAGGAGAAATGTTACAAATTTATGAGAAAAAAAGTTGCACATTTCCAAAAGAAAAGTTGCAAATGTAGTAGGAAAAGAGGTGCAAACCATGTGGACCCCCCACCCCCACCCCAGAAATGTACGAGGACAAAGTTGCATATTTACAAGAAAAACGTCCCAAATTGCAAAAAATCATAAATTTACAAGACAAAGTTGTAAATTAAAGATAAAATGCCACAAATTTAAAAGAAAAATATCACATCTTAATTTACAATAAAAAGTTGTACATTTATAAGAAACCCCCCCCCCCCACAAATTTACAAGAAAAATATCAGCATTTTAAAAGAAACAAATTCCACAGATTTATAAGAAAAATGCCATGATTTTAGGAGAAAACTGCCACATATTTACGAGAAAAATAAAGTGAATTTAAGAGAAAAAATGTCAACTTTACAAGAAAAAAGTTGCACATTTACAAGAAAACTGCCCTAAATTCACAAGGAAAAGGTAGTCAATTTAAGAGAACACTGCCTAAAATTTACAAGTAAAATATTGCAAATTTATGACAACACGTCACAAATTTACAAGAAAAAAGTCACATTTAAAAGAAAATTGTTGCAAACTTACAAGAAAAAAGCTGTTAATTTAAGAAAACAAACGTCACAAATTCACAACAAACATGTCAAAATCACAAAGGAAAAAAGTTGCAAACTCACAACAAAAATTCTAAATCTGCAGGAGAAAAGACACAAATTTTCCAGCACGGCACTCTGATTTGAGAGTGAAAAATCAATGCAATTGCACCAAGACGTAGTTCCTGAAAAAAGATTCTGGCTGATAGTTCTCCTAAAAAGGTTCCAGTAGATGCCGTGGCAACACAGTTAATCATAGTAATTATTAACAATAAAGCAGCTTTGATAATCTTTTAAAGAATCCTGATTATGTTCTTTTTCTTTGTTTTTGCCTACCCAGACCCGTGTTGGTGAACCAGGATGTGTTGGTGTTCAGGTTGATGTAGTCTATGCTGACAGGGAGGTTGGGTCTAGGCCCGCGGGACACGCCGATGCAGACCGAGGGGTACTCCTCCTGTGGCACCACCACCATCTCAAAGACCCGCATAGGGCTGGGCAGGGGGAAGTCAAAATGCTGCGGACACCAAACAAGTCAGGAGGTGAGTTTTCCTTTAAGCTGGTTTGATTTGTATGTCGGGATGCACTGCTAACAAATCATCGAGGGTAAGAGTTTTTAAATCACAACTGCAGTTTTTATTGTAAATTGCTGTTTTTAAGGACCGTGCAAGTTAATGAACATTTGATATCAAATCAGTGTAAACTTGCCAGATTGTAGCCAGTGGCTAATTTCCCTCTGTAGTCCATGGGTTACAATTCAGACTTTTCACCACCAAACACAAATGGAGTAAAACTGAGGGACCAATGAGTCTGTTCTCCAAACTATACCAGTTTTATGGTTTTCTGTTAAATTAAATGGAGACAATAAAAACCTCCGTGCTCCTGCCAGTGGTCATTTTATTAGCTGCTGTGGGTGTTAACGGTCCAATGAAATATAACATACATAATGAAAAATACAGAAGAAGAAAAATGACATGGATACATACTGTCACGACTGCCCCTCTGGGGCAAGGAATAGAACCCAAACGCGAGGCAAATTTCATACATATTGTAATTTATTGCGACACACTGAACAGAAAAGAGAAAATAATGCAGCTCGTGGGCTGAAACAAAACACAGCTTGGCAAGGTTCAGGCTACAGGCAGAATACACGGCAGGACAGAAGTGTGAAACACACCAAGCAACAACAAGGTCACCGCACAGGACAGAGACTCACACTGACATAAATAGAAAAAGGGCAATCAAGACAGCGCAGAACAGGTGGGAACAATCAAGGGTAGACGGAGATAGCAGGGAAGTGGCTACAGATAAAGGAGACATGAGGGGCTGAGGCAAAAGGGGAAAGAAGTACACACACAAGACCCAGGACCAGACAGGGGATGATACAACATGACTACAGGCACAAAGGACACTAATGATAATATACAACGACCAGGACTGGGGGGAACATAGAAACACCATACTGACAGGGGTAACAGGGGATGAACACAGGACTTCATAATGTAACCAAGGATATCAATAATAATAATAACCAAAGAATCACAAGAAACAGAACTCAAGGCGGGGACGTGGGCTAAGCCCATGTCCAGGTGACAAGAAAATAAACTAGAGCATAAGGCGAAGACATGGGCCCAACCCACATTCTGAGACTTACACACACCATCTCAGCTTGGACCCATAAACGGCAACGTTTTACATCATTGTTTTCTACTGATTATTAGTCACTTGAATATACAGACTTCAAGACTGAGTAAAAGATTTGTGAACTTGAGAGGATCATATATACTGTATATAAAAAACCCTGTTCACACATGGGATTGTATAGCATGGGACATTATATTCATGAATTTAGAGAGCTCCTATTATGCACTTTTGACACATGTTGACAGTTCCCAGAGGTCTTAATGAAATGTCTGCGACATGATTTGGTTAAAATAAATCATCCCTTAATTATTTCAGCTCAATTTTCAACCCATTTTAAGCAGGCTTCTTCAGAAGGGCTGATTTCAGTGCATGTTTCTGCTCATGAGCCCCAGTTCACCCCACCCTCCCTCTTTTGGTCGCCGCTGATATGTTTGGTTGAGGTGTGACAGGCGGCATTTTAAGAATAATGTTAGCTGATTAGCTGTTAGCTCCAGGGGAAGAGACTGAGCTACATTGGCTGAATGTTGAGAATATAAGAATCCAAATGAAGCAGGACAAGGGTGTGTGGTGTGAGAGATGATGATGATAATGATATGACTGGTCCCTGGTGTAGAAAAGCATAGAAATAACCCTGAATGAGTGAACAGCTAACTCTGCTAGCGTGAGACGGGCTAATGTATCGACCTCTCCCCACCAAGGCAATCTCCAAGGCAACAGACCATCTCCCATGGCTAACCCACAAACACAGCATGTTATAAGTGAAAGGGACCTTAAACATGAGTGGAGCCTGAAAGAGCTAGTTAACCATTCTCCAACTGATGAGTGAAAACAGAAATGAGTCAGTCGTACCTTAATGAGCATGAACTTGTGCATGGGCTCATACCACTGCAGCAGAACCACACGGGACTCCAGAGCACAGCAGAGGAACACACAGCCCAGCTGCTGGTTAACAGCTACAAAACACACATAAACACACAAAATGGTTTAAGGGCATTTTCACACCTTTAAGCCCTTGTCACACCTTGATGATTTAGGCAGCGTTTGCCAAGTGTATAAAAATTGGTGAAATTTTCACTTTTGGCCGTATGCATCGCGTATCCATAATGAGTTTGATGTATACATAACTTACTAGTAACCTATATTGAACATTTCGATAACTTATAAATAACTTAAACCAACGAATGCTTAGCATGTTGTTGGCATTCACAACTTATGCCCAACCATAGTGTAACTTCAGCATAACTTATCCTAACTTATGCATAGCGCGGCCATGCCAAACTACCGTTGCCTCCTGATCCATGAATCCTAGGTGCACGAGAGGTCATCTCTGTTCAGCTGAGATGATTCTTCTCTCCAAAGACCATTGCAGAGCTGTCAAATCTGTCAGGCCGGTCACGTCTAAAACAGCTGATGTGACACGTTACAAACGTCAGATGACAGTTGTCACAACCTGGCTCAAAGGCACGCGAACTGATGGCGATAAATTTTTTTTATTTTCAATTAAGTGAAAAAAAAAAAAACCCAAGACAATGCGTGGAGTGTGCTTTTGCCGGTGTGGACCCCAAAACAGCAGAGAGCTGCAGCCAAGGGAGAGCAAAGTGTGATTTATCATGGAAAACAGCTGAGCTCTGTGCTTTGGGTGATCAGCTGATTGGATCCACCTCCTCCGATGTTCTGACATGTTGGCATATCTATCAGAACGGCACTGGACAGCTGATGGTACAGACTGCAGTCAAAGGTAAAAAAACATGACAAGGAGGGCGAAACAGCAATTTGGATCTTCATAATATCTCTGGACACATCCCCGACAGGTCCCATTACACCAGAAGTGTCCAATCATGTGCCATGGAGGGCCAAGACCCTGCAGGCTTTACCTCCAACCAGTGTTTTCAACAGCAGATTTCACTGAACTTCTTCCCAGTGATTGCTGATCAGTGAAAACACCTGCTGAAGAGGCTGGGTAGAAGAGAAAACCTACAGGGTCTTGGCCCTCCATAGCACATGATTGGACACCCCTGCATTACACAAACAAGAACGTGTGTGTAGCTCTGTGTGTGTGTATGCGCTGCAGGCACCAGCTGAGCTGATCAAAGCAGAGAGCAGGTGGATCAAGTCAGCTCTTAATTAGTAAAGATGTCACCTAGTCTACACAGAGACCATCACACAGTCAAAACATGTCTAGGTAGGAAACATCTCTACTTTGTCTGAATAGAAGAACAAGACCAGTTTATCGGGTTCCTCCTGTGAACCAACACTGCCAATACACCATTATACAGTAGCTGTAAGTTAGAAATCTGTTCAGTAAATTACACATAGGTTTGACACCTGTATCACTTCCTTGGAGGTGTCACGGACCCCTCCATAATGAATTAGTTGGTGGTGCAGTTCCTGACACCTTACGCCAAAAATAGACTTGTTGCGTTTCATTAGCGAACTGAATCTGACGAGCCAGGTTTGTTCCACAGTCTTCTGGACCAGGTGGGGATTAGAAAATTGACGAGAATGGGGACTGTTTACTGCGGAGGCTGGATCGCAGCCGTAACATACTGCATCCGTAGTCAGTGTAAATCCAGGGTTAGGGTACACCTCCATTACTAGTTCAGTGCTAGAAGAGGAATTCCTCTTTGGACAGTGGTAAGAGTGGGAGGATTTAGATCACAGTGTCATGGGTTCAAATCCTGGCCTGGGATGTAGGTGTTGGTCTGCCTTGCCTGTGTGCAAAAGAGTCTTAGGAGGTGTATGTCTACCTTGCCTGAGGGCAAAAACAATTAGGCTGATCCACCTTGGCATAAGGGTCAAAACAGACTTGGTGATCGCAGGCTGAAATAGGCAATTCTGGCCTTGGCCCACAAGTGGGTCATAACAGAAAATATGTTGGAAATAAGTTTTGGGTATGCTAGACATTTATCTCAATGTATTTTGACTTAAGAGTAACTTATGAGTCGCTTACAAGTAACGTGTGTGAACAGACGCATAATTTCCCTACAACTTATGCTTCACATATGCAGGACGTTTCAGCCATATGTTGGAAAATTTTCAGCATGCTGAAAATTTTCAGAGGAGCTCGGCGTACAACGCCGTATACCAGCATGCTTCAGCGTGCTCTTAATACAAAATTAATACAAATTAATCCAAAATTTACCCATAACTAATTTCACATATGCCAGCATAGTCTCCAAATTTTTCATATGTTTGGTAAATGCTGCTTAAATTGTCTAGGTGTGACAGGGCCTTAAGTTTGCATCAAGGTTCAGACTTTTGAGATGAGATGAGATGAGATTCAACTTTATTGTCATTACACATGTATGAATACAAGGTAACGAAACGTGACTTGGCATTTGGGCACGCTCTGCAGAGCGCATCCAAGGCCGGGGCAGCCGCTAGGCGCCAGTCATAAAGAAGAAAGGAAAAAAAAGAAAAAGAGAGTGGATATGACACAGTAGGCGAGAGAAAAAAACATATTTTATCAGAATGACGCTCGGCAAGTAAGCGAAATTTTGATTGCAGGCAAAAAAACCCTCAATGCACATTTAGCAGACATTTAGCAGGAGATCACACACAAAAGTTGAGAGGCAGTGTATTGTATGCATGTAATGTTGTATGCATTGTGTAGTGTAAATGTAACAGTTGTTAGCGAGCAGCAGAGGGCGCCTCCTGGCAGTGGATAGATGTTATAATCATGTGACTTATAAACAAGTCCAGAGTCTATCTCTCTTGCTTGCAGAAGGCACATGGGCATTGCTCCATTTGCTCCATTGTCCACATTTGGTCCAGTTAGGTTTGGTTTCACACTGCTTTTTTTCCAAGCAAACCAAACAACGATGCGCCTACATCTTGCTGTCATGACAACATTTGTGTTAGCAAAGACTGGTAGTTAGCAAACATGTTACCCACCCCCCAAGGTTTTTTCTGCAGCTCTGGACACATCAGTAACCACACTTTAAGCTAAAACTGGTTCAGACTCCATCATATTTGTCGGCGAACTAGTTTAGTGAGGCTAGAATATTATCCAGGTCTTCATTAAAAAGGATGTTTGTCCTTCTTATCAGCCAGGATGATTTTCAGGTGGCACAGAGCATCCATTTCCCCCCAAAACTCTGTCATCCTCACTGAAAATATCTGGCAACTTTCTGCATTTTTTTGCTGCTAACAGCCATATTTCCTCTCTTGAGTGTGAACATCGCTCATTTTCCCTCTTATTGGCTGCTTTAACTTCCTGTGTTTGGTGTGAAAGTCTGAACCTTTCTGAAAATTGCTTTCACGTGCTAAAGGAACCAGGCCAAGGTTCAGTTTGATCCAGCCTGAGACCACCTTTTTTTGCAGGACCAAATTTTGGCTCTTTGGTCTGGACCGTTCTTCGGGGGAGGTTCCACACCTAAATTTTTGGTCTGAATGAAACTGAAAAGTCAGAAAGTCCAGACCAAACGAGTTCAGTGTGAAGCATACTAAAATTCAAACAACCAGCACTGGGAATTTGTTGAACTTCTGAAATTTAAGACCTTTTCTCTTTATGGCTGTGTCTTGTAAATTAAGTGATTTTTTTCTCTTAAATTTACAGCTTTTTTAAAAAATAAATTTGACATTTTTTTCCTTATAATTTCTTATTACCCCTCCGTGGATCGCCACCTTATCGTGGTGGAGGGATTTGAGTGCCTGAATGATCCCAGAAGCAACATTGTCAGGGGCAACTTGCCCCTGGTAGGGTCTCTCAAGGCAAACTGGTCCAGGGCCAGACTGAGTGGTCCAGTGGATCTCCATGAAAAATGTTCCATCAAGGACCCAGTGCACCCAAAGGAGGCACATGGGTCCACCCTCCAGGGGGCTCACCACCTGCAGGAGGGACCATGGTGCTATGTGAACTGGGCGTATGTCTGGTCTACTCTGCCTGGACTGATGCCCCTGCGACCCGGATTCCTGAATAAGTGGTAGAAAATGGATGGATTGATTTTACAATATTTTTCTTGTAAATTTCTGAGCTTCTTGATTAGTTTTTGCCAGTGCCACAAGAAGCCACTTTTGTGGGTAAAAGAACCACATGTGAATCCAGAGCCACAGTTTTAAGACCCCTGAACTATGATTTGAGTGCCCAGCTGCAGCTCACCAAAGTGATTTGAATTTGTTTGCCATCAGTGTGTGAATGTGTGTGTGAATGGGTGGATAGCAGGATCTGTAAAGCGCTTTGGTCATCAAGAGATGAGAATAAAAGCGCTATATAAGTGAATGCCATTTACCATTTTACCATTTTGTTTGTGTGATGAAGACTCACAGAAGAACACATTGATTATTTTTCTAATATTCATGGTCACATAGCAAATACAGATTTGTTTATGAGTAAATTTAAGAACATGAAATAAAATTCCACCTTACCGACTGAGCAGATTTTGCAGCCTTTGGTGTCGGGTATTTTAGCGGTCACAGTGCATTTTCTAAACAGCAAACAGAGGGTAGATTTTAAACAGATGAAGTAGAATGTTCAGTCAGAAAAAAAAACAACCTGCTCACTGGAGGGGTGTAGCGTTACCTGGGCAACAGTCGGTGCGTCGGTAAGGGAACCATCCTCTGATCTCTGCGAGCCTGTTCATATAACTCCTTCAATGAATGAGAGTGGAGCTGTGATGATTTACCTAAAAACACACGCAAGTAAAAACTCGTTTAGAGACGCACTCAAAAACCCAATGTGTATTGCCCCAAATAGTATATTGTGGGGGGGGGGGGGTTTATACAAAAAAACTTTCATTGCCTTAGAATGGCTTGGAAAGAGCTTTTACATCTCTCACCTACTTA
Source organism: Pholidichthys leucotaenia (assembly GCA_020510985.1). Lineage (NCBI taxonomy): Eukaryota > Metazoa > Chordata > Actinopteri > Cichliformes > Pholidichthyidae > Pholidichthys > Pholidichthys leucotaenia. The sequence goes on from CM035847.1 coordinate 293,530,598, forward strand.
AATATGCACAGATCTATGAATATTCTAAGTAGCTCCACCCATACTCCCGCCCACCAGTGGCTGGAAGAAGACGAGGACTCCGAGAAGGTGATCCAATTTGGGGAAGTGAGAAGTCGTAACAAGGTTTCCATCTGTGAACCTGTGGAAGGATAATTCTCGGTGGAGCGGAGAGTCGCTGCCTGGCCCAGCGTGGAGGCTGGAGGGGTCCCTGCCGGTCTCTGGTTGCCCAATCACTGCGGATCACCTCGCTGGGTGCCGGTGAGCAGTTTGCCTTGGTCTGGTGCACCTGCCAGCTGGTTTGCCTCCTTCGGAGCACTCTCCTCAGCCTCCTTCCTTTGGAGGGAGCCAGGGAGAGAGCTCCGAAGGAGGTGAGCCTGCTGGTGGGTGCACCGGACCAAGGCAAGCAGCTCACCTAACTTTGAGCTGCTCCAAGTTGAACTGCTCGCCAGCCCTCAGCGAGGTGATCCACGGTGAGTGGGTAACTAGAGACCGCTCCTTTGGGAGAAGAGGGAGAAGCCAAGGAGTGCTCAGCTCCTACGGAACACTCTCCCCGGCTCTGCCTAGCCTCCTTTGGAGCGAGCAGGGGAGAGCACTCCAAAGGAGGCGAGCTGGCTGGTGGAGCGCACTGGCGGGTGATCCCAGCAAGGTGAGGGGAGCCCTCCAGCGGGGCAGCGACTCTCTGCTCCACCAAGAATGATCCTTCTGCAGGTTCACCAATGACGATACTCGCCCCGGCCGTTGCACCACATACATCAGGACTGTCTCCCCTAGCATGCAGGGTAACATGCAGGCTGCAAACCCGTGTCCTCTCCGGTATTTTAGCAGGGCCACTGAGGTTTTTCCAAATAAAGTTAATCATTGCTGTCGTCTTTTCATGTCTGTGGGTAAGACATGTAATTTAAAAGAAGAGGATTTCTTGCTCACACAGCCAAAAACTGAACACGTATAATCTGCCATCTTTCCCAACTTGTAAAAGCTCCTGCTGTTCCTCCCTCTTCTTCCGAGGCAGTGAACTCATGTCTGTTCATATGCAGACATATGTAGCTAGACATTTCTAGCTACATAAGCAGGAACGCTTATGTAGCTAGAAACACTCTGTCCAAAATTGTCCATTTTTTTTTGGGGGGGGGGGGGGTGCTTAACTGGAAATTCACAGCCGAAAAAGACAGACGGGACTGCCATCAGATTTTGCTCTGGATATGTTTTGTAAGTCACAACATGTTACAGATATGTTAACAACAGAAAAAACTTGATTTTTGCGCAAGTGTCACTTTAAGTTCTTATTTATCCAACAGTCATAGTTTTCCTGCAGTTACACAGTCACACTTGTCTGTGGAGACTCGGCTGTTTGGTGGAGGGATGTGGTGGAACGCATTCTTTAGTTGAAAATATGGTCCTAAAGTAAAGAGTTTTCTGATGCAGATGTAAAGCAGTATGAATATGTTTTTAATGTGAAGTTTAACCATTTTTGGAAGGTGAAAATTGGCTCCAAACATTCATTTGTTACACTCCACTGCAGCCCTACCTGCTGGTCAGCTTTTTCTATTAAAGGGTAAAGGTAGACACCTGACTACTGAATTCAGCCACTAGCACAAGTATTTCACATAACCCAACTTCAAAATACCTAAACTACCCCTTTAAAGCCTCACAGCATAATCTGTTTCTGACTCTTCATTTCATGTGAAGATGATGAAAAGAACACTTGAACAAAAGTAGGACTGGACCTCAGCTAAACAGCGTTCCACACATACAGACCTCTCCCCAGTCTCTTTGTTGTCTTTGTGTTGGAAACAAAATAGGTGAGCTTAGGTTGGCTTTATCATCTGGATCTTGGAACACCGAGTATGTGATGATAACAGAATCGAGGCTTCATCCAGCTACTCAGCTAGTTAGCAGGCCGTTCTACACACTAAAACTATTTGGAGGGGGCCTGTGTATGCATAGCTAATTTCATTGTACATTTGTGTATGTTCATTGTGGTGCTTATTAACAGTAACTCTTGTACAGATGGTGGACTAAAATAACTGGTTAAACAAACAAATCTTCATCTTTTGTCACGTATTGCTGTCAACTAATGCATGGTGTTTGTGGAGCGATTGTATGACGACAATATCATACTGTGATATTGCTTAAATTTACCTGAAACAGACATGAGGACGTTATTAATGGTGTAGAGCCAGGTACATTTCCCAGGATACAACTGGAACAAAGAAGAGAAACATAAATTCACTATTTCATTCTTGTCTCTTCCAGAAACCCTTAAAAAATGACATATGCCCCTTTCCCACTTGTGGACACAGCTCCCAGAGCTCTTAATGAAATGTCTGTGACAGGCCCTGGTCAAAAATACCTCCGGGATTAAATATTACAGCACCAATTTCCATCCAGATTAAACACCCTTCTTCACAACGACACATTTCTGTACATTTTTTTAAATGCCAACAAGCACATTCACCCCACCCTTCCTCTTTCATCATTTCTAATGAGGTCCACTAATGTTAGCTGGTTGGCTTCAGGTGTCAGACGCAGCCTGATCTGACGAATGTAAAACTGGCTGAATGTGATGAAGAATCATCGGGGACAGGGGTCTGTGGTTTGAGTAGTCATAAGGATAGGGCAGTTCCAGTATAATAATAACAGAAACATCCCTTAATGACTTGGATTACTCTTCTTACAGCAGCAAACCACTGCTGCAGGAGGAGCTGTTCTTTCCAAGGAATAATAAACTTTAGTAAAATAACATCTATGAATGAGATATACAGTATTGTCAAAAGTATTGGGACACCAATGGACAAAGCAAGGTCCATAAAGATCTGAGCCAGTTTGGTGTGGAGGAACTTGACTGGCCTGTACAGAGCCATCACCTCAACCTGATAGAACACCTTTGGGATGAATTAGAGTGGAGACTGTGAGCCAGGCCTTCTCGTCCAACACCAGTGCCTCATCTCACAAATGTGCTTCTGAAAGAATGGTTAAAAATTCCCATAAACACACTCCAAAACCTTGTGAAAAGCCACCCTTTGCAGCTATAACAGCTTCATCTCTTCAGTGAAGAGTGGCTAGAAGGGAAAGGATTAGAAATGAGTATATCAGAGGGACAGCTCAGGTTGAGCAGTTTGGAGACAAAGTAAGAGAGGCAAGGCTGAGATGGTTGGGACATCTGCAGAGGAGGGATAATGGATATACTGGACAAAGGAAGTTGAAAATGGAGCTGCCAGGCAGGAGGAAAAGAGAAAGACCACAAAGAAGATTCATGGCTGTAGTGAAGGAGGACATGGAGAGGGTTGGTGCTACAGAGGAAGATGCAAGGGTGAGATGGAAGCAGATGAGCCATTGTGGAAAACCTTAAAGGGAGCAGCTGAAAGAAGAAGAAGACAGGAAATAGGCATAAAAAAATCACAGTCAGGCCACTAAACTAACTCACTAACTCACTAACACACGCACTGTGTGTGTTTATATATTTACATATTTATTCCATCTAGCTACAATGCTCAGCACTGGGTGTGTTTATATATTTATATATCTACATATTATTCCATCTAGCTACATTGCTCCGCACTGTGTGTGTTTATATACTTGCATATTTATTCCACCTAGCTGCAATGCTCCGTACTGTGGGTGTTTATATATTTACATATTTATTCCATCTAGCTACAATGCTCTGCACTGTGTGTTCATATATTCATATATTTATTCCATCCAGCTACAATGCTCTGCACTGTGTGTCTGTGTGTGTGTGTATATATATATATATTTTATAGTAATACGTACATATGTATATTAGCTGCTCTTGCTTGCTTGTTTTTTTTTTTTGTTTTTTTTTTTTGTTTTTTTTTCTTGCCTTCTGATTGTTGCTCTGAGTGTTGCTATCCCTGTGCTGTTGCAATCCTGGAATTTCCCCGTTGTGGGACTAATAAAGGCTTATCTTATCTTATCTTATCTTAACAACACTCATGAAATGTCATTAAAATGGTTGAAGATAAAGATGAAGGAGTATTAGCTCCCATTCTTACATCATAAAGGGGAGTAAACAAAGTGTGCTTCATACATGAAAAATTGTTGGTACCCCTCTGTTAATGAAAGAAAAACCCACAATGGTTACAGAAATAACTTGAATCTGACAAAAGTGGTAATAAATAAAAATTCTATGAAAATTAACCAATGAAAATCAGACATTGCTTTTGAATTGTGGTTCAACAGAATTATTTTAAAAAACAAACTCATGAAACAGGCCTGGACAAAAATGATGGTACCCCTAGAAAAGATTGAAAATAATGTGACCATAGGGACATGTTCAACCAAGATGTGTCCTCTAATTAACATCACAGGTGTCTACAAACTTGTAATCAGTCAGTCGGCCTATTTAAAGGGTGACAAGTAGTCACTGTGCTGTTTGTTGACATGGTGTGTACCACACTAAACATGGACCAGTGGAAGCAAAGGAGAGAGTTGTCTCAGGAGATTAGAAAGAAAATTATAGACAAGCATGTTAAAGGTAAAGGCTATAAGACCATCTCCAAGCAGCTTGATGTTCCTGTGACTACAGTTGCACATATTATTCAGAAATTTAAGATCCACGGGACTGTAGCCAACCTCCCTGGGCGTGGCCGCAGGAGGAAACTTGATGAAAAATGGAAGAGACGGATAATACGAATGGTAACAAAAGAGCCCAGAACAACCTCTAAACACATTCAAGCTGAACTCCAAGGTCAAGGTACATCAGTGTCAGATTGCACCATCCGTCGTTGTTTGTGCCAAAGTGAACTTCATGGGAGACGACCAAGGAGGACACCACTGTTGAAAACAAATCATAAAAAAGCCAGACTGGAATTTGCCAAACTGCATGTTGACAAGCCACAACGCTTCTGGGAGAATGTCCAATGGACAGACGAGACAAAACTGGAATTTTTTGGCAAGGCACATCAGCTCTATGTTGACACACGCAAAAATGAAGCATACCAAGAAAAGAACACTGTCCCTACTGTGAAACATGGAGGAGGTTCTGTTATGTTCTGGGGCTGCTTTGCTGCATCTGGCACAGGGTGTCTTGAATCTGTGCAGGGTACAATGAAATCTCAAGACTATCAAGGTATTCTAGAGAGAAATGTGCTGCCCAGTGTCAGACAGCTTGGTCTCAGTTGCAGGTCATGGGTCTTGCAACAGGCTAATGACCCAAAACACACAGCTAAAAACACCCAAGAATGGCTAAGAGCCAAACATTGGACTATTCTAAAGTGGCCTTCTATGAGCCCTGATCTAAATCCTATTGAACATCTGTGGAAGGAGCTGAAACATGCTGTCTGGAGAAGGCACCCTTCAAACTTGAGACAACTGGAGCAGTTTGCTCATGAGGAGTGGGCCAGAATACCTGCTGAGAGGTGCAGAAGTTTCATTGACAGTTACAGAAATTGTTTGATTGCAGTGATTGGCTCAAAAGGTTGTGCAACAAAATATTAAGTTAAGGGTACCATCATTTTTGTCCAGGCCTGTTTCATGAGTTTGTTTTTTAAAATAATTCTATTGAACCACAATTCAAAAGCATTGTCTGATTTTCATTGGTTAATTTTCACAGAATTTTTATTTATTACCACTTTTGCCAGATTCAAGTTATTTCTGTGACCACTGTGGGTTTTTCTTTCATTAACAGAGGGGTACCAACAATTTTGTCCACGTCTGTAGACAATTGGAACTCATTTTGGAGAAAACCTGGTCTTATTAGGTGAGACAGCATCCATCCCACTTTGGATGGTGCGTCTCATATGTCTAACAATCTGGCATCATTTTTATCCAAAGTTCCAAAGCCTTGACTACTCAGAGTTGGGACCAGGAAGCAGAGTCGCAGTCTAACACGCCTCTCTGCAGCTTCTCTCCATCCGCCACCCCTCAACTTAGCCCCTGTCTTCCCCATCACAGAATCACTGTCTGCTCTCTCTAAAGTAAATAAAAATACAATGTATCAGCATCCTAAAGTGATTAAACAAAAAGTTTGTAAAATGCAAATTAAACATGTAGCCTCTAAATCTAATGACTTGGCCTCTGTTACTCCTCATAATTTGAAAATTAAATGTGGTTTGTTAAATATTAGGTTTCTAACTCCCAAGTCTCTGCTAGTCCATGATCTATTAATTGATCATCAGACTGATTTACTATCTCTTACAGAGACTTGGTTAGGGCAAGAGGATTATGTTGGTTTAAATGAATCATCTCCCTCTGGTTATTTAAACTGTCAAAATCCCAGAAGTTCTGGTCGTGGAGGAAGAGTTATTTAGGTTTAGTTATTTAGTTATTAGGTTAAACCCAATTTTATTTGCCATAGTTTATCATCCTCCCTCAGCTTACTCAGAGTTTTTATCTGAATTTGCTGAATTTTTAGCCAATTTAGTCCTGAAATTGGATAGAATAATTACAGTAGGGGACTTTAAAATACATGTAGATGTAGATAGTGATTGCCTTAATATGGCATTTAATTCAATATTAGACTCAATAGGGTTTTCTCAGAAAGTAGGAAATTCTACCCATTATCTCCACCACATGTTGGATCTTGTTCTGACATATGGCATAGAAATAGAAAATCTGGTAGTCTCTCCTCATAACCCTGTACTGTCAGACCATTATCTGTTAACTTTTGATTTTACTATTTCTGACTATTTGGCTCCTAAAGAAAAATATTACTCAGATGATGCTGTTACCAAATTTAAGCAGGTTGTTTCTTCAATGCCATGTGTCAACACAATGGAGATAAGCTATGGAGAGCTTGCTCCTTCTGTAATTGAGAGCATAGTAGATAGTGTTATAGCTTCTCTGCATCAGACTCTAGACATGGTGGCCCCTTTAAAAAGGAAAAAGTCTAATCAGAGATTTCTGACTCCTTGGTTCAACACAGAAACTCGTAGCTTAAAAAAGAAGAATCATCAGTTAGAAAGAAAATGGCATTCCACTAAATTAGATGAAATGTATTTAGCTTGGAGAAATCAACTTCTAATTTATAAAACATCTCTTAGGAAAGCTAGAACAAGTTATTATTCTGCACTAAAAGAAGAGAACTAGAATAATCCCAGGTTTCTTTTCAGCACTGTAGCCAGGCTGACAAAGAGTCAGGACTCTGTCAAATCGAGCATTCTGTTAGAGTTTACTAGTTAGGACTCTATGAACTTCTTCAATGATAAAATTTAATCTATCAGAGATAAAATCAGTCAGATCCTTCCCGCTGTTAAGTACAGTAGCTACTACTACAACTCCTTCAACTGATAACTGTTTGGATGAGTTTACTCCAATTGACCTTTTAGAGTTGGATAAAATAATTTCCTCATCCAAGCCTTCAACTTGTCTACTAGACCCTAGTCCTACCAGGTTATTTAAAGAAGCCTTCCCATTTATTGGTAGTTCTATTCTTCAAATAATCAATTCTTCAATAACTTTAGGCCATGTACCGCAGGCTTTTAAAACTGCTGTAATTAAACCCTTAATTAAAAAGCCAATGCTGGATCCAGGAGTTTTAGCTAACTGCAGATCAATCTCTAATCTGCCTTTCATTTCAAATATCTTAGAAAGAGTTGTTGCTACACAATTATTTGACCACTTGTAAGGAAATGGCTTATTTGAAGAGTTTCAATCAGGGTTTAGAATTCATCATAGTACTGAAACAGCTTTACTGAAGGTCACTAACGACGTACTTATCGCATCTGTTAATGGACTTGTTTCTGTACTTGTCCTTTTGGACCTTAGTGCAGCTTTTGATACTATTGATCATAATATTTTACTTGATAGACTAGAACACCTTGTTGGACTTAATGGAACTTCGTTGCAGTGATTTAAATCTTATTTAACTGATAGGTTCCAGTTTATTCGTGTCAATAATGAGTTTCCTTCCAACTCAAAGCTCAGTCACAGAGTTCCACAGGGATCTGTGTTAGGCCGTATTCTTTTTAGTTTATATATGCTTCCACTAGGCAATGTTATTAGAAAGCAGATGACACACAATTGTACTTGTCAATAAAGCCAGATGACAGTAATCAATTAGCCAAATTAGAAGCTTGTCTTGAGGAAATCAAAGCTTGGATGTCTTGTACTTTCTTGCTACTAAGTTCAGATAAGGCTGAAGTCATTTTAGTTGGTCCAAAAAACCTTAGAAATACCTTTCCAAATCAAACTCTTAGTTTGGATGCGGTTACTCTTTCTCTTAATAGTTCTGTGAGGAACCTTGGTGTTATTTCTGCTCAAGATCTGTTCTTTAATTCACATATTAAACTTGTTTCTAAGACTGCCTTCTATCATTTGCGTAATATTGCCAAGATTAGGAGCATCTTGCCTCAGAGCGATGCTGAGAAACTAATCCATGCTTTTGTTTGCTCTAGATTAGATTATTGCAACTCGTTATTATCAGGCTGTCCTAAAACATCTTTAAAAAGTCTTCAGCTGATCCAAACTACTGCAGCTAGAATTTTAACAAGTACTAGAAAGCGAGATCACATCTCTCTGGTTCTGGCCTCCCTTCATTGGCTTCCCATAGAATTTAGAATTAAGTTTAAAATCCTTCTTCTCACTTACAAAACTCTAAATAATCAGGCCCCTTTTTATTTAAAAGATCTCATCGTACCTTATCATCCCAACAGAGCACTACACTCCCAAAATGCAGGATTACTTGTAATACCTAGAATCTCCAAAAGTATAATGGAAGGCAGAGCCTTCAGTTATCAAGCTCCTCTCATTTGGAACCAGAGTGAAGTACGTGGCGGTAATTCACCTGTAAGCTGGTTGCCAACTGCCAGTCAAATCTAAAAGATGAAGAAGAAGGAACCAGCTGCCAATCTGGATTCGGACTCAATCTCTGTTTTTAAGAACAGGGTTAAAACCTTCCTTTTTGATATAGCCTGGAGTTAGAGTTGGATCAGCTGCCCCTGAATCCTCCCTTAGTTATGATGCTAATAGGTTTAGACAGCCAGGGGACCTCCAACAGTGCACTGGATAAATTTCTTCACTATCAACAAAATATTTTTGCTGGTCATTAACATCTGTTTGTTCTTTCCCATAGATTGAGTCCCTGTCGTGCTGTTTGCTCTCTACACGTCTGTTCTTTTTTCTTCTTCTCTAGCCCCTCACCCCCACCCCCACCCCAGTCAGTCACAGCAGATGACTGCCCCTCCCTGAGCCTTGTTCTGCTGGAGGTTTCTTCCTGTTAAAAGGGAGTTTTTCCTCTCCACCATCACCGAGTGCTGCTCACAGGGGATCGTCTGATTGCTGGGGTTTTTCTGCAGTTGTGGGGTTGTCCCCTACAGCTGAAAGTGCTATGAGATGGCTGTTGTTGTAAAATGGTGCTCTATAAATAAAACTGAATTGAATTAAATCAGAATGACACACTGAATGAGACCAAGTGAGACCAAGGCGGACCATAACAAAGTGACAGGATTGGTTTTTTTTTAGAGCTTTGCTGTTGGTAGTAAATCCAGTTACCCCACTGATGCAGAAAAGCACAGAAAAATTGGAATTTTTAATCATATGTTCCCTATACCTGCTGCACAGCTGCATCATTACAGAAATTTGTCATGTGTGACTAACTAAACTCGACCTATTGATGAGAGATTTGGATAAGACATCATTGCTAGTTCTAGTAAACAGAGCTCAATGGAGAAGGATGGTTGAAGCCCTATGCTCGAGACAGTGCGAAGAGAACTAAGTAAGTAAGTTCTAGTAAAGCAGATAAAGATCCTACCAGCTCCAGGGTGGCGTCGGAGCCGTTCAGGTTCATGGTGTAGATCCCTTCCTCTGCTCCCAGGATCAGGTGCTGGTCTGAGGAAGGACAAGAAACACAGGAGGGTCAGATGGATTAAAAAAAATATTTAAAAACATCTTCATGTTTCTATGATTAGACCTTTAGAAGTTGAGTTCTCCCATGTGGTTGAACAGTTTATTTTAAGAGGACAGCCATTGAAGATCTTTTTAAAGTAGACCTGCAGAAAGAGAAAAAGAAAACCATAAAATTATTCATGCAGCAGTTATCAGTTAGTGGTATCTAGCATCAGGGTTTCTACAAAAATAAACACCCACAGCTTCCTGTTTTAATGCTAAAAGTGAATGAGGTGAAAAAAAGACCACAAAGGTTAAATAAAAAGATAATCATGAGGACAAACGTCTGCAGCTTTGGCTCATGTGTTCAATGTCACTTTAGATTAACCAGCTGTTTAAACACTGACTCCTTTTATACGTCTGAGACTTTAAAATGTATACATTATCCATATTTTCCAATAAATTTCAATCTTTCTTCTTGTAAATTTCAGATTTTTTTCAGAAATAATTTCAGACTTTTTTTAGTTGTAAGTCTGGGTTTTTCCCCCCTCGTAAATTTCACATATTTTCCCTGTAAATTTCAGACTTTTTCCCCTCATAGATTTCAGAATTTCACATTTTTCATTTCATCTTTTTCTCTCACAAATTTCAGATTTTTCCTTATACATTTGAGGCTTTTTATCGTTTAAATGTTTGACCTTTTTTTCTTGTGAATTTCAGTCATTTTTTTCCTTGTAAATTGCAGACTTTCCCCCATAAATTTCACATTTTCCTCATAATTTTCAGACCTTTTTTCCTTGTAAATTTCAGACTTTTTCCCCATAAATTTCGGATTTTTCCTTGTAAATTTCAGACTTTTATCTACCTGAATGACAGTTTTTACTCTCATAATTTTAAGACGTTTTTCTTGTAAATTTCAGATTTTTTGCAGTGTAATTATGAGATTTTTTTAAGCCCACCCACCCTAAAGCCATTTGTCAAAGCTATAATGTTCAGAAGAGCCACAGTGTGAAGATCCTACATCCCCGTGTTCAACACCCATCTAGTTTTTAATTATCTTCATAATTTTGAAATGTGTCTTTTAATATGTTATACCTTGATTGAATGCATGATTGTTCTTTTCGTTTCATGAAACTGACTTGAGTCCCACAATGCTCTTTAACAGGTCATCCCAGCTTCTTATTATTTCCATTTAGTCATCATATAACATGTTTTATAATATTAAATGTGACATTGATAACCACAGACGCTGTTGAGTTTGTGACTCATCATAATCCTGATGAGGATGATGTACGGGAGACTCACAGGTTTCTTTATTACAGGGCTCACACACTCGGCCTTGTCCTGTGAACACAAAGACAGTGACAGTGTCAGGATGCGCCGTAGCAACATGCGAGCAGATGGAGGTAAATTGCAGAGGAAATGGAATGAAGTGCAGCCCATTTCCATCATCATTTTTAGATGACTATAGCAACTATTTTCTCTGTCACCAACATTCCACTGAATTACACATGGATTTTTAAAGATTCTGAAATCAATTTATTTTCCTTTCACTGTCACATACTTCAAAAAAATAAAAATTTCTTTTTAAAAGAGCACCTATTCTGCTTTTTGTGGTTCCTCTTTATTCTAGTGTGTTCTGTAGGATTTCTGTGACATTTTATAGTCTGCAAAGTCAAACAGCCGTAAGTCCTCCTGTACAGGAGTTCTCCTCTCCCAGAGAATCTAGGACTACAGAACTGTCTGAAACGCCTCGTTTGGATTGGCTGTTCTCATCTATGAGGTCATCATGTCATTACTTAACAGACCTGATATAGACTGGAATCCTGGATAGTCTGGTACACCCTCTATGAAGAGGAGAACAGTGTTATGTCTATATGCAGAGCCATGGACGAGGCCAGGTGTCGAACTGAACACATGTTTATTAAAGAGGCACTACGCAGCACACATGCAGCTGTCAGGCAGAAGAGGTGGCAAAGAGACCGCCCCTCCTGCCTGCTGCCATCTTATAGCCACGGGTGGTGGCGGAACCAGAAGGTGGAGCCGCCACCCGTACCTCACAAATAAAAGCCTAAACTCTAACACAACATTACCCCCCCTTCACAAAAGCCAAAACACACACACGCAATTCAGACCCACCCCAACTTAGAACCCGAGTCACGCACTAAAAGTAATTACACAATACAACACAAATGGCCCAATACAGTCACTCCAAAACAACTAAAACTAGGGGAGATGGGTAGACTGTCACCTCACCCCACATGACGGAGCGGGTTATTCTGCCGCTTATACTTCAAACAAGTCCAACTAAAACAAAATACAGCCGGTTTCCTAATCTAAACATAACAAATTAATCCCCATGAATTTATAGGAACAGCAAACACATAGAACATAAATATGCCAAAGAATTCAATTATAACAGTCACCCCATGACATTCAAAATACAAACACAAGCATAACATTTAAACCTACATACAAATGACTGGAGGAAGCAAATCTGTGCCCGTGAGGCAGCCAGCCTCACGGGCCGCAGCAGGTCGCTTCAGCACCGGTGCGCCTCCTCTTTATCACCAGCAGCTGTTACGCTCATCCAGGCTCACGTCCCTCAGTTCCCTCCCGGGCACGCCACAGCATGTTCGGGTGCCCCCATGAACCGTCCGGCAGCCATAGATGAGCGTCCTCCCATCTGGCCACAATGCGTGACCATCCCTGGTGCTCCTCCAACTGCCGACCGGCCCATTCCTGCCATGGTTGCCTCTCCTCCCGAATCCAGTCCTTGACCCCCAGAGGGGTCCCACTTGGTTTGCAGGGTCTCTGCTTGGCACGTCGTTCTACCATGCCTGATGGTCCGGCCCTGACCTCTTTTAACTTCACTGCTGCCATCGCCGTCGTGGCCCCCTGTTCACCGGCCCACTTCAGCCAAGATCCGGGAACAGGTGAAACCAGCCTATCGACGTCGCCTGTCGTCACAGGCATCCCGCTGTGCCACCCAGTACCCTCGCCCAGGGTGACTTGAGCTGTGGCACAGGGACCCTCCTGTGATGACCCTGAGCGATATTGGTCTTGCTCACTCTCCAGGGTGCCAGGCAGTTCCTCATCCAACACTGTGCCGTCTACCACTCTTGGGATTGGACAGTCCCACATCTCGGCCGATTTGCATCGAGCCATCAGTTCCAACATTCCTACCGTGGCCAGCTGTCCTCCACCACAACCACAAAGCCGCACTGGGTCATCCTCAATCCTGTAGTGCGGGGAAAAACATCTCACAGTCATCCAATCCAGCACGGAGCCCACTGCTCCTGTGTCAGTCCATAAAGGCACCTCCACCCCGTCCAACTCCACCAGACAGTATGTGTGTCCGTTGGTGCTCGGGGACCCAGCGTGGACAACCGTGGGGGCAAGAGAGTCCTCTTTGTGCCACGGACTTCTCGCTCGGATCTGTGGCATACCCTGGTGAAATGAAGCAAGTGGCCACACTTGCCGCAGCGCTTCACTCCTGCCGAACAGTCTCTAGCCTTGAAACGGTGCTTCGTGGACCCACGACCCACACATTTGGGCTTTCCCGGGGCAGACCTCACATTCACAGCATTGGTGTTGTCCACATCGTCCTCCACACTTCCATCGCTGACTGGGTCCACTGCATGTGGGGTCGGCGGTGATTCCAGATGTTGGTGCGACAAGCTCTTTCTCGGCTCCCATGACAGTCCATCTGCAGCTTCCAGCAGATGAGCTAACTCGATGACTGTGGGCAGTGTCAGTTCGCCCGAAACCGTAAGCAGCTTCAACCTAATCGTAGTGCAGTTAAGATGCTCTGCCAACTGGTCGCGAACCATCTCCTCCTCCCACGGTCCGAACTGGCACCCGCTGACCAACAGTCCCAAGTCTGCCATGAACCGCTGAATAGACTCGCCCACCCGTTGGCGGCGCTGTCGAAACTGAATCTAGTGAACTATGATGTTTTCCAGGGCACGAAAATAGCGCACCATTAGCTCAACCACTTCGTCAAAACTATCACCGTCACCCAGCGCGCTCAGAACTTGCTGTTCCTCCACTCCAAGATTGTGCACCAACAACTCACGTGCCCTCAACTTCTCCAGCTTCCCAAGGTTCAGTGCCACCATGTACATCCGGAAAGCGGTGCACCACCTCGGTCAGGGAACCGGTGGCTCAACGTTGGGCTCCAAAAATGGCTGAATTTCAAACCCACATACTTCCATACCTTGTTTTAATCCACTTTTGTCCTTGTTGCCAAATGTTATGTCCATATATAGAGCCAAGGACAAGGCCAGGTGTTGAACTGAACACGTTTATTAAAGAGGCACTACGCAGCACACATGCAGCCGTCAGGCAGAAGAGGTGGCAAAGAGACCGGCCCTCCTGCCTGCTGCCCTCTTATAGCCACGGGAGGTGGCGGAACCAGAAGGTGGAGCTGCCACCCGTACCTCACAAATAAAAGCCTTAACTCAAACACAACAAACAGGAAGTTTCCCACTGAGTGTCAGCGCTCACATCCCAGTACAGCAGACTTAGCTAAAGAGTCAGTTAGCGGCTGACCGTGATGTTTTAGAGCTTGTCTCTGTAAATTTTAGTCGCCCCACTAGACATCCTTGGTCCCAGCTCATTCATAAATCCACAGTATCTCATGCCATTCTGACCTATTTTGTAAGTTTTTCCCTACATGACATGTATTACTGAAACCACTGGCTATAGCTTAGTTCTGCAAATCGGTGCAACCAGGAATTTTAATGCTCTTTTTTAGTAAATTATAGTCACTGTACTAGAGTAGCTTGTTCATTAATCTATGGTCTATTATCTATCGTCTGCAATTCTAGCTAATTTTGTTATATTTTGACTGTAAAGGGCAGGTTTATTGGGCTGCTAGTATTAGCTAGTCTGAGTCAGCCACCTGCCAGATGTAAAATGAGAGAAAAGCCTCCTAGCCTAGCTGCTACATGCCTATTTATGTTTATTTTCTATATAGGGTATTCTATCCATCCTCACTATACACCCGTTTTCCCAAGCCAGATCATCTACTAACCTTGGATCATATAGTTCATTCATATGTTATTTAACCTTATTTTTTTATACTTTATAGAAAGCCTAAATCACACCCCCTCTACTTCCGCATATGGGAACTTAAATCGAAAAAATTCTCCATTGAAGTGAATGGCAAGAGCAAAATTATCTTTAGATTTCAATAAAATTTTGCCACAAGCTACACATATGATGTTTATCAGTTTAAAAGATAATTTTCCACATAATTATTGTTGGCTGTCATATAATAACAGAGTAATATTTAGTTTTTGTTTAAAGGATTAGCGGACAACAACTCCCATCATCCCACATCACCAAACATGATCATGGGGGGGGGGATTAGTAAAACCTCACCTGTTTCCTGACCAATGAAAGAAGGATCCAAAGAGGAGAAAAACAACACAAAGGTGTTGTTTTGTACTGTGAGAGCTGCAGGCTGATCCAGAGGACTGTTAGTTACCTCACCCGCTTTGAAAAAATGACATAAGCTCCATCCATCTGCGTTTGTAGTTTTTTAATTTACGTATTGTCATAACCTTATACCTTAACAGTTAGACAGCCTACACTGTTATTTACGTGGACAATTATCTTTTAAACTGACAAATAGATGTGTAATTTGTGGCAAAATTCGATCGGGATCAAAAGCTAATTTCGCTCTTGCCATTCATATCAATGGAGAATTTTTCTGATTTAAGATCCTATATGCGGAAGTAGAGGAGGTGTGACTTAGGATCTCTATTATACTCAGTGGTTAGCAGTGTTTAGCTGCTGTTAGCAGAATTATCCATTCACTCATTCAGGGATGTTTTTGTGCTTATTACACCGCAGAGACCAGTCATACACTATTGAACCCTCAGACCAAACTTCTTTGATAACACTTTATTTGGGTTTTAGACTAATATTCAGCCAATATTTGTTAGTACATTACTTAGTCCAACAACTGAAGCTAAACGCTAACGTTAGCCTCAAACATGGTGTTGCCAATGAAACAGAAATCACAGAAATTGTGAAAAAGGGAGGGTGGGTGAACTGGGGCTCATTAGCAATATGAAATAACATCCCATTTTGGGAAGCACTCCTCCATGTGTAAAATGGTACTGCGATAATTAAACTATGAGGTGTTCTTACCAAAGCATGTCACAGACATTTCATCAAGACCTCTGGAAGCTGTGTCAACATGTTAATAAAGCACATAACTCAGAACTCAGAACTCAGAAAAAGATTTATTGCCAAGTACATTAACAGTAAACAACTAATAACATACGAGGGATTTGACTTGACACTGAAAACGACATGCATTTCCGGTGACGCGGCAGCGTCGATAACGCGCCTGTCAGCAGACTAGGAACAGGAAGCATAGGGAAGAAAAGGATAAACACAATAGGAGAGAGCAAAAAAGCATTGATTGTCAGAATACTGGTCATAGATGATCAATATTATGATTACAAGAAAAAAAGCCCTCAATGCACAATTAGCAGACAATAGAATGTATACAAGGACACAAAGAGAGCAGTGAATGAATGATCTTCTCATCAGTTTTTGAGTCAGTGTGAGTGTAGTGTTGAGTAAAGGTGTTTATATCAGTTAAGAACAACAAAGTCTCTTCAGCAGGAGATGTTTTGTCTAGCGTCTGGCGCTTTGTCTTTGTGCCAGGCAGCTGGCTGTCCATAAGAGTCAATGCAGCTCAAATGTTTTGAAAACAAAAAACTGCAGATAATCTGGAGGACTTGATTGTAAGGGGCAGGTCAGATAAGTCGAATAGTACTGTTCCCAGAGAAAAAAACTTTATATTCTCTTACAGATTCAGTACTTTAATCCTTCAGTGCTGGACGTTGAATTCTTCATGGACGGCTCTCAGCGTGATCATGATGTAATCCATTTTCCTAGACAGTTCTCCATTAGCCGCTGTCAGAGTCCTGCCCATTTGTTCAATTTGATGGTTAAGCCTCGCCTGGTCAGCATTTTGATAGGCTCCCTCCATCTTCATCAATTTACGGTACACCAGAACAATCCCAGATCCAATCAGAAAGATTCCGATTACCATTGCTACGAAGATGTATAAATCTTCAACATCTTCGATAGAAAGATCACACTGGCACAAGAGTTTCCAATTACTTGTGTCCTTCAAATAGCCCGCAGCCGCTGTTCCTGCGGGGCAAACTACCTCCCCCGGGGCACTTTTCCTCGTTGAAAAAATAGTGTCAATTGCGTTCAAAGCCCAGCTTATTAAATCCATAATTTCAATCAGCAGTAGAGACACGCAGACAGACGATAGCAAGCTGGGATCCAGTCAGTTAGGGGAGGAAAGAGATAAAGAGTCAGAGCTGGAGAGAAGGAAAAAAGCGTCTGCTCTCTTTGGAAGGCAGAAGTGAAGAGTGAGAGTGAATACGCTCTCTTTAAATTTTACCTTAGATTGTCTCTGCTGCTGTCGTCGTATACCTTTAGGGGGGAGTTCAGGGGGGATGAGGACCGGAGGAGGATCAGTCAACTGACCAAGTAAAGATGAAGGATCTGGATCCATCATGGCAAACACATAAAAAACAAAAACATATAAATGCACACATGTAGAACTTCATGTTTAAACCATCTAATCTGGTAAGTATGGAAAATGCCATTTGAACATTTTTTTTGTCCAAAAATCTGTACAGAAATGCATAATGTGTTTAATCCTTAGAAAAGCAAGTAAAACAACAGCGTTATTAGTATAAACTCACCTGTTAACATTAGCAACAGGAAAGTTTTTTCCTCCAATTAAAAATGTTTCGTTTTTTTACTTGTGAACTTACTGCTTTTAAACTGCAATTTTTTTATATTTGTGGGATCTTGGATCCCCCCCCAACAAAGTTATTTTTGTTTGCAAATTCATGACTTTTCTCTCAGTCATTTACAGCTTTTTTCTTGCATTTTTTTTAACCTCTTAAGAGTATCTTTTTTTTTGTTTTTGTACTTTTAAAAATGTGACTTGTCATATCCGGCTCTAGGGAGCCGGGCAATCAGAGCCAGGGACAAGCCAGTGAGTCGAGATGGTTTATTTTGGGTAAGGGATAAGGGATGAGGAGAGCACAGATACTCATGCAGAGGTACACTCACAGGTTGCACAGCGCAGAGGTAAGCAGCTCGTACCGGACGTGGGGGTAGCAAGACGTACATCCTCACAGCGGGATACAAACACAGGAATGCTGCAAGGGGAGTTGAGGCTGACACCAGACGAAGGGGCTTCAGCCTAGCAGTGCTTATGTCGCAGCCCCGAGTCATCGAGGCTGCTCCTATTTATCCTCATTGGCAGCGCCCCAGCTGATGAAGACTAATTGGCCCCAGCCGTCCATAATGCTGCCAGCTGGGGGCCAGCTGAGACGCTGCTCAATGGGAGGCAGGGATGAGGGAAAACATGGGCTCAGTGCCGAGACGGCATCTCAACCCATGGTGACAGAGCCCCTCCCTCAAGGTCGGGCTCCTGAACGACCAGGAACATCCCAGCCCCCCCCCCCCCCACCTAGGGTGGGAGGAAGGGAGGCGGACCGGAGGGGAAGAAGCCAAGGGAAGGACAACACCAATGGGGCAATGTAGGGTAGCGGGAAAGAAAAACCCGAATACAATACTGACAACAGAA
This sequence comes from Pholidichthys leucotaenia, assembly GCA_020510985.1. Taxonomy (NCBI): domain Eukaryota; kingdom Metazoa; phylum Chordata; class Actinopteri; order Cichliformes; family Pholidichthyidae; genus Pholidichthys; species Pholidichthys leucotaenia. The sequence continues at coordinate 293,549,025 of CM035847.1, forward strand.
CAATTAACCCAGGTACAGATGGGGAGAAGAACTGGGTCAGCACGCCGGTTACATACTACCCAGAGAGTACCAACCATGCGTGACCCAGAGCAAGAAAAAAAAAAAAGAACCACCAAAAAGGTACAGGGCAAAAAATGCTGAGTATGGTCAAATAAAGGGAAAACACAATACACAGCACCAATATAAGTACATACACACAGTCACCAAGAAAAGTGAGGGTGACTGGAACAAATGGACAATTACAGAGCATGGTGTTACGGAAAACAAGGCACATGACTCTATAATGAACCAACAGGGCATAAAAAAGAAATACTGAGTGCAGGCAAAGAAAAACCCACACACATGAATATATAAATACCCACAGTCACCTAAAGAAATGAAAGTGACTGGAATGAATGGGCAACTGCAGAGTATGGTCTGAAAGGGAACAAAACATAACTCTACAATGCAAAAACGAGACTAAAAACATGGTACAAAAAATAAAATGCTGGGTACGAGGGAAGGAAAACGCACAGCACTATAAATACACATCCACCAACAGGACAGACATTACACCCAAGTGACCTTAATAACGATAAAAGAAAAAGTGACACCCGAGGTGTATGGCAGGCAGAGTCCAAAAATAGCCGAGATGGCTCCGGAGATCTCCCCGCCCATTGTCCAGCTGGCGAATCAGGGGAAGAGAAATGTTCGGACGGCGAACTCTGGACCCAGATCCCAGGAATCCAGTCCAACGGCTGCCGAACCAGGCCGCCCAAAGGCAAACACAGACCAGTGGGGGGAAACCAGATCGCCGAACCGAAAGTTTTGCGGGTCGGGTCGTCGACCCGCATCACTCAACCACCAGGACCGTTGAGACGGACGAAGGGTCAGAGCGGATCCCGGTGGAAGAGGCTCAGGGGAGAGCCGATGACGAGGGCGGCGGGCCTCAGGGAAACGGCCACCTCCTCACCGGACCTGGACAACACTGGGGCAGCACCCACGTCGGACCCCGATCGGGCCTCAGGCGAACCCACGTTGGACCCCGATTGGGTCTCGGGCGAACCCACGTTGGACACTGCACCAGAACCGACCTCCAACGTTGAACCCGGACCCTCCAGCACCACGAGGAACAGCAACTCCTCGCCGGTGACCCTGGAAGAAGGCTCAGAAGAGAAAACAGAACCGGGATCAGGATCACCGGCAGCGCCAGAACCCGGCGAGACGAGCTCAGACGCAGCGGGCGGCTGCACCCTGCTCGTCTCCCCTGGAGATAGGCTGAAGTGCTCAAAGATAAAAAGAGAGAAAAGAAAGGAGAGCACTCGCCTGATCTCGGGTTCTGACGCCGTCCAGGACTGCGAAGATCCAGGATCCGTCGTCAGGAGGTCGTTGTCAGGCTCCCCTCTAGCCGCGTCGGGCCCCGCAGCCAGCACGATGGTCAGCGCAGCTTGAGATCCCTCCAGCTCAGGTAACCCCGCCGACGACCCACTCGGCGTGAAGCCAGAAGAATCTCGTCCCGCTGGACCGAACCGCTCCTCCGTGGAGACCCGGGGACGCTCAGTCGTCGGCGTAGACTCCACGCAGCAGTCAGTCCCCCTCCTCCGTCCGCAATGTAGCTGCGGAACCACAGGCCCTCTCCATATCCCACCACGTTGACCCGGAGCCGGGGACCGCTCGGCGGAGAGAGACACAGAGGATGCGGGATTAGGAAAACAGGTTACAGCAGGTGGGGAGAGTTCAGGGAGCTGCGAACCCTGAACCTCTCCTCCAGGGATGTGACAGAGCAAATCATTAAGCAGGTGTGAAAAAACAATGACTTGCCTGCCCCCTGGAGGTTGAGTATCGCCTGCTGTAGTGGAATCTGCTTCTTCCTCTCCCCGCCCGGCGATAACGGAGGACCCCCCGGGAATTCGTCTGAGGATCGCTCGCGTTGTCTCCAGCAGAGAGCTCACCAGGCCGGGATTCCAGGCACACACAGCGGTCAGGAAGCGCGTCGAGGAGGAGGGGGAAACAGCCGGGGTGAGCCAGCCCGAATGTCCAGGAATGACAGCGGGGGAACGAGGCTCAGGGGACGAGGCTGTAGAATCTCCACACTGATGAGGCGAAGGGATGACAGCTGCGTGGGAGGAACGGTCCTGACGATGACCCAGAACTGGATCCGGACGAGGTTCGTGCAGAGGTGACTCGGCGATGTGATGACGACTACTCCCAGGGAACGAAGCGAGGGGGAGACCCAGGATTCGCCGCTCCAGATCGGAGATCGAGACGAGGGAGGCGTCGAGCACGGGAAAGCTTCGTAGCCCTGAAGTCCTCACCATCAATCTCACTGCCGCCGCCACATGCCTGAAGGTGGTGACAGGAAACACAGTAGAGCTCGCGACAGCCACTCGACCCCGGACATAACTGCTGTCAGCTGCGGCTCCTTGAAGGGAATCCCGAGTGACGTGACGCAGGTCGGGGGAAGTCCTCTGGTTGGCGCGAACTCCCGGACTGGAATGGCGGCAGGAACGGGACTCCGAAGCGGGGAAAGACGTCGCCCACTTCGACTCCCTGCCGGGATTTCCATCCACCCCGTGGAGCTTCTCTTGCTGTGTACCTGCAGCGTCTATCCTGGCACTGTCCTCCAGATGGTACAGAGAGTGAGGGTGACAGTCCAGGAATTCCTCAGCACGGCCCGGATGCCAGCGTCTCGCGTTGGAGGCGTCGTGCAGGGTGAAGAACGTCCCGTCGACAGCCTCCGAGACGGACCTCAGCTCGTCGCCCTGGCGCCGGAAGTGACTCCTGGGAAACGGCATGCTAGCAGCGCTGACACCCGGACAGAAAGGTACATTTCCACAGCGACTCACGGCCGCCGGCAACTCTTCTGGCTGCGACATACTGTCATATCCGGCTCTAGGGAGCCGGGCAATCAGAGCCAGGGACAAGCCAGTGAGTCGAGATGGTTTATTTTGGGTAAGGGATAAGGGATGAGGAGAGCACAGATACTCATGCAGAGGTACACTCACAGGTTGCACAGCGCAGAGGTAAGCAGCTCGTACCGGACGTGGGGGTAGCAAGACGTACATCCTCACAGCGGGATACAAACACAGGAATGCTGCAAGGGGAGTTGAGGCTGACACCAGACGAAGGGGCTTCAGCCTAGCAGTGCTTATGTCGCAGCCCCGAGTCATCGAGGCTGCTCCTATTTATCCTCATTGGCAGCGCCCCAGCTGATGAAGACTAATTGGCCCCAGCCGTCCATAATGCTGCCAGCTGGGGGCCAGCTGAGACGCTGCTCAATGGGAGGCAGGGATGAGGGAAAACATGGGCTCAGTGCCGAGACGGCATCTCAACCCATGGTGACATGACTTAAAAAATCTGCAACATTTCCCTCAAGTTTAGCTTATTGTAGTTTAGCAGGAAATTTATATATTTTTTATTTAAACTAGTGGTGTCAGCGTTATCGCGTTAATTGCCCATTAACGCAACACCCACGTTAGCGGGGACAAATTTTGTGATTGCTGTGGTGTAGCCACAGGTATTGGTTGACAGTGGCGTGGTGACGTAGCCATTTGGTGACGTCACCGTGCCAAGGATATAGAATGTGTGGGTCGGCCATTTTAGGTCTCTCTTCTCCTCTTGCCTCACTCATCTCTCGCTAGACTTGGCCTCCCATAGCAGATACCTGCATTGTAAGTTATATACTTTGTTGTAATAAAGTTCGTGTTCCAAGCAAGCACCACTCTCCTTTGGTCATTCCCAATTCCCAGACATAACAATCGCAATTATTCACAGTTAAGTGCAAGTACGAACGGTACTTTTTGGCCTTGCTGCACTCCATACCGAAGCTGCTCCGTGCACCATACAGACTACTACTACTAATCACTACTAAGCATATTTTCCATAATCCTTGGGCCATTTTACTCACTTGTGTGTTCAATTGTGTGTTCTGCACGCCACACTCTTGTACATAGTTCCATCCGTGAAGCCACTACTATACCTGTGTATATTTCCATAATCCCAGGCTATTTTTATTTCAGTCGTATGCTTAATCGTGTGTTCTGTAATCATGTTTTATCTAATCCTTCTCTCTTACTTTATTATAGTAGCCTGGTGGAGCACCCACAATTTTGTTATACTGTACAATGATAATAAAACCTATTCTATTCTTTTCTACAAAAAGCGGCCCTACTTGGAACGGTGCGCATCCTCAGAAAAGTTCTCGAGGCCTGAGGCTAAAAGGCTTAGGTTGCCCTCGAAGATATGGAACTAACTGGCATAAAATCAAGCCGTGAAAAAAAATTCAAAAAATAATGATGATGATAACAAAAATTAATACCGTGTCTACTACTACTAATAAATAATAATAATTACTACTACTACTACAATTAATAATAGTTAATAATAATAATACTACAACTAGTATTAATAATACTAATAATTAATACTTGTATAAATAAATAAACAATAACAACTACTAATAGTAATGATGCTATTTGTTACTGTTACTAATATTAATAATCATACTAATATTATTATAAACAATAATAATAAGGAAAATACTACTATTAGTAGCAATACTATAATAATTAATAATAATTTATTAATGATAATAATTAATAGTATTTTGTTTATCACAGTAACACACCTGTCTTTGCACTCTTCACTTTCATGTATATTGTATACATACAGTATATGTATATTGACCCATCCGTGAAATCACTACTATGTATATTTTCCATAATCCTTGGGCCATTTTACTCAATTGTGTGTTCGATTGTGTGTTCTGCACTCTTATGCACATAGTTCCACCCACGTAGCCACTACCATACCTGTGTATATTTCCGTAATACTGGGCCATTTTTATTTTTATTTCAGTTGTGTGTTTAATCGTGTGTTCTGTAACCGTGTTTTATCTAATTCTTCTCTCATACTTTATTGCGCAGTAGCCTGGTGGAGCGCCCACAATTTCGTTGTACTGTACAACTGTACAATGACAATAAAGCCTATTCTATTCTGTTATAATAATAATGGTGATGGTGATAATAATGACAATAAAGCAACTTTTCCACATTGTTTCCTGTATATGTAAGCAATTCTTTTGTTTTTTTCCTTGTCTTGTCATTCTTTGCCAACAGAAAAAGACAAAGAATATTGACCTGACACTTATAGTGTTTTAAATAAATATTCAATAACTGTCTTGTTCACTGAAAGTACCAATATAAATAACTACATTACACTGAAGTATTTGAGAACTTGATGGGAAGGTTAAAAAGAATATTTTCAGTTCATATGCTTTTTATTGTGATGTTTATTCATTCAGCACAGTCATACAGCACAATACTGTACAGTTCTGGAAGTGTTCACCAGAAACCAGTCCGCTGCTTTAATCTGTGTAGCTTCCTATACATTATTAAGCATCTACAACACAATATACTGTATTCTGACTGAAATGTCTCCAAACACAATGAGGGAAGCTAATCATATCTGCATGTTTTGCACTTAACACATATAATAATTAGAATGCATTCTGATGAGGAAGCTTTCTGCAGCTGAACACAGCAAAAATAATAAAATCAACTTTATATTGGGACATATTCTCATGAAAATTTGTGTTCATAACATTCTATATGCATATCTTACTTATATAATAACAATAAATTCAACAAACCATTATTTGGATAACCCTTTGTTACAATGCTGCAGGAGCTGTCAACAGGAATACAGCAGGGAAAATAAGTATTGAACACGTCAACATTTTTCTCATTAAACATACTAGTGCATACCTGTGCATGCCCATAGAAAGCAAGTGTAAGCAAACATTTCTGCATGGCCGTAGAAAGTTACTGTTACCATGGCAACAGCAACGATGGTGAAACCTGCCTTGGATCTTTGATGTCCCTACTTGTTCACTGATGCCTGCCTTTGATCTGTGATGCCTACCTTTGATCTTTGATAATGTCATAGCGAGTCCTATGATCCTGAGTGCAGCCTGCCTTTGATGTCATTGCTAGTCCTATGATCTTTTAGTGAGTCCTATGATCGGACAATCATGACATCGTGACAGAGACTTCTTGAATTCTACTGTATGTAGAGTGATATTCCTTGTCTCCAGGGCATGGGTCCCAGCCCATATCCTCGCTTTAAGTTGGGATTTTCTGTATTTCACCTTATTATTATTATCCTGGGTTGCTATTATTGTTATTATTATTCTGTCTTGTATATTTATTTCTTCATTGGTCTTCCTCTTAGTTTAAGTGTATCAGCATTATTCTTATTATTATCGTCATTATCATTATTGCCTTGGTCTTGTCTCCCCTATAGAGTGACATTCCTTGTCTCCAGGACATGGGTCCCAGCGCACATCCTCGCTTTAAGTAGGGATTTTGTGTATTTCACCTTATTCTTATTTTCCTGGGTTGCTATTCTTGTTATTACTCTTCTGTCTTGCATCTTTATTTCTTCATTGGTCTTTCTCGTAGTTTAAGTTTATCAGCATTATTATTATTATTATTATTTTTATTATTATTGCCTTGCTTGGCCTTGTCTCCCCTCTGGTCCCCTGTGTGTGCAGCCCCGGCCATCCCGTTTTCTGTAACCATGCCCTGGCGTCTTGCCCCTGCTTGTTACTTCTTCTTCTGCTTGTTACTGTTCTGTGTTATGTTGATTACCTGTGTCTATATATACTGTATGTGTTTTAGCGAGTCCTGCGGTCTGTATGACATCATATAGACATCCTTCAGAGATCATAAGACCAGCAGCCTTACGGTTTATCTGACATCGTCTAGACATCATGCAGACATCATAGGAACATCATAGGTGGTCTATGATCGTGACACACAGACACACTGACAAGAGAGGTTTCTTGAATTTATAGAGTGATTTCTGACGGAACCACTGAACTGAGATTTTCACCAGATATCAGTAATAACCCAAGTAATCCACACATACAAAGAAATCAAGGCAACTTTGTTCAAAAAACAAGTTATATTTAATAAAGTGGAATGACACAGGGAATAAGCATTGAACACACTTGGTGAAATTCATTTAATATTTCGTAGAAAAGCCTTTGTTGGTAATAACAGCTTCCAGATGCCTCCTGTATGGAGAGACTAGGCGCAGGGATTGCTCAAGGGTGATTTTAGCCCATTCTTCCACACAAACTGTCAAATTTTGGAGGTTCTGTTGGTGTCTGCTATGAACTTTGATCTTTAATTTGTTCCATAGATTTTCAATTGGATTCAGGTCAGGTGACTGACTGGGCCATTCTAGCAGCTTTATTTTCCTTCTCTGGAGCCAGCTGAGAGTTTCCTTGGCTGTGTGTTTGGGATCATTGTCTTACTGAAATGTCCGCCCTCGTTTCATCTTCAGCGTCTTGGCAGATGGCAACAGGTTCTTATCAAGGATGTCTCTGTACATTTGTCCATTCATCTTTCCTTCAATTATATGAAGTCTGCCTGTACCATGTGCTGAAAAACACCCCCATACCATGATGGGATGTGCAGTGCCATTTCTCCTCCAAACATACTGTGTTGTGGCACCCAAAAAGTTCAATTTTGGGTCTCATCTGACAAGACTATATTCTCCCAGTATGCCCAAATGTTGTGCAGCAAACTTTAAATGAGCTTCAACATGCTTTTTCTTCAGCAATGGAGTCTTGCAAGGTGAGCGGGCATAGAGTCCATGTCGGTTGAGTGCATTACATCAGAATCAGAATCCTTTATTACACTGGTCAACACCAAATTTATTGTCTCAGTTTTTTTTTAGCTGATTTAGGACAATTTTGATGTGCTGAATCCAAAAATCACATTGGTTTTGCTCAATCAGGTCAACTTTTTGAACTATGGCCACATGTTTTTTTACGTTTTTGTTTACATGTACAGGTATTTTTGCTTTATATGATGCAAAATTCTTTATTTCTTGAAATTCTCTGAATTTTGAACAATGATGATGTAACATTCAATTTACATGTACTTACCTTTATCAATGTCTGCTATTCAATTTACAGTACAACTGTACAACTGCTGTACAACTGCTTACAACTTAGCATAAAAACCTGACCTGATCGAGAGAAACGGATGTCATTTTTGGATTCAGTGGTGCAAAATTGTATTAAATCAGTTGAAAAAACACAGACAGCTTACAAAAAAAATATTTTTGTTATGTTGTGTTATCATTATACCACAGTACAAGGAAACTGTGTGCAGTGACTGAGCGCATTACTTATTGTTTTCTTTGAAACAGCAGTACCTGTTAACTCCAGGTATTTCTGGAGCTCTCCACGAGTGGTCTCTGACTCTTGGATAACTCTTCTAATAATTTGTTTGACTCCTCTGTCAGAAATCTTGCAAGGAGCTCCTGGTCCTGGCTGGTTTATGGTAAAATGATGTGCTTTCCACTTCCGAATGATGGCTCCAACAGTGCTCACTGGAACATTTAGCAGTTTAGAAATGTGTCTGTAACCAATGCCATCATTATATTTTGCAACAATAAGGTTGCAAAGGTCTAGAGAGAGCTCTTTGCTTCTACCCATCATGAGTTCTTTGTGGTGTGACAATCTTCTTCTTCTTCTTCTTCTTCTTCTTCTTCTTCTTTTAGATTTGGTTGGCAGTTGGCAACCAGTTTACAGGTGCATTACCACCACTGACTTGATTATTATCACTCTATATCTTTGTATAAGTTCTTATAAGGAGTCAGAACTCCTTATGTGTGAAAAAAATTATCCGTCCTTGGACTGTGTCCAGGAGATGTGACAATCTGATATTCACAGACCTTTTTAAAGGCTATCAGTCAGGACGTAACCAGCTGAAATTAATTTTCACTGATGGGGGATGAGTTGGCTTCCTAAATTCTGATGGATTTCAGCTGGTTTCTTGGCTTTCTATGCCTTTTTGCACTGTTTTTTCTTTGTGTTCAATACTTATTCCCTGTGACATTCCACTTTATTAAATATAACTTGTTTTGTGAACACAGTTGCCTTGATTTCTTTGTATGTATGGATTATTTGGGCTGTTCTGGATATCTGGTTAAAATCTTAAGTCAATGGCTCCATCAGAAATATGTTTAATGAGAAAAATGTTGATGTGTTCAATACTTATTTTCCCCGCTGTATGCATTTTTCTTATGAATCAGACTTTTTCCCCTGCAGACTATGTTTGTTTTCCTCATAACTTTACAACTTTTCCTTGTTACTTAATTTTTTTTAAATTAAATATTGTGGAGGAACAAATAAGTTCAGGCGAGATGTGACGAGCTGGAAAGTTTCAGTTTTATTTCCTCCACCATGAGACACATTGTAGTGCTGTGCGCTGTGGCTGTGTGTCTGTGCTGTGTGTATGTGCCTGTCTGTGGCATGTATAGTAAGCTCTTTTATACAGACAAGAGAGAATGCATGGAACATTTGTATATTGATATACGTATCAGTCAATACATGTCAACTGCATGCTTAACTGGGCCCGGACTTCCTCTCCTTAATCCAGGGATGTATAACAATAGCCATTGTTCTGATTGTCTCCTAGGGGCTCTCTGTCTGTATGCAAATTGTTCTGCTTCCTGCCGCCTAGCTGAGTGTGAAGACTGAATGGCCATGTAGATTGTGGTGGGTCACCACAATATCACCTTTTTCTAAATCGGCATCTTTTCTCGTAAATGTGTGACTTGAAGTAAACTAATTTTTTCCTCATAAATAGTTTCTATTTTCTCATAAAGCTTCCCAACTTCTCTCATAAATGTGTGACTTCTTCCTTGCTAAAGTCTTTGATCTCATAAATTTGTGACCTTTTTTGGAAAGTTCTACTTTTCTCATAAATTCACGTTTCTTTGTAATTTTGCAACTTTTTACTTGTAAATCATTTTTTTTTCTCCAAGCAGTTTTGTGTTTCTTTAGTTTATGGTCACAGAGAAGAGTGAACATGGCTCAAACTCAGGAGCCGCATGTTGCAGAACCCTCGTCAATCACAGGTGGAGCAGCTCACCTGAGTGCCGTGATATTCGTGGTTGCAGTGTGGGTCGGACGTGGGTGCCGCTGGAGGTCCTCGTCAGAGGGGTGGGGGCGTACAGAGAGTTGTTTTTTTTCGTTCGGTCGTCTTCCCCTGCCATGCTTTCTTCTGAGCTGGTCCTCGCTTTAGGCTGCGAACACGGAAAACACACAGGCGTGAAGAGAGCCGCTGTGGTGAAAATGAATCACACTTGCATTTCACCAAAGTACAAACTGCTCATTTTCTTATTAGTTTAAAATGGATCACAATTATGTCTGGAGATTTCTCAGTGTAATAGTTATCAGGCCCATCTTGCAAATGAAGTTTGATAAGATATTTTCGATGCATTTCTGTCTTCAGCCTATGATGACAGTCAAAGGACAAACAGGAAATGGAGGCGTAGACAAACAAACTGAAGAGCGTCATGCTCTCATATGGTTGTGGCGGGTTGGTGTAACCCCCACAACAGGCTGGACAGACACAGCGCTCGGCTAGAGCAATTAACAGAACAGTGAAATGTGTGTGTTAATGTCTACAGGCAGCCCCGCTTCTTCTGGCTCACTACTGTGATGTTAATGTGCCTTTCATGCATTGTGTTCATGCGTCCTGTCTGTTGTGGGGGTTACACCAACCCGCCACAATGGTATTCATTCTAAACCGCCAGGCCAACAGGTGCCCTAGTTCTGAATTTCATTATTTTAATAATTAATTTTTAATTAATTTAATAATTAATTTCATTTCATCAGAACATTTATTCTGCAGCAGGATAAAGTACAAAGAAAACCCTTATACTGTTTTTGTGTTAAAAAACAATAGTGCAAATTAATGCATCAACATTTTTTTCAGTACAAATATTTCCACAATGAGGCTGCTCACATGAAATTTTCATCAGACTATGGTATTAACTCAAGAAATCCACACAGAAAGAAATAGAAACATTTAGGTCTATGAATAAAGTTATGTGTGATAAAGTGGAATATAACAAGAAAAAAGTATTGAACACAGTAACTGAAATGTATTTAATACTTGGTGGAGAAGCCTTTGTTTACAATGGCGGCGTCAAGACTCTTCCTGTATAAAGAAACTAATCTCCCACAGTGCTCAGGTGGGAGTTTGAGTCAATCTTCTACACAGACTGACTTTAAATCCTGAAGATTTTGGGGTTTAGTTTAGTTTAATGTTTATTTGAAAGAGACATTACATACTAATGAACATTAATACAAATGTAAGTATGCCAGATTTAGCAATACTGCTAATTTGCATCTGCAGTCCCCCGGTGGGTCACAAAAACACACAGTCATACACAAGAACATCTGCAATGAAACTGTACAAAGTGGATATTCTAAAGTGCAAGAGTTAAGGTGCTACAAAACAAAACATTCAAATGTCACACGAGTGAAGTGCTGTGGATGCGTACACACACACATGCACCCAAGCACCTCACAGCAGCAACAAACAAGAGGTGGAACATGTGTGTGTGACACATAAGCACATAGATATGCGTATGCCGCAGAGCAACCACTAGTTATAGGTACAGTTTTGTTTGTTTAAAAGCCAATTTTTACAATGAGTCTTAAAAGAGATTAGTATGGTACATTCTCTGATTGCAGGTGATATATTATTCCAGATCTTGGTGCCCTCACTGATAGCACAGATTGAGCAAATGTGGTGCATCTGTGGGGGACCTCACAGTCTCCTCTAGTGATTGCTCTGATGGTTGTACCAGTGACAGCTCTCAGTTTTACATATTCTCCCGGGGTGTGTGTGTGTGTGTGTGTGCACAGCCATTTAATATTTTATGAATTGAACAGGCAAATTTGAGAATTTTATAATTTTCAAAAGACAGAACATTGTATTTCTTGTAAATGTGACAGCAATGATATGTGGGACCTTTCTTATCAAAGATTTTTATGGCTTTTGTGTATTCAGTGGGTTTGATTATGGTTATACCAGTGAATGACCAGTTGGTAAGACAGTAATCGATGTGTGAGAAGATCATTGCATGCAGAAACATTTTGGCCACACTAACTGTCAGCGATGATCTAATTTGTTTAAAATTTCTCAGGTTGAATTTGATTATGTTTGAGATTTTTTGGATGTGTTTTTTAAAGGTTAATGAGGAATCTAAAATCACGCCGAGGTACTTAAATTCCTCGACTAGTTGCAGCTCCTCCCCTTTTAAGAAAATGTTTGAGTTTGTAATATTTGATCGTTGTTTGGTAAACATCATGCAAACAGTCTTCTTGTGAATCCTGATCGCTAGTTCATTTCACAAATTTTCAGTTGGATTTGTCAGGTCACTGACTGGGCCTTTCTAACAACTTGATTTTCTTCCTTCTTTGCGTGTTTGGGATCATTATCCTGCTGGAACATCCACCCCATCTCATCTTCATCATCCTGGTGGATGACAGCAGATTATTTTCAAGAATACTTCAGTACATGGCTCCATTCATTGTTCCTTCAATTATTGTGAGAAGCAACCCCACACCGTGATTCTTCCAGCTCCAAACATCTGTTGGAGTAATTTATTTATTTATTTTTTTGATGTGCAGTGCCATTTCTCCTCCGAACATGGTGTGTAGTATGACAGCCAGAAGGTTTATTTTCATCTCTTCTGACCACACTACATTCTCTCAGTATTTCATAAGCTTGTACAAATGCTGCATAGCAAACTTTAAATGAGCTTCAACATCATTGTCCTGCTGGAAGGTCCACCCCCATCTCATTCTCATTATCCTGGTGGATGGTAGCAGATTTTCAAGAATACTCCAGTACATGGAGCCATCCATTGTTTCTTCAGTTATATTAAATTAGCCAGTGTCATGTCACAGGATGAGAAACATCCATATACCAAGATACTTCCTCCTCCAAACTTCATTGATGGAGTAGTGGGGGTTTTGAGTGATGTGCAGTACCACTTCTCCTCCAAAACATTTGTTTCATCTGACAACACTACATTCTCAAGTATTTCATAGCCTTGCGAGGTCTTGTGAGGTAAACCTGTATGAAGCCCATGACGGTGGAGAACACTGACTATCCTTTCCTCTATCAGAATTGTACCTGCTGCCTCCAAGTCTTTCTGGAGCTCTTTCTGAGTTGTCCTTGGCTCTTGGGTTACTCTTCTGACTATCCTTCTGACTCCCTGGTCAAATACCTTGTGAGGAGTTCCTGTGTGTGGTCGGTTGATGGCAGAATGGCATTCCTTCAACTTTTGAATATTGACCCCAATGGAGATTACTGGAAGATTCAGAAGTTTTGGTATATGTCTGTAACCAAACCCATCAATGTGTTTTGCAACAATCAGGTTGTAAAGGTCTTAGAAGAGCTCTTGGCTTTTACCCACCATGAGCTGTTTCTTGTATGACATCTTGGTAACAAAAAACTTTTATAGCCACTCATGAAATACCTACCTTCTGATATTAATTTCCCCAGCTAGGAGGTAGAACTACTACTTACCTTTGCCTTTATTGCACTTAACTTTATTTATGAACTTAAATGTTTTGATTTCTTCAGTTGCTAATGTCTGGTTAGTAAATTTAATGGGACTAGCCTCTTTAGAAATGCATGTACTGAAAAAAGTTGCTGACGAGTTCAGTACCCCCCATCCCCCATTGTAGTTTAAGGATAAAATATTTCCTTTATGTTTGTAAAAAAAAAATAAAATTAAAAAAATCACCTTTGGAGGGAGTGGAGGCGGTGTATCAGGGGGTGGTGGCAGTATTAGACTGTTGGCAGAGAGAGTTTTGCTTCAGTTTGCAGTGTTTATGATGGAATATTTATTGAAACATATTTATGAGTTTATTCTTACCCAGATGGTTGCAGTGTAGGGCTGAGGGGAAAATGGACAGACAGAATCAGTAGAATAGATTAAAAAATATGAAATTATGGCATTTCTAAGCCATCTGAAGTTGGAAATTCACAAAACAACAATCAAGCTGCTATTTAACACTTCTGTTCAGCAGCGTGAAATGACTGGTGATATGTAGGGGACTGATAACAACAGCCATTTAATGAGCCACCATTAGTTTCCACCTAAAACATGAAAACTGATGATTCCTTACATGTCCACATCATCATAGTCATCATCGTCCGAGTCTGTGTCCCTGAGAGAAAGTCAGAGGAAGAACAAGTTTGACATTTTCTCCAGATCAATCCTGATCATGGAGCCAGATTACCCCTAACATCTGAGATAAGTTACCTTGGTGGATCCTTGCTGCTGTCTGATGAAGTCTGATATCTTAACTGAAAAAAGAAAAAAGAAAACATGATTGACGTGAACTGATTGGGACTCATTTTTTAATTAAACTTTTATTTAACCAGGATAAAACTCATTGAGATTAAAAATGTTTTACAAGAGTGTCCTGGCCAAAACAGGCAGCAGCACAGTTTACAAGTTACAGATGTTAACAGCAACATTAAAACAGCACTATAATCATCATACAGTGGTGTGAAAAAGTGTTTGCCCCCTTCCTGATTTCTCATTTTTTTGTATGTTTGTCACACTTAAATGTTTCAGATCATCAAACAAATTTAAATACTAGACCATGATAGCCCAAGTGAACACAAAATACAGTTTTTAAATGAAGGTGTTTATTATTAAGGGTAAAAAAAAAAATCCAAACCTACATGGCCCTGTGTGAAAAAGTGCCCCCCCCCCCGTTAAAACATAAATTAATTGTGGTTCATCACATCTTTGGAAAGCTGAGTTCAATTTCTCTAGCCACACCCAGGCTCGTTTACTGCTACACCTGTTCTCAATCAAGAAATCACTTAAATAGGACCTGCCTGACAAAGTGAAGTAGACCAAAAGATCCTCAAAAGCTAGACATCATGCTACAATCGAAAGAAATTCTGGAACAAATGAGAAACAAAGTAATTGAGATCTATAAGTCTGGAAAAGGTTATAAAACATTTCTAAAGCTTTGGGACTCCTGCGAACCACAGTGAGAGCCGTTATCCACAAATGGCGAAAACATGGAACAGTGGTGGACCTTCCCTGGAGTGGTTGGCTGACCAAAATTACCCCAAGAGCGCAGTGACAACTCATCCAAGAGGTCACAAAAGATCCCACAGCAACATCCAAAGAACTGCAGGCCTCACTTGCCTCAGTTAAGGTCAGTGTTCATGACTCCACCATCAGACAGAGACTGGGTAAAAATGGCCTGCATGGCAGAGTTCCAAGACGAAAACCACTGCTGAGCAAAAAGAACATAAAGGCTCATCTCAGTTTTGCCAGAAAACATCTTGATGATCCCCAAGACTTTTGGGAAAATCCTCTGTGGATTGACGAGACAAAATTTGAACTTTTTGGAAGGTGTGTGTCCCATTATATCCGGCGTAAAAGTAACACAGCATTTCTGAAAAGGAATATCATACCAGCAGTAAAATGTGGTGGTGGTAGTGTTATGGTCTGGGACTGTTTTGCTGCTTCAGGACCTGGAAGACTTGCTGTGGTAAATGGAACCATGAATTCTGCTGTCTACTAAAAAATCCTGAAGGAGAATGTCCGGCCATCTGTTCATGACCTCAAGCTGAAGCACACTTGGGTTCTGCAGCAGGACAATGATCCAAAACACACCAGCAAGTCCACCTCTGAATGGCTTCAGAAAAACAAAATGAAGACTTTGGAGTGGCCTAGTAAAAGTCCTGACCTGAATTTGATTAAGATGCTGTGGAATGACCTTAAAAAGGCAGTTCATGCTCAAAAACCCTCCTATGTGGCTGAATTACAACAATTCTACAAAGATAAGTGGTCCAAAATTCCTCCACAGCGCTGTAAAAGACTCATTGCCAGCTATCGCAAACGTTTGATTGCAGTTGTTGCTGCTAAGGGTGGTCCAACCAGTTATTAGGTTTAGGGGGCAATCACTTTTTCACACAGGACCATGTAGATTTGGACTTTTTCTTTCCTTAACCATAAACACCTTCATTAAAAAAACTGCATTTTGTGTTGCCTTGTGTTATCTTTGTCTAATATTTAAATTTGTTTTATGATCTGAAACATTTAAGTGTGACAAACATACAGGAGAAAAAAGAGAAATCAGGAAGGGGGCAAACACTTTGTCACACCACTGTACATGTAAGAAATAGACAGTCAGTAGATAAAAGTACATGTTCTCAGCAAAAGTAGGCTTACATACACTACCGTTCAAAAGTTTGGGGTCACCCAGACAATTATTTTGTGTTTTCCATGAAAAGTCACACTTATTTACCACCATGAGTTGTAAAATGAATAGAAAATATAGTCAAGACATTGACAAGGTTAGAAATAATGATTTGTATTTGAAATAATAATTTTTTCCTTCAAACTTTGCTTTCGTCAAAGAATCCTCCATTTGCAGCAATTACAGCATTGCAGACCTAACATGATTGCACAAGGGTTTTCTAATCATCCATTAGCCTTCTGACGCAATTAGCAAACACATTGTACCATTAGAACACTGGAGTGATAGTTGCTGGAAATGGGCCTCTATACACCTATGTAGATATTGCACCAAAAACCAGACATTTGCAGCTAGAATAGTCATTTACCACATTAGCAATGTATAGAGTGTATTTCTGATTAGTTTAAAGTTATCTTCATTGAAAAAAGTGCTTTTCTTTCAAAAATAAGGAAATTTCTAAGTGACCCCAAACTTTTGAACGGTAGTGTAAATGTAGGCTTAGTGACATTAGAACCCATTAAAACATCTACAAACAGAAATTTGTGCCTCCAAGTCACTCACTAGCCCTTTAAAAGTGTTCAGAGAGACCAGCTCCTTCAGTTTTAGGTTATTTTGCAAAACGTTTCAGTCAAAGAGAGTGGGGAAATTAAAAGTATATTTTCCATTTTCAGTTCTGACTAATGGAACAGACAATAAAAACAAATACTGTGACCTAGGACCATATGGACTTGCTTTTTGAATAATGAAAACCTGTAATTTAGGTCTGCTCCCATCATATTTACATTTATAAATATAAATGAGCCAATGTTTACATCAATGCCAGGACAAATCAGACCAACCATCATGACTTGTATAAAAGGCAGTGCTGAGTACGGGCTTTAAAATTTGTGATGAACCTTAGTGCACCATGATAAACCGAGTCGAGCATCGACAAACTATGCGAGGGAGAATAGAGAGCCTAAGTCATGCCCCCTCTACTTCTGTATATAGGACCTTAAATCAGAAAAACTCTCCATTGAAATGAATGGCAAGAGCGAAATTAGCTTTTGATCCCAATCAAATTTTGCCACGAGTTACACATATGATGTTTGTCAATTTAAAAGATAAATTTCCACATAATTAAAATTGTCGGCTGTCATATAATAACAAAGTAATATATAGTTTTTGTGAAAATGTTTAGTGGACAACATCTCCCATCATTCGACATCACCAAACACGATCATGGTGGGAGATTACTAAAATCTCACCTCTTGTTTCCTGACTGATGAAAGAAGCATCCAAATAGGAGAAAAAAACAACACAAAGGTATTGTTTTGTATTGTGAGAGCTGCAGCTGATCCAGAGGACTGATAGTTACTTCACCCTGGGTGTGCTTTGAACACGTGACGTCAGGTACATGCCTCTGTGTTTGTTGTCTTTACTTTATTTACATATTTTCATAGCCTTATACCTTAACGGTTAGACAACAACCTACATCGTTATTTACATGGAAAATTAACTTTTAAAATGACAAACATCATAATAATGGATTAGATTTATGTGGTGCTTTACATGTCAAGTGACATCTCAAAGTGCTTACAGTAAGTCTATTATTCATTCTTTTCAGACAAACATTGGTAATGGTAAGCTACTTCTGCAGCCACAGCTGCCTTGGGGCAGACTGACGGAGACATGGCTGCCAGTCTGACCACTACCAAACATTTATACACATTCATACCCAGTGTCATGGACACTGGAGGCAAGGTGGGTAAAGTGTCTTGCCCAGGGACATAATGGCAGGATGGCTGGGAAGAGCAGGATTCGAACCACCAACCTTTCGGTTATTGGATGACCCACTCTACCTCCGGAGCCACTGCTGCCACACTGTGTAACTCGTAGCAAAATTTGCGTGGGATCAAAAGATAACTTTGCTCTTGCCATTCATTTCAATGGAGATTTTTTTTCTGATTTAAGGTCCCATGTGCAGAAGTAGAGGGGGTGTGACTTAGGCTCTCTATAAATTTCCTATAGTATCTCTATCAAGTGTAGTCATGAAGGTGGAGGCAACAAGTCTTTTAGCCTGAAAAGAAAGGCAATACTTGATTCTAAAATAAAAACCCAGCTTCAATATTAGTTTCTTTACAAGAAGCTGAATATGAGAAGTGAAAGGAAGACACCCATCTAATAAAATCCTTAGATATTTGTATTGCAATACCTTCTCAATCAGTATACCCTGAATAGTGAAAATGGGTTTCAAGACCTTTGGCTTTGTCTTTGAATCTGAAAATAACATCAATTTGGTTTTGTCAGGGGCGACGCGGTGGCAGAGTGGTTAGCACTGCAGCAGCACAGCAACTCACCCTTGGCCGGAGGATCCTGGGTTCGATCCCAGCTCCCGACCAACAGTGATCTGTGTGGAGTTTGCATGTTTTTCCCGTGTCTGCGTGGGTTTAATCCGGGATTTCTCCGGTTTCCTCCCACATGCCAAAAACATGCAAGTTAGGTAAATTGGCATCAAACTGGGGATTCTAAATTGTCCTTAGGTATGACTGTGAGAGTGAATGGTTGTCTGTCTCCCTGTGTTGGCCCTGCGATGGACTGGCGATCTGTCCAGGGTGTACCCTGCCTCTCGTCCAAAGATGCTGGGATAGGCTCCAGCCCCCCCGCAACCCGAAAAGGATTAAGCGGAAGAAGATAAATGAATGAATGAATGGTTCTGTCAGAATTTAAAACAAGCTTCAAATTATCAAAATTTGTAAAGTTTTAAAAGCTGTTTGCAAATTAGAGAGCACAAGGTCTGGAGTGGGTGCTGAGGTGTATACAACAGTGTCATCAGCATAAAAATGCAAATTGACATGGGAGACATTCTGAGCAATATTGTTAATGTAAATAATGAAGTGGCCCTAAGACTGACCCCTGTGGGATACCCTTGGTTACAGCAAGTGAAGTTGAGGTAAGACCATCTGTTTGCACACACTGACATCATTGTGAAAGGTAGTTATCAAGCCAGCTGACAACATGTGGACAATGCGATACTGACAAGTCTTTGTTTCAGAAGTGTATAGAGTGTAGAAGTGTAGAGTCACAACAAGCCTTGAAATTATCAGACACTGGTGAAACCATTTCTAATTAAAATCTCCCAAGATTACAATTTCATTAAAATTCAAATCAATAAAGAGCTGCATTAAAGAAGGTAGAGCACCACTGTCAGCTGATGGTGTCCTATAGTAACCAACAACAGTTACAGTAAATGCAGGGAACTGGAGACATCAAAGTCCAAAGCTACAAACTCAAACTGTTTAGTCACAAAGTTAGAAATCAGTACTTTTACAGTAAACTTCATTTTCATATAAATTGCAACACCACCTCCTCATTTAGGATCGTCAGGCCTATATACATTAAAGCCTTCTATGTGAATGACAGTGTCTGACGGATTTGTTTAACCATGATTCAGGTAACACAATAACATCAACATTTGTTGATTGTGCCAAGTCAATTTTAGCAACAAAGCTATGCACATTCAAGTGCTGGAAACCAATACCAGATCTTAATTTAAAATCTGCAGGGGTATCAAAGTTTATCACAGGGTCAGGACCAGGATCGGGGTTGCACATTTCCAGAAATTAGCAATAATAAAACAATGAGATGCCTGTGTTTAAAATCTTTACTCATACAAGAATTCTTAGAGTTCTTATCTTCCCTATCAAGATCATGAAGAACATTTGAGGATAAAGAAAAGTTATCTTGCAGGCCAAGCAGATTAAATCCACCATATCCGTGCTTAACAGACATAAAGGGCCCTATTTTGATGGTCATTAGTGGACTTTTTTGCCAGACTTTTCTGCCATACGCCAGTGTTTTTGTTAGTTTCTGTCAGCGCAATGTCTGTTTTTTACGCTTTGCATCTCACTAATTACCAGTAGACAGTGTGCCCACTTTGCGCTGAGAGGAGCCTCATTTCAAAGAGGTGTGGCAGCACGCAATCTAATGTGCATCACTATTATAGTGCATGTCATGGCAATCTGATTTTGATCAGGAAAAAGGAGGTCTATCATCAGAAGCGCATTGTTTAATGCTATTTCAGTGGCGTGTTTTGAAATTGTGCTCCTCTGGAGCTCATGAGGAAACAGCATGTGCTGGGATCTTCTTTTATTTTAATCGAAAGGGTTGTAACAGTCATGATATAATCGCCCATCATTTTAATTATATGATGATCACACAGTTTTTTTTAAAATTCCATCCACATTTTTAGTTTAATTGCGAACTTACCATTGGAGTCTATAGATTAGGCATTAATGTGTGATTTATTTTTTAGGGGAATGAATGAATGAACAGAGACGATGTGTGCATTCCAGTGTTATGTGTGGCACACAGGAGGATGCATGTCAGTGTGAAGATTTTTATTCCATCCTCATTTTCGTTTTCATCACAGACTTATTAGGCATTACTGCATTTATTTTTAGAGGAATAAAAGGGCCAGACTAATAATGACCCAACAGACTTTCATGATGAATGTTACAGCAACGATTCAGTGTACCTCGTCTGGTATGGGGTTACCGTGGCCCTGTCCCAGAGCCCTGGCCTGGGGGAGGGGCTATATAGTGAGGGTGTGCTGGGAATGTCTGGCTGAGACCCCTGTCTGTGATATCTTCAACTCCCACCTCCGGAGGAACTTCAATCACATTCTGAGGGAGTCTGGAGACATAGAGTCCAAATGGGCCATGTTCTCCACCTCCGTTATTGAAGCAGCTGCCCAGAGCTGTGGCCACAAGGTCACCAGTGCATCTCATGGTGGCAACCCCTGAACCAAGAGGTGGACATCAGTGGTGAGGGGGCCATCAAGCTGAAGAAGGAGTCCTATCAAGCTTGGTTGGCTTGTGGGACTCCCGAAGCAGCTGAGATGTACCAGCAGACCAAGCGGAGTGCAACTCAGGTGGTTGCTGAAGCAAAAACTCGGGTGTGGGAGGATGTTCAATGAGGCCATGGGACAAGATTTTCGGTCGGCCTTGAAGAGTTTCTGGCAAACTGTCTGGCAACTCAGGAGGGGGAAACAGCTCCCTGTCCACACTGTGGATGGGGCACTGCTGACTTCAACTGGGGATATCGTCAGGTGGTAGAAGGAATACTTCAAGGATCTCCTCAATCCCACTGACATGTCTTCCATAGAGGGAACAGAGCTTGAGAACGAAGGTGATGACTCGCCTATCACAGGGGCTGAGGGCGCGAAAGTGGTTAAAAAATTCTTCGGTAGCCAGGCCCTGAGGGTGGTGAGATTCACCCTGAGTACCTCAAGTCTCTGGATGCTGTGGGGCCAACATGGCTGACATGCCTCTGCAACATTACGTGGAGGTCAGGGACAGTACCTTTGGCATGGCAAACCAGGATGGTGGTTCCTCTCTTTAAGAAGGGGGTCCAGAAGGTATGTTCCATCTTTAGGAGATCACACTCCTCAGCCTCCCTGGGAAGGTCTATGCCAGAGTACTGGAGAGGAGAGGTTGGTCAGACCTCGGATTCAGGAAGAGCAATGTGGTTTTCATCTTGGTCGTGACACACTGGACCAACTCTTTACCCTCTCAAGAATCTTCGACGGTTTGTGGGAGTTTGCCCCACCAGTCTGCATGTGTTTTGTGGAGTTGGAGAAGGAATTCAACCATGTCCCTTGTGGTTTTTGTTGGGGGTTCTTTGGGAGTATAGGGTATTGGGCTTGTTGCTACGAGCTATCCGGTCTCTACTGTGTATGACTGTTGTGAGAGTTTGGTTCATTTTGCCAACACTCAGTCGGACTCATTTCCAGTGAGAGTCGGACTCCACCACTGATCCTGTTCATTACTTTTATGGACAGGATTTCTAGGCACAGCCAAGGAATGGAGGGTGTCATGTTTGGTGACCACAGGATCTCATCTCTGCAGTTTGCAGATGATGTCATCCTGTTGGCTCCATTGAGCAATGATCTACAGGTCTTGCTGGAATGGTTTGCTGCTGAGTGTAAGCAGCTGGAATGAGAATCAACACTTCCAAGTCCGAGTCTATGGTTCTTGGCCGGAAGAGGGTGGCTTGTTCTCTCCAGTTCGGGGGCAAACTCTTGCCCCAGGTGGAGAAGTTTAAGTGTCTGGGTTTTATTCACAAGTGAGGGGAGAATGGAGTGGGAGATTGACAGATGGACTGGAGCAGCATCTGCAATGATGCTGATGTTATACCAGTCTGTTGTGGTGAAGAGGGAGCTGAGCTCTAAGGCAAAGCTGTTGATTTACCGGTCAATCTACTTTCCTACCCTCACCTATGGTCATGAGTTTTGGATAATGACAGAAAGAATGAGATCGCGGATACAAGTGGGTGAAATGAGCTTTCTCCGTAGGATTGCTGTACTCATCCTTAGAGATTAGGTGAGGAGCTCAGTCATCCGGGAGAGGCTCAGAGTAGAACCGTTGCTCTTCCACATTGAAAGGAGCCAGTTGAGGTGGTTTGGGCATCTGAATAGAATGCCTTCTGGATGCTTTCCACTTGAGGTGTTTTGGGCACATCCCATTGGGAGGAGACCCCAGGGCAGATCCAAGACACGCTGGAGAGACTATGTCTCCCTGCTGTCCTGGGAACACTTTGGCATCCTCTCAGAAGAGCTGGAGCAGGTGGCTGGGGAGAGGGAAGTCTGGGCTTCTCTGCTTGAACTGCAACCTCCGTAACCCAGACTTCCGGAAAAGCAGTATAAGATGGATGGATTGATGGAATAAATAAACAAGGAGTGTGCAGCATTTTACTTTTCACTGTTGCTCCCCAGAAAGACAGCAGATGCTTTCTTATCTGCCTCGGCCACACTCCCCAGGTCTCCAGCCGGGCCGAGGCCACATGCACTGCACCTAAGGCTGCGCGGTTCTCCCCCAGCAAGCTCCCTGACTGCCACCCATCAGCCCCAGCTGCCGAGAGCAGGTTCACTTCATGGTGGCCATCAACGGCAGACAGGAAGCTGCGTCAGATCTCCTCCCTCCCTCCTGTAAACCTCGGCAGACCCCTGCATGAGATGGGGGAGACCCTTGGTTGGTAAAAGCAACAGGAGAGGGAGCACTTCATCTCCCCACAGGCCGGGATCGACTTCTGCAGCATCGTTAATGAAAGTTAAGGAAAATCTGCACAGGCATCATCCTCTTTTCCTGAAGAAACCCATTCATATCTGTGTGTTGCATTTGTGTGCACTACATTAAACCATTCAGCTGATTTTTCAGCTCAGCATTCTTCCCTGTTTGTTCTCACTAAAATAACTAACTGGGCATCAACTGTGAGTGTTGTCTTCCTTCTTACCAAGCAGTATTACTATCGCGTGCATTTTTGCTCACACGTACGGGCTTTGGCCAGTGCAAAACCCGTCTTAAACCATCAAGATCAGTGTTGACTTTAGATAATTCACCTCTTTGCATTAAAGATATGGGCAGGAGTGTTTTGGTTGGATTATCCAAAAGACACCTCTGAATAATTAGGCTGGCCTCTTTGCCACAATGTGCCCAGCAGAAAGTTCGTTTCTGCGCTTTTTAAAAACATTTTTAGTATAATTTATTAATCCCCAGAAGGAAATTACAGGGCATCCAGCTGGATGGATGAGGCAGCCAATGTGCGGCGCCAATCCCTTCACCATTCACACACACATTCACACCTAGGGCCAATTTAGGGTCTCCAGTTAACCTAACTTGCATGTTTTTGGCCTGTGGGAGGTAACCAGAGTACCTGAGGTAAATCCACGCAGACACGGGGAGAACATGCAAACTCCACACAGAAGGGTCACCGATGGTTAGGGAGTGGGATCAAACCCACGATGGTAAGGGGTGGAATCGATCCCGTGACCTTCTTGCTGTGCTGCCACAGTGCTAACTACTGCACCACCAAGCTGCCCATGAGGTGCATTTGTGATAAGAAAATGAACTTGGAAATGCCCATAGATGTGCTCTGCATCAGTGACAACTGACTGACCGACTGTGTCCTAGTAATACGACCCAAAGTATCAGTTTGAGTTGAGTTCACACAGCCACATGGTCTCATTCCCCTATGGGTCACATCAAAACCCAGAGACACCAAATTGGATTTCACATTCCTGCAGAGTCCATTACCAGTGGTGCAAATGGAAAATGAAAACAGGACAGCATGAAGCAAAAACAGTGGCAGACGAGCCATTCCCATCCTCTCTTTCATACAAGATGAAGAGAACCAAGATGAAAGTTGATCTGCCAGTAAAAGTAATAACGGCAAAATCAAGATCCCTTTGCAGAATCCAGTTCCTTTTCTCGAGATGACGAGTTGTGATGTTGGTTGTAAACAGGAAGAGTAGACCAATAAGGCAGTGCTGAGAGTAAACTGAAATAAAATCAGGACCAGCCTGGACTAAAATGTGAAATCAGACCAGTAAAACATTCATAAAAGCCAAAAGAAAACACTTTGCTTTAAGATGAGGAAACTGGGCCCATCAAAATCAGACGATGTGTCTGAGGTTCAGTGCAGACTGGTGAAACAGCCTCCATGGTCTGTGGCCCGTCCACCAGGTGAACAGCCGCCACGAGATCCGTGATCCATCCAGGAAGAGTGATCCAGATCTTTCAGAACCAGCACAAGGAATTGGGTTCTCCAAAGCTGGCATGATTGATACTTGTCTTTCAAGACCAGTGAAACCAGTGAGGATTAAGGCCACACACAACCACATACGCGGTGTAAAAGACAGAGTATGACAAGATAAAACAAGGAAAAACTGATTCCTGTTTACTGAGCAAGTTAGTGTCAACCTAAACCTACATCCAAACAAACACTGCAAATTATAAATAACTCCAGTACAGCAAACATATAGACATACAGACAAACAAAGAGACGTGATGCCATTCTTGGATTTAATTGGTAATTTGTGAAATTACATTAAAAAGCTCAAACATTCTGTAAAGGTGCCTTCACACCAAATGCAAACGGGTGGCGCGAATACATACAAAGTCAATGGAACGAGGCGAGCACATGCAAAACTGCGCATTTGTGCGTTCACGTCTGAGGGACAACACTAGCTCTGAGATTCTGCCGTCACCAGAGTAAAAGTATCAACATTGGAGAGTAAACTAGTTTGAAAATGAGACTGACACTCACCTGGAGACAGAAGGACCGGGAGCTCTTCAGCTGAATCGGGATGTCAGAGTTATTTACCCATGGATTCCTGCCACAAACGTGCTAACAAGGCTAGCAAGCTAGCAACGGAAACACCCATCATCTTGTAAAGTTTTGGAGACAGGTACAACTTTTTCAGATGAGCTCCCCATTGGATAAAGTAAACCTAAGCATGACATTATTTTGGGAATTTCCACAGTAGGTTGAACGCTGCTGCAGAAGTTAGAAAGGCAACATCGCCTGTCTGCATCTTACTCAGATGGTAAATTCATGTCTGTTTGTGTGTTTACATTGAGTTGTAATGTAATCGTGCTATGCGAAAAATTCGCCCGTTCACGTTTGGTGTGAAGGCACCTTAAGTCCTCAAGGAGACCTCCTGTTAAGCTTAAAAATTCCTACCTTAAAAGTGATTAAGGAGCACTCTTAGAGTAATCTACCAGCATACTGGAGATGCTGAACTAAAGATCTCCTCTCTACTGCAGCTGTGCAGTCTTCTACCTTTCAACCCCTGACACTGGTTCAGTCTGACGCAGATGAGTTTGGAGCTTCTTGATCGCAAACCAAACTCGATTGATAAGCAGACCAGGTTTAAAATGCTGTTCAACACTGTGAGTAGTTCTCAAAGTCTAAAGGTGCATTCAGACCAAATGCAAAGCAAACTTTTTGCGTAGCATGATTACATGTAAACTGAATATAAACAAGGGAATACGCAAGAATTTGCGTTCGAGGGAGTTGGTCCCGATAGCTAATCAGCCTTTGGATTCTGCCGTCATCGGCGTAAAAGTATCAACACTGGTAAACTAGTTTGAAAAAGAGACTGTCACTACCCTGCAGATAGAGGGACCGGGAGCTCTGCAGCTGATGGAGTGTCTGTAGTTTGTATCCACCCATACACTCCTGCTACTGATGTGCCAATGACTGCTCGCAGGCTACCACTGTAAACAACCGTCATCCAGGTGCAGTTTCTGTAGGAGGCAGTGACATTTTTCCAGCTGTGTGCCCCACCAGATGATGTAAACCTAAATATGATGGCGCTTTTGGGATTACCACAGCAGGTAGAAAACAGATAAGATAAGCCTTTATTAGTCTCACAATGGGGAAATTCCAGGGATAGCAACACTCAGAGCAATAATTTAGAAGATAAGAAAATAAGAGCAGTGAATATACATACACTACCGTTCAAAAGTTTGGGGTCACCTAGACAATTATTTTGTGTTTTCCATGAAAAGTCACACTTATTTACCACCATGAGTTGTAAAATGAATAGAAAATATAGTCAAGACATTGACAAGGTTAGAAATAATGATTTGTATTTGAAATAATAATTTTTTCCAGATACTCAACCTGTTCAAAGGAAGGTCAGTTTTATAGCTTCTCTAACCAGCTAAACTGTTTTCAGCTGTGCTAACATGATTGCACAAGAGTTTTCTAATCATCCATTAGCCTTCTGACGCAATGAGCAAACACATTGTACCATTAGAACACTGGAGTGATAGTTGCTGGAAATGGGCCTCTATACACCTATGTAGATATTGCACCAAAAACCAGACATTTGCAGCTAGAATAGTCATTTACCACATTAGCAATGTATATTAGATATTAGAGTGTATTTCTGATTAGTTCAAAGTTATTTTCATTGAAAAAAACAGTGCTTTTCTTTCAAAAATAAGGAAATTTCTAAGTGTCCCCAAACTTTTGAACGGTAGTGTATGTACACATAAATATATATACACAGTGCGGAGCATTGTAGCTAGATGGAATAAACAGCACAACCGTCTATTTAGTTACCCCACATAGTATGAATATGTACCCATACATATTGTCACCCTCTGTAGCGACTGATATTGTCCTAGTTGTATACTGGAGGGGACCATTTTGTGTAAGTCTGTTGCGTCTTTTGCATTCAATACTATTAGGTCATCACGTTTTTTTGCTATATCTGCGAGCAGCCCTGCTTAGGTTATAAAGTCTGACAGCCGTAGGTAGGAAGGACCTGAGAAACCTCTTGGTCGCGCACCTAGGATGATGTAGCCTACTGCTAAATGAGCTCCACAGTGCGTTCAGTATGTCCTGCATAGGGTGGGGCTCGGACTCCAGCAGAGATGACAGCTTAGCCACCATCCTTCTCTCTCCTATCTCCTCCAGTGGGTCAAGGTGCTTCCCCAGGACAGAGCTAGCTTTCTTGATCAGTTTGTTCAGTCTCTTCCTATCAGCTGCTGTGATGCCACTGCCCCAGCAGATCACTCCAAAAGTGATGGCTGGTGCCACCACCTAATCGTAGAAGGTCTTCAGGAGCACCCCTTGTACACCAAAAGACCTGAACCTCCTCAATAGGAACAGCCTGCGCTGTCCCTTCTTGTAGAGTGCGTCGGTATTGTGTGACCAGTCTAGTTTATTGTTCAAATGAACACCCAGGTACTTGTAGGATGTCACCATCTCAATGTCTGTTCCCTGGATGTTTACTGGTGCTGTGAGGAGTTGTCCTTGCCTGCGGCAGTCCACCACCAGCTCCTTAGTTTTTCTCGCGTTGATCTGGAGGCAGTTCCGATGGCACCAGTCCACGAAGTCCTGAATAAGTCCTCTGTACTCAGCTTCATCTCCGTTGGAGATGAGGCCGACGATCGCAGAGGCGTCAGAGAACTTCTGTAGATGGCAGTGTGTTGTGTTGTGTGAGAAGTCCGCAGTATAAAGGTTGAACAGGAAGGGAGCCAAAACCGTTCCCTGGGGGCCCCTTGGGCTACCGATGATCGTGTCGGACACACAATCCCGGGTTCTCACAAATGTGGCCGGTTTGTGAGGTAGTCCAGGATCCACGATGACAGGTGCTGGTCCACCCCTGCGCACAGCAGCTTGTCCTTCAGGATCATCGGTTGGATGGTGTTGAAAGCACTGGAGAAGTCAAAGAATATGATCCTCACCGCGTTCCCAGGCTTCTCCAGGTGGAACAGGGAATGGTGAAGGAGGAAGATCACTGCATCCTCCACCCCGATGCCATGCTGGTAGGCGAACTGGAGTAGATCCATTGCTGGTCCCACCAGGGGGCGAAGGTGAGCAAGGAGCAGTCTCTCCAGGGTCTTCATCATGTGAGACGTCAGGGCCACTGGCCTGTAGCTATTCAGGTCTCTGGGGTGGGAAGTCTTTGGTACGGGTACCACACAAGATGTTTTCCACAACTGTGGTACCCTCCCTAGCTTCAGGCTCAGGTTGAAGATGTGCTCCACAATCCCACACAGCTGGTCTGCGCAGGACTTTGAGGAGCTTCGCGCTGATGCAGTCCGGACCCAAGGCCTTCCTCGCCTTGATCTTCCTAAGCTCCGCCCTCACCTGGGTCTTAATGAGGGTCAGGTTGGGGGGCTGTGTGCTGGAAGTGGAGGGGTGTTGGTGGAGGGGGATGGACAGCAGGTCTCGATGACGGTAGAGGCAGCAGTGGTTGTTGTGCAGGCGGGGGGTGGGGGGGAGGGCGGTTGGTCAAACCTGTTAAAAACAGGTTCAGATTGTTCACTCACTCCCTGCCCCCCGTGGCCTTGGAGGAGGTATTCTGGAGCCCAGAGATGGTTTTGAGGTTTCTCCAGACCCCGCTGATGTCGCTCTGTTGCAGCTTGTCCTCCATCTTCATCCTGAAGCTGTCCTTGCCTTCTCTGATCTTCCTCCTTAGCTCCTTCTGTACAGACTTCAGCATCTCCCTGTTCCCCAAGCTGAAGATCCTCTTCTTCTCTCTCAGTAGTGATTTTATCTCAGGGTTGATCCAGGGTTTGTTGTTCGAGCAGCACCGTATGATCTTGGTGGGTACGGTGTTGTCCACACAGAAGTTGATGTAGTCCGTGATGATGTTAGTGAGGCCGTCGATGTCCTCACCATGTGGATCACAGAGCTGCTCCCAGGCAGTGATTTCAAAATAGTTCTTTAGAGCGTCCATTGCCTCCTCAGACCATGTGGTCCCTAGTACTCAGACCTCTGTGTACTAGGGTTTTGTACACTGGCAGAAGATGAACCAAGTTGTGATCCGATCTCCCGAGTGGGGGGAGTGGTGATGAGGTGTATGCCTCCTTAGTGTTTGCATAGAATAAACCCAGTGTTTTATTGTCTCTAGTGTGGCATGTGACATACTGGGTGAACATGGGCAGAATGGAGGACAGTGAGATATTGTTAAAATCACCAGAGATGAGGAGGCGAGAATCTGGGTGTTGTGTCTGCAGCCTGCCAATTACTGAGTGGATGGTGTCACGCGCTGCCCCAGTTTTCGCTGTCGGATTTGCATAAATAACAATGCAGATCATGTGTGAGTATTCCCTCGGAAGATAAACAGGCCGCATGCTAACAGCTAGCAACTCCATGTCTTTGCTACAGTGTTGCTCTTTAACTGTGATATGTCCCGGTTTACACCAGCTGTTATTGACTGTTTGAGTACCCCACGACATGACCCCAATCACCGCAGAAGGGCTGAAGGTGGTCGGCCTTCCCCATCACACCGATATACCCCCTATGGAAGAAGAATGGGCAATCCTGCTGCTGATCATAACAGGCTTCAAAGATCCACTCAGGGTAACCAGCATAATGAGAGGAATTATCAGAAGGCCCAGAATCCAGCAATCAGAAAAGATGGGAACAGCAACAGACAACATTGGTGAAACATATAGAGACTGAATGTAAAGCCATATTAAATGCATATGCTATTGGAATGTGTTATACAGGAAGTGGGGATCCTCCAATATATGGACACAGTGCAGCTGGGTTAACTCTCACAGTCACCAAGCACACCTACACAGGTAACAGAATTTCCTATGAGGAAAATTCCTCTAGGAACTGCAAGCTGGTGAACCTAAATCTCAATCCTGAGGTACAAGGTCAAAGGGTCTTCGACATGACATACATTATCACTCCTCCGCCCCTTGCCTTCCCACTGTCTGGTGTCCGGTCTGCCCGTATTGTGTGGAAACCCTCCAGTTCGATGTTTGCATCTGTTGCTAGTTCTGTTAGCCACGTCTTAGTAAACAACATCATGCTAATCTCTCTGAAATGCAGAAGTTATTAAGGCAACCCAGAAATTTTGCACTTGGTCTGAACACAACTTAATTAAGAAGAATCCTTATCAAGGTGTTTTCAGGATACTACATCATTAAATCTCGTTGAAAGACTGCTCAAATGTTTAGAATCCTGCTGAGCAGAGTTGTTCCTTCAGAGAATTTAAAGATATCCTCTACGTTCTTTATGCTCTCACAATGATCAACAGTATACAGTATTTCAACCAGGGCTTCTCAGAATGTTTAGGGTTCTGTGGGAAATTGTCTATTTTCACTACTTAATTGGTGCAAAAAATGGAAAATAATTTGCCATAGTTGTGTATGGGTGTCTGTAGGCTTAATGGATCTTTAAAACCTGACCGTTACCCCGGATTTGAACTGACTCTGAATGCGGTCCATTACGGCTGTGATACAATTTGAGTGTTGTGGCCCTGCTGACCAGCTCCACCTTAGACCATTTGGTCATGGGATGCCCCCGTTTTTTTTGTATTTGTATACTTTATTGAGCCCCAGAGGGAAATTCTGGGCATCCACTTGAATGGATGAGGTAGCCACAATACGGCACCAATCCGTTCACACACACATTCACACCTAGGGCCACTTTAGAGCTTCCAGTTAACCTAACCTGCATGTTTTTGGCCTGTGGGAGGAAACCGGAGTACCTTGGGTAAACACGGGGAGAACATGCAAACTCCACACAGAAGGGTCACCGATGGTCAAGGGTGGAATCGATCCTGTGACCTTCTTACTGTGCTAACCACTGCACTGCCCTTTTTTAATTCATTTATTTTTTGTGTTCTGAAGTGGCATTGATAAGAACAGGATTGAAATGACAAGATTACGTAACAATGATATAAAATAACACGAGAGCTTGAGTGAAACTGAGAAGGACCGATCACGTGATAACAATGAAGCGTCATGTACTGGCTCTCCACCTGGATTTTTGTGTCGTAATAATGCATAAGTAGTCTGTCAATTTTAATTCTGTGACGTGTCAAAGTTTTTATCTTCTCTGACACAGTAGTGGAGGAGTAGGCCACAGAAAAAAAAATATGATCCTTAAATAATTTTTAAATTAACAAACAGTTATTAAATGTGGACTGGATCAGGTGTTCATCAAAACAGATTTGTTGCACATTTTTAGCAAGCCGGATTTGTTTCGCAATGACCTTAACCAGGTGGGGTGGTAGAACATTGACTACAATGGAAACTATTTGCTGCGGAGACCAGACTGCAGCCGTAACAGACCACAACCAGAGTCAGTGGAAATCAGTTGTTAGTGGTCATTCCGACCTGATAAAAACATCAAGAGCTCTCAGATCTTCCGACCTTTGACCTTAAGCACAAGTCAGCTGCAGACCCACCTGACGATCACTGTGTGTGACTTTGGTGAACATCTGGGTAACTGCCTAGGAGGAGGAGTGTTTTTTTAAATGTGAACCACCAAACACAAGCAGCAGAAACTCCTTTTGTTTGTTGATGTTTGTATCCCGTTCATAAACTTACCGTTACATGGGATGAGTCGCACTTCACTGGTCTCTGAGTGTAGATCTGCTCCCCTGAGGGGTCACAATAAAAACATTTAATTCATCAGTATTTAGCTTTCAGTAATAGAGAATCTTAAGAAATTTTTCATGTTTAAGTGACAAACTTGAAAATGCCACAAAAATACTGGCTGACAAATCAAAACATTTTACCATAGCTGTGTATTGCATGTACCTAAATGATTGCTGAACTATAATTTCAGGAGTAAATCAACAAACTGTTTTCAGCAGATAAAGAGTCCCATTTTCAGATTAGCACTGATGATCAGATACTCTGTTTAACAGAAAACAAGTTGTTTTGGGTCGGTGGTTTCCAGGAACAGTTAAATAGCCAGGAATTACTCCAGTTTTTAGAACTCTTTATGGTGCCTTGCTTCTTGCTCCTACTTCAGAATTGGAACTTTCCAATATTACAGACACCTGTGTCAGTCTAGTGAAGGGGTCTACAACCTGTATCTTTGAAAAGGCACACATTTTGGTGGGGAAATTATAAGAAAAAATTGCAAATGTGCAAGAAAAAGTGAAGGCAAACATTTGAGAAAGTAATCTAATTTATGATAAATACTGCAAATTTACAACAAAAAAAAAATTCACAATTTGCAAAAATAAAAGTTGCAAGTTTATGAGAGGAGAGTTGCATATTTAAAAACAGAACTATGTAGGTTTCCTGTTCCTGGTAGGGACACTGAGAAGACTAAAATGGGCATGTTTTAATTATGAGCATGGTGACAAACCATCAAAGATTCTCGCCCATCAGCTGCGTCACTCAGAAAACTCAGTTAATATCTCGCATCAAAACTGAAACTGGCAGTTTGACAAGTGACTTTAATGAAATTAATAAAACTTTTGTGGAATTTTACAAAAAACCTTATAAATCTGAGTCCTGTCGAGACACTCAGCAGTTCAACAAATTCTTTGATGGAATTCCTGTCCCTGATGTAGGTGATGAGGCTAGGCAGTATCTTAATGGACACATCACAGAGACGGAAATTGAAAAAGCAATTAAAGTAATGCAGTCTGGAAAGTCATCTGGACCAGATGGCTTCCCAAATGAATTGAAAATCTCTCTCCCATTCTAAAAAAAAATGTACAATCAGGTATTTATAGCAGGAATTCTCCCTCGAACTTTGAACGAAGCTACCATTTCTCTGATACCAAAGCCAAATAAAGACATATTAGAACCCTCATCCTATCAGCCAATCTCTTTATTAAATGTGGACTTCAAAATTTTATCAAAGTGCCTAGCTAGACTGTTGGAAAAATTGCTACCCTCCATCATATCTCAGGACCAAACCGGGTTTATCACAGGAAGACATGGATTTTTTTAACATATGTAAACTATTTGATATCCTGTACACGCCGTCCTCTCCCCTACCAGAGATTATTCTATCTCTTGATGCAGAGAAGGCCTTTGACCGAGTGGAGTGAGATTATTTATATTTTACCCTCACTAAATTTGGATTTGGCAAAAGCTTTATATCATGGATAAAATTATTATACTGATTCCCTATGGCACAAATACAAACTAATAAAGATAACTCAAACTATTTCCCACTCCACCATGGTACAAGGCAGGGATGTCCATTATCCCCCCTCCTTTTTGCAATAGTGATAGAACCGGTAGCAATTAAACTCCGTTCAATGACACATTTCAAAGGCATACTTAGAGGTGAGGAAGAACATAAATTGTCTTTGTATGCAGATGACCTTTTGCTCTATATTTCCAACCCTCTAACATCATTACCACATATTTTTAGCATACTTAACAACTTTGGCACAATTTCAGGTTACAGATTAAATCTCGATAAAAGTGAATGGCTTCCCATAAATGCCATAGCAAAAAACCTGTCACTTCAAAATTTATGCCTGGGGCCATCATCAACATACATTACTTATTTGGGAATCAATGTCCCACAACAGCACAGTAAAATTTTTGATTTAAACTTTGCAGTTCTCCTAAAATCAGTTAAAAAAAGATCTTCAGAGGTGGAATGGACTCCATTTATCATTGGCAGGTCGGGTTAAATATTGGCCAGCCAATATTTGTAGTTTGTTATTCTGGAAAAATCAAAGAAGTGACCAAAAAATATCATGGTTAGCTATGGAAGCTTATTTTTGTAGAACTTCCTTATTACATGCACTTCTTGCAGGACCTTTGCCTATAGCAGGGGTGTCCAACCATGTGCCATGGAGAGCCAAGACCCTGCAGGTTTTCTCTTCTACCCAGTCTCTTCAGCAGGTGTTTTCACTTATCAGCAATCAGTGGGAAGAAGTTCACAGAAATCTGCTGTTGAAGACACTGGTTGGAGGTAAAACCTGCAGGGTGTTGGCCCTCCATGGCACATGGTTGGACACCCCTGGCCTATAGAGTTAGCTGATTACAGACTAAACCCAACAGTAGAAAACTCTTAAAATCTGGTTGCAATTTAGGAAGAAATTTGGCCTAATGTCTATGGCTCTGTCTGCACCAATAGATCAGAATCACTTTTTTCCTCCATCCATGCAGGACTCAGCCTTTAGAATCTGGAACAGGAAAAATATTAATTCCTTTATTGATTTGTATATTGACAGTGTTTTTGCCTCATGTACTCAGTTGATGCATAAATACAATCTTGGAAGTAACCAGTTTTTTAGATTTCTTCAAGTCAGGAATTTTGCTCGATCTAACCTGGTTCTATATTCATCATCAAAAACTTTGCTGGATAGTATCTTGGATATAAACCCATTTGGTAGAGGTGTGGTCACTCAAATATATGAGTTAATGTTCAACTACGAATGTCCCTCTTTATCTAAAATTAAAAGCCTTTGGGAAGAGGACCTTGGATTGCAACTGAGCGATGACACATGGGAATCAATCTTGGGAAGGGTCCATTCATCTTCCATATGTGCCCGACATGGACTTTTACAATTTAAAGTTGTTCACTGTCTTCATTATACCAAAGAGAAATTGGCCAAGATTTTTCCAAACTTGAATCCGATGTGTGTTAGATGCAAAAATCAAACAGGAACACTTATCCACAGTTTTTGGACCTGCCCTCAACTCAGCAAATTCTGGAGGGAGATATTTAAAACCCTCTCAGACGTCTTTGATATTCCCCAGGATCAATCCTCATTGACTGCAATATTTGGGATAGCTGAAGCTGATCAGGCCTTCCAGCATATAAGCTGGATGCTATTGCCTTTGCTACATTAACAGCGAGAAGACTAATTCTTATAAGATAGAAGGTGGAGGCTCCACCCACTCATACTCACTGGATCAGGGACCTAATGCAGTTTTTACACCTAGAAAAACTGAGATCCACTTTGAAGGGATCCACCAACAAGTTTTATAAGACCTAGCAGCCATTTACCTCATATGTGAAGAATAAAAACAATATCAACATTTGATATAAGTGGAATCAAATTAAAATTTCTTTTATTTGTCATTATTATTATTATTGCTTATTATTATTATTTTTTTTCTTTTTTTCTTTCCCCCTGGCTTCTTTTGGGGGGGATCTGGGAAGTTCTATTTTTACTTTATTTCTTTATTTATTTTTTTACGGTTGGCATGTTCAGAATGTCAAATTGTTAATATGTAAAACTTGAATAAATAAAAAGAGTTAAAAAAATAGGCATGTTTTGTTAATTTAGTGTCTAAAGTGCCCTGTGACTGGCTAAATGGGACTGTGGCTGTAAAACCTGCTAGCTGTTGGTGGTGGGAATTGCAAGGGCCTCACAATACGATACGTGTTGCGATACTTGGGTCACGATGCAATACTATCACGATACTACAGTTCCGTAAGTATTGCAATACCATATATTAAAAAATACAATAAATAAACAATTGTGTATGTGTTTAGGGATTGGTGCATCATCACATGTACCAAGTATTGCGATATCACACAGAATCAGTCTTTTGCCTCACCCCGAGCACCACTTAATGGACTGAAAAGTCAACTGGTTTTTATTACTCTGGTACCTAAACAGCTGAGTTTGCGTATATTAAAAATTATTAATGAATGTTACAAAGTATCACAATACTGTGTCTCTGAATCAATACAGTATCACCACCAAAAATACTGCGATACATCAATGCATCGATCCCCGCCCCCCCGCGCATCCACCCATACTAGCTGGAGTCTTATCAGTAGTTCTGGGCCATGAGCCAAAGTAAAACCGAAACAGACAGACAGGGCATAAAAATGACATGATCTTGCTCATGTTGCCTTTTTTTTTTTTTTTTTTTTTACCTAGTTCTTCCCTTCTCCCTGTTGTGCGCGTGTGTGTATGAGAGCTTTCATGTACTTCCCCTTGAAGACGTTTCCCTTGAGCATAGTTGTGTGACTCTGCAACCCTGAAGCAGCACAGTCAATGCTGTTCAGAAGCAGTAGAATGCAGAAGAAAAAACAAAACAGCTTGCACCAAAAAAGAAATGCAATGTCTGTTCACTCAGACGCTGTCAGTTTTATCAGCCATTTAGCAGTGAGGGTGGACGGCAAGATGGATATGCTAAGGGTGTATTTAAGAACCCCCACACTTGGAGATTTGTGCTCCCTCTATGGTGATGGCATGGTCAGGGCTCCTGTGGCTGGCTGCTAGCGTGAGCTATGTGGCCCACGGGCCCTCAAGAGTTGTGTGTGAACACTGACTTCTGCGCTGGATAGTGTTTTGTTTTGTGCCATGTGCGTGGGGTGACAGTGGCTGTCCTGAGGACAGCTCATTCGTGGCCGAATCACCACAGTGATATACTGATTGATGTAGCACTCTCATGGCTTAATTACGAGTCTTGTCAGTGAACTACAAGAAGAGAGGTGAAGAAGAAAGTGCAGGCAGGGTGGAGTGGGTGGAGATGAGTGTCAGGGGTGATTTGTGACAGAAAGATAGCAGCTCGAGTGACAGGGAAGAC
The DNA here is from genome assembly GCA_020510985.1 of Pholidichthys leucotaenia. NCBI lineage: Eukaryota > Metazoa > Chordata > Actinopteri > Cichliformes > Pholidichthyidae > Pholidichthys > Pholidichthys leucotaenia. The sequence goes on from CM035847.1 coordinate 293,585,679, forward strand.
TTACAAGAGGATAGTGAGACCTGCTATGATGTATGGTTTGGAGATGGTGGCGCTGACAAAAAGACAGGAGGCGGAACTGGAGGTGGCAGATTTGAAGATGCTAAGATTCTCATTGGGCGTAACTAGGAGTGACAGGATTAGAAATGAGTATATCAGAGGGACAGCTCAGGTTGAGCGGTTTGGAGACAAAGTAAGAGAGGCAAGGCTGAGATGGTTTGGACATGTGGAGAGGAGAGATAGTGGATATATTGGACAAAGGGTGTTGAAGATGGAGCTGCCAGGCAGGAGGAAAAGAGGAAGACCACAGAGAAAATTCATGGATGTAGTGAAGGAGGACATGGAGAGGGTTGGTGTTACAGAGGAAGATGCAAGGGATAGGCTGAGATGGAGGCAGATGATCTGCTGTGGAGACCCCTAAAGGCAGCAGCCAAAAGAAGTCAGTGAACTATAAGGACAGTATCTCACGGTGCAGAGAATTATAAACATTCACGAATGCTGCACCTTTTTGTGTTTCATCTGGATTTGTAAAAGGTTGCAAAACAGTTCGCACATAGTTTCTAAGGCTGCAACAGTTGCTACTGTTCACTGCTAGGCAAAGGAAAATAAACTTTAGCGACACACATTACAATCGTCTGCAAAGACTACAACTATTTTGCAACTGTCTGTGGAAAAATACATTTGCAAAACAACTTTGAACATGTTCAAAAATTTTTGGCAACAAGAAAAACCGCTGGCGACCTTAAAAGTTGTTGGCATCTTTGGCATCCTTTTACAAACCCTGACGAAACCCAACAAGGACATATTCATGAATGTTCCTCACCATTCACTGCTCCATGAGATACGGGGGTAAGGGAGAAGAAATGAGGGAGAGAAAAAAAAAAAACAGAACTTGAACGTTTCACATAACAGTGATGCTGGTTTAAGGTCAAATCACCCAGCACTACTTTCCAACAGGAACAGAAAGTTACATAGTGCTGCTACAGGTGATGTAGACCAACTCTGATTACAGTGGAAAGGACATTTACCCAGTTAAAGGCTGATGCAGCATCAAATATTACAGTGTTGCTGTAAGAGGGAAAAACTCCCCAATTACTGATATTGACAGGTCAGTTTATTCTCATAACTTGTTTTGCCTTCAAATACGATTGGAGTGGAAAACTGCACTAAATGGAGATTGGTGAACCCTGGTCTAGAGTGCTATGAGACTGAAACTGACATTCAGAAATCGGTGTGAGAATCAGCTGTTGAAATAACACTGCCTACAGTGGGACTGTGGTTTCTTACAGCTTATGTCAGAGTTGGTCCTCTCTGCCTTGTTGTGCTTGTTGATGGACTGAATCCTCCGTAAAGATCTTGGAACTGTCACCTTAAATACAGAATAAAACATGAACGTCTGCAAGGTCACACTGAGACACAATAATGCTTAAAACACCTTTATGTCAAATCTGAAATGAAGAAAGAAATATTTAAAATCGTGTAAAACAAAGATTGATTTTATTTTATTAGGAGCTTCCTCTGAATTCCTCTGAGTAAAAATCTGACCTCCATGTCATCATCATCCGTCACCAGGCAGGACTTCAGTTTCTCAGGGTTTCGACACTTTTCCAGCAGGTCGACAGTCAGCTCCTGGTTCAAGTGTGGCTGAGTTAAAAATGGGTTCTGCAGGGGGCGGGGGGTGAGGAAATGAGAGGAAAACAGGGGTAAAGAAAAAAAGAGCGGGTGTGGTATATATCACTCATATATTCCATACCTACATTTGTTAGAGCATGTGGAAATGTTTGGGACAGAATATACAAAGGAACTTCACACCTCTGAAAGAACAAAGGAATCTCACCGCCGTGTGAAGACTCATGACGTCACAGGACGCCATGGCAACAGACTCGACACCTTTACCCCCCTAAAGCGAGAGGGGGAGTTCCCATCACCTCCCAAGACAGGGAGAGGGGATGGCAGGACAATGGGGATTAAGATAACGGGGAGATGTTACCTTTTTCAATGAGTGGCTCTGACGTCAGCTGTTTCAATGAGTGGTGCTATGCGTGCTTGTATTTAACCAGCGAGCGAAGCAGAGTTCTCTCTCTTGCCTTCTGCCAAGCTCTACACCTGATGAGATTTGATAGTGGAGCTATTCATTAAAAACCCTGTTTTTAATACAAACCGCCTCGTTATTTCAGCTCCACTACACTGGTGACCCTGACGCGAGAATATGGACCGGAGGCGTTCTTCAAGCTGCTCATCCATGGTGGCTCTGGCATACGCCAGCGACGACGCAGATGAGGGAACGAGCAGACAGCTGTTCCCCACGGCAGAGGGCACTGAGAGAGCTCAACCGAGCTCCAGCACCGCCGCGAGAGCCGTAGAAACACACTCTCACCCGGCGAACACGACAATGATGGTGTGCACGAACGCTGTCGCTGTCAAGCTGCCAGACTTCTGGAGCCTTTTCCAATCCCTGCTAGAAGGTTCGACCACATTCATGTCGACCTCGTGGGGCCGCTGCCTTCCTCCCAGGGTTTCACACACCTGCTAACAATGATAGACCGCACCACACGCTGGCCAGAGGCAGTCCCTCTAGCGGCAACTACAGCGGAGGAAGTCGCTCGCGTTTTTCTAACAAATTGGGTGGCACGTTTCGGCGTCCCATCAGACATCACGTCAGATAGGGGGCCTCAATTTGTCTCAGAGCTCTGGTCAGCCATGTCCAACAGTTTAGGGGCAACAATTCACCGTACCACCGCTTATCACCCTCAGGCTAATGGGTTATGCGAGCGTTTTCACAGGTCCTTAAAGGCCGCCCTCAGGGCCTCATTAACGGACACAAATTGGGTAAATAAACTTCCCTGGGTTTTATTGGGGTTGCGTGCGGCACCTAAAGAGGATTTAGATGCTTCCCCTGCAGAATTAGTCTTTGCTCAGCCTATCAGACTCCCAGGTGAATTTTTACCAGAAAACCCAGAACCAGGGCACCTCCCAGTCCCAAGGTTTTTAGGCAGTAACAGTCCGGACTCTCTCCACGGTCCAGCTCATCACTCCTTTCCGCGAGTTTTTGTTCCTCAAACTTTAAAAAACGCTGAGTTTGTTTTTGTTAAGCATGAAGCTCTAAAACCAACGTTACGCCCAGTATACGATGGCCCGTATAGAGTGCTGGAAAATGGTGACAAACACTTTGTGCTTGATTATGGGGATAGAAATGAAACGGTCAGCATTGACAGACTCAAACCTGCCTTCTTGTTGAGAGACGAACCTGCACAGCTGGCTCGAGCACCTCGGCGAGGTAGACCCCCCAAGGAAAAAGTCTCAGCCCCCAGGCAGGGAACAGATAATCTCTCTCCTTCCCACACTGCAGATTCCTCACAACAAGGTCCCAGCAGGACGCCTAAACCGACCTACAGCAGCTTTGGGAGAAGATTGAAACCCAGACTACACAGGGACTGATTACACCACTCTGCAAATTTTCGCTAATTGTGCCGCAACAGTTTAGGACTGATTTATGATTATACTATGCTGTTATGTTTTCACTGAACTCTCTTAGGAGCATGGCTGCTTGAAAGTTTCTTCTGTGGCAACGGCTGTAACACGTTGTATGTCTTAGTAATTACCCTAGACTGTGAATCTTTCTGTGTTCCTTCATAGTTGTTTGGGGGGCCTGTGGTATATATCACTCATATATTCCATACCTACATTTGTTAGAGCATGTGGAAATGTTTGGGACAGAATATACAAAGGAACTTCACACCTCTGAAAGAACAAAGGAATCTCACCGCCGTGTGAAGACTCATGACGTCACAGGACGCCATGGCAACAGACTCGACACCTTTACCCCCCTAAAGCGAGAGAGGGAGTTCCCATCACCTCCCAAGACAGGGAGAGGGGATGGCAGGACAATGGGGATTAAGATAACGGGGAGATGTTACCTTTTTCAATGAGTGGCTCTGACGTCAGCTGTTTCAATGAGTGGTGCTATGCGTGCTTGTATTTAACCAGCGAGCGAAGCAGAGTTCTCTCTCTTGCCTTCTGCCAAGCTCTACACCTGATGAGATTTGATAGCGGAGCTATTCATTAAAAACCCTGTTTTTAATACAAACCGCCTCGTTATTTCAGCTCCACTACACAGGTTAATTATGGTCTGCATTGGAGAGTGCTGTTGTGGAGATGTTGCAGAGGGCATCCCTCTTGACTGAGGACCATCATCTGTGCGGTAATGACTGGGTCTTTCAACAGGACAGCACTGCAGTTCATAGCATTGGTCAACATCTGCTGCAATGTTGACCCTTGTCTGAACAGGTAAAAGAGTTCTACCTCCCCACTGTAGCCACATTTTACTCATATGAGATCAACTCTTAAGGGTTGCTTGCCTAATATTGTGGGGCTTCTACCTTACAGAGTAAATTGGTTTGACATGACTGATTTATTAAATATAAACCAAACTGGACTGCGTTTACAAAGCTGAAAGGCTGGTGTTCTGAATAAACTGATCTGGTTTGATGCTGAAATGACTTCTTCAGCACATGAGAGTGGGTAGTACTCACTGAGAGCATCTTTGAGGCGCTGGGTCTTTTCTTTGGGTTCCTCACAAGCATAGCCTTCACGAAATTATAAAAATTGGACGACCTGTAAACAAGAGATGTTTTGGCAGCAGTTACCAACAAAGAGCTAAAAGCAAATAGTCTATATAAGCAGCACGCACCTTTACATAATATACGCATATGTCATTAATTGCTGTATTTAGATCTGTATAAAAGCCATTATACAACATATCCAACCAAGCAATCTGACTGGACAATAGAGCTTCCAGGAGTTATTGTATTACTTGACAACTGTGTCCAGACATTTTACAAAATATGTAGCACCCCACCCTTTTTTTTTTTTACCTGTCCTATCCAGCAGCTTGGCAAGCAAAAGAAATATATAACTGCGTTATTGTGCCAAACAGATTTACTTTACCAAAAGGAGCCCTGCTCATAGTTAATATACAGTGGTGTGAAAAAGTGTTTGCTCCTTCAAGATTTCTTTTTTTTTTTTTTGTATGTTTGTCACACTTAAATGTTTCAGATCATCACACAAATTTAAATATTAGACAAAGATAACACAAGTAAACACAAAATACAGTTTTTAAATGAAGGTGTTTATTATTAAGGGGAAAAAAAATCCAAACCTACATGGCCCTGTGTGAAAAAGTGATTGCCCCCCTGTTAAAACATTAATTAACTGTGGTTCATCACATCTTTGGAAAGCTGAATTCAATTTCTGTAGCAACACCCAGGCCTGACTACTGCCACACCTGTTCTCAATCAAGAAATCACTTAAATAGGACCTGCCTGACAAAGTGAAGTAGACCAAAAGATCCTCAAAAGCTAGACACCAATGCTGTGATCCAGAGAAATTCAGGAACAAATGAGAAACAAAGTAATTAGATCTATCAGTCTGGAAAAGGTAATAAAGCCATTTCTAAAGCTTTGGAACTCCAGCAAACCACAGTGAGAGCCATCCATCCATCCATCTTCTTCCGCTTAATCCTTTTCGGGTCGCGGGGGGGCTGGAGCCTATCCCAGCATCTTTGGGTGAGAGGCAGGGTACAGCCTTCACAGATCGCCAGTCCATCGCAGGGCCAACACAGAAAGACAGACAATCATTCACTCTCACAGTCATACCTAAGGACAATTTAGAATCCCCAGTTTGATGCCAGTTGACCTAACTTGCATGTTTTTGGCATGTGGGAGGAAACCGGAGAAATCCCGGAGTAAACCCATGCAGACACTGGGAGAACATGCAAACTCCACACAGACCACTATTGGTCATGAGAGCCATTATCCACAAATGGCGAAAACATGGAACAGTGGCGAACATTCCCAGGAGTGGCTGGCCGACCAAAATTACCCCAAGAGCGCAGTGACAACTCATCCAACAGGTCACAAAAGACCCCACAACAACATCCAAAGAACTGCAGGCCTCACTTGCCTTAGTTAAGGTCAGTGTTCTGGCCTTTGACTCCACCATCAGAAAGAGACTGGGCAAAAATGGCCTGCTTGGCAGAGTTCCAAGGCGAAAACCACTGCTGAGCAAAAAGATCATAAAGGCTCATCTCAGTTTTGCCAGAAAACATCTTGATGATCCCCAAGACTTTTGGGAAAATACTCAGTGGACTGACGAGACAAAAATTTAACTTTTTGCAAGGTGTGTCCCCCATTACATCCAGCCTAAAAGTAACACAGCATTTCAGAAAAGGAATATCATACCAACAGTAAAATATGGTGGTGGTAGTGTGATGGTCTGGGACTGTTTTGCGGCTTCAGGACCCGGAAGACTTGCTGTGGTAAATGGAACCATGAATTCTGCTGTCTACCAAAAAACCCTGAAGGAGAATGTCCGGCCATCTGTTCGTGACCTCAAGCTGAAGCACACTTGGGTTCTGCAGCAGGACAATGATCCAAAACACACCAGCAAGTCCACCTCTGAATGGCTTCAGAAAAACAAAATGAAGACTTTGGAGTGGCCTAGTAAAAGTCCTGACCTGAATTTGATTAAGATGCTGTGGAATGACCTTAAAAAGGCAGTTCATGCTCGAAAACCTTCCAATGTGGCTGAATTACAACAATTCTGCAAAGATGAGTGGGCCAAATTTCCTCCACAGCACTGTAAAAGACTCATTGCCAGTAATCGCAAATGCTTGATTGCAGTTGTTGCTGCTAAGGGTGGTCCAACCAGTTATTAGATTTAGGGGGGCAATCACTTTTTCACACAGCACCATGTAGGTTTGAATTTTTTTCCCCCTTAATCATAAACACCTTAATTTAAAAACTGCATTTTGTGTTTACTTGTGTTATCTTTGTCTAATATTTAAATTTGTTTTATGATCTGAAACATTTAAGTGTGACAACCATACAAAAACATGAGAAATCAGGAAGGGGGCAAACACTTTTTCACACCACTGTATGCCGTATATCGGGGTGCCCAACCTGGGGCTCACGTTCAGGTTTCTGTGGTAAATTTTCTCATTTCATTTCTTAATTGTACCAAAGATTTGCAAATAATTTGCTGTTGTTGTGCATGGGTGCCTACAAACACATTCACAACAATGACAAATTATTTGCAAATCTTTGGACCAATTAAGAAGTGAAATTAGAAAATTTCCCATAAAAACCTGAATGCTCCAGGAGCCCCAGGTTGGGCACCCCTGCTGTACATAAATAATATTAATAGGCTCATTTTGCTTTATCATAACTTTACTACTTTATTTGTATTGTCTTACTTATGCTAGACCTGACATGGAGGAATGGGGGAGGGAATTGAAGGGATATGAAGTGGTCGGCAGGGGTGGGGAGTGAAGGGGTAGGGAGGGGAAGAGAAAGAAAGAAAAACAGAGAAAACACAAGAAACAGTTGCTGCTTCTGAGAAGATCTCAGTACGAGCCTGATATTTGCACCTGAAAAAGAACAGATAGACGTGTGTGTGTGGTTTGCCAGGAAACATACAAAAGAGAGGATAGCAGGCTATAGCAATGCCCCCCCCTTTCTGTGAACAAGCAAGACAGTGTCCCCTATCTCCTGGGTAACCCACAGCCCCCACAGAACACGAATGCATAGAGGCTACTAAGCCCCAGGACAGCCAGGCTCCCACCTGGCACCAAGCCCCCCCCCCCCCAAGCTGGGGCGAGGCACCCCCTACTTAAGCACCCATTAAGTAGTACCCCACTTAATGTGTTTAGTTTCTTAACTTCCTCAGATAGGTGCCATTTGAAAAGAGAGTCTTCATAACATGGAAATTATGTTGTTGCTTCCAGGTTAATGCTAATCGTAAGCTGTGGTTACCTTACCTTTAACATTAGCTACCCCAAAGTTTAGATTAAAAAATTACAGTGGACCGTTTCTACTGAAGCCTCACAGTGTAATAGGTGCTTCTGATGCTTTACTTCATCTGAACATGACTGTAAGAAGGCAGCAAACAGAACAAACAAAAGCAGAGCTACAGATGAAGTGCTGGCTAGCTAGCAGGCCACTCAATGTAAAGAGACCAGACTGAAGTACTCTGGAAAATAGGACTGGTGATTTTCCATGCCATCGGCTGCTGTATGTGGTGCTCTGGGCTGTGGCGCCTATCACTGTTGGTGGCAGTAGAAGCCAGCCAGTGGGAATCTCCAGCGGCCTGTATGGACTGCTTCCAATGACATAGCGATCGCGGGTGAGTTGAGCAGGACAGCATGTTGAAGACAAGTGTGAGTAGCTCAATGAACACTGACTGCTAACTTAGCCTGTTTGGCTAATTTTCTCCTGGTTGTACTAAGAATTGCACAAATATGCTGCTGCAGGTGTACTTTTCATGTTGCTTTTTTGAAGTGAGACTACCCTTGGCAGAGCAACAAAACATTAAATAATCTTAACCTGTTGTCACTCCCTGTCATGTAATAATGCTTAATTATAATTATTCATAAGCTCCTCCTGGTGATGCAAAGACCAAAATAGCCTTTGATCATGAATGAATATTTTTAATAAATGCATGTTTTAAGTATGTTGAAGCACTTTTACCATTTAGATTTGTCCTTCAATTTCGGAGGTTGGTAGCCACTTTTAGACATGAGAAACAGGACCCTGCAAGAAAAAACAAAACAAACCACATTCAGTCAGAATCTGCATGTACCAACATCACATCCATGTACAGGTTTCGACCACAATCTGATGGTAGTCAATTCCATCCTCGGACTAAAGATAATGTCAAAGTGTGAACGTCCCCACCGTTTTGCTTTCGAATCACTAAAGAACAGAGGCACCAAAGTTTCCCTTCAAGTGTCCGTCCGCGAGAAGCTTCCAGCATACTGGAAAAGCCTCGATGTGGAAGGACAGTGGGGGAGTCTAAGGCAAGCTGTCCCAAATGCCGCCTCAGAGAACATCCCAGTTAAAAAGAAACTCAAAAGCAACACACAATGAATTACTCAGGAAATTAAATGTCTGATGGAGGAACAAAGACTCGCCCAAAATAATCCTGTACAGTATAAGACTCTTGCAACGAAAATCAGGAAGCTTTGCCGTGACGCAAAGTCCAAATGGCTTGAGGACCAGTGTCCAGAGGTGGAAAAACTTAAAAATCTCGACTGCAAAGCCATGTTCAAAAGGATCAAGGCTATCAGTAAGCACAAATGGACAAGCCCATCATCATGCATCCTATCAAAAGATGGTAAGGTCTTATATAAACCAGAGCAGATCAAAGCAAGATGGAAAGAGTACATTGGGAAGTTATTCAAAGATGTCCCCACGAGCGAACCGACTGATGTCATACAAGTTTTAGGACCTTCTGGTCCCCCAATCCTCAAGGACGAGATCACGTGAACACTAGAAACCAGGAAAATCAGTCGGGTCGGATGAAATGGCCATCAGTTATCATTGTACAGTCTACTGGGTATTATCATTACTGTCATGAATCCGATTCTGACTTATTGTTATGCTTTGGCCTAGTTTTTCCTCCTGACAGCTCTGGCACGCCCCCTCCTCCCGTCAAGTGCCGCCAGCTGCACTGTCACCAGTGTTCACACTCACACACACACACACACACACACACACACACACACACACACACACACACACACACACACACCACACGCACGCACACACATGCACACGCTTCATTCATTCCCATTCACAGGCTCTTACGTGTTCTCTCACACACCTGGTGCCAATCAGTTCTGCCCATGCATTCTCACACTGGCAGTCTCTTTCCTCGTTAGCTTCAGGAGTATTTGTTGGCTGCTCCAGAGGAAAGAGATTGTCGGGGCATTCGCCTCTATATGCGGCAGCTAGTTCTCCCCATATACGATCCATTACCTTCGTTGTTCTCCAGCCCGTCACTGCAAACCTGTATATTCCGTTGGTGTTTCGGCTGGCCCTGCATCTCACCCCATCCTCCAGACTGCATGGTTCGCCCCGTATTAGCTCCAGCCCTGTAAGTGTTTTTTTTGCCTTTCTTTCCCATGCTGTTTGTAGCCCTGCAGCACTAGGCTGATCGCCTTTCCTGTTTTGTGCGTAACGCAGCCCTGCAGCACTAGGCTCCGTATACACCAGGCTGTAGAGCATTCAACAGGCGCCTTGTATGTCTGGTGGCCTTTATTCCATCATTTCATCATTCTGTACCTTGTGGTTGAACTGAACTGTATTTTTGTGGTGAACTTAAATAAACATGGCATTAATGTGTGTTATTAGTATTCATTAGTATTAGTACTTAGTATTAAGGTGTGTTTAAGGTGTCCTAATTGCCTAATGTGTGTTATTAGTGTGTGTTATTAGTATTCATTAGTATTAGATGTGTTACTACCTTATTAGTATTGATGTGTATCTATTACCATGGCATTCATTCGGAGAGCAGAATAGGAATTTCATTGCTCAGGAAATGTTGCATTTCATAACTGTGCACATGATAATAAAGCCTTTGAATCTTGAATCGAGCTGTTCCAAGCCACAGAAGACTTTGGAGTTGATCTGTTTCATTCAGTTGTGTTCAACATCTGTGAAGCTGGCTCCCTGCCAGATGACATGTTGAAATCAATCTTTGTGACTCTACCAAAGAAACTGATTTGATGGGAGTGTGACCAGCATAGAATGATCTTTTTGATGAGTCATGTACTGAAGCTACTGCTCAAGATTGTCCTTCAAAGGGTCCGGTCCAAGGCACGACTGGAGGTGCCAGATGTGCAATTTGGTTTTATGGAGGATCAGGGCACCCGCAATGCAATCTTTATTCTATGTATGATCTCAGAACATTCCATTCAAATGCAACAAGATCTGTACTTATTCTTTATTGACTGTCCTAAGGCTTTTGACTGAGTTCGTCATGAGCAACTTCTTCGGATGCTGAAGTGGATTGGCATCGACGACAAGGACTACTGGTTGATAGAGTACCTTTATGCCAACCAGAAGGCTGCCATCAGAACCAAAGATGGGCTTACTGATTGGCAGAAGATCTGCCGGGGCGTGCGTCAGGGACACGTTATGTCGCCAGAATCATTTAATCTCTACAGTGAGATTATCATCAGCATCCCCCTAAAAACTCGACTTCTAAAAACATTCATGTGGTCGACGCTTAGATACGGCTGTGAAGCATGGACACTGAACGTGAACTCTAGAGGATGGCTTGAGGCAGCTGAAATGTGGTTTTACGAACGCTGTCTTCGCATCTCATGGATGGACAGAGTAACCAATAAGGCTGTCCTGGAAACCATGGGCCAGGGAAGGATGCTTTTCAACACCATTCAACAAAGACAACACTCTTTTGTCGGGCATAGCATTAGGAAGCAAGGCCTGGAAGACCTGAGCTTGTCAGGAAAAATTCCAGGGAAGCATGCACGTGGTGGCCAATGTATCACCTTCTTTAAAGGTGTTTTTTCCAACTTTTATGCCTTGAGAGGTCGGGACAGAAGCAGACAATGCCATTCCTTCCCAACATCCCCTGTTGTGAGATGCCAGCATCCACATCAGAATCCATCATTCACCCAAGCTCAGCAATGAGTACGGCAGCAGAGAGAAAGAGAGACAGGTTTCAGCCTAATGATGTACGGAGGCTACTATGTGTGCACATGTGGGTGGTAGAAATACTTCATGTTTTCTATGAATGTTCGTAGTGTGCACGTGTGAGAACGTGTGCACATGCAGCGTATCTGCATGTCCACATGCGTAGTGAAGCAGTGAGGGGAAACATTTGACGTCTGATGAAGGTCTGTCGTGGTTGTGCCGACATTTAAGTTGTTTTGAATGGAAAGTTTTAACCTGATGTCATTGTGGCCGGTATTTCTAAATAGCAATCTTTCCTCATTAAGAATTATCACTGAGTGGAAACCTAACTTGACCTCAAGTTACAGCATCTATTTTACAGTCCTCTAGCTGAACTGTGAAATAAATGTTTAGACCAGGGGTCTGCAACCTGCGGCCCTGGGGTCACATGTGGCTCTTTTGCCCATAGATAGTGGCTCCTCTGAGGTCTTCAAAAAAAAAAAAACCTCCTACATTTCCAAGAAAAGAAGCAATAAATTTTCAAGAAAAAAGGTTGCATATTCATGAGAAAAAAAAGAAGAAAACAAGAAAATCTCACAAATTTAGGGAAAAATTTTTGTAATTTTCTGAGAAAACATACCCACAAATCCTTAAGAAAAAAGTCACAAAATTTCTAGAAAAGAAATCTCAAATTTACTGGAAAAGGTTGGAGTTTTTTTTTCCTTGAAAGGTAAGAAATTTACAAAGAAAAATATAATAAATTTATGACAATAGCTTAAAATTTTACAAAAAACCCCCAACTTGTTGAAACCTAGGATCAAGGACGCTTTACTGTCACATGCAGAAAAACCAGTGAAATTCAAATTAGCTATAACCCACCGACTGTGCAATAAAATAAAAAGCAATAATACAGTACATAAAAAAAATAAGTAAATTTTAAGGAAAAGGTTGCAATTTTATGAGGGAAAACCCACAAACTGCCACCGCCACCCAGAAATGAGCGCCCACAAACTAGTTCTGTGGCAACCAACCCACGGTCAATGCACCAGAGGGAGACCACGACAAAACTATGTGGAAGTCCTAAGGCAGGATGCAGGTGGAGTCACTCTAACAGAACTGGGAACACTAATGGATGATAGAAAGGTTTGGAGGAAGCATGTGGTCGCTCGCCTAATGACGACCAAGTAAGTAAGTAAGTAGAGATGATGACATCTTTCTTCTGTTTTATCCTTTGTGACAGTGAGTGAGAGGATTGGTGTTAAAGTATGGACATAAAACAAATGACAATCAACCGTGAGTCATAATTTCTGTTGATGAGTTCTTCATGCAGCGGCTGTGTGTAGGTGCAGCAGTGTACACGTGCTCAGGCATGTGAGGCCGTGTCTCTGGTGTGCTTTTACCGTAGCGGGTGGACGTCGAACATCGGGGGCTGTAGTTCAGCCAGTTCGATGGCCGTGATGCCCACAGACCAGATGTCACACAGCTCATTGTAGCCACCTTTGATCTCCACCGCTGCGACCTCTGGAGCCATCCTGAAATGAGAAGATCAGAGGAACATTCAACGTCACAATTAAATAACTTAGAAGAATGGATCTGTAGTTACACCACAAGTGTCAGAGGAAGAGCCAGAGCAGTCAGTTACTGACACTATACTGTATAGTCCTTTAGCTACAATATATGAATGATACCATTTACAGTGCTGTGAAAAAGTATTTGCCCTTTCCTGATTTCTTATACTTTTGCATAGTTTTCACACTTAAATGTTTCAGCGATCATCAAAGAAATTGAGCAACACCCAGGCCTGATTACTGCCAGACCTGTTGAATCAAGAAATCATGTGTATGGGACCTATCTGAAGTAGGCTAAAAGATTTCAAAATGCAACACATCAAAGGACAATGTAAAGAAATTTCTAAACAGATGAGAAACAAAAACCCAGAACAACAGTTTAAGAACTGCAGGCCTCACTTGCCTTAGTTTGGACACTGGTCGATGATTCTGCCTCGGTGAAACACAGGCATACAGTAATCAGTCAGTGTGTCTGTTTGTGGCTGTGTGGGTGTGTGTATCTGTCTGTCTGCCTCTCTGTTTCAGCTCGCCCGATCAAAATTAAGTGGAACTAAAGGCTTATATCATTGCATTGCCATATTTTCTCGACTTTTTTTTTCCACAATATTTTTTATTGAACCTTTTTTACAAACATAACACAAACCATCAAACACTAACACTAAAGTAATAAAAAATAAATAAATAAATATACTAAAAACACCAACAACCACTAACAAAAGCAGGTCTTCAACAATGCTCCTCTGTTTAGTCTAGGTACTCCATTACATAAGTATACATATTATACATTCACCAGTTTGGAATTTACAAGGTCCACACACATCATTCACCTTCTTCTTCAAAAGTTATGTTTAAATTCTTTACATAATCAATGAAAGGTCTCCATATATTCTCACACACAATTTCCTTTGATTTCAGTATATATGTTATTCTTTCTAGTGGAAGGTTTGTTAACATCTGTCTTAACCACTGAGTCACATCTGGTCTATGAGTCTTTTTCCACAATAGTGCAATACATTTTTTGGCATTAAGCAAACTGAGGTCTATGAATGCTCTTTCACTCTTATTAAAGTTATGTTTTTCTGGATACAGACCCAACAAAAACAATTTAGGATTCAATATGATTTGTTTTGAAATTATTTTTTCAATTGTTACCCTCACCTCTTCCCAAAACATTCTAATTTTTCTACATTCCCATAAACAATGAAATAGGGTTCCTTTACTTTCCATACATTTTGTGCACGTATCTGGTATGTTTTTGTTGTATCTATTTAACTCCACCGGTGTAACATACATCCGCATTAACCATTTAAAATGTATCAATTTAAGACGTACATTTATTGATTTGGTTTGAGCTTCTGTACAAGCCAATTCCCATTGTTCCTCTGAAATTTCAGTTTGCAGGTCTTCTTTCCAATAATTCAGTCTTTTCTGTGAGTTTTCACTTGAGGATAATGTCAATGAGTTATAAAACTCTGAAATAATACCCTTTCTCTTACTATCTTTCTTCAAGATTTTTTCCAAGGATGAATAAGTAGGTCGGGTGAGAGCATTATTTTGATTTGATCGAATAAAGTTCCTAAGCTGAAGATATTTTTAAAAATGTGTTCTATTAAGATTAAATTTGATCCTCAGTTCTTCAAAAGACATTATGTTATCTGTACATGACAAATATAAGTCTTGAATCTTTTGAATCCCTTTTAAATTCCATACTTTAAATACAACATCCGCTCTCCCTGGTTTAAAATATTGATTACCCCATATTGGGCTGAATTGTGACAATAAGTGTAGTTCTTTTAAATATTTTTTGGTTTCACATCATATTTTGATCATATGCTTTACAAATGGATTTTTAACTTGTTTCTGTAATTTTTTTTGCCGAGTCTGAGTATATGAATATGGGAAGAGGTAAAGGTAAATTGTATGATTCCATTTCAGTCCAGTGAGGGAGATCATTTGATGAAAAATAATATGTCATAGACCTCAGTTGTGCTGACCAGTAATACAACATAAAGTTTGGACATTTCAGACCTCCACGATCAAATGGTAAATATAGTAAGGACAGACATAATCTAGCCTTCCTATTGTTCCATATAAATTCCACTAACTTTTTTTTAATTCTTGAGAATAGATCTGAAGGTGGTGGTAAAGGAATGTATTGAAATAAATAAAGTATCTTGGGTAAGATATTACTTTTAAGTATATTAATTCTCCCAATCATCGACATTGGTAGTGACATCCATCTCTGAAGTAACTCATTAATGTCTGTCATTAAGGCTTCATAGTTGGCACTGGCGACTGATTCTAGCTTAGGCACAATTTGAATTCCTAAATATTTAAACTGATTTACAACTTTGAATTGATTTACCTCAGGAGCTGGGTGATTTCTCTGGGTCTCATTTAGCATTAATATTGAAGATTTAGTTTTATTTATTTTATATCCTGATATTTCCCCAAAATTCTTTATTAAATTCAACAAGGTCGGAATTGATTTTTTAAGATTCGACATAAACAAAATTATGTCATCGGCATACAGGGAGATTTTATGTTCTGTTGGTCCTACTCTAATTCCATTTATTTGTGGATGTAAACGTACTGCCACCGCTAAAGGTTCAATTGCCATAGTAAACAGTAAAGGTGAAAGTGGACAGCCTTGTCGACATCCTCTATTGATATTTATTGATTTTGAGATATTGCTGTTTGTTAGGATTTCTGCTGTAGCATTATTGTTCTGAACCCATTTTATGAAATTATTTCCAAGTCCAAACCTTTGTAGGACTTCAAAAAGAAAGGGCCATTCGACCCTATCAAAGGCCTTTTCGGCGTCCAATGATAGGAGAGCTGTATCCGGTGTTTCTTTATTAGAATAGATAATATTAAATAGTCTTCTTACATTATGGAAGCCTTGTCTTCCCTTTATAAAGCCATTCTGATCTCGGTTAATAATATTTGGTAATATTTCTTGTAGTCGTCTTGCTAAAATTTTACAGATTATCTTAAGGTCAGCATTTAATAGGCTTATTGGTCTCATATTTTCACATTTATTAGAGGGTTTACCTGGTTTTGGCAACAGTATAATTAAGGCATTATTCATATATAGTGGTAAATTACTATTTTGAAATGCTTCTAAAACCATTTCCAAAAATGGCTTTATTAATTTATTCTTAAATTTTTTATAGAGGTCAACTGGAAGACCATCTGGTCCCGCACTTTTTCCTGATTTCATATTATCAATGGCTAGCCCAACTTCTTCTTGACTAATTTTAGACTCCAGTATGTCCCTGTTTTCGTTTGGAATACACGGTATAGATAATCCGTCCAAAAACCCATTTAGTTTTGTTAAGTCAGTTTCATTTTTTGTATCATATAGTTTTTCATAATAATCTCTAAAGGCACTGTTAATTTCTAAAGGATCTACAACTGCCTGTCCATTACTTATAATACTGGTAATTGGTGTTTTAAATTCTAATTGTTTAATCTGCCATGCCAATAATTTCTCTGATTTTTCACCTTGTTCATAAAAAGATTGTTTCAATCTTAGAAGACTTGAGGCAGCTCTATTCGCTGATTTTTTGTCATATTCAGCTCTCAGAATCAGTAATTCGTTCTCTAATTTTGGGTCACTTCCTGCATACACTTTTTCTTGGAGAATTTTTATTTTATGTTCCAATTGGGCTCTCTCCTCACGATTCTTCTTAGATTTTGAACCTGTATAACTAATAATATGCCCCCTAATAAAAGCTTTGAAAGCCTCCCACTTTATACATGCTGATGTTTGTGTAGTATTGATATCAAAGAACTCATCTATCTGTTTTTCTATGTACTTAACAAATTCCTCATCCTGAAGCCATTTATGCTGAAATTGCCACCTACCTGGTTCCTTTGTCAATTTCTTATCTACATATATTAAACAGCAGGGTGCATGATCAGAGATCACAATGTTATCATAGAAACAGTTTTGAATCTTGGACCTTAATTCTGTGGAGATCAAAAAATAGTCAGTACGTGAGAATGTCTTGTAGGTATTAGAATAGCAAGAGTAGGCTTTAACTTGTGGTTTCATTTCTCTCCATATATCTAGCAATCTCAATTCTTTCATAGAATGATTAATGATCATCCTGCATCCATTGTGCGTACAGTCCAGTCCTGTTGATCTGTCTATACCAGGATTCAATGTACAATTAAAATCCCCTGCTATTATATGTTGCCCTGTAAGTGATGATAAAATAAGAAATAAATTAGCAAAGAAGTTTTGATCATCTATATTGGGACCGTATAAGTTCACCAAATTTATATTTTCTAATAACAAAGATCCTTGGATGATTAGATATCTTCCTAATTTGTCTCCAATTACATTTTTCACTTGAAATGGGACTGATTTATGTATGAGAGTCATAACTTCCCTGGCTCGAGATGAAAATGATGAGGTGAACACACTTCCCTGCCATCTTCTCCTAATTCTTTTTACACCCTCCTCTATTAATTCAATTCAATTCAATTCAATTCAATTCAATTCAATTCAACTTTATTTATATAGCGCCATTTCACAACAACAGTCATCTCATAGCACTATCAACTGTAGGGAAGACCCCCACAGTTGCAGAAAGACCCCAGCAATCAGGCGATCCCCTGTGAGCAAGCACTTGGCGACGGTGGAGAGGAAAAACTCCCTTTTAACAGGAAGAAACCTCCAGCAGAACCAGGCTCAGGGAGGGGCAGTCATCTGCTGCGACTGGCTGGGGGGTGAGGTGACAGAGAAGAAGAAAAGAACAGACATGTAGAGAGCAAACAGCACGATGGGGACTCAATCTATGGGAGAGAACAAACAAATGTTAATGACCAGCAAAAAAAAAATATTTCATAGAGAGTGAGGAAAGGAGTGAGGCCCAGTGCATTACTGGAGGTCCCCCGGCTGACTAAACCTATTAGCAGCATAACTAAGGGAGGGTTCAGAAACACATGATCCCTCCCTAATTGTAGGCTATATCAAAAAGGTAGGTTTTAGCCCTATTCTTAAAAACAGAGATCGAGTCTGACTCCCGAATCCAGATTGGCAGATGAGTTTCTTGTAAAAACACAATTTTTGAACCTATGTCTTTTATTTTATTCATAACTTGTTTAAGTTTTTTTTTAAATTTTGTAGACCTCTGCAATTCCATGAAGTTAAATTAAGATTAACGCTTTGGTCTATGATCAATAAGGAGTTTGAGATTACCTCGCAATATAAACATGCTCATACAGAGAAGCAAAAACATGAGTGGTTGAACATTCATCCTACAAACTATACACAAACAAATTCCCCCTTCCCACATTCGTGGTAATCCCCCCCCCCCCAAAAAAAAATTCTGTCTCCCGCTATAGCCATTTATTGTCCACACCCGCGAGGATCAGTCAAAACCACTCTTTCTCCTCTCAATCACCCTGACTCTACTGCTTTTAATGACATAACATTAACTCTCTTCTGTAGTTTTCCAACTTAATTCCAAAATTTTATAGCAACTTTGTACATCATAGGGTTTTTTTTTTTATATATATAATACAATCTATATTTTGTAAACTTGCTATATGCTTCAGATCAGTCAGATGCCTGTGCAAACACTTAAATATTCTACCTTTATATTTTGTTCATGCTTCATGCTTAGCTCCCACCAGTCTCCTCTTGGATCTGCTTGATAAGCACCTGCGCCTCCTCAGGGGTCTTGAAGGTGTGGGTTCTCCCTTTATATGTGACCAGCAGTCTTGCCGGATAAATCACTCCATGACGAATCCCGAGATTGCGCAGGGGTCAAACTGTTTCCTTAATTGTTGGATTCCTGTGGCCAGATCTGGGTAAAACCGCACCTGTTGATCCTGATATTTAATTTCTGCTTTAGCTCGCACCGCGTTGGAGATCGTCATGTTGTCTCTGTAGCTGAGGAACTTCATAATCAGCGTCCTCGGTGGTGCCTTATTATCTCTCAGTGGACCGATTCGGTGGGCGCTCTCTAAGACGACCGATGACTGCAGCTCCGTGTTGTTCAGCGCTTCTGGAATCCACTTTTCCAAAAAGGAACACGGGTCCCATCCCTCTGTTCCCTCCGGGAGGCCCACCAGCCTCAGATTGTTCCGTCTCGACCGGGATTCTATGTCCAGGGCACTATCTTCCAGACATTTATTTTTTAATTCCAATGTGCGCACCTTTAATTGTAGGCTGGTGACGTCATCCTCAGCACTGGAAATTCGGAGCTCCACCTGCGATACTCGCTCCATACAGTCACTTATTTCCTTCCTCATTCCTTCTATCGCTGCTATAATCCCGTCAAATTTAGCGGAAAAGTCTGCTCTCATTGCGCTAATGGCAGCGAGCACCACACCTGTGCCCTCGCCAGCAGTCACCGCTCCGCCGCTAGCTTGCTCCGCCATATCTGGAGATTTTTCTGCTTCATCACGAACGTGGAAGTCCGTTAACTTGGACTGTTTCGGCGGTTCAGTTTTTCCTCCACCTAATTTCCTAATTTCTTTACCGGCATATCCGCGCCCAAATGCTGGGATAGATTTTGTTCCAATTGGGAGAGTTATTTGCCAACTTTTTATTTTTAGGAGCAGAGCAGAGTGAACCACGTTTTCCTACTTGGCCGCCATAACCGGAAGTCCATTTTCTCGACTTTTAATTTGCCAGTATTGTAAGATAAGGCTTTGTTTTCAAAATAAACACAAATTTAACTCACCATTTCTGCCAATGCAACCATGAAAAAAAGGAAATATAATAACTATGCTGGGCCAGTAGAGGTCGGAGTGATTTTTTTACAGCCACCTATGCTACCATGCCATAGGCACTGAGGCACTGCACCTTGGTGCTTTTTATTCAACAATTAGAAAGAGACTGGGCAAAAATGGCATCCATGGGAGAGTTCCAAGGAGAAAATCATTGCTGACCAAAAAGAACACAAAGGCTTGTCCTACATTTGCCAAAAAACATCTTGACGATCCCCAAGATTTTTGGGAACATATTCTGTGGACTGACAAGACAAAAGTTGAACTTCTTTCTGGATGGCTTGTGTCCCGTTACATCTGGCATAAAACTAACACAGCATTCCATAAAAAGAACATCATACCAACAGTCAAACATGGTGGTGGTAGTGTGATGGTCTGGGGCTGTGTCGCTACTTCCAAGCTGAACCATGAATTCTGCTGTGTACCAGAAAATCCTGAAGGAAAATGTCCGGTCATCAGCTCATGACTGCAAGCTCAACTCTCCAATGTGGCTAAATTAAAACAATTCTGCAAAGAGGAGTGGGCCAGAATTCCTCAACAGTGCTGTTATCGCAAATGCTTGATTGCAGTTGTTGAGGCCAAGGGTGGCACAACCAGTTATTAGGTTTAGGGGGCAATTACCTCCTCACATAGGGCCAGGTAGGTTTGGATAGCTTTTTTCTTTAATAAATTAAATCATCATTTAAAAACTGCATTTTGTATTTACTCGGGTTACCTTTGCCTAATATTAAAATTTGTTTGATGATCTGAAACATTTAAGTGTGACAAATATGCAAAAATATAAGAAATCAGGAAGGTGCCAAATAGTTTTTCTCACCACTGTATGTTAACTGGAAAATTTGCATTTCCTGAAGAAAATGCAGTGTGAATGCACTAGAGCTAAAAAGTTCACTGCAATGCTAAAAAAAAAAAAGGCTGAAATATGCTCTGTTAAAAGCTAGAACAGATTAAAGCTAAAAATAGAACACTTACTTTAAAACAAAAAATAATTGAAAGTTAAATAGTTTTAAGTTAAAAATGGAAAAAAAAATACACTGAAAAATGATAGCATAAATTTCTTTTCATAACGAGTTTTTGTATTAATTAACTCTGAATCTCTACAACAGTGACCTCCACACCAAATTTGTGGTGTTGGTCTTTTATTACAGTTATCAGACAAGGATAAATGACTGCACAATGGGTCAGTTTTGGTGCTTTGAATTCTACTGTCTTGTTAGTCTTTTAGCTCCAATCAACAGTATAATACCTTAGTTTAGGTCCCCTACATGCCACAGACCTACAAACCTGCCTGCCTAGTCAGAGCTGTTAATAGCACCATGTCTGGATGGTGACCTTACCAATATGGCGTCCCGATGAAGGACATCCTCCGGGCCAGAGTGGCTGTGATCTGGGCCGAGATGCCAAAATCAGCTGCTCAACAGAGAACACAAAAACATCAATAACAGACAAAAAAAATCCACTCCTTAAACATTAAAATCTAAGCTGAAATAGCAGACTTAAACGCAAATTATAATGTCTAATTTAGGTTTCAGGTCTTTCCCAACATAAAGATCAACGTGATTTTGTTTTCTGAGCCGTGACTCATGTTAACCTCTGCAGTACGGTTCGGAGCAGACATGCATCCACCTACCCAGCTTGACCTTGCCCTGGTCGTTGAGGAGGATGTTGGCACCCTGGAGGAAAAAGAGGGCGACGATAAACAACAACAAAGAAACAGAAACATCTTACTATATTTACATGAGTCTTCTTTACCCACTCAGTGATCTTCAAATAAACCCACACAGCATGGAAACAAATCTTCTAACTCCTAAAGTCTAACTAGAAATTTCTGTACTTCATTTTGATTTTCCAGACAATTCTTTTTAAAATTTGAAAACTTGAACTTTTTTTAAAGGCGTTTTTTGTTCCACATATTTCTTTTAAAAACAATTGTTACTAACCTTGATATCTCGGTGGATTTTCTTTTGTCCATGCAGGTAGTCCAGGCCCTACAGTGAACAACAGGGAGCTCACAACCGAGTTTGTCACCAAAATAAAAGTCTGCTCTAAGCATGGTGCTATCATCAATAATAAAACCCAGAAAAAGAATAAATCTGTGGTTACCTGCAGCATCTCCCTGCAGATGTAGGCTATCTGTGGCTCAGACAGAGGACCAGTCGCTGTAAACCACAACACAGATGTCTATATTGGCATATCAATGCATTATAAACTCAGCATTTGAAGTGAGTACTGGTGATACTCAACTCAAACTGAAGGGGTTCCTTCTAATAAAATTTAACCCTCTCCCACTAACATCACATGGACTCCAGTGGCCCAGGGGAAAACATCACTGGCAGATGTGGTGGTAAGGACTCTGATCTTACTTGGCACATGATTACTGTTAGCTTCCCTCCCAAAAAACAGAATTGCCTTTTGATCAGTAAATGTTGTGAAGAACAAATGGAGTCTTCTGTGAGGTGAGCCATCATTATTTTGTTTACATGCTGAATATTATCTAACTATTTCATAAGGGAAATTAAACCTTATAATGTAATCTAATAGAACTATTTCACTAATAAAAGTCTAAGTTAAAAAACACAAATGAAAGGTGGCAACTCATCATTCAACAGGAATGGTGGCCTGATGATAGAGCCTCCACCCCACAGTTAGCAGGTTATGGGTCCATGCTCCTACCGGCTCACACCAACGACCAGATAAGAATAGTACTTTCCACGTTCTAGCTTGGTGCTCAGCATAAAAGAATAGAGAAGTTAACACAGAGGTACCAGAGGACTGACCCCCCACTGTAACTTTCACTACTTACAGTAGCTGTGTGACCTAGGGTTACAGAAATGGAGAAAGGTGCCACATGCTGTGGAAGGTGACTTAAATCATTCATAACATTCAGTCCACATGCTCTAACATACGGTGCCGTGAAAAAGTATTTGCCCCTTCTTGATTTCTTATATTTTTTCATATTTGCACTGGGTATAAGCACTGGGTGTGTTTATATTTATATATCTATATATTTATTCCATCTAGCTACAATGCTCCGCACTGTGTTTTTATATATCTACATATTATTCCATCTAGCTACATTGCTCCGCACTGTGTGTGTTTATATACTTGCATATTTATTCCACCTAGCTGCAATGCTCCGTACTGTGGGTGTTTATATATTTACATATTTATTCCAGCTAGCTACAATGCTCTGCACTGTGTGTTCATATATTCATATATTTATTCCATCCAGCTACAATGCTCTGCACTGTGTGTCTGTGTGTGTGTGTGTGTGTATATATATATTTTATAGTAATATGTACATATGTATATTAGCTGCTCTTGCTTGCTTGTTTTTTTTCTTGCCTTCTGATTGTTGCTCTGAGTGTTGCTATCCCTGTGCTGTTGCAATCCTGGAATTTCCCCGTTGTGGGACTAATAAAGGCTTATCTTATCTTATCTTATCTTATCTTATCTTATTTGTCACACTTTAAAGTTTCAGATCATCAAACAAATTTTAATATTAGAGAAAGATAATATGAATAAATACAAAATGCAGTTTTTATAATGATGATTTAATTTATTAGGGAAACAAGAGTACTCTGAGGTGAGTGCAGTATCCCCCACCTCGGCTTTCTTCCCAGTATGCTACTGAAGGACAGCAGTTTGCACCTTTTTTCATATAATTATTGAGGCAGAACCAAATTATGATAAGCCTGTCATCCTTGAATATACAACAAAAATAAATGTATACAACCCATAGTTGTAGGTCAGGATTCCATGGTGAACCTGTGTAGCAAGTTTGGTGACCCTACTTGTTCTATTGTAACCTTTAACCTTTTGACCTCAAACCCATAGTCAGAGGTCATGGTCTTAGGGTGAACCTGTACTACGTACCTCGTGTACTACGAGGTGGGGGGGGGGGCTGAAAAGTTCATAATGGTCAAATTTGACCAAATGTGGTTTATTTTTCAACATAGTCTCCCCTTCGGTCCACACACTTCTTCCATTGGTGTTGCAGCACTTGGATCCCTGCGGTTGAAAAATAAACCACATTTGGTCAAATTTGACTACTATGAACTTTTCAGCACCTCCTCGTAAGTTTGGTGACAGCAGCTTTACTTGTATAGTAATAGTGTAAATCTGATTTGGAAAGATAAGAACTGGCCAAAAGACTGGACACAATCTGTTTTCTTACCACTTCCCAAGGAAGGTGATACCCAGGAATGTTAAGAACAACAGGACTATTTCCCTAATCTCACATGCAAGCAAGATTGATTGATTGATTTTATTTATTTGAACATTCCGACAAAAGAAAAAAAAATTAAAAACAAAACAAAAATCAAGCCAAAAATAAAATGTTCGAAAGGAGTGGGAAGAAGCCAACGCTTATATAGTCCCACCCCTTTTCCATACCCAACAAATTACAGCATCACTCTTAGTCATCATTCATACCACAACCACATTCACCATAATACACCCCATAGTCAAATTATGCAACAGAAATGATACAACGACAGTCCATATTGACAACAATACCAACAGCCAACAATAATTGTAACAATAATAAATAAATACTTCTGGTATGTTCAACACAAACACAGACAACACCATCACCATCACAATCACCATAACACAATAGCACACACAATAACCTTTTTTTCACTGAAGACACATTGTAATATTACTGCCCTTTACTTTTATATTGCTCAAAAATCATGTCTTTATATATACTGTATGTTGATTTAAATATATGGATGTTTGGACATTGCCTGTGTTTCTCCTCCAACCCATTCTGTAATTTTACCCCACACACAGACACACAAAAACCCTTCCTAGTAGATCTTACTAAGTGCATTTTAAATTTTGTTTCCTCGTAAATTATATTTCCCTTCTCTCTCACTGAAAAGATTTTGTATACTGTGTGGCAAAAGGTTTTTTACTGACTTTAAACATTAATTGTGCTGTATAATAATGAACCAGATCCTGTAATTTCAATGACTTTGAATGTAAAAACAATAAATTAGTATGTTCAAGGTACCCAACTTTGTATATAACAAGGACTGCCCTTTTTTGTAATATTAGCAATGAATTAAGTGTACTTTTATAATTGTTACCCCAGACCTCTATACAATAGGTCAAGTATGGAAGTACTAATGAGCAATACAAGATATGAAGTGATTTGTAATCTAGGACCTGCTTAATTTTATTTATAATTGCAATATTTTTTGAAACTTTGTTTTGTAATTATCTAATGTGTAGTTTCCAACTAATTTTATCATCTAGTATTACACCCAAAAACTTGATCTCCTTAACTTTTTCAATAATCACATTATCTATATGAATATGTATATCTTCTTTATTTTTTACAATTACCAAATATCATTACCTTAGTTTTATCTATATTTAGTGATAATTTATTACAATACATCCATTTTTTAAGCTTATTTAATTCATTATTTAGAGTATGGATTAGTTGATTATAATTATTTCCAGAATAAAATATATTAGTATCATCAGCAAATAATATTATTTTTAATAATTTAAGATTAAGATCTTGCTCAGCATTATTGTTAGGAGAATAAAGCAATTCATGCATCGTATGATACCCTCAGAGCAAGCTGGCTTTGTGGAAGGAAGGGGCACAAGAGACCAGCTAGCAAACATAAGAAACATCATGGAGAAAACTTTGGAATTTAACTTCCCAGTGTACATGAGTTTCATAGACTAACCCAAAGCTTTCGACACTGTCCAAAACAAAAAACTATGGACAACTTTAATAGCAATGGGCTTCTCAAAACATGTTGTGGAACTGTTCCGAACCCTCTATGACCATCAGGAGTTCACAGTAAGAACGGCATGTGGAGATACAGATTGGTTCGATATTGGAGGAGTGCAACAGGGTTGTATACTCTCGCCTTATCTGTTTAATGCATACGCAGAACATATCATGCGAATAACCCTTGAAAACTTTGCTCATGGAATAACAATTGGAGGCAGAATGATTAACAACCTGAGATATGCTGATGATATGACCCTGTTGGCAAGCAGTGTAAAAGATCTGGAGACACTGATAGAAAGAGTAAGAGTGTAAAGTGAAAAATATGGTCTCTTTCTCAATGTTAGAAAGACAAAGGTGATGGTAGTAACCAAAATGAAGAAAATCCATCTATCAAGGCAGGAAATGAATTAATTGAAGTCACTGATAAATTCAATTTCCTTGGCTCAATGATATCTAACCAAGGTGGTTGCTCCATTGAGATAAAACGTAGAATCGCAATGGCAAAAACATCTATGTGTTCCATGAATAAGATATGGAAGAACAGAAGTATTAGCAGAACAACCATAATCAGGCTAGTCTCCACCTTGATCTTTCCTATTGCAACATATGCCTGTGAGACCTGGTCTAGCAATTCTGCAGATCGATTGAAGCATTTGAAATGTGGTGCTGGAGAAAGCTTCTGTGCATTCCTTGGACAGCCAAAAGAACCAATGAGAGTGTCCTTCGTGAAATTGGTGGATCGATCAATCTCTTCAATGCAATCTCAGAACAAAAATTGCAATATTTTGGACACATTGCCAGACAGGAAAGAGAAAATCTGGAGAAACTAATTATGTTTGGTATATTTGAAGGGAAAAGGAGCAGAGGGAGACAGAAACTACGGTGGACAGATGGAATTGTTTCACCTTCCAAGAAGTCTATCTACACCTGTTACAACATGACCCAAAAACAACATTACTGGAGAAACTATCACTGAGGTCATAAATGTTCAGACATGAGTATAACAATGACTACGACGAATAGTACAAAGGGAATGTTAGCATTGACCGTTGACCTTTTCACCCCAAGACCATAGTTGGAGGTCAGGATGCCAGGTGAACCTGTGTACAAAGTTTGGTGACCCCAGCTTTGTTGTTGAGACATAGTTTATTTGGTATTTTTTGATGATGACCTTTGACCTTGTGAACCCCAAATCATATTCACACTTCAGGGTCATAGGGTGAACCTGTGTAAGAAGGTTGGTGACTCTACAGTTCATAAGGAATGCCAACCTTGACCTTTGGCCTTTTGACCCCAAACCCATCGTCACAGTTCAGGGTCACAGCATGAACCTGTGTACCAGGGTTGGAGACTCTAGCTTTACTCGTTCTATAGAAACAGTGAAAATAGAATGTTAACCCCAAACCCAAAGTCAGGTCAGGGTGTAAGCTGTCCAAGATTTGTCTTAGATACAACTATGGTATGGATTTGAAAAGCCTACACCATTTCTTTCAGTAGTTATTGTGTTTACAAGATTTAGGGATAAACTGACATCCAACCTTGATCTCAAGGTCCATAATTCCTGCAAAAATCATCTGATCAGAGTCAAGTAGAAATGTGCATCATTAGTGTATATGAAACGCTGGTACCATGTTTCAAAATATTTAGAACAAAATTGTAGGAGGAGTTGATTTCACAAGACAGTTACTGTCTATTAACTCAGGTGAAATAGGGTATCATAAGTCAGGGCCCATAACTCCTGCAAAAATCATTGGATCTGAGCCAAATTGCAATATGTAGATCATCAGTATATACCCAGCCCTGGTACCAAGTTTTAAAACACTCGGAATAAAAAACATTTCTCAATATTTCTCTTTTCTTAGTTCTCTTGTATACTTCTTGTAATCTTATTTGTTTCTACTTTTTAGGATAACTTGTAACATCTGTCGAGGGACTATAGATGAAAAATAGCCTGTAGGCTAACTCTGGCACATTTACAAAACTGTTTATTAACGTGCACTGTCCCTGTGAAATAAACCAATAACATTAAAAAAAAAAACAATAAATAAAGTGATGGCCGGTCATGGTCCTTCAGGATTTTATGGTAGAGCAGAATTCATGGTTTCATCAATTATGGTAAGTCGTTGGGTCCTGAAGCAGCAACGCAGCCCCAGATCATCACACTACCACCACCATGTTTGACTGTTGGTATGATGTTCTGCTTATGAAATGCTGTGTTAGTTTTAATGTCAGATGTAACTTGATGAACACTTGCCAAAAAGTTCAACTTTTATCTTGTCTTGTCTTTTTGGTCAGCAGTGATTTTCTCCTTGGAACTCTCCCATGGATCCCATTTTTGTCCAGTCTCTTTCTTACTGTTGAATTATGGACTAGTGTCCAAACTGAGGCAAGTGAGGCCTGCAGTTCTTTAGATGTTGTTCTGGGTTTTTGTTTCTCATCTGTTCTTGAATTTTTTTAGATCATAGCATGAAATGTTGCTTTTTGAGATATTTTAGCCTACTTCTCTTTGTCAGACAGGTTCTATTAAGTGATTTCTTGATTCGGCAGATATGGCAGTAATCAGGCCGGGGTGTGACGAGTGAAACCGAACTCAGTTTTCCAAAAAATGTGATGATTCTTCTTCTTTCAGCTGCTCCCTTTAGGGATCGTCATAGCGGATCATCTGTCTCCATCTCACCCTATCCCTTTCATCTTGCTCTGTAAGACCAACCCTCTCCATGTCCTCCTTCACTACATCCATGAATCTTCTCTGTGGCCTTCTTCTTTTTCTCCTGTCTGGCAGCTCCATCTTTAACATCCTTTGCCCAATACATTCACCATCCCTCCTCTGCACATGTCCAAACCATCTCAGCCTTGCCTCTCTTACTTTGTTTCCAAACCGCTCAACATGAGCTGTACCTCTGATATACTCATTTCTAATCTTGTACCTCATAGTCATTCCCAGTGAAAATCTTAGCATCTTCAACTCTGCCTCCTCCACCTCCACCTCCTGTCTTTTTGTCAGCACCACCATCTCCAAACCATACATCATAGCAGGTCTCACTACCGTCTTGTAAATCTTCGGTTTTAACTTTTGTGGCTTTCTGTCACAAATCACCCCTGACACTCGTCTCCACCCACTCCACCCTGTCTGCACTCTCTTCTTCACCTCTCTTGTGCATTTTCCATTGCTTTGGATGGCTGACCCCAGGTATTTAAACTCATCTACTTTCACTACTGCTACTCCTTTCATCTTCGCCATTGCACCTGCCTCCCTCTCATTCACAATCATGTATTCTGTCTTGCTTCTACTGACTTTCATTCCTCTTCTCTCCAGATCATACCTCCACCTCTCCAGGTTCTCTTCCACCTGCTCCCTACTCTCACTACAGCTCACAGTGTTGTCTGCAAACATCATGGTCCACGGAGACTCCTGCCTGACCTTGTCTGTCAGCCTATCCATCACCATGGCAAACAACAAGGGGCTCAGAGCCGATCCCTGATGTAATCCCACCCCCACCTTGAATCCATCCATCACTCCTACAGTGCACTTCGCCACCGTCTTGCTGTCCTCATACATGTCCTGTGCCACCCTCACATACTTGTCTGCCACTCCTGACTTTCTCATACAGTACCACATTTCCTCTCTTGGCACCCTATCATATACTTTCTCTAGATCCACAAACACACAGTGCAACTCCTTCTGACCTTCTCTACACTTCTCCATCAGCACTCTTAGAGCAAACATTGCATCTGTAGTAGTCTTTCTTGGCATAAAACCATACTGCTGCTCACTGATTGCCACCTCTCTTAACCTGGCTTCAACAACTCTTTCCCATATCTTCATAGTGTGGCTGGTCATCTTTATGCCTCTGTAGTTACTACAGTTCTGAGTGTCACCTTTGTTCTTGAAAATTGGTACCAAAACACTTCTTCTCCACTCCTCAGGCATCATCTCACTCTCCAAGATTGTGTTAAACAATCTGGTTAAAAAGTGCTCAGCCATCTCTCTTAAACATCTCCATACCTCCACAGGTATGTCATCTGGACCAACCGCCTTTCCATTCTTCATCTTCTTCAAAGCTGCCCTCATTTCCGCCTTGCTAATCCTCGGGACTTCCTTGTTCACTATCTTTCCTTCATCCATCCTCCTCTCGCTCTCATTTTCTTTATTCATGAGCTCTTCAAAGTACTCCTTCCACCTTCTCAACACACTCTCGTCATTTGTTAGTACATTACCATTTCTGTCCTTAATCAACCTAACCTACTGTACATCCTTTCCAGCTTGATCTCTCCATCTAGCCAGTTGATACAAGTCCTTTTCTCCTTTCTTAGTGTTTAGCCCCTCATACAACTCACTATATGCCTTTTCCTTTGCCACCTCTCTCTTTGCCATGTGCCTAGATTCCAAATAGTTGTCTACTTTCTTCATCTCCCTGACTATCTCACTTTTTCTTTGCTAACCTCTTCCTTTGGATACTTTCCTGTACCTCCTCATTCCACCACTAACACTCATTGTCTTCCTTCCTCTGTCCACTGGATACAGCATATACCTTTCTACCCGTTTCCTTCAATACTTTTGCTGTACTTTCCCAGTCATCTGGTAATTCTTCCCAACCATCCAGAGCCTGTATCAACTCCTTCCTGAACTTTGTGCAACTTTCTTCCTTCTGTAACTTCCCCCACTTAATCTTTGGATCTGCCTTCACTGGTTTCCTTTTCTTGCTTTGCAAAGTCATCCTACAGACTACCATCTGATGCTGTCTAGCTACATTCTCCCTTGCCACCACCTTGCAGTCTACTATCTCTTTCAGATTTCTCCTTCTGCATAAAATGTAGTCCACCTATATGCACCTTCCTCCACTTTTGTAAGTCACTCTATGTTCCTCTCTCTTCTTGAAGTATGTGTTCACTACAGCCATTTCCATCCTTTTAGCAATATCCACAACCGTCTGTCCTTCCACATTTCTCTCCTGAAGACCATACCTACCCAGGACCTCCTCATCACCTCTGTTCCCTTCACTTATATGTCCATTGAAGTCCACTCCAATCACCACTCTCTCCCCCTTCATCCAACTTACTCCAGAATTCCTCTTTCTCTTCTACATGACATCCAACTTGTGGGGCATACACACTGACAGTATTTAACATCACACCTTTGACTTCTAGCTTCAAACTCATGATTCTGACTCCCTCTTTACCTCCTGAACACTCTTCACATACTCTTCCTTCAAGACTACTGTTACTCCATTTCTCTTGCCATCTACACCATGGTAGAACAGTTTAAATCCACCTCCAATGCGCCTAGCCTTGCTTCCCTTCCATCTGGTTTCTTGAACTCACAGTATGTCTACCTTTCTTCTCTCCATCATATCAGCCAACTCTCTGCCTTTACCAATCATAGTCCCTACATTTAACGTCTCTACTCTCACCTCCACACTTCTACCTTTCTTTTTCTCTCTCTCTCCCTCCTAACACGCCTCCCCCCTCTCCTCCTCCCCAATCTTCGATCAGCAGTAGCCGAATTTCCAGTGGCACCCTGTCGGTTAACAGCACTGGTGGCCATCATTGTTAACCCGGGCCTCGACTGATCCGGTATGAGAATGTCATTTGTCATGATCCACATGTTTGACTTGGCAAAGGTTTTATGTCGGATGCCCTTCCTGGCACCCCCCCCCACCCATTTACCCGCACTTGGGACCGGCACTAGGAGTACACTGGCTTGTGCACCCTCTGTGGCTGGGTTTTTCCAAAAAATGTGGTTAACAACAGCTCACAGTGTGTGTTTGGATAGCTTTTTTCCCCATAATAAATTAAATCATCACTTAAAAACTGCATTCTGTATTTACTGTATTTTGTCTAAAATTAAAATTTGTTTGATGATCTGAAACATCTGAGTGTGACAAATATGCAAAAATATAAGAAATCTGGGAGGGGGCATATACTTTTTCACAGCACTGTATATCAAGATATATATTGTGCATCCAGATATAGAGCAATTATATTGCAATCTAAGTTTGGACCCAGACAATCTCTGCTACTCAAGCAACATTTGAGTCACAACTTTCACAAACATAATTGTGTATGAAAAAAGGGTTTCAGCCCCCCCCCCCTCATATTTCCAACCAGGGGATGTACAGACCAGGGGTGAATGGGCCAAGAACCATATTAAATCTGTTTACTCTATTTACAGTTATTGTTTTGGTACTTTGGTATTACCGTACTGCCATCACTTTTCTCTGTAGTGGAAATGCAACAAGAAAAATGGTGCCTGAACCACAAAAAATGGGAAATATGGTATTTACTTACCATGGTAGATATCCTGAAGAGATCCTCCTCCACAGAACTCCATACAGATCCATAGTTTATTTGCCCTAAAGGTAAAACAGCACATCTGAGTCCATGGATATATCTGAGACTACTAAGATGGAGGTTAAACAGAAGCAGATATCTCACCAGATGTAGCTGCCATAATAGGCTACTATGTTGGGATGTTTGCAGCCCTTGACGATGATGATTTCCTGCTGGATGACAGAAAAGTCATCCTCTGTGGGGTGAGAGATACATAAATGTTACCATCATCATATCACATCTTTCACATTGTTAGTCTGACTCCAATGACATCTTATGGTTTGTATACAACAGTCGTGGTATTGTGTCCTTTTTCCTTTTTTGCTCTATTTTTTTTATTTTATTTAACCTTTATTTTAGCAGGCAGAAAATTAAGAATGACTTTTTATTAATAATGTCAGGCTGGCAAGTGCCAAAAAGTCTTGAAAGGGGAAGAAAAAAGGAGGGATAAAAGCAAACAAAAACAAACAGTCAAACAGAAGAACCAAATCAGTTACAGACAAGAAGAAATAATCTGCAAAGTTGTACCTTAAAACGTGATCAAAATTAAAATATTTATATAAAAATGTCCTTAAGTAGTTGCTTCAAAGCTTAGTGCGATAAATTCTAGTCACCCGACGACAGCCGATTTTGTTTTTTCTGCCATGACACGGATACTGGGATGGTTAACATTGCTAGCTTAGTGACGCAAGTTAGCATGACCAGGGATTTTATGGCTCATTTTTGTAAGTTGTAGTCATCATACTAGACCAGGTGGTTCATTATTCCACAGATGATTCTATACGGTGGGGAAAATAAGTATTGAACATGTCAACATTTTTCTCATTAAACATATTTCCGATGGAGCCATTGACCTGAGATTTTCACCAGATATCAGTAACAACCCAAGTAATCCATACATACAAAGAAATCAAGGCAACTGTGTTCACAAAACAAGTTATATTTAATAAAATGGAATGACACAGGAAATAAGTATTGAACACGCTTGGTGAAATTCATTTAATATTTTGTAGAAAAGCCTTTGTTTGTAATAACAGCTTCTAGATGCCTCCTGTATGGAGAAACTAGGTGCAGGCATTGCTCAGAAGTGATTTTAGCTCATTCTTCCACACAAACTGTCAAATTTTGAAGGTTCCGTGAGTATCTTCTATGAACTCTGATCTTCAGTTTGTTCCATAGATTTTTAATTGGATTCAGGTCAGGTGACTGACTGGGCCATTCTAGCAGCTTTATTTTCCTTCTCTGGAGCCAGTTGAGAGTTTCCTTGGCTGTGTGTTTGGGATCATTGTCTTGCTGAAATGTCCACCCTTGTTTCATCTTCAGCATCTTGGCAGATGGCAACAGGTTCTTATCAAGGATGTCTCTGTACATTTGTCCATTCATCTTTCATTCAATTATATGAAGTCTGCCTGTACCATGTGCTGAAAAACACCCCCACACCATGATGGGATGCGCAGTGCCATTTCTCGTCCAAACATGTGTGTTGTGGCATCCAAAAAGTTCAGTTTTGGTCTCATCCGACCAGACTATATTCTCCCAGTATTTTACTGGCTTGCTCAAATGTTGTGCAGCAAACTTTAAATGAGCTTCAACATGCTTTTTCTTCAGCAATGGAGTTTTGTGAGGTGAGCAGGCATAGAGCCCATGTCGGTTGAGTGCATTACTTATTGTTTTCTTTTGAAACAGCACTACCTGTTAACTCCAGATCTTTCTGGAGCTCTCCACGAGCAGTCTTTGTGTTTTGGATAACTCTTTTAATAATTTGTTTGACTCCTCTGTCAGAAGTCTTGTGAGGAGCTCCTGATTGTGGCTGGTTTATAGTAAAATGATGTTCTTTCCAATTCTGAATGAAGGCTCCTACAGTGCTAACTGGAACATTCAGCAGAAATGTGCCTGTAACCAATGTCATCATTGTTTTGCACCAATAAGGTTGCAAAGGTCTTTGCTTCTACCCATCATGAGTTCTTTGTGGTGTGACAATCTGATATTCACAGACCTTTTTAAAGGCTATCAGCCAGGACTTAACCAGCTGAAATTAATTTGCACTGATGGGGGATGGGATAGCTTCCTAAATTCTGATGGATTTCAGCTGGTTTCTTGGCTTTCTATGGCTTTTTGCCCCTCTTTCTTCATGGGTTCAATACTTATTCCCTGTGACATTCCACTTTATTAAATACAACTTGTTTTGTGAACACAGTTGCCTTGATTTCTTTGTATGCATGGATTGCTTGGGTTGTTACTGATATCTGGTGAAAATCTCAGGTCACTGGCTCCATCAGAAATATATTTAATGAGAAAAATGTTGACATATTCAGTACTTATTAACCCCAGTGCTTCTTGCACCATTCTGGCTTATTTTGCTCTGTTTTGGCCGTAACAGCCAGACACATAGGACAGCTAACATTAGCTAGCCTAAACAGCCACAGCCAGTTTTTCTGACCGTCATGTACAACAAGTTGTTCAGGTCCTGTCTATTCATCCTTGCTAGACAACCATTTTCCCAGCCAGATCACCAACCAACCCTTGACCACATATTTCATTTGTAGCATTATCAGCCAGTTTTGAACTGAATTTTCTTCTTTCTCCTGAGGGAAAAAAATCTTTTGACTCAAACACTGACCACAGATATTTCTCCCAAGACCCAGGCTGACCTTATGCCAAGAAATCCTGTTGGATAACAGCTCAATGGACATTTACAGCTCTGTTTTCCCCCTACCAGTTATTAGGTTTAGGGGACAATCACTTTTTCACACAGGGCCATGTAGGTTTGGATTTTTTTCCCTTAATAATAAACACCTTCATTTAAAAAGTGCATTTTGTGTTTACTTACATTATCTTTGTCTAACATTTAAATTTGTTTGATGATCTGAAACATTTAAGTGTGACAAACATACAAAAAAAATGAGAAATCAGGAAGGGGGCAAACACTTTTTCGCACCACTGTATGTGCTGGTAATAAGGAGAAGTCTTTATTCCCATTACATATATTTTATTTTGAACATATTCAACCATCCATTCATAGATGTTATTTTAGTTTATTTTATTATAGTTTATTATACTCTGGATCAGACACTGTCTCGATTAGCAGCCATTAGCAGTATTAGCTATTCACTCATTTAGGGTTGTTTCTGTGCTTATTACACCTCAGGGACTGGTCATATGCCATCAATCACTCAAACAACACACCCGTTTCTGATAATGCTATATCTGGGCTTTTAAACTCTAACATTCAGCCAGTATTTGTTAGTATATCACTTAGCGTTTAGCTTCAGTTATCGGACTACACTAGCCTCAAACATGGCAAGACCATAAAAACAAAAATCTCAGAGAAATGACAAAAGAAGGAGAGTGGGGTGTGTTATATAGTTATGTTGTTATGGGGATGCTCTTATTTGTGAAGTGCGGTGTAGTGGCGCCCACTTCCTTTTCCACCACTACACCACACACCTATAAATATTGGGCATCAGGGTTCAGAATCAGAATCAGAATCAGAATCAGAATCAGAATCAGGTTTATTGCCATTGTTCATGTAGTACACAAACTAGGAATTTGTCTCGGTACAATGCTGCAACATTAAACATGATAAGATTTCGGCCTCTTTGCCGATGCCCCTGCCTGGTGGCTATATGTTGTGTGTTGCTAATCCCTTCAATAAAGCTAAGTTCGACTGTGCTCTTGGCCTCGTCATTACAAGGTATTTCCAGACATAACATTTTGGCGATGAGAATAAAAATGGAGGCATGTGTTTCACCGCTTCGGCCCTTCCTGGAGCTCCTGAGTGAGCCACCCGTGCCTTGGCGAAGATGGTTTGCCGCCTTTCAAAACTACATTGCGACGTTTGACCTGGGTGAGCTAGACAGGCAGAGGGCATGTGTGCTTCTGGTGCATAATTCGGGGTTTGAGGGACAGCGCATCCTGTGTACACTCGGAGCTACCGACTCATATAAGGATGTGGTCAAGTTGCTGGTGCGCCATTTCCACACCCTGGACGTCACCGTCCAGAGGATTCGGTCCC
Organism: Pholidichthys leucotaenia; assembly: GCA_020510985.1. Classification (NCBI taxonomy): domain Eukaryota; kingdom Metazoa; phylum Chordata; class Actinopteri; order Cichliformes; family Pholidichthyidae; genus Pholidichthys; species Pholidichthys leucotaenia. Next base: position 293,621,574 of record CM035847.1, read on the forward strand.
AATGACGACACCAGCATGTGGGTGAGCCTGTCCGCCAGTTTGTCGCTGACCTGCGGCAGCTGGCTAGCGAGTGTTGTTTCGGGACGTTGGAGGAGGGAATGGTATGTGACCAGCTGGCGGAACACACAACCACCAATGCTTTGCGAGCTAGGTTGCTTTCAGCACTGAGTGAACTGACGTTAGCAATGGCTGTCAAGCTAGCTCTTGAGGTGGAGAACGTGGACGAGCTAGCTTCGGAGCTAAAGTGGCGCCAATTACAACGACAGCTGGGACCTGCCATTGCAGCATTAGTAGCGGACCATGACAGCGAGGATAGCGTGACCGACGACAGTGTGGAATCCTACGGCATCAACCTGAGGTCTGCCTCGAAAAAGCCCATGTGCATGGGCTGTGGGTCTGTGAAGCACCGATACAAGGTTAAGGAATGCCTGGCTAGAGGGAAGCACTGTGGCATGTGTGGACGTTTGAACCATTTTGCCAGGGTGTGTAGTGTGTCCAAGCCGGACAGCCCATGGAGGATAACATCTGCACCCATCTGGTAACTGTCTATGTGGTGTCCCGAGTACCAACAGGTTCAAGTACTGCAGGGTGATGCTGGATGATGATGAGATGCCGCTACTGATTGGCACAGGGGCAGAGAGATCATTGTTGAATTGGGCCACAGTGAGGAAATTTTTCCCCTACTACAGAATAAGAGATGATCCAGCACCACGCTATGGTTATGGAGGTGGCAGACTGTACACGGTTGGAACACTGGAGCTGACAGCTTGGTACAAGTTGGCGGTGATGCCTAACTGCACGTTCCACGTGACGGCCTGAGGCAACAACATTATGGGCTTTGACCTGTTTTATAGACTGGGGTTCGCCATTAGAGACGACACTGGGAAGGAGTGGACTGGTTGTGGCTGGTGGAACCATCCGATTCCGGTAGTGAAGGATGACATGGTGTGGGGGAAGGAGTTGTCTTGCACCACGGCGGTCAAGCAGGACCAGCCTCATTCAGGTTTGACACAGGAGGGTCTCAGCGCCAGTGCTCGGGATACCTTGGACGAAGGTACCAAGCGTGACGGCGAGGCGCCTGTGTCGACCAGTGACGCCGACGAGTGAGCCTCAGTTTTCTCTGGAGCTCAGCTGCAGTGAGCCGGGGGATCTGGAGCTTCAATGGCGACTGCTGCAGCAGCTTTACATGGAGTCGGGGCCAGACCGACAGGCACTGGACCGAGTGCCGATCAGCAACACTGCAAAGCTCCCCTGAGAGTTACGGACCTGGTTCGGGTTTGTGGCGAGGGACACCCATAACGAATACGGGCCAAACGACAGCCTGAGGATCACCAGGGATGGTTGCACATCGTGGCTACGTGGGGCACAGCCTACTTTCAACTGTCGGATGGCTCATGGAGGCACACCAATGAGCTGCGGCGTGCCCGGGAGGAGGCTTCGGAGGGTGGGCCCAGACAAGAGGAGTGGCCGACAGCAGAGAAGAGGAGGAGCACCATTGTCTACACCAGCTGCTGCCTCGGAGGCATGCCGTCTCCAGGGGTGGACTTACTGAGAGACTGTCCAGAGCCCCCACAGGCCAGTTCCACCCTTACCTTGCCAAAGCGAAGTCATGTGGGTTTGTAAAAAAAAAAAAAAAGTTCTAGTGTTAATGTGTTTGCATGTTTTGTTTTGTTTTTTTAAACGTAATTATTAATCTGTAGCTGTTCTGGGATTATTTTATGTATTTTTATTAGTTTAGGAACACTGCAATATTTTAGTTTATGAATGGACTTTATTTATTTATTTGTTTATTTACAGGTGGAAGAATAACCCACCTTGCCATGTGGGGTAGGATGGTAGTCCACCCGTCCTCCCTAGTTTTAGGTTTTGTTGTATGAATGTGATAACCCCTTTAGTGTTTTCAGTTTAGTTTTATTAGTACGTGATTCGAGTCCTAAATTGGGGAGGGTCTTGATTGTGTGTGTGTTTTGGACTTTTCTAAAGGGGGGGGGGATGTTTTATCGTTATGTTGTTTTGGGGATGCTTTCATTTGTGAAGTGTGGTGTAGTGGTGCCCACTTCCTTTTCCGCCACTACACCGCACCCCTATAAATAGCAGTGGGCATCAGGGTTTGGCCTCTTCGCTGATGCCCCTGCCTGGTGGCTGTATGTTGTGTGTTGCCAACCCCTTCAATAAAGCTAAGTTTGACTGTGGGCGTGGCCTCATCATTACAATTTATTTCCAGACATAACAGGGTGAACTGCAGCAGACACAACAGCCGTTTTGAGGAGAGCTCATTCCCCGTGTGTAAAATGGTACTGCAATAACTAAACCCTGAGGTGTTCTGACCTAATGTCACAGACATTTCATTAACACCTCTGGGAGCTGAGTCAACATGTGGAAAAAAGAGCATCATAGGGGCCCTTTAAAGAAACAATCATTTATTCGGTATTAGTGAATGCAGCTGCAGCCCCTTGCCAGTAGAGTCTAATAGCTTCTGTTTGTAGGATTTATGTTGCTGCACCATCTGTGATAAACACTCCTGTAATGGGATCATAATTAATGGGGAGACAGTAACTGCATGACAATGAAACAGAAGTGTATTTCAACTGGTCAAGCAGGAATGAAGAAAGGGTTTACATGAGCAACCAGGTACCTGATACGTACCTGGTTCCATTTTGACGACTTTAAGGGCAGCCAGGTCTCCATTCTGTTTGTTACGTGTCTGTTTAAAAGAAAATAAAAATGAGGGGGTTAGTCCATTTTTTCAGTCTGAGGATCAGTCATTTACTTTGACAATGCACAAAATACACCAACGTGGTGCTTTTTTCCTCACACACAGCTATTACAATGACCTTTAAAAGTGTGATATCAGGAGGTGGTGCCACTTCTCTTTGCTCACTTCAGATTTTTTTAAAGATAACTTCAGCTACACATGAACATTTTTCAAAACATTCCACTCTCTTTCTCAGTCAGCTGGCCAACACGCTGCAGGTAAAAGAAAACTTAAAAAAGAAAACTGACAGCACCACATAAACTGTGCCCATCGGTTATCAGGGTCTGCACTCTAGTAGTGGAATGCCACTGAGTCAGTTTAAGATAAGATAAGATAAGATAAGATAAGCCTTTATTAGTCCCACAACGGGGAAATTCCAGGATTGCAACAGCACAGGGATAGCATCACTCAGAGCAACAATCAGAAGGCAAGAAAAAAAACAAGCAAGCAAGAGCAGCTAATATACATATGTACGTATTACTATAAAATATATATATATACACACACACACACAGACACACAGTGCAGAGCATTGTAGCTAGATGGAATAAATATGTAAATATATAAACACCCACAGTACGGAGCATTGCAGCTAGGTGGAATAAATATGCAAGTATATAAACACACACAGTGCGGAGCAATGTAGCTAGATGGAATAATATGTAGATATATAAATATATAAACACACCCAGTGCTGAGCATTGTAGCTAGATGGAATAAATATGTAAATATATAAACACACACAGTGCAGAGCATTGTTGCTAGATGGAATGAAACAGCATAACCGTCTACTTAGTTATCCTACATGGTATGATTATGTGCCCATACATATTCTCACCCTCCATAGCGACCGGTATGTTCCTAGTTGTATGCCGGAGGGGACCATTGTGTAAGTCTATTGCATCTTTTGCATTCAAAAAACTATTAGTTTGTTACGTCTTTTTGCTATCTCTGCGAGCAGCCCTGCTTAGGTTGTACAGTCTGACAGCCGTTGGTAGGAAGGACCTACGAAACCTCTCGGTTGTGCACCTGGGATGATGTAGTCTGCTGCTAAATGAGCTCCTCAGTGCATCCAGTATGTCCTGCATAGGGTGGAACTCGGACTCCAGCAGAGATGACAGTTTAGCCACCGTCCTTCTCTCTCCTATCTCCTCCATCGGATCAAGGCGCTGCCCCAGGACAGAACTAGCTTTCTTAATCAGTTTGTTCAGTCTCTTCCTATCGGCTGCAGTAATGCCACTGCCCCAGCAGACCACTCCAAAAGTGATGGCTGATGCCACCACCGTGTCATAGAATGACTTCAGCAGCGCCCCTTGTACACCAAAAGACCTGAGTCTCCTCAGCAGGAACAGCCTGCGCTGTCCCTTCTTGTAGAGTGCATCAGTATTGTGTGACCAGTCTAGTTTATTGTTCAGATGAATACCCAGGTACTTATAGGATGTCACCATCTCGATGTCTGTTCCCTGTATATTTACTGGTACTGTGAGGGGCTGCCCATGCCTGCGGCAGTCCACCACCAGCTCCTTAGTTTTCCTCGCGTTGATAAGATAAGATAAGATAAGGTAAGATAAGCCTTTATTAGTCCCACAACGGGGAAATTCCAGGATTGCAACAGCACAGGGATAGCAACACTCAGAGCAACAATCAGAAGGCAAGAAAAAAAACAAGCAAGCAAGAGCAGCTAATAAACATATGTACGTATTACTATAAAATATATATATATACACACACACACTGATCTGGAGGCAGTTCCGATGGCACCAGTCCACGAAGTCCTGGATAAGCCCTCTGTACTCAGCTTCATCTCCATTGGAGATGAGGCCAACGATCGCAGAGTCATCAGAGAACTTCTGTAGATGGCAGTGTGTTGTGTTGTGTGAGAAGTCCGCAGTATAAAGAGTGAACAGGAAGGGAGCCAGCACCGTTCCCTGGGGGGCCCCCGTGCTACTGATGATCGTGTCGGACACACAGTCCCGGGTTCTCACAAACTGAGGCCGGTTCGTGAGGTAGTCCAGGATCCATGATGACAGGTGCTGGTCCACCCCTGCGCGCAGCAGCTTGTCCTTCAGGATCATCGGTTGGATGGTGTTGAAAGCACTGGAGAAGTCAAAGAACATGATCCTCACCATATTCCCGGGCTTCTCCAGGTGGGACAGAGAACGGTGAAGGAGGAAGATCACCGCATCCTCCACCCCAATGCCATGCTGGTAGGCGAACTGGAGTGGATCCATCGCTGGTTCCACCAGGGGGCGGAGGTGAGCAAGGAGCAGTCTCTCCAGGGTCTTCATCAAGTGGGACGTCAAGGCCACCGGTCTGTAGCTGTTCAGGTCTTTGGGGTGGGAAGTTTTTGGTACAGGTACCACACAAGATGTTTTCCACAGCTGTGGTACCCTCCCCAGTTTCAGTTTTTAAATAGATGAAAATACTGAATTTATGGCATCTGTATGTCCAGATGTTGAATGATTATTGAATGGTTATTTTTTTAGTTTTTAATTTAGTTTTTTTTAGTTAGTGGTCAGTGGGGATGGATAAAATATAAATAGCTATAAATGGATGTCTAGTGGCTAGGCTAGCAAACTTCTTTCAATTTGTACCTTCCAGGTTGACCTTGAAGTCAGTCAGAAATCCCAGCTATGGGTGTTCTGACCAGCTAAAAGCTCAATCTACCCTGCAATCACAGCCAAAATATGACAAAACGAGAATGTCCACAACTGATATGCAGACCCACGCCTTTTGCAGCCCTATAGATTTAAAACCTTGACCTCTGACCTTTTGACCCCAAACCCATAGTCAGAGGTCTGGGTGTCAGATTGAACCTGTGCACCAAGTTTGGTGACCCTAGTTTTCATTGTTCTTAAGATATAGTTTATAAGGCATTTTGACCTTGATCTTTGATCTTGTGACACAAAACCCATAGTCACAATTCAGGATCCCAAGGTGTACCAAGATCGGTGACCCCAGCTTTGATGATTGTGTAGAAGAACGGACAAATCGATTGTATATCATATGCAGCCACACATGCATTGGAGCAGCACCAACACAGCAAAGAGGCAAGGCACAGGACCGGTGGCTCTAGCTGAAGAGTGGATCCACACGATCACCACTGGTGCTGCTCGTGCAGCCATGCGTATGATCGATCCCTTCCTCTCCACATTTATGAAACGACGACAATAGCAAGTTGGTCCCATGCACTCCACTCAACATTAATTTCGGGCATAATCATTTCTGTATGATTTCAACGTGTTTTAAATATATTTGCCACACTGCATTGCCGTTCAAACTGTCAAACGATTACTCCATGAACAAATCCTCCGGAGACTGACTGTTCCTAGTACACCATAAAGGAGACACGACAGGGAGTTCCTGTCCCCTAAGGTTGGGTCCTGGTTCCTGTAGTGAAAACTGGGCTAATAATGACTGTGAGCCTAGTTAATCTGGATCTAGCCCCTTAACAGGCAGCTCACCTCCTTGAGTGTGGAGGTTAAAAAAATGATATTTTAAGGGCTGGTTGTTACTTAAAGACATTCCTTCTCAACCCTTGGACATAATCCATTTACTGATGCTGATCTATCATTAAAACGTTACTAATAGTAAACTACTGGTCAACCAGGAAAATCTTTAGGCGGAGACCTAGATTTTTATGTGAACAACCCTTAACACATAAGATATATTTGGTACATCTAATATCACTTTATACTTTTCTATAACACTAAAGCTCAGACCTGAAAGGCTCTCTGGCCCTCCCACCACATTTAGAGGAAACGCTCCCTCACACAGTCGTAGCCTTGAAATAGAAAACAGTCATAGTGGTGATCAGTCAGTACATGGATGATGAAACGGAAACTCCACTGCCTCAGAGAGGGAATTTCAAAAACACGAAAAGCATCAGGATTTCTTTTATTGTGACCAAAACAGTAAAGTGAAACCTTCAACTATCATATCCAAACAATTAGGACTACATTTTCAGTGCATATTAGTTAAAATTCAACCATTTTATTTTTCATTCTTCATGTTTCAGTGTGTGAAAAAGTGTTTGCCCCCTTACTGATTTCTCATTATTTTGTATGTTTGTCACACTTAAATGTTTCAGATCATAAAACAAATTTAAATATTAGACAAAAATAACACAAGGAAACACAAAATACAGTTTTTAAATGAAGGTGTTTATTATTAAGGGAAAAAAAAATTCCAAACCTACATGGTCCTGTGTGAAAAAGTGATTGCCCCCTAAACCTAATAACTGGTTGGGCCACTCTTAGCAACAACAACTGCAATCAAGCATTTGCAATAACTGGCAGCGAGTCTTTTACAGTGCTGTGGAGGAATTTTGGCCCACTCATCTTTGCAGAATTGTTGTAATTCAGCTACAATGGAAGGTTTTCAAGCATGAACCGCCTTTTTAAGGTCATGCCACAGCATCTCAACCGGATTCAGGTCAGGACTTTGAATAGGCCACGCCAAAGTCTTCATTTTGTTTTTCTTAAGCCATTCAGAGGTGGACTTGCTGGTGTGTTTTGGATCATTGTCCTGCTGCAGAACCCAAGTGCGCTTCAGCTTGAGGTCACGAACAGATGGCCGGACATTCTCCTTCAGGATTTTTTGGGAGACAGCAGAATTCATGGTTCCATTTACCACAGCAAGTCTTCCAGGTAATGAAGCAGCAAAACAGCCCCAGACCATCACACTACCACCACCATATTTTACTGTTGGTATGATATTCCTTTTCTGAAATGCTGTTACTTTTATGCCAGATGTAATGGGACACACACCTTCCAAAAAGTTCAACTTTTGTCTTGTCAGTCCACAGAGATTTTTCCCAAAAGTCTTGGGGATAAAGTGAGATGAGCCTTTATGTTCTTTTTGCTCAGGAGTGGTTTTTGTCTTGGAACTCTGCCATGCAGGCCATTTTTGCCGAGTCTTTCTTATGGTGGAGTCATGAACACTGACCTTAACTAAGGCAGCAAGTGAGGCCTGCAGTTCTTTGGATGTTGTTGTGGGGTCTTTTGTGACCTCTTGGATGAGCCATTGCTGCACTCTTGGGGTAATTTTGGTCGGCCGGCCACTCCTGGGAAGGTTCACCACTTTTCCATGTTTTCGCCATTTGTGGATAATGGCTCTCAATGTGGTTTGCTGGATTCCCAAAGCTTTGGAAATGGCTTTATAACCTTTTTCATACTGATAGATCTCAATTGCTTTGTTTCTTATTTGTTCCTAAATTTGTTTGGATTTCAGCATAATGTCTAGCTTTTGAGGATCTTTTGGTCTACTTCACTTTGTCAGGCAGGTCCTATTTAAGTGATTTCTTGATTGAAAACAGGTGTGGCAGTAATCAGTAGTGATGGGACACCAGGCTCCGGAGCTTCGAGGGTGCGCCAAGCTTATCCAGGGAATATTTGTAAAGTGCGTTTTGAGGCGTGTATTGCTGGCGTATATGTTGATGTCGTACCATGTGACTGGGTCAGGAAGCCATTCATGATTTTGCACGCAACATGAAATAAAGTGAGCAGCGATACACAATGGAAATCCCCATCCCTCACATTTTGTTTTGTCGATGTTTGACTGTGTAAGGGATTTGTCACAGCCAATTTTCAGATGGCGGCTGCACCAGAAACATGGACTTCTCCCGTTTGGGAACAGTTTGAGGACATTTTTCCCACTGATGTATTTCCCACAAATAGTGGCTGTTTATTTTAACTGAGGTGATAGTTTAGAGGAAAAACATCTGCTCTACAAGTGGGAAGTCTGGGTTTGAATCCCACCTGTGTCATTCTTGTATTTTTATTTTTATTTGCAAGGTGAAGGTGTTGTGTTTCAAAGACCTTGGATCATTACTACGCATCATTATGCTGAGGCACTATTGCTATTGTGCCCTGCATGAGAATAAGGCCAGAGTTGAATATACTGGTAAAGACAGTATAAGACTGTTGAAAATTTATTATTTCTTAATAAAAATGGATAAGTAGTACAAGCACACCAAGCAACAGGCACATTCACTGTAGTCACCCCAGTTTTATTATTTCTTTTTTCCCTTATGATCATTGATATTTGTTAAAAGACAGCACATTTATTGAAATTGAAAAAAAAATACACATTAAACCAATAATGCCTTTGTAGAAATCTGCATGCTGCATACTTTTTGTCAACTACATGGCCGAGTAGACCAAATGAAGTTTCATGAGGCTTCATCTATGTGAACCATTTTGATGGAGAGGCTTAAGTCTTCAAGAAAGTCTTACCTGGCTGTTACTAAGTGGTAGCCTAGCAGTAAAATATCTGTCTTGTATCTGGAGAGCTGGGGTTCAAGTCCCAGTGGGGCTGTTCTTATAATTTATTTTTATTTGCAAGGTGAAACATACGGGCAGCGCGGTGGCGGAGTGGTTAGCACTGCGGCACCACAGCAACTCACCCTTGGACGGGGGATCCTGGGTTCGATCCCAGCCCCCGACCAACAGTGATCTGTGTGGAGTTTGCATGTTCTCCCCGTGTCTGCGTGGGTTTACTCCGGGATTTCTCCAATTTCCTCCCACATGCCAAAAACATGCAAATTAAGCTAATTGGCATCAAAACTCGGGATTCTAAATTGTCCTTAGGTGTGACTGTGAGAGTGAATAGTTGTCTGTCTTTCTGTGTTGGCCCTGTGATGGACTGGTGATCTGTCCAGGGTGTACCCTGCCTCTTGCCCAAAGATGCTGGGATAGGCTCCAGTCCCCCCCGTGATCCGAAAAGGATTAAGCGGAAGAAGATGAATGAATGAATGAAAGGTGAAGCATCTGTTATGTTTCAAAGAGCTTGGCTACAACAACAACACATCATTATGCTGAGGGACTATTGTTCCCTGCATGACAATAAGGACATAGATGAATGTACTGGAAAGACAGTATAAGACTGTTGAAAAGTTATTTCTAAATAAAAATGGATAAGAAGCACAAGCACATTCACTATAGTCACCTCAGTTATATTATTTCTTTTTTCCTTATGATCATTGATATTTCTTAAAAGACAGTGCATTTATTGAAATGAAAAAAAAAAACACATTAAACCAATAATACCCTTGCAAAAATCTGCATGTTGTATACGTTTTGTCCACTAGATGGGCTTGTAGAGAAAATGAAGTTTCACATGAGGCCTTGTCTATATGAGCCATTTTGATGAGAGGCCTCAAGTCCTCCAGAAAGCCTCATCTGGCCATCACTAGTAATCAGGCCTGGGTGTGGCTAGAAAAATTGAAATCAGCTTTCCAAAGATGTGATAAACCAGTGATTTTCAACCTATGTGCCACGGCACACTAGTGTGCCGTGAGAGATTGTTAGGTGTGCTGTGGGAAATTATCCAATTTAACTTAATTACTCGAGTGAGTGGCTATGTTTACATGGACACAAGTAACCGGATTAAAAGCCCGATCGGAATAAAAATGCTTCATGTAAACATGGCAATTTGAATATTCTAACCCGATCACGCTCATTCGGATCAAAATTTCATTCTGATTGAGAGGGGTGGGTTATGCCGATTGTTAATCCGAATGGTGTGCATGAAAACACTTACTCCGAACACAGGGCAGAAAATATGTTTACTGCGCATGTCTGTACACCAGCCGCACGTCGACGTGACGTATTTCCGCCTTAGCAGCAGCTAGCGGAAAACATAGCGGGAGTAAAACAAAACTGGTCTGTATCGTCCTGCTGTCTCCCTCTTTTCGTCATATGCAGAAGTATGTACTTGTAGCTTCATTACGGAGACCAGCAGAAGCAAAAGTACAGTCTGAATAACACGATACAGGTCAATTTTGACACGAAGCGGGGCTTGCTAACACCGGAAGTTGCTTCTTCTTCTACTATTTTTTGAATGTCGAAATGTCGACCTGCGCATGTCAAAATGATTTATTCCGTTCAAACCTGTGACACATGAAAACGCACGTCCTAATCAGATCAGCTTTTTCAGGATCCATGTAAACAGTAAAATTTATAAATAAACAACAACATGTGCAGCGTGGCAACCTTGAGATGTTCCCACTCACCGAGAAACGGCATGATGTTAACACTGCTGCACTGTGCCAGGTGATTGGCACACATTTGAAAACTCTTGAGGAGAAGTTGTTATTTTATTTCTCTTCAGACTTCACACAATGCCTTGTCTGGGTTAGGAACCCATACAGCTCAGCATCAGTTGTTGGAAACGACATGACTTTACAGGAGCAAGAGGAACTCATTGAACTGAAACAAGATCATGGTTTAAATCTAAACTTTGCTGATCTTCCTTTGGTCAGTTTTTGGTTGACTGCTGCCAAGGAGTTCCCCATTCTGGCCAACAAAGCTATTTCAACATTGCTCCCATTTCCCACGACATATCTGTGTGAGCTGAGCTTTTCAAGCTTGACTGTGATAAAAACTAAAAACAGAGACTGAGAGCTGTTGAGGAAGCGCTCCGTGTGTGTCTTTCTTCCATTCCTGCCAGGATATCAGCTTTGTGTTCATCTAAACAGGCCCAGAGTTCACACTGAGTATAAATACATTTAGAAACTGTATTGCTAACTATATTTTATTATTTTTACTGTGTTAGGCTATAGAGTGTCATTTTGTGTCATTCTGGTTGGTGGTGTGCCCCAGGATTTTGTCAATGTAAAAAATGTGCCGTGGCTTAAAAAAGGTTGAAAAACACTGTGATAAACCACAATTAATTTATGTTTTAGTGGGGGGGGGGGCGGGCAATCACTTTTCACACAGGGCCATGTAGGTTTGGATTTTATTTTTTTTTTACCCTTAATAATAATAAACACCTTCATTTAAAAACTGCATTTTGTGTTTACTTGTGTTACCATTATCTAATGTTTAAATTTGTTTGATGATCTGAAACATTTAAGTGTGACAAACTTACAAAAAAATGAGAAATCAGGAAGAGGGCAAACACTTTTTCACACCACTGTTTATTCGCCTGAATATGTGTTGCCAAAATTCATGGTAAAGCTTGTTGATAATAGATGCTGACATTTTACTCTAGGTGAACTGTATACATTTATACTAGGGATGCTCCAATATCATCATCTGCTTTCGTCTGCTGCCTTTAGGGATGGACGCAACAGATCATCTGCCTCCATCTCACTTTATCCCTTGCTTAGGGATGCTCCAATATACTGCTGGATTGTGAGTGATTACATCTGTAACTTTAAGGGTGGCATTTTGCTTATGCTGATAAGGGACATGGACATTAAATAAATGAATGAGTGTTTTAAAAAATGAAATGCATATGAATTTGAACATGCCTTTGGAATATTTAAGGTCCTTTGGTTTGTGTTTTTTGTGGGAGTAGGTAGAGGCACTTGGACTAGTTACACTCAAGCTGAAATTAGTTAAGACATGACACGGGCATGATTGCACATATTCTCCTTTGCAAGATTACACAGGCAATGTGAATGTTCTGAAGTGCGTACATTAACATCTGAACATGCACAAGCCTTTGGTAACAGAATATGCTATAAAAAGGCTGAAGTAATACTTTTAAAAAAGAAGAGGAAAACATGCACTGTATTACCTGTCAGTCTTCTGATTGTCCATGACCAAACCAGAGTGTAGTAGAGACAGAACTTTTTTTGTGCTCCCTGCGTGTGCAGCGAGGAAGTGTTCACTGTAGTGGGGGTGTTTTTGAATAATTTGAATTTATTTAAAGAGTCATTGTAGAGTTAGATCGATATTAGAAAATGAATGTGTATCAGTAATATGTCATTCCAATGTATTGTGAAGTTTGCAATAGCGTTTTTCTATGTTAATTGATTTTGATGGGGATGGCTGAGCCCAAAAGTATAGTGCCAGTGCACAGCTCAAAGAAAGAAGACTGATGCGAGAGGACCGACCTGAGAAGCCTGCTGTTAAGCCAGAGCTTAGATAGAGTTAGTTTTCTTGAACCATTTTTTTTTTGTTGTTGGGATGTTTTTAACTTCTGCTGGCAGTCTAGTTAAATAAAGAAGAAAAACTAAACACTTTTCTGCTGTTTCAACTATTCATCTTTTCTTCTGATCAACTACAATGCTTGGAGCACACATTGTTAAACGGATATTCATCTTGATGACTGATATGGTTCTGGGTTCCTGTCAACCTGTCAACCTGCTGTCAGATCCTGTCAGTCGGTGGATTTCTATGTTTTGGTGCTCGGTTTTTGACTACTTTTTTTTGGCTTCTGAGAACTGAATTTGGATTACGAACTGGACATCCAGACAATTGGACCCCTGCCTGATTTAAGACGCCAATAGCAGCATCTACGGACTGGGAAACGAGAGCGGAGCGGAGCAGCCTGCCATTCAGCTAGCTAAACAGCTGTTCATTAGCTGTTTAGTCAACATAAATCGTCCGGGATCATGGGTCCTAAGAAAGCTCAGCAGACTGAGGAGGTGGATGATATTAAAAGATCGCTTGACTTCTTGGCTGAAGAGATTTCTGCTGTTAAGCTGCAGCAAAAAAACATCCTGGGCCTGCTCGAGGAGGTGAAAGCGCTGCGGATCCAGAACACCGAGAAGGACAAGAGGCTGGCGTATCTGGAGAGCAGAGTGTCGGACCTGGAGCAGTACACCTGGGTGAACGACCTGATCATCACAGGGCTCTACATTAAACCCCAATCATATGCTAAAGCAGTGGCCGCGGACAGCAGAGGGAGGCTCGATGTGCTGGAAGCCGAATCCATGGAGCAACAAGTGGCGGCCTTCCTGCAGTCCAAAGGAATCCAGCTGGACTGTAACACCATTGAGGCCTGCCACCCTCTGCCCAGGAAAAACAGCAACAAACCAGCTGTCATCATGAGGTTTGTCAATAGAAAACACAAGACTACGCTGCTAAAACAAGGTAGAAAACTGAAAGGAACGAACATTTACATAAACGAGCACCTCACAAAAGAAAATGCAGAAATAGCCAGAAAAGCAAGATACATGAGAAAGCAGGAAAAGATTCAAAACACCTGGACATCAAACTGTACAATATACATCAAATTAAATGGATCACCTGAAGAAGCCAAAGTCATTAACATCCGTAATATTATGGAACATATCAATGAATATTATGAACTGGAGTCGACAGCAACAAGGGACAACTGTAGGACACTGAAGGATTATACTCATCTGCATCAGGACATTTAATTACATGAAACAAAAGATCAACAAACAGGAAATGAAAGTTTTTGAATATACGGATCACAACCCACAGGACGCAGACTATAACATAGACCCTGATAATAATTTATTTAGCTCCATCAATAATAACTCTAGTTACTACACGGATGAACAGTTTAACACAAGGATCCCATCTGATTTCAATATATCTATGATCCACTTCAACAGCAGAAGTCTCTATGCCAACTTTAATAACATTAAAGATTATTTACATCAGTTTAAAGAGCCATTCAATATTGTGTCAATATCAGAGACGTGGCTCAGTGAAGAGAAAGGAGTGGATTTTACCATGGATGGCTGTGAATTAAATTATATAAATAGAAAAGTGAAGAAAGGAGGAGGAGTTGCAATTTATGTTGACAAGAGCTTGCAATACAAGGTTGTTGAAAATCTGTCAGTAACTGTGGATGATTTATTTGAATGTATTACAATATAAATCTGTCTGGACAATGTGAAGAATATAGTAGTGAGCTGTGTATATAGAACACCTGGATCAAACATTGACTTATTTAAGGACTGGATGGAAAAAATGTATGCAAAACTAACTCATAAAGTTATGTTCATCTGTGGGGATTTCAATATAGATCTTATGAATCCAAAACAACATAGTTTGACAGAAGAATTTATCAACACAATGTACAGTATGGGCTTACATCCAACAATTACCGGACCTAGCAGAATCACGTCACACAGTGCCACACTAATAGATAACATATTCACAAACATTATGGAAAATAATATGAGGAGTGGGCTTTTATTGAATGATATCAGTGACCACCTGCCGATTTTTGTTTTCTATCAATGTGATTATAGGAAGAAAAAGTATACCAGAAATATTAAATATAAAAGAATAAGAACTGAAGAATCTATGTATCTACTGGCAAAGGAATTATTAATACAAGACTGGAAGATAGGTTGTGATGAAAATGATATAAATAAAGCATGTGATAAATTTTTACAAATATTTCAATCATTGTACAATAAAAACTGTCCTATAAAACAATACAGAGACAGACAACAAAATAAAAATATTCCTTGGGTCACCACATAGCATCATTCCCCATGATCTGTCCCGCAGGCAGCGAGTCCACTGGAGGGCGGACCCATGAGGCCCATGTGGAACCCTGAATCCTTGATTGAACATCAATCATGAGAGTTTACTGGATCACTCTTGGTATGAAATGAGCTTTCTCTGTAGGGTTGCTGGACTCACTTTTAGAGATTTAGTGAGGAGTTCAGTTGTAGAGTAGAGCTGCTGCTCCTCCACAACAAAAGGAGACCGCTAAGATGGTTTGAGCATCTAATTAGAATGCCTCCTGGATGCCTCCCACTTGAGGTGTTTCAGGCATGTCCCACTGGGAGAAGACCCGAGACACACTGGAGAGACTATAGCCCATATTGCAAGGAAGCGGTCAGTCAGTTGTCACTGATGCAGAACGAGTTTATGGGCGTTTCCATGTTCATTTCCTTATCACAGCAGTGTAGAAATGAACTTTCTGCCCCGCGCACGATGCAAAGAAGCTGTTCTAATCATTCAGAGGTGTGTTTTGGATAATCCAATCCAACGCACTCATGCCCATCCCTTTAATGCAAAGAGACGTGTTATTAAAAGTGAATTGTGATCATGCCGGTTTAAGCGGGGTTTTGCGCTGACCAAAGCCATGTGTGTGAGCCAAAATGCACATGATAGTAATGCTACTTGGTAATAAGGAAGACATCAGTCACAGTTGATGCCCAGGTAGTTATGTTAGAAAAAACAAACGGGGAAGAATAGGCTGAAAAATCAGCTGAAGGATTTAATGTAGTGCACACTTAATGTAGTGTAGAACTTCAGGAAAAGACAATGATGCCTGTGCAAACTTTCATAAACTTTCATTAACAATGGTGTGGAAGTTGCTCCCGGCCGTGGGGAAATGGAGTGCTCCCTCTCCTGTTGCTTTCACCGACAGAGGTTCTCCCCTGTCTCATGCGAGGGTCTGCTCAGGTTTGCGGCTCTCTGTCTCGGCCCCTCTCAGGCAGGAGGGAAAAAGGAGATCTGGCGCGGCTTCCCGTCTGCCACCGACCCCCACTATGAAGCGCGCCCGCTCTCGGCAGCCTCTGCCAGGGGCTGATGGGTGGCAGTTGGGGAGCTTGCTGGGGTGGACGGCCTCGGCCTGGCTAGAAACCCAGCACACGCAGCTGAGGCAGATAGGTACGCATCTCCTGTCTCTCTGGGAAGTTACAGTGAAAAGTAAAATGCTGCACACTCCTTGTTCATTCATTTATTCCATCTATCCATCCATCTTCTTCTGCTTAATCCTTTTCGGGTCGCGGGGGGGCTGGAGCCTATCCCAGCATCTTTGGGCGAGAGGCAGGGTACACCCTGGACAGATCGCCAGTCCATCGCAGGGCCAACACAGGGAGACAGACAACCATTCACTCTCACAGTCATACCTAAGGACAATTTAGAATCCCCAGTTTGATGCCAATTTACCTAACTTGCATGTTTTTGGCATGTGGCAGGAAACCGGAGAAATCCTGGAATAAACCCACACAGATACGGGGAGAACATGCAAACTCCACACAGATCACTGTTGGTCGGGGGCTGGGATCGAACCCAGGATCCCCTGGCCAAGGGTGAGTTGCTGTGCTGCCACAGTGCTAACCACGCCGCCACCGCGCTGCCCATTCATTTATTCCCCTAAAAATAAACACATTAATGCCTAATAAGTCCGTGATGAAAATGAAAATGTGGATGGAATAAAAATCTTCAGACTGACACGCCTCCCCCCGTGCGCTGCACATCACACTGGAATGCACACATGCTCTCTGTTCATTCATTCTCCCCCCCAAAAATCCTACATCTACCTAATCTATAGACTCCAATAGTAAGTCCGCAATTAAAATGATAGTGTTGATGGAATAAAAAAAATAGTGTGTGACCATCATATAATTAAAATGACGGGTGATTATATTATCATTGTTACAACTCTCTCCATTAAAATAAAAGATCCCAGTGCAGGGGCGTAGCCAGGGGGGCTGAGGGGGCTGCAGCCCTCCCCCCAAAAAAAGAAGAAAAAAAGGGAGAAAAAAGAAAAGAAAAATGTAAATAAAGAGCAGGTTTTGAGTAGTTTGCATTGAAAATGTTAAGAAATCTGTAGTTGACAGGGGGCTGAAGCTAAAGCTTTGCCCTGGGCGAAAGCCCCGGGTGTTCAGGATGGTGGTAGTGGTTGGGGTTCAGCCCCCCCTTCACAAATTCCTGACTACGCCACTACGAGTGCATGCTGTTTCCTCATGAGCTCTGGAGTAGCACGATTTCAAAACATGTCACTGAAATATCATTAAACAATGTGCTTCTGATGACAGACCTTTTTCCTAATCAAAAGTGGATTGTCATGACATGCACTGTAATAGTAATGCGCATTACACTGCACACCGCCACACCTCTTTAAAATGAGCCTCCGTCTGCCAGCGCATAGCGAGAGCACTGTCTACTAATAATTAGATTGCATGATGGCAAGTGTAAAAAAACAGACAATGCGCTGACAGAAACTAAAAAACACTGGCGTACGGTGGCGAAGTCCATGGATGATCATCAAAATAGGGCCCTTTGTCTCCCAGCTGGCACGGGGAACGCCTTGGTGTCCCCTCTGAAGAGCTGGAGGAGGTGGCTGAAAAGAGGGAAGTCTGGGGTGCTCTACTTGAAATGCTCCCTCCACAACCCAGATTCCTGGAAAAGCGGTGGAAGATGGATGGAAGGATGGATGAAAATATAAAACAGTTTGTAGGATTCACCTTTTAACTTATTCTACTCCATTTGTTGTCACTTATTATAGAAAGTGAAACCCATATATTATATAGTGTGGGGGACCTAGACATTACATTCTCCACTCAGACTGAATGGCACAGGAGGAGACACTAAAAGGCTGTTAGACAAATATGCAGGGCAGACTGTGGTTTTCTCCATAGGACCGCGTGAGAATGCGCCTTCTCCACCATACTGAATGATAATACGCATTCTCCACCGGATTGCATAATAATGCGCCGACAGGCTGGGTGAAAAAGGGGATTGTAATTGTACGTTTTGTAATGTGAACCCCCCAGGTCACTAGGCGAGGATGTAAAGTATTAAAGAGAGATGCCAGTGACCTGGGATATGCTTTTTGTTGACTGATGGATAGAGAGAGAGAATAAAGTCTACTCTGATCCAGCTCACCGCCTCGCCTGCTCATTTCTTTCTCTACACTGGTGACCTTTGACGTATAATGGAACTCGAGGCAAACACCCTGGAGACGACCTGGACTGGAGGCGCCAGCACCACGTGCGCCGTTTTGGTCAAGCTCCCAGACTTTTGGCTACATGACCCGAACTCTTGGTTCCTCCACACCGAGGCCCAGTTCGCGCTCTGTGGAGTGACGGCGGATGATATCAAATACTACTACGTGGTTGCAGAGCTGGACACATGCACAACACGGCAGGTGGCGAGCCTGGTCCAATAGCCCCCAGCCCACGACAAATATGATGCTCTCAAGACCGCGCTGACCCAGCGCTGCATGCTCTCGGACTGCAAGAGAGCAAAAAGGCTCCTGACACGCTCTGAGTTGGGAGACAGGTCGGCGGTCGAATTAATGGAGAAGATGTTGGCGTTGATGGGCACAAATGACGGGCAGTTCCTCTTTGCCCACCTTTTCCTCTGGAACCTCCCGACAGTGGCCAGAGCGGTCCTCACCAATTCGCCACTGCTGGCCACATGGAACTACCGGGCGCTGGCACAAGAGGCAGATCAGATTATCCTAGTGACTAGAACCTTCGCTGTGAACGCAGCGGCATCGAAAATCAGTGAGACGGCCAGCAAGGGTGAGGAGCCAGCGACGGCGGCCACAGTGGAGGCCAAGAAGCACTAGAGGGATATGCTCTGCTTCTACCACCGCCTCTTTGGAGAAGACGCACGCCGATACATGCCACTGAGCCAGTTCAAGCGCTTGGGAAATGCCAGGACCAGCAGTCAGTAGCAGCTGCGACCACCGTGAAGCAAGCAAGCTGCTCTATGTGACGGACTCACACTCGGGGAGATGGTTCCTCGTGGACTCCGGCTCCCAAAAGAGCCTCATCCTGCCATCCTACGCAGACCGGCTGGCGGGAACAAGCGGCCCCGAGCTGGTGGCCGCAAACGACTCAGACATTAAGACTTTTGGTGAGAGGACATTGACTATATCCTTGCATGGCCATACATACCAATGGACCTTTGTCATAGCGGCATGTAACTCCCCCATTTTAGGTGCAGATTTTTTGTGTGCACGTGGACTATTAGTCGATGTGGCTAACAGACGCGTGATTAATGCTATGTCTTTTGATTCTCTGCCCTGTACAGCTAGAGGAGCCGGGTCCACAACACTAGCCAACGTCACAGCTCCAGGGTTCCACACACTACTCACCCAGCTCCCAGCACTCACGGTTCCGACGTTTTCAGCAGCCGTCACTAAACACGGGGTGGAGCACTTCATTACCACCACGGGGCCGCCCGTTTTCGCACAACCTCGGCGCCTGTATGCAGCTAAACTGGCCAGTGCGCGCAAGGAGTTCGCCGACTTGGAAAGGTTGGGCATCATCAGGCGCTCAAACAGCCCATGGGCATCCCCGCTACATATGGTGCCTAAAGCCGAGGGATTGTGGCGACCATGTGGAGGTTTCCTCAGATTAAACAACGCCACAGCGCACGATCACTACCCAATCCCCCATATTCAGGATTTTTCCATCCACCTCACCGGGGCACGCATTTCTTCCAAGGTGGACCTGGTCCGCGGTTATCACCAGGTCCCGTGCGGGTGGAAGACATACCAAAAACGGCAGTAATAACCCCGTTTGATCTTTTTGAGTTCTTACGCATGCCTTTCGGGTTAAAAGGCGTGGCACAGACATTCCAACGCATGATGGATACGGTGCTGTGCGATCTGCCATTTGTGTTTGTCTACCTGGATGACATCCTGGTGGCCAGTGCGTCTGAGGATGAACACGTAGCCCACCTCAGGATGGTTTGCCAGAGGTTGGAAGAGCACGGGTTAATAATCAACCCGGCGAAGTGCCAGTTCTGGGTTACGGTAATCGATTTTTTGGGCCACTGCATTTCACCGACGGGCGCGATACCCTTACTGGACAAAATGCATGCAGCGGCAGATTTTCCCCAGCCTCAGACGGTCAGGGCACTGCAGGAGTTTTTGGGGACGGTTAACTTTTACAACTATTTCCTCCCCCGTGCAGCCCAGCTCATGCAGCCATTGTATGCCGCGCTGAAGAAACGGAAACCGGCAGACAGAGTCGACTGGACTCCTGAGTGAGAGCAGGTGTTTTCTGAGGCCAAAACAGCCCTAGCGAACACCGCACTATTGGCGCACCCGGACCTGGCGGCTTGGATAGCGCTCACTCCCGACTCATCGGACGTGTCCATAGGGGCTGTCATGGAGCAGTGTGTCACGGGTTCTTGGCAGCCACTCGCCTTTTTTTAGCAGGTCTTTGCACGACAATGAGTGTAAATACAGTGCATTCAACAGGGAGTTACTGGCTTGCCACCTGGCCATATGCCAGTTCCAGTTCTGGCTGTGACAGTGGTGGACCGCACCACACGCTGGCCCGAAGTGGTGCCGCTAGCTTCCACCGCGTCCGCAGAAGTTGCACGCGCTTTTTTGGCGACATGGGTGGCATGCTTTGGTGCCCCTTCGGATATTACATCCGACCAGGGCCCGCAGTTCGTTTCTGACCTCTGGTCCCTGATGGCCCGGAGCCTGGGCGTCAACATTCATCGCACAACTGGGTACAACCCCCAGGCCACTGGGTTATGTGAGCATTTCCATAGGTCGCTTAAAGCAGCGCTCAGGGCTTCGCTTGCGGATGCAAATTGGGTGGACCATACTCATAGAAGCCCACTAGAATAATCCAATGTTTCACTCTTAGCCATTCTTGGGTGTTTTTAGCTTTGTGTTTTGGGTCATTATCCTGTTGCAAGACCCATGACCTGTGACTGAGAACAAGCTGTCTGACACTGGGCAGCACATTTCTCTCTAGAATACCTTGATAGTCTTGAGATTTCATTGTACCCTGCACAGATTCAAGGCACCCTCTGCCAGATGCAGCAAAGCAGCCCCAGAACATAACAGAACCTCCTCCATGTTTCACAGTAGGGCAGTGTTCTTTTCTTGGTATGCTTCATTTTTGCGTCTGTAAACATAGAGCTGATGTGCCTTGCCAAAAAATTCCAGTTTTGTCTCGTCTGTCCATAGGACATTCTCCCAGAAGCTTTGTGGCTTGTCAACATGCAGTTTGGCAAATTCCAGTCTGGCTTTTTTATAAGATAAGATAAGATAAGATAAGCCTTTATTAGTCCCACAACGGGGAAATTCCAGGATTGCAACAGCACAGGGATAGCAACACTCAGAGCAACAATCAGAAGGCAAGAAAAAAAAAAAACAACAAAAAAAAAACAACAAGCAAGCAAGAGCAGCTAATATACATATGTACATATTACTATAAAATATATATATATACACACACACACACACACACAGACACACAGTGCAGAGCATTGTAGCTGGATGGAATAAATATATGAATATATGAACACACAGTGCAGAGCATTGTAGCTAGATGGAATAAATATGTAAATATATAAACACCCACAGTACGGAGCATTGCAGCTAGGTGGAATAAATATGCAAGTATATAAACACACACAGTGCGGAGCAATGTAGCTAGATGGAATAATATGTAGATATATAAAAACACAGTGCGGAGCATTGTAGCTAGATGGAATAAATATATAGATATATAAATATAAACACACCCAGTGCTGAGCATTGTAGCTAGATGGAATAAATATGTAAATATATAAACACACACAGTGCAGAGCATTGTTGCTAGGTGGGATGAAACAGCATAACCGTCTATTTAGTTATCTTACATGGTATGATTATGTGCCCATACATATTCTCACCCTCCATAGCGACCGGTATGTTCCTAGTTGTATGCCGGAGAGGACCATAGTGTAAGTCTATTGCATCTTTTGCATTCAAAAAAACTATTAGTTTGTTACGTCTTTTTGCTATCTCTGCGAGCAGCCCTGCTTAGGTTGTACAGTCTGACAGCCGTTGGTAGGAAGGACCTACGAAACCTCTCGGTTGTGCACCTGGGATGATGTAGTCTGCTGCTAAATGAGCTCCTCAGTGCATTCAGTATGTCCTGCATAGGGTGGAACTCGGACTCCAGCAGAGATGACAGTTTAGCCACCGTCCTTCTCTCTCCTATCTCCTCCATCGGATCAAGGCGCTGCCCCAGGACAGAGCTAGCTTTCTTAATCAGTTTGTTCAGTCTCTTCCTATCGGCTGCAGTAATGCCACTGCCCCAGCAGACCACTCCAAAAGTGATGGCTGATGCCACCACCGTGTCATAGAATGACTTCAGCAGCGCCCCTTGTACACCAAAAGACCTGAGTCTCCTCAGCAGGAACAGCCTGCGCTGTCCCTTCTTGTAGAGTGCGTCAGTATTGTGTGACCAGTCTAGTTTATTGTTCAGATGAATACCCAGGTACTTATAGGATGTCACCATCTCGATGTCTGTTCCCTGTATATTTACTGGTGCTGTGAGGGGCTGCCCATGCCTGCGGCAGTCCACCACCAGCTCCTTAGTTTTCCTCGCGTTGATCTGGAGGCAGTTCCGATGGCACCAGTCCACAAAGTCCTGGATAAGCCCTCTGTACTCAGCTTCATCTCCGTTGGAGATGAGACCAACGATCGCAGAGTCATCAGAGAACTTCTGATTTGTTTTCAACAGTGGTGTCCTCCTTGGTCGTCTCCCATGAAGTCCACTTTGGCTCAAACAACGACGGATGGTGCAATCTGACACTGATCAGAATCAGAATCAGAATCAGATTTATTGCCATTGTTCATGTAGTACACAAACTAGGAATTTGTCTCGGTGCCATGCTGCAACATTAAAAACATGATGAGATAAAGAGATAAACTAAAAAACTAAAGGACTAAAAACATGCAATAAGTGTAGAATAATAAGTAATAATAATAATAATAATAGTAATAATGAGTAATACTAGTCAAGGCAGTTTTAAATAAATTAGCAAGTAGCAGATAATATGGGGTACCACAGTGCAGTTGATAATGCAACAGAAAAACAGTGATGAATGACATGAGTCTGGTTGAGCTGCTGTATATAGTGCACAAGAGTCAATAAGTCACTTAATGTTCAGCAGTCTGATGGCAGAGGGGAAAAAGCTGTTCATGTGCCGGGAGGTTTTAGTCTGAATGGACCGAAGTCTTCTACCTGAGGGGAGGGGGGCAAACAGTACGTGACCAGGGTGTGAAGGATCGGCTATGATCTGGCCAGCACGCCTCCGGGTCCTGGAGATGTACAGGTCCTGGAGAGATGGGAGCTTGCAGCCAATCACCTTCTCAGCAGTGCGCACGACGTGCTGCAGCCTTAGTCTGTCCCTGGCAGTGGCTCCTGCATACCACACAGTTATGGAGGAGGTGAGGATGGACTCGATGATGGCCGTGTAGAACTGCACTAACATCTTGGTGGGTAGCTGAGCTTCCTCAGCTGCCGCAGAAAGAACATCCTCTGCTGGGCCTTTTTGATGAGGGAGCTGATGGTTGGCTCCCATTTGAGGTCCCGGGTGATGGTGGTGCCCAAGAAGCGGAAGGAATCTGCAATGGTGATGGGAGAGCCTGTGATGGTGAGGGGGGGCAGGGGGGTTGTGACTTTCCTGAAGTCCACAATCATCTCCGCTGTCTTCAGAGCGTTCAGCTGCAGGTTGTTGTGGCTGCACCAGGACACCAGCTGGGCCACCTCTTTCCTGTAGACGGACTCGTCGCCGTTGGAGATGAGCCCGATGAGGGTGGTGTCATCCGCAAACTTAATCAGCTTAACAGACTGGTGGGAGGAGGTGCAGGAGTTGGTATAAAGGGAGAAGAGTAGGGGGGAAAGTACACAGCCCTGGGGTGATCCGATGCTGATGCTAACAGAGTTCGAGACAGACTTCCCCAGCCGCACATGCTGCCTCCGGTCCGTCAGGAAGTCGGTGATCCACCTGCAGAGGGAGTCAGGCACGTCGAGCAGGGACAGCTTGTCCTGGAGCAGAGCGGGGCGGATGGTGTTGAATGCAGAGCTGAAGTCCACAAACAGGATCCTGGCGTAGGTTCCCGGGGAGTCCAGGTGCTGCAGGATGGAGTGGAGGGCCAGGTTGACTGCGTCGTCCACAGACCCGTTGGCACGGTAGGCAAACTGCAGCGGGTCCAGGAGGGGAGTGGTGATGGACTTGAGGTGAGACAGGACCAGGTGCTCAAAGGACTTCATGACTACAGAGGTGAGCGCTACAGGTCTGTAGCCGTTAAGTCCAGTAATCCGTGGCTTCTTGGGGACAGGGATGATGGTGGAGGATTTGAGGCAGGTCGGCACGTGGCATTGCTTAAGGGAGGTGTTAAAAATGTCTGTGAAGACAGGAGCCAGCTCTTTCGCACAGTGTCTCAGGGTGGAGGGAGACACACCGTCCGGCCCGGGGGCCTTGCGCGGGTTCAGTCTGG
Source organism: Pholidichthys leucotaenia (assembly GCA_020510985.1). Lineage (NCBI taxonomy): Eukaryota > Metazoa > Chordata > Actinopteri > Cichliformes > Pholidichthyidae > Pholidichthys > Pholidichthys leucotaenia. Next base: position 293,646,040 of record CM035847.1, read on the forward strand.
AGAACTGTCTGTGCACGTCCTGCTCACTGATGACAAGGGCAGGGGGGGAGGAGGAGGAGGGGGGGACCGCTTTTGATGAATTAGGGGCCGAGGAGGCAGTGGAGCTGGGTGGAGTGGGGGAGTTGGACACAGCTGACGAGGTGTCAAAACGGGTACCTTGACCTTGGAGTTCACCTTGAATGTGTTTAGAGGTTGTTCTGGGCTCTTTTGTTACCATTCGTATTATCTGTCTTTTCCATTTTTCATCAAGTTTCCTCCTGTGGCCACGCCCAGGGAGGTTGGCTACAATCCCATAGATCTTTAATTTCTGAATAATATGTGCAACTGTAGTCACAGGAACATCAAGCTGCTTGGAGATGGTCTTATAGCCTTTACCTTTAACATGCTTGTCTATAATTTTCTTTCTAATCTCCTGAGACAACTCTCTCCTTTGCTTCCTCTGGTCCACATATAGTGTGGTACACACCATGTCAACAAACAGCACAGTGACTACTTGTCACCCTTTAAATAGGCCGACTGACTGATTACAAGTTTGTAGACACCTGTGATGTTAATTAGAGGACACATCTTGGTTGAACATATCCCTATGGTCACATTATTTTCAATCTTTTCTAGGGGTACCATCATTTTTGTCCAAGCCTGTTTCATGAGTTTGTTTTTTAAAATAATTCTGTTGAATCACAATTCAAAAGGATTGTCTGATTTTCGTTGGTTAATTTTCATAGAATTTTTATTTATTACTACTTTTGTCAGATTGAAGTTATTTCTTTGACCATTGTGGGTTTTTCTTTCATTAACAGAGGGGTACCAACAATTTTGTCCACGTCTGTACTTTTCAGTCGGCCAACATTTCCATTAAAAAACTATTTTTTAAAATTAATTTTATGTAATATTCTAATTTTTTGAAAAACTGAATTTGGGGTTTTCATGGGTTGTAAGCCATAATCATCAAAATTAAAATAAATAAACACTTGAAATATTTCACTATCTGTGTAATGAATCTATATGGGTTTCACTTTCTGAAATGAGTGACAAAACATATTGAACTTTTTCATGATATTCTAATTTTTTGAGATGTACCTGTATATGAAGGTACACTATTATGCTGAAGTGTTACTGGACTGAATACCAAACAATGTAATTTGTTACCTTTACACTCATCCCAACTCCTAACCATTAGAACGAAAGTACTTTGTTGACAAAACATGTTAAGGTATCAGCAAGACATCAGAGGTTTTAATGATCTCCTTAGGAGGAGAAAAAAAAATCTTTAAAGCCATTATAGGAAGAGTCTGATACCAGCAACATTTGATTCTTTGGAAAATTTAACTATGATCCACTGATGGCAAAAATAAAATCTGATCTAGCAAGATGGAATATGATACCATTCTTGGGTGCTGCACAAAGAATTGAAGCAGTCAAAATGAATATACTTCCACGTCTTCTATACCTTTTCCAAACAATACCGGTAGAACCTCCAAAAGAAACATGGCAAGAACTGGACAGAAGGATCTCAAGATTCATATGGCAGGGCAAGAGACCTAGAATCAGATATAGAACCCTACAGCTAAACAAAGACAAAGGTGGGCTCGCGCTGCCAAATATAAGATAAGATAAGATAAGATAAGCCTTTATTAGTCCCACAACGGGGAAATTCCAGGACTGCAACAGCACAGGGATAGCAACACTCAGAGCAACAATCAGAAGGCAAGAAAAAAACAAGCAAGCAAGAGCAGCTAATATACATATGTACGTATTACTATAAAATATATATATATACACACACACACAGACACACAGTGCAGAGCATTGTAGCTGGATGGAATAAATATATGAATATATGAACACACAGTGCAGAGCATTGTAGCTAGCTGGAATAAATATGTAAATATATAAACACCCACAGTACGGAGCATTGCAGCTAGGTGGAATAAATATGCAAGTATATAAACACACACAGTGCGGAGCAATGTAGCTAGATGGAATAATATGTAGATATATAAATATATAAACACACCCAGTGCTGAGCATTGTAGCTAGATGGAATAAATATGTAAATATATAAACACACACAGTGCAGAGCATTGTTGCTAGATGGAATGAAACAGCATAACCGTCTACTTAGTTATCCTACATGGTATGATTATGTGCCCATACATATTCTCACCCTCCATAGCGACCGGTATGTTCCTAGTTGTATGCCGGAGGGGACCATTGTGTAAGTCTATTGCATCTTTTGCATTCAAAAAACTATTAGTTTGTTACGTCTTTTTGCTATCTCTGCGAGCAGCCCTGCTTAGGTTGTACAGTCTGACAGCCGTTGGTAGGAAGGACCTGCGAAACCTCTCGGTTGTGCACCTGGGATGATGTAGTCTGCTGCTAAATGAGCTCCTCAGTGCATTCAGTATGTCCTGCATAGGGTGGAACTCGGACTCCAGCAGAGATGACAGTTTAGCCACCGTCCTTCTCTCTCCTATCTCCTCCATCGGATCAAGGCGCTGCCCCAGGACAGAGCTAGCTTTCTTAATCAGTTTGTTCAGTCTCTTCCTATCGGCTGCAGTAATGCCACTGCCCCAGCAGACCACTCCAAAAGTGATGGCTGATGCCACCACCGTGTCATAGAATGACTTCAGCAGCGCCCCTGCTATCAGGGACTATTTTAAAGCCGCACAAATTAAAACTTTAGTAGAGATATGTAACCCAGTCTACACTGCACAATGGAAGGAGATGGAATGCCAAATAACAAGTGACATTCCCCTACAGGCGATAATAGGGAACAATGCCTTAACTAAACTCCTGAATAACACTAACCCGTGGATAGAGACCCCGCTAAAAATTTGGTTTAAGATAGTTAGAGAGAATCAAACTAAAGAACCCTATCGATTACTGCAATGGATTGTCTATGATCAAGACTTTACGCCTAATAAAACAGACACTAGATTTAAAAAGTGGAAAGAGAACGGACTGATAAAATATTACGATTTTTTTAAAGGGCAAACTTTAAGAAGTTTTGAAGATTTGAAAAAACAAGGTCTAATAAATTAAGACCTTTACAGGTTCTTTCAGCTTAGACACCACACAAACAAAATACTTAAAAAGGAGGATTTGGAAAGGGCCCAGTCAGGTGTTCTGAAGGTCTTCTTAATGGCATATAAAGGGATCCCAGGGATCAGATACATTTCTAAAATATACCAAGGTCTTCAAGACTTAAAAGGAGGGAGACAACACATCATATATAAAAGAGAGATGGGAAAAAGAGGGGAATTTCACTTTACAACTGGAAATATGGGAAAAGCTAAATAAACAACAATGGAAAAGTACCTCATCCCTGCAGTGGAGAGAATTTGGATGGAAAAACTTGGTAAGATTTTTCAGAACACCTGCACAAACCAAATTTACTCGTAAAGGGTTGAATTGTTGGCGCTTGTGTGGTGAAAAGACTGCAAATCATTTTCATCAGATACTCTTATTTTTTTTTTTGCTCTTTTTTTTTTCTTGTTTTGTTTTGGTTTTTTTGTTTTTTTGTTCTTTTTTTAAATTTCTCTTTTTCTTTCACTTAAAAAAAAGGGTGTTGTAATAATTATTTTTCCAATGTTGTCAAAAAACAAAAAAAAGGGAATGTGATGAAAATGTAAACAATGCAATGCTGTAATGACATGTATACCCTTTACAAAAACTTAAATTAAAAAAAAAAAAAAAATGTCGGCCAGTGCTGTAATGGAGGCAGACACTTGGCAGTTGGAGACGGTTTGACGTTGGCGGCGGTCTGAAACAGAAGAGTGGAAAGTCAGTGTTGTGTGGTAGCAGCCGAGGGTGGTCACACACAAACATCTTCATCTGCATCAGAAACTTTTCTCCTTTATTCATGACCAGAACTTTAAGTTTAACGAGCAGAGGTGTGAATCTTCTGCAGTCTCATGTTCACCTGTAACTATTTGAAGATAAAACAATTTCAAAACTGTTCAAGATGCATCTCATTGTCCTAAGTTACTGAACATGACCACTCCAATTACAGTATACGAGTATATTGTAAACATTCACTGTTTTAGGTCAGTTAGGATTACCAAAATTATTTCTATTTGCTAAATACTTTTTATATTTGCTTGCTTTGTTGTAAGCAGGTATTAGAAGCAAGGAGAGATGGATTGATTGTCCAAAGTGGGGGAGGTGGGTGGCTCTGTAGGCGTGCTGAATGTTGCTGTAAACATGATCCAGTGTTATTTCCCCCTCTTGTGGGACACTTAACATGTTGGTGGAATTTGGGGAGTGCAGTCTTTAATCAGCCTTTGTTAAAATTCCCTGCAATAATGTGGACTGCATCGGGGTGATCTCTTTGCTGCCTGCTGACAATGTGCCGGAGGTGGCTGAGTGCTAAGCTAACGCTAGCGTCAGGAGGAACGTAAACAGCTGTTACAATTACTGCAGTTAGCTTGGGGAGAAGATAGAAAGGCTTGCACAGAAAGGACATGGCCTCTAGGTCTGGTGAACAGTGGTTGTGAATTATTCTGCTGTTATTACACCAAGATTATTTCATTTTACTGAGGTATATCACTGCTAGCCACTGTTGGTAAGATTCTCTCACATGTACTACTGAACAGACTCAATGAACACATCTCGAAGAATGTACTACCGGAAACCCAGTGTGGCTTTAGAAGTGGTAGAAGCACAATGGACATGATTTTCTGCTTGAAACAGGTTCGAGAAAAGTGTATCGAATAGAACATGTTGCTTTATGTGGTCTTCATCAACTTCAGTAAAGCCTTCAATATTGTATCGCAACAAAGACTTTGGCAGGTACTCAAGAAATATGGCTGTACAGAGAAGTTTGTCAACCTGATCAAGGCACTCCAAACAGGTATACAAGCAAACGTGGCAATGAGTGATTCAGTGTCTAAAGACTTTTCAGTAAGCAACGGGGTGAAACAAGGGTGTGTGCTGGCACCTACATTCTTCTCACTATATCTGTCAGCCATGCTTGAGGTGGCCTTCAAAGACACTTCAGAAGGAGTATACATTCAAACAAGGAAAGAAGCAGAATTGTTCAATGTGGCACAGTTTAAAGCCAAGAGTAAGACATCGATAAAGTTAGTAAAAAAAACGCTCTTTGCCGACGACAGTGCTCTAGTTGCACACAGTGCGGAAGATATGCAATCTTAGTGGAGAAATTTGCAAGAGCAGCTAGCCAAAATCAACATCAAGAAGACAGAGTGCCTTTATCAACCACCAAAGTTCCAGTTATCAACATCACTACTAGAGGGGTGGATAAGGGACCTGTACTTATATAGCGCTTTTCTAGTCTCAAAGACTACTCAAAGTGCTTCAGTAGCACTAACCCTCTACTCTAAGGGCCTATAGAAGACAGATATCTAGGGACAATTTAGAACAACCAGTTAACCTAACATGCATGTCTTTGGATTGTGGGAGGAAACCGGAGCCCCCGGAGTAAACCCACACAACACAGGGAGAACATGCAAACTCCATACAGAAAGGTTCCTGCCCCTGCCAGCCTGGGGATTCGAACCTGGAACCTTCTAGCTGTAAGGCAACAGTGCTAACTAACTAACTAACTAACTAACCTGCACATATACAAAGACCACTCAAAGCGCTTTCACTAATACTAACCCTCTATTCTAAGGGCCTATAGGAAACAGATATCTAGGGACAATTTAGAACAACCAATTAACCTAACATGCATGTCTTTGGATTGTGGGAGGAAACCGGAGCCCCTGGAGTAAACCCACGCAGCACAGGGAGAACATGCAAACTCCACACAGAAAGGTTCCAACCCCACTAGAAGAGATCAGCATTGGTACAGAGCCACTAGTCAAGTGTAAGACTTTCAAGTATCTTGGGAGTACTGTTTCAGAGAATGCTAGGCTGGAGGATGAACTATCTCTCAGAATGGGAAGAGTGAGTACTGTGTTTGGAAACTTGAGGGAGAGACTGTGGAACAATCGACATGTGTCTATCCATGTGAAATGCAAAGTGTACAGGGCAACAGTACTGGCTACTCTATTGTACGGTGCTGAAACATGGACTGTCTACAGGGTGCAGGTAAAGAAACTCTACGCGTACATGATAAGACACCTTCAAGCTATAATGAACATCTCATGGAAAGACAAGATAACCAACATAGAAGTGCTGAAATGAGCTAGTCTACCATCAGTGGAGGACATGCTAATGCAGATGAACCTGAGATGGCTCGGACATGTTGAGAGGATGGTCCACCAGCGTCTCCCTAGGCAGTTACTCTACTCACAGTTATGCGAGGGCAAACGCAATCAGGCTAGACCAAGGCTCAGATTTAAAGACAACCACACATCCTTGGTATTGTTTTTCCTGAGTTTATCCTCCAATTTCCTCCTGTAATTGTTTTTTCACCTCCTCAGCATCTCTCTCAGTTCGTGTTGCACTCTCCTCAGTTTCTTCTTGTCTCCAGACCTAAAAGCTCTCTTCTTCTTGCTCAGAAGTGCTTTCAGGTCCCTGGTGACCCATGGTTTGTTGGTGGAGAAACAGTGAATGGTCTGAGCTGGCATGGTTATGTCTTCACAGAATCTGGTGTATTCTGTGATGCAGTCGGTCATATTGTCAATGTTCACCCCATGTGGTTCACAGAGTACATTCCAGTCTGTCGTCTCGAAGCAGTCCTTGTGGTCATAACGGAGTGTGGTTCGGCCTGGTAATTCTACAGTGGCATCTGGGATAAGCGGGTGAAGCCAAGATTCGATCACAATCAGAATACCACAGTTTCGGACATAGTGATTGTAGGTGATATTAATGTACGTAAATGTGTGACTTTGAAGAAAGTAACAAACAATTCTTACAAAATTATTTAGTAAATATAAAAAATATTTAGCAAATAGAAATAATTTTGGTAATCCTAACTGACCTAAAACAGGAAAAGTTTAATATTATTAATGTCAGACAGTGAGGGAAAAAAGGTTATGTGTCTTTTTATACAATGTATGTAAACTTCTGGTTTCAACTGTATATGGTGCTTAAAGTCCTGATATCATTAAATATTACAGTGTGCATTATCCCAGCTTACACAACAGCTAGTTCAACCAAGAAAAATGACTGGGCGATAGGGATTTCAGGTTGCTACATTCCATGTTAATCACAAGGGAAAAATCAACACAGTGCTGGTGTGCCACATTGCTCACTAAAGTTCTCCATCAATGCAGAAGCCCACATCGAGGTGCATCTTCAAACAGAGAACTTTCCACACCTCCTCATCAGATCATTTAAATCTAGCTGAGGTTTTACTGGCTAATTCTGAGGGAATATGAAATCTCAGATTTCATTTTTAACCTTCTAAAATGCTTAATTGGGTCATATGACTGCAGAATAAATGTTAAAATTTCTGTGCACTTAGAAATATTTATATTTTTACATTTTGGTAGAATGGGCGTGAATTACACATGCTTGAAAAGATAATTTTCCACATAAACATTTATAGTAAATATATATGTAAGACATTTAATCCACAGATTACTAAAAGTTAAAAAAAAAACCTCCTCCACCAAGCTCTTCTTTTGTGTTTCAATTGCAGCTGTTAAAACATCTGGTGGCTCTTGGCTGCCGCTGATAGTACAGGCATGTGAACTGCACATGCGTGAAATGCGGCTGCTGAACGGCAGCTGCAATGGCTCAAAAACAACTCTGAATATTGTCATGTATTGGATTGGATTGGATAGTTTTTATTTGACAGGGACAGTGCAATAAACATAGACAATTAATCAAATGACAATCAATCTAATGTGTTGCACAAAGAGTGTATAGCTATTAGCTAATTTGCAACTCTTGTCCCTGGATGGGCTTTAGAAAGAAGAAACAAGTAAAAAGAAAGAAGGATAAGGAAAAGAAAAAATGAAAACAGAATAAACATGTATGCAAATGCAGTCTACAGAACACAAACGTTCTCCCCTCAGAGGGACTCTGAACAGCCCTTAACCCAGTACAACCTGTTGCATGGATGGATGGTTGGCGTCTAAACTGACTCCGCCCACCATTTGGCGAGGAGCATGGCATGTCACCCTGCAAGATGAAAAACAAGACCTGTCAAAGGGCGGATGAGTTCCTAGTGAGCCAACGGTCATGCAAACAGCGGCTCTGATTGTTGTTCTGGCACCGAGCAATGAGTCTTCCCTACGACCATCTCAGCTACATTACGTCGTTAATCAACAGGATTTCTTGCCAAGGAATGCTGCTTTTGCACCAGGCAGTGTCGTCATCTTAGGTGCAGCCTCACAGTTTCTTTTTTATTGATGGAAATACAGAATAGGAGAAAAGATATGGCTTCCACATACGGGGGAACCGATGCACCACAAGATACAGCACTGGTGACAAGTAGGCAATTTATGTATACTGCTACCAGGGCAACCGATGATAATCATCACCATCTAATTTGTCAGCGCATTGTACCGCATAAATTGCCTCTCACTCATCATACTTCCGAACTCACAGTTTGCACAACTAATGACATTGACTTCTCAGTTAGACCTGAATGTGCTACAGCGCTCATCTGTCGTGAACTAGAGAGAGTAAACATCGACATCAACGAGGAGGTCTTAAGGCCTGCTGGTACAGAGAACATAGAGGTGCTACTAGTGAAAAGCAGTCTACGTTGGCTGGGCCATGTTTTCCACATGGACAAAAACAGACCTGCAAAGGTCCTCCTGTTTGGTGAACTGGCTTACGGATCGCAAGCCATTAGCCAACCCAAGCTATGTTTCAAGGACACCTCAAACAAGTTCTTAAGTGTGGCTATGTCTTAGACATGTGGCAATCTGCTGTCAACAACAGGCAAGAGTGGTGCAAGCTAATGGGTGATGTTTGCAACAAACTGAATGAGAAGACGTCAGTGGAGTGTTTTTACTGTGTTGTTTTTATTTGTAGCCCTTCTGCACTTTCACAAACCAAGGGGATTACTAATAGTAATAATAGTAATAACCTATTTGCAGTTAAATCTATGATTTTTACAAGTAGAAATCATAGATTTAACTGCTTTCTCCTCGTAAATTTGTGGGGGTTTTCTATCATAAATGTGTAACCTTTTCTCATAAATTTGAGGTTTTGTTTCCATTTTTCCTGCTGTAGAGAGTAAAGTTGTTGGCTATGAATGCACCTAACAAAACCATAAACTGAGCTACAGTAACAGTTTGATGACAGTCCATTTCTTGGAAGGTTTAGTCAGACGTGATTACATCAACCTGTAAAGAACCTTGATGGATATTACCAAACACGTCTACTAAAAACAGCAACAAAACCTTGATCTGGGTCAACCAGAGGATAACCAGTTTAGTCATGTTGGCTTTTGTTCCCACTGCATGTGGAGTAGAGTTTAAACAAACAAGCGTTTAGGCAGCTATTAGGTTAAGTGAGAGAGTAGAAGCAACAATGACAGTGGAAACTCCATTCAATCACACAGCGTTACTGTGTGAGTGTATGATATCACAGAGGTCAATAAGAGGAAAGTCACTCCACAGACAGCAACATTTCCACCTTCAGTCTGTTTACTGGTTTGCCTCAGCACAGTACAGTGTTGTTTCCTCTCATTGACCTGTGTCGACACACACCAAGAACATCTTTTACTTTTGCTTATGTGCATTTATGAAGAAAAATGTAGTTTGCTCAAGCAGATTTGGCGTTTGAGTGTATTTTGATTTTGCCCATTTGTGTTGGTGTTACTCCAATTTTTATGAACGTTGTTATTCTGCTGTACTGCAGACACAGTATTATATTGTTTCTTTATGATTTGTATTACACTAGGGTGCAAAAATTTGGCCACCGTGCATATTATTTTCTTAATTAAATGAAAGAACCTTAGCTAACATACCCTACACTAGGCTGGGCAATTTGACCTTAAATCAGCATCACAGTTACTTCAGTTTTCAAGGCAGTCTCAATTTTTTTTCCTCGCTCCTTTCTTCTCCCTTATTGTTCACTGACAAGGTTCTTAACTAAGTCACGAGAGTGTGGCAACAATGAATATATCACTGCAGTGATTTGGCTATAAATGAACATAATACAATAAAGAACGGGATCATTGTCAACCCTCATGCAAATAACTAAACTAAACACTGTCCGGTGCAGAAGCCAGTGTCCACACATACCTTTTGAGGGCCCGCGGGCCATGCGACTCGCACCTGCTGCCAGCATATTGCCAGCTGCCCTTCACACAGTCACGACCATGCCATCACCTCACAGGAACTGTGAATCTCCAATTGGGTTCTTAAATACAGGCTTAGCTCATCCAACCCCACTGCAAAATGGTTAGTAACATGCACAGCAGTCAGAGACCAACAGGATCCAGCCTCCGCGGACCCCACTCGTGCCCTCCTGGCATCCCCAGATAAAACAGTCAATTCTCTCATACTATGTGGATGGCACCACATTTTCAGTACAAGCCATTTTGTTTTTTCCGTCATGTTTACCTGCTTGCAGACAGTGCTAACAGTTCTACCGGGCTGCAGAGTCACAGTCACATCTTAAAAGAGGCAGTACATGAAAGTCTCATATACACGCGCACAGAACAGGAAGAAAGGAAGAACCAAAATAACCAACATGAGCAAGATTATGTCGGCTCTATGTCCCTATGGTCAATTTCAGTTTTAATTCTGTTAATTTCCAAGCCCTACCCCATGCATCTACACATAAGTGGCTCCACTGAGAACTTTGTTCAACATAAAATGGCCGGGAAAAAAGTCGCCCTCCCCAAAAATGGAAATGAGTTTGAATTCTGAAGTGTGTACCCTTGAATGTTGAGTATATGTCTCATGGATATTTTAGGATAACCTTAATAGTCTAAGAATGAAATAATATTGCTGTGTCACTATGCCCAGAAATGCCCTTATATCATGTGTTTATCCAGACTGTTTGATGTCTAGTGAATAGCAGTGGATAACAGGTTCCACAAGTGAGGAGTGTGTGTGTTCAGTCTGATCAAATAACTTGAGAGATTGTGAGACTTTCAGCAGAAATACCCACTTTGCTATATAACTTCTGTATTGTCACTGTTTGGGGTTTTCGGGTGTCCATAGACAGGTGACCCTGTTGTATCCGAGATGGCTGCCTTCCATCATGTAAATAAACCTATATTTTTAAAAGAAGAGTCTCCTGTACAGTGTTTCTTTGAGAAATTCCTCCAGAGAGGACAAGACAAAACCCACAACAGAATCCTTATTTGAGTCAAAGCTTCTGTATAAATAGGAAGTCAATCCGATCAGAAATGTAGAAGGTGTAGTGGTGACAACATAAAATGGGGTGAAAAAGTACAAGTCCACCTCCTCAAAAAATAGACCACCTCATTAGATGTATAAATTTGATGTGAATCTGATCAGAAATGTAGAAGTTATAGTGGTGACAAGCGAAAATGACCCCTCCTCAAAATAAATGGAACCCCTCATTAGGTGTGTGTGAAAATCAAATGTGTTCAAGGTATTGATGAGTTAAAGCTGCTGTGTAAATATGAAGTCAATCCGATCAGAAATGTAGACGTTATAGTTGTGACAGCATAAAATGAATGAATAAAATATAGTAAACACTCTGTATGATATATAAAAGACCACACTATAACCAGCAAACAATCCATAGTTAGATAGCTTCATAAGCTGAACAAAATAGTAAAAAAACTACATAAATACACAATTGTATAAGTGCAAAAGTTAAACACATCCAACTCAAACACACCAATTTAAAAAAATCACAATAGGCTCTTTGACAAGGGGTACCTGAATTTTTCAAGCAATTGCACATTACTACTAATAATAATGATGCATCAGATTTATATAGCGCTTTTCATAGACACTCAAAGACGCTTTACAATGGATATATTATTCATTCACTCCACAGACAATGGTAGTGGTAAGCTACCACTGTAGCCACAGTTGCCCTGGGGCAGACTGATGGAAATGTGACTACCAGTCTGCACCAACGACCTCCCCAACTACCAAATATTTATACACATTCATAACCAAATTAGTGAGAATGCTATAATCTCGTACAGAGCATCTTTACCCTGTTTAATGCTTTTTCTGTATATGGTCCCTGACAAATAAACCAATAAACTAAACTAAACTAAAAACTGCCAGATGGATTTTCAAGAAATTTTCACTAGAACTGGCCTCTGGACGGTTACTGGTCAAGTCCCCCCAAAACAAACTTGGTCCAGCCAGTTACAGCCACCCCATAATCTGCTCGCTCCATGCCCAACTCTCCCCACAACAAACTCACCGCGGAAGCGTATAAATATAGGCTGTGCATTACCTGCTCTTATCAAAGAAGACAACTGCTTGGCAAGAGGTATGGACACAGCAGGAAGCCCTGCTGTGTAATGGATGTCACCGATGGCAGCATGGTGTATGTGGGATTGGTAAGTAGGCCACAGTAGGCAACCATACTCTGTTTGATCTTGAATATAATTGACTTTAAATACAAGAGGCTGTAGCACATTTAACTCAGATCATTCCTGAAGAAAGTAATATGCTTAAAACAAAAGAACAACAATAGTCGGTCACATGATGGGGCGAGTTTGTTGTGGGGTGAGTTGGGCGTGGAGCGAGCAGGTTATGGGGCGGTTGTAACTGGCTGGGACAAGCTTGTTATGGGGGGACTTGACACTAAACCCTCTCGACTAAGGATGAACCCATTAGATTTTGGAGGCGATCTGGGAGCACATACCTCCACCAAGGCCCTGATCCAGAATCTACATCCTGACCCGGAACACCTCCAAAATATGCTGAGTTCATCTGTAGCCCGAGGGCCACCTTGGCTGAAAATTTCGTAAAAATCCATCCAGTTAGGGCTGGGCGATACAATGAATATATTCGTTATATCTATACATTGTCATGCGGTGACCCTCGTGGATCACCATAAGACGCCAAGAGTCCACCGGTGAGTTTTGCAATGATGGTGATTTATTAAAACAACAAGACGAGACAAGACTATGAGCCGCTCAGGGCAAAAACACACGTTAAGCAATACAAGGGCTCGTAGGGCTAACCCCAGCCACTACGAGCTAAACTATGACATGACATGAAAAGCACGAACCTGACATGAAGGTCTAACAAGGTTTAGACGATACCTGATGATGTCTGACAACGTTTTGACGAGGACAGTTTGACGAGGTTTGATGATACTCCTGCGATTTAACTGCCGCTAGTGCCCGGTTTATAAAGGCGAACACTAACGAGCAGTAATGACAAACAGCTGACCAACCTTGACAGGCGGAAGCCCCACCGAGCGCCTTCACAATAAGAGCCCGGTGAGGCCAGAATACAACCCTCAGCTGTCAAGGCCGGCAGCGAGCTGTGCTTAGCCCGAGCGCTGACAGAACCCAGCGCTCGGGACGTAACAGTACCCTCCCTCCAAGGGCGGGCTCAGAACGCCCAAGGACCCCCCCCCCCCCCACCCCCCAGGGTGGGTGGCTGGGGGTAGGTGCGGAGGGAGAGAGACCAAACCCAGAAACAATCAAAACCCGACAAGAACCACTAAGTACAGGACAGTGACAAGAATACCAACTACTCAGATTAAATCAAATGTTCGACTAACAATCACAAAAAATTGCACAGGATAACATGGACAAAAAAACCAACAAAACAGAATCACTGGGTCAGAAAAACTAAATACAGGACAGCACGAGAAAATTAAATCTTGGCCCACATGTTACACAAGGAAATGACTTCCCACCGTGTGAATTCTCATGTGAATTTTCAAATAACTAAGTACAAAAAAACAGAGCACTTACTGGCTCATACCTGACTACACACAATACAAACTAAGGCAACTGCAAGACATAACCATTACACAAAGCACACAGGGTAGCAAGGAAAAAAACCCAGAACAATCACTGGGATAGATCAACACCAGAAAACGACCACTGCCCCCCGACAGTTTATGCCGACCGGCGGAGACCAGGCGCCATAGGAACAGTTCAGGTGGTCTCCCCGCATCCAACAGCCGGCGGGTGGTCATGGGAGGCGGAACATGACCAGGCGGCTCACCACAGTCCAACGCCCAGCACGTCCGCTCCTCTGGCAGCCGAACCAGGTCGCCCAATGAAACACACAACACGTCGGGTGGCCGACCCGGGGCGCCGAACTGGCGAAGCAGTTCCTCAGGCGGCCGACCCGTGTCCCTCAGCCACCAGTCCCGGGGAAAAACAGCCCACGGCGGGAGAGCCGGGGCGAGCCAACAGGAACCCCCACGGCCCCCGGCAATGATGCACAGGGGAGGTGACTCAGTGGAGAGGAAAGAAAGCAAGGATGAGCCTGCAATCCGTTTGACGGTGATAGGTCTGCAGCTCCTCCCCCGTCCGCGGACCACACCAGCGCTGCACCTCCGCTGGACCCCCTATTGGGTCCCAGCTGCACCCACGTCGGACCCCGATTGGGCCAGAACCGCCCCTGCGGTGGACCCCGATTGGGCCTCTGGCGCACCCACGTCGGACCCCGATTGGGCCAGAACCGCCCCTGCGGTGGACCCCGATTGGGCCACTGGCGCACCCACGTCAGACTCCGATTGGGCCAGAACCACACCTGCGGTGGACCCTGATTGGGCCTCTGGTGCACTCACGTCGGACCCCGATTGGGCCAGAACCACACCTGCGGTGGACCCCGATTGGGCCTCTGGTGCACCCACGTCAGACCCCGATTGGGCCACAGCAGCCTCCACGACGGACCCCGACTGGGTCGGTGCAGCTCCGCTGATGATCTTCACCCCCGAACCTGGGACCTCCAACCCAGTGACTCTGACTGGTTCCATGCCAGCGACACTGCAACGAGGCTCACAAACAAGGAGAAAACCGGGCTCAGAATCACCGGTAGCAACAGAACCCAGCGAGAGGGTCTCGGGCGCAGCAGGCGGCTGCTCCTCACTCGCCTCCCCGAGAGGCAGGCAAAAATGCTCCAAAACAGGGGACAGAGATACAAGAGGGAGCACTTGCCTGCACTCGGATTCTGTTGCCACCCAGGACTTCAACGATCCAGGTTCAGGGCGGCGACTCTCGTCAGCAGGCTTCAACTCAGCTGCGTCGGGCTCCGCAGCTGGCAAGATGTCATCTGTAGCCTGAGGTTCCTCCCGCACTGCTGTCCACGCCGATGACCCGTGTGGCGTGGGGGCAGAGGACACTCAACCCACTGGCTCGGACCGCTCCGGTGAGAAGACCCGGGGACGCTTCATCATCGGCTCAGGCTCCGGGCCGCAATCCGCTCTTCTCCTCCATCCACGATGTGGCTGCAGGGCCGGATCCAGGCTTTCCAGCACTGCAGGCCCCCTCTTCATCTGATGACATTGGCCTGGCGTCGTGGACCGCTCAACCTGGGGGGGACACAGAGACAGCAGGTTTAACCATTTTCTCTACAGCACATGGAGGGAGCTCGGGGGGCTGCGAACCCCAAACTCCGCCCCCAGGAGTCAGACAAGGCAGATTATAATCATGATGTAATAAATCAACATGCACTTGCCTTCCTCCCAGAGTAGAGATGGTTCCTGCTGTAGGGGACATTGTTCCTCCTTCTCCCCGCTGGATGGCGACAGAGGGCCCCCTGGAAGGACGAGGTGGAGCCGCTCTCCGAAGTTCGCTGACGAGCTTCGCCGGCAGCAGGTCCAGCCGGGGATTCTGCCGAGGTTCTCCTTGGCCGCGGCGCCGACGTCGTCGACGACCTCCAGATGGCGCGACCTCCTGGACCGGGTCAGGGACAGGAACCCAACACGGGGAGCGAGGATGCCTCCTCCTCTGCTTCCTGCTTTCCTCCTCCTCCAGCCCGCGGAGTATCTCGCGCTGCGTGGTGAGTTCATCTCTCCTCGCCATCACCTCCGGGTGATGGTAGTAGTGGAGAGGAAGGTTGTCCAGGAGAACCTCTGCACAGTCCAGGTGCCAGCGCATATAGCTGGAGTTGACGTCAAAGGTAGCGGCGAGGAGCGTCCCGTCGACGTACTCCAGCGCACTCGCTAACTCTTTGCCCAGGCGCCGACCGCGGCCCCTGGATGACGGCATTCTCCCAGCAAATGACACTCAGACAGGGAAGAGCAATAGTCCAGTTAAAGCAAAAACTCACGGTGAAAAGGCGTCTCGGTGTGGCGTCTCCGTTTAGATGTCTGGCAGGAGTATACTGTCATGCGGTGACCCTCGCGGATCACCATAAGACGCCAAGAGTCCACCGGTGACTTTTGCAATGATGTTGATTTATTAAAACAACAAGACGAGACAAGACTATGAGCCGCTCAGGGCAAAAACACACATTAAGCAATACAAGGGCTCGTAGGGCTAACCCCAGCCACTATGAGCTAAACTATGACATGACATGAAAAGCACGAACCTGACATGAAGGTCTAACAAGGTTTAGACGATACCTGACGATGTCTGACGACGTTTTGATGAGGATAGTTTGACGATACTCCTGCGATTTAACTGCCGCTAGTGCCCGCTTTATAAAGGCGAACACTAATGAGCAGTAATGACAAACAGCTGACCAACCTTGACAGGCGGAAGCCCCACCGAGCGCCTTCACAATAAGAGCCCAGTGAGGCCAGAATACAACCCTCAGCTGTCAAGGCCGGCAGCGAGCTGTGCTTAGCCCGAGCGCTGACAGAACCCAGCGCTCGGGTCGTAACATACATTCTACTATGCACAATACATATGATGATGTTTTTGGCTGATCTTGAGCTTTTCCGCAGCAGTTTGAGGCTGCTTCTCTCTGTCGGCGTCTCACTCCTCTCTCAGCTGCACTCACTCAGGCAGGTGGTTCCCCCCTCCCCCGCCTCCTCCCGCAGGGTTTCATTTCAGGGTTGTTGCCAGGTATGTTTTTTCTTGCAATTTTTTTCTTTAGAAACTGCTTCTTTTCAGTCTGTTTTCATAGAGGACACTTGTTTTATGCACAATCTGGCAACACTAGCAGAGCGCGGGAAAAGGGGGGAAAAAAGAAAAGACACACACATACCAGCTGCAGTGCAGCAGACTTGAACGAAAGGAGAGAAATACACCACCTCTGTTCTCTGGCAGTGGTAAAAAATTGAACAAAATACAGTTTTGTGCAAATTATGTCACATTACCACTAACTCGTTTCACCACTTGAGATGTCATCCACTATATTATTAAGAATGCATTAAAATCCACTCTCAACATCCCAGGTAGCCCCTACAAAAATAAAAATAAATAAATAAAATAAAATAAAATAAAGGAACCAGCTCTAAGAAAATGACCATATAGCTTCTTCATCTGGAAAATTTATACAACAAAAGTGCAAAATAGAAAGAGTCGGGTCCTTCGGCTTGTTTGGGTTCCCCCTCCCTCTGCTCCTTGCTGGCGGCACCTCTCCTCGACACTGGAACTTTCACTGTAGCTGCAGCACTGAAAACAGGAGTCCAGCAAGCGGGGAATATTGCCACAAGGTGGGAAAGCCCTCAATAATTCCCGTGGCCATGTCCAGGGGATGAAGGGCCTTTTCCGGCAAGTGAGAGGAATGGGCGTCCCCGATGAGAGCCTTGATGCAGGAAGCAGCCCAAACTTCCTCCTCATCGAGGCCCATTTGAATAAACTCACTATCCACTGGGTCCATACTGTCGGGTTCCTACTGTCACAGTTGATAATGACTGGACCCAAACGCAGGATGTGAGCTTGATTATATTTATTGAGCTGGCTGCTCAGACGCAGCTCCAAGGCCTACAGAAAATAAATACTACTTGGAAGCTGCAACAAAAGCTAAGACAAAACTGGCAGAATATAGGCATGAACAGGGGCGTGTTGATCATGCTGATATGACGAAAGGAACCCGAACAGAAGAGAAGTGGAACAGAACTTAAACTAGAAAAGCACTCGGAGAGCGCAGACCTCCGCCAAGCGCCACAGTTCCCCCCATACAGTGTTTGTGTGTACGTTTTCAGATTCCTTGACCATGAAAACATATGAGTAGCAATTGGATTCACAATGATAGGATTAGTGGTTCAGTAGTTATTGACGAAAATGGCATTTTCCGTAATGGCGGTTTAGCGCCACAGTTCCCCCCATACAGTATTTGTGTGTACGTTTTCAGATTCCTTGACCACGAAAACATATGACTAGCAATTGGATTCACAATGATAGGATTAGTGGTTCAGTAGTTATTCACGAAAATCGCATTTTCCGTAATGGCGGTTTTCTTGTGGACGGTGATCTGGATCACCAACAAAATGTAATCATCTGTAGGATACCCCATTTCTGACGATCTGTGAAAATTTCATGAAAATCCGTCCATAGCTTTTTGAGTTATCTTGCTAACAAACAAACAGACAGACAGACAGACAGACAGACAGACAGACAGACAGACAGACAGACAGACAGACAAACCAACGCCGATGAAAACATAACCTCCTTGGCAGAGGTAATAACCAAGGGAACAGTCAAGACAACACGGCACAGGTGGGGAGAGCAATCATGACTGACAGCTGACACATGAGGAACACAGAGGTGACAGGAGGGGCGGGGCTGCACACACAACTGCAGATGGAGGACACACATGAACACAGGATCAGAGGGGAGACAAGACCACGACAATGATAATACTAACGATAACCCACAAGCAAAACTGAGGCAGGGATAATAACCACATAATGAAAATCATAAAAGAACACAATGAACCTACCAAGCATGATGGCCAAAACAGAAACAACAGTTAGTGGCAGAGACAAAAATGAACACTGAGGTTATAACTATAATAAGAAGCAGGAACCAAAAACACAGAAAATCATACAACTCAAGGGGAGGATGTGGGTTCCAGCCCACGTCCTGACATCTCCATTGCCTCACCATCAGTCAACACAAGTCTGCCATAACTGATTAATTAATGCAGGTAAAACTACTTGTGAGTATCACTTCTGTTAACTTCCATTCAATCATTAAAAAGAAAACAGATTAAGTAACGTGTCAAAGGAAACAAACAACCGTGTTCAAACTGATGACATTTTATCACCCTTCAGAGAATCAGTTCAGTTAGAAATGTTTTAGTTTGGGGGTAAATGTTTAGGATTTAGCTGTGATGATTAAAAGGTTAAAAAGCAAAAAAAAAAACAGTTTGAAGAAAAAAAAAACTACAAATGGCTGGGGAGAATTCTCAAATTTCAGACAGATATTAACTGATGAATCACAAGGCTGTGCTAATTAACCACAACATTTATATGCAATCTCTGATCTAACCTCATATACCCTTGAACTGAACTCTGTCCTTAGATCAGCACCCAGAAAAGGGATTTGTTAGGGCCCTCATTGGTGCATAATGACAAAATCAACATTCAGATGTAATAGATATAGAACAAAAATCAAATATTGTTGTGTGTAATCACAATATGAGTAGGCCTGTCATGATAATCATATCATCCTTTGCTATGCAAAACTGAACAACAGTTTTTCTGTCCTCGGTATACTGATGTTAATGGACGTGTTTGTTCACAAATGCACCAACATTTCAGTCGGTCATCCACCTTCTGTCTCTCTCCTGTCAGTCTGCAGATCTCTGTGGAGGCAGGGTCATGTGCACACAGAGAAGAAAGCCAGAGACAGTGGAGCAGCAGCTGAAGGGTTCGCTCACATGCAGTCATTTCAGACCTTCGTGCCTGGTGTGCTGCAACAAATTGCCTGGTCCGGTTGTCTGGTTTCACTTTTTTTTGGGGGGGGGGGGGGCAATCAGTTGAAGTTGGACAGTTTTCCTGAATTGGAGAATTTTTTTTTTTTTTTTGGGGGGGGGCAATCAGTTGAAGTTGGACAGTTTTCCTGAATTGGAGAATTTTTTTTATTTTTTTTTTGAAGGGGGGGTGCACACCTGGGGTTCCAAGGAACCCTGGTTGAAATTCACTGCAAGATTGTCCTGACGGAGTCTAAAAGTGGATTTCAGCCCTGGCTCAGTTACTCATGTGTGAGCATACATGAATGAATGAATGAATGAATTAAGTTTATTGTCAATACCACCATACGTAATACATACATACAGGAGAATTGAAATTTGACTTGGCATTTGGGCGTGTTCTGTGTCAGCGCACATCCAAGGCCGGGGCAGCCACAACAGGCGCCAGTCATAGTGGGGGTAAAAAAAAGAAAGAAGGGGGGGGGATGACACAGTAGGCGAGAGAAAAAAACATGTTTATCAGAATAGCGCTCAG
The DNA here is from genome assembly GCA_020510985.1 of Pholidichthys leucotaenia. Taxonomy (NCBI): domain Eukaryota; kingdom Metazoa; phylum Chordata; class Actinopteri; order Cichliformes; family Pholidichthyidae; genus Pholidichthys; species Pholidichthys leucotaenia. Next base: position 293,666,170 of record CM035847.1, read on the forward strand.
TGAGCGGGATTATGATTACAAGAAAAAAAAACCCTCAATGCACATTTAGCAGACAACAAGAACACAATGACAAAGCAAGTTGAGAGAGTCAGTGTATTGTAAAATATATATCAGTGATTGTATCAGTGGTGTAATGTTGAATGCAGTAGTGTAGGTGTGTCAATTGCTAGTGAACAGCAGAGGGCGCCTCCTGGCAGTGGATAGATGTTATAGTCATGTGATCTAAGCAGTCCAGAGTCACTCCCTCGCTTGCAGATGGTAAGTTGTCACATGGTGCACTGTCCTCGAGCGTCCATCTGTTGAAACAACAACAATTGTGTCGATTGTTTGGGTTAAGCCACTTCTCCAGCGTTATCTTCATCGAGGAGGAATGTAAACAAGGGCACCAAAACAAGGTCAAATCTGCACAGTGCACTCAGAGAATAGAATTTCCCTCTCTTCGATTCTGTGCTTCAAATTTCATACAGGCTTGAAATCTGGTCGAATTGTTGAAGAAGCAGCTACGCCGGGTCCGCATTTTGATTAGCTCTTCCAGTTAAATTTTCGATACACCAGGAAAACTCCAGAGCCAATCAGCAGAAAATCCTGTGATCGTAAAGCCAAAACAGGTAGATGTTTTCCACATCTTCAGTCGAATCACACAGACACATGAGTTCCAATCCATGGGTCTCTCCGTTGGGTTCCCCCTTGACCCGATCTTCTTTAAAGTGGTGACAATCACAATTACAAGCCACTTTCCAGATCCATAATTTCCATTTGGATTAAGATTCAGCCAGAAGAAGAGCGACATTGCAAGCTGGGATCAAAAGGGAAGATTAGAAAGGAGAGCGAAGAAAAGCGTCTGTTCTCTCTCAGAGCCAGAAGTGAAAGTGTACATGTAGCTATGCCCGGTTGTGTGATAGAGCCTTACCAGAACAAAAAAAAAAAAATCTAACATAATCTACAAAGTCTGTAAAGTTGAAGTGTTGCTTTCTATTGTTCCGTACGTCTCACAAACGGCACTTATCAATGACAACGCTACTTTGCACGTGTCAGTCGTGCACAATGACTCTTGTACAAATAGTAGTGTCATTTCGGCCCAGCTGCGCTAAAAACAATGTGGGCACAGGGCTGCTCATGGCCAAGTTTTCCAATGACTGCACAATTCATCCATCCATCCACCCATCTTCTTGCGCTTAATCCTTTTCGGGTCGCGATTCCACAAAGTTTTTTTTTTTCTACAATATTTTTTATTGAACCTTTTTTTTTTTTTTTTTACAAACATAGCACACACTGTCAGACACTAACACTAAAGTAATTTAAAAATTAAAAATAACAATAACAAAATAACAAAAAAAAGTGTAATAAAAACAACAACAGATATTAACAAAAACAAGTCAACAACAATGCTCCTCTGTTTAGTCTAGGTAATCTATTACATAAGAATATTACACTGCGCCACCGTGCAGCCACCGGGCTGCACGGTGGCGCAGTGGTTTAGCACTGTGGCAGCACAGTTTTACCCTCGGCCGGGGGACCGCGGGGATCATGAGATCGTGGGTTCGATCCCAGCCCCCGACCAACAGTGAGCTGTGTGGAGTTTGCATGTTCTCCCCGTGTTGCGCAGGTTTACTCTGGGATTTCTCCGGTTTCCTCCCGCACACCAAAAACATGTAGGTTTAGGGCGCTCGCGCACGCAGCGACCAGCAGCCGGTGGCTTGTCACCAGACTGCAAACCAAGTCTACCTACGGGTACAAATAAGTAACAACAAAAAAAAAAGAATACATAATATACATTCACCAGCTTGGAATTTGCAAGGTCCACACATATCATTCACCTTCTTCTTCAGACGTTATGTTTAAATCCTTTACATAATCAGTGAAAGGTCTCCATATATTCTCAAACACATTTTCCTTTGATTTCAGTATATATGTTATTCTTTCTAGTGGAAGGTTTGTTAACATCTGTCTTAACCACTGAGTCACATCTGGTCTATGAGTCTTTTTCAACAGTAGTGCAATACATTTTTTGGCATTAAGTAAACCGAGGTCTATGAATGCTCTTTCACTCTTATTAAAGTTATGTTTTTCTGGATACAGACCCAACAAAAACAGTTTAGGGTTCAATGTGATTTGTTTGGAAATTATTTTTTCAATTGTTACTCTCACCTCTTCCCAGAACATTCTGATTTTTCTACATTCCCATAAACAGTGAAATAGGGTTCCTTTACTTTCCATACATTTTGTGCATGTATCTGGTATGTTTTTGTTATATCTATTTAATTCCACTGGTGTAACATACATCCGCATTAACCATTTAAAATGTATCAGTTTAAGACGTACATTTATTGATTTGGTTTGAGCTCCTGCACAAGCCATTTCCCATTGTTCCTCTGAAATTTCAATTTGCAGGTCTTCTTTGCAGTCATTCAGTCTTTTCTGTGAGTTTTCACTTGAGTATAGTGTCAATGAGTTATAAAACTCTGAAATAATACCCTTTCTCTTACTAACTATCTTTCATCAAAATTTTTTCCAAAAATGAATAAGTAGGTCGGGTGAGAGCATTATTTTGATTTGAACGAATAAAATTTCTAAGCTGAAGATATTTAAAAAAGTGTGTTCTATTAAGATTGAATTTAATCCTCAGTTCTTCAAAAGACATTATGTTATCTGAGCGTGACAAATATAAGTCTTGAATCTTTTGAATCCCTTTTAAATTCCATACTTTAAATACAATATCCACTCTCCCTGGTGTAAAATATTGATTACCCCATATTGGGCTAAATTGTGACAGTGAGTGTGGTTCTTTTAAATATTTTTTAGTTTCACACCATATTTTGATCATGTGCTTTACAATTGGATTTTTAACTTGTTTCTGTAATTTTTTTTAGCCGAGTCTGAGTATATGAATAAGGGAAGAGGTAAAGGTAAACTGTATGATTCCATTTCAGTCCAGTGAGGAGGATCATTTGATGAAAAATAATATGTCATAGACCTCAGTTGTGCTGACCAGTAATACAACATAAAGTTTGGACATTTCAGACCTCCACGATCAAATGGTAAGTATAGTAAGGACAAATGTAATCTAGCCTTCCTATTGTTCCATCCACTAACTTTTTTTTAATTCTTGAGAATAGATCTGAAGGTGGTGGTAAAGGAATGTTTTGAAATAAATAAAGTATTTTTGATAAGATATTACTTTTAAGTATATTAATTCTCCCGATCATCGACATTGGTAGTGACATCCATCTCTGAAGCAACTCATTAATATTTGTCATTAAGGCTTCATAGTTGGCATTGGCGACTGATTCTAGCTTAGGCAAAATTTGAATTCCTAAATATTTAAACTGATCTACAACATTGAATTGGTTTACCTCAGTAGCTGGATGATTTCTCTGGGTCTCATTTAGCATTAATATTGAAGATTTTGTTTTGTTTATTTTATATCCTGATATATCCCCAAAGTTCTTTATTAAATTTAACAAGGTCGGGATTGATTTTTTAAAATTCGACATAAACAAAATTATGTCATCGGCATACAGGGAGATTTTATGTTCTGTTGGTCCTACTTTAATTCCATATATTTGTGGATGTAAACGTACTGCCATCGCTAAAGGTTCAATTGCCATAGTAAACAATAAAGGTGAAAGTGGACAGCCTTGTCGACATTCTCTATTGATTTTTATTGATTTTGAGATATTGCTGTTTGTTAGGATTTCTGCAGTAGCATTATTGTATATTATCTGGACTCATTTTATGAAATTATTTCCAAGTCCAAACCTTTGTAGGACTTCAAAAAGATAGGGCCATTCGACCCTATCAAAGGCCTTTTCGGCGTCCAATGATAGGAGAGCTGTATCCGGTGCTTCTTTATTGGAATAAATAATATTAAATAGTCTTCTTACATTATGGAAGCCTTGTCTTCCCATTATAAAGCCATTCTGATCTCGGTTAATAATATTTGGTAATATTTCTTGTAGTCGTTTTTCTAAAATTTTACAGATTATTTTAAGATCAGCATTTAATAGGCTTATTGGCCTCATGTTTTCACATTTATTAGAGGGTTTACCTGGTTTTGGCAACAGTATAATTAAGGCATTATTCATGTATGGTGGTAAATTACCATTTTGAAATGCTTCTAAAACCATTTCTAAAAGTGGTTTTATTAATTTATTCTTAAAATTTTTATAGAGGTCAACTGGAAGACCATCTGGTCCTGCACTTTTTCCTGATTTCATATTATCAATGGCTTGCCCAACTTCTTCTTGACTAATTTTAGAATCCAGTATCTCCCTGTTTTCATTTGGAATACCTGGCATGGATAATCCACCCAAAAACCCATTTAGTTTTGTTAAGTCAGTTTCATTTTTTGTATCATATAGTTTTTCATAATAATCTCTAAAGGCACTATTAATTTCTAAAGGATCTATAACTACCTGTCCGTTACTTATAATACTGGAAATTGGTGTTTTAGATTCTAATTGTTTAATCTGCCATGCCAATAATTTTCCTGATTTTTCACCTTGTTCATAAAAAGTTTGCTTCAATCTTAGAAGACTCGAGGTGGCTCTATTCGCTGATTTTTTGTCATATTCAGCTCTCAGAATTATTAATTCGTTCTCTAACTGTGGGTTACTTCCTGCATACACTTTTTCTTGAAGAATTTTTATTTTACATTCCAATTGGACTCTCTCCTCTCGGGTCTTCTTAGATTTTGAACCTGTATAACTAATAATATGCCCCCTAATAAAAGCTTTGAAAGCCTCCCACTTTATACATGCCGTTGTTTGTGTAGTATTAATATCAAAGAGCTCATCTATCTGTTTTTCTATGTACTTAACAAATTCCTCATCCTGAAGCCATTTATGTTGAAAATGCCACCTAACTGGGCCCTTTGTCAATTTCTTATCTACATATACTAGACAGCAGGGTGCATGATCAGAGATCACAATGTTATCATAGAAACAGTTTTGAATCTTGGACCTTAATTCTGTAGAGATCAAAAAGTAGTCTTTACGTGAGAATGTCTTATTGGTATTAGAATAACAAGAATAGGCTTTGACTTGTGGTTTCATTTCTCTCCATATATCTAGCAATCTCAATTCTTTCATAAAATGATTAATGGTCATCCTACATCCATTGTGCGTGCAGTCCAGTCCTGCTGATCTATCTATACTGGGATTCAATGTACAATTAAAATCCCCTGCTATTATATGTTGCCCTGTAAGCGATGATAAAGTGAGGAATAAATTAACAAAAAAGTTTTGATCATCAATATTGGGGCTGTATAAGTTCACCAGATTTATATTTTCTAATAACAAAGATCCTTGGATAATTAGATATCTTCCAAATTTGTCTGTAATTACATTTTTCGTTTGAAATGGGACTGTTTTAAGATAAGATAAGATAAGATAAGCCTTTATTAGTCCCACAACGGGGAAATTCCAGGATTGCAACAGCACAGGGATAGCAACACTCAGAGCAACAATCAGAAGGCAAGAAAAAAACAAGCAAGCAAGAGCAGCTAATATACATATGTACATATTACTATAAAATATATATATATACACACACACACAGACACACAGTGCAGAGCATTGTAGCTGGATGGAATAAATATATGAATATATGAACACACAGTGCAGAGCACTGTAGCTAGATGGAATAAATATGTAAATATATAAACACCCACAGTACGGAGCATTGCAGCTAGGTGGAATAAATATGCAAGTATATAAACACACACAGTGCGGAGCAATGTAGCTAGATGGAATAATATGTAGATATATAAATATATAAACACACCCAGTGCTGAGCATTGTAGCTAGATGGAAGAAATATGTAAATATATAAACACACACAGTGCAGAGCATTGTTGCTAGATGGAATGAAACAGCATAACCGTCTACTTAGTTATCCTACATGGTATGATTATGTGCCCATACATATTCTCACCCTCCATAGCGACCGGTATGTTCCTAGTTGTATGCCGGAGGGGACCATTGTGTAAGTCTATTGCATCTTTTGCATTCAAAAAACTATTAGTTTGTTACGTCTTTTTGCTATCTCTGCGAGCAGCCCTGCTTAGGTTGTACAGTCTGACAGCCGTTGGTAGGAAGGACCTACGAAACCTCTCGGTTGTGCACCTGGGATGATGTAGTCTGCTGCTAAATGAGCTCCTCAGTGCATTCAGTATGTCCTGCATAGGGTGGAACTCGGACTCCAGCAGAGATGACAGTTTAGCCACCGTCCTTCTCTCTCCTATCTCCTCCATCGGATCAAGGCGCTGCCCCAGGACAGAGCTAGCTTTCTTAATCAGTTTGTTCAGTCTCTTCCTATCGGCTGCAGTAATGCCACTGCCCCAGCAGACCACTCCAAAAGTGATGGCTGATGCCACCACCGTGTCATAGAATGACTTCAGCAGCGCCCCTTGTACACCAAAAGACCTGAGTCTCCTCAGTAGGAACAGCCTGCGCTGTCCCTTCTTGTAGAGCGCATCAGTATTGTGTGACCAGTATGTATGAGAGATCATATGTATGAGAATCATACCTCCCCTAGCTCAGGAAGAAAATGATGAGGTGAACACGTTACCTTACCATCTTCTCCTAATTCTTTTTACATCCTCCTCTAATAGATGAGTTTCTTGTAAAAATACAATTTTTGAATCTATGTCTTTTATTTTATTCATAACTTGTTTAAGTTTTTTAAGATTTTGTAGACCTCTGCAATTCCATGAAGTTAAATTAAGATTAATGCTTTGATCTATGTCAATAAGGAGTTTGAGATTACCTTGCAATATGAACATACTCTTACAGAGAAGCAAAAACATGGATGATGGAACATTCCTCCTACAAACTAAACAAAAACAGATTACCTTTCCCCACATTCATGGTAATCCCCCCAAAATAAAAAAAAATCCGTCTCCCGTTATAGCTTGTGACTGTTCCACACCTGCGAGGATCAGTCAAACCACTCTCTCTTTCTCCTCTCAATCACCCTGACTCTACTACTATTCTTATAACATTAACTCTCTTCTGTAGTTTTTTCAACATAACTTCAAAGTTTTATAGTAACGTTGTACATAACTTTTTTTTTTTAATACAGTCTGTATTTTGTAGACATGTTTATGTTTCAGATCAATCAGATGTCTGTACATATGCTTAAATGTTCTACCTTTGTCATGTTCATGCTTAGCTCCCGCCAGTCTCCTTTTGGATCTGCTTGATGAGCTCCTGCGCCTCTTGAGGGGTCTTGAAGGTGTGGGTTCTCCCCTTTTATGTGACCAGCAGTCTTGCCGGATGAATTACTCCTTGACGAATCCCTAGGTTGTGCAGCTCTTTGCGGGCGGGGTCGAACTGTTTTCTCAATTGTTGTATTCCTGCAGCCAAGTCCGGATAGAAGCGCACCTGCTGGTCCTGGTATTTAATTTCCCCTTTAGCTCGTGCCACATTGGTGACTGTCATCTTGTCTCTGTAGTTGAGGAACTTCATAATCAGCGTCCTCGGTGGTGTCTTATTATCTCTCGGTGGGCCGATTCGGTGAGCTCTCTCTAAAACAACCGATGACTGCAGATCCGCGTTATTCAGCGCTTCTGGAATCCACGTTTCCAAAAAGGAACATGGGTCCCGTCCCTCCGCTCCCTCTGGGAGGCCCACCAGCCTCAAATTATTCTGTCGCGAGCGGGATTCCAAGTCTAGGACGTTATCTTCCAGACTTTTGCATTTTAATTCCAGTATTTGCAGTTTAGTTTGGAGGCTGGTGACGTCATCTTCAGCGCTTGAAATTCTGAGCTCCGCCTACGACACTCGCTCCATGCAGTCGTTTATTTCCTTTCTCATACCTTCTATCGCTGTTATAAGCCCGTCGAATTTAGACGAAAACTCTGTTATCATGGAGTTAATGGCAGTGAGCACTGCGTTTGTCCCCTCTTCAGCAGTTCCCGCTCCGCTGCTGGCTCCATCCTCCGCCATTGCCTCTGGAATTTTCTCTGTTTCGCCTCGAGCGTGGAAGTCTGTTAACTTGGGTTGTTTTGTCGAATTGCCCTTTCCTCCACCTAATTTTTCAGCCTTAGTCTTTACCATATCCGCGCCAAAACGCTAGGATGGGTTTTTGTACCAATTAAGAGAGTTTAGTAATTTTTTTTATTTTCAAGAGCAGAGCAGTGTGAAACACGTCTTCCTACATGGCCGCCATAACCGAAAGTCCGATTCCACAAAGTTAATCTGCTTGAGCAAAAATGTGGGAACATTTTTCATTGAAGCTGAATGCGTGATAAGGGTAGCATCTCACAGAACGGCAGATGCTAAGCAACATTCACAAACCTTGAGATTGTTGGGGTTCCGTCACAGTTCGTATAAGGTTGCACAACAGTTTGCCAACAGTTCTTACAACGGCAAACAGTTTTTCTTGTCGCAGAAAAATTTTGAACATGTTCAAATTATTCTTCCTGTAGCAGAAAAATGTCCTCGGTTGTAAGCACAGCCTGGCTGCAAGCCCACCTGAGAATCATTGTGTGTGAATTTGGTGAGCCTTGGAGGAGTAGCGATTCTTGTGAAATGTGGACAGATGGACAGACAACGGACACCGCGTCATTGCTTTAGCTACTTTCAGCTTCACCAGAATGAATTGAAAGTGGACACCCAGCCAGCATATCCCTGTGGGCCCCACTACAGGTTAAGGCTGTGTGTCAACCAAACGTATTTTGGACATGGACTTGGCCTGTGGCACAGGCAAGCAGGTTTCAGGAACACTGGTGCCAAAGGTAAAGTCCCTGTGGACAAACACAGACAGGACCAACATGGAAACCGCGGACCAAGCCACATGGGCTCAGAAACCGCGGACCAAGCCACATTGGACCCATAAGACTGCCCATATTGAACCTACAGTTGGGCCCGCATGGACATGCTGGCTGGGCAGTAAGAAAAATGCTTGATATCTAAAACTCACATGATAAAGTTTAATTTTTTAAATAAATATTTGGGTTCAGGAACTTTCTTAGTGATGCTTTGAAAGATCAAATATAAATGCATTTAAATTTCTTAATAAGGAACTATACTGTATATTCATTGGGGTGTCCTAACCTTTTCACACGTGCATATCTCTTGTTGCTGCATCAAAAATTCTCACTTCCTCATTCCTGTGTTAAAGATAAATAGACTGCCACCAAAATTCGAGCACATTTTATTTTAAAAACACACATGCTCACAGACACAAAACCACATGGTTTCAGCAGAAAGCCGACAGTTAACTCGACCCTGCAGGTTTGTGTTTGTAGTCCGCTGCTCAGTCGTCTCACTTCTTCATTTGGTGCCTGAGGTTGCACACACACCAGGTGCAGCCGTACAGCTCCTGTTGGGGCTACGAGACTGCGAAACTCTGCTGTGCACCGTGTTGATCAGCAGCTCAAAGTGCAGCTTAGTAGCACAAGCCACATCAGATAAGAAGAGTCAGAATTTTACTGTAAGAGGAGGAAGATCCCTACATGATGACATGCACAGGGGCAGTCAGCTTAGTCAGGTGCTGAGTTAAAAAAACATGCCTTATTTATCTAAAATCTGTTCTCAGCTGTGAAAAAAATCATGAAAAACATTTAACAATTCCAGAAGGAAGGGAAACTTTTGAGCTATTTTTTGTCCATAAACACGCATCTGCCACACAAGGTATTTGAGCCTTAAAATGAAGGTAAAAGCTTCTGGAAAAGACAGAAATGTCCACCTCAATATCAATAAAAAATATTTTACATAACTAAATAAAATGCATTTGAAGAACATATCCATCTTATTCCCAGCCTCCATGATGCCTTGCATGGATTATGGGCACAACTTCCGGTGCTATTTTCCTTTTCCTTATTAAAAAACAATGGCATCAAAAAATGCGGCAACACTGTCATGAATGGCCCCTTGGGGCAGAGAGACAGATCCACGTGCTGAACTATGAGTTGTGAGATTTACTGAAAAAACAGCAACCAAAGTCCAAACAAAGTGCACAACACAAAAATCCCAAAACAGATAATAAGGAAAACGTACAGGCAGGAACGAACTTGGGATAAACTCACCAGAGCAGGGGAAGGGCTCTGATGGCGAGGAGAAACCCAGAAGAACTTACTCAAGCTTACTCAAGACAGCGGCAATTATGAAAAGAAAATACCGTCCTTAAATAGAGTCTGAAACAAATACACAAGCGGCGACAGGTGTGGGGTCACATGAGCGGACAAAAGGTAACAATGATTAATGATTTGGGTCAGCTGTGAGTGATAAGAGGGGAGTGAGGGGAACTGACAGCTGACAGGGCAACGCTCACATGGAGCACAACCCAGAAACGTGACTTGACAGCTGTCAACTCAGAGAAAGAACACAACAGTCCGAAATTCAAAGAATAAAATATCAACAAATGCAGACAGAGAAATAAATACAACCTAATACAAAATGAGAGTAACAAAACCATAACATAAACAGGAAAATAAGAACCAATACGAAAATACAGAAACCCAAAGCACAAAATACAACAAATATATAGATACAGAGAAAAAGCCACGAGACTAGAGCATGGTGGAACCTCCAGTGCTCAGCTCATGACAAACACGACCTTTTGCACCTCAAAAAGAGTGACATAATCATACCACTTCCACTGACTATCAGCGGAAGGGAAGATGACCTTTAAAATGGCCTCACATTACAGTAGCAACGTTAGTTAGTGCTATTGCTAAGAGGGTAATGCTGTAAACAAATAAAATCTCTGCATCATCAATATCTCCGCCACAATAAAGTCTGTCTCATTTTATTAAAAGATGTTGGATGGTCCTCAGCCAGAAAAAGGTGGATTGTCCTCTCTGGATTGGGGACAAGCTCCTGCCCCAAGTGGAGGAGTTTAAGTATCTTGGGATCTTATTCACGAATGAGGGGAGAATGGAGCGAGAGATTGATAGACAGATCGGAGCAGCATCTGCAGTGATGCAGACGTTGTACCGGTCTGTTGTGGTGAAGACAGAGCTAAGCTCTAAGGCAAAGCTGCCGATTTACCAGTCAATCTACGTTCCTACCCTCACCTATGGTCACGAGCTTTGGGTAATGACCGAAAGCATGAGATCACGGATACAAGCGGCTGAAATGAGCTTTCTTCGTAGGATCGCTGGACTCACTCTCATAGATAGGGTGAGGAGCTCAGTCATCCAGGAGAGGCTCAGAGTAGAACCGCTGCTCCTCCACATTGAAAGGAGCCAGTTGAGGTGGTATGGGCATCTGATCAGGATGCCTCCTGGACGCCTCCCACTTGAGGTATTTCGGGCACGTCCCTCTGGGAGGAGACCCCGGGGCAGACCCAGGACTCACTGGAAAGACTACGTCTCCCAGCTGATCTGGGAACGCCTTGGTATCCTCAGCGGCTCCCACCGCTGGAGCAGGTGGCTGGGGAGAGGGAAGTCTGGGCTTCTCTGCTTGAAATGTTGCCTCCGTGAACTGGACCTCCGGAAAAATGGTACGAAATGGATGGATGGATGGTCAAAAGTTTTAGAACACTCCAATTTTTCAGTTTTATTGAAATTTAAACAGTATGTTCCAGCACTACTTTTATGCAGACAGAGGGGGTTGTAAGTAATCAAGAAAAGTTGGGACACCTGTAGGAATTGGTAGCACCAACTTTCAAGGCTTGATCAACCTCCTCTGCTGCAGAACAGCTTTAAGTTTTTAACCTGTTTCTTGTTTTCTGAAAAATGCCTTTCTGTATAATTTTGACATGTACATTATTTTTCACTTTTGGGTAACCTTACCTTTTGTTTTAACCTACCTCTGGCATTTCAACACTTACCCTTGCACCATTTCAAGCTATTCATTGGATTTGAACTGCTTGAATTTCAGCAAAACACTGGAAAAATTGTGTTCTAAAATTTTTGACTGGTAGTGTAATTTAGCTCAGAGCAGACGTACAGTGTAGTCAGAGCCACAAAGAACCACAACACCATGCTTGGGTGTTTTAATGTCACCCTGACATTAAAATGCTCATGCTGCTGTTGTGCCATGAATGCTAATTATTTAACTTTACACTTACAGACCTTTTATGACAATTGAACAAAATTTTATTGATCAATATTTTGTGATAATTTAAAAATTTATTAATGCTGAAGCTGCTAATGTCAAGTCCATATTGTTACACTGTAATACAGAGCAGTTGATAAACTGTAATAATATGTAGTAATAATAATAATGGGTACTTACTAAAACCCGGCACAAATGGTACACTACGGAACATTCCAAACACATTCCATACATGTTCTGTAGATGTTCCGTACCGAACATGTTCCGTACATGTTCTGTATGGGATGTCTGCCGGTCCTGCCTGCTGGCAGTTCTATGTCAGTGTGCCTGTGTCATGAGCCACAGTCCACACTTAAGCTGGATTTATGGAACCTGCATCGGCTTGATGCACCTGCGACAGCGTCAATGCAATATCCCCCTACGTCGCCCAACATGCACCTCTTTAGAGAAGGAGAGGTGCAAGTCGGCAACGCAGACTGTAAGAGCTGTGATTGGTCCGCTTTATCTTCTTCTTCACGTTTCCTGGTTCTTGCTACTGCTCTGCTCTGCCTGTTCACGGTGGCACAACTTCCAAAGTGAGTCGGTTAAACAACGGTCTAAATTCAAAAGAATGCTAAGGAAGTAAGCACATACAGAACATTTTATGGCTTGTCATAAACCCAGTAATTACACAGATTGTCAAATAATGGTAGAAACGCACAGTTTTCTCCAACTTTTCTCTTCTCTTCTCTGTGCAGCTATTGTATAAGTTGCTTTTCCTTAACATTTATTAGCTCCAACCCCGTCACAATCTGCTCTTGTCCATTGCTATTTAATAAACAAAAATACACGCTAAACATACATCACTCTACACATCGGCTGAAGCCCATTTTGACAATGGAACAATGCATACCACCCAACAAACAAGAAAAAATTGCTAATCACTGTGTTGGTGATGTACTTCGGTAATGGCATCACTATGATGAGGGTGCATAAATCCAGCTTTAGCACTTAGCATGTTCTGTATGGGAAGTCTACCGATCCTGCCTGCTGTTAGCACTTCGCATGTTCCATACATATACCGTGCATGCTCCTTACCTGATGGTTGTAAATAAATGCAATTGCAATTATCAATAAATAAATACATGCAATAAGAAATTAAGGAACAGACCATAAGGTTTGTCAGTTGTCAGGTTGCCCGGCTCTGTTCATTCATTAATCCATTAATCATTAATCCAGGCAGCATGAGGAACAACTATATGGGCAGCACGGTGGTGCAGTGGTTAGCACTGTTGTCTTACAGCTAGAAGGTTCCAGGTTCGAATCCCCAGGCTGGCAGGGGTAGGAACCTTTCTGTGTGGAGTTTGCATGTTCTCCCTGTGCTGCGTGGGTTTACTCCGGGGGCTCCAGTTTCCTCCCACAATCCAAAGACATGCCTGTTAGGTTAATTGGCTGTTCTAAATTGTCCCTAGATATCGGTCTCCTATAGGTCCTTAGAGTAGAGGGTTACTACTAGTGAAGCGCTTTGAGTAGTCTTTCAGACTAGAAAAGTGCTATATAAGTACAGGTCCTTATCTCTTGTTCCTGTAACATGCCTGAGGATTCAAATTTGTACTTTGAATGTTGTAAATGTAAAATGGTAAATGGTAAATGGCATTCACTTATATAGCGCTTTTATTCTCATCTCTTGATGACCAAAGCGCTTTACAGATCCTGCAATCCACCCATTCACACACACATTCACACACTGATGTAGGTAGTGGTTTCATCCCCCATTCAAGGACTAGGACACAAATCTGAAGATGACATCAAAAAACTGTCGCTAAAATATGTAAAATGCCAAGCAAAGCATGAAAAATAAATCATAAAAAGCATATAGGTTTTTCCCGATATTTAAAAAAAATCCTTTATAAACAAACTGTCTCTGATGCCTGTTTTCCTTGCGTTCCACATGGAATGATCAGTTTCTAGGGAACATGTACGGACCATTAGCTAGCAGGACTGCTATGGAGCAAGTACATGTAACGTTATATTTTCAAGTTAGTAAAACACTTCAGCTAGCAGGACTAGCTAGTGTTCCGTACAGAACATTCCGTATCTACGGCACTTGGGAATGGCAGTGTACAGAACGCGTACAGAATGTTCCGTACTGTACGTTATGTATTTATGTATTTTAGTAATCTTCATAATAATGACCCATCACACTTTATTTTACATTAAGAACTTCAAGCTCAGTCTTTTCTTGAACAGATTTCATTGTTATTTGCAAGTTAATTTGAAAAGTTTACACATCAAATTCAAAAAATGTCAATTTGTCACAAAAAATATTTAATATCTTTACTAAATCATTAAACCTTAGGAAGCAAACTGGCAGCTATTTATTTTTATTATTAAACTTCGTGGAGCCTTGCACTTGGCTTTTAGAACATCACCATTTTTCCAGTGTTTTGCTGAAATTCAAGTAGTTCAAATCCAATGAATAGTTTGAGATGGTACAAAGGTAAGTGCTGAAATGCCAGAAGTTAAAAGAAAAGGTAAGGTTACCCAAAAATGAAAAACAATATACATTTCAAAATTATACAAAAAGGCCTTTTTCAGGGAACAAGAAACGGGTTAAAAACTTAAAGCTGTTCTGCAGCAGTGGAGGTTGATCAAGCCTTGAAAGTTGGTGCTACCAATTCCTACAGGCGTCCCAACTTTTCTGGATTATGTAAAACCCCCTTTGTCTGCAGAAAAGTAGTGTTGGAACATCCTGTATAAATTTCAATAAACCTGAAAAAATTGGGGTGTTCCAAAACTTTTGACTGGTAGTGTACAGTATATCCATATATGACACATAAACATCAGCTCTGTGACATTCATACAAGTGAAAACATACCTGGTGCTCTTGTGTCTGTCCTGTGTCTCTATCACTGATCACACCCAGTTTTTGGTACATGCTCTACACATTAAGGTTGAAGCCACAGATTTAACTTTGCTTGGATGTGAGGAGCCTCCATTTATAGTCTATGGCACAACCACAACCACGAACAGCGCAACAAGTACCAAAACTACATACAAACATTCAAAAATACAAAAATGACAAGTGTGGAAATTAGCTGCCATTTCACTCCAAAACACATATATGGACTACACATGAAATCGAATTTGAAAAACTTTAAAAAATGTTAATTTAAATGCCCCGCTACTCCACTCTTGTTGACTGGCTTAACACTACTTCCACCCGAAAGCAGAAGCTGCATCCATAATCATTTCTATAGCAGCACCCTCAGGAATAAGGTGGATACCAAGTACAAATGCAACAAAATATGGTTTTGTTAATTTATAAATATTGGGCCACCCCTCTCAGATGTGTCACAATGGTTTGGGCCACAGAGCAGGTGGCTGAAGAACGAAGCTAATTTTTGTCAAGCCCACCGAGAGCCAGTGGATATGGGCAAAGGCACCGCAGGTTGTAGGACCCCCCCCCCCACCCCCCATTCTAGAATCAGGGGCTAATGAGCATAATATCAAAAACCCAACTCACCTAAGAGTTGAATTTGTTGTCCGAAAAGACTCACTGACACTCCTCAGCTTCATATATCAACACTTACATAGGAGGTGACCTCCGACCTTTGAAACCAGGCAGCTGATCGTATCTCAGGACCAGCAATGTTTATATCTGAAGAGTTCCTCAGAGTTCCACTGAGAGCCGGGAAATAGGAGTTATAATTATCATCACAGTAGGTTTGGGGAGTATATAGTTTTCAGTGGTGCTAATTACACATCCAACAAACTGCTGTATGCTGAAGGTAAAACTTTTATGTTTGCACTGTGAGATGTAATGGCCGTCCACATTAGCAACTGTAATGACAACCATAAATATTTTATACACTGACAGCCAATGAAAAAAGCATCCAGCCGATTCTGAAGGCAGGGCTGCAATAAATGACAACACACCAGCAAGGTGCAGAGGCTGAGCTCACGGTGCCTCGGACCTTCAGCTCTATGGTGGTGTGCACTACCCGGCATTCAAAATGGAATTCAGAGCACATACCTCTGCCAAGGTCTGTCTGACTGTGAGCAGGATTACAGAAAAACTACTGGATGCGTTCTAATGAAATTTTAACCCAAGATGGCCCTTCAGCTATAGATGAACCCATTAGAATTTGGAGGTGATCTGGGTCAGGATGCAGATTCTGGATCACTTTTTCACTTTAATTAACATTGTGAGACAGGGTCTTGGCAGAGGCAAACGCTCTTGGATCACCTCAAAATCTAATGGGTTCATCCATAGCCACCTATGGTGAAAATCTGATCAAAATCCATCCAGTAGTTTTTTGATAATCCTAACAGACAGACCGCCCCAATCACATGAGCTGCTTGGCGGCAGTAATGAGGTCTTAATATCCTCATCCAGAAGCCGCAGCTGTAAAGTGGATGCATCGAGCAGCCATCAAAGCCAAGAGGTTGAGCACGGTGGTGTTGGACAACACTCCTGACCTGGTGTCACAACCCACAGGCATGAATCGATCTGATAGCAGAACACAGCACCCGCAACATCCAATCTAGCTGCAGGACAGAGGAAGCACGACTTACAGCAGCAACAAGTCCTGGTGGCTTGACACTCGCTCTTGTGCATGCTGACAGAACCCTTTCTAGTGGCGGCGGTGGCAGAGGTGTAGTGTGACCGACTACTGATCAGAGGGTCATGGGTTCAATTCCCGCTCTGTCTGCTGTCCGCTTGTCTAAGTGTCCTTGAGCAAGACATTGAACCCCCAGTTGCTCCTGGTGGCCTGGTTAGCACCTGTGTGTATGGCAGCTCTGCCGCCATCAGTGTGTGTGAATGTGTGGGTGGATTGCAGGATCTGTAAAGGGCTTTGGTCATCCTAGATGAGAAGAAAAGCGCTATATAAGTGAACGCCATTTACTGCAGCTTTGAAGAAAATCAAATGCTTTAGTTTTTGACAAGATTCTGTTAATTTGATTGATTCTGGGTATAAATGCAAATCCATGTGGTGCACAGTCACACTGTTGGTGACTATGACACTTGTACACTGCCCACCCCTAGTTCCACTACACATGTGACATTTATGACAAGATTACAGCACCGTGACCCATGTGTTCTGGGGCACATGATACGTATGGGTCATGACCTTTTGTACTGAGTGACTGATGTGGGTGGTGGGGGCAGCAAATTCAACACACTGGTTGTGTTGTTACAGATGAATAGAGATAGACAAAATATTGAAGTATTTTAGAGAACGTGCATAAAAAGTGATTGAAGATAAGGGAAAGTAACATTATTAATATTAAATTACAAGTTAATCAGCCTTATAAAGCAACACTATGTAAGATTTTTACATTAACATAATGTTTCCAAAATCATTTTGATGGTACATCAACCTTTGACCGGGTGAATGTCCCTTCCATCATAGCCTGAGTCGGCCTGGATCAGAGAAAACTTACAATTTACAGCTTGAGTCCCATTAGCCAATCACAGGGCATGACTTTAGCCAGCAACTGACAAAGAACCCTGTGACTGGCTATTGGGACACAGGCCATAAAATGTGCCAGCTGTAGTTTTTTCAGTGTTCCGAGCAGGAACAGTGAAGTTACATGGTGCTGTTTTAAAAGGTTCGATAATAGACATGCATTCTGAAACAAAGTAGTGCTAAATGAAAGCAAAGTCACAAGACCAGATTTCTTTTGCATAGAAATATTCAGAAATTTGGCTCTGCACACAGCACCAACAGATTTGGTGATGATGCTAAAAAGCCAACAGTAAATGCCTTAAAACAAAACTCTGCATTAATCGCTGATGAGCAGTTTTATTCATCTCTCTGCCTTCAGGGCCTGAACTTTGCATGCCCCTTCTGTCAATCACCACTTTATCATGGTGGAGGTATTTGTGTGCCCTAATGATCCCAGGAGCTATGTTGTTGGGAGCAACGGGCCCCTGGTAGGATCTCCTAAAGCAAATTGGTCTTGGGTGAAGGGCCAGACTAAGAGCATTAAAGTAGATCTCCATGAAAAAGTGCACCCCACCTGGTTTGGGGGCCCGAAGGACACCCTTGGGTCTGCCCTCCACTGGGCTCACCACCTGCAGGAGGGATCATGATGCTATGTGAGCTGTTCAGCACTCTGGGCAACTCTACCTGACCTGGACCCTGGATAAGCAGTAAAAGATGGATGGAACTTTGCATGCACAACTAATGCACTGAAATCTGTTCTGCTGTTGGATAATCTGTTATGTTAATATTCTATCAAATGTCAAATTCATTTACTTAATTTTTTAGAATTTTGGGGGCATTTTTTCCTTTATTGGTATCAGCCAGGGTGGCACGGTGGAGGAGTGGTCAGCACTGCGGCAGCACAGCAACGCACCCTTGGCCGGGGGATCCTGGGTTCGATCCCAGCCCCCGACCAACAGTGATCTGTGTGGAGTTTGCATGTTCTCCCCGTGTCTGCGTGGGCTTACTCCGGGATTTCTCTGGTTTCCTCCCACATGCCAAAAACATGCAAGTTAGGTTAACTGGCATCAAAACTGGGGATTCTAAATTGTCCTTAGGTATGACTATGAGAGTGAATGGTTGTGTGTCTCTCTGTGTTGGCCCTGCGATGGACTGGCGATCTGTCCAGGGTGTACCCTGCCTCTCGCCCAAAGATGATGGGATAGGCTCTAACCCCCCCGCGACCCGAAAAGGATTAAGTGGAAGAAGATGGCTGGATGGATGGTATCAGCCATCCTGTATGTAGCAGTCTGCTGGGGCAGCAGCATCACAACTGCTGACAGGAAGAGGCTGAACAGGCTAATCAAGAAGGTCAGCTCTGTTCTAAGGTGCTGCCTCCACCCAGTGGAGGTGACAAGAGAGGAGGGTGGTGGCTAAGCTGTCATCTCTGCTGGAGTCCGAGTTGCACTTTGTGCAGGACACGCTGAGTGCACTGAGCAGCTCATTTAGTGGCAGGCTGCTCATTCCAAAGTACACGAGGGAGAGGTTTCACAATCTGCAATTTTCACAATCTGCACTGCTCATAGGGACCACACACAACACTGCTATTTTG
Source organism: Pholidichthys leucotaenia (assembly GCA_020510985.1). Classification (NCBI taxonomy): domain Eukaryota; kingdom Metazoa; phylum Chordata; class Actinopteri; order Cichliformes; family Pholidichthyidae; genus Pholidichthys; species Pholidichthys leucotaenia. The sequence goes on from CM035847.1 coordinate 293,685,201, forward strand.
CATAAATAAGGAACGTTCCTTTCCAATCCACTGTTAATATCATTATTGCCAGTGTTGGGAGTAACGCGTTACTGTAATGCCACTACTTTTGCAGTAACATGCTGTGTAATGAAATTACTATTTAAAAATTCAGTAATGCATTACAGTTACTGAAATTTGATCAGATGTGTTACTCGCGTTACTCATTTTATTAATATGGATAGATATTTTTAGCGCAAATAAATACAAACTGACCCTACGTAGCTGACATAGCTGTCAGTCGACGTGAACTGTTGCAAAGAGCCTCTTCACTACTGAGCGGAGGAAAAGATGAAGCTACTTTGTTTTTGTGGAAATAGATTATTTTTCCTTTGTTGCGGCTAAGGACAAAAGCATATTGGTGGGTTGCAAGTTAAAGTGTTGGGTGAGACCTATTGCAATCTTTAGAAGCGCCTAAGAACAGCAACAAGCTCCGACAAAGCTAGTGCTATGCTATACTATGCTAACAACACTGTGTTAGTGGATTTACGCTATCTGAATAGCCACGCTGGATTTCAAGCACAGGTATACATCTGGACAGTTTGAGACCCAGCAAGAATTAAACCGACTGATTGGCAGATACATTGTTACAGAATAAAGATCTGATAACAGCCATTTTCCATCAGACAGCTGAGACTATGAGCTACTGAAGTGAAAACACATTTACCTGCTACCTGGATAAAGATTATTCAAAAGTGGATTTTGATCTCCAAAAGGAATTTGAGGGACTGGATCATGTCTCTGTCACAGCAGACATTTGGACTGTGGATAATGGACATTTTCTTTGGACCACGGCGCATCGGATTAAATCCATAATATAAAGGTAAGATAAACATTGAGAGCTTTATGCAGTGTTGCTAAATCACTCTTTTGGAGTGATTCTCACTCTTTTTCCCACTCTCTCACTCCACAAACCCTGTTTCTCACTCCAAAATGAGGAGATTACTGGTAATTCAGTGCTGATTTTCTTCAGATTTTTCCCACAATAAGAGCTCTCAAGGCAGGATAAAGCAGACTGAACATGTTCTAAAAGCTCTGTCTGAAACAGTCTTGTTTTCAGCCTGACATTAATAAGCCCATAATGTAATTCATTAATTAAATTATCTTGCTGTGTGCAAGATGATTTAAGTATACATTTAAAAGTAATGTGAATGTTACTTTTCCAAGTAATGAGTTACTTTAATCATGCAGTAATTGGTAAAGTAACTCAGTTACTTTTGAAAAGAAGTAACTAGTAACTGTAATTAGTTATTTTTTAGTAACTTGTCCAACACTGATTATTACTGAAGGTTGCAACAACGCTGTACTAATTCAACTGTGAAATATACTGTTAATACATATATTGTTGAATAATTTAACTGCTTACTAGTGCTGCAAATACTATTTTATTTTTTAAATGCAAAAACTTTTACTTTTTTAACTTCTTGCACTGAGTATATACTGTTTTGCCCCATTTCATTATTATTAAATGGCATTCACTGATATAGTGTTTTTTACTCATCCCTGGATGGCCAGAGTGCTTCACAGATCCTGCTATCCACCCATTCACACACTGATGGCGCTGAAGCTGCCATACACAGGCGCCGGCCTGACCCACCAGGAGGTTCAGTGTCTTGCTCAAGGACACCTTGACATGCAAACTGCAGACAGTGAGGGAATCGACCCAGTGAGCCTCCAATCAGTAGTCGGCCACACTACACCTGCGCCACAGCCGCCCCCTATTATTATTATTGCTCTGAGTGCTGCTATCCTTTTACTGCTGTTATACTGTAAATTTTCCTGTTGTAGGATTAATAAAAGATTACCTTATTTTTTGAAAAGATGCACTTGGGAGAGACAGAAAAAGGTCTGAAGAGCAGAGGAGAGACATGTAGGGAGGATCACTGTGGCTGGGATTCAAATCAGGGATCGCTGATTGAGCAACAGGCTCTGACAGCACGTATCATGACAACTAAGCCACTGGACGACCCCCTGTGAGAGCTTTTAAGATACTGTTTTTAAAGCTGCTGTTTAACTATTCCTACATAGGCACAAGTGTTGGTTTAGTAAATTTTGGAGATCTTTGTTTTCCTTATTTCATTTCATTTTTTTTTAATTTCTGTCAAATCATAACAAGACAAAAAAGAAAAGAAAAGAAGAAAAAAGTAACATATTTTGGGCAGAAAGCAACACCTTATATGTGTCTACCCCTCATACATAATACAAATAAACAACCAAACTCAAAGACATAACACAACAAAAGAAAACAATATTTTGCAATTATATTAATTTCTAATACATCAAGTATCTATATATTTCTTAATTAACATGTTTTTTAGCAATAATTCAAACTTAACAATAGTGTCACATCACTTTAAGTCATTACTGTTATGGTTCGAGCGCCGACCTCGTCCGTGCTTGAGCCATGCACCATTCCCGGCCATCTGACAGCTGTGTGCCCCTTTTGCTCTCCGAGCTTTTGTTGTGACAGCGCTCGCAGGGGCTTCCGGCTGTCAGAGCTGTCAGCTGTGTCACATTTCGTCTCATCAGCGGCTCCTTACTTAAGAGGGCAGTTGGGAGCGAAATGTGCAGCAGTCTCGTCAAAAACCTGTTCATTGTTGGACGTTAGCGAGCACTCCTTTGTTCGGACGCTGACCATTATTCCTCTATATTCGTAAGTGTGTTTCCTTGAGTATTCATTTCCCATTGTCATTGTCTGTATTCCGTTGTAGTGTGTTTTAGCCCCCTGTGGCTGGTTATTTTGTTCCTTTTCTGTTCTTTTAATAAACCGTGCAAACTCACCGGTAACTTGTGGCGTCTTATGATGGCTCGCGAGGGCCATCCATGACAGTTACTGGCATTATTCCATAATTTTACTCCATTAATAGCAAGACTTTTTTCCAACATTTGTTCTGATTTTGGGTTTTTGGAAAAGAAATATTCATCTTAATTCTTAATTGGTATTTCTACTCTGAAACAAATCCTGGATACCTGGAGGTAGCTGGTTATTTTTTTACTTTATACATAATCTGCATTACTTTAAAATCTCTTAAATCATAAAATTTTAATGTTTTCAACAGAATGAATAATGTAGTGGTGGAATCATTACAATTTGCTCTGCTCACAATTGTTATTGCTTTCTTTTGTAATATAAATATTGGATCAGTAATTATTTTGTATGCATTTCCCCATACCTCCGCACCATAGGACATGTATGGAACTATGAGAGAGCAGTACAGAGTGAAAAGAGAATCTAGAGTTAAAAATTATTTGGCTTTATGTAATAATGCAACTGTCTTGGAGATTTCTGTTGTAATGTGTTTTATATGAGGCTTCCAATTTGATTTATAGTTTAAATATGCACCTAAAAATTTGGTTTCCAAAACATTTCCAATTTCAATATCCTTTATCTTGAGTTTCTTATTAGAATTTATTGGTTTATTCCCAAATATTATAAATTTTGTTTTACTTAAATTTAATGACAACCTGTTATTGTCATTACTGTTACTGTCAAACAATTTCTTGACAGTATCAAATTGATTTTCTACAGTTTCCAGGAGTTAAAGTAAAGGATAATTTGGGGAATGCCAGCGGGGACCCGGGGTCTGCCTAAAGAACACCAGTGTTGGAGAAGCAGCGGGCGGAACGCGGTCCTTGCATTTTCAATAATTCTGTAATTAATATTCACGCAATCAAATAAGTCTTAGTGTTCAGTCCCTTTTATCTTAAAGTCTAACATGTGTGATTGCCTACATATAGGCTACACCTCTGTATTCCACTTTCAAACACAGCCTACGTTTGGGCCTGTAAAGCCTGATTGGGATACTGGTTTCAGACGGGAATACTTGCTTTCTATGGGCATGCACTAGTTTAGCAAACAGAGCAAGCATTTCCTTTAAAAGAATAAACAACAAGCCTGTTGTGCTAAGAAAGAAAAATGTGTGTGTGTTGGCTACTGTACATCAGCTGTACAAAGTTATCTGATAGGCAAAACCACTTTTAGCATACAGACTCAGACACATTATGAAGCAGAGGAGTGTCAGTACGAAGAAATGTTGAGTGGGTGCATACCACCAGTTCTAGTTTCACAGCATCCAATAAGGCAAAATCTGACTCCTGAATAACCTGCAGTGTAGATCACCTGATGTATTATAATGTGGTATTTAAAGCTACACCTTGCATATTTTGTTCAAATGCAGCAACAATGACTGTTTTGCTACTGTGGTGATCACACTATATTATTAGGTTAGATAACCTGTAAAAACTGAGTGCATACTTTACATAGTTGGACTATAATTGTTACAACTTCAGTGGTGAAGAAAAAGTAACCTGTGTTTCGCCTCAGGTCTTGTTTCCCGACTCCCCCATTGGCTTGTCACAGCCCATACCTGCACCCTGCTGGCCAATTGTGTTCCTCCCCAGGCTATAAAAGGCCAGAGAGGTAGGAGATCTACCTTCCACCTTTGATTTGGGTTGCCATCATACCCCAAGCTTTTGTAGTATCTGCTGCCATTATAGACATCGACAGGTTTGGAGCCTTTTAGTATGTAAGGCTGCACGGTGGCGCAGTGGTTAGCACTGCGGCAGCACAGTTTACCCTTTGCCGGGGGGTTGTGGGGATCGTGGGATCGTGAGTTCGATCCCAGCCCCCGACCAACAGTGATCTGTGTGGAGTTTGCATGTTCTCCCCGTGTTGCGTGGGTTTACTCCGGGATTTCTCCGGTTTCCTCCCACATGCCAAAAACATGTATGTTAGGTTAATTGGCTGTTCTAAATTGTCCCTAGATATCTGTTTCCTATAGGCCCTTAGAATAGAGGGTTAGTATTAATGAAAGCGCTTTGAGTGGTCTTTGTGACTAGAAAAGCGCTATATAAGTGCAGGTTAGTTAGTTAGTTAGTTAGTTATGTCTCTGCATATTTTGAATATTTACACTACCGTTCAAAAGTTTGGGGTCACTTAGAAATTTCCTTATTTTTGAAAGAAAAGCACTGTTTTTTCAATGAAGATAACTTTAAACTAATCAGAAATACACTCTAATATCTAATATACATTGCTAATGTGGTAAATGACTATTCTAGCTGCAAATGTCTGGTTTTTGGTGCAATATCTACATAGGTGTATAGAGGCCCATTTCCAACAACTATCACTCCAGTGTTCTAATGGTACAATGTGTTTGCTCATTGCGTCAGAAGGCTAATGGATAATTAGAAAACCCTTGTGCAATCATGTTAGCACAGCTGAAAACAGTTTAGCTGGTTAGAGAAGCTATAAAACTGACCTTCCTTTGAGCAGGTTGAGTATCTGGAAAAAATTATTATTTCAAATACAAATCGTTATTTCTAACCTTGTCAATGTCTTGACTATATTTTCTATTCATTTTACAACTCATGGTGGTAAATAAGTGTGACTTTTCATGGAAAACACAGAATAATTGTCTGGGTGACCCCAAACTTTTGAACGGTAGTGTACATGTCATCTGTAGTGAACTTGATTAATTTGGTTAAAACTGGGCTGCCTGTTAACCTGTGTTTTTTCTATTTGCCAGAGAAAGCTGTAGGGGAGAGCTGCCTTTTTCTCATGGATCTGGGAGTCATTTGTCAGGGTTTGTACCTTTTCTTTCAACTTAAGTTTAGATAAGTTTCTGTTTTTAGTTCTGGGTGGTTTTGTTTGTTGTTTTGGCCTGGGTTCTCCCTGAAATCAATTTTGCTTTTAATTATACTGCCAATAAACCAACCAACCAGGAAGACTGCAGTAGACAGTTGAAACATGTAAAGGTAAAAACATCTCCTTTTTATTCTTGTCTGGAATAAGAAAAACAAAAAACTAATAATGGCAGTAAACCATTTGAACCTGATCATCTCTCTTCATTTTGTCACCTGGTTTATGTTCCTCCTTTTTACCCCTAGACAGTCACTGGGGTCATAAATGTGTGGGATCATCTGGAGTTGACACCCTTTCTGTTACAGCCCAACTGGGCTAGGCCAGAACTGCCCATTTTTGCCTGGAATCTCAAGTCCATTTCGACACTCTATCGTCAAAGTGGATGAACCTATAGTCGTTTTTTGCCCTTAGGCAAGTGTAGCAACATTTAATTATAAGGTACAAAGATTATTTGATTTTAGGTTTACTTCAGGTCCACGCACACACCGGAAAAACTCATTTTTGGGGCACCAGTCCACAGGCTTGGACAATTTATTAATAGCTAATCTTTATACCTTCAATCAATCAGTCTAAAATATTCATGAATTCTACTGGGTGGCTTTAGAAACAAACACAGGAAAAGAAATCAACAGAAACTTTCATATGCCGTTTACAGTTTTAATGATCAAACTCAGATTAAATGACATTACATTCAACGGATTTGTTGGTAAAGTGAAATGACCAAGTATTAAGCATCACATTCAAGTTGTAACTGATTATTGAGCAACAGAGTGTAACCACATTTGTGGAACCAAGGAAACCTTAGTATGAGTTTGTAACTGTGATGAAAATGGAGACTGAAATAACTGGAACAAAAATATGAAGAAAATTGGATGCAAATTTTATGAAGAAAATTATAAAAGCTAATTATATGGAAAAAAAAATTCCGAATTACTCTAAAAATAAAAACGGAATTTAATGAAAAGAGGAATATTATTTCTCTTTAAAAAGAGGAATATTATTTCTCTTTAATTCTATAGCTCCAATCAGAGTTATGAACTAGTTTTAAACCTGAGACAAATTATGGCATACGTTTTAAGGCAATGGACATCGCATTACTCAGCAGATGAAACAAAGGAATCTTGCTCACATGATCTTGATGCGTTGGCTTCTAGCTGAATCCAGGAGCTGAAGCTTTATTTGAAGATTATACTGGAGAATATCTGCCAGCAGATATTTCATCCCAGGGCAGTAGTCAGGAGCTGAGGTCTGGTGACGATGATAAGGCTGTTGGCCACGGAGCATGCCATGTGGAACAACATGAGAATCTTTCAGCAGCATTCTCGGGTCCAAATAAATTGGATATAGTTCATAGTCTGATCAAAGTCACAGGATTGGCGAGACAAAATTAAAAAAAAAAAAAAAAATTCAAGCCATGAAATCCAAGTTCTGCAGGTGTCATGGCAGTTGGTGAGAACAGCTTCCAGTGTGAGAAAAATGATCAGTCCACTTTAAAACACGAGTTAATAAAAAAAAGTTTAACAGAATAAAACAGAAAACATCTGTGAACATGGAGTTTCACTCCATATAAAAGAAAAGTTTGAGCTCACAAAGAAGAAAAAGTAATTTTCCCAGACATTTAAAGGAAAGAGGATTTAGAAGCAGGACACAGACAAAACTTTCACACAGAACAACTCTCTGCCACTCTCTCTCGAACTAGGGCGTTCCTCACTTAAAACTGAGTAAGTTTCCATGGGAACAACTTGACTGACATGAAAGGGAACCAATTGTCTCCCATCACAGGAGGTTTGAATGAACTCTGGTCCAATAAGAAAACAGTCCTTTGTCTGTGACCAACCAATAGAATGAAAGGGGGTATTGTCCAACAGAGACTGGCTGGTGATTGGCTGAGCCAGTCAGATGACTTGAGTATGCTTTCCCAACAGGACAAAACATCTTGATTAATATGAAACTTCACTTTATGCTTATATATAAAATCTAAGCTAACTTCAGTGATTCATGACTAACTTTCAGTGAGTATGCACTTTTAAAAACTTGTCCTTCTATAATTAACATGCATTATAATAAGGTTCATTTAAGCCAGGGGTGTCAAACTCATTCCATGGAGGGCCAAGACCCTGCAGGTTTTACTTCCACCCAGTCTCTTCAGCAGGTGTTTTCACTGATCAGCAATCAGTGGGAAGAAATTCAGAGAAAACACCTGTTGAAGCCACTGGGTGGAGGTAAAACCTGCAGGGTCTTGGCCCTCCATGGAATGAGTTTGACACCTGTGATTTAAGCATTTTCAAACATGCAACACATTTAAAATCAATGATTAATGAAACATTTCAAACAAGAATGGTATGTCAGAGTCCCGCTTGATTTTCCAGGGTGTCCTGAAAAAGAAAATAATCTGAGAATTGAGAGCTTTTGTAGAAAGGAAGTCATTTCATTCATTAACCTCAGTTCAGCTTGTGGAGGCAAAAGCGAACACATTCCAGAGTCGTCCACCAGGGGGTAATGTTGAGCTGTGGATAATTCCTAGTGACTGTGGAATGCACTCAAGGAGTCTGGGATATGTCTCAAACGATTGTTAAAGCATAAAACTGTCCGATTTGGAGGAAGTTTCAGTTATTTATGATGGTAAACTAATCTGTTCCTTGCACGAAATGGGATCCTTCTCATACCTTTTACCACAGAATGTGTTTTCCAACTGTGGTTCTTAGATGGAGGAAACATTTCTTAACCAGACTTTTTGGGTAAAACAATTTCTTTAAGGTGAAGAGTAATTTTATAGATTAGAGCCAAAGGGAGCTGATGCTACACAAGGCAGACATACACCTACAAAGACCTTTCCACAGACAAGCAAGGTAGACATACACCTATATCCCAGGCTGGGATTTGAACCCACAACACCATGATCTTAAACCTCCTACTTTTACCACTGAGCCAAAGTGGAATTCCTCTAACACTGAACTAGTAGTGGAGGTAAACCTTAAGGTGTCAGGGGACTGCACCACTGCCTAATTTTTTTATGGAGGAGGGATCTGTAACAGTATGATTACAATATAATAAAGAAAACTTCTCAAATTCTCCATGACTGGTTTCTACTGGGAATCTGCATGCAGTCCTGGGTGGTGATGAGCAATCACTTTGGTTTTAGGCAGGGAAGCAGCAGTGCAGAACATAAGTAAAATACAGGGCAAAAGGAATTTCTGTACTTCCTCCCAAAACAACTGAAGCTGTAGCAGGTCTCTCTCAGCGCAACGACCTGAAAACCACCAAGGACAAAGAGTCTGGACTGGAATCATCACAGCCAATAGTATGGTGATGGTTGTAACTGCAGACCAGATCATTCGTTAGCAATGTAGGGAAAAAACATCTGGAAGAATAAAACCAGCTTCTGCTGAAATGCAATATAATTCTTTCTAAGTGAAGAGATATTTTGACTGTAGTCACATAACTTAAGAAAATATTTTAAACCTACAACCACACCATGTTTGAGTGAATGGGACCTTTAACAAAGTATCCTGATTCACACAACTCATTCAATCTTTTTTTTTTTTTTTTTTTTGTGAAGGTGGAGGGAAAACTATGAGCAAGTAAGTAACTGAGCAACAACTAACAAAGACATTTAAATTTGCAACTAAATAATTATGCAATTCATAGCATTTATTATGGTAGTTTCAGGTCAAAAGAGGGTACTTTGGTGAAATCATGTATTACATATATTAAATGTAATAATTACAAGCTGGCTTTCGGCTGAGAGGACTATCAAACTGTTAATTCTTTCTGCTGAAAGCACATTCACATCCAGCAACTGTTAGATCTGCTGAGAAAGTCGAACAACTAAAGAGACCAGACTAAGAGAACTGGTGGTATAGTGTCCTGTTTTTCCTCTTCTGCAGCGTAATCAAACTATGGAACAAAAATGCATAAAGCTGGTTAAACATCTGACACTTCAGTGATCAGGATACCTGAATTAAACAGCATCTGAATCATTCAGTAAATGCAACAGATTCCATCTGGTTAAACGCTATCCAATTTTTGGCCATCTCAGAAGAACCAACATGGGTGAGTCATGATGATGACTTTGATTGTGGTGCAAAGACAACGGTCCTATGCCACGCTGTGAGAGACGGATGTTGTAACGGTTTCACGGCCCATGATGGTCTGCCACAAAATCGTTAGCTTTTCTGGCATTTCACTGCTGCTACAATTGCTGTCTACTAACCAACCAGTAGAGATGCAGCATGAAAGAATAGGGCGATCAGTGTAATCCAGGATTTACAATGACTCCGGATGCAGTCTGTTGCAGACGCAGTGTGAATGTTCCCTTGTGTTCATCCCTACCAGCTCTGTTTGTGTTTTGCAGCGACATGGATAAGAACAAGTTTTGAAATACAACATCGTGCAAGAATTATACAAAATAATGCGAGATCTCGAGAAAGACCAGAGAGTAACCAAGATGAACCGATTGTGATCACATGATAACAACTGGGAAGTGTGATGTAGCGGCGCTCCACCTGGAATTTTTGGGCTATAAATAAAAGTTAAGTAACCCATTAATTTTAATTCTATGAAGTATTATATGTTGTGGGACTAATAAAGACTTATCTTATCTTAAGTCAAGTTTTTACCTTCTCTGACACAGTGGTGGAAAAGTAGACCTCAGAAAATAACGGACGATCGTCGTTTTTAATGATCAAACAGCTATTAAATACCGGGAGATACCATGGGATTTCCTTGTGGACTGGATCTGGCATCCATCAAAAATAGACTTGTTGCATTTCATTAGCAAACCAAATTTGAGGAGCCAGATTCATTCTGCAGTGGTCTGGACCAGGTGGGGATTAAAAAATTGAGGAGAATGGAAACTATTTGCTGCGGAGGCCGGATCACAGCCGTAACATACTGCATCCAGAGTCAGTGTAAATCCATGGTAATAGTGGCACCAAAGGAAAAACTCAAGAATACCCACAACATATTGTGGGTATTCTTGAGTACAGAAACATATAAGGTACAGAAACGTATAGTATTTCTGTCATTTTGTTAAGATGCTGCTGTTACACTGTAATTTCCAAGTTTAGGATCTATCTTACAAGATTTTAGCTCAAACATCCAAGACAGGACAATTAGAATTCTAACAATGATGAATTCTAGCAGAAACACTGTTGGCATGTTTGTCCAGCTGTTAGCATGATTGTACCAAGAAGGCTATAGCATGTAGCATGTTTAAATAGTGCAGATAAATTAGATATCATCTTGTGATGGACGGTGTTGCCCAAGCATCGTCATCGTACACTCGATACACATCAGAATTGTATCCATCTTACACAGTGGCTGTATCCAATATGACAAAAGCTTACATTAAAATGAGAAATTATTTTTATTCTAGTGACAAGAGTCACTTCTGGTTATAAAGCAGAGTGCACAAATGCAAAAGGAGCAACAAGATCATGCTCAACATTTTGGGGGGGAACAATTAAAATTATCTTCAATTTTTTTCTCTTGGAAATTTGGTTGACACGCCTCTGCAACATTGCGTGGAGGTCGGGGGCAGTGCCTTTGGCATGGCAAACCGGGGTGGTGGTTCCTTTCTTCAAAAAAGGGGATCGGAAGGTGTGCTCCAACTTTAGAGGGATCACACTCCTCAGCCTCCCTGGGAAGGTCTATGCCAAGGTACTGGAGAGGAGAGTCCGGCCGTTGGTCGAACCTCAGATTCAGGAGGAACAATGTGGTTTTCGTCCTGGCCGTGGCACATCGGACCAGCTCTTTACCCTCTCGAGAATCCTCGAGGGTTTGTGGGAGTTTGCCCAACCAGTTTACATGTGTTTTGTGGACTTGGAGAAGGCAAAAAGAACGGGAAAGGAGGGATCGTCACTTCCTTGTGGTAACGTATCGTCACTTCCTGTTTTGCTGTCTGCCTGTGTGGTTTGCTCTCGAGCCACTAGCTATGGCTACTAGCTCTCTTTCCTCTCCTCTGGTGTGCTCTCTCTGTCAGATGTTTAGCTACACCTCTGCCTCTTTTAGCGATAACGGTAAATGTAATAAATGTTGTCTTTTTGAGGCGCTCGAGGCGAGGTTGTCTGATTTGGAATCCCGGCTCCGCTGCACTGAAACACCGTCTGCGCCAGTTAATCTTGACGGACGCCCATTAGCTGCAGCGGAGCTAGCTAGCTTAGGCCCCCCTGTCAGCGGTTCCCCGGCTCTCCTCAGCAGCGAGGAGACTGGGTGGGTGACGGTGAGAAGGAAGCCTAGTCGCAAAGCCCCGGTTCACCACCAACCTGTTCACGTTTCTAATCGTTTTTCCCCGCTCAGCGACACATCCGCTGAGGAAAAAACTCTGATCATTGGCGACTCTGTAGTCAGAAACGTGAACCTAGAGACTCCAGTGGTCATAGTCCAATGTATCCCTGGGGCCAGAGCAGGCGACATCGAGTCAAATTTGAAAATGCTGGCTAAAAGTAACTGTAAATATTCCACAATTGTTATTCACGCCGGCATTAATGACATCCGTCTCCGGCAGTCGGAAGTCACGAAACTTAATGTAGAATCGGTGTGTGACTTTGCAAAAACGATGTCTGCCACTGTAGTATTCTCTGGGCCCCTCCCCAATCTGACCAGTGATGACATGTTTAGTCGCTCGTCATCCTTGAACCGCTGGCTGTCTGTGTGGTGTCCTGCAAATGACGTGGGCTACATTGACAATTGGAGCTCATTTTGGGGAAAACCTGGTCTTATGAGACGAGACAGCATTCATCCCACTTTGGATGGTGCTTCTCATTTATCTAACAATCTGGCATCTTTTTTATCCAAATTTCCAAAACCGTGACTACTCAGAGTTGGGACCAGGAAGCAGAGTCGCAGTCTTACACGCCTCTCTGCAGCTCCTCTTCATCCGCCACCCCTCAGCTTAGCCCCTGTCTTCCCCATCAGAGAATCGTTGTCTGCTCCCTCCAAAGTAAATAAAAATATAATATATAAGCATCCCAAAGTGATAAAGCAAAATATTGGTGAAACTCAAATTAAACATAAAGCCTCTAAATTGAATGATTTGGCCTCTGTTCCTCCTCATAATTTAAAAATTAAATGTGGTTTATTAAATATTAAGTCTCTAACTCCCAAGTCTCTGTTAGTCCATGATCTGTTAATTGATCATCAGATTGATTTAATTTCCCTTACAGAGACTTGGTTAGGGCAAGAGGATTATATTGGTTTAAATGAATCAACCCCCTCTGGTTATTTAAACTGTCAAAATCCCAGAAGTTCTGGTCGTGGAGGAGGAGTAGCAACAATTTACCATTCCAAATTACTAGTTAATGTAAAGCAAAAAACATGTTATAATTCCTTTGAGGGCCTGGTCCTCAGTGTTGGGCACTTTAGCAATTTCAGGTTAAACCCAATTTTATTTGCCATTGTTTATCGTCCCCCATCAACCTATTCAGAATTTTTATCCGAATTTGCTGATTTCTTAGCTGATTTAGTGTTGAAAGAATAATTATAGTAGGGGACTTTAATATACATGTGGATGTAGATAGTGACTGCCTTAATGTGGCTTTTAATTCAATATTAGACTCGATTGGGTTTTCTCAGAAAGTAGGAAATTCTACTCATTACCTCCACCATACATTGGACCTTGTTCTGACATATGGCATAGAAATAGAAAATCTTGTAGTGTCTCCTCATAGCCCTGTACTGTCAGACCATTGTCTGTTAACCTTTGATTTTACTATTTCTGACTATTTGGCTCCTAAAGAAAAATATTATCACAGTAGATGCCTCTCAGATGATGCTGTTTCCAAATTTATGCAGATTGTTTCCTCTATGCCATGTGTCAACACAACGGAAATAAGCTATAGACAGCTTGCTCCTTCTGTAATTGATAACATGGTGGATAGTGTTTCAGCTTCTCTGCATCAGGCTCTAGACTTGGTGGCCCCCTTAAAAAAGAAAAAGTCTAATCAGAGATTTTTAACTCCTTGGTTCAACACAGAAACTCGTAGCTTAAAACAGAAGACTCGTCAATTAGAAAGAAAATGGCGCTCTACTAATTTAGATGAAATCTATTTAGCTTGGAGAAATCATCTTTTCATTTATAAAAAATCTCTTAGAAAAGCTAGAACGAGTTATTACTCTGCATTAATAGAAGAGAACAAGAATAATCCCAGGTTTCTTTTCAGTACTGTAGCCAGGTTGACAAAGAGTCAGGACTCTGTCAATCCTAGCATCCCCTTAGAGCTTACTAGTCAGGACTTTATGAACTTTTTCAATAATAAAATTTCATCCATCAGAGATAAAATCAATCAGATTCTTCCCACAGTTAACTTAAATACCGTAACTACTACAACTCCTTCTATTGATGTCTGTCTTGATGAGTTTACTCCAATCGACCTTTGTGAGTTAGACAAAGTAGTTTCCTCATCCAAACCTTCAACTTGTCTTTTAGACCCTATTCCTACCAGGTTATTTAAAGAAGTCTTCCCACTTATTGGTAGCTTTATTCTTCATATAATCAATTCTTCATTAACTTTAGGCCATGTACCGCAGGCTTTTAAAACGGCTGTAATTAAACCCTTACTCAAAAAGCCAACGCTAGATCCAGGAGCTTTAGCTAACTATAGACCAATCTCTAATCTGCCTTTCATTTCAAAAATCTTAGAGTTGTTGCTACGCAATTATTTGACCACCTGCAGGGAAATGGTTTACTTGAAGAGTTTCAATCTGGGTTTAGAATCCATCATAATACTGAAACAGCCTTAGCGAAGGTCACTAACGACCTCCTCATTGCATCTGATAATGGACTAGTTTCTGTACTTGTCCTTTTAGATCTTAGTGCAGCTTTTGATACTATTGATCATAATATTCTACTTGATAGATTAGAACACTATGTTGGACTTAATGGAACTTCGTTGCAGGGGTTTAGATCTTATTTATCTGATAGGTTCCAGTTTGTTCATGTAAATGATGAGTTTTCTTTCAGCTCAAAGCTTAGTCATGGAGTTCCACAGGGATCTGTGCTAGGCCCTACTCTTTTTAGTTTATATATGCTTCCGTTAGGCAACATTATTAGAAAGCACTGTATACATTTTCATTGTTATGCAGATGACACACAATTATACCTGTCAATGAAGCCAGATGATACTAATCAACTAGCCAAGTTAGAAGCCTGTCTTAAGGAAATCAAAGCTTGGATGACTTGTAATTTCCTGCTATTAAATTCAGATAAGACTGAAGTCATTCTTGTTGGTCCAAAAAACCTTAGAAATTCCTTTCCAAATCAAACTTTCAGTTTGGATGCAGTTACTCTTTCTCTTAATAGCTCTGTGAGGAACCTTGGAGTTATTTTTGATCAGGATTTGTCCTTCAATTCACATATTAAATTTGTTTCTAAGACTGCCTTCTATCATTTGCGTAATATTGCCAAGATTAGGAGCATCTTGTCTCAGAGTGATGCTGAGAAGCTGATCCACGCTTTTGTTAGCTCGAGATTAGATTATTGTAATTCTTTATTATCAGGCTGTCCTAAAACATCTTTAAAAAGTCTTCAGCTGATCCAAAATGCTGCAGCAAGAGTTTTAACAGGTACTAGAAAGAGAGATCATATCTCTCCGGTTCTGGCCTCCCTTCATTGGCTTCCCATAGAGTTTAGAATTAAGTTTAAAATCCTTCTTCTTACTTACAGAGCTCTAAACAATCAGGCTCCTTTTTATTTAAAAGATCTGATACTACCGTATTATCCTAGCAGAGCACTACGCTCCCAAAATGCAGGATTACTTGTAATACCTAGAATCTCCAAAAGTACAATGGGAGGCAGAGCCTTCAGTTATCAAGCTCCTCTCCTGTGGAATCAGCTGCCAATCTGGATTCGGGAGTCGGACTCGATCTCTGTTTTTATGAATAGGGCTAAAACCTACCTTTTTGATATAGCCTACAATTAGGGAGGGATCATGTGTTTCTGAACCCTCCCTTAGTTATGCTGCTATTAGGTTTAGTCAGCCGGGGGACCTCCAGTAATGCACTGGGCCTCACTCCTTTCCTCACTCTCTATGAAATATTTTTTTTTTGCTGGTCATTAACATTTGTTTGTTCTCTCCCATAGATTGAGTCCCCATCGTGCTGTTTGCTCTCTACATGTCTGTTCTTTTCTTCTTCTCTATCCCCTCACCCCCCAGCCAGTCGCGGCAGATGACTGCCCCTCCCTGAGCCTGGTTCTGCTGGAGGTTTCTTCCTGTTAAAAGGGAGTTTTTCCTCTCCACCGTCGCCAAGTGCTTGCTCACAGGGGATTGCCTGATTGCTGGGGTCTTTCTGCAACTGTGGGGGTTCCCCCTACAGTTGATAGTGCTATGAGATGACTGTTGTTGTGAAATGGCGCTATATAAATAAAGTTGAATTGAATTTGACCACATCCCTCGTGGTTTTTTGTGGGGGGTGCTTCGGGAGTATGAGGTATCGGGCTTGTTGTTACGAGCTATTCAGTCTCTGTACGACCGTTGTGAGAGTTTGGTTCGTATTGCCAACACTCGGTCGGACTCATTCCCAGTGAGAGTTGGACTCCGCCAGAGCTGCCCTTTGTCACCGATTCTGTTCATAATTTTTATGGACAGGATTTCTAGGCGCAGCCAGGGAATGTAGGGAGTCATGTTTGGTGACCACAGGATCTCATCTCTGCTGTTTGCAGATGATGTTGTCCTGCTGGCTTCATCCAGCAATGACTTACAGCTCTTGCTGGGACGGTTTGCCGCTGAGTGTGAAGCGGCTGGGATGAGAATCAGCACCTCTAAGTCCAAGTCCATGGTCCTCAGTCGGAAAAAGGTGGATTGTCCTCTCCGGGTTGGGGACAGGCTCCTGCCCCAAGTGGAGGAGTTTAAGTATCTTGGGGTCTTATTCACAAGTGAGGGGAAAATGGAGCGAGAGATTGACAGACAGATCGGAGCAGCATCTGCAGTGATGCGGACGTTGTACCGGTCTGTTGTGGTGAAGAGGGAGCTTAGTTCTAAGGCAAAGCTGTTGATTTACCAGTCAATCTATGTTCCTACTCTCACCTATGGTCACGAGCTTTGGGTAATGACTGAAAGAACGAGATCGCGGATACAAGCGGCTGAAATGAGCTTTCTCCATAGGATTGCTGGGCTCACCCTCAGAGATAGGGTGAGGAGCTCAGTCATCCGGGAGAGGCTCAGAGTAGAACCGCTGCTCCTCCACATTGAAAGGAGTCAGTTGAGGTGGTATGGGCATCTGATTAGGATGCCTCCTGGACGCCTCCCACTTGAGGTGTTTCGGTCTCCCAGCTGGTCTGGGAACGCTTTGGTATCCTCTCTGAAGAGCTGAAGCAGGTGGCTGGGGAGAGGGAAGTCTGGGCTTCTCTGCTTGAACTGCTGCCTCCGCGACCCGGACCTCCGGAAAAGCGGTAGAAGAAGGATGGATGGATGGAAATTTGCCACTTTTCTAATGTGACTTTTTTGCCTCAAATTTTTAACTTTCTTGGAAATTTGCCACGTTTTTCTAGTAAACTTGAGAGTTTTTTGTTTCAAATTTGTGACTTTTTGCCTCAAATTTGCAACTTTTTCTTGTAATTTTTCATTTCTTTCACTCAAACTTTCAGTGTTGTCCTTGCAAATTTGTGACGTTTTTCCTCAAATTTCCAACTTTTTTCCTCATGCATTTGCTACTTCTTTTTCCTTGTAAAATTTTCAACCTTTTCCTTGTAAATTTGCACAGTCCACATGGGTTCCAGTTGAATTTTTATTTTATATAATTAGATTTTTTTCTGTTTATGCAATGACCAAAGTTTATTTTTAATGTTTTCCCCCCATTTTAAAGGGTCTTAAATAAACACTGTTAAATTCAGTATGCCAAAGTCTTCCGTATTACAAAAGGGGCCTTGGAAAAAAATAGCTATCATGCATAGAGAACCCAAAAAGCTAGAAACAGCCCTGTTAATGACCATCCATAAGTCTAAACACTTTTGCTACCATAAAGGTCAAACATACAAATATAACCGCTCCTTTCTCTCATCACTACACATGGTGCTGAAGTGTTGCATTTGCAGTACGGCCTCTATTAAACTCTGCTCACCAAAATGAAGACGAATGCATTCATGCATAAGAATGTAGGTGCAATCATATCTGCACACGTATACATGTGAACATGCCCACATGTGAAGGAAGGACAAACATGCAAATCTCCCTCTCTCTCTGCCTTGCTCACTCACTGTTAAGATAAACAAGGTCAACTGGCCTATTTAGAGGAAGTGCGCCAAGTCTACAGATAACCTGCTTTGCATCTTTTACAATTAGAGATTAGTGCAAACATAACAGTTCAACAAATAGTCTGGGTGGAAATTTACAAGAACAAGAAAAATTTACAAAACTATTAATACTTCTTCTTAGGGAATGTGTTTTTGAATTAATAGCATTTTAAAAAGGTGATTATGAAATTATATTGTCTAATAAACGATCCAACTCTCCCACGTTGATCATATATGCCCATGGTTTATTGTTTTCTATCTTTTGCTATTCATTATTAAGGCTTGATTTTTTTTCTCTCATAAACCCCACAGTTTCTTCAGTCTGTCCTACATGTATGCTTCTTTGTTTTTTAGCCTTAATTATACTTATTAATAAACTAAGGGCATTTTAACACCTGAAAGTCCACACCATGGTTGATGCTTTTTGGGCCACTGTCTACATTTAATGTCTACATTTTAGGCTTGGTGCCATGCTGTTCTTGTATCATAGTGTAAGAACTTTCTACCACTATGTTAACACCAGATAATATTTGTTTTCTGCCATGGCTGCCAGCAAGAAGAATGTGCAAAACTGAACACTACCATCAGTATCAGAGGCATTTATAAGATTTAAAGTGAATCCATTCCTTAAACCTATAGACTTCCAATATGATTGAGAGGGGTAGTGTTAAACTGGATCAATATATAAGAAAAGTCGTGGTGCAGTACACATCACACAGTGGCACCAAAGTACCGTACAGAAGAGATTACAAACACAAAGCAGTTCAATAAAAGTTGAGGTTTTGTTCTATTGTCAAGTGAAATAATTGTTAGACATGCAAAGCTGAAAATGACAATATGAAGATTTTTTTTTTGACCAGCAGGTATTATGACCCAGGTAACTTTGGGAAAAGTGGCCTCCAGTGGTTGTGAAAATAACTACGCGAAGTGACATAATGGAGGGTTGGAGCTGTCGTGTGTTTAAAACACACCCTCACCATTACCCCAACCTTCACCAAACAGTTTTAGAGAATATCTCTGACAACCTGAAAATCTGTATTTAAGGTATAGAGAAAGCGAAATACACAACTAGAAGTTAATTGCAGTGGCAGAGGTGAAGGTTTATACCGATGGAAGTAAAAAAAGAGGGAACCACTTTGTTCTCATACAACGACAGTTAACATCGGTAAGCCTAATAGGATGATTATAGGATGCAAACGTGACCTGTGATTAGGTTTTCCTGTTTATCTTTTATTTTTAAGTCTATATAGTTGTGACCTACCCTTTGAATTGTTGTTATGCTTGCACTACTGTACCTTAAGAGTCTTCAGCAGACTTTAAAAAGCATAAACTGTGAATCTCTTGGCTTGGAATAAACTTTGATTAGATACAATTTTACAAAACAAACTCTGTTGCTGCTAAGGTCCGGCCCAACAATCTTGGGCCTATTACACTTATTACAGCAGCAAAAACAATTGTAGTGTAACTGGTTTTGACAGTACAGGTTAAGCAGTACACTTGGCAGGTAGTATTATTTTGATGATACGGTGACAGTAAATGATTGAAAGAGTTTACTACAGGCAAAAATGTTTTTGCTATTTTCGACTGTTTTTTTTTTACTTTGGGTCTGTAGTGTGAAATGGGCACATCTAAATGTTACTACGTAAAAGCACACTTATGAGTATGATTGGACACCTCTACAAATAGGAGATAACATGAATGTTCATCTGTAATCCTGAGCTTCACTATGTGGGTATAACACAGAAGTAATTATATACGCAGATTCCATCTGTGGCTCTATAAATCATCTGTGAAAAGATGTACTTTATGCTCAGGCTGGGTGATATGACATCAAATCAACGTCACGATTAATTGCACAATTTACTTCGGCTTTTACAATGATTTTTTAAAATTAATTAAGGGATGTATACAGAAATATGCCGATAAATAACTTATCAGTAGAAATATTTTACATAAAATAAACATTTCATGAGAAGCTAAAGCAGCTATCGCCAACAACAAAAAGACACTACATTGCTGCAAATGATCTTCTGTAAGTCCAGCATTTGCGTTTATAGGAAAAGAGAGGTGACCTATACAAGCTGCACTGAAGCATGCAGAGACTCAATAAAGACACTGGATATCAGCTTGTACCAGATCGCTGCTCCATTATTCACTGTCACAAAGTGCTACTATTGCATACTGAATTTAATAAAGTGTTAATTTAAGTCCCATATATAAGGGGGCAGTGCATAAACACACACACAGTGGGGGGGAAAGTGTCAAGAGAGGGGAAAACAGAAAAATAATCAACATGGGCAAAAGCCCTTCTTTATACATAAATTTCTTTTTATCTTTAAATATGCTTTTGATCAAGAAAGGAAATCAACTCTGCAGAAACAAAATAAAAGCAGTGTTTGAGTCTCTTAAGTACTAAATGCAGAGGAAAAGAAGACAAAATAAAAGCTTTTAAAAGTCAAAGCCAAAATCAGATCACACCTAAAGAAAGCTTCCACGTTAAAGGATGTGATGAAGCCTAAACTAGATCTGTAAAAATAAGATGAGTGTCTGAATTTGGGATCTACAAACCCTGCTGTAGTAGTCTGATTACAATTTACAGTTCAGCCTGGCTCCTCTTTAAACTGGAGTAAAATTCTGAAAAGCTACCAGTCCTTAACGAGAACACTTTCACTTCTTTTAAAACCATTTCCTCTAGTAGAGATGGAGCTGCACTAAGGATGTGATTTTAGTGAATCAGTCAAATTAAAATCAATCTCACCTTCATTTTCCTTAAGACAACACACACAATATACACAATAAAGAGCAGGTTTGACTGTAAATTCTAAAATAGACAACTGTAACTTACTAGTTTGTATGTCAGGTGGAAGAAATGCATTTCAGATGATAAACCACAAATCAGTGGAGCAAACATCTCACTAAACTTTAAATTTCATTTCAAATTTTACATCAAAGAAGGATTTTTAAGAATTTACCACATTAGTAAAACTGATAGAAATAGACACCAATAGAGACACTGAGCAGCATTAGAAACGCTGACCTTGTAGACGTCCCCATAGGTTCCTCCTCCAACTCTCAGCAGGATCTCAAAATCATCCTCAGGGTTCTTGGTGGAGATGTCCAGAGCTGCCCTCTGTTGGAAATACATTCTGGTGTGGCGTCTGACTAATAATCCTCCTCAGGCATGTCACACAGCTCGTCTTTCTCACACGCTCACTGGCCTCTACATCTAAAACTCAGAGGTTATAATTAAATAAAACAGTGCTGAGGAACGACCCTCAGAGTGCGTGTTCAGCTGCTGTCAAAAACATGCCTGCCTGTTTCTTTTTCTCAGCCTCAAAATGATCCTCCCAACTCTGTCACTCCCTTCTTCCTCTCATCTGACATTTTTTTTTCAGTGCAAGTTTCAGTCTCAGCTTCACGCCTACCGAAATGTGTGTCTGTGAGTGCGTGTGTGCACTCATGCATGTGGTGCAGCTATGCAGCAGAGTCATTCAGGCTTAAAACTCCCCTTCAGCTTCCTGTTCATATCCTGTTTGAATCAGGGGCACCCTTTACATCCTGTTAACAAGTGAAAATTATTGTAATTCAATTGAATATTTTGATTTAAACCACACTAATATAATTGCGTAATTGTGTGAACAGGTATATAGGATGTTTATGACTGATGCACTGATATGATGACGTGTTAGCAGTGCTATAGTCAAGCTCATTGGGGGCCAACAAGCTGGTAATAAACAAAGCTAGGGGCCAGGTATTCATTTCAATTATCTATTCTTTTCTAATTAAAAAATATTGTAACTTAAATTTTGTTGTGGTTATTCCACTCAGAATAACATCATCCATCCTCATGCATGGCTCCAGTTCATCCACACGCCTCTCCATTAATCCAAATTTGTTTGTTGTTCCATCCCCCTGTCCTGTCTAGCAGCTAGGTAAGCAGAACAGATATGGTATCTGCTTCCCTTATTGTGCCAAACAGTCTAATTTTCTTTTCTTTTTCCAGGACAGTCTTTTTTAGTTCCTGCACTTGACTTTGAAATGAAAGTCGGTATTAACCAAGACTCTGTCCTCAGCCCACTGCTGTTCATCATTATACTTGAGGCCTTGTCCCAGGAATTTTTTATTGGTGCCCCCTGGGAGTTGTTTTATGCAGATGACTTGGTGATTGTTGCTGAGACACTAGATGAGCTCAAAGAAGGAATGTGGGAAGCATCCATGTTATGTCTACAGGAAAGGCGTCGGGTGCAACTCCATCTTTTGCAATGGATGCCTATTCTGGGTACACAAGAAGTGTTCTGGCATTCATGGTCAACTCTCTCCTGAGCCATCATTTAGATGTAGTCATTGCCTTGGTTCAGCTTGTCCCATCAATGGCAGGCTTTGTGCTCGGGTGTTCACTGTAGAACATGAACTTGACACTGCCAAGTCCTTCTGTTACCTCTGTGACATGATATGCCCTAGAGGGGGTTGTGAGATAGCGAGGATCACAAGACAGGACTATATGTTGACTTTTTTGCTCATAGTACTGGTGCTACAGAGGTTCATAGTCATGTAGCACAAGGCAACAATTTGTAGTACAATAAAAAACATCTGCTACTTCTCTAAAACTGACTGCAAGTAGTGCAATACAATTATTAAAAATACAGTATTTCACTTTATAATAAAAACAACTTGTCAAGATCTAGAAATTGTTTTAAATGTACAGATAATTCCAAATCAGCCATCAATCTTAATCAACCTAACGACTTGAACTCACCACACCGAACAAACTAATGGGCCAGTTTTGGCCTGCGGGCCATATGTTTGACAACCATGGACTACACCGTAAAAACAGCCTACATATTTTGGATTTAGTGAACCTCAGAAAGCTTCATTTTTTCTTCACAGTAATATATAACTCATCAAAGTGAAGTCACTTTTTTCTGTGTCATAAGAAAACTCACATTAGTGCAACTGCGTGCAGCTGAGAGCAGGAGCTGGTGTCTGCTGCCAGCTGCCTGTCTTTCTGTTCGGTGCCCCATGGAGCTCCCTTTTTCTCCGTCACACTCCTCCTCCAAAGACCAGCCGCAATATGAACCCTCCGTGAATGGACTTGGGCTCCGCTGGAGGCCCAGTATAGGAGAAGTCAGTCTACAGAAGTTCTCTGGTGACTCTGCGATCATTGGCCTCATCTCCAAGGGGATGACACAAGTACAGAGGACTTACCCAGGACTTTGTGGACTGATGCCTGTGGAACTGCCTCCAGATCAATGCAGGGAAAACCAAAGAACTGGTGGTGCACTGCTGCAGGCATGGACAACCCCCCACAGCACCGGTAAATATCCAGGGAAGAGACACTGAAATGTTGATATCTTACAAGTACCTGGGTGTTCACCTGAACAATAAACTGGACTAGTCACACAACACAGGGTTTCCTCTGGTAACATTTCTGTGTGGTGGCCCACCTCCCTAAGGAAATATGCCGCCACGCCTATGATATATTAATTTAAGAAAAATTAAATATGAAAGAAACGCTCCGCAAGTGTGCACAGGAACAACGTGTGTGACTGTCATCCGCACGGTAGTGCCTTGCCCGCCTGGCGCCCACGTGACCATTTCTACAGGCAGAGAGTGTCTCTCTATCGTTGCTGTCCGAGAGAAGCATGAACTTATTAAAGTACTTTAAACATGGAAAAAACTACAAGAGATAAGCAGTGGACACATTTATGGTGGTTTTAACCCGCTGGTAACTGGAACAGCAATGAGGAGTCGCTTAGCTTACAGGTCTGGTTAGGCTTCATTGCAGGGAAAGGCAAGAGTGACTGATGAATCGCTGAGGATTTACTTCACCAGCTGCTACAATATTAGTTAATAATTTATGTTTATCATTATGTACCTGACAAGTTAAGAGGACCAAAATTCATGAAGTCAATGACTTTAATCCGCCAGCAGCCTTCAGAGAAACTAAACGTGCAAACATTTGGTGTCATGGGCAGCGGGAGCGCACCCCTCCCCTCTGGCCTCACATTCACGAATTCATCACTGCACCTGAGGCAGAAGACACACCTGCACCCGCTCATCAGCCAGTGTACATAAGGAGGCTCCCTCCGCGCAGTCAATGTTGGCTCGTCTGGGTTGCTGTCACCGTGTTGGTGTGTCCCCGGGACTGCGCGCGCTCTCCTGCCTCACCACACCATTCCTCAGCAATCTACTCCACCCAGTCAGGCACCATCAGCTTCATACATGGCACCGTATTCCTCTGTGTATGCTTGTTTCAACTACCTTTGGTTACATTCATCCTGACGTCACCATCTTTTCAAACATTTTAAAAGGAACTCTGATTATATTGGCATGTTAGCTCTATATGCTTTATTTTTATGTTAGTAACATAACTATAGTATAATTTTTTTGAAAATAATTCCCAGTTTTATATATTTTTAAAAAACTTTATTACGATGTAAATCACCATTTTTGTTTACGTCGCAATGCATTCTGGGTAGTGACGTAGAATGGTTGCAGCTGTTTTTCTGTCTTATACAAGCCAAGAAGCGAAGCTCCTAGCTACTGCCATTTGTCAGTGAAAATGCCACATTGCGCGGCTTTTGGATGTAATTTCCAATCAAAGGGAAATAAAGAGAGCGGGGTAAGCCTCCATAGCTTTCCTAAAGAAGGAAAGTGGAGGAAAAAGTGGGGCGGCAGCGGCTCAGCAGGTAGAGCAGGTCGTCTAATAACCCGATGGTTGGCGGTTCGCATCACGCTCTCCCCAGATATCCTGCCATTGTGTCCCTGGGCAAGACACTTCACCCGCATTGCCTCCAGTGCCCATAACACTGGGTATGAATGTGTAAAAATGTTTAAATGCTCGGTGGTGGCCGGAGAGGCTGTTGGCGTGGATTGGCAGCCACATTTCCCTCACTCTGAGTGTCTGTGATCACGCGCTATAACGCATGCCTGATAAAGCTGACATATGTATTAATCACGCTGTGATAAAGCACAATATCGCTCAAAGTGCGCGCATGAGACATGTCTGTGATCACACGCTTGTGTTGACCGTTCCTGCCTTTCGTCTCCTAACTGTGGTTTTGGGACGCAGGGGAGATGTATCTTCCTCCACTATCTTACTCCTGAGTGGTACACAGAAGCACAGGCCGTTTTATTTCACCTTAAAATAATGCTTCCTCGACTTCCGGTCTGGACGCCATGGTGATAGCAACCTAACGGTGAAACTCCCAGACTCAATCCAAGGAAAACCTCCTCAAAATCAGACCTAACAGATTTTTGGAAGATTAAAATTCAAAAGACAATAACACCATGCCTAACCAAAAGCAGAGGAAACTGACATTCCCCAGATCAGGATGCACAGTGGCCGCGGAATCGGAACCAGAAGACCTCCGTTCAGAAGACGAGTGCCTGGGCCTAGCTAACAAAAGGATTAGCTTGAAATCGCTATTTGACGAATTACGACGATTTCGGGCCGAATTTCTTGAATTCAGAGAGGATCTAAAAAAGGCGAACAGCAGAATGGACCAGGCCGAAAACCGAATCTTGGAAGCTGAAGACAGAATAAAAGTGCTTGAAGATTCTGTACTGGATTTACACAGAAAACAGTCAAGGCTGGAGGCTAAGCTAGCCGACCAAGAAGGAAGACAGAGACGAGACAACATCAGAATTCACGGTCTGAAAGAAGGAGCTGAAGATGGTTTCAACACAGTGGCAGAATGCGTGGAATCCTTATTGAGAGAGAAGTTGGATATTCCACAATCCACCGATTTGAAGATAGAAAAGGCACATCGCACATTAGCCGCAAAGCCAGCCCCGGAAGCGCCCCCACGTTCAGTGTTGGTAAGATTCTCCGACTTCAAAATAAAATAAGAAGTTGTAAGATGGGCTTGGCAGAAGAAAGGATTTATGCATCAAGAAAGAAAAGTCTTCGTGGAACACGATTACGCCCCTGAAGTTCTTAAAAAGCGACGGGAATATAACGACGCCAAAAAGGTTTTATGGGAAAAGAATCTACGCTTTCAGACGCCATTTCCGGCGAAGCTAAGGGTCTTTTACGGGGAAGAGTCATGTCTCTACAATTCAGCGGAAGAAGCAACAACTGACATGGCAAGAAGAGGACTCCCAGTAACGGTGTTTAAACCCGCAGCGGATCTGAACGAGAAAATCAGAGCTCAAACGTGGTCCACTCAGAGACCTTCAAAATCCACGGGCCAGCAGCGGGAACACCCAGCCCCAGAGCTACAAAGATAAGCTTTCCAGTTCCAGAAAGGAATAGCGACCTTTTTGGTTTTTTTTTTTTTTTTCTTTCTCTCTACAGTCACTCTGCACTTCCATCCCCCCTCCTACAAGGTAACAAACATTAAAGAAGATGCAGAATCAGCATGTGGTAAAACCTTTCATGGAGCAGTTTTAGCATTAGAAACAAATGTCTTCTTAATTTAAAGGGGAAAAAAAAAATCATGTTAAAATAGAAATGTAACAATGACCCACATGTTCTCCCCACACTAACAAATACTGTATTGGAGTGAATGTTTGCTGTGATGGAGGTGGGAGGGTGCACACAAGCTCATAGGGTATAGGCATAAAAAAAAAAAAAAAAAAAACATTACAAATTCGGATTGGGATCTGAAATTCACGTTAAAAACATGGGACAACTTACAGGGGTAAGAGAGGGCCCTCAACACGTAACAGAGTTTGAGGAATTTCCCTCAGAGCCCATACTCCATCAGGGCTCTTACAGGGTCTTTAAAGAGACCCCAGCTCAGGAAGTTTTTTTGACAGTTTTTTGTTTTAAAGTTTCGTTCATTACGTACTTAATGTTTTTTATGTTCTTAATGTTCTTTCAGTTTCTGAGTAGCAAAAAAGAGGGCCACCACACTGTTATACTAAATAAGAAAATACAATGGAGAAACAGGGTGTAACCAAAATAGCCTCATATAATGTAAAAGGGATCCTGAATCCAGTTAAAAGATCCAAGATTCTACGCAAAATGAAAAAAGACAAAGCAGAAATAGTATTTTTACAAGAAACCCACCTAACAGACGTGGAACACACTAAACTCAGTAGACAATGGTTTAAAATGATCTCTTCATCTTCATATAAATCAGGGAGGAGGAGGGGAGTAGCGACATTGATATCAACCAAAATTACATTTGAAAAAAAAATCAGAACACAAAGATAAAGAAGGGAGGTACAGTTTGGTAACTGGGCGGCTAGAGGGAGAAGATAT
This sequence comes from Pholidichthys leucotaenia, assembly GCA_020510985.1. Taxonomy (NCBI): domain Eukaryota; kingdom Metazoa; phylum Chordata; class Actinopteri; order Cichliformes; family Pholidichthyidae; genus Pholidichthys; species Pholidichthys leucotaenia. The sequence continues at coordinate 293,712,300 of CM035847.1, forward strand.
CACCCTGCTGAATGTATATGCACCACCAGGGGCTAAATGGAAATTTTATAAAAATGTATTCGACCTAATGATAACTAAAGCCCAAGGTTTAGTGATATGTGGTGGAGACTTCAATCTAAGACTGAATCCATACTGGGATGCAACAGGTAATTCTTCACATCAAAATAACACCCAAAATAGGAATACTCGGATGCTACTAAAAGAAATGGGAATCTGTGACGTATGGAGGGAATTCAACCCCAATGTAAAAGATTATACTTTTTATTCAACGCCACATTCATCTTACTCAAGGATTGATTACTTTTTTATGTTTAATAGAGACATTGGAAGAGTAAAAACATGTAAAATAGGACTGATGGATCTCTCCGACCACAGTCCGATCTATATGGATTTAAACATCCAAAAATACACAAATAATACATTTTCCTGGAGGTTGAATTCAAGTGTCCTGAAAGGGCCACTGAAAGATGAATTGGAATCAGATATTCTCAGATATTTGGAAGAAAACGATAATGGAGAAGTATCCCCTTTAATACTGTGGGATGCGTGCAAAGCTGTAATAAGGGGAAAAATTATTGCAAAACTGGCAACCCAAAAGAAACTGAGACAAGAAAAACTAATCACACTAGAGTCAGAGCTCAAGAACCTAGAAAAAGAACACAAAGATAACACTCATTCTAATGGCTCGCTCAAGATCAAAGAAATTAAAAATCAAATAAATGAGATCTACACAATAGAAATCCAGAAGAAACTTGCATTTCTGAAACAAAAACACTATGAAGCAGGCAGTAAATCAGCAAAATTACTAGCCTATAAATTGAGGAAACAACAAACGGAAAGAGCAATCTACAAAATCAGAGACCCAGTATCAAAGGAAATAAAATTCAGAATTCAGGATATTCTTAAAAGCTTCGAGAATTACTACAAGAACTTATACTCCCACAAAAAACACAAAAACGCATCCGAGACATTCCGAAACACATTAAACCTTCCCCAACTTACGGAATCACAAAATAAAACCCTACTGTCAGAAATACAACCTAAAGAATTGGAAAAAGCAATTATGAAACTTAAAGCTAACAAATCCCCAGGAGCAGATGGCTATACAGCAGAATGGTACAAAACCTTTAAACAGCAACTATCTCCTCTCCTCCTGAAAACATTTAACTACGTCCTCCACACAGGGGAAATCCCCCCCTCCTGGAGAGAAGGGGTCATTGCAGTCATACCTAAACTTGAAAAGGATAAACTAGAATGCTCCAACTACAGACCAATCAGTGTATTAAATCAGGACTATAAGCTTTTTACCACTATCCTTGCCAAAAGGTTAGAAAACATACTGACAGACTTAATTCACTTAGACCAAACAGGTTTTATAAGACAAAGACAGACACAAGACAACATTCGACGCACTTTACACATAATTCATCATATAAAAGAATATAACTTAAGTGCAGTCATATTGGGATTAGATGCTGAAAAAGCATTCGATTCGGTTGACTGGTCTTTCCTCTATAAAATCTTATCCAGTTTCAATTTTCATAACAACTTCATTAGAACTATACAGGCATTATATAAAAAACCAACAGCTAAAATAAGGATTAACGGTAATTTATCATCATCTTTTGAGCTGGAAAGAGGATGTCGTCAAGGCTGCCCCCTGTCTCCACTGCTCTTTGCAATCTTCATAGAACCTCTGAGCCAATGGATAAGACAAAATCAAGAAATTCAAGGTATTACACTTGGTCAGAAACAACATAAAATAGCACTCTTTGCTGATGACATTTTAATATACCTAGGGCAGCCAGACACTTCTCTACCAGAACTAATCTCAGTTTTTTCAGACTATGGAGATTTATCAGGGTACAAATTAAACATGCATAAAACCCAAGTTTTAACATTCAACTATGGCCCAAATCATTTTTCACTAAATGAACTCAAAACTAACTGGGAGTTGGAATCTATGAAATATCTGGGGGTCAATATCCCGAAACAACTCGACAAAATTATAACACTAAACTATGATCCACTGGTGACAAAAATAAAATCTGACCTAGCAAGATGGAATATGATAGCATTCTTAGGTACCGCACAAAGAATTGAAGCAGTCAAAATGAATATACTTCCACGTCTTCTATACCTTTTCCAAACAATACCGGTAGAACCTCCCAAAAAAACATGGCAGGAACTGGACAGAAGGATCTCAAGATTCATATGGCAGGGTAAGAGACCTAGAATCAGATATAGAACCCTACAGCTAAACAAAGACAAAGGTGGGCTCGCACTGTCAAATATCAGGGACTATTTTATAGCTGCACAAATTAAAACTTTAGTAGAGATATGTAACCCAGTCTACACTGCACAATGGAAGGAGATGGAATGCCAAATAACAAGTGACATCCCCCTACAGGCGATAATAGGGAACAATGCCTTAACTAAACTCCTGAATAACACTAACCCGTGGATAGAGACCCCGCTAAAAATTTGGTTTAAGATAGTCAGAGAGAATCAAGCTAAAGAGCCCTATCGACTCCTGCAATGGATTGCCTATGATCAAGACTTTACCCCCAATAAAACAGACACTAGATTTAAAGAGTGGAAAGAGAAAGGGCTGATAAAATATTATGATTTTTTTAAGGGGCAAACTTTAAGAAGTTTTGAAGATTTGAAAAAACAAGGTCTAATAAATCAAGATCTTTACAGGTTCTTTCAGCTTAGACACCACATAAACAATATACTTAAAAAGGAGGATTTGGAAAGGGCCCAGTCAGGTGTTCTGAAGGTCTTCTTAATGGCATATAAAGGGATCCCAGGGATCAGATACATTTCTAAAATATACCAAGGTCTTCAAGACTTAAAAGGAGACAACACATCGTATATAAAAGAGAGATGGGAAAAAGAGGGGAATTTCACTTTACAATTGGAAATATGGGAAAAGCTAAATAAACAGCAATGGAAAAGTACCTCATCCCTGCAGTGGAGAGAATTTGGATGGAAAAACTTGGTAAGATTTTTCAGAACACCTGCACAAAACAAATTTACCCATAAGGGGTTGAACTGTTGGCGCTTGTGTGGTGAAAAGACTGCAAATCATTTTCATGTGTTTTGGTCATGCCCAGTTATCCACCAATATTGGTCCAACGTACAGACAATATTGGGGAAAATATTCAAAATAACAGTTCCCTTTTCTTTTGTAACTTTGTATTTGGGTTTATTACCGGACTCACTGGAAAGACGAGGAGATAAATACTTATTCAATGTTTTAATATTGGCAAGTAAAAAAGCCCTAACTAAAAAATGGATGCTGAAGGACTGTCCTACACCTGAAGATTGGATTAACGTGATTCAAGACATTTACTCGATGGAAAAGTTGACATTCGCACTGAGACAGGACATGGATGGGTTCATAATCTTTTGGCAACCCTGGATCGCATATATGTCTTCCATTAGATCTAATCTTTGACAAATACCATTTCAATAATGGTCCCGCTCTTTGTTCCAACGCTACTCAGTTGCTCTTTTACTTTTAATTACTTAATTTTCTGTTTGTTTGTTTTTTGCTGTTCTGTTTATTCATTTGTTTGTTTTTTATTTAATTCTCCTTAACTTCACTTTTTCTTTCACTTTAAAAAAAAGGGGGGGGGGGTTGTTGTAATAACTATCCTACCAATGTTGTCAAATAGCAAAAAATAAGGGAACATGTGATGAAAATGTAAACAATGCAATGCTGTAATGACCTGTATACCCTTTACAAAAACTTAAATTAAAAAAAAAAAAAATAATGCTTCCTTGAGCGCACGCTTGAGACACTCGCGGAGTGGAGAGGCACGAGTGAAACTTATATATTGTTGATTTACTTACAATAGAATGCTCAAACACAAAAAATTGTCTACAAGCATGATGGGCACTGAACTGATAAACATGGACTCTGAGCAACATAAAGCAATTTCTCTATTGCTTTCTCAGACTGCGGGTTGAACGTCCATAAGCAGCGCTCCACAGTCAATCCACTTTTTTTTTTTTCTGACTGTTGCCAGCCAGATCTTCGACATGTCAAGCCAAGCGCGCGCTTTGAGCGATATCACAGCACAATTAATACATATGTCAGCTCTATCAAGTGTTGTGGGATGTGTCTGGTGCGTGTGTTTGGATGGGGCAGCTCGGTGCGTGGACTTGACTGAGTGGGAGCGTTTGTACAGCCGAGGGCCTCCCCCCCCCCCCCCCCCCCCGGTGTGTGTGGAATGACCTGGAGAGCGAACTGTGTGTGATTTGGTGCGGATAAGTAGAAAGAGCGAGGCGACCAGAGCAGGTAGAATTTGTTGCTGACAACAGTGCGGTATATAAATAAAGCCCCAACGCTTCAGCAAAACGGCCTGTGCTTCTGTGTACCACTCGGGAGTAAGATAGTGGAGGAAGATAGATCTCCCCTGTGTCCCAAAACCCCTGTTAGGAGACAAAAGGCAGGAACGGTCAACACAAGCGTGCGATCACAGACATGTCTCATGCGCGCGCTTTGAGCGATATTGTGCTTTATCATAGCGTGATTAATACATATGTCAGCTTTATCAGGCATGCGCTATAGCGCGTGATCACAGACAGAGTGAGGGAAATGTGGCTGCAAATCCACGCCAACAGCCTCTCCGGCCACCAGCGAGCATTTAAACATTTTTACACATTCATACCCAGTGTTATGGGCACTGGAGGCAATGCGGGTGAAGTGTCTTGCCCAGGGACACAACGGCAGGATATCTGGGCTGAGCCGCTGCCACCCCACTTTTTCCTCCAATTTCCCTCTTTAGGAAAGCTATGGAGGCTCACCCCGCTCTCTTTATTTCCCTTTGATTGGAAATTACATCCAAAAGCCGCGCAATGTGGCATTTTCACTGACAAATGGCAGTAGTTAGGAGCTTCGCTTCTTGGCTTGTATAAGACAGAAAAAACGGCTGCAACCATTCAGCGTCACTACCCAGAATGCATTGCGACGTAAACAAAAATCGTAATAAAGTTTTTTAAAAACATATAAAACTGGGAATTATTTTCAAAAAAATTAAATTATAGTTATGTTACTAACATAAAACTAAAGCATATAGAGCTAACATGCCAATATAATCAGAGTTCCTTTTAAGATTGTGGATTTCCTTGATGTTAACGGCTGACCCTGCTTCACCCCCATCCTCCAGACAGCACGTACCGCCTTGGATCACCGCAGCCTGTAAGTCATGTCTGCCTTTCCCTCTGTGCTGACAGTTACACTGCGGCACTAGGAATTCCCTCTCCCTCAGCTGCTGTTCATCCAGGCAGCATTCCTGTTTGTCTGGTGGCCTGAATCACATCATTTCAACTCTCTGTTTGTTTTCATGACTGTGAGCTGGACTGGTTATTTTGTGGTTTGTGTTTAATAAAGTGCACGTTCTACTCCTGCAATTGGGTTTTACATTTCTTCCTCCGTGCGCTACTACGCAGCACACGGGGAATCATAACAGAATGCTCCGACCCCGGAGGGAGAGAGAAACAACCCGAGTCAGGCTCGCCGGCAGCGGCAGAACCCGGTGTGCTGGCCCCGAGGGCTCCTGCGAGCTACCCCGGGCCCTCCTTGCCATGGACACAGAAGCCCTGCTCCTCCCAGGCCATTCGACAGGCTCAGGACACTGCGATGAGGGTGATGGAGCGAGACAGCCTCTGGGATCACCCCGAGGCAATGGAGATTCTCTGGGATATCTTTTCTGTGCAATTTAAGGAGTCGGATAAGGATCTTTCAGTGTTCGAGCTCCTTGCGGCCACTTTGCTTTCTTCTCCGGATCATACGGAGCTTCTCAGTACAGGTGACTCGCTGCCCAGTGTGGCACTTCGTATCCCGGATTACCTGGTGCCCGAGCCATCCGTGAAGAAGAGGAGGAGGAACCTCCACCAGAAGAAGCTTCCAGCCTTGCCAACGACAACCCTGCCTCCTCGTCCCGAGCCGTGTCCCACTCTGTCCCCGGAGGAACTGGAGGAACGCAGACTGGCTGTTCAGGCGGAGATGGACCTCATCCTGGAGGTGAGGCCGTGGCTCCTCCCGGAGATGACCGGGAGATTGGAGGATTTCTCCCTGAGGGAGGGGGAGCCGCAGCTCAAGGAGGAACGCCAGGAAAGGAGAGGAGACGCCTCGGAGGCCGCTGGGGACATCCAGTGCCAGGAGAACAGGCACGTTTTTTCTCATTTAACTTTCTCTGTTGATGAACAATTTTGACTGCATCCTGGCAAGGAGACTCGGGATGTGCAGTCTCCTGAGTGCTCTGCCCCAGCGGCATATAGTGCTCCCTCACCCAATCTTACTAAACCTTTTTTGTGTGCCCCTCGCCGGCTCTGGAACCAGGTCACACGAGGGGAGAGGAACTGGAGGCCCAGGAGGGTCCAGCTCATGGGCCAGCGGTGAGGCCGTCCCCGGCCGCCACGCCAGAGGAGCCGGTGGCGTGGAAGATGGCACACAGGCTCACCGAGACTGCAACCACCATCACGCCTGCTGTGGGGGCCGCCACAGCAGAGTCTTCCCCTGGTCCAGACGACCAGACAGAGCCCGCGCACCCTAAGTCGCCGGAGTCCTGGACGGCGGTGAAACTCGAGTTCAGGCAAGTGTGCTCCATAATGACACTTATGTCTATGTCGATGTCACACTGCCTGACTCACGGCGAGGAGGGCCTGGGGCAGCTCGTAGAAGCCCTCGGGGCTACCTCACCAGGTTCTGCCGCTGCCGGCGACCCTGACTCAGTTTCTTTCTCTCTCCCTCCGGGGTCGGAGCATTCTGATATGAAATGTAAATCCCAATTGCAGGAGTAGAACGTGCACTTTATTAAACACAAACCACAAAATAAACAGTCCAGCTCACAATCATGAAAACAAACAGAGTTGAAATGATGCGATTCAGGCCACCAGACAAACAGGAACGCTGCCCGGACGCACAGCAGCCAAGGGAGAAGGAATGCCTAGTGCCGCAGCGTAACTGTCAGCACAGAGGGAAAGGCAGACATGACTTACGGGCTGCGGCGATCCAAGACAGTACGTGCTGTCTGGAGGATGGGGGTGAGGCAGGGTCAGCTGTTAACATCAAGGAAATCCACAATCTTAAAATGTGACGGTGACGTCAGGATGAATGTAACCGAAGGTAGTTGAAACAAACATACACAGAGGAATACACTGCCATGTATGAAGCTGATGGTGCCTGACCGGGTGAAGTAGATTGCTGAGGAACGGTGTGGTGAGGCAGGAGAGCGGGCGCAGTCCCAGGGACACACCTACATAGTGGCAGCAACCCAGACGAGCCAGCACTGACTGCGCGGAGGGAGCCTCCTTATGCACGCTGGCTGAGCGGGTGCAGGTGTGTCTTCTGCCTCAGGTGCAGTGATGAATGTGTGAATGTGAGGCCAGAGGGGAGGGGCGCACTCCCGCTGCCCATGACATTTGGATTTCAAAATAAGGGAGGTTTTTCCTGCTGTCTGGTTGGTGAGAAGATTTCTAAAAAACAATAAATATATAGAAATATTATAACAGAAATAACTGCATTTTTGGTCATTTAAGTTGATTTATTTCTTTAAATATAATTTTAATAATTATATTTCTTTGAATTCAGAGTTAAAGTTATTGTTCTGTTCTGGCTCTACAAAATTATGGCTAAAAGTTTAAATTGTATGCGGAAAAAAGTAAAAAAAAATGCCAACATTCTGTTTCAGATTTATAAAAAAAACCCTAGCAATTTTATAATAAGCTGCCTTTGTTCATCAGACAGGCCTCTTCACTGTCCAGTTTTAAAACTCCTCTTAAAACCCATTTTTATTCTCTGACTTTTGACCCAGTTTGAGACATTGATTTTATTTGTTCTTATTGTCACTACTGTATGACGATTGTTTTGTTTGTATTGTTTTGTACTTAAGCTGTATTTTATTGTTTTTATATTTTATTTATCATTGAAGTACAGCACTTTGTGTCAACTGTCATTGTTTTTAAAGAGCTTTATAAATAAAGTTGGATTGGATTAAAAAAAGATAAACATTAGCCATAAAATAATCCACAAATTTATAATAGTCTCAAATGTACAAGAAAAGTCATAATTTTACAAGAGAAAATTACAAATTTGAGGGAAAATGGTTGCAAATTTAGATAAATTTACAGAGAAAAGTAGAAAACTAAAAGAAAATTGTTGTAACTTTTGGAGAAAAACCTCAAACCTACAAGATTGAAGTCATTACTCACGTTTTTAAGTGGGCGCTCTTTGTACCCTTAACTCGAGTAGAAATTTTTGGTTGTCTTGTGGTGACCCACCACAATCTACATGGACATTCAACCTTCACACTCAGCTAGGCGGCAGGAAGCAGAACAATTTGCATACGGACAGAGAGCCCCTAGGAGACAATCAGAACAATGGACTATTGTTATACATCCCTGGATTAAGGAGAGGAAGTCTGGGCGCCAGTTAATCACGCGATTGATATGTATAGACTGATATGTATATCAATATGCAAATGTGCCATGCATTCTCTCTTGTCTGTATAAAAGAGCTTACTATACATGTCTCAGACAGCACAGCACAAGACAGCACACACACGACACACACAGCACAGCGCACAGCGCTACAGTGTGTCTCATGATGATGGAGGAATAAAACTCTGAAACCTTCCAGCTTGTCGCATCTCGCCTGAACTTATTTGTTCCTCCACACTGGTGACCCTTGACGAAGAATGGAACACGAGGCAAACACCCTGGAGATGACCCCGGCCGGGAAAGCCCCAGCACAGGTCATGGTGTGACCCTCACCTGATCTCTTCCCTCCACACTGGTGACATGACAAGAGAGAATGACCGTCTGCTCCCTTTCACCGCGCTGTGGACACAGAGGACCAGAGAACGCCTGCAACCTCTTCATCCTCACCGAAGTGCACGCTCTGGAGCGCAGCGCTGGGACCAAAACGCACCATGAACGACACGAGCAAACGAAGGAAGCAGCCTGAATGGGGACAATCATCAACGCCGACTGCATTGATTTCCACCGAGCTCCCCGACTCTGACTAAACTCCGGACAGCGGACCTCCCACGCACAGAAGCCCCGCACGCACCCCGCAGGATTACGAGGACAGCGCAGCTGCCAGTTATGTGGTCATGGCGCCAAGCATGCACCACGCACAGAGACGAACCGGCTCCACAGACTGATACATCGTCCTCCACCGCTGCACATGCCCGAGAAACACGGCCGATCGCCACCCTTGGAACATGCAGGGCTGCTCGCGCACCTGAAGCATACGTGCAGCCCACACACAAGACTTTGTATGGGTTTCTCAGCCACGGCACACAAGGGGAATTTAGCCAATTGCTTTCCCCGATGACTTTAGGGCTGCTTTCCGCACCTAAAGCCAAACCGCCTCACACCCTCACACAGCTGCAGTTGTTTCACAGCCGCAACGCATCCTTGGGGAATTTGGCCGCTCGCCTTCCCCACATCCTCGCTGGATCGAGCCGCGGGAGGTGTCACATAAAATGTTTTTTTTCACAGCAGCTGTGGATCTCCACCAGGTTTACCAGGAAAGACCATCACGGATCCACACGCAATTTTTGCGCGGCCCAGACACCTTTGACATCCTGGGCTGGCACTCACTTACTCCCACCCCCTCCCCCTCCTCCTGCACAGCACTTTTCCCGCACCTCACTCCCTAAAGCCAGCCAATCACCGTCTTGTTCCATTACGCAGGAAACACACCGGCCCGTGCGCCCACGATCCACGGTCGTTTAACGTGCTGGAACCCAGAGCTGGAGCCAAACGATGGGGGGAAGGGGGTCACACCCCCTGCTGAGTGTTCTGGGGGAGCCCTGTGGTGACCCACCACAATCTACATGGACATTCAACCTTCACACTCAGCTAGGCGGAAGGAAGCAGAACAATTTGCATACGGACAGAGAGCCTCTAGGAGATAATCAGAACAATGGACTATTTTTATACATCCCTGGATTAAGGAGAGGAAGTCTGAGCCCCAGTTAATCACGTGATTGATATGTATTGACTGATATGTACATCAATATGCAAATGTGCCATGCATTCTCTCTTGTCTGTATAAAAGAGCTTACTATACATGTCTCAGGCAGCACAGCACAAGACAGCACACACATGACACACACAGCACAGCGCTACAGTGTGTCTCATGATGATGGAGGAATAAAACTCTGAAACCTTCCAGCTCGTCGCATCTCGCCTGAACTTATTTGTTCCTCCACAGTCTACTTTTAATTATTAATTTCATAGCACTGCTCTTACATGAGTAGAATTTCTGGCTACTATAGCCACCTCAGATCATATAATTTAAGTATGCATAAGTATATTACTATTATAATTACCTTTTCTGCCCCCCCGGTGAAATATTTTGCCACCGCATCAAGGTCTTTAAGCCAGAGGAAACACTGCAACACCAACGAGCTCTACAAGAAGGGGCAAACTGTTCCTCTTGAGGAGACATGGGTCTTTTGGAGTGCGGGGGGCACTCCTGAAGATCTTCTATGATTCTGTGGTGGCATCACATCAGCCATTACGTATGGAGCGGTCTGCTGGGGCTGTGGCATCACGACAGCTGACAGGAAGAGACTGAACAGTCTGACCAAAAAAGCCAGCTCTGTTCTGCAGCAGCGCCTCAGCCCAGTGGGGGAGATGGGAGAGAAGAGAACGGTGGCTAAGCTGTCATCTCTGCTGGAGTCCGAGTCCCACCCCATGCGGGACATGCTGAACGGACTGAGGAGCTCATTTAGCGGTAGGCTGTGCCATCCTAAGTACTCCAAAGAGAGGTTCCACAGGTCCTTCCTACCTACGGCTGTCAGACTTTATAACCTAAATACTGTTCATAGAAGCCATATTAAAAGTCACAACTCTGCACAATCAAGATTGTCCCCTCCAATACACAACTAAGACAATTACAATTATTATCAAGGGTGGCAACAGCACTGTTCATTCAATGTGAAGTACTGTATACTGTCTGGGTATATATAATGCTGTTGATACCATCTAACTCCAATGCTCCTGCACTGTGTATATAACTGTGTTCATATGTATATTCATTTACTGCTTTGGCTAACTAGTTCTTATCTTATTATTTTATTTACTATTGCTCTGAGTGCTGCTATCCCTTTGCTGCTGTAATCCTGTAATTTCCCCATTGTGGGACGAATAACAGCTTATCTTATCTTATAAATAAAGCTGAATTGAATTGACAAGAAAATATAAAATTAATTTTAAATAAGCTCCAAGCAATCTCTGAATATGCTCATCATGTTAATACAACTGTGCTTCTGTGCATCATATGATATGTTACAGATTAATGTAACAAACAAAACTGGCTGATCATTCAGTGTTTCCCCTACCATTATATTGGGGGCGGGGGGTTTGAAGTTAGGGGAATGTCAAGTTAATCTTATTTTTCTATCCACTTTATTCCTAGGCCCCATGATGCTTTGAGTGAATTATGGTAGCAACTTCCGGTACTAGTTTAGAACGTATGGTTGTCACTGAAATGAGACACTTTTTAGTGACACATGGGGAGTGCATAATGTTATAGCATCTTAGACTAGAACAAAGAGCAGAGTTTCCCTCGGAGATAGCAGGGAGGTGTGAAGGATGAATGCAGTGTGATCTTTTGTGTATCAGAGACTTCTAGCAGGATGGTAAAGGATTAAGGAAGTGAATGCAATGTGACCTTTTGTGTGTAGAACCTTCTGAGAGAATGCCATAGTATTTAAGAGAAGAGTTTTGTCTGAGATGTCCTCTTTCTGACTATGCTTCTGTGTGAGATATGTAATAAACTGTCTGAGTCAAATCCGCCTTGTTATTTACACACTCCACAACTTTTCCTTTTTAAAAAACAATGACTTCGGTATCAGAAATGTGGGAACATGGCCTTTTGCGCCTCAGAAACAGTAGTATAATCATACCACTTCCCACGATTATCTAGAGATAGGAAGATGAACTTAAAAAATGGCCTGGCAGACAGGAGCTCCATTTGTTAATGTGATTGAAAGATATTTGTTATTCAAGATACTGTTACTGTATTGGTATTTGTTACTTAAGCATTCAAGATATTACTAAGGTTAAGATATTGTTATTTGTAATGGATTTAGCTATTTATTTGATTATTCTTGTATTTGATTTAATGAGAGTTATTATTGGTTATTCAGCAATGCTTATCTGTGTTCGATTTAAAGAGACTGCGATCATGAAATCGGCACTCTATTAGTTATGCCTTGGAGCTCCAGCAAGGGGAGTGCGTGCTCAATTTCCTCACTTTTAATACAAGTGAGTGAAGAGACGCACACACTGTGTTCACCCTTGTCATTTTTCCCTTTTTAAGGGCTTTACATTTGTAGACACCGCTGGGATGAAAAACGTGAGGCCCACACCTCAACACGAAGGGAGCCATCTTGCGTTCTTCATCCCGAAAAACAACCCAGACAGGGGAGTGTTTCAGCAAAACAGATCGGTGGTAGTTACGAGGCCAGCGAGGAGCAACGCACATCCTGTGTAGAACAGCCACCAGGGAACTGCAAAGCTTTCAGCATCAGGTTTCAGCACCACATGTTGATACTGTCTGTTACTCACTTGTCAAAATGGAGTCGGAAATCGAAAATCTGTTGTTTGAAATGAAAGGAGCTCTGTTCCAGCTTACTACGGATCAGCTAGTGAAATATGTGATTTCAGGTTCAGGTTCAGGTTACTTTATTTGTACCCATAGGTAGATTTGTTTTGCAGTTGGTGACATCCATATTTACAAGCCACTAATTACATTCAACATAGACACAAACACAGGCACACATCTTACAAAATAGGTAAATATAAAATATGTACAATATAATTTTTATAGCTTGTTCAACTCTTTGACAGCAGCAGGGACAAAGCTGTTTTTGTAGCGCTGGGTTCTACTTTTTGGGACAGCAAACCTCCGTCTGGAGGGAAGAAGCTGAAAGTTGCAGTGCAAAGGGTGGGAGTCATTTAAAATCGAGTCGGCCATCCTCTGTACTTGTCTGGTGTACAGGGATGTCAGGCTCAGCTGTGACTCACCAAGCAAACGACTGGACCATCTGACTACCTGATCCAAGGATTTCCTCTGTTTCAGTTTTATCTGACCAAACCATGACATTAAAGAAAAGGATAAAACAGATTCAATAAAAGCCCGATAGAACATAGTCATTATGGTTCGGTCAATTTGGAAGCGTGCAAGTTTCCTCAAACAATGCAAATTTTGCTGACCCTTTTTGCACACCCTTTCACAGTTCACCTCAAAGTTCAATCCACTATCAATAATTGTCCCAAGATATTTGTACGATTGTACACATTCGGTGGTCTGGCCTTTTAGTATGGTGACTTTGTGCCTGGGAGTTTTCCTCCTAAAGTCAATAATCATATCTTTCGTTTTTGTTGTATTCAGCTGCAGGTAGGAATCCTCACACCAGTGAACAAAGTCATCAACTACTGGGCCGTGGCCACTCTCACCATCCTGGAGGAGACTGACAATGACTGAGTCATCAACATACTTTATAATGTGTCTGTTGTCATGTCTGCTCCGACACATGTTTGTGTACAGGATGAAGAGTAGTGGTGACAACACACACCCCTGAGGAGAGCCAGTAGAAGAGCACTTTAGGTCAGACAATGTGCCATTGACCCTTACTCTCTGCGTCCTGTTGGTTAAGAAATCCAGAATCCAACCCACCAGATTATTGCTTAAATCAAATTGTTGCAGGAGCCTTTCAACTAAAATATGAGGTTGGATTGTATTAAAGGCAGAAGAAAAGTCCACAAATAAAAGCCTGGCGTGTGTCCCATTAAAATCCAGATGTTTAAAAAGCATGTCAAACAGAGTGACAGTGGCATCCTCCACTCCTCTGTGAGGCCTATAGGCAAACTGCAGAGGATCCAATGCATGTTCAGTCTGCCTTAGGACCTCACATCTGACCAGTTTTTCAAAAATTTTCATTAAAATTGAAGTCAAAGCAACTGGTCTAAAGTCGTTTACCGTTTTAGGACAGCTGGATTTTGGAACAGGAACAACCACGGCATCTTTCCAGATCTTAGGCACATGTTGTGTCTGTAAGGACTTATTGAAAATACAATGAAATATAGGACTCAGTTCATGTGCACAGGAACAAAGGCCTGTACCAGGCCTTTGGTAAGGGCTGAAGAAAACAGGCTGCACGGTGTGCAGCAGAAAGTCTAAGCTCTCTCTCCGCGGATGCGGCGGGCCAGCTGGATGTCTTTGGGCATGATGGTGACCCTCTTGGCGTGGATGGCGCACAGGTTCGTGTCCTCGAAGAGACCCACCAGGTAGGCCTCGCTGGCCTCCTGCAGAGCCATGACGGCGGAGCTCTGGAAGCGCAGGTCGGTCTTGAAATCCTGAGCGATCTCCCTGACCAGGCGCTGGAAGGGCAGCTTACGGATGAGCAGCTCCGTGGATTTCTGGTAGCGACGGATCTCTCTCAGAGCCACAGGCCCGGTACCGTGCAAAGCAAATAATGAGACTGCCCCACACCACACAGCCCCTGTTGTTGTAACCAATCCACCCTGGCGTAAAGACTATAAGATTTCTGGTCAGATTGGTGAACCTGGACAGAAAGACAGACTCACTTTCTCCAGTTTAGCTCGCCAAATTGAGAACGGCCTCAGCAAAGGCTATCCTGAGTCAGAGATAGTGGATGCTGTCATCAGGGCCATTGTGCCAGGTTTACAATTAAGGAGTTACCTCGAAGGTAAAGGCGACCTGTCTCTCCCTACCCTTAGGAGAATCCTTAGGTCACATTACCAAGAGAGAAGCGCCACAGAGCTTTACAAGCAGTTGACTACAGAGGTCCAGAGCAATAGGGAGACCCCACAGACCTTCTTAATTCGAACAATGGATTTAAAGCAGAAAATATTGTTTGTGTCACAGGAAGCCGAGTCTGGTCTCAAATATGACCCAGCCCTCGTGCAAAGCATGTTCATGCACACAGTATTAACAGGGCTGCAAAATTATAGTATCAGGAGTGACCTTCAGCCCTTCCTTTTGCAGACAACAACCTCAGATGAACTGTTGTTAGAAAGATCGAACATAGCATGGGCACATGAGAAAGAGAGGCAGGATAAAAAGAGACAGTCCGTGCCACAGCGACCAACTAGTGTACAAACTATCCAGTCTAGTGATAACAGCAAAGATCAGTGTGTAGCCCAGCAAAGTGTAGCCACACTTCCCCCAAATGTGTTGTCTGACCTGAAAGAAATGAAAGCAGACATGACACTGTTAAAAGACCTTAAAGCACAGGTGTCACAAATAACAGAGTCCATGAGTAAGACAGAAAACATACCAAAGATGTATCCTGACGTAACCAGAGAATCAAGCTATGGAGTCACTTACCCTCCGCTATATGTTCAGCCACAGTACCCCTCCCTGAATGACCAAAGTGTCCCTCCCCAACTTTCAGGTGGACCAGTTCAGGAATCTTGGTTTCCCAGGGGTCCAGTGTTGCACAAAGGAACAGCGCAATTTCAACAGAGGTTTGCACTCCAGAGATATCCAATGCCACGTGTGCGGCCGAGGTGCTCTGCATGCCAGCAGAGGGGTGGGGAATACTGCCAACATTGCTATAGGTGTGGGAGTAGTGAGCATTTTCAGGCAGGCTGTAGAGCTTATAGGGAGCATAATGCTGCAAGAGAGAGCTCTTTAAACAGAGAGCGGTTGCCAATGAGGGACAGGGAGTGACCGGCTTTGTTAGGAAGTCCCAAAGTTGTGCTAGCTGTGGGAGAAAAGAGGGGAGTCAGAGTCTGAAACAATGCTGTGTGTCATGATTGCCGCTAGGCCGTCATCAGCATCATCAGCATCAGCTGCGCTCACTCCAGCAGGTGACAATCAGCGGGCTTTAAAAACCCAACGCGCGGACTCCTCAGCACGGAGTCGTCTGTCACTCTTGCCAAGCAATGCGCCAAGACCTCGACCTCAAGTCAAGAAGCCAACGCCTTGCCAAGCCAAGTCACGTAAGCAAACCCAGCACTCATCATCTGCAAGTTCTATCCCCTGTGCACAGGTGGACCTCCCTGGCGGCGGACAATCCTCCCCAGCTGACGAGGCACAGCCTCCTCCTCCTCGGAGTTCCTCCTCATCCCTGCAACGCCGGGCACCTCGAGCACCACATTGCGCATCCCGCAATGTGAGCCAGCCGGTCTCACATTGCGGGACCTGCAAGTAAGCACCTGCAGCATATACGCCAATATTGCGACTGTACAGCAGTAACCTTTGTGCTTGTGTGTTTCCAGGGTTGCCAGGTCACCACAAGACGGGCTCAGCTCCAGTGACCAGACGAGCATATACACATCCACTCACACACTACACACACATTCCACAATAAAAGATAATTGTCTGTAATCACTTGTGTCAGCGTCTGTCTCTTGGGTCGTAAATCATGTCACTGTGGGTGTAAAAAAACCTTGTACTGTTCCAAGCAATACCAGGCTAGTCATTGGTCATTCCATAAAAGGACTTGTGCTCCATCTGTACAAAATGAGCTGGGAAGTCATCAAAGACCCTCATGTAAGACTATCATTAATAAGAAAAGAAACATCCTGAAAAAAAGACAACTGACAGTAACAGAACTGATAGGAAAAAAATGCCTTATAAGTTGTTACTTACAAGGGAAAAAGACACAAGTACTCTGGGACACTGGCTCACAGGTGTCCGTGATTGATGAAGCCTGGAATGCTGAGCACTTGCCTGAGGCCAGACTAAGATAAGATAAGATAAGATAAGCCTTTATTAGTCCCACAATGGGGGAAATTCCAGGATTGCAACAGCACAGGGATAGCAGGTTCAGGTTCAGGTTCAGGTTACTTTATTTGTACTCGTAGGTAGATTTGTTTTGCAGTCTGGTGACATCCATATTTACAAGCCACTAATTACATTCAACATAGACACAAACACAGGCACACATGAAGCTGACTATAAACATGATAAAAATACTCAAGGCTCCACCAATCAGGGTATAAAAAGACAAAGAGATGAGGGAGAAACCAGAGGTAAGAGAGAAGGGTCATATTAAAAGTTAAAAACTAGTCAAAGAGGTTAAAAAACTCAAAGGTCTAAAACCCAATAAAATATTTAGAACCCAAGTGACATCCTACAAAAATAAGTAAATATAAAATGAAGTTAATAAATAGGTACCTAAATTATGTACAATATGTTTTTACAGCTTGTTCAACTCTTTGACAGCAGCAGGGACAAAGCTGTTTTTGTAGTGCTGGGTTCTACTTTTTGGGACAGCAAACCTCTTGAGGGAAGAAGCTGAAAGTGGCAGTGCAAAGGGTGGGAGTCATCATTTAAAATGGAGGTAGCCATCCTCTGTACTTGTCTGGTGTACAGGGATGTCAGGCTCAGCTGTGACTCACCAAGCAAACGACTGGACCATCTAACTACCTGATCCAAGGATTTCCTCTGTTTCAGTTTTATCTGACCAAACCATGACACTAAAGAAAAGGATAAAACAGATTCAATAAAAGCCCGATAAAACATTGTCATTATGGTTCGGTCAACTTGGAAGCGTGCAAGTTTTCTCAAGCAATGCAAATGTTGCTGACCCTTTTTGCACACCCTTTCACAGTCCACTTCACAGTTTAAATTACTATCAATAATCGTCCCAAGATATTTGTACGATTGTAAACATTCGGTGGTGTGGCCTTTTAGTATGGTGACTTTGTGCCTGGGAGTTTTCCTCCTAAAGTCAAAAATCATATCTTTAGTTTTTGTTGTATTCAGCTGCAGGTGTTATGACTCGCCGCTCATCAGCGGCGCCAGCCGCGCGCACACCTGCTCCTCGTCAGCGGCGAGGTATTTAATCCACTCTGCCCTGGGCTTCGGCCTGAAGCCGTCTCTCAACTTCGGCCCCTTTGCTACTACGGATCTCAAACCTACTAGCGAAGATATCCTGGGTAAGCTCCCCTTACCTCTCTCCTCTAGCTTTCCCCTGTGCACAGGTGGACATCCCCGGCGGCGGATTTCATCACCTCGCTGTTGGCTCTACGCTGCTGCCACAGGTACCACAGGTCGCTGTCTCCCGGGCCCCGCCCTTGTCGACGCCAGCCACCTGTCACAACCAAGTAAGCCAGCTATCATCATCATTTCCCTGTATTGGTGTGGTGCCCGTTACCCTTCTCCCTCTGCTCTCTCCCACAGGGTTGTCCGGCTGTACGGCCTCCTGCCCCCGTGCCTGACGCAGACGCCACCACCAATACATTCTTATTCCACAGACACGCAGCCATACACTTCCCTGTTGCTAATAAAGCTGTTGAATCTATCCTGAGCCTGCGTGTGTGTCTCCTGGGCCGTGCGTTATGTCAGTACGGCTTCAGCAGAGCGGCTCGGCAGACAGCGGGCTCGGCAGACAGCGGGCTCGCACGCCGTCTTTCCACCCTCGAGGTTCGGGTGGATTCAATAGCCTATCAGCAACAGGTGATATTAAATCAATTAACATCACTAACCGGTTAGACCGCTTGGACCCCCAGCAGCCGTTCCCCTCGGCTCGTCCAGGTGGCGTGGCTCCTGCGGCTCCGGTGGCCGTCCAGCCTGCTCCGGGTGCGCCAACACGGCTCACACCAATCCCCACTCCTGCTCGCTTTAGCGGTAAGCTGGGTGGAGCTCAGGGTTTTATTATGCAGTGTGAGTCCGTGTTTCTTCGCGTTCCCGGAGATTTACCCTCAGACCATAGCAGAATTGGCTACATAGGAAATCTCCTTGAGGGTCGTGCGCTTACCTGGGCTTACGCCATTATGGTGAAGCCCAGCTACGCCACCCTCACCTATGGCCATTTCGTGCGACAATTTCTGGAAGTGTTCGATCATTCGCATTTGGACAGTGTCCAGGTCGACCGTCTTCTCGGACTCCAACAGGGGAGCCGATCGGCGGCCGAATACGCGATCGACTTCCGGGTTACCGCGGAGGAAGTTGGCTGGGAAGAGCGCGCGCTCTGCGGCATCTTCCTCCGCAGTCTAAATTCCGGTCTGAGGGATGAGCTGGCTGGACGGGATACCCCGGAGACGCTGGCGGAGCTGATTTCTCTCACCATCAGCTTGGATAACAGGCTGCGCGAGCGCACCTCCGAGCGGAAGCAGTCTCCTCGCTTGCGGGGTGCCTCTGCACGTCTGCCCCAAGCTCGCCACCTGGCGTTACCGCCGCCGGAGGTCTCCGAGGAGTCGGAACCAATGGTGACGGGCCGGACAAAGCTCCCCCTGGCGGAGAAACAGCGCCGTCGTGACCTGGGCCTCTGCATGTATTGCGGAGGTAGCCAGCACATGGTGGAGAATTGTCCGGAGAAGCCAAACGAGGTGGTCCGCGAGTCACTGTAGGGGGCCTCGCGGACGCTAATCGGTTAAGTCCCCTCACACATTTGACGCTGCCCATCCGCTTCTGTCACAACCTCACTGGGCATCTCACACATGCACTGGTGGATTCAGGCGCGGAGGGTAGCTTTATTTCACAAAGCCTGGCAACCCGACTGGGCATCCACTGTCACCCCCTTGATACTCCTCTCGCCCTGGTTAATCTCTCCCGAGTTTCCCTGGGAAAGGTAACTCACCAAACATCCCCTGTCCCTGTGATCATCTCTGGAAACCATCGGGAGGATATCTCCTTTTATGTCCTGCCCACCTCAGTAACACCTGTCATCCTCGGTTATCCCTGGCTCCGCCTCCACAACCCCGCCTTGGACTGGAAGACTGGGAAGGTTTCAGCATGGAGCACTTTCTGCATGGGTACCTGCCTCCAATCCGCGGCCTGCGCCCCGTCCTCGCCTCCCACAGCTCAGGACACCGCGCCCCCGGATCTCACCCTAGTGCCCTCAGAGTTCCACGACCTGGGTGCCGTTTTCAGTAAATCCAAGGCAATGTCTCTACCTCCTCACCGGCCCTACGACTGCGCCATTAACATCCGCCAGGGGGGCGCCCTTACCCTCAGGACGCCTCTACAGTCTGTCAGCGCTGGAGAAGGAGGCAATGAACAGCTACCTGAAGGAGTCGCTCAGCGCTGGGATCATCCGACCGTCCTCCTCTCCAGTAGGTGCAGGGTTCTTCTTCGTTGGAAAGAAGGACGGATCTCTTCATCCTTGTATCAACTATCGGGCTCTCAACGATATCACGGAGAAGGACCGGTACACCCTGCCCCTTATGGACACTGCCTTCCACTCCCTCCAGGGGGCGACCTGGTTTACTAAGCTGGATCTACGCAGCGCTTACCACCTCGTCCGGATCCGGGAGGGAGATGAGTGGAAAACCGCCTTCCGAACCCCAAACGGGCATTTTGAATATCTCGTGATGCCGTTTGGGTTGACCAACGCTCCAGCCGTCTTTCAGCGCCTCATCAATGACGTCCTCCGGGACTTCATCGGCCTGTTCGTATTCGTCTACCTGGACGACATTCTCATCTTCTCCAGGTCCAGGGATGAACACCGGGTCCACGTGAGGCGGGTCCTGCAGAGACTGCTGGAGAACCGTCTGTACGTCAAGGCGGAAAAGTGTGAATTCTACGCCAAAACAACTTCCTTCCTGGGGTTCGTCATCTCCCATGACCAGGTGCTTCCGGACCCAGCGAAGATCAAAGCAGTGGTGGATTGGCCCACACCAACTTCTCGAAAGCAAATTCAGCAGTTCATCGGGTTCGCCAATTTCTACCGCCGCTTTGTCCCGAACTTTGGAGCCATCGTCGGACCCCTGACCTGCCTCACCTCTCCTAAGACCCCGTTCCGGTGGACTGAAGAGGCCGCTTCGGCCTTCCAGGCGCTGAAGACGGAGTTCTCCTCCTCCCGGGTCCTCAGCCAGGTCGATCCCGCGCTGCAGTGCATTGTGGAGGTGGACGCTTCGGACACGGGGGTGGGGGCGGTGTTGTCCCAGCGGTCCCCAGCCAATGGAGTCAAGCGACCCTGCGTCTTCTTCTCTCGGCGCCTGTCCCCGGCGGAATGAAATTACGACGTGGGGGACAGAGAGCTTCTTGCCATCAAGCTTGCCCTTCAAGAATGGCGTCACTGGCTGGAGGGGGCAGCCTTGCCTTTTGTGGTCCTCACTGACCACAAGAACCTGGAGTACCTGAGATCTGCCAAGCGTCTGAACGCCCGCCAGGCGCGTTGGTCCCTGTTCTTTGCAAGGTTTAAGTTCAGCATCACATATAGGCCTGGCTCCAAGAACGGCCTACCCGACGCCCTCTCCAGGCAATTTGCCCCGGAGGCCGCAGATGACGTTGCTCATACCATCTTGCCCAGGTCGTGCGTCGTGGGGGCTGTTACATGGGACATAGAAGACAAGATCCGGAGGGCGCAGGAATCGGAACCGGACCCTGGCGGCGGACCGGAGGGGAGGCTCTTCATGCCATCTGCCGTCCGGGGGGACGTTAAACACTGGCTCCATACCTCCAAGCTCACCTGCCATCCTGGAGCTTCGCGGATGATCGACCTTCTCCAGCGATCCTTTTGGTGGCCAGGTCTGCAGAAGGATGCCGCCCGTTACGCCCGGGCCTGCCCCGTCTGTGCTGCCAATAAGTCAGGTAACGCCCCCCCTGCGGGTCTGCTCCAGCCCCTGCCCGTCCCTGGTAGGCCCTGGTCGCACATCGCTCTGGACTTCGTCACCGGGCTCCCTGTCTCCAACAACTTTGACACAGTTCTGACCATCGTTGACCGTTTTTCCAAGGCCGCCCACTTCGTGCCCCTACGTGGACTTCCCTCAGCCTTGGAGACGGCGGACCTCCTCATCCAGCACGTGGTCAGACTGCATGGAATCCCGGTCGACGTGGTCTCCGACCGCGGCCCCCAGTTTTCTTCGGACGTCTGGAGGTCATTTTGCAATGCCCTGGGAGCCAAGGTAAGCCTCTCCTCCGGCCATCACCCCCAGTCTAACGGGCAGTGTGAGCGGACAAACCAGGAGCTGGAGGCTACGCTCCGCTGCGTAACTTCATCTAAACCCACGTCCTGGAGTTCTCACCTCGCCTGGGTGGAGTACGCCCACAACACCTCTCGCTCTACGGCCATCGGGATGTCGCCCTTTAAAGCATCCTTGGGCTATGATCCACCCCTGTTCCCCGCGCAGGAGGGCGAGTTGGCTGTTCCCTCTGTCCAGGCACATCTGAGGCGGTGCCGTTCCCTTTGGTCCACGGCGCGTAATGCGCTTTTACACACGGCGGAGCGCAATAAGTCTACGGCGGACCGACATAGGAGACCTGCACCTGCCTACCAGGTGGGACAGCAAGTTTGGGTATCCACACAGGACGTAAACCTAAAGGGTGAGAGGAGAAAGCTGGCTCAACGGTTCATCGGCCCTTATCCCATAACCAGGATCATCAACCCGGTGGCTGTGCGTGTGGCTATTCATTCCTCCCTCCACATCCATCCCACCTTCCACGTCTCCAAAATCAAACCGGTGGTCTCTGACCCCCTCTGCCCTCCACCTGTGGTGCACCCCGCTCCCCGGATGATTGGTGGCCATCCGGCCTGGACCGTTGCTGACATCTTGGACGCCCGACGCCGGGGTCGCAGATTGCAGTACCTGGTGGACTGGAAGGGCTATGGACCCGAGTGGAGACAGTGGGTGCCTTCCTCGCTGGTGTTGGACCGGTCACTCATTTCTGAGTTTCATCGAGCGCACCCGGAAAAACCATCGCCAGGAGGCGCTGCTAGAGAGGGGAGTACTGTTATGACTCGCCGCTCATCAGCGGCGCCAGCCGCGCGCACACCTGCTCCTCGTCAGTGGCGAGGTATTTAATCCACTCTGCCCTGGGCTTCGGCCTGAAGCCGTCTCTCTACTTCGGCCCCTTTGCTACGACGGATCTCAAACCTACTAGCGAAGATATCCTGGGTAAGCTCCCCTTACCTCTCTCCTCTAGCTTTCCCCTGTGCACAGGTGGACATCCCCGGCGGCGGATTTCATCACCTCGCCGTTGGCTCTACGCTGCTGCCACAGGTACCGCAGGTCGCTGTCTCCCGGGCCCCGCCCTTGTTGACGCCAGCCACCTGTCACAACCAAGTAAGCCAGCTATCATCATCATTTCCCTGTATTGGTGTGGTGCCCGTTACCCTTCTCCCTCTGCTCTCTCCCACAGGGTTGTCCGGCGGTACGGCCTCCTGCCCCCGTGCCTGACGCAGACGCCACCACCAATACATTCTTATTCCACAGACACGCAGCCATACACTTCCCTGTTGCTAATAAAGCTGTTGAATCTATCCTGAGCCTGTGTGTGTGTCTCCTGGGCCGTGCGTTATGTCAGCAGGTAGGAATCCTCACACCAGTGAACAAAATCATCAACTACTGGGCCGTGGCCACTCTCACCATTCTGGAGGAGACTGACAATAACTGAGTCATCAGCATACTTTATAATGTGTCTGTTGTCATGTCTGCTCCGACACATGTTTGTGTACAGGATGAAGAGTAGTGGTGACAACACACACCCCTGAGGAGAGCCAGTAGAAGAGCACTTTAGGTAGAGACAATGTACCATTGACCCTTACTCTCTGTGTGCTGTTGGTTAAGAAATCCAGAATCCAACCCACCAGATTATTGCTCAAGTCAAATTGTTGCAGGAGCCTTTCAACTAAGATATGAGGTTGGATTGTATTAAAGGCAGAAGAAAAGTCCACAAATAAAAGCCTGGCGTGTGTCCCATTAAAATCCAGATGTTTAAAAAGCATGTCAAACACAGTGACAGTGGCATCCTCCACTCCTCTGTGAGGCCTATAGGCAAACTGCAGAGGGTCCAATGCATGTTCAGTCTGCCTTAGGACCTCACATCTGACCAGTTTTTCAAAAATTTTCATTAAAATTGAAGTCAAAGCAACTGGTCTAAAGTCGTTTACCATTTTAGGACAGTTGGATTTTGGAACAGGAACAACCACAGCTTCTTTCCAGATCTTAGGCACATATTGTGTCTGTAAGTGTCACGCCTCGCCGCCCATCTGCGGCACCAGCTGCACGCACACCTGCACTTCATCAGCGGCGAGGGATTTAAGCCGCCTCGCCCTGGGCTTCGGCCTGAAGCCGTCAGACTTCACTCGTCACGATTGCTGTGCGTAACCTCTACCACTCAGCAAGCATCTCGGTAAGAAGCCCTTACCTTTTTCCCTCTCCAAGTCTGCTCCCCTGTGCACAGGTGGATTTCCCGGCGGCGGACCATTCCTCTCCGTCTCCATTCCCTCGCTGCTGCACCGGGCGCTCCAGGTCGCTGTCTACCGGACCTCATCCTTGCTGTGCCAGCCACCTGCTAACTCCAAGTAAGCTTGTCACTATTTTCACATCTCCTGTGTTGGTGTGGTGCCCGTCACCCTTCTCCCTTTGCTTCTCCCATAGGGTTGTCCGGCTGTACGGTCTCCTGCCTCCGTGCCCGACGCAGACGCCACCACCAATACATTCACATCTCGCAGACACACATTCATACACACTTGTTGTTAATAAAGCTATTGGATCTACTCTGAGCCTGCGTGTGTGTCTCCTGAGCCATGCATTATGTCAGTACGGCTTCAGCAGAGCGGCTCGGCAGACGGCGGGCTCACACGCCGACTTTCCACTCTCGAGGCTCGAGTGGACCTAATAGCTCACCAGCAACAGGTGATTTTAAATCAATTAACCATTATCACTAACCGATTGGACCGCTTGGACCCCCAACAGCCGTTCCCTCCGGCTCGTCAGGGCGGCGCGGCTCCTGCTGCTCCAGCGGCCGTCCAGCCTGCTCCGGTAGCACCGGTTCGGCTCACACCCATTCCGACCCCCGCCCGCTTTAGCGGTAAGCTCGGCGGAGCACGGGGGTTTATAATGCATTGTGAGTCCGTGTTCCACCTTGTGCCCGGAGATTTTCCCTCGGACCATAGCTGAATTGGCTACATAGGGAATCTCCTGGAGGGGCGCGCGCTAACTTGGGCTTACGCCGTAATGGCGAGGCCCAGTTACGCCACCCTCACCTATGGCCAATTCGTGAGACAATTCCTGGAAGTCTTTGATCATTCTCGTACCGAGAGTGTCCAGGTCGATCGGCTTCTCAGCCTCCAGCAGGGAAGCCGGTCGGCAGCGGACTACGCGATCGACTTCCGGGTAGCGGCGGAGGAGTTAGGCTGGGATGAACGTTCATTCTGCGGCCTCTTCCTCCGCAGTCTCAATGATGGTCTGAGGGACGAACTGGCTGGGCGGGACATCCCGGAGACTCTAGCGGAGCTAACGTCCCTAGCCATCAGCTTGGATAACAGGCTGCGCGAGCGCACCTTGGAGCGGAAGTCGTCTTCTTCTCGCTCTCGTGGTGCCTCGTCGCACCTGTCCCAAGCTCGCCCCCTGGCGACGCCGCCACCATCGCGCCCCGAGGAGTCGGAACCGATGGTGACGGGCTGGACAAAGCTCCCCCCTGCGGAGAGACAACGCCGCCGTGAGTTGGGTCTCTGCATGTATTGCGGAGACAGCCAACACACGGTGGAGCTTTGCCCACAGAAGCCAAACGGCGGGGTCCACGAGTCACTGTAGGGGGCCTCGCGGACATCAATCGGTTAAATCCCCTCTCCCAATTGAAGCTGCCCGTCCGATTTTGTCACAACTCCACCGGGCACCTCACTCACGCACTGGTGGATTCGGGCGCGGAGGGCAGTTTTATTTCACAAAGCCTGGCAACCCGATTGGGCATCCGTTGCCAAGCCCTTAGATCTCCCCTCGCCCTGGTCAACCTCTCCCATGTCTCCCTGGGGAGAGTAACACATCAGACCATCCCTGTTCCTGTGATCATCTCTGGGAACCACCGGGAGGAGATAGCCTTCTACGTCCTCCCCAACTCTGTGTCGCCCATCATCCTGGGGTACCCCTGGCTCCGCCTCCATAACCCTGTCTTGGATTGGAAGTCCGCCAGGGTGTCGGCATGGACTACATTCTGCATGAGCACCTGCTTGCAGTCCGCTGCCTGCTCTCCGTCCTCTTCCCCAACTCCTATGGATGCTGCGCCCCCGGATCTCTCCCTGGTGCCATCAGAATTTCACGACCTGGGTATGGTTTTCAGCAAGTCCAAGGCGATGTCTCTTCCTCCACACAGACCCTACGACTGTGCGATAAACATCCGCCAGGGGGCACCCTTACCCTCTGGGCGACTCTACAGCCTGTCGGCGCCGGAGACCATGAATTCCTACCTCAAGGAATCGCTGAGTGCTGGAATTATCCGTCCCTCGTCATCACCATTGGGGGCAGGATTCTTCTTCGTGGGCAAGAAGGACGGTTCCCTCTGTCCTTGTATCGACTATCGCGCCCTAAATGATATCACGGAGAAGGATCGCTACACCCTGCCACTCATGGACACCGCCTTCCACTCCCTCCAGGGGGCGACTTGGTTCACCAAGCTGGATCTATGCAGCGCATACCACCTCGTCCGGATCCGGGAGGGAGATGAGTGGAAGACAGCCTTCCATACCCCGAACGGCCACTTCGAGTACCTGGTGATGCCGTTCAGGTTGACCAATGCTCCAGCCGTTTTTCAGCGCCTAATTAATGACGTCCTCCGGGATTTCATTGGCCTTTTTGTGTTCGTCTACCTGGATGACATCCTCATCTTCTCCAAATCCAGGGACGAGCACTGGGTCCATGTGAGGCGGGTCCTCCAAAGGCTGCTGGAGAACCAGTTGTATGTGAAGGCCGAAAAATGTGAATTCTACGCTAAGACAACATCCTTCCTCGGGTTCATCATCTCCCACGACCAGGTGCTTCCGGACCCAGTGAAGGTGAAGGCGGTGGTGGAATGGCCTACACCTGCATCGAGAAAACAGGTGCAACAATTCATCGGGTTTGCAAATTTCTACCGCCGCTTCGTCCCTAATTTTGGCACCATCGTCGGCCCTCTGACCCGCCTCACGTCCCCTAAGGTCCCGTTCCGGTGGACCGAAGAGGCCGCGGCTGCTTTTCAGGCGCTGAAGGTGGAGTTCTCCTCCTCCCGGGTCCTTAGCCAAGTCAACCCGGCGCTGCAGTGCATCGTGGAGGTGGACGCTTTGGACACGGGAGTGGGGGCGGTTCTATCTCAGCGGTCGCCAGGTGATGGAGTCAAACGGCCCTGCGCTTTCTTCTCTCGGCGCTTGTCCCCGGCGGAACGGAATTACGACGTGGGGGACAGAGAGCTCCTCGCCATCAAGCTTGCGCTGCAGGAGTGGCGTCACTGGCTAGAGGGGGCGGACCTGCCGTTCGTGGTCCTGACTGACCACAAGAACTTGGAGTACTTGAGATCTGCCAAGCGTCTGAACACCCGCCAGGCACGCTGGCCCTTGTTCTTTGCCAGGTTCCGTTTTAACATCACCTTCAGGCCTGGCTCCAAGAACGGCCTGCCCGACGCCCTCTCTAGGCAATTTGCCCCTGAGGAGTCTGAGGACACGGTCCACACCATCCTGCCCAGGTCGTGCATCGTGGGAGCCGTCACTTGGGACATAGAAAGCAAGATCCGGAAGGCGCAGGAAGTGGAACCTGACCCTGGCGGCGGACCGGAGGGGAGGCTGTTCGTGCCATCCACGGTTCGGGGGGAGGTCATCCACTGGCTACACACATCCAAGCTCACCTGCCACCCTGGTTCCTCCCGGATGATCGACCTCCTTCAATGGTCCTTCTGGTGGCCGGGCCTGCAGAGGGACGCTGCCCGCTACGCCCGGGCCTGCCCAGTATGTGCCACCAGTAAGTCAGGTAATGCCCCTCCAGCGGGTTTGCTCCAGCCTCTGCCCATCCCTGGCAGGCCCTGGTCGCATATCGCCCTGGATTTCGTCACCGGACTCCCAGTCTCAAACACCTTCGACACCGTCCTGACCATCGTAGACCGCTTCTCCAAGGCGGCGCACTTCATCCCGCTACGAGGTCTTCCATCCGGCCTGGAGACGGCGGATCTCCTAGTCCAGCACGTGGTCAGGCTGCACGGGATTCCGGTGGACGTGGTCTTGGACCGGGGGCCCCAATTTTCCTCAGAGGTTTGGAGGTCATTCTGCAACGCCCTGGGAGCCAAGGTGAGCCTCTCCTCCGGCCATCACCCCCAAACCAACGGGCAGTGTGAGCGGACCAACCAGGAGCTGGAGGCTGCGCTCCGCTGCGTCACTGCGTCCAAACCTGCGTCCTGGAGTAACCATCTCGCCTGGGTTGAGTACGCCCACAACACCACCCGCTATTCTGCTACAGGGATGTCTCCCTTTAAGGCGTCCCTGGGCTACGACCCCCCTCTTTTCCCAGCGCAGGAGAGTGAGGTAACTGTTCCCTCAGTTCGGGCGCACCTCAGGCAGTTCCGCTCCATCTGGGCGTCAGCGCGCAATGCGCTTTTACGCACGGCGGAGCGCAACAGAACCACGGCGGACCGGCACAGAAGACCTGCCCCAGCGTACCAGGTGGGTCAGCGTGTCTATGTGTCAACCCAGGATGTCAGTTTAAAGGGCGAGAGGAGGAAGCTGGCACAGCGTTTTATGGGCCCATACCCCATCACCAGGATTATCAACCCGGTGGCTGTGCGTGTAGCTATTCCCCCTCCCTTCGCATCCATCCCACCTTCCACGTTGTAGCATCATCTCACTTTGGCTCAGCAATAATTATTCTTCTGCTTAAAGACATTTTTGTTTCATCCAGGAATAACACAAAGAAATGGATTTTCTTCCACCAGGCCACAGCTGAAATCCCCTTTGTTTTGTTAAAACCAGCCTAAGGAATTTCCCCAATGTCCGGCTTCACTTTTATTGCCCCCATAAAACATGCAACAGATCCACGACTCAGCTAATTTCCTTAAACTCTGGACATGCTGGATTTAAACAGTGAACTTTAAAGTACATTATTACAAACTCAATTCTAAACCTTCATTCTTTTCAGAACTATGAAAATGCAGATGGACTCTGATGTTTTTGATGTGGAAAATCAATATGTGTGAAATGCATTAATCTGTGATTTTATATATATGCATGCTAATGTTTAAATGAATGTTTATTCCTGCATGTTGATTTAGAAGCACTGCTTATAATTTATACTAATCACTAAAGTTATCTTGGTTTAATACATAAAGGGAAATATTAACTTCCAGTATGTATCAAAGTTTTGCCTCTAAAATCATGTGACTCCCACAGCCAATCTCTTCATGACAACTCTTCATCCCAAAGGACTCCAAACAATAGACTGTTTGTTCATTGGACTAAAAGTTCATCGAGCCCGCCCACGAAGGACGCTCATTGGCTGAGATTCCGGTCAGGCCGGAAGCCCGCGAAACTCAACAGAGCTTATATAAAGGAGAGAGACCCCTGCTTCAGCTCCCCTTTTTTGTCAGCCCCTCTTTTGCTTCACTCTTTTCGTCATCGCTTTTCGGCTGCTCTCATTGTCTACACACAGCAAGGAAGGACAAAGGACCGCCTGAACAAAGGCTTCGACCATGTGTCGCTTTTCTGAACACAGAGCAGATAACTCGTAATTTGTTATGTAACGTATTTTAATGTCTTTTTCTTTTTCTCTTAAATGCCTAGGAATTCCTATTTCTTTGAGCTCAATTCTTAATCGGAGTTAAACTCCAATTTTTATTCATCACTTTTTCTTTGTTAAACTTTCTGTAAAACCACCGTTTGTTTGATTTTAATGTAAACTTAATCTTGACTTTATTTTTATAATATTTTTCTTGACCAAGCACCCACCAGAAGCTACTATTTTTATCTAAAGTCCGAAGCCTTTTTAATTTGAGATCGGATTAGATATCTTTTAATTATTATCGAAGACCTCTTGAAGACGCAGCTCCCACGTCACGTGCAGCTGAGGAATCAAGGCTGTTCATCACACGCTGAAGAAAAGTCATCTAACCCAGTTTCAACTGTGGGTCATACGGCCAAGATCCAGCCCCCTTCGACCGCTTGAATTTAAAGGTCGAACTGTGGACCCTGAAATATCTGCGGGCAGATATTTCCCCTAACATCCACGAAATCTTGGGCTGAGGACGACGACAGACATCGACCGAGGATCACGTGAGCTGCAAAAACTTTAATTCCTCTGCTGAATTAAACTTTTGAGGTTCGGTAATAATTTGTATATCTAATCAGATGCAAATTAAGAAGCCCTTAACATAACTCTTCTTTTCATTAAAATTCCGTTTTTATTTTCTTAAGATCAATCAAGGACTTTTCATATAATTAGCAAACTTTCTCCATAAATTTGCGTTTTTTTTTTTATAATCTGTTAACTCAAACTGATAGAGATTCATTTCTCAAGTTAACCCTGGTTCCGAAAATATTGATATTGTTAATCTATCATTTACAAGATTGATTTTATGATTAATGAAATTACTGCAATGTCTGTTAATCTTTTCATTTAATAAATATTTAAAAATGAGAGAAGTTGTTGGGAATTCATTTCATTCTGAGTCTGTTTCAAGCCCAGGTATCGAATTCACGGAAAATTTTTGAGACTGATTATTGATTAATTTATTGAGTGTTCAAACAGGTATAAAGTGAAATTAAAGATCAAATTGCTTCTTAAAGATAGAAGCTGGTGCCCCTTACGAGTGTTATTAACTTTTCTGATGTATATGAAATGAGATTTGAGCTCAGATTCCAATACATCAATGTAAATGTAAAATACATCAATGTTTTTTTTTTTTTTTTTTTTTTTTTTTTTTTTTTTTTTTCTCTCGGCGCCACACGAGTAGGCTGCCTTTTGCAACAGCGGCTCGATTCCGAGTTTTTTTCCCTTCCTCTCTCTTTTGATCCGTCTTTTTTTTTCACCCCACTTATATCACGGACACACAGATCGTCCTAAATGTCTCCTGAGCCGGTGGACGGAGCCACTGTTTATAGCAGGATACGATACAGCAGAGAACAGCTGCTAGCATTCAACCGCCACCCGGTCCCATTGGAAAAACTCGACATACCGAGAGAACTGAGGCGAAAACGCCGCGGCTGCCGGGCTGGAGTAAGGCGGAGGACAAAAAATATAAGGTACAGACCCTCCCTTCCATCTGTTGTCATGGGAAATGTACGGTCGATACTGGGAAAGTTAGATGAGCTAGCGGCTATCTCCCGTTATGATAGCACTTACCGGGAGTGCTCTCTCCTTTTGTTTACTGAGACGTGGCTAACTGAACTAGCAGCAGATGCTAACATTGAGCTGGAGGGTTTTCACATGATACGAGCTGACCGAACACCAGACAGTGGCAAGGCTAGGGGCGGTGGAGTGATAATGTATGTTAACAACAACTGGTGCAGACCGGGACATATCACTGTTAAACAACGACACTGCAGCAAAGACATTGAGTTGCTAGCTGTTAGCATGAGGCCTACATATCTCCCGAGAGAACACTCACACGTGATCTGCATTGTTGTTTATGCAAATCCGACGGCGAACGCTGGGACAGCACGTGACGTCATCCATTCAGTAACCAGCAGGCTGCAGACAGAACACCCAGATGCTCTTCTCCTCATCTCAGGCGATTTCAACCATGTTTCACTGTCTCCCATTCTACCCACGTTCACCCAGTATGTCACATGCCACACTAGAGACAATAAAACACTGGATTTATTCTACGCAAACACTAAGGAGGCGTACACCTCATCACAACTCCCCCCACTCGGGAGATCGGATCACAACTTGGTTCATCTCCGGCCGGTGTACAAACCCCTAGTGCACAGACAACCTCCGGCCATGCACACTGTGGAGTTATGGTCTGAGGAGACAATGGACACCCTAAAGGGCTGTTTTGAAGCCACCGCCTGGAAGCAGCTCTGCGATCCACATGGTGAGGACATCGATGGCCTCATTCACACCTTCACGGGCTACCTCAGCTTCTGTGTGGACAAATCCGTTCCCACCAAGACCATACGGCGTCACTCAAACAACAAACCCTGGATCAACCCTGAGATAAAAACACTTCTGAGAGAGAAGAAGAGGATCTTCAGGTCAGGGAACAGGGAGATGCTGAAGTCCGTTCAGAGGGAGCTGAGGAGAAAGATCAGAGAAGGCAAGGACAGCTTCAGGAAGAAGATGGAGGACAAGCTGCAACAGAGCGACATCAGCGGGGTCTGGAGAAACCTCAAAACCATCTCGGGGCTCCAGAATACCTCCCCCCAGGCCACAGGGGGCAGGGAGTGGGCGAACAACCTGAATCTGTTTTTCAATAGATTTGACCAACCGCCCTCCCCCCTGACTGCACAACAACCACTGCTGCCTCTAAAGAAATCAAGTCCTGCTGCCCACTCCCCACTCCACCAACACCCCCCCACTCCCAACACACAGCCCCCCATCCTGACCCTGACCAGGACCCAGGTGAGGACGGAGCTGAGGAAGATCAAGGCGAGGAAGGCGCCGGGACCGGACGGCATCAGCGCAAAGCTCCTCAAGTCCTGTGCAGACCAGCTGTGTGGGATTGTGACGTATATCTTCAACATGAGCCTGAAACTGGGGAGGGTACCACAGCTGTGGAAAACATCTTGTGTGGTACCTGTACCAAAAACTTCCCACCCCAAAGACCTGAACAGCTACAGACCGGTGGCCTTGACGTCCCACTTGATGAAGACCCTGGAGAGACTGCTCCTTGCTCACCTCCGCCCCCTGGTGGAACCAGCGATGGATCCACTCCAGTTCGCCTACCAGCATGGCATTGGGGTGGAGGATGCGGTGATCTTCCTCCTTCACCGTTCTCTGTCCCACCTGGAGAAGCCCGGGAATATGGTGAGGATCATGTTCTTTGACTTCTCCAGTGCTTTCAACACCATCCAACCGATGATCCTGAAGGACAAGCTGCTGCGCGCAGGGGTGGACCAGCACCTGTCATCATGGATCCTGGACTACCTCACGAACCGGCCTCAGTTTGTGAGAACCCGGGACTGTGTGTCCGACACGATCATCAGTAGCACGGGGGCCCCCCAGGGAACGGTGCTGGCTCCCTTCCTGTTCACTCTTTATACTGCGGACTTCTCACACAACACAACACACTGCCATCTACAGAAGTTCTCTGATGACTCTGCGATCGTTGGCCTCATCTCCAATGGAGATGAAGCTGAGTACAGAGGGCTTATCCAGGACTTCGTGGACTGGTGCCATCGGAACTGCCTCCAGATCAACGCGAGGAAAACTAAGGAGCTGGTGGTGGACTGCCGCAGGCATGGGCAGCCCCTCACAGTACCAGTAAATATACAGGGAACAGACATCGAGATGGTGACATCCTATAAGTACCTGGGTATTCATCTGAACAATAAACTTGACTGGTCACACAATACTGATGCACTCTACAAGAAGGGACAGCGCAGGCTGTTCCTGCTGAGGAGACTCAGGTCTTTTGGTGTACAAGGGGCGCTGCTGAAGTCATTCTATGACACGGTGGTGGCATCAGCCATCACTTTTGGAGTGGTCTGCTGGGGCAGTGGCATTACTGCAGCCGATAGGAAGAGACTGAACAAACTGATTAAGAAAGCTAGCTCTGTCCTGGGGCAGCGCCTTGATCCGATGGAGGAGATAGGAGAGAGAAGGACGGTGGCTAAACTGTCATCTCTGCTGGAGTCCGAGTTCCACCCTATGCAGGACATACTGAATGCACTGAGGAGCTCATTTAGCAGCAGACTACATCATCCCAGGTGCACAACCGAGAGGTTTCGTAGGTCCTTCCTACCAACGGCTGTCAGACTGTACAACCTAAGCAGGGCTGCTCGCAGAGATAGCAAAAAGACGTAACAAACTAATAGTTTTTTGAATGCAAAAGATGCAATAGACTTACACAATGGTCCCCTCCGGCATACAACTAGGAACATACCGGTCGCTATGGAGGGTGAGAATATGTATGGGCACATAATCATACCATGTAGGATAACTAAGTAGTCGGTTATGCTGTTTCATTCCATCTAGCAACAATGCTCTGCACTGTGTGTGTTTATATATTTACATATTTATTCCATCTAGCTACAATGCTCAGCACTGGGTGTGTTTATATATTTATATATCTACATATTATTCCATCTAGCTACATTGCTCCGCACTGTGTGTGTTTATATACTTGCATATTTATTCCACCTAGCTGCAATGCTCCGTACTGTGGGTGTTTATATATTTACATATTTATTCCATCTAGCTACAATGCTCTGCACTGTGTGTTCATATATTCATATATTTATTCCATCCAGCTACAATGCTCTGCACTGTGTGTCTGTGTGTGTGTGTATATATATATATTTTATAGTAATACGTACATATGTATATTAGCTGCTCTTGCTTGCTTGTTTTTTTTCTTGCCTTCTGATTGTTGCTCTGAGTGTTGCTATCCCTGTGCTGTTGCAATCCTGGAATTTCCCCGTTGTGGGACTAATAAAGGCTTATCTTATCTTATCTTATCTAAATTAAATAATTCATACCTGATCATATTTATTATTTATTAATTAATTTCATATATTTCCCTTACATTTTTGGTGCCCCGTGTGAGGCCTGGCTGAACTTGACACGACTCAGAATGAAAAAAAATTAATACATAAGCTGTGTGGGATTTTGGTCAATTTTAACTCACAAAGGTGGTTCATTTGTCTGTAGCCAGTCTATTGTCTCTGTCTCTGTGTCACGAGGGGGAGGGGGTGAATTCGCCCCCCTGATTACTGCTGTGTGTGTGTGTGTGTGTCTGCTGACCAAGAGAAGGTGGGGGTGAAGAGACCCCACTGCACCCTAGTCAGTTTAGTTTTTTCAATGCATGCTTAAGCGTGATTACACGCTGAATAATTAAAATAGGCCTGGGAACAAAATAGCGAAGAAATCCTATTTGTTTTCCCCATTATTTCAACACCCCGCAGGCGAAGCAAACCCTTGGGGGATTCAATTGAATTAACCATTGTATAAACTTGTTGAATAAAGTTTAGGGAGACCAAAGTTTTCCCACCTTTGGAAAGCAAGGCGTGGTTTTATGGACTGAAGCTTGAGCTGCATCCACGTGGCACGTGCACGCTCAGTCGCGCACGCGACCGTCAAGCTGTGCAAAAAACTGCGCATGTGTAGATCGGCTCAGCAACACCATCTTAAGTCTAGGTAGAGTTCCCTGTAGCCGCCATTTTGAGTAGAGATCCTTGACTCCTTGTGACGTCATTGGGTTTCCTCTTCTGGAAGTGCAGACGAAAACTGCCTCCATCTTGTGGTGAAATATAGGGACTGCAATTTTTATTTAAACTTCTAATCTTTAAAGACGATTTATAACCAAATTAAGTCTTCAAAGTAACTTCAAAGCAATTCATATTATTCAGAATAAACTAAATTTAACATTAATCCAAACTTTTATGCCAAGAATAAAAGGAAAAGGACCTGTTGGCTTCTGAAAGTTTTTTCTCAGTGGTGAAATCCCACTCATTGCATAGATACCTATAGCAGGAACATACATAAACACCCCTATTGTATTTAATCACTTATATAACCACATATTATAATCTTTTAAGCTAAAAGCAAACATATTTACACACTTTTAAGCAAAAAGTTGCAAACTTTGAAGCTATATGTGTGCTTATTTTGCTGTCTTTAAATGTGATATGGTGTGATTCCCTTCCCACAGAAACCCAGTTTTAGCTTAAGGATTCTAATGCTGATGTTTACTCAAGAGTAGCATTAAAGTAGGATTAGTCCTGTGCATTTTAACAAATTTACAGACTTAGTGAATATTTATAATTTTTCCTCTTTCTCAAATTTAGGAAACCACATTAAGCAATTAACACTTAAGCAAAGCTAGGTGTTATTTAAACTCATTGTGTCATTTCTGATTCATGTTTTCTCTACAGGAAAAGAAAAACATTTAACTAACTGGCATAATTTTCAAATTTTTCCCAGGATTTAAGAAAAGTCAAAAAGGTGCAAACTTTGATTATTCTGTAAATAAGAAATTTATAGATAACAATTAAGACAGATCACTATTGGCTTTAATCCTAAGAAATCCTTGGACACCAAATATTCAAACAATTCACTTATTTCTAATTTGTAAATATTTTAAACATTTAATGCTTCAAAGGAAAATAGGCTTTAACAAATAAAACCAAAGGAAAGCCTTAACTTTAAAAGAAAGTGGAAACTTATAATCCTAAATCTTTAAAGCATTTAGCCTCTTTTGCTTTTCGATTTCTTTTGTAAATAAAATCCTCACTTTCAAAGTGACATTTTGCAAAATTCCAAAGCTAGTTATTGATGACAAATTCCAATACTAGACTTGAAAATCAAAGGAAAGAAGTCAATCCACACAATTGAAATTCCTGTTTTGTTTTGTGAAACAAATTCAATCCAATTTCAATTCAACTTTATTTATCAACATACGGTTTCAACGAAAGAATTAATTGAAGCATCATTACATTTCTAAATAATTTCAAAATTCTATTTCCCATCCTGCAAGCCTAAAAGTTGAAACAAATTCTAAAGGAACTTTCAACTATCACGGTTGTAAAATAAAACACTCAAGGTTAAACCTTGTTGAACAAATTTAAGAATAATCAACAGTTGAATTTTTTTTTTTTAAAAAAAGGCTAAATAACAACAACAGTTAAACATGATGAGTCATCAGACAACCGACCAATTTAATGACCTCCAAACAACATTGGAAGCATGGACTTCTAATTTAATTTCTAGCTTCACAACACGGGTCAAGGAAACACAGCCTGAAGAATTGGAGCAACTCACTGAAGAACTTTTGAATGAACACACTGAAAAACCACCAGAAGGCAAGGACCTCACCAGTGTGTTAGGTAAGTTTGCGCTAACATTAGTCGCAAGATTAAAGGCAGCCAAGAACGAGCTAGCAAATCGACAAACAACGATCCTATCTCTCCAAGAAGAGAATGAAACACTGAAAGAAAATTTGGAACAATCTCAAGAGGAGAATGACAAAACTCAAAATCAACTGGATGAAGAATTACAAGATTTGGACCGTGCAGAGTCAGAAAAGGAACGGTTGATGCATAACAATGACGTGCTTCATCAAGACAACAATGAACTTGAAGATGCCCTTCAAGACACAAAGAAAGAACTCAGAAGAGTTGAAGGTCAACTGGAAAATGTGAAGAAGGACTACAAGGAATGTCAACTGCTCCTAAAGGAAAGACATGAACACCGGGACATCCACCGCGCTCCCTCGCCCGATTCCTGTTTCGAATACGGACGACTGCGTGGACAGCGTGCATGTGCCCCTTCAGACCGCGACCTTGACAAGATCGCGCGAAATATCACCAAATTTGATCCAGGACCTACAGGTTCACCTGATGCCAAAGTCTATTTACAGGACATTGATTACTACCTGCGTAAGTATCCTGATGCTATGACTGACAATCGCATCTATCTGATCAAACTATCATCTAACAGGTCAGTATCAAAATTCATAGACAGACAGCCGACAAACATCAAAGCAGATTACACGCTGCTCCGCGAAGCCATCGAAAAGGAGTTCTCTGACGACTGCCTACACGCAGGGCTAACCGCAGCCCTAGCCGTGAAGCAAGGACGCTCAGAGCCAACACAAGCCTACTACCAGAGACTCCTACTTGCATATTTTGGATCTCAAAATACACCAGGGATGGAAGAAGACCACAATTTCAAGACCCTCTTTATCCAAAACCTCCATCCCACTGTGAGCCATTACCTGGGAGTTACAGCTAACCCAAGGTCAAACTCAATAAGTCAGCTGAGAGAGTTTGCACACTATGCGTTCCAAAAACGGCAACAAAGTCGCAACAAGCACGCTGAGCCTGCCACAGTGCTAGCTATTCGCGATGCATCTAACACCTTGGAGTTGGAAGGAGCCCCTCGCTCTACTCCACCTCTTACACCGCGAGTACATCAACAGCCGAAGCATTTTCCCAAGCGACCTCAGCAAGGTCAAAACCAAACTAGGTCCTCTGGATACCACTTTGGACCAACTTTGCGAAAACCCGACTACCGTCGTAGACCATATCCATGGGATAGGTCACGAGAACACGATACGGACTACCATGATGACAGATACCGATACAAAGACACGCGTAACCGCGACAAATGGTCTCCATCCCATCACAGAAGCTCAGAAGCAGAGACCTATCACAAACCTTGAAAGGAAGAAGAAACTCCTACATTCAGTAGAGAAGCTATTGAAATTGTCCAACACCTCCTAGCAGAGATTCAAAACTACAAAGAGAATAAAACTGCTAACATTCTAGCTATATCAGCTGTGCCAAATCAAAACAAGCATTCAAAACGAAGGAAACACAAGAAGAAAATCCCTCATGCAAATGAGGAAGGACCAAAGGACTCAACACAGTCCAGTGCTGTCATGACAGCCCAACCACAGGTCACAGACCACTCCTCTAACATGTCGCAACTCTGTGTCGAACCACCGGTTCCACAATTTCTATGCGATTTAAACGAGAGGGGGGTGGCACGGAAATTCTACCTTCCACTGACCCTTGAAGACATGGTGTGTCAGGACGCTGTTTTAGACACCGCTGCTGACATCACTGTCATGTCACACACCCTTTTTGACAAACTACGTGTAGCCGCGAACCGCGCTAACAAACACTTGAAACTGGAACCCTGTTCATTAGCTGTGCGACCATATGCGCTCACTAAAACAACCCTGTTGGGCGTATCACTACTAAACATGTCCATTGGACCCATGACCTTGACACATCCGGTCTACGTGTCCAAACTTGACGCCATTCCATTACTTGTTGGCAAAGACCTACTGAACCGTTTTGAGCCACTGATTGATTTCAAGAACCTCAAACTATGGGCTCAAACGCAACACCCCCACCCATTTGACCCAACAAGAACAACTGAATCACAGTGCTTTGTTCTAAATACTTTGGACACTCCAAGTCTCACACAACTAGCACTGTTGGAACAACTGCAACCGAGTGAAAGCGACCGCCAAGACCAAGGTGAGTACTGTCCACGAGAAGTCAAAAGTCACCTTCAAATACAAGGTCAAGCCAAACACTCAAATGATCTTGGAAACTCAATGGCCGAGCAGAAAACCCCAAATGGCCCTCTTAAAACCCTTGATACCCATGATTCAATGGTGGTGTCACATTTTGAAACCCACCCACCCGCCCATGAGGCCTGCATGGTCACAAGAGCCACACCAACCGGCTCTCTACACCCTCTGAAATCTCAACTTTTTGCGACAACGAACCCAACTTTTACAAACGCAAGGCGCACACTCACTCAACCTTGCGAACAAATGATCCATGAAACCGTCAAACACCAGTCGGATAAAATGGTACATGCGCTGCCCTCATCTAAACCCTATGACATACCAAACCTGAAACCACTTCATTCGACACAGTCTTCTCTGCAGCTATGCAATGGCACTCCTGATCATGCTTCCGACGAACCATCATCGCCACCGCTCAGAGTTCCTCGAAACCAGAGGGGGGTGATGACTGCCAATGCCTATAACATCCCAGCTGCAGAACACAAAAACGTCAAAACGACATACAAAGCTCCCAAGGCTGTACTTCAAAAACATTCGGACCGATTCGCCAAACGACAGAAAGCGTACAACGATCAAAAACTCTCGCATGATGAACTGCGAAGGGGGGACAAGATCTTCTACCCCACATTTGTACCACAGACACCTGAAATAAATTCACAGGAAAGGAAAATCACTCCTAAATTCCTGCCCAAGTGGATGAATCCACACATTGTCACCAACAAACTTTGGCCACTCAAGTGCCAAATCCAAGACCCCATTTTCAAATGGGCTCACCAAAATCAGAGTAACCTTTACCAAAACCCCATGGGACTTGTCGGGTACAACACTGTCAAAGTAAGTCCATAAATAAGATTAAAATTAAACCTACGTCTGAGAAATAACTGTAGCTAACTACTAGCCTCAGGTACACTCAGTCGAATTTCTCCAATCAGTTAACTGCATCCAAACCTCCAGAAAGGAAAGGGTATATTAAAACCAAATTAGCCCTTAAACTAATTTCCAAGACCTCTGTAAAATCTAATAAACTTCAATCAACTTACTATTATCAAATAGTACACGCAAATACATTCAACACCATTAGCTTGAGCTAATAATCTTAAAACTCCCATCAAAGGTGAAAAACAAGCACAAGGTTTAGAGTTCAGTCTCTATCTCTACTCTGTAATTTCCCAGTTTTGGGATCAATAAAGTACAGCCATCTAAAAGAAATCATTCCACCTCTAAGAGGAATTTTCATTTGCCAACCAGGTATCTAAAGAAAGATCAACAAGAAGATTAAGATCCAAAACCACTCACTTTTATGTTTGCCAAGATGATGGCCCTCCTGTTTATCAGTTTAGCCATCTGCCTAGCAATCACACCCACTGTTACCCAGTCAGAATTGGGCCAAGCCAAAACGAAAGGTCAAAGATCCTCGGGTGGATTCTTGATAACAGCCTCATTGTTAGAGCCTCTTGTTAACCTTAGCATGCCCACTCTTAACTCGGTCAACACCGCTAAACCGAAACGCCAGGTTGTCGAACCACAAATGGTTACCAAAATCTTACAAGACACTGTGTTGGTTTTGAATGCTTGCTCAGAAGCTTCAGTCAAACTCAACAAGGTCTTGAACTCTTTGCTCTTTGTGTTAAAGGTTGACTATGCTCACACACAGCCAATGTCTATGTTACTCTCAGAAGTAGCTAGAAACATTAGCTTTTCAGTTAACGCTTTAGCAATGAATATGCTCTCTCATCATATCCTTTTTGCAGTAAATCCAAATTTACTTCTCATTGCCATCCAAAGAATGATAACGACATCCTATGCCCACTCAGTTTTTCTGAACAAAAGCCTCAAACACCCTATGATTTGGACATCTGTGGAACCATGGTTTAGTCTAACTAAACAAATTCAATTTGAACCTCCTTGAGTCACCTCAATATTGATTAGTCTGAATCTACCTCAAGTATGAAAGAATTTTATTTTTGCTTTTGACTAAGATTTTTGGATACATGCTTGTGTGTATATACAAATAATCCTTTATACTTTATTTAGATTTTATGCACATTTAAACTGTTTTTGAAATCTTGAATAGATATTTTTCAGCAAACCCAAAACATTTATATCAAGTATGTCAAAACCCACATACTTCTAGTTCACTTTTTTTTCCACAGTCTTTACAGGCTTATACAGAACTTTAGTATATCCTAGACAATTATACAATGTTTATATTTGGTCACGCCAAAATTATTTTTGAAATTTCCAGAAGTTTTTCAGAAAACCAAATTTAAGGACCTACACTTTGGAATAGATACTGTATACAAGCTTAAGACTTATCGACATCAGAACTTTAGTTCAGCATTTGGATCAAGCCTCGCCAAATTGGGATTTGATGCCTAGGATTGCTATCAACGCTGAATCAACGTCACCATTGATACCAGAGGGGGGACTGGAGCATCATCTCACTTTGGCTCAGCAATAATTATTCTTCTGCTTAAAGACATTTTTGTTTCATCCAGGAATAACACAAAGAAATGGATTTTCTTCCCCCAGGCCACAGCTGAAATCCCCTTTGTTTTGTTAAAACCAGCCTAAGGAATTTCCCCAATGTCCGGCTTCACTTTTATTGCCCCCATAAAACATGCAACAGATCCACGACTCAGCTAATTTCCTTAAACTCTGGACATGCTGGATTTAAACAGTGAACTTTAAAGTACATTATTACAAACTCAATTCTAAACCTTCATTCTTTTCAGAACTATGAAAATGCAGATGGACTCTGATGTTTTTGATGTGGAAAATCAATATGTGTGAAATGCATTAATCTGTGATTTTATATATATGAATGCTAATGTTTAAATGAATGTTTATTCCTGCATGTTGATTTAGAAGCACTGCTTATAATTTATACTAATCACTAAAGTTATCTTGGTTTAATACATAAAGGGAAATATTAACTTCCAGTATGTATCAAAGTTTTGCCTCTAAAACCATGTGACTCCCACAGCCAATCTCTGCATGCAACTCTTCATCCCAAAGGACTCCAAACAATAGACTGTTTGTTCATTGGACTAAAAGTTCATCGAGCCCGCCCACGAAGGACGCTCATTGGCTGAGATTCCGGTCAGGCCGGAAGCCTGCGAAACTCAACAGAGCTTATATAAAGGAGAGAGACCCCTGCTTCAGCTCCCCTTTTTCGTCAGCCCCTCTTTTGCTTCACTCTTTCCGTCATCGCTTTTCGGCTGCTCTCATTGTCTACACACAGCAAGGAAGGACAAAGGACCGCCTGAACAAAGGCTTCGACCACGTGTCGCTTTTCTGAACACAGAGCAGATAACTTGTAATTTGTTATGTAACGCTGTATTTTAATGTCTTTTTCTTTTTCTCTTAAATGCCTAGGAATTCCTATTTCTTTGAGCTCAATTCTTAATCGGAGTTAAACTCCAATTTTTATTCATCACTTTTTCTTTGTTAAACTTTCTGTAAAACCACTGTTTGTTTGATTTTAATGTAAACTTAATCTTGACTTTATTTTTATAATATTTTTCTTGACCAAGCACCCACCAGAAGCTACTATTTTTATCTAAAGTCCGAAGCCTTTTTAATTTGAGATCAGATTAGATATCTTTTAATTATTATCGAAGACCTCTTGAAGACGCAGCTCCCACGTCACGTGCAGCTGAGGAATCAAGGCTGTTCATCACACGCTGAAGAAAAGTCATCTAACCCAGTTTCAACTGTGGGTCATACGGCCAAGATCCAGCCCCATTCGACCGCTTGAATTTAAAGGTCGAACTGTGGACCCTGAAATATCTGCGGGCAGATATTTCCCCTAACATCCACGAAATCTTGGGCTGAGGACGACGACAGACATCGACCGAGGATCACGTGAGCTGCAAAAACTTTAATTCCTCTGCTGAATTAAACTTTTGAGGTTCGGTAATAATTTGTATATCTAATCAGATGCAAATTAAGAAGCCCTTAACATAACTCTTCTTTTCATTAAAATTCCATTTTTATTTTCTTAAGATCAATCAAGGACTTTTCATATAATTAGCAAACTTTCTCCATAAATTTGCGGTTTTTTTTATAATCTGTTAACTCAAACTGATAGAAATTCATTTCTCAAGTTAACCCTGGTTCCGAAAATATTGATGTTGTTAATCTATCATTTACAAGATTGATTTTATGATTAATGAAATTACTGCAATGTCTGTTAATCATTTCATTTAATAAATATTTAAAAATGAGAGAAGTTGTTGGGAATTCATTTCATTCTGAGTCTGTTTCAAGCCCAGGTATCGAATTCACGGAAAATTTTTGAGACTGATTATTGATTAATTTATTGAGTGATCAAACAGGTATAAAGTGAAATTAAAGATCAAATTGCTTCTTAAAGATAGAAGCTGGTGCCCCTTACGAGTGTTATTAACTTTTCTGATGTATATGAAATGAGATTTGAGCTCAGATTCCAATACATCAATGTAAATTAAATAATTCATACCTGATCATATTTATTATTTATTAATTAATTTCATATATTTCCCTTACAACGTATCCAAGGTGAAGCTGGCAGTCTCCGACCCCCTTTGCCCTCCTCCTGCTGTGCAACCCGCGCCCCGGATGATTGATGGCCATCCGGCCTGGCCTGTCTCCTCCATCCTGGACTCCCGGCGCCGGGGTCGCGGGTTGCAGTACTTGGTGGACTGGGAGGGTTATGGGCCTGAACATCGGCAGTGGGTACCCTCGTCATTTGTGTTGGACCCGTCCCTCATTACTGAGTTCCATCGAGCGCACCCAGAGAAACCATCGCCAGGAGGCGCTGCTAGAGGGGGGAGTACTGTCACGCCTCGCCGCCCATCTGCGGCGCCAGCTGCACGCACACCTGCACTTCATCAGCGGCGAGGAATTTAAGCCGCCTCGCCCTGGGCTTCGGCCTGAAGCCGTCAGACTTCACTCATCACGATTGCTGTGCGTAACCTCTACCACTCAGCATGCATCTTGGTAAGAAGCCCTTACCTTTTTCCCTCTCCAAGTCTGCTCCCCTGTGCACAGGTGGATTTCCCGGCGGCAGACCATTCCTCTCCGTCTCCATTCCCTCGCTGCTGCATCGGGCGCTCCAGGTCGCTGTCTACCGGACCTCATCCTTGCTGTGCCAGCCACGTGCTAACTCCAAGTAAGCTTGTCACTATTTTCACATCTCCTGTGTTGGTGTGGTGCCCGTCACCCTTCTCCCTTTGCTTCTCCCATAGGGTTGTCCGGCTATACGGTCTCCTGCCTCCGTGCCCGACGCAGACGCCACCACCAATACATTCACATCTCGCAGACACACATTCATACACACTTGTTGTTAATAAGGCTATTGGATCTACTCTGAGCCTGCGTGTGTGTCTCCTGAGCCGTGCATTATGTCAGTAAGGACTTATTGAAAATGTAATGAAATATAGGACTCAGTTCATGTGCACAGGACCTTACCAAGCACCCACATATATTATCAGGGGCCTGACTTTTGTTCACTTTTACAGCGCAGAACTCCCTTTTAACATCCTGCACCTCAATATTAAAGTGCTGATTGTCTTTGAGTTTCTGTTTCAAATCTTGGATTTCTGTGCTGAAATCAAAGGAGTCAAAACGACCATAAATACAATTAAGAGCATTAGCCAGCTCTGT
Source organism: Pholidichthys leucotaenia (assembly GCA_020510985.1). Lineage (NCBI taxonomy): Eukaryota > Metazoa > Chordata > Actinopteri > Cichliformes > Pholidichthyidae > Pholidichthys > Pholidichthys leucotaenia. Next base: position 293,756,842 of record CM035847.1, read on the forward strand.
GTCTGAATTAAAACCATCTAAAAACACACGATTACTGTTCTCTGTGCTCTGAAGGCCTGCAATAGTTTTCATACAGGCCCAGGCTGAACCAAATTTCTTAGTTGCCATCTTGCTTTCCAACTCTGATTTATAATTCTGTTTTGCTCTTAAAATTTCGGCCTTCAGCTCCTTTTTGGCGACCTGTAGCTCAGAAACAGACCCCTGTTTAAAGGCAAGTTCTTTCCTCTTTAAGCAGGATTTAACTGATTTTGTAACCCATGGTTTGTTGTTGGGATATATTTTGACACGTTTACGTGGAACAATCTTATTTTTACAGAAAGACATGTATGAGCATGTGACGTCAACCAGAGAGTCCAAATCATCCCCGCAGGCCAGTTTGAACATCTCCCAGTCTGTACAGTCAAAGCATTCCTGGAGGCTGTGCTCTGAATCTTCTGTCCACACATCAATGTCTCTCGTCTCCACCTTGCCTCTTCTGAGAGCAGTTTTATATGTGGGCAGCAAATGTACATAGTTGTGATCTGAGGATCCTAAAGGAGGAAGGGGGAGTGATTTATAGGCCCTCTCTATGGATCCATAGCACAGGTCCAATGTCTTTTTTCGCTTGGTTGGGCAGGAGACATACTGATAAAAGTTTTTAAGTGTTTTCTTTAAAGAAACATGGTTAAAATCCCCAAGAATGAAGTTTGGCGCCTCTGGAGAAATTGATTGCAGCTGCTGGATCACATCAAAGATGGTTCTGGAGGCGGAGTCAGCGTCTGCCCTCGGGTGAATGTTCACAATTGTGATGAAAAGTTGGGGGAACTCACGAGGCAAATAAAAGGGGCGTAGTGACACAGACAGCAGCTCCACATCGGGTGTACAGATGCGCTCTCTGACCGTGACAGATGTGCAGTACTGCTTATTAACATACGCCGCCCCCCTGACGTTTCCCCGTTACCTCTTCCTGCCGATCCGAGCGCAGTGGGGCTCCAAAGCTGTCAATCCACAGGTCTGCATCTTGATCATGCACAGTAAGCCAAGATTCGGTGAAGGCCATGACGCAGCAGTTCTTAAAGTCCTTCTAGTAGCGTACATACCCTTGAATTTCATCCACCTTGTTTCTCACAGACTGTACGTTCCCAAAAATTATTGAAGGAAGAGGAATGTTACCAAACTGCCGTCTCCTAAGGTGCAATTTCACAACTCCACGCCTTCCGCGCTTCCTTCTGCCGCCTCTCCCGTCTCTCTTTTCACCGCTATGTTCGTCTCTCAAAATAAAGTCCGGCAGTTGCGGCTTAGGCTCAATCACAACCGCTGCATCAGCCGTGTTTAAATGCAGCAACATGTCCCTGGAATAATGTATTCTGCCGGCCATTCTGCCCGCCATGGAGCCGAACGCGTTTACTTCAGAGACAAAGAGCCAGAAGGCAGATAGCAGCAGTGCGAGAAAGGGGAGGAAATCCATGTTGTAGATACCAGGGAGCTCTTCGCCATATATTCCACAAACACTCCAGGGCAGAAACGACACAGAGGATTTTATAAAAACATATAAAAGTACATAAAAACACACACACGCACACGCACTATTTCACCAGCTGCCGGTCGCTGCGTGTGCATGCGCCCCTGTGAGCAACACTCAGAGCAATAATTAAGAAGATACAGAAAATATAAATAAGAGCAGTGGATATACATACATACACATAAATATATAAATATACGTATATACAAAGTGCGGAGCATTGTAGCAAGATGGAATAAACAGCATAACCATCTACTTAGTTATCCTACATAGTATGAGTATGTACCCATATATATTGTCATTCTCCGTAGCGACTGATATTGTCCTAGTTGTATACTGGAGGGGACCATTTGTATAAGTCTGTTGCGTCTTTTGCATTCAATACTATTAGGTCGTCAGGTTTTTTTGCTATCTCTGCAAGCAGCCCTGCTTAGGTTATACAGTCTAACAGCCGTAGGTAGGAAGGACCTGCGAAACCTCTCGGTTGCGCACCTAGGATGATGTAGTCTACTGCTAAATGAGTTCCTCAGTGCGTTCAATATGTCCTGCATAGGGTGGGACTCGGATTCCAGCAGAGATGACAGTTTAGCCACCATCCTTCTCTCTCCCATCTCTTCCACTGGGTCAAGGCGTTGCCCCAGGACAGATCTAGCTTTCTTGATCAGTTTGTTCAGTCTCTTCCTATCGGCTGCTGTAATGCCGTTGCCCCAGCAGACCACTCCAAAAGTGATGGCTGATGCCACCACCGTGTCGTAGAATGTCTTCAGCAGCGCCCCTTGTACACCAAAAGACCTGAGCCTCCTCAGTAGGAACAGCCTGCGCTGTCCCTTCTTGTAGAGTGGGTCGGTATTGTGTGACCAGTCTAGTTTATTGTTCAGATGAACACCAAGGTACTTGTAGGATGTCACCATCTCAATGTCTGTTCCCTGTCTGTTTACTGGTGCTGTGAGGGGTTGTCCTTGCCTGCAGCAGTCCACCACCAGCTCCTTAGTTTTCCTCGCGTTGATCTGGAGGCAGTTCTAATGGCACAAGTCCACGAAGTCCTGGATAAGTCCTCTGTACTTAGCTTCATCTCCATTGGAGATGAGGCCGATGATCGCAGAGTCGTCGGAGAACTTCTGTAGATGGCAGTGTGTTGTGTTGTGTGAGAAGTCCGCAGTATAAAGGGTGAACAGGAAGGGAGCCAAAACCGTTCCCTGGGGGGCTCCCGTGCTACCAATGAGCGTGTCAGACACACAATCTCGGGTTCTCACAAACTGTGGCCGGTTAGTGAGGTAGTCCAGGATTCATGATGACAGGTGCTGGTCCACCCCTGCGCACAACAGCTTGTCCTTCAGGATCATCGGTTGAATGGTGTTGAAAGCACTGGAGAAGTCAAAGAACATGATCCTCACCGCATTCCCGGGCTTCTCCAGGTGGGACAGAAAACGGTGAAGGAGGAAGATCACTGCATCCTCCACCCCAATGCCATGCTGGTAGGCGAACTGGAGTAGATCCATCGCTGGTCCCACCAGGGGGCGGAGGTGAGCAAGGAGCAGTCTCTCCAGGGTCTTCATCATGTGAGACGTCAGGGCCACTGGTCTGCAGCTGTTCAGATCTTTGGGGTGGGAAGTCGTTGGTACAGGTACCACGCAAGATGTTTTCCACAACTGTGGTACCCTCCCCAGCTTCAGGCTCAGGTTGAAGATGTGCTCCACAATCCCACACAGCTGGTCTGCACAGGACTTGAGGAGCTTCGCGCTGATGCCGTCCGGTCCCGAGGCCTTCCTCGCCTTGATCTTCCTCAGCTCCGTCCTCACCTGGGTCTTAGTGAGGAGGTTGGGAGGCTGTGTGCTGGGAGTGGGGGGGTGTTGGTGGAGTGGGGTGTGGACAGCAGGTCTCAATGACTTCAGAGGCAGCAGTGGTTGTTGTGCAGTCGGGGGGAGGACGATTGGTCAAACCTATTAAAAAACAGGTTCAGATTGTTTGCCCAGTCCCTGCCCCCCGTGGCCTGGGGGGAGGTATTCTGGAGCCCAGAGATGGTTTTAAGGTTTCTCCAGATCCCGCTGATGTCGCTCTGTTGCAGCTTGTCCTCCATCTTCTTCCTGAAGCTGCCCTTGCCTTCTCTGATCTTCCTCCTTAGCTCCCTCTGTACGGACTTCAGCATCTCCCTGTTCCCTGACCTGAAGATCCTCTTCTTCTCTCTCAGAAGTGTTTTTATCTCAGGGTTGATCCAGGGTTTGTTGTTCGAGCAACACCGTATGGTCTTGGTGGGTACGGTGTTGTCCACACAGAAGCCGATGTAGTCCGTGATGGTGTGAATGAGGCCATCGATGTCCTCACCATGTGGATTGCAGAGCTGCTCCCAGGCAGTGATTTCAAAATAGTCCTTTAGCGCGTCCATTGCTTCCTCAGACCATAACTTCACCGTGCGCATGACCGGAGGTTGTCTGTGTACTAGGGGTTTGTACACCGGCAGGAGATGAACCAAGTTGTGATCCGATCTCCCGAGTGGGGGGAGTGGTGATGAGGTGTACGCCTCCTTAGTATTTGCATAAAATAAGTCCAGTGTTTTATTGTCTCTAGTGTGGCATGTGACATACTGGGTGAACGTGGGTAGAATGGGGGACAGTGAAATATGGTTGAAATCACCTGAGATGAGGAGAAGAGCACCTGGGTGTTCTGTCTGCAGCCTGCCAGTTACTGAGTGGATGACGTCACGCACTGTCCCAGCGTTCGCCGTCGGATTTGCATAAATAACAATGCAGATCACGTGTGAGGATTCCCTCGGGAGATATGTAGGCCGCATGCTAACAGCTAGCAACTCGATGTCTTTGCTACAGTGCTGTTCCTTAACCGTGATATGTCCCGGTCTGCACCAGTTGTTATTGACATACATTATCACTCCTCCGCCCCTTGTCTTCCCACTGTCTGGTGTTCGGTCTGCCCATATTGCGTGGAAACCCTCCAGTCCGATGTTAGCATCCGTTGCTAGTTCTGTTAGCCACGTCTCGGTATACAACATCAAACTACTCTCTCTGAAGACGCTCTCGTAGCGGGAGATAGCCGCTAGCTCATCAGTCTTACTGAGTAGCGATCGAACATTCCCCATAATAACGGATGGGAGGACGGGTCTGTACCTTATATTCCTCGCCCACCGTCTTACTCCAGCTCGACACCCATGCCGTTTCCGTCTTATTTCTCCCGGTATGTCGAGTTTTTGCATTAGCATCGTGGGCCGGTTAAGTGCTAACAGCTGGTCTCTATTGTACTGCCTCCTGCGAGAAACAGTGGCTCCGTCCGCTGGCTCAGGAGACATTTGGGCGATCTACGTGTTCGGATGGAATAAAGGTGACGCTGGATCATAAAGATTGGCAAGAGAGCCAGATAATAAATAGAAATAGGTAGAAATTGATCCGCTGTTGCAAAAAGGCAGCCTACTTGTGTGGCGCCGAAAGTAGCTAACTAAGAGACATAGCAGAGATAATTGACCCAAATGACCCCATACAGATCGAAGCAGCTAATGGGACAGAGATGCCATATGTGGGATGGGCAGAAGTTACTTTCAGACTGGCAGCTGGTGCTACAGAATTTTATGTCCCTGTGCTTGTGATGAAAGGCAATAAGCAGTCCTGTCCTATCATAGGCTTCAATGTGATTGAACGTGTTGTGGTTGGCAGCCAGAGTAGACAGTGCGAAAGTACTGAGGAAGAGAAATTGGTCAACTCAGTCAAAACGGCTTTCCCTAACTTAAATTAAAAAAACAGCCAGGGCATTGATTGAAGCTGTGAGTGTTGAGATGTCAGGTGAGTACCTAGTGAGAACAGGATGTCAAATTGTTAGTGTGCCAAAACACAGTGCTATCCAAGTTAACTGTAAAGTACGTGCAAAACCATTTAGAGAAGACACCACATTAGTGTTTGAGCCCAGTGAAAATCCCAAGTGGCCAGTAGGACTTGAATTTTGTGACACTGTGGTCATGGTGAGGAAAGGCACACAACCAAATATTGTGCTCCATGTGCAAAATCCGACTGACCATGACATCATGTTATCAGGGAGAGTGGTTATTGGTACTGCACAGTTAGTCACAGCTGTACACCCCCTCACTCTAGCTGAAGAAGCACAATCACCTGTTAATGTGAACAGCATTCATACACAACACACTGAGAGCCAGGAAATCTGGGCTGCACGGTGGCACAGTGGTTAGCACTGCGGCAGCACAGTTTACCCTTGGCCGGGGGATCGTGGGGATCGTGGGTTCGATCCCAGCCCCCGACCAACAGTGATCTGTGTGGAGTTTGCATGTTCTCCCCGTGTCTGCGTGGGTTTACTCCGGGATTTCTCCGGTTTCCTCCCACATGCCAAAAACATGCAGGTTAGGTTAATTGGAGACTCTAAAGTGGCCCTAGGCGTGAATGTGCGTGTGAATGGTTAAGGGATAGCGCCATATCGTGGCTGCTTCATCCATCCAGGTGGTGGAAGACCCTCAATTTCCCCTCTGGGGATCAATAAAGTATACTAAATCTAAATCTAAAAATCGGTACAGAGCTTTGGGACCCTCCCATTGATCTTAGTCGCCTAGATGAGTCTCAGAGAAGAGTAGTATGTGAGATGTTGAGAGAAGAGTCAGGTTCTTTCTCCCGATCTGATAGTGATATAGGATACATTGAGCAGCTACAGTTAAAGATTTCATTGAAAGATCCTGAGCCTGTAGCAAAAACTTATATGTCAGTCCCCAAGCCTTTATATTAGGAAATGAAGGACTATTTAACGGATCTGATCGCACAGGGCTGGATAGAGAAATCCCACTCTTCGTACGCCTCACCAGTTGTCTGTGTAAGGAAGAAATGTGGCTCTTTACGTCTGTGTATAGATTATAGAGAGCTAAACCGCAAAACTCACCCTGATAGGCAGCCAATACCTAGAGTCCAGGATATCATGGATGGCCTGGGTGGCAACACCATGTTCTCCCTATTAGACCAAGGCAAGGCTTACCACCAGGGATTCATGGCAAAAGAAAGTAAGCACCTGACCGCTTTTGTGACACCATGGGGTTTACACGAGTGGGCCAGGATCCCATTTGGCCTCATGAACGCTCCTGCAGCAATCCAGCGCTGCATGGAGGAGTGTTTGGAGGGGATACGGGATAAAATATGTGTCCCATATCTAGATGACACTCTTGTGTTCAGTAAGACCTTTGAAAGCCATGTTAATGACTTGAGGAGAGTACTGCAAAGATTGAGGCAGCATGGAATCAAATTAAAACCCAGTAAGTGTGAATTATTCAAAACTGAAATTCGCTATCTAGGCAGAATTGTATCAGCAGAAGGAAACAAAATGGACCCCGCCAACACAGCTGCTGTAAGAACTTTAAAAGACAAAAAACCCAGCACTGTGGGAGAATTAAGGGGAATTATGGGGCTGCTGAGCTATTATCGCCAATACATAAAAGACTTCTCCCACATTGCATCCCCCCTCTATGATCTGACTAAAGGTCCTGCCCGGGAGAAAAGTCCAGACCTCGTTAGAAAGAGGTCACACAGTAAGAGACATGTAAAGCTGGTGTCATCAAACACACCAATCGAATGGACTGACACACACCAACAAATCTTGGAACAGCTCATAGACTGTTTGGTGCAATCCCCTGTACTTGCATTCCCAGATTTTTCTCAGCCATTTGTTCTTCACACAGATGCTTCCAACAAAGGGCTCGGAGCTGTCCTGTACCAGAAACAGAATGGGAAATTACGAGTCATCGCATATGGGTCTCGAACACTATCAGCATCAGAAAAAAACTATCACCTTCATTCAGGTAAATTGGAATTTCTTGCACTAAAGTGGGCAATCACAGAACGATTTCGCGACTATCTCTATTATGCCCCATTCTTCACAGTTTACAGTGATAACAATCCCCTAACTTACGTGTTGTCCACTGCCAAACTAAATGCCACTGGGAGCAGATGGGTCGCAGAATTAACTGATTTCAACATCACAATCAAATACCGCCCTGGTAAAGACAACATTGATGCTGATACTCTGTCCAGAATGCCATTAGATGTTGAGACTCTGATGAAGGAGTGTACAGAGGAAGTATCTTATGATGCAGTTGGAGCAACTATTCAAACAGTGGAGATGCAGCCAGAATTAAATGCCTCATGGTCAATGGCCATCTCTGTTGAAAGCATTAAAACAGCTCAGAATGCCTCTGTTGTCCCTCTCACGCCAACAATAATTCAGCAGGATCCGAGAGATGATCCAGATATTGGACCAGTTGCTCAATGTAAATTGTTTGGTATGAGGCCTTCACAACAGGAACTGAAAAAGTTTAGTGTGCAAAGCTGCTGTCTCCTCAGAGAATGGAATAAATTGAAAATGGAGGAGGATGGAGTCTTATGGAGAAAAACAGCTCACCGAAAACAGCTAGTATTGCCTAACAAGCACAGAGTTATGGTGTTACAGGAACTGCATGATCAGATGGGCCATCAAGGTGCTGACAGAACAGCATCTCTGGTGAGAGACCGTTTTTTCTGGCCACATATGCAGCGGGAAATAGAACAGTATGTTGTGAGCTGCATATGCCTGAAACAAAAGAAACCCAGTTGTGAGACTCAAGCGCCACTCACAAACATCATCACCACTCACCCATTTGAACTGGTTTCTGTGGATTTCCTCCACCTCGATAAGTGCAAAGGTGGCTGTGAATATGTACTGGTGATTGTTGATCATTTCACGCGCTTTGCGCAAGTTTACCCAACAACATCAAAGTCAGGAAAAACAGTGGCAGATCGAATATTCAATGACTATGCACTGAAATTTGGATTCCCAACGCGCATTCACCACGATCAGGGAGGTGAGTTTGAAAATCAATTGTTCTCTGAACTAAGCAAGTACTGCTGTGTGACCAGCTCCAGGACGACTCCTTATCATCCCCAGGGGAATGGCCAGGTGGAACGTTTTAATCGTACTCTGATGCAGATGCTTAAAACACTGACAAAGATAAGTTGAACTGGAAGGGATTATCTAAATAAGCTTGTATTTGCTTATAACTGCACATGTACAGAGGTAACAGGTTTCTCCCCATTCTATCTACTGTATAGCCGCTTCCCAAGACTGCCTGTTGATATGTTGTTCAATCTGTCCACGGAAACAGAAAACTGCAGTCACGTTGACTATGTTGAAAAATGGAAGCAGGGAATGCAGGAGGCATATGCTATCGCAAGACAGAATACATCCAAAACTGCACAAAGGAATAAGAGAAATTATGATGGCAAGGTGAGAAGTTCAGTGCTGCACCCTGGTGATCGTGTCTTAGTGCAGAATCTGACACCACGTGGAGGAACTGGTAAGCTGCGAAATCACTGGGAAGACACAACCCATACTGTGGTAAGGCAAGTTGGGCAGGATAGTCCCATCTATGAACTGAGACCGGAGCAAGGTAAAGGAAAGTCCAGGACCCTGCATCGGAACCTTCTTATGCCATGTGATCACCTGCCGCTGGAGACAAGGACGCATTCACCTGTAAAACAAAAAAAAAATCAACAGCACAGACTGCAAAAGCTAGGGACAGTTCCGAGGAAGAGGATGATGATGATGATGATGATTATTTTCCCATACCACCTCAGTACCCACCTCAGTCGTCAGGACCACTGACAGCGATTCCTGCCAGTACAGAAAGAACAGCTGAACCTGACTGGGGACAACTTGCTCCTCAGCTAGAAAGCAACAATGATAATCTCTCAGTAAGCCAGGAGCCACACAGTGACATTCCATCAGACACAGGAGAAAACTTAACAGAAGATCAGCCTGTCAAAGACCCCTTTTTTCTGTCAGTTGAAAGGAACGAGGACCAGAATCAGGAACAGCAGTGGCCTCAGAGGAACCGTAGGCCACCAAAGATCTTCAGATATGATCAAATAGGAACTCCATCCTGTTACAGTGTCGCTGCATCGCGCCTTTGTCCAAGGGTTCATTACTCAGCGCAGCCACATTACCACCAGCCCATATGTGTATACAGGATGTAGACTGGTAATTTGCATTCTGACCTGACTTTAACACTTTGCCACTAAAGGACTACAGTCTGGTCCAATATTAACTGACTGACCATTCGCACATATATGTGTTCTCTGAAGTCAAAACTGAATGTATCAAAAGCGTTCCAGCCTGTCATATATGTGTTATTTGGACTCAAAATTGAATGTATCAAAAAAAGTTCCAGCCTGTCATAGATGTGTTATTTGGACTCAAAACTGAATGTATCAAAAGAGTTCCAGTCTGTAATTGATGATAGAAGTTAACTGAGATAATCTTGAACGTATTACAACTAGTCGGGTGTTCCAGTGTTCCAGAAATGTATATCTCCTACAACACTTCACGTGACACATAATGATGTTGAGGACAACATCTAACATTGAGGGGGAGTATGTGATAGATTGAAAGATATTTGTCATTCAAGATACTGTTACTGTATTTGTATTTGTTACTTAAGCATTCAAGATACTACTAAGATTAAGATATTATTTGTAATGGATTTAGCTGTTTATTTGATTATTCTTGTATTTGATTTAATGAGAGTTATTATTAGTTATTCAGCAATGCTTATCTGTGTTCGATTTAAAGAGACTGCAATCATGAAATCGGCACTCTATTAGTTATGCCTTGGAGCTCCAGCAAGGGGAGTGCGTGCTCAATTTCCTCACTTTTAATACAAGCGAGTGAAGAGACGCACACACTGTGTTCACCCTTGTCATTTTTCCCTTTTTAAGGTAATTGTTTAAGTTGTGATTGTTAAAATGTTTGACTTTTAATACAAGCAAGTGAAGAGACGCACACACTGTGTTCACCCTTGTCATTTTTCCCTTTTTAAGGGCTTTACATTAGCGCTGCTACTAATATGCTAACACTGTGAACAAATAAAAGCTCTGAGACAATATCAATGTCTCCACAGCAAAAAAATCGTCTGCATTTTGTTAAAATATGTTGGACATAATCAAATTTACCTCAGAACAGACGTAGAGTCTAGTCAGAGCCACAAAGAACCACAACACCCTGCTTGGGCGTTTTAAATTTGGGGTAAAACATCAGATCTGTAACATTCATACAAGTGAAAACATACCTGGCTCTTGTCTTGGTGTCTGTCCTGTGTCTGTACCACCGATCACACAAACAACCCTTTAGTTTTCAGTGCATGATCTACTCATTGCTGTTGAAGCCACAGATTTAGCTGTGCTTATCTGTGAGGAGCCTCACTCCATGAACAGCAGCAAGTACCAGAACTATGCAAAAACATTCAAAAATACAAAAACTACAAGTGCTGAAATTAGCTGCCGCTTGAGTGCAAAACACGTATGTGGACTATACATTAAAATGAATTTGAAAAACTTTTAAAAACACTATTTTGAATGCTCCTGCTACTCCACTCTCACTGACTGGTTTAACACTATGTCAGCCGAAACCGGAAGCTCCGCCCATAATTGTTCCTACAGCGGCACCCCCAGGAATAAGGTGGATATAGTTCTAGATCATAACAGAAGTCATTTTAAGATGCGTTTACTATAGAACAGGGATCACAAATTGGCGGACTCCGGTCCGGATCCCAAGAGTTCTCCGTTCGAACCCTGAAGCTTTGTAATATGATATGGGAAAAATGACACAGCTTTGTTTTAACCAAATGAAAAAGTGGAGATGAAACTCTGCATTGACGGCTGCCCAGATATTTTATGACGTGACATCTTAGGCGTTCTCTGGGAGGCAAAATCACCATTCGCTGTGGGTGTCACATGAGGCAGACAGCCATGCTTCCTTTCTGGTGTGTATCGGCAGAATGAAGCACTGCTATGAAACTGTGTCCACCGCCACTCTGGTTGCCTCCAATGGTACATGTCCACCTGGGGGTCTGTTGACGAAAGATCCCCACGCCTCCTCCACACCTTCCCTGCAACCGCATCCCCGTTGGGCTGGCATGATGTTGGGTATGGAGGTAATTTACGTGACCCTCAGATATCACGAAAAAACAATAATTTGCTCTGTGTGTGACTGAGCATGAAAAACGCCACACACATTCACCTCCTCTCTCCTTGTAACAGTGTTACCCAGACAGACCCAGACAAGGTTAAAAAGAGAAGAACATTGTTGACATAAAAAACAAGAGCACTTTGAGGCGAGTGCAATATACCCTGCCTCCATTTTGTTTAAGAATCCCAACACTTACTGACAGAGAGCAGTTTTCAACTTTTCAATATTATTACTGTGGCAGAACCAAATTATGATAAGCCCATCATGCACAAATATACAACAAAGTATACAACCCATAGTTGAAGGTCAAGATCCCAAGGTGAACCTGTGTAGCAAGTATGGCAACCCTTGAGACTTTTTGCAATTGTGGGGGTTTCCCCTACAGTTGAAAGTGCTATGAGATGACTGTTGTTGTGAAATGGTGCTATATAAATAAAGTTGAATTGAACTGAATTGAATTGAATTTACACGTTCTATAGTAGGAGACCATAGGGAGTGCCAACCTTGACCTTTGACCTTTTGACCCCAAACCTGTTGTCAGAGGTTATGGTCTCAGAGTAAACCTGTGTACCACGTTTGGTGACCCTAGCTTTCTTTGTTGTTGAGATATAGTTTGTAAACCATGTTGATGTTGACCTCTGACCATGCAATCCCAAAACCACAGTCACACTTCAGGGTCACAGGATGAACCTGTGTACCAAGTTTGGTGGCCCTAACTTTACTTGTTGTAAAGTAATACGGCATAGAGAACGTTAACCCTGACCTTTGACCTTTTGACCACAAACCCATACTCAGAGGCCAGGATCCAAGGTGAACCTGTGTGCCAGGTTTGGTGGCCCTAACTTTACTTGTTGTGCAGTAATAAGGCATAAGAAGTGCCAACCTTGGTCTTTGACCTTTTGACTCCAAACCCATAGTCGGAGGTCAGGATCCCAAGGTGAACCTGTGTAGCAAGTTTGGTGACCTTAGCTTTCTTTGTTGTTGGGATATAGTTTATAAACCATTTTGATATCGACTTTTGACCTTGTAATCTCAAAACCATAGACATACTTCAGGGTCACAGGGTGAACCTGTGTACCAAGTTTGGTGACCCTAACTTTACTTATTGTAATGGTAATAAGGCTTAGGGAATGTTAACCTTGACCTTTTGACCCCAAACCTGCAGTGGATATAAAAAGTCTACACACCCCTGTCCAAATGCCAGGTTTTTCTGATGTAAAAAAAAATGGGACCAAGATAAATCATTTCAAAACTTTTCCCACCTTTAGTGTGACCTATAATCTGTACAACCCTATTGAATAACAAACTGAAATCTTTTAAGGGGAAAAATAAAAAATAAAAAACTTACAATAACCTGGCTGCATAAATATGCACACCCTTAAACTAATACTTTGTTGCAGCACCTTTGGCTTTTATTACAGCACTCAGTCTTTTTGAGTAGGAATCTATCAGCGTGGCACATCTTGATGTGGCAATATTTGCCCACTCTTCAGCACAGCTTTTTTCAGATCACCCCACAGATGTTCGATTGGATTCAGGTCTGGACTCTGGATGGGCCATTCCAAAACCTTAATCTTCTTTTGGTGAAGCCATTCTTTTGTTGATTTGGATGTCTGCTTTGGGTCATTGTTGTGCTGAAAAATGACATTCCTCTTCATCTTCAGCTTTCTAGCAGAAGCCTGAAGGTTTTATGCCAACATTGACTAGTATTTGCAACTGTTCATAATTCTCTCCACCTTGACTAAGGCCCCAGTTCCAGCTGAAGAAAAACAGCCCCAAAGCATGATGCTGCCACCACCATGCTTCACTGTAGGTATGGTGTTCTTTTGGTGATGAGTAATGTTGTGTTTGCGCCAAATATACCTTTTGGAATTATGGCCAAAAAATACAACCTTGGATTTACTGGACCATAACACATTTTTCCCACATGCATTTGGGAGATTTCAAATATGTTTTTGCAAAATGTAGCCAGGCTTGGATGTTTTTCTTCATAAGACAAGGCTTCCGTCTTGCCACCCTACCCCATAGCCCAGATGTATTAAAAAGACAGGAGATTGTTGTCACATGTACTACACCAGCGGTCCCCAACCTTTTTTTGTACTAGGGACCATTTTCATGCATGAAAATTTTCCGCGGACCGGGTAGAGGTGCGAGGGTTCCAATAACAAAAACCTTCGTCAGTTCAGAGCCTGTAATCTGAAATAATTACACTTTATATTAGGCAATTACAATGATTCTACAGCATAATATCAACTCACCATAATCAGTGGGAACTCTGGGCTTGTTTCCCTGCAACTAGGATTTTGTTTTTGGCTCATTTTTTCAAGAGTTAACTTGTGTCACTGATGCATGAGTCGTGCCAGAGTCAAAAGCGGTTGTGAGACGAGGGCGGAAACAGTTGTTTTTCAAAATAAAATCTCCACAAGACTAATGGAAAAATATAGCTTTAATATTATCCACAATTTTTTTTCTTTGCGGCCCGGTACCAAATGATCCACGGACCAGTACTGGTCCGGGGACCAGGGGTTGGGGACCCCTGTACTACACAACTAGTACTTGCCAGAAATTCCTGCAGCTCCTTCAATGTTGCCGTCAGCCTCTTGGCAGCCTCCCGGACCAGTTTTCTTCTCGTCTTTTCATCAGTTTTGGAGGGACATCCAGTTCTTGGTAATGTCACTGTTGTGCCATATTTTCTCCACTTGACAATGGCTGTCTTCACTGTTCCCTGATATATTTAACGCCTTGGAAATTTTTTTGTACCCTTCTCCTGGCTGATACCTTTGAACAATGAGATCCCTCTGATGCTTTATAACCTCTCTGTGGACCATGGCTTTTGCTGTAAGATGTGACTACAGAAATGTCAGGAAAAACCTACTAGAACAGCTGAACTTTATTTGCAGTTTGGTGGGCCTAGCTTTACTCGTTTTATAGTAATAGTAAATGTAGCATTTACCACAGTGCAACTGCAATGTTTAAAACTGCAGTGTCTTTAAACCTTTGACCACTTGACCCCAAACCTATAGTTAGGTGAGAGTGTAAGTCATCCAAGATGCGTATTACATACAACTACTGTATCGATTTGAAATACCTACATCATTTCGTTCAGTAGTTACTGTTTAGAAGATTTGGGGAAAAATCTGACCTGACCTTTGACCTCAAGGTCATCCAATGAGAGTGAAATTGCAATATGCACATCATCAGAGTATATCAAGCCATGGTACCAAGTTTCAAAACAATCGGACCAAAACTGTAGGAGAAGTTGATTTCACAAAAGTGGAACAGATGGACGGACTGACCCATAACATAATCTCCCTTCAGTCTTCGCCCATAGGGCTTGTCAAGGAGCCAAATAACTCTGGGTTTCTGGTGGGGGATAAAAAAAAAACCTCAAAGAAATTCTTTAGTGTGGATTGAATTATATTTTCTGTCCCTTTTATAGGCTTACAGTTTGAAAAAAAAAAAATACTGAAAATATAGCATAGAGGTGGATTTTTTTGTGTTCTCCTGTAAAACCTAACAATTTTTAGGATTTAAGTTGTACATTTTAGAATTTTAGAGGTATTTATTTGGAATCAAAAAACACATTTAGTGTTCTCCTGTATTATTATGATTAAATTATTACATGTTTTGTTTGAAATTGAACAAAGAATTTATTTGATTTTTCCATCCATCCATCCATCCATCTACCGCTTTTCCGGAGGTCCGGGTCACAGAGGCAGCAGTTCAAGAAGAGAAGCCCAGACTTCCCTTTCCCCAGCCACCTGCTCCAGCTCTTCAGAGAGGATACCAAGTCGTTCCTAGACGAGCTGGGAGACGTAGTCTCTCTATCAAGTCCTGGGTCTGCCTCAGGGTCTCCTCCCAGTGGGAAGTGCCCGAAACACCTCAAGTGGGAGGCATCCAGGAGGCATCCTGATCAGATGCCCATACCACCTCAATTGGCTCCTTTCAATGTGGAGGAACAGCGGTTCTACTCTGAGCCTCTCCCGGATGACTGAGCTCCTCACCCTATCTCTAAGGGCGAGTCCAGCAATCCTACGGAGAAAGCTCATTTCAGCTGCTTGTATCCGTGATCTCATTCTTTCGGTCATTACCCAAAGCTCATGACCATAGTTGATGGTAGGAACATAGATTGACCGGTAAATTGACAGCTTTGCCTTAGAGCTTAGCTCCTTCTTCGCCACAACAGACTGGTACAATGTCCACATCACTGCAGATGCTGCTCTGATCTGTCTGTCAATCTCTCGCTCCATTCTCCTCTCACTTGTGAATAAGACCCCGAGATACTTAAACTCCTCCACTTGGGGCAGGAGCTTGTCCCCAACCCCGAGAGGACAATCCATCTTTTGACCGGCTCAGGACCATGGACTGGGACTTGGAAGTGCTGATTCTCACCCCAGCCGCTTCACACTCGGCAGCAAACCATCCCAGTAAGACCTGTAGCTCATTGCTGGATGAAGCAAACAGGACAACATCATCTGCAAACAACAGAGATGTGTCATGAACCGGGCTTGGGATTCTCCCAAGCTCGGCTTCATGGTATTTTTCTGTTTCTTTATGATCTGTGCTTTCTGTTACCTTTTGAGTTCCATATTTTGTTTCATTGTTTACCATGTTCAGTTGTATTTTTGATTCCTTTGGGCCCCTCCTCTCATGTCAGGTTCTGACAGGCGATTCCAATCCGTCATTGTCTGCTCAGGTTCACACACCCACACTCACGCACACACTTCCACACATACTTCACACATGCACACACTCACCCACACCTGTGCTCACTTTAGATCAACACACACCCACACATGCCTACACACATGCACACACTCACTCACACCTGTGCTTATTCCACTCAACACACACCTATACATTCCTACACACATGCACACACTCACACCTGCAATCACTCTGCTCTTGATGTCTGGTCTTATTTAAGCTCTGTTTGTGCACTTGTGTGTTGCCAGATTATTGCTTTGTCATCTGTTTTGTCCTCCGCATCGTCTTTGTTCTGCCAGGATTATTCACTTGGATTGACTCGGACTGCTCCAGCCCAGGGAGTCCTACTTGTTCCCCCTGCTTACCAGTCACGTCTGGAAGCGCGTTGGGTTTCTCTCTGCTCCCCCCACTATCAGTCTCGTCTGAAGTGTCTTGGGTGTTTTTTCTCCGTGTTGTACTCACCTGCGAGCTGCAGAGTATCCTGAGTATCATCCCTGTGTGTCTTGTGCTAATCGTCTGTTTGTTTGTTTGGAATGTATGATCATCTTTTGCTTAATAAACGCATTAAACATCTCTTGCATTTGGGGTTCTGTCTCCCCTGTGTCATAACTCTGGCCCTCATGAGCCAGAAAAGAGATACGAGGGCGACCAGTGAGTTAGCGCAATTTATTAACATAAACACACAACGTACAAAAGACAAAGTAAAGAGCCGCGTGGGGCTAAAACACACACACTACACTAGATAACGAACAGCAAAGTAAAGAGCCACGTGGGGCTAAAATACACACACAGAACTAAAGATGACATACAACCCAGGGAGAAAGGCTAGAGAGGCGGCGAGGGAAAAAACACTCGCCGAGTCGCAGCACTTACTTTGGGGGAAGCGCCGAGGTAACGGCGAACTGTAGCTAGACGGAGGAGCTAACAGTCGTGGAAACACAAGACACGTCTTTCCATAGCGAGGTCGCAGCGACGAGTAACTCTCGGCTGCTCGCTTAAGTGGGGGAGATGATTGGTGATAGGAGACAGCTGTCCCAGCGCAGCTGAACTAGACAGCTGGCAATCAGCTGGGCGCTGTCAAGGAACGGGCCTTGGAGGACCCGGCACGGACTACCACGGAGCAGGAGCGACACTGGACAACCTGAACACAGAGAAAGATAGCGTTCAGGTCGTGACAGTACTCCTCCCCCAAGCCGCGCCTCCTGGAGCGGGCTAACCCCCCCCCCTTCCCGAGGGAAGACCAGGGAGGGCGGTGGGGGCCAGATCTGGGAGAAAGGGAGGGACCAGGAAAAGGAGGCAGGGAAGAAAAAAAACCTAGGTACAGTATAGGATCGGATACCACAATAATAATTTCAAAAACAGGAAAAAAAAAAAAAAAAACATCACCCCCTCCTCTGCAAAGGCCAGACGGTCTATACAGATGACCACAGGAGGTGGGGAGAACAAACTGCAGAAATACAACGACATAGTCATGGAGAAAAAAAAAGGTTCACAATAACTTAGGGCGAGGACAATGCAAAACTCATGTCCCGACGACCAAAAAAAAAACCTACAAAACTCAGTGAACATAAAGTTGCAGATGACTACACATGTAACCCCGGCCAAAAAACAGAATGTACAAAGGAACAATCCGGGCACAAGACCTAAAAATAAAGCCTGAGGAACGCTAACTGGCATAAAGATACAAAAAAAAAAAACTCAACTCCTCAAACACGAATTAGCACAACAAAGAAAATCAAACAGTCTGGAGGAGGATATAAATGCAGATGAACAAAACTACTCTGAATAAGGCCAGGCAATGTGAGGCAAAAGCTACTTAAAGGACAAATTGGAATAAAAATACATACAGGGATCGTAAGACACAGAAAATAATCTAGGGAAAATTCTTGGTTGAATGACACCACAATAAGGACTCTAGCGCAGAAAGTTCCTCGGTGTCCTGAATGAAATTAAATAATGAAAGGCAAACAAAACACAAGACTATGAACAGTCAGTCAACCGTTCAGGAACGACAGCAGGTGGAGCGAGGCAGGCGATGACAGCTTGTCCGGCGGGCGACCCGAACTCCACCAGGCCAAGAACCACAACACCAGTTCGGGCGGCCTACCCGAGTCCCAGGCTAGGAGACACAGTTTCTCCGGAGGCCGACCCAGATCACCGAACCAGCCAGATGGCTCCCCAGGCGGTCGTCCCGTGACCTCAGACCACGGAGAGCTGAGGGGGAAGTCTTGGTGCAGCTTCCTCCCTGAGGAAAACGGCCGGAGGAAACTGACCCAGGTGAGAAAAACCCCAACAGTAGTAGGGGGAGAGGAGATGGAGGCAAGGGGCAAAGTCAGCCTGACATCTAATGACAACAAGGGCAGGGGGAAACTGGCCCGGGTGAGAGGAACCCCAACAGCGGCAGGAGGAGAGATGATGGAGGCAAGGGACGAAGTCAGCCTGATGTCAGGCGAACACAATCCTCCAGCTCCCACACTGACTGTTACCCGGGCCGGCGCAGCACCCCCGGTGGACTCCAGCTGGACCGGCGCAACACCACCGGTGGACTCCAGCTGGACCGGCGCAACACCCCCGGTGGACTCCAGCTGGACCGGCGAAACACTCCCGGTGGACTCCAGCTGGACCGGCGAAACACTCCCGGTGGACTCCAGCTGGACCGGCGAAACACTCCCGGTGGACTCCAGCTGGACCGGGACAGCACTCCCGGGCGCAGCATCTGAGGCGAACACCGTGCAGAGAACCGGAACCTCCGAGATGGCACCCAGAGCAGGTTCGTCTCCGGTGACCCAGGGGAGAGGCTCAGAGGGACAAAAGGAACCGGGATCAGGATCACCGGCGGCGAGACAGGCTCGAGCGCAGCAGACGGCTGCATCCGGCCCGCCCCCCCGAGAGACAGGCAATAATGCTCCAGAGAATGAATGAAAGAGGAAAAATAGAGCACTCGCCTGATCTCGGGTTCTACCGCCATCCAGGACTTCGATGCTCCGGGTTCAGCGTGCAGGACTCCGTCCTCCGACTCCAACTCGACAGCGAATGGCTCCGCAGCCGGCATGATGGTTTCCACAGTCAAACGACCTCCAAGCGCAGAAGACCGCGTCGACAGCCCGCCTGGCGTGGAGGCAGGAGATCTGGACTCTGCTGGGCCGAACCATTCCTCCGTGGAGACCCGGGGACGCTTAATCGTCGGGGCTGGCTCCAACAGGCAGTTCGACCTTCTCCTCTGCCCATGACGTGGCTGCGGGGCTGGGGCAAAACCTTCCAGGGCCGCAGGCCGCCTCCTCCTTGTGCGGCGGTGTACACCTGGCACCGGGGCACACTCAGGGGGAAGAGACACAGAGGACGCAGGTTCATATTCAATTTTTGCAGCGGGAGGAGAGAGCTCAGGGGACTGTGAACCCTGAACTCCTCCCCCAGGAATCAAACAAGGCAATTCACTCATAATGGGAGGAGAATGAAAGGACACTTGCCTGATTCCCGGAGGGCCGGTGGAATCCGCTACAAGGGACTTGAGTCTTTCCTCTCCCAGTCGGATAGAAGTGGAGGACCCCCCGGACAGACGAGGTGGTGCTACTCGCACCGGATCGGGACCGGGAACACCTGGAGATGAATTTGCGCCATTCCCAGCAGCCGGAGTGAATGATGAAGAGGGGGGTGAAACAGCTGAGGAGAGCCGGGGGCCCAAAGCTGACGGGACAGCCGGGAGAGCGGGCCCAGGAGCGGGAGCAGCTGATTCGCTTCTTCGGCAAGACACGGGAGCTACAGCAGGCGGGGAGGCAGAATTCATGTGGTTTCCTGGAGCGGGATCCGGACGGGGCTCTCGCTGAGATGAGCGGGGAATTTGGGAGCGACGTCTTCTGAATGTGAGATCGGGGAAACGCCGCTCCTGTGCGGTGAGCGAAGCCAACAGGTCAGCGTATTCCGGATAATCGTTCAGCTCTGGATTCTTCTCGACCAGCCTGACCGCCGCAATCACATTCTTCATGGCTACGGGAGGAACGGCGGCGGAACAAGCGGCTGCCACTCGGTCCGCAATGCGAATCGCTGTCACTCTCATCTTCTCCGGGGAAAACCCGGTTGACGTCACTCTATCCTGGGGATCACCCCTGGGTGAGGCGAACTCCTGGACTGGATCGGCGGCAGGAGCGGGATTCCGAAGCAAGGAGCGATGGCGTCCTGTCTTCGGCTTCCTGCCGGAGTTCTCCTCCAGCCTACGGAGTCTCTCCCAGGCCACAGAGATGTCTGCCCTCCTCGCCTTAACCTCGGGGAGAAGGAAGTAGTGAGAAAAGTTGTTAATCATACCCTCGGCGAGCTCCAAGCACCAGCGTATCTCGCTGGGAGAATCGTAGAGGTCCGTGGTGAACAGCGTTCCGTCCACAAGGTCCAGAGCCTCCGAGAGATCGTGGCCTGGGTGCCGCATGCGTCTCCTGGAGGGAGACATGATACAGGCCTGCCTGCACCCAGAGGAAGGAAAAAAAACGAGTCCCACAGCAAACTCACGGTCGCGGCCGTCTCAGTCTGGCTGCGACCTACTGTCATAACTCTGGCCCTCACGAGCCAGAAAAGAGATACGAGGGCGACCAGTGAGTTAGCGCAATTTATTAACATAAACACACAACGTACAAAAGACAAAGTAAAGAGCCGCGTGGGGCTAAAACACACACACTACACTAGATAATGAACAGCAAAGTAAAGAGCCACGTGGGGCTAAAATACACACAGAACTAAAGATGACATACAACCCAGGGAGAAAGGCTAGAGAGGCGGCGAGGGAAAAAACACTCGCCGAGTCGCAGCACTTACTTTGGGGGAAGCGCCGAGGTAACGGCGAACTGTATCTAGACGGAGGAGCTAACAGTCGTGGAAACACAAGACACGTCTTTCCATAGCGAGGTCGCAGCGACGAGTAACTCTCGGCTGCTCGCTTAAGTGGGGGAGATGATTGGTGATAGGAGACAGCTGTTCCAGCGCAGCTGAACTAGACAGCTGGCAATCAGCTGGGCGCTGTCAAGGAACGGGCCTTGGAAGACCCGGTACGGACTACCACGGAGCAGGAGCGACACTGGACAACCTGAACGCAGAGAAAGATAGCGTTCAGGTCGTGACACCCTGCCTCGGAGAGGGAGGAAATCACGACAAGATGAGATAATGTGGTCACCAAGCATGACACCCTCCGTTCCCTGGCTGCGCCTAGAAATCCTGTCTATAAAAGTTATGAACAGGATCGGTGGTGGAGTCCGACTCTCACTGGGAATGAGTCCGACTGAGTGTTGGCAATACGAACCAAATTCTCACAACGGCTGTATAGAGATCGGATAGCTCGTAACAACAAGCCTGATACCCCATACTCCCGAAGCACCCCCCACAAAAAACCACAAGGGATGTGGTAAAATGCCTTCTCCAAGTCCACAAAACACATGTAAACTGGTTGGACAAACTCCCACGAACCCACTAGGATTCTTGAGAGGGAAAAGAGCTGGTCCCATGTGCCACGGCCAGGCCAAAAACCACATTGCTCCTCCTGAATCCGAGGTTTGACCAACGGCCGGATTCTCCTCTCCAGTACTTTGGCATAAACCTTCCCAGGGAGGTTGATGAGTGTGATCTCTCTAAAGTTGGAGCACACCCTCCAGTCCCCCTTCTTGAAGAGAGGAACCACCACCCCGGTTTACCATACCAAAGGCACTGTTCCCGACCTCCACGCAATGTTGCAGAGGCGTGTCAACCATGACAGCCCTACAACATCCAGGGCCTTGAGGTACTTGGGGCGAATCTTGTCCACCCCTGGGGCCCAGCCACCAAAGAGTTTTTTAACCACTTTGGCGACCTCAGCCCCTGTGATAGGGAGTCATCCTCCTCATCCACAAGCCCTGCTTCCTCTGTGGAAGGTGTGTCAGTGGTATTGAGGAGATCCTTGAAGTATTCCTTCCACTGTCCAACGATATCCCCAGTCGAAGTCAGGAGCACCCCATCTGCACCAGAGCTTCTTTCCCCTCCTGAGCCACCAGACAGTTTGCCAGAATCTTTTCAAGGCCGACCAAAAGTCTTGTTCCATGGCCTCACCGAACTCCTCCCACACCCGAGTTTTTGCTTCAGTAACCACTTGAGCTGCACTCCAGTTGGCCTGCCGGTACACCTCAGCTGCTTCGGGAGTCTCACAAGTCAACCAAGCTTGATAGGACTCCTTTGTCAGCTTAGTGGCCCCCCTCTCCACTGGTGTCCACCACTTGGTTTGAGGGTTGCCACCACGAGATGCACTGACGACCTTGCGGCTGCAGCTCTGGGCAGCTGTTTCAACAATGGAGGTGGAGAACATGGCCCATTCAGACTCTATGTCTCCAGACTCCCTCGGAATGTGGTTGAAGTTCTTCCGGAAGTGGGAGTTGAAGACCTCCCAGACAGGGGCCTCAGCCAGACATCTCCAACACACCCTCACTATATGTTTGGTCTACCAGGTCTGAATGGCATCCTCTCCTGCCATCGGATCCAACTCACCACCAGGTGATAATCAGCTGACAGCTCTGCACCTCTCTTTACCCGAGTGTCCAAGACATACGGTCACAGGTCTGACGACACGATATTTGATTTTTTTGATTTTTTTTTTGATTTTTTTGTTAAAGCAGCTAAAACATCTGTGTACTAAAATAATGGGTTAAAGCAAATAGTATTGGCCTGCTGGAGACAGCTGTGGTCTTCTTAACCTCTTGCACTCTGGTGTACTGCGGGCGGGCACGTCTCTGCATCCTAGAGCGCACGAGGGCGCACGAGGGCGCTGCGCCCTAGAGCGCACTGAAAAAAAAAGCTGCATTTCCGTTCTTCCACTACAGACACAGCCGCGAACAGAAAGCCAAAGGAGTGCTTTGATTGGTTTAGATGTGATTGACCTCTCATTCGACTAATAAGAGCCTTGAATTGGGTTTCTGAAACCTTGAAGAACCAATGACGGAAAACCTAGCAAGAAGGACCCGCCTACCAACGGCTGCGAATACAGCCAGCCAACTGAAGTACAGAAGTTCGAAAGCTGTTTTGTGTAAGGCTGGGTGAAGAGAGACTGACTGCAGCAGCAGATGAAAAAAGGACCCGTAGGAAGAACCGCCACAGACCCAGCAGCACGGAGACCACCCACAAGTGTGACCTGTGTGACAGGGACTGCCATTCGCGCATCGGCCTGTTCAGCCACAGGCGGTGCTGTCCCAGCAGAGTAGACGTTTAGGATTCTCTTCCATGGTCATCATAGACCGACGGAGGCCGACGACGAAGGCTGGGTGACACACACACGTTCGCCAGTCTTTTTTTATTACTATTGTTATTTGTTTTGAAAAATCGTTCTCCAAAACCGTAATCATGGAAGTGCAAAACCGCAATAATGGAATTATGTTTTGACCGGGTCGCGTGACCAGAACCACGAGTCCGTAACAAGCGGACCAGCTTGATGTTCGTCTGACAATGAGGAAGAGAAGTTCGCCAGCTACGCTGCTGTTGTGAACAGGTAAGTGTTATAAGCTAAATTATTCTTTATCCCTGAAAATTGTAATCAAAAATGACTTTTGACCGATCGGTAAATTACAACTGTGCGTAGTAGACCGCGGCGCACGAAGTCCGAAGTCCATGCGCCGCGGTACACGGTTCATGCGCCGCGTCCGGACCGTGAACGGGCCGTGGGGACCGCGGGGACCACGGGGACTGTGCGTCGCGGTCTCCACATCGCCACATGAATTCAATTCAATTCAATTCAACTTTATTTATATAGCGCCATTTCACAACAACAGTCATCTCATAGCACTATCAACTGTAGGGGGGACCCCCACAGTTGCAGAAAGACCCCAGCAATCAGGCGATCCCCTGTGAGCAAGCACTTGGCGACGGTGGAGAGGAAAAACTCCCTTTTAACAGGAAGAAACCTCCAGCAGAACCAGGCTCAGGGAGGGGCAGTCATCTGCTGCGACTGGCTGGGGGGTGAGGGGATAGAGAAGAAGAAAAGAACAGACATGTAGAGAGCAAACAGCACGATGGGGACTCAATCTATGGGAGAGAACAAACAAATGTTAATGACCAGCAAAAAAAAAAAATATTTCATAGAGAGTGAGGAAAGGAGTGAGGCCCAGTGCATTACTGGAGGTCCCCCGGCTGACTAAACCTATTAGCAGCATAACTAAGGGAGGGTTCAGAAACACATGATCCCTCCCTAATTGTAGGCTATATCAAAAAGGTAGGTTTTAGCCCTATTCTTAAAAACTGTTCTGTCATGTAGTGATGGCCAATGTCCATCCTCTGTAGGGGGGGGGGGGAGTTGTTATCTTCTACATTACAAATATTTTAGAATAATTTTTAGTGCACTGTAGGTTATTTTTTCCTTGTAAAAAAAAAGCCACACATTTTTTACGTGGCATGCTTCTTTGTGTGTGGGGGCTTGTTTGTTCATTCATTCATGAGTGAATGAACAACCCCCCCCCACACACACACACAGCCCTGAGTGTCACCTTTCATTAGAGCCCAAGATGAAGCTTCTATATTGAATCATTCAAAAGTTACAGACGTTTTTCCAAACTGTGCCATTTGGCACAATTTGGCACAGTTCAAAAACGCCTGGGAACTACCTGAGAACAAAGCTGTGTAATACATTCATTTTGTGTGGTATTGTTACAAAATTTTGACCTCAGCTGGATAACACTTGGTTCTACATTTCTGTTGCATTTTCCAGCCCGGATCTGAAGCTGTGTGTTATTTGCAAGCATTTGTATCCAAAAAAATACCCAGGCGAAATTTATTTTCTTCAAGTTCAGTATGTTTAGATGACTGTTACTCAGTGGCAGGAGCACTTAGAGAGATTATGACTGTTTTGCCAAAAAATTCAAAGTGTTTTCTTTTAAATGAGACCAACCCCATGAAGATGCTGCAAAGGGTTGAAGAACAGCTTTTGATTTACTTTGGGTATGTTATTTTTTGGCGTTTTTAGGGAAATTGACCAGACTGCAAGGTGCTAAAGAATGTCCATGAAAGGATGACAGTTCTTAAAAGTACATTTTCAGATAAAGTTGTCCATGTGACTTGCCACATTTCTCTTCCATTTCTTTTATTAAAAGATGTTTGAAGTAAATTTATGGTCGCTGCAAACACTTGGCTCTAAGAGTACCAAGCTGTCACACAGTGAGGAAAAAAAAATCCTGAAAACAAAACGCATTGAAAATTATTTTAGAATCAAAACGGAGACCCTGAATCATAATTGTATCCTGAGTAGGGCTGCAACGATTAGTCAATGTTTCTGATAATGTCGATCATAAACATTTGTTGATGCAGATTTTTACTGTCGACGAGTCATTTAATTGTAAAGTTTATATGCATTAAGAAGAGAAATGCATCATGGCGACACGGAAAGAAAATTACAGAGAAAGCCAAAAGTTTCCAAAGTATGGGAGGATTTTACCAAAAATAAATAAATGAAACAAGTTAAATGTAGACTGTAAAGCAGAGATGTTGTATCACAGCTGCACTACAGTGATGCATCTGTCCCTCCCCACCACCTCCACTCCGTCAACCATCTCCAGCCAACAGTCAGCGGAACTATGCAGTGCTCCGCTCCAGTGATGAATGAATCAAGTCAGGCTACTTCTTAACACTTTGCCAGTGAGGTTAGCGAGTAAAGTTGGCACTTCTTATTTTCAACAAGCAACTCTCTCAGCTTTACAAAACTGACCGCACTGTGTGCTGTTTAAATAGTTTACGTGCTGTCAGACAATAATCTGTCTTTGATGGTGGTTGCTGTCAGCTGGTTCAGTTATGCTGGTAATGTGTTAATGGCAGTAAATTGGGGAATTACAAGAGCAGCTTACTCTTTCTATTATAATATTATCTATTATAATCTATTATAATATTCTGTATTATTGTTGCGGTAATATCAGCCCTCATTCTGAATATTGGTGCATCTTGGTAAATTAGAATACCATGATTTGTAATTTAATTAAAAAAAGATAACCATAATTATCACAAATAAATTAAAATAATGTAAATATTTCACTGTGTTTGTGGTGAAAGCTCACATTCCTGCACTGATATTTAAAGTGTTGGTAAATATATTTTGGATTAGAAGAAGTTCTTTTAATTTTCATCTGAAGCCTAATTAAACTTTTAAATTTCTAGACTCAGCAAGGTTTCAAACAGGATGGACTAGCTTGTTATTTTCTTTTGTTTTTACTTTAATGGAGTAGAATATTGCTCTAGTTTGTTGTTAATATGCTGTTACAACACCCCTTTATGGAGTGGCAGAGGCTGCTATTTGAGTTTTTGCACTTTATTTTGGGGGTTAAAAGACTGCACTTTAATGTCTGTTATTTAATTGTGTTGCTACAAACACTTCTGATTAAACTGTCAAGTTCAAGTTTTCAACTCATGTTTGATGGGTCATTATTTTATTTAGCTATGGGAAGTTTTTAAAATAGGCTTCATTATATTAAGGCATAAACTGACAAAGTGATTTTCACAGGTCTGCAGGCTTAAACAGGCAAGGTAAAGCATGACTTGGAGCCCCGAACAGGAGCCATACCAACAGTAAGTCGAGATGATGGACATGAGACAAATAATCATGATTAGTCGACTAACGGAAAAAAATATTTGTAAGATTAGTCAACTACCAAAATAATAGTTCGTTGCAGCCCTCACGGTGGCGCAGTGGTTAGCACAGTGGCAGCACAGCAAGAAGGTCATGGGATCGATTCCACCCTTGACCATCGTGGGTTCGATCCCACCCCCAGACCATCAGTGACCCTTCTGTGTGGAGTTTGCATGTTCTCCCCGTGTCTGCGTGGGTTTACTCCGGGTACTCCGGTTTCCTCCCACATGCCAAAGACATGCAGTTTAGGTTAATTGGCATCAACTGGGGATTCTAAATTGTCCTTAGGTGTGGATGTGAGAGTGAATGGTTGTCTGTCTCTTTGTGTTGGCCCTGCGGTGGACTGGCAATCTGTCCAGGGTGTACCCTGCCTCTCGCCCAAAGATGCTGGGATAGGCTCCAGCCCCCCCGCGACCCGAAAGGATTAAGCGACAGAAGATGGATGGATGGATGGATGCAGCCCTAATCGTGAGGTGCCTAAAGCTTCCCAGCCATAATTTGGACCTCAGCTGGGGAGGAGGACTGACTTATCGGACCTCTTGCAGTTTCAGTTGATCTCTGCTATAGAACAAGTCTTTACCTTGTCCTGTTATTAAACAAATTAAATATCCTTATGTTATTTATCTTATTTACACATCAGCAATTCATTTCTGTCTCTTCTTTCTGCGCTCTCTATCTCTCTCTCATGCAGCGGGGTGGAACTCCGCTGTGCATAAACACAGACATGTGCACTCGCGCACACACACAGACATGACATGCACACAACCACAGAGATACATGCATGCATACAGGTGAACACACCCGCACCAACGGAGAGAGAGCGCGTAGGAAAGGATGTTGCATCAGTCAACTGAGAAGTAGAAAAAATATCTGCGTTTTTTTAAACGCACCTAGGATGATGAAGGTTGCAACACTAGCTCTCCTGCTAGTAGCAGCTGAAGTAGCTCTCCTGGTCCGGGTCCAAGTGTAGAAAAAAGCCCAAGTGCTGCACGCCCTGCCCCCAACAAGCAACAAAAGTCCGGTCATTATCGAATGACAGGTTTTGACCCAGAACATCTTGCAGCCTGCATGTGAGTCTCAATAAATGGGCCAGCTGTGTCAGACTTCCCATATCAAGAGGCTCTTGAAATGTTCTTCCAGAAGCCCAGAAAAATACACTATAGTGACAAAAGCTGCACACTTTGTGGATAATTGCCATATAAACAAATGGTCAGATATGCATTTCGTTCAATGGTTTTTAAATATTCTTATGTTTTGTTCAATAATTGTTTGCTTTTTACTGTTTTTATTTATTCTGACTGCTGTTAATAAAAGAAACTGTTATTAAAAGAAACTTACAGTACATCCAGAAAGTATTCACAGCGCTTCACTTTTTCCACATTTTGTTATGTTACAGCCTTATTCCAAAAGGGATTAAAATCATTTTATTTCCTCAAAATTCTACAATACCCCATAATGACAATGTGAAAAAAGTTTTTTGAGATTTTTGCAAATTTATTAAAAATAAAAAAACTGATAAAATCACATGTACATAAGTATTCACAGCCTCTCAAAATTGATCTCAGGTGCATCCTGTTTCCAGTGATCATCCTTGAGATGTTTCAGCTGACTAGACATGATTTGGAAAGGCACACAAGTGTCTATATAAGGTCCCACAGTTGACAGTGCATGTCAGAGCACAAACCAAACATGAAGTCAAACGAATTGTCTGTAGACCTCGAGACAGGTTTGTCTTGAGGCACAAATCTGGGGGACGGTACAGAAAAATTTCTGCTGCTTTGAAAGTCCCAGTGAGCACAGTGGCCTCCATCATCCATAAATGGAAGAGGTTCGGAACCACCAGGACTCTTCCTAGAGCTGGCTGGCCGTCTAAACTGAGCGATCGGGGGAGAAGGGCCTTAGTCAGGAAGGTAACCAAGAACCCAGTGGTCACTCTGTCAGAGCTCCAGCGTTGCTCTGTGGAGAGAGGAGAACCTTCCAGAAGGACAACCATTTCTGCAGTAATCCGCCAATCAGGCCTATATGGTAGAGTGGCCAGACGGAAGCCATTCTTAGTAAAAGGCACATGGCAGCCCGCCTGGAGTTTATCAAAAGGCAACTGAAGGACTTTCAGCTCATGAGAAACAAAATTCTCATGTCTGAGAGACAGAGATTGAACTCTTTGGCGTGAATGTCAGGCGTCATGTTTGGAGGAAACCAGGCACCATTCATTACTACGCCAATGTTGGTAGTAGCGTCATGCTGTGGGGATGTTTTTCAGCAGCAGGAACTTGGAGACTAGTCAGGATAGAGGGAAAGATGAATGCAGCAATGTACAGAGACATCCTGGAGGAAAACCTGCTCCAGAGCTCTCTTGACCTCAGACTGGGGTGACAGTTTGTCTTTCAGCAAGACAATGACCCTAAGCACACAGCCAAGATATCAAAGGAGTGGCTTCAGGACAACTCTGTGAATGTCCCTGAGTGGCCCAGCCAGAGCCCAGACTTGAATCCAATTGACCATCTCTGGAGAGATCTGAAAATAGCTGTGCACCAATGCTTCCCATCCAAACTGATGGAGCTTGAGAGGTGCTGCAAAGAGGAATGGGCAAAACTGTCCAAAGATAAGTGTGCCAAGCTTGTGGCATCATATTCAGAAAGACTTGAGGCTGTAACTGCTGCCAAAGGTCCATCAACAAAGTATTGAGCAAAGGCTGTGAATACTTATGTACATGTGATTTCTTAGTTTTTTATTTTTAATAAATTTGTAAAAATCTCAGAAAAACTTTTTCATATTGTCATTATGGGGAATTGTGTGTAGAATTTTTAAGAAAAAAGGGAATTTAATCCATGTTGGAATAAGGCTGTAACATAACAAAATGTGGAAAAAGTGAAGCACTGTGAATACTTTCTGGATACACTGTATGAACACTGTGATTCCTTTAAGAGTTTGCCATTGTCGAGCTTCATGCTGCCCCCCACTTTTCCCCCCAAGGCTGTAAACCGAGGGGAAACACTCATCTGTTGTCACATTATGGCAGTGTTTTTTTAATCAGTACATTAAATATAATATTAGGCTGTTAAAAATCTAAAATGTGGTATTTTGATGGATAGTATATCTAAAATAATTTTTAAGCACTGATTTCTTATGTTAGCATCTTACCATCTGTGGCTAGTTAGCAAACTAACTGCTCCCCTAATTTACTTATCAACTTACTAACTGGCTTTTTAAATTTGAAACTTAATTTTATGGGTCAGACAATTGCTGTAACTGCATTCTCCATTCTTATTAGTAACTCAGCAAAGGCAGAATGCTTCATTCTTTTCTTTTCACAATTATGTCTGCTATGATGCTAAATAGCCAATACTAGAAAAGCACTCAAAGAGCGCATACCTCCACCACGGCTCCTTCTGTCCCTCATGGATCACCTCCAAAATGTATTGGGTTTGTGTGTAGGCCTAGAGCCACTGCTGGTGAAAATTGCATCAAAGTCTGTCTATTAGTTTTGGAGTACACTGCATTCCAAATTATTATGCAAATAGGATTTTAGTGCCATAAACATTCAGTTTTTTGTTTTTCAATTAAACTCATGGATGGTATTGTGTCAGATGTCCATGCACTACTAAAGGAACAGCACAGAAAGAAGAGAGGTCAGGGTCACCGGCAGCGGCGGTGCCCAGCGAGGTGAGCTCAGGTGCAGTGGCAAACTGCACCTGGCTTCCCTCGCCAAGAGCCAGGCAAGTTTTCTCTAGGATAGTGAGAGAGAGAACAGACGGGAGCACTTGCCTGGCCTCGGGCTCCACCGCTGTCCAAGACTCCATCGATCCAGGTGGCGAAGGCTCCTTGAGCAGAGGAAAAGCTGCACCCTCGGTGGACCCGGCCTTGGCCAAAGCTGCACCAACGGAGGTCCCAGGTAGGGACAGCAGGCCCGTGACGACCCTCACGGAAGGAGTTAACCCTTGGTCGGCCTCCAGCAGCGAACCCAGATCCTTGGAGACCTCTGGTTCAATTGGACCCTCTCCAGTGAACCTGGGAGAGAGCTCAAACACAGCACACAGAGGCAGGGGATCAGGGTCGTCGGCAGCAGCAGAGCCCAGCGAGGTAAGCTCAGGTGCAGCAGGTGGCTGCACCTGGCCCTCCTCACCAACAGCCAGGCAAGATTTCTCCAAAACTGACAATAAGAAAACAAGGGAGAGCACTTGCCTGAGCTTGAGCTCCACCGCCGTCCAGGACTCCGACGATCCGGAAGATGATGTTCCCTCAGGCTCAGCCCTCTGGAGGTCCGGCTGGGCAGGTGACTCTGCTGGGGCGGCCCCCGCAACAGGCATTATGGCGGCTGCAGTCTCAATGCCCCCTGGTGATGTACCCCACGCAGGTGACTCATCCGGCATGGCAGCTGGGGCCTGTCTCACCACCGACTCTGGGAAAGAATCCTCCAGGGCCTCAAACTCCTCCTCCGTCTGATGGCTGAGTTCAGGAGCCGGCAAACTATCAACAGCACAAGGAGAGGACACGGAGAGGACTGATGAGGAG
Source organism: Pholidichthys leucotaenia (assembly GCA_020510985.1). Classification (NCBI taxonomy): domain Eukaryota; kingdom Metazoa; phylum Chordata; class Actinopteri; order Cichliformes; family Pholidichthyidae; genus Pholidichthys; species Pholidichthys leucotaenia. Next base: position 293,788,155 of record CM035847.1, read on the forward strand.
TTATCATATGCTACTGGTGCAGAGAACTCAGGGGACTGCAGAATCTGAGTCTCACAGCCAGGGATCAGGCAAGATTGTTCATCAATAATAATAATGTAATGAGAAGGAACTTGCCTGTTCTCCTGGTTCATGATGTCTCCAGCAGCGCCTGGTGCATCTTCATCCCTCTCCGCGTCCATGGCGGACCTGGGCTCCTCCATATGCAACAGAGAAATTCCCCAAACAGGCACAGAGGTGGATGAGTCCAGGGAAAAAACTGCACCACCCACCTTGGCGGAGGTAAAAGCTGTGAAGGTGGTGGCTGCAGGCGTAGCAGCGGGAGGAAAACACGACTCTGCTGCAGGATTCTCCTCCTCCAGTGAAAAAGGGGTTGTTGGCTGGATAATGTTGGAATAATTTGGGCGAGACCTCTGGGAATGGCAACGATGCGGAGGAGAACAAGGCTCCGAGGTGAAAGCGTGTTCTACTTCAGGCAGGAGCTCCGGTTCCCTTGGAGATTGCTCCTCAAATTCCACCGCCAATTCTGGGAGGAGCCACAGCTTCACCTCCAGGAGAAGCTCAGCCTCCGCCAGCAACACCAGTCTGCGTTCTTCCCGTTCCTCCATGGATAGAACGGACCCAGGCTCTGGAGATGGAGGCGGGGTTGGAGCAGGAGAGCTACGGAAGGAGAAAGGCTTCTTTCATTGCGAGCGCTTCTTCTTAGTTGAGGATGGCTCCGGAGTCAAGATTTCATCCATCGGCAGGGAAAATATGGAGCCGAGCACATTCGTAGACTCAGAATGCTTCCATAGGCTCGGGTTCGCCTCCATCACCTGTGCCGCGCAGTCCCGACCATCCCAGACCATCTTCGGGGACAGGGAAGCCTGCGTCTGTGCCAGGAGGATCTCCAAAAAGGACAATGCCTGCTGCTCTGCTCTGGTCAGATGACCCATGGTGCTCCAAAGACAGATGGGAAAAAAGAGACTAAAAGAAGAAAAAATAACACACAACAGCTCCGCGGGTTTCCTTAAAATGGCCAGTTCATTCTGTCAGATGTCCATGCACTAATACGCAGCGCACAGGGAATAGAGATGGAAACCCAACGCAGGAAAGTGTTGTCTGTGAATCTTTATTTTCCACAAAGGACATGCACAAGTTGAACTAGATAAGGCTCCAATGAGCACACAGAGAAAAACAGGTTTACCATTAACTGTACTCTCCGGTTCATTTGAAAAAATGGAAAGAAGGCTGAGCCCCACACGCTCCCAGGCAGACTGGGTGTCATGCGGCAGCCCTCGCGAGCCACCATAAGATGCCACAAGTCAACGGTGGAGTTTGCATAGATGTTTATTAATGAACAAAAGAAAACACTAAGCAATGAGCCACGGTGGGCTAAAACACCCTACACTACAAATACGTGAACATGAAGCAATAAAGAAGCACACTTACAAACATGACCATGAACACTCGTTGACGTCTGAGCCGAGGGACGCTCGCTCAACGTCTGGCAAGGGATAATTCTTTGATCAACTGTCGACCAATATTGACGAGACTGCCGCATTATTCTGCGCTCAGCGCCCACTTATATACAGGGCTGCTGATGAGCCGAAAATGCAGCACAGCTGTCAGGCTTGACAGCAGGAAGCCCCTCCAAGCGCTGTCATAATAAAAGCTCGGGGAGCCAGAAGGTAAACACTGCTGTCAAACCTGGTAACGATGATGCATGGTTCGAGCGCGGACAAGATCGGCAAATGACCCATGACAGTACCTCCCCCCCAAGGGCGAGCTCCGAACGCCCAATGATACCCAAGCCCCCCCCCCCCCCCCCCCCAGCAGGGTGGGCGGATGGGGGAGCAGGCCTGGAGGGAGAGAACCAGCGACAGAAAAAAAAAAACAAAACACCATGACGATGACCGGGAGCACAGAGATAATTACAAAGTAACACTTCCCAGAAAAAACACAATACTCCCTAATGCACAAACCATAATTAACATAGGGCATATAGTAAATGATGCAACTACAGAGCACAATTAACAAAGAATATGATACTCCATAATGCGCAAACACACAGGGCAAGAAAAAAAAAGCGAAAAAACCCCCCACAAGTTAAACACATTACATCCCTCAGACAGAAGAGGGGAGAAAAAAAAACACACATGCTGACAAAGGCAAAAACACTGAGCAAAATTATCACACCGAACGACCTTTAACCTACACAACTCGAGAGAATGACGACAGGCAGAGTCCAAAAACAACGGAGACAGTTCAGGTGATCTCCCTGTGTCCAACGGCCAACGGGTGATTACGGGGGACAGTACATGATCGGGCGGCCTACCCCAGTCCCAGGCCTGGAAAGTCAAATCCTCCGGCGTGGGTTGGAGCAGGAGAGCTACGGACGGAGAAAGGCTTCTTTCGTTGCGAGCGCTTCTTGTTAGTTGAGGATGGCTCCAGAGTCAAGAATATCATCCATCGGCAGGGAAAATATGGAGCCAAGCACATTCGTAGCCTCAGAATGCTTCCATAGGCTCGGGTTCACCTCCATCACCTGTGCCGCGCAGTCCCGACCATCCCGGACCATCTTCGGGGACAGGGAAGCCCGCGTCTGTGCCAGGAAGATCTCCAAAAAGGACAATGCCTGCTGCTCTGCTCTGGTCAGACGACCCATGGTGCTCCAAAGACAGATGGGAAAAAAGACAGACTAAAAGAAGAAAAAATAACACACAACAGCTCCGCGGGTTTCCTTAAAACCATTCACACACCATCAGTGTGTGAATGTGTGCGTGAATGGGTGGATAGCAGGATCTGTAAAGCGCTTTGGTCATCAAGAGATGAGAATAAAAGCGCTATATAAGTGAACGCCATTTACCATTTACCATTTAAAATGGCCAGTTCATTTTGTCAGATGTCTATGCGCTAATACGCAGCGCACGGGGAATAGAAATGGAAACCCAACGCAGGAAAGTGTTGTCTCTGAATCTTTATTTTCCACAAAGGACATGCACAAGTTGAACTAGATAAGGCTCCAATGAGCACACAGAGAAAAACAGGTTTACCATTAACTGTACTCTCCGGTTCATTGGAAAAAACGGAAAGAAAGCTGAGCCCCACGTGCTCCCAGGCAGACTGGGTGTCATGCGGCGGCCCTCGCGAGCCACCATAAGACGCCACAAGTCACCGGTGGAGTTTGCATAGATGTTTATTAATGAACAAAAGAAAACACAAAGCAATGAGCCACGGTGGGCTAAAACACACTACACTACAAATACGTGAACATGAAGCAATAAAGAAGCACACTTACAAACATGACAATGAACACTCGTTGACGTCTGAGCCAAGAGACGCTCGCTCAACGTCTGGCAAGGGATAATTCTTTGATCAATTGTCGACCAATATTGACGAGACTGCCGCATTATTCTGCTCCTAGCGCCCACTTATATACAGGGCTGCTGATGAGCCGAAAATGCAGCACAGCTGTCAGGCTTGACAGCAGGAAGCCCCTCCGAGCGCTGTCACAATAAAAGCTCGGGGAGCCAGAAGGTAAACACTGCTGTCAAACCTGGTAATGATGATGCATGGTTTGAGCGCGGACGAGATCGGTGCACGACCCATGACACTGGGAAGCGGAGAAAAGGGCAAATAACAATAAGGAAAAAAACCACGGCGGAACAGTGGGCAACAGTACTTACAACTGGTGACTCAACAGAGTGGGCTACTCTGGAGTGAATGACATCCAATGAACTGGCAAGTAACAGGAGGACTGAAAGGAAATAAATACTATCAACATAATGAGCAAAATGATTACCGGTGTGCGTGGAGTGCCGACAGGTGCATGAGTGCATGTCAGAACCTGTGAGTAAGAGTGAATGGATGTGCGTGTGCTGAATGATGCATGTACTGTATGTGTGAGTGCATGTGTGTGTGTGTGTGTGTGTGTGTGTGTGTGTGTGTGTGTGTGTGTGTGTGAATGAGAGTGCAGAGGGAAAACACAAATGACAAACAGCTGCACACTGACAGGAGGAGGAGGCGTGGCTGTCAATGTCAAAGAGCGGGGCAGCCCAGAGGTGATCAGAGCGCTGCCTGACAACAAATAAGGAACACGAACTAGTAAACAATAGACACAGAAAATAATAAGAGGAAGGCAGCTGCGTCATGGAGCAGGGTTTGGAAAAATCCAAAACCCCGCTCATGACAGTATTGTGTCTCGGGGCTCTTTGGATCATTGATATCAATCTCAGACACCTGTCATAATTAGTTTGCCAGGTGAGCCCAATTAAAGGAAAACTACTTAAGAAGGATGTTCCACATTATTACGTAAGCATGCCACAGGTTTCCCCAAGTTTAAACAATGTGTGGACTTTAAGACCAGAGACGATTGTTGGGCTTGGTGTACACAAACTTCCTTGATGCTTATAAGGCAACATCTTGCCCCCACCTCGGCCATTCTGACCACCTATCCGTGATGCTGGTGCCTGCCTACAAATCTTTACTGAAGCGCAGCAGGCCAGTAGAGAAACAAATCAGGATTTGGCCAGAGGGTGCAGCCTTGGCACTTCAGGACTGTTTTCTGCACACAGACTGGGAGGTCTTCAAAATAGCAGCCTCCCAGGGAGACAGGACAGATGTGGAGGAGTATGCTGAAAAGGTCACCAGCTACATCGCGAAGTGCACAGAGGATGTCACTATAGTAAAGACTATCACTGCACGGGGCAACTATAAACCCTGGATGACGGCAGAGATGCGCTCGCTGCTCACAGCCAGAGATTTTTTTTTTTTTTTGTTACTTATTTGTACCGTAGGTAGACTTGGTTTGCAGTCTGGTGACAAGCCACTGGCTGCCAGTCGCTGCGTGCGCGAGCGCCCTAAACCTACATGTTTTTGGTATGCGGGAGGAAACCGGAGAAATCCCGGAGTAAACCCACGTAACACGGGGAGAACATGCAAACTCCACACAGCTCACTGTTGGTCGGGGGCTGGGATCGAACCCACGATCTCATGATCCCCGCGATCCCCCGGCCGAGGGTAAAACTGTGCTGCTACAGTGCTAAACCACTGCGCCACCGTGCAGCCCCGCAAAGATGCAGCCTTCAGAGCAAAGGACAGGATCCCCCTCCGCTCAGCCAGGTCTGCGCTCTCAAAGGGAATTAAGACGGCGAAGCGCGCCTATACGGAGAAAATCCAGGGACCCCTCTGTGACACAAGGAACACCAAACGGATGTGGCAGGGAGTTTGGGCGCTGACGGATTATAAGTCTTAGGCAGGGGGTCGATGATGACGACGCTTCGCTTCCAGACAGGCTCAACAACGTCTTTGCATGTTTTGAAGCATCAAACCCAACAATCAGAGGGAGGGCCGGCCCATCTCCACCATCTGTTGGGCCAGCTATCATCATCAACGCAGCGGACACAGAGAGGACCCTAATCAGGGTCAACCCACGTAAAGCTGCAGGGCCGGACAACATCCCGGGACGTGTGCTCTGAGTCTGTGCGAGCGAGTTGGCGGATGTCCTGAGTGACATTTATAACATCTCCCTGAGTCAGGCCATCATTCCCAGATGCTTTAAGACCTCTACCAGGATGTACCACATCCAGTACGCCCGGATGTGCTGCTTATCTGAGCCGGAGAGCCCACGGAAGAAATCACCCCACCCGCCCCTGACAGCTGTCCATACGGTGAGCCCTAGTATGAATGGGTATACGTATTGCGCTGTGGAGTTAGACGGCATGGAGGTGCCACTGTTACTCAACACGGCGGCAGTGCAGTCGATGCTGAATTGAGCCATGGTGAAGAAGTTTTTCCCCCACTGCAGGATTAGAAGTAACCCGGTGCCGTTGTATGGCTACAGAGGTAGCAGGCTGTACACTGTTGGGACTGTGGAGTTAACTGCTCGTTGCAACAACGATTGACTTCACGTTCCAAGTGGCGATGTGCGGCAATAACATCATGGGCTGTGACCTGTTCTACGGACTGGGTTTCACCATTAAAGATGGTGCTGAGAATGAATGGCCGGATTGTGGCCGCTGGAACCCGTCAGTTCCAGTGGTCGAAGAGGACATGGTTTGGGATGAAGGAATAATGGACACTCTCACTTTCGAGCTGGACCAGCTTCACTCAGGTTCGGTGCAGGAAAGTCTCAGTGCCAGGGATCAGGAAGATGTAGTGGGGGGTACTGAGCATGGCAGGGAGGCACCTGCGCCAGCGAGTGACACCATGCTAGCCCCCAATGCCTCCGGTGCTCAGCCGCAGTTGGATGGGGGGGTCTGCAGCTACGACGGTGACTGCTACAATGTTTGTAGAAGAGGACGGGGCCAGACAAATGAGCATGGACTTACTGCAAGTTCGGCAGCAGCACGCCAGACCAAGCAAGGCCCCACTTAGGGTTATGGACTTGGTTCGGGTTGAGGGTGATGAACGACCACGGCGAAGATGGGCCAGACATCAGCCAGCGAAACATCAAGCACGCCTGCAGATAGTGACGAAGTTGGAAGGGGCTTACTTCCGGTTGTCCGATGGCTCGTCGAGGCATGCCAACCAGCTACGGTGTGTCCAGGAGGACGCTCCAGGTGGTAAGGCTGGACAGAAGTCGGTGATGGCAGTGTGGGATTCAGGCTCCATTGTCCAGAAGATCAGCCATTGCTCCGAGGGCCTTCTGCCTCCAGGGGTGCGTCTGCTGAGGGGCTGCCCTGGCCCCCCCCCATGCCAGTTCCACCTTTCCCACCCAAGTGACTGTGCTGTGACAGCTTTGTTTATAGTTTTTGTGTTCTTGTGTTTAGTTTAGGAGCGCAGCAGATCTTTTTAGTTACAATAAAGATTTTTTAGTTTAATTTGGTGGCAGAATAATCCACCGTGCCCTGCAAGTCATGTGGTAGTCCACCCACCGGCCCTATTTTAGGTTGTTTTGTGTGTGTGTGTTAGGCCTTTTAGTACCTTAGTTTACATTTTTTTTAGAGTATGTTTCAGGTTCTAAATTAGGGTGGGTTCAAATTGTATGAGTGGTTTTGGACTTTGTAAGGCGGGGGGGGGGGGATGTGATGACGCACTTATTGTGAAGTGCAGTGTGGTGACGCCGACTTCCTGTCGCATCACTACACTGCCCTATATAACAGGGTGGGCCATCATAGGCACCTCCTCTTGTGCCGGATGAGCCCACTGGGTGCTTGCCGTGTACTGCTGCTTCATATCATCAGTAAAACTGTGTTCGACGTTACCACTCTCTTTGCCTCATTCATCACCAGGTTTGTGGACATAACTAACTAACTAACTAACTAACCTGCACTTATATAGCGCTTTTCTAGTCACAAAGACCACTCAAAGCGCTTTTTTTAAATTAATACTAACCCTCTATTCTAAGGGCCTATAGGAAACAGATATCTAGGGACAATTTAGAACAGCCAATTAACCTAACATGCATGTTTTTGGCATGTGGGAGGAAACCGGAGAAATCCCGGAGTAAACCCACGCAACACGGGGAGAACATGCAAACTCCACACAGATCACTGTTGGTCGGGGGCTGGGATCGAACCCACGATCCCACGATCCCCACAATCCCTATATGGCTGTGTTGTGAGACATGTATATGTTGGACACTGCATATGTGATTTAACCACGATGAAGGAGAGCCAGCCCCCTGCGGTGCGGAGCCACAGAGCCTGGACCCCCTGCGGAGGACAGGGGACAGAAGACTTCCTGACCACTGAGGCTCGGGAAGAGAGAAGGGGGAGTTATGTAAATAAAAGGCTAATGAATGTGAATAAAGAGACTTTGATATAGATGTGTGATTTCCCCCGCGAGGGAAATGGTTTGATGTGAGAAGGTTTAAATGAGAGAACTTTGGTGTGTTCACTCTCTTTGTTCGCTGCTCAAGAATAAGAGCAGACAGTGGAATGATTTCTTGAATAAACTGAAATGAAAGACAATTCGGTTTCGTTATTCAAGTCTCCCCACATTGGTGACTGACGACGTTGAGAATGAACGAAGAAATTCTCAGGGTCCCGGACTCACAGCGCTCAGAGCTGGCGAGCGCAGTGGCCGTTAAGCTGCCTGATTTCTGGCAGGATAACCCACGGTCGTGGTTTCTGCAAGCAGAGTCGCAGTTCGCGCTCGCAGGAGTAACGGTGGATGACACTAAGTTCCACCATGTCATCGCTAAACTGGACAACAGCACAGCTCGGTGCGTGCAAAGCTTGGTGGAGCAGCCACCCGCGACCGACAGGTACAGCAAGCTGAAATCCACCCTCATCAAGTTTTTCACCCCCTCGGCTGAAGTGAGGGCGAGGAGGATCCTGTCTTTGCTAGACCAAGGTGGACACAGGCCGAGCGCCCTGATGGAGGAGATGATACAGCTGAGAGGGTTGGACAACGATGATTTCATTTTTCAGTTCATCTTCCTCTCCAACCTCCCGGCGCATGCGAGAAGCACGCTGGCCGGCAAAAAGTGTCACACCCTGGAGGAGTTCCGGGAGCTGGCCCAGGAGGCAGACGGGATCCTGGACGCCTGCGGCGGGCAAGCAACCACAGCAGCGACCCGAGACAGCGGGGAGCCAGAGGCGGCAGAACCAGACTGGCCGACGATGGCGGCAACACGGCCGCGACGAGGGGGAGCCAATAGCCCGGCGACAGAGGCGCGGGCACGACACAGCGGAGGAGAAGATCTCTGCTTCTACCATCGGAGGTTCGCAGAGAAGGCACGCAGGTGTGTGCCGCCCTGCATCTTCAGGAGTTCGGGAAACGGCAAGACCGGGGGTCGCTAGCAGCTTCGACCCTCGGAGAACGCAACAAGCTGCTCTACATCACGGATGCGCGCTCCGGACGAGTGTTCCTCATTGACACCGGAGCACAAGTGAGCTTCATCACCCCAACATACGCGGACCGGGTAGCTGGACCCCACGGTGACGGAGCTACAGCAGCAAATGGCTCGAACATCAACACCTACGGGAGAAGGACCTTGCCTTTATGCTTACATGGCCGCACATATGAATGGACTTTTGTAGTAGCGGCGGTGAGTTTCAACATGTTGGGCGCGGATTTTTTGTGTTCACACAATCTGTTAGTTGATCTTGCTAATAGACGGCTGGTAAATGCACTCTCTTTTTACTCTCTCCCCTGTTCAGCTCGAGTGTCCCCGCCACCAGTACAGACCCACGTCGCTACAGCAGGTGGTAAGTTTCACACACTCCTCACCCAATTTCCAGCGCTCACTGTGCCCACTTTTTCAGCGACGGTCGCGAAGCACGGGGTGAAACACTTCATCCCCACTTCTGGTCCTCCCGTGTTTGCAAAAGCTCGGCGCTTGGATGCAGTTAAGCTCGCCATTGCGCGCGAGGAGTTCGCCAGCCTGGAGAGGCTGGGCATCGTTCGTAGGTCGAAGAACCCGTGGGCTTCGCCGCTGCACATGGTACCGAAAGCCGATGGCTCCTGGAGACCGTGCGGGGATTACCGCAGGCTAAACAACGCTACGGCACACGATCGTTATCCCATCCCGCACATTCAGGATTTTTCGGTGCACCTGGCGGGGGCGCGCATTTTTTCAAAGATTGATCTAGTTCGCGGCTATCACCAAGTCCCGGTCCAACCGGAGGACATTCCTAAAACAGCGGTAATAACCCCGTTCGGACTTTTCGAATTTTTACGCATGCCGTTTGGTCTCAAAGGGGCGGCGCAAACATTTCAGCGGATGATGGATGCCGTGTTACGCGATCTCCCTTTCGTGTTTGTGTACCTCGACGACATTTTGGTCGCGAGTACTTCAGAGGACGAACACGAAATGCACCTCACAGCAGTTTTTAGGAGGCTGGGAGAGCACGGCTTAATAGTTAACCCAGCCAAGTGCCAGTTCGGCGTTGAGCGGATTGATTTTTTGGGTCACCGCGTCTCCCCGGAGGGAGCGGTTCCGTTACCAGAGAAAGTACGCGCGGTAGCGGATTTTCCCCGTCCACAAACGGTCAAATCACTACAGGAATTCTTGGGGATGGTGAATTTTTATAACCGGTTCCTGCCCCACGCAGCTCAAATCATGCAACCGTTATATGCCGCGCTCAAAAAACAAAAGCCGACCCAGGCGGTCGAATGGTCCCCGGAGCGGGAGCGCGCGTTCACAGAGGTTAAAAAAGCCTTGGCTGACGCTGCGCTCCTGGCCCACCCAGACCCTGCAGCACGTATCGCGCTGACGACAGACGCTTCAGATTTAGCCATAGGGGCCGTTATTGAGCAACAGGTAGCCGGAGTTTGGCAGCCTTTGGCTTTCTTTAGCAAATCTTTAAGCGCGGCTGAGCGAAAATACAGCGCGTTTGACAGAGAACTGTTGGCGCTGCATTTGGCTATTCGTCATTTCCAGTTCTGGCTGGAAGGACGGTGCTTCACCGCTTATGTGGACCACAAGCCGCTCACATACGCCATGGCCAAAATTTCAGATCCGTGGTCCGGCAGGCAGCAGAGGCAGCTGGCCGCAATCTCGGAATTTACCACTGACATTAGGCACGTCGCGGGCAAATTCAATGTAGTAGCGGATTGTCTCTCACGCGCGTTCACGACCCCGACACGCGCAGAGGCAGAACGGGCCACCGTGACCGCGCCGCAGGAGAGCGGCACGGTGGCGCACGCAGCCCCGGTGCACGTGGGTATAGATTACGCAGCCATGGCAGCGGACCAGGGGGCGGACGCAGACGTGCGCGCGCTCCAGTCTGGACCAACAGGGTTGAGGCTGGAGAGCAAGTGTTTACAAACCGGTATGCCCCCCCTGATCTGCGACATGTCGACGGGGCGCCCGCGTCCGGTGGTTCCGGCCACGTGGCGCCGCCGTGTTTTTGACTCGGTCCACTCACTGGCGCACCCGGGGGTGCGCGCGTCGGTGAAACTAGTGGCGGAAAAGTTTGTTTGGCCGTGCCTGCGCAAGCACGTGAAGGAATGGGCAAAAACCTGCATTTCCTGTCAACGGGCCAAAATTCACAGGCACACAAGAGCCCCGTTAGAACCGTTCCGCATTCCGGCCAGAAGGTTCGACCATGTGCACGTCGACCTTGTGGGCCCCCTACCGGCATCACAGGGGTTCACGTATCTTTTGACAATGGTGGACCGCACCACACGTTGGCCGGAAGTGGTCCCACTTGCGACGACCACGGCCGCGGAGGTGGCTCGCGTTTTTTTAACGGCTTGGGTGGCGCGCTTCGGGGTTCCGTCGGACATTACGTCCGATAGAGGACCGCAATTCATCTCTGAGCTGTGGTCAGCGATGGCCAACGGCTTAGGAGCCAAAATTCACCGCACTACGGCTTACCACCCTCAGGCTAATGGTTTATGCGAGCGTTTTCATAGGTCTTTGAAGGCAGCACTCAGAGCGTCGCTCACGGATGCAGATTGGGTAAATAAACTCCCTTGGGTTTTATTAGGGTTGCGTTCTGCGCCTAAAGAGGACTTAGACGCCTCCCCAGCGGAGCTGGTATTCGCACAAACTCTGAGGCTGCCGGGCGAGTTTTTACCAGAGCACCCAGAGCCCCCACCTCTCTCTGCTCTGGGACCGTTAGTTGGCACGGGGGCAGACACGCTCCCGGGTCCGGTTCATCACGCTTTTCCACGAGTTTTCGTCCCCAAGGCTTTGAAAAATGCCGATTTCGTTTTTGTCAGGCGCGAAGCCCTTAAAGCAACGCTCAAACCACCTTACGAAGGGCCATTTCGAGTGCTGGAGGCAGGTGATAAGCAATTTGTGCTAGATTTTGGGGACAGAAAAGAGACAGTCAGTATTGACAGACTAAAACCTGCTTTTGTCATGAAGGACGTGTCTGTACCGGTCGCGGTGGCGCCTCGACGAGGCAGGCCCCCGCAGAGGGCAATTAACCACTCTCTTCCTCAGTCAACAGACCCGGAGCAGAACAGCACCGCAGGCAAGGCGGGGCCAACGCACAGCAGATTCGGCAGACGGCTGAAGCCCAAGCGGCGCACAGACTGAATGTTGGTGTTGATTATTCAGTAGTGAGTAAGGTGCTATTAAATTTTGGGAATTAGTCTGTTCTTCATCGTTTGGGGGGGGGTTATATGGCTGTGTTGTGAGACATGTATATGTTGGACACTGCATATGTGATTTAACCACGATGAAGGAGAGCCAGCCCCCTGCGGTGCGGAGCCACAGAGCCTGGACCCCCTGCGGAGGACAGGGGACAGAAGACTTCCTGACCACTGAGGCTCGGGAAGAGAGAAGGGGGAGTTATGTAAATAAAAGGCTAATGAATGTGAATAAAGAGACTTTGATATAGATGTGTGATTTCCCCCGCGAGGGAAATGGTTTGATGTGAGAAGGTTTAAATGAGAGAACTTTGGTGTGTTCACTCTCTTTGTTCGCTGCTCAAGAATAAGAGCAGACAGTGGAATGATTTCTTGAATAAACTGAAATGAAAGACAATTCGGTTTCGTTATTCAAGTCTCCCCACAACATGCATGTTTTTGGCATGTGGGAGGAAACCGGAGAAATCCCGGAGTAAACCCACGCAACACAGGGAGAACATGCAAACTCCACACAGATCACTGTTGGTCGGGGGCTGGGATCGAACCCACGATCCCACGATCCCCACAATCCCCCGGCCAAGGGTAAACTGTGCTGCCGCAGTGCTAACCACTGCGCCACCGTACACTATGTGTGCAAGATAATTTAAGTATGCATTTAAAAGTAACGTGAACGTTTCTTTTCCAATAACTAGTTACTTTAATCATGCAGTAATTGGTAAAGTAACTCAGTTACTTTTGAAAAGAAGTAACTAGTAACTTAAATTAGTTTGTTGTTTTTTTTTTTAGAAACTTCCCCAATATTGGCTGTAACATTAACCAATCAGGCTAAGCACTGGGGATGGCTAAACCCCTGAGTTCACTCCCCCAGGAGAAAAGGGAGGAGCTGATGTTGCTCTGCGGATGGAGGCTCACAGTCTACGTGCCACTGACCACACTGACAGTCAGTATCCCTTCCTGGGGACGGCACAAAACTAACCGTGGCCGCCCGTCATTTTCCACCACTGGGGCTACCGTATTCTAGAATCCCATAGCCCACGTAGGGCGGTCAGCTCAGAGACCGGAGTCCACTGGCTACTGTGCCTGCAGGTGTGGGGTCCAGGAAGTGCCCATGGAGGAATGGGAGGCACAGGGTCGGAAGGCCAAACCAGAGAGAGATGTCTGCTCTTCATGGTACAAAGATGCCAAGACCGCCACCCATCCATTTTGCATTCGTTTGACTCGGTTCAGTGAAGGGGTTTTCAGGGAGGGTACAGAACCCCCCAGGCGCTTCATTCCGTCCCTACTAGGGAGGATGGAGGAGAAGACATTAAACTCTTCGCTCCCTCCGGAGGAGAGAGGTGAGTTGGATAACCAGGGGGTGCATGGCGCAATGTCTGGGGTGAGGCCGTGCGCACCGCACTGAGGTCATGGTTCCAGGGCGGCGGGCAGGCACACCGGACCGCTGGCTCCAGCAAGCTGCCTGGTGGGCACCCGTCAACCCCCAGGTGTGACCACCAACAGCCAGCTCGCTTTGGCGGGGGTCAGCGGCGTATACATGTATGGCTGAATTACTCTGATGTTTTGAGTAGCCATTGTTTAGTGAGCGAGTCTCAGGTCAGAGGACAGTGGGCAGTATCCACTACTGGTGGGTGGGAGTATGGGTGGAGCTAATTAGAATATTCATAGATCTATGCGTACTTAAGTAGGTAGAAGATGTAAAACCTCTTTCCAGGCAATTCTAAGGCAATAAAAGTTTTTTGTGGATAAAAAGCCAGAATATACTATTTGGGGCAATACAGATTTGTTTTTGAGATTGTTTTAGAACCACTGGAGAGCGTCTTTAAACTCAGGATTGCCACAACAGCATGGCGCTCTGGGCTGCTGTAAGTTTCAAAACATAATGAGCCAAAAAGCGTGCAGTGAAGCAGCGTCGACATTTGAGGCTTCGGACGTCATGGGTCACGTGAAGTTGGAATTTTGATTCAAGCTCCAACACAGTGTTTCAAATCCCTCCTCTTCAGGAAGAGTGACACGAGCAAGTTGGGCAAGTTACAAAAAATAGTAACCAATTACAGTTACTAGTTACTTATTTTCAAAAGTAACTGAGTTACTTTACCAATTACTGCATGATTAAAGTAACTAGATACTTGGAAAAGCAACTTTCACGTTACTTTTAAATGCATACTTAAGAAGGAAGATCTTTCATTATTCACCTTGACACATTGTTGTCTGTCACACAGATGAGGCAAAAACATTGCATGGCCAGATTAGAAAAATTGATCTAAATATTTTTTGTAACTAAAATGTAATGATTCACTACATCAAAAGTTGCTTTGCTTTTTTTAGGTCCAGTAAAACAGGTCCCACAACCTGACCTTGATCAATTGACTTCTTTTGTTTTTAATTTGTTCAGTCAAGTAGAAGTTAGCATTCTCAGCTAAATAATTTGGTCAGAAGCCATAGAGAGGATGTAAGTTATTACTAGACTCCATATACTCCAATAATTGTGTAACAACAGGTTTTTTTTTTCTAAAATTTTGGAGAAAATCAGTAATATACCAACAGACACATACCTGATCTCTAGATTTAAATCCCTTACCATTTTAGCCATTGTCCAGTCAATGTAAAACGTTCCACAGGTGGAACATCTTGCACACATAGCAAGATAATTTAATTAATGGATTATATTACGGGCTTATTAATGTCAGTCTAAAAACAGACTGTTTCATACAGAGCTTTTAAAACATGTTCAGTCTGCTTCATCCTGTCTTGAGGGCTCTGACTGCAGGAAAAATCTGAAGAAAATCAACATGATATTGCCAGTAATTTCCTCATTTTGGAGTGAGAGTTGGCAACGCTGCATAAACCTGTCCATGCTTAGCTTACCTTTATGATTATGGTGTGGCCGACACACATTGTGGGCTCACGCTGCCACAGAGACAGGACTGAATGTGTATTGTGGGGTGCCACGTCTGCAAGGACTGAGGACTCGAATCTACAGGAGGTAACAAGGAAGTGTGAGATTTGTCTCTTTGTCCCACAGAAGACGCCCCGGAGGGTATTCCGGTTCATCAGGAAATGAGAGACAATGGTGAAGCTTCAAGGGGATGCTTTGTAACTGTATGTTGACTGAAGACACCATGTGACTTGAATTCTGATGCTGGAAATGTATAAAAGGGTGTTGAAGTATGATTCTTTCTCTTTCCTGCTTTGAGAATGCTAGAAGCTGTGTTCTGTCAAATAAAGCTGGTTTTATGACTGAAACTCAGCCTCGTTATTTGAGCATGCTTCTACACTGGTGACCTACGACGGAAAATGAGCAGACAGAATTCTCCCGAGCGGGGCTCGGTGGAAGCCAGCCTGATGGCCGCCTCCACCATCCGGCTGCCCGATTTCTGGCAGCACAGCCCGCGCTCATGGTTTAGCGCAATCAAGGCGCAGTTCAACCTCCGGAGAATCTTCAACGACGACACAAGATTCTACCACGTGGTAGCGAAGCTGGACAGCGACACGGTCCAGAGAGTGGAAGATCTGGTTAATCATCCACCAGACAGCGACAAGTACAGCGCATTAAAGGACGCGCTGATCAGCCATTTCACCCCCTCAGTCCAACAACGAGCAGAGGGGCTCCTGGCACTGTCGGAGGCAGAAAACGATAGACCTGCGGACCTGATGGTGAAGATGCTGCAGCTCAAAGCCTCTGAGGATGGCGAATTCATTTTCGCCCACCTTTTCCTCCGAACCCTACCACCAGCAGTGAGAGTGGCCCTGACAGAGTCACCCCGATTGGCCAAGCGAGACTACCATGGGTTGAGCAAGGAGGCGCAGAAGTTGGTCGACGCCCACAAGCGGAGCGCGGTTTCGGCCGCGGCGGCCAGTCCGGGAACGGCGTCCGGAGACAGCACGGGTCCAGCGGCCGCGGCGCCTGACGCACCAACAACGGCGGCGACAGGAGCCAGACGACGCGGAGCGGAGAACGACTCATGCTTCTACCACTGCCGTTTTGCAGAGAGAGCGCACAGGTGCGTCCCACCGTGCAATTTTAAGCGCCAGGGAAACGCCAAGGCCGAGGGCCGGTAGCAGCTGCGACCCTCGGCAACGAGAACAGGCTGCTTTACCTGACGGATGCACGCTTGGGGAAACAGTTCCTCGTGGACACGGGCTCTCAGCTGAGCTTCGTCACACCCACCTACGCGGAACGGCTGCCGCCTTCTAAAGCCCCCTGGGTGTCAGTGTCAGCAGCGAACGGCTCCACGATTAAAACGTTTGGTGAGAGGACCATGCTTCTGTCCTTACAGGGCCGTTCATTTGAGTGGACATTTATTATAGCAGCAGTCAGTTTCAACATGTTAGGGGCTGATTTTTTGTGCTCACATGGTTTATTGGTTGACCTTGCTAATAGACGTCTGATTAATGCACTGTCCTTTCATTCTATTCCCTGCACAGCTCGGGTGGCCCCGCCAACTGCACATGCCAGCGTCTCAACCGCGGGTGGTAAGTTTCACACTCTGCTTGCTCAGTTTCCAGCACTCACAGTCCCCACGTTTTCAGCAACGGTGGCCAAACATGGGGTAGAACATTTCATAACAACCACAGGCCCTCCCGTGTTTGCAAAAGTTCGGCGCTTGGACCCAGCTAAACTGGCCACCGCGCGCGAGGAGTTCACTAATCTGGAAAAACTAGGCATTGTTAGACACTCCAAGAGCGCTTGGGCTTCGCCATTACACATGGTCCCAAAGGCTGACGGCTCGTGGCGACCTTGCGGCGATTTCCGCAGGTTGAACAACGTTTCAGCTCACGACCGCTACCCGATTCCGCACATCCAGGATTTTTCTGTTCATTTGGCGGGGGCGCGCATTTTTTCTAAAATAGACTTGGTGCGCGGCTATCACCAGGTTCCAGTGCGCGCGCAGGATGTACCCAAAACAGCGGTCATAACGCCTTTCGGCCTTTTTGAGTTCTTGCGCATGCCTTTTGGCCTCAAGGGGGCCGCACAGACTTTCCAACGCATGATGGATGCAGTTTTACGCGACCTGCCTTTCGTGTTCGTTTATTTGGATGATATTTTGGTAGCCAGCACGTCCGAAGGCGAACATGAAAAACACCTCACAGCAGTTTTCCAGAGGTTGGCAGAGCACGGGTTAATAGTTAACCCAGCAAAGTGCCAGTTTGGGGTGGCGCAGATTGATTTTTTGGGACATCGCGTTTCGGCAGAGGGAGCAGTTCCCCTTCCAAATAAAGTGCGTGCCATAACGGATTTTCCGCAACCTCAAACGGTCAAGGCGCTTCAGGAGTTTCTAGGGATGGTTAATTTTTACAACCGTTTCCTCCCAAGCGCAGCACGACTCATGCAGCCATTGTACACCGCGTTAAAAAAACAAAAGCCCGCAAATAAAGTTGAATGGTCTCCGGAGCGGGAGCGCGCTTTTGCCCAGGTCAAATCGGCCCTGGCAAACGCAGTTTTGTTAGCGCACCCAGTTCCAACGGCCCGCATGGCACTCACCACTGACGCTTCCGATGTAGCGGTGGGGGCGGTAGTTGAACAGTTTGTGGCAGGTACCTGGCAACCCCTCGCGTTTTTCAGCAGGACCTTGCGCGATAGTGAACGGAAATACAGCGCGTTTGACAGGGAGCTTTTGGCCCTACACTTGGCCATCCGTCATTTTCAGTTCTGGTTAGAGGGGCGACGTTTCACCGCTTTTGTGGATCATAAACCGCTAACGTTTGCGATGGCCAAAATTTCAGAACCCTGGTCAGGCCGGCAACAAAGGCAACTAGCCGCAATATCGGAGTTTACTACTGATATTCAGCATGTCGCGGGTAAACACAATGTTGTAGCAGACTGCCTCTCGCGTGCAGTAGCACCGCCAAGCCCCATAGGGGCAGACTCTGTAGCCATGGCTGCGGGCCCGGGCAGCGACGCGGGAGCGCGCGCAGCCCCGGTCTGTGTTGGGTTAGATTATGCAGCCATGGCTGCGGAGCAGGTTAACGACGCGGACGTGCGCGCGCTCCAGTCTGGACCAACAGGGTTAAGGCTGGAGCACAGGGTGCAACAAAACGGTATGCCCCCGCTAATCTGCGATGTCTCCACAGGACGGCCCCGCCCTGTGGTGCCAACCGTGTGGCGTCGCCGTGTTTTTGACTTGGTCCATTCTCTCGCGCACCCGGGGGTGCGCGCATCGATCAAATTGGTGGGGGAGAAATTTGTTTGGCCCGGGTTTCGCAAACAGGTCAAGGAATGGGCAGCAGCCTGCGTAGCGTGTCAGCGAGCTAAAATACACAGACACACTAAGGCCCCGTTAGAACCTTTCCACATCCCCGCTAAGCGTTTTGATCACGTGCATATTGACCTGGTCGGCCCGCTTCCGTTATCACACGGGCACACACATCTTTTGACGATGGTAGACCGCACCACGCGCTGGCCAGAGGTGATTCCTCTGACATCAACCACAGCGGAAGAAGTTGCGCGAGCATTTTTAGCAGCATGGGTTGCGCGTTTTGGTGTACCGTCGGACATAACGTCCGACAGGGGTCCCCAATTTATTTCCGAGCTATGGTCATCGATGGCCCGCAGCTTGGGGGTGAAGATTCATCGCACCACCGCGTATAACCCCCAGGCTAATGGTTTATGCGAACGCTTTCACAGGTCATTTAAAGCAGCCCTCAGAGCGTCGCTAACGGATACAAATTGGGTAGACAAACTTCCATGGGTTTTATTAGGGTTGCGTTCTGCACCTAAGGAAGATTTGCACGCTTCCCCGGCTGAATTAGTTTTCGCTCAGCCGCTCCGTTTGCCCGAGGAATTTCTTCCTGATAATCCCGCACCTAATGGCCCCCCCGCTCAGCCATGGCAGAGCGGCTCAGGAGCAAACACGCTTCCTGGCCCAGTCCACCACAGTTTCCCACACGTTTTTGTGCCCAAGGCTTTAAAAAATGCAGAGTTTGTTTTTGTTAAACATGACGCCCAGTGTCCAAGTTTGCGGCCGTTTTACGACGGACCGTTTCGAGTGCTGGAGACCGGGCAGAAGCATTTTCTGCTAGATTTAGGGGGCAGAAGGGAGCTGATTTGCATTAACAGGCTCAAACCCGCTTTTGTTCTGGCTGATGAGGAGGTGCAGTTCGCGAGGCCCCCCTGCCGGGGCAGGCCGCCGAGAAGACATTCTCCAAAGTCTTCACAGAGAGGTGCTAACAGCTTTAATCCACAGGTGCAGAGAGATGTTGCAGGTGCAGCCAAGCCAGGTTGCAGCAGATTCGGCAGAAGATTAAAACCTAGGCAGTTGGTGGATTGATTAGCGATGTATGGAGTGCTTTGTGTTTCTCTTTTTGTTATGCCATTCAGATTTTGCCTTACTAGACGTTTGGGGGGGGGGGGTAGTGTGGCCGACACACACTGTGGGCTCACGCTGCCACAGAGACAGGACTGAATGTGTATTGTGGGGTGTCACGTCTGCAAGGACTGAGGACTCGAATCTACAGGAGGTAACAAGGAAGTGTGAGATTTGTCTCTTTGTCCCACAGAAGACGCCCCGGAGGGTATTCCGGTTTATCAGGAAATGAGAGACAATGGTGAAGCTTCAAAGGGATGCTTTGTAACTGTATGTTGACTGAAGACACCATGTGACTTGAATTCTGATGCTGGAAATGTATAAGATAAGATAAGATAAGATAAGCCTTTATTAGTCCCACAACGGGGAAATTCCAGGATTGCAACAGCACAGGGATAGCAACACTCAGAGCAACAATCAGAAGGCAAGAAAAAAAAAACAAAAAAAAAAAAAACAAGCAAGCAAGAGCAGCTAATATACATATGTACATATTACTATAAAATATATATATACACACACACACACACAGACACACAGTGCAGAGCATTGTAGCTGGATGGAATAAATATATGAATATATGAACACACAGTGCAGAGCATTGTAGCTAGATGGAATAAATATGTAAATATATAAACACCCACAGTACGGAGCATTGCAGCTAGGTGGAATAAATATGCAAGTATATAAACACACACAGTGCGGAGCAATGTAGCTAGATGGAATAAATATATAGATATATAAATATAAACACACCCAGTGCAGAGCATTGTAGCTAGATGGAATAAATATGTAAATATATAAACACACACAGTGCAGAGCATTGTTGCTAGGTGGGATGAAACAGCATAACCGTCTATTTAGTTATCCTACATGGTATGATTATGTGCCCATACATATTC
Source organism: Pholidichthys leucotaenia (assembly GCA_020510985.1). NCBI lineage: Eukaryota > Metazoa > Chordata > Actinopteri > Cichliformes > Pholidichthyidae > Pholidichthys > Pholidichthys leucotaenia. Next base: position 293,808,328 of record CM035847.1, read on the forward strand.
TCACCCTCCATAGCGACCGGTATGTTCCTAGTTGTATGCCGGAGAGGACCATTGTGTAAGTCTATTGCATCTTTTGCATTCAAAAAAAACCTATTAGTTTGTTACGTCTTTTTGCTATCTCTGCGAGCAGCCCTGCTTAGGTTGTACAGTCTGACAGCCGTTGGTAGGAAGGACCTACGAAACCTCTCGGTTGTGCACCTGGGATGATGTAGATGATGTATAAAAGGGTGTTGAAGTATGATTCTTTCTCTTTCCTGCTTTGAGAATGCTAGAAGCTGTGTTCTGTCAAATAAAGCTGGTTTTATGACTGAAACTCAGCCTCGTTATTTGAGCATGCTTCTACAATGGATTTAATCAAATGTGCAGTGATCCAAAGAAAATGTCCATTATCCACAGCCCAAACGTCTGCTGTGATAGAGACATAATCCAGTCCCGCAAATTCATTTTGGAGATCACAGTCCATTTTTGAATGAATAATCTTTATTCAGGTAGCAAGTAAATGCATTTTAATTTCAGTGGATCACAGTCCAGCTGTCTGATGGAACGTGTTATCATGTCTTCAGTCTGGAACGATGCTTCTGGCAATCGGTTGGTTAAATTCTTGCTGGGTTACAAACTATCCAGATGCATACTTGAAATACAGCCGTAGGTGTTGAGATGAGTATTTCCACTTTACATCCAGCTGTGGCTGTTCAGAATTCAGGAGATCCACTTCAAGGTGTTGTTAGCATAGCATAGCACTAGCTTTGTCGGAGCTGAAGATTGCTGTAAGTCTTAACCGGCTCTTTAGTTTGCCACCCACCAATATGCTTTTGTCTTTAACTGTGACAAAGGAAGAATAATCTGTCTATTTCCACAAAAACAAAGTAGCTTCATCTTTTCCTCTGCTCAGTAATTAAGACTCAGGCTTTCTGCAGCAGGTCACGTTGACTGGCAGCTGTGTCAGCTACGTAGGGTCAGGTTGCATATTCATTTATTTGCGCTAAAAATATCTATCCATATTAATAAAATGTGCAACAAGTAACGCATCTGATCAAATTTCAGTAACTGTAACACATTACTGCAAAAGTAGTGGCATTACAGTAACGCGTTACTTTGCAGCGCATTACTCCCAACACTGCTAGTGACACATCATTAAACCAACAGTTTAGTTTGTTGAGTGACATTAGAGTGATTTTCTTCTGACACATAATTGCGTGACCGTTTTATCTCCTCCAGTTCCTCCTCATTGTTGGCTTCCAAATTTTTGGTGGGATTTTAGACAGGAGCAGACACAAAATTTGCACAGTAGAAGTTCCTTACAGCCTTTATCTGTCACTGTGGCAATCTGATACACAACTTTGTAAAGTTGTGCCTTATGGTTAGCTAATGGGACTGCAGCTGCAAAACATGCCAGGTCCTTTACTGTTCCAACCAGGAACAGGAAAGTTGCACAGCGCTGTTGCCGTTACCGTTGGCTGCATCTGGTGTCTGGCCCTGGCCTGGTGGTAGCTGGAAGACCTCTGGAGTTTATTCAGACATTTAGTTAATTTTGATCAGTTTTTCTTTCACAAACAACAGAAAGCAAAAACAAAAGAAAACACTGACTCGCCGCACAGCATACACGTCCTGTATTGATATGTGAAGTTCATATGGAGTCACCACTAGAGGGCAGTATGACCCCGGCCATGACCTGACTATAAAAGGAGATGTACATGTGCCACTGTGTGGTTAGTTGTGAGTTGCAGTTGAAGTGACAAGTAAAAAGTCCTAACTGACACCCGGTGTGTGCGCCTCGTCATTACATGTTCCAGAAGAACATTACATGGTACCAGGAGTAAATTACATGATACCAGGATATAAAACTACGAACCGACGACGAAGATGAACGCTCTTCGACAGCCGGACGAGTTAAAGTTGACCGGTAACGTCAACGAGAACTGGAAAGTATTCAAACAAAGTTTTGAACTTTATTCGCTTGCTATCGGTCTCCGTGACGAGGAGAGGAAAATAGCATTACTGCTAACAGTAGCAGGGCGAGCGGCGCTAAATGTGTTTAACACATTCGTCTTCACGGAAGAAGAAAAAGGCAACTTCGACACCGTGATGAAGAAATTTGACGATTATTGCACACCGAGAAAGAATGAAACGTACGAGAGGTATGTGTTCAGAAAAAGACTTCAGAAAGAGTCAGAGTCCATTGAGCTGTATGTCACAGACCTACGGTTGAAATGTCAGTCATGCAACTTTGGAACATTGAGTGAGTCAATGATACGGGACCAAATTGTAATTGGGGTCCAAGACAACAAATTGCGGATGCAATTACTGAAAGAGACTAACTTAACGCTGGAGAAAGCGATACAGATTTGCCAAGCGTCTGAGAGTACAAAGGCACAATTAAAGACTTTTAGCAGCAAGGAAAAAGAGACTGCTGAGGTCGGTGCAGTGCAGCGCGCGAAGCCGAAAGGAACGTTGCAGGCAAGAAAAAGGGAGGCAAACCCAGAGCGCGCGCGCGGGAACTGTGAGCGGTGTGGAAGGCAACATGCGCTGAAACAGTGTCCAGCATTCGGGAAGGAATGTCGCAAGTGTGGCGGAAAAAATCACTTTGCAAAGACCTGCTTCTCGAAGAAGAGGGTGCAACTCGTGGAGAAAAAGAGCGACAGCGAGGAGGATCAGTTTTACGTGGACGCCATCGAGGGAGAGACGAGCGCTGACGAATGGATAGTGTGCCTGGAGATGAATGGCACGGACATGTCACTGAAGCTCGACACAGGTGCGCAGGTAAACATCCTGCCAATGAAAGATTTTAAAAGACTGAAAAACAAACCGAAAATAAGAGATAAAAAGATTAATCTGAGAACATATGACGATAAGCCAATACCCACTAAAGGAATGTGCAGGGTTACACTGTCAAACAAAGGTAAAACAGTGAATGCATTGTTTGTACTTGTTGATGGAAATAGACAAGCAATTTTGGGTTTAAAAACATGCGATCAGCTAGGTCTGATCAAAAGGGTGAATGTCATTGATACAGACAAAGTGACAACACGAGAAAATACAGAGGCTACAACAAGTAAGCACAAACACACTGACTGGGTGAAAGAATACAAAGAGGTGTTCAAAGGAATAGGCCGCCTACCAGGCAAACAAAAAATTAGGCTGAAAGAGAATGCAGGGCCAGTCATACATGCAGCAAGAAAAGTGCCAATAGCTCTTAAAAAGAGGCTGAAGGAAACACTAGACTCACTGATAGCAGACGGAGTGGTCAGAAAAATAGAAGAACCAACTGAATGGGTTAACTCACTAGTTATAGTGGAGAAGCCAAATGGAGATTTGAGATTGTGCATAGATCCGAAAGATCTAAATAAAGTAATACAGCGGGAGCATTACAGGCTACCAACAAAATCTGACATAACCAGCACAATGAGTGGAGCAAATTACTTCACAAAATTAGATGCCAAATCTGGGTTTTACCAAATAGTGCTCGACGAGGAAAGCGCTAAATTGTGCACATTTAATACACCATTCGGAAGGCATTGCTTTCTACGAATGCCGTTCGGGATTAGCTCAGCCCCTGAAATTTTCCATAGAACTGTGCAGCAATTGTTTGACGGAATAGAAGGGGTGGGAGTTTTTCTTGATGATGTGGTAGTCTGGGGAAAAACAAAAGAGGAGCACGACGAAAGGTTGGCAAGAGTTCTCACACAGGCGCAAAAGTCAGGTATGAAACTGAATAAGAGTAAGTGCCAATTCGGGGTACGGGAGATTACATACCTGGGAGAGAAATTATCTGGGGCAGGCGTGCAACCAGATCCGGAAAAAGTGCGGGCCATAGCAGAGCTGCCAGTACCGCAGAACAAAAATGACTTGCAAAGAGCCCTAGGGCTAGTCAATTACATGGGGAAATTTATCCCAAATTTATCAGCTAACACAATAGCTCTTAGAAGCTTGTTAGAGACCAATACAATGTGGAAGTGGATGGCAGAGCATGCCAGAGAATGGGAGTGGCTCAAAAGCAGTCTAATAAAGGAGCCAGTGTTAAAATTCTACGATCAGGACAAACTGCTAAAAGTGTCCACAGATGCGTCCAAAGCCGGCCTAGGAGCTGTGCTATTGCAAAAACATGACACAGAGTGGTATCCAGTCGCATACGCATCGCGCACCATGACAAGCGCAGAAAAAAATTACGCGCAAATAGAGAAAGAGACTCTAGGTGCAGTGTTTGGATGTGAGAAGTTTCATGAATATGTGTATGGACGGTCAGTAATACTAGAAACAGACCACAAACCACTGATTGCGATCTCACAGAAGCCACTGGGTGACGCACCACCGCGCATCCAGCGTCTAATGTTAAGATTACAGAAATATGACTTGAAATTTGAGTTTACACCAGGCAAGCAACTAATTGTAGCCGATGCGCTGAGTAGGGCTAGCTTGAGCAACACCAGCAGCACAACAGAGGAAGCTGTGCAAATACATGTAGACTCTATTAAGGCACACATGCCAGTGTCAGATGCAAAATGGACGAAGATAGTGAAAGAAACACAAAAAGATGAGAAACTAAAAAGAGTAATGGAACAGATACATCAGCCAGGACAGGTTATGATTGACAAGCCTTACCAACACTTTAAAGGTGAACTGTCTGTGTTAGATGGGGTTCTGTTAAAAGGTACAAGGATAGTCATACCTACCTCCATGAGATCAGAAATGGTTAAATTAGTGCATGAGGGGCATTTGGGTATTGAAAAGTGCAAAAGACGTGCACGTGATGTTTTGTATTGGCCCAGCATGCACAAGGACATTGAGGCATATGTGCAGCGCTGTGACATTTGCCAGCGCCACAGGTATCAACAGCCAAAGGAGCCTATGAGGCCCCATGAGAAGCCTCAAGGGCCATGGAGAAAAGTGGGCATGGATCTATTTCAGCTTAAGGGCAAGGACTATCTGTTAGTCATGGACTATCATTCCACCTACCCAGAGTTTGCAGGGTTGAGTGACACAACAGGAGAAAAGGTGATTGCACATACAAAGACAATGTTCGCACGCCATGGAATTCCAATGACTGTTGTAAGTGATAACGGACCACAATTCACGAGTCAGTGCTTCAAAGACTTTGCAGACACATATGGGTTCAAGCACGTGACCTCAAGCCCTCTGTACCCACAGTCGAATGGGTTAGCAGAGAAAGGGGTGCAAATTGTGAAGCGCATACTGAAAAAGGCTGCAGACAATGCAGAAGACCCACATCTGGCGATCCTGAATTACCGAGCATCACCACTGGAGAATGGACTGTCCCCAGCAGAAATGCTCATGAACAGAAAACTCAGAACGCGACTTCCATCAGCATCTCAGGTGATGGAAAAGAGAGATGTGAGGCGTGATGAGAGGCAAACTGAACTGTACAACAGAACAGCACGACCTCTGAGACCACTTGCACATGAGGACATAGTGCGAGTGAGATGTGATGGAGAATGGGGACCGCTGGCAAAAGTGGTTAAAGAAACAACTCCCAGATCATATGAAGTCATCACAGAGCATGGAAAAACAATGAGGCGAAACCGACGTCACTTACTGAAAGTGCCTCAGACAAAAATGAGAGTCACAGACAGTGAAACAAGCGACATGCTAATTTCCAGCCAAACCGAACAACCAGAAATGGCTGAGAACCAGAACATAGAGACAGACACTAACGAACAGACTGAGGTGACACAAAGGAGATGCTCACAAAGGCAAATTGTGAAACCGAAAAGATTGATTGAGGAAATGTAAGGAGTACTGAAATGAAAAAAAAAAAAAAAAATGTGTTGATATTGAATTGTAAACAGAGAAAAAATGTGTTGATGTTGAATTGTAAACAGAGAAAAAATTGAACTTGTGGTTCAGAGTACGAGGTTGAAAAAAAAATGTAAATAGAAATGGAGTTTATTTTGTATATAGAAATTTGAGAAAAAGTTTATAGTTGGACATGACCTTTACTAGAAAAAAAGGGAGATGTATTGATATGTGAAGTTCATATGGAGTCACCACTAGAGGGCAGTATGACCCCGGCCATGACCTGACTATAAAAGGAGATGTACATGTGCCACTGTGTGGTTAGTTGTGAGTTGCAGTTGAAGTGACAAGTAAAAAGTCCTAACTGACACCCGGTGTGTGCGCCTCGTCATTACATGTTCCAGGAGAACATTACACGTCCCTGTGTGGAGCACAGTTTTAAAACTGCATCTAGCATGCATGCAAACAAAATTCATGACAGGAAAACACAGACGATTAGAGGGGTATGAGGGGGTGTGGCTTCAAATTTACAAGACTGGGTGAAAAATTCTAGTTTGTGATTTTACAGCATTTTTCTCATAAATTCAGGGTTTTTTTCCTTAAAAATTAGCAGCTTTTTCAGCAAACTTGCAACTTTATTTTCATAAATTTATTTTTTATATTTATTTTTCCCTTGCAATATGGAACATTTCCCACCTAAATTCTCAGTAAATTTGCACATTTTCCCTGATATTTCATAGCATTTTCCTTGAAATTTGCAAGAAAAAAGTTGTAAATTTAGAACTTTTCAAGTAAATTTCAATTTTTTTTTCTTGAAAATTTGGGATTCAATTTGTAAATTTTCAGCTATTCTCTTGGAATTGTTCAATTTAGTTTCCTCATAAATTTACTGGTCTTTTTTTCTCATAACACTGGTCAACATCAAATTTATTGTCTAAGTTTTAAGCTGATTTGGGACAATTTTGATGTGCTGAATCCAAAAATCACATTGGTTTTGCTCAATCAGGACAACTTTTTGAATTATGGCCACATGTTTTATACGTTCTTGTTTACATGTACGGGTATTTTCACTTTATATGATGCAAAATTCTTTTTTATTTCTTGAAATTCTTTGAATTTTGAACAATGATGACATAACACTCAATTTACATGTACTTAGCTTTATATAAAAGGTAAGTACATGCACAGTACTAAGTAAGTACTAAGTAAGTACAAGTTTTTACTTAGCACCTGATCGAGAGAAACGGATGTCATTTTCGGATTCAGTGGTACAAAATTGTCTTAAATCAGTTGAAAAACACAGACAACTTACAAAAAAATTATTTTTGTAACCCTGTGTAATTCTTCTTCACAACACTTAACTGAGTGTTAACCTGTTGAATTCCGGGATTCCGCGGGCGGTCACATCTCTGCGTCATAGTGCGTCTCAGTGCACACTGAAAAAAAAAAGCTGCATTTCCGTTCTTCCAGTACAGACACAGCCGCGAACAGAAAGCCAAAGGAGTGTTTGATTGGTTTAGATTTGATTGACCTCTCATTCGACTAATAAGAGCCTTGAATTGGGTTTCTGAAACCTTGAAGAACCAATGACTGAAAACCTAGCAAGAAGGACCTGCCTACCAACGACTGCAAATACAAAGATCCAATTGAAGCAGAGAAGTTCGACGACTGAAACGCGTGCGTCGCCCGTGCGTAAAATCTTTTTTGCCTAAGCCACTGGATGACTCACATTGAGACCTGTGTGTAACGGTAGCGTTAGCCACTCTCAGCCGTTAGCCAGTCTTTTTTTATCACTACTGTTCTTATTTGTTTTGAAAAATGGTTCGCAAAAACCGCAATCATGGAAGCGGAGATGGTTTGATTGGGTAGGGTGACCAGAACCACGAGTCCGTAACAAGCGGACCAGCTTCATGTTCGTCTGACAATGAGGAACAGATGTTCGCCAACGACACTGCTGTTGTGGACAGGTAAGTGTTATAAGCTAAATTATTCTTTATCACTGAAAATAGTAATAAAAATGACTTTTGACCGATCGGTAATTACAACGGTCTGTCATGGCCACAAGTTTTTTTTGTGCGCCAAGCTCCTCTGTAGCAGGGGGGTGGGTGTTGTTATCCTCTACATTGCAGATATTTTAGTATAATTTTTATTGCACTGTAGGTTATTTTTTCTTGTAAAAAAAAAAGGCCACACATTTTTTACGTGGCATGTTTCTTTGTGTGTGGGGGGCTTGTTTGTTCATTCATTCATTCATGAATGAACAAACACCCCCCCCCCACACACACACACAGCCCTGCGTGTCACCTTTCATTAGAGCCCAAGATGAAGCTTCTATGTTGAAGCATTCAAAAGCTATAGACGTTTTTCCAAACTGTGCCATTTGGCACAGTTTGGCACAGTTCACAAATGCCTGGGAACAACCTGAGAGAAAAAGCTGTGTAATATATTCATTTTTTGTGGTATTGTTACAAAATTCTGACCTCAGCTTGATAACACTTAGTTCTACATTTCTGTTGCATTTTCCAGCCAGTATCTGACAGCTGTGTATTATTTGCAAGCATTTGTATCTAAAAAAAAAAAACACCCAGGAGAACTTTATTTTCTTCAAATTCAGTATGTTTAGATGACTGTTACTCAGTGGCAGGAGCACTTAGAAAGATTATGACTCTTTTGCCAAAAAATTCACAGTGTTTTCTTTTAAATGAGACCAACCCCGTGAAGATGCTGCAAAGGGTTGAAGAACAGCTTTTGATATACTTTGGGTATGTTATTTTTAGGCATTTTTAGGGAAATTGACCAGAGTTCAACAGGTTAAAAAATGCACTCCAGTGGCTAAAGATCCCCTTGTGGAGAGCTGAATAATCAGGCCGAGCATTCAGAGCAGATGAAACTTTATTCTCTTCCTCTCACATCCACCAGAATCCAAAGACAGTAGAAACACAGGTTGCATGCATTCTCTTTTATATTAACCCTCCTCCGCTACCTGAGGTGCTGTATTTACATATCAACCCCCCAGGACAATTCCCCTTGTCCCCCAGCACCTTTGATCTGCCATCTCTTCAATCTGAGGGAAAACTACTGAGTGGGTTCCCCCCCCCCACCCAGACTCTCAGACTGAGTGGGGGGGGGGGGTTCCAGCACTCTGAACGGGGCATTGTAGGGTGGGCGCAATGGGGTCTGGTGGGCATCGTGCCTGACAAATACGAACGACGCATCCTTCAAGGTCTTTGGCACAAAAGCGCGGGGAAAACAGTGGTGGGCCAGGCCGGGTAGCATCCCTGCTCCTGTGCTATGCCATGAACACAGGGACGGCTCGGTGTTCTGCGTGGGGTTATCCGGCAAAAATCCCCCGGGGAGCCGCAGCGGCTGGGAAAAAAACAGCTCTGCTGTGGAGGCCGCCAAATCCTCCTTCGGTGCTAATAGAACCCATGGCAACCGGTCCACCCAATTTGCATCCGTAAGCAAAGCCCTGAGCGCTGCTTTAAGCGATCTATGGAAACGCTCGCATAACCCATTGGCCTGTGGGTTGTACCCGGTCGTGCAATGAATTGTGACGCCCAGGCTCCGGGCCATGGTGGACCAGATGTCGGAAACAAACTGCGGGCCCTGATCGGAAGTGATGTCCAAAGGGGCACCGAAACGTGCCACCCATGTCGTCAAAAAGGCACGTGCAACTTCTGCGGACGTGGTGGAAGTTAGTGGGACTGCTTCGGCCCAGCACGTGGTGCGGTCCACCACTGTCAGGAGGTGCGTGAACCCCTGCGATGGCGTGAGGGGGCCCACAAGGTCCACGTGAACGTGGTCGAACCAATGAGCCGGGATATGGAACAGCTACAAGGGGGCCTTTGTGTGCCTGTGCACTTTGGCTCGCTGGCACGCTACGCAGACTGCTGCCCACTGTTTCACCTGTTTTCGCAGGCTCGACCAGACGAACTTCACCACCATTTTGACTGACGCGCGCACTCCTGGGTGCACCACAGAGTGAACCAACTCAAAAACGCGGTGGTGTGGAAGATGTGAAAATGACGAGACAGAGTTCTTTCTCAGAGTCAGCTTTATTCACATCTCCATCATTTCAAAGCAGAGAAAAAAGAGAGTGAAACAGTAAACTCTCATCCTTAAATATCAGGGACTTCACACCTCATAGATCACATGTCACACAGACCTCCTTGCATAATAAAGACAGTCACAATGCATTTCACCACCTTGCATAATAACGACAGTCACAATGCATTTCTCTCCATGATATCACTTCCACTGTCTCCCATGCATCCTTTCCTTAATCCCTTAATTGACCCCCCACAGTCTCCAGCCTTGCATACCAAGGCTAAGATTCCTGCCTTTGTTCTGACCTAAAATGTGAGTCACAAAACCGGTCCAACAGGTCCCCTGTGTGTTCACCACACAAGCCCCCCCAGCATTTTAGAAAAACAGAACAACAAGAAGATAACCACATGCATGCCGTGATAGCCTCAATACACATCAGTCCACATGCTGGATAGGCTTCAGCCTCCTGCCGAATCTGCTGTAGCTGGGGTTCATCGTCTCTGCAGCACTGCCACGCTGGGGGTTTGCTGTCTGGGGGCGGAAACCCTTTGTCAGTCTCTCCGGGTGTTCTGGGGAAACATTACTTTGGGAAACATTACTGTGTGAAACCCTCCGTGGTGGTCTACCTTGCCGCAGGGCCTTTGCCAACAGCACTTCCTCATCTGCCACCACAAAAGCGGGTTTAAGTCTGTTTATGCCAATCTTCTCTTTCCTACCCCCCAAATCTAGCAAAAACTGCTTGTCCCCTGTTTCTAGCACTCTGAAAGGTCCGTCATAAGGCGGCCGCAACGGGGTTCGATGCGCATCGTGTCTAACAAAAACAAACTCTGCGTTCTTCAAAGTTTTAGGCACAAAAACGCGCGGAAAACTGTGGTGCGCGGGGCCAGGCAGCGTGCTTGATTCTATGTTACTCTGCAACAGCTAAGACGGGGAGGCGTCTGGCACAGGGTTATCTGGGAGAAACTCCCCAGGCAGCCGGAGCGGCTGCGCAAACACGAGCTCCGCTGGTGAGGCTTCTAGATCCTCTTTAGGTGCAGAACGCAACCCCAATAACACCCATGGTAACTTGTCAACCCAATTTGTATCCATCAGTGATGCTCTGAGAGCCGCTTTCAATGACCTATGAAAACGTTCACATAACCCGTTAGCCTGCGGATTGTACGCGGTTGTGCGGTGAATTGTGACACCCAGGCTGCGGGACATTGTCAACCAAAGCTCGGAAACAAATTGAGGGCCTCTGTCGGACGTAATGTCCGACGGAACACCGAAGCGCGCCACCCAAGCTGTTAAAAATGCGCACGCCACTTCCTCGGCTGTGGTTGATGCCAGCGGGACAACTTCAGGCCAGCGCGTGGTGCGGTCCACCATTGTCAGAAGATGTGTGCACCCCTATGACAGCGGGAGGGGTCCAACGAGGTCCACATGAACGTGATCGAACCTCTTGGTCGGAATGTGAAACTGTTCCAAAGGAGCCCTCGTGTGCCTGTGTACTTTGGCTCGTTGACACGCTGTGCAGGCTGCTGCCCACTCTTTGACCTGTTTGCGGAGGCTCGGCCACACAAATTTCTCTCCCACCATTTTGACCGGCACGCGCACTCCAGGGTGCGCCAAAGAATGAACCGAGTCAAAAACGCGGCGGCGCCACGCGGCTGGTACTACTGGACGCGGCCATCCAGTGGAGACATCGCAGATTAGGGGGGGCATACCGTCTTGCAGCACCCTGCTCTCCAGCCTTAACCCTGTTGGTCCAGACTGGAGCGCGCGCACGTCCGCGTCATTAACCTGCTCCGCGGCCATGGCTGCATAACCTACTCCTACGCTGACTGGGGCCGCCACGGCGCGCGAGAGGCAATCTGCCACTACATTGAGTTTGCCCGCCACATGCTGAATATCAGTGGTAAACTCTGATATGGTGACCAGGTGTCTCTGCTGCCGGCCTGACCACGGTTCAGAGACCTTGGCCATCGCGAATGTTAGCGGTTTGTGATCAACGAACGCGGTGAAAGCGCGTCCTTCCAGCCAGAACTGAAAGTGGCGGATGGCCAAATGGAGAGCGAGCAGCTCCCTGTCGAACGCGCTATATTTACGTTCGCTATTGCGCAAGGTCCTGCTGAAAAATGCAAGGGGCTGCCAAACCCTGGCTACATGTTGCTCCACGACCGCCCTATGGCCACCTCTGACGCGTCAGTGGTGAGCGCTATGCGGGCCGTTGGGTCTGGGTGTGCAAACAATGCAGCCTTTGCCAAAGCTGCTTTCACCTCAGAGAACGCTTGGTCCCGCTCCGGGGACCACTCGACCTTATCCGCGGGTTTCTTTTTTTTGAGCGGGGCATACAGCGGCTGCATGAGTTGCGCCGACGCGGGGGAGAAAACGATTATAAAAATTCACCATTCCCAAAAACTCCTGCAACGCCCTGACTGTCTGCGGCCGGGGAAAATCTGCCACAACGCGCATTTTGTCAGGCAGCGGAACTGTTCCTTCGGGGGAGACGCGGTGTCCTAAAAAATCAATCTGCGCCACCCCAAACTGACACTTCGCTGGGTTGATTATTAACCCGTGATCTCCCAACCTTCGGAAAACTGTGGCCAGGTGTTTTTCGTGTTCGTCTTCGGACGCGCTGGCCACTAAAATATTGTCCAGGTAGACGAACACGAAAGGGAGATCGCGAAGCACCGCATCCATCATGCGTTGGAAAGTCTGAGCAGCCCCTTTAAGTTCAAATGGCATGCGTAAAAACTCGAATAAACCAAACGGAGTTATTACCGCTGTTTTGGGGATGTCCTCAGCGCGCACTGGGACTTGGTGGTAACCGCGGACCAAGTCTATTTTAGAAGAAATGCCAGCCCCTGCCAAATGAACCGAAAAATCTTGGATATGCGGGATTGGGTAGCGGTCATGCGCTGTAGCGTTGTTTAACCTGCGGAAATCCCCGCAAGGGCGCCATGATCCGTCAGCTTTCGGGACCATATGTAGGGGGGAAGCCCATGGACTGTTTGAACGTCGGATAATGCCCAACCTCTCCAGGTTGGCGAACTCCTCGCGCACTATGGCTAGTTTAACTGCGTCCAAGCGCCGAGCTTTTGCAAAAACGGGCGGTCCGGTAGTGGTAATAAAATGCTCCACCCCGTGCTTAGCAACTGTTGCCGAAAAAGTGGGGACGGTGAGTGCTGGGAACTGAGTGAGCAGTGTGTGGAACTTACCGCCTGCTGCTGTGATGTTGGCTTGTGCTGTTGGCGGGGCCACTCGCACTGTACAGGGGATAGAATCAAAAGAAAGTGCATTAACCAGGTGCCTGTTAGCGAAATCAACCAACAACCCATGTGAGTACAAAAACTCAGCCCCCAGCATATTGAAATTTACTGTTGCTACAACAAAAGTCCACTCATATGCACGGCCGTGTAGAGACAGAAGCAGAGTCTTCTCACCAAAGGTCTTAATCTCCGAGCCGTTCGCCGCTGTCACCAGGGGACTTCCGGAACCAGCCAGTCTGTCCGCGTAGGAAGGTGTGATGAAACTCAACTGGGAGCCTGTGTCGACGAGGAACTGCCTCCCGGAGCGTGCGTCCGACAAGTAGAGCAGCTTGTTCTCTTCCCCGAGGGCCGCGGCTGCTACCGACCCCCGGTGTTGGCGTTTCCCGAACGCCAGAACTAGCACGGCGGTACACACTTGCATGCCCTCTCTGCGAAGCGGCGATGGTAGAAACAAAAGACATCTGGTCCACGCTCCTTGGCCCTTGCCGCCGCCGTCATCGGTGAGTCTGGCACCGCTGCCTCTGGCCTCCTGTCGTCTCCAGTCGTCGCGCCGAGTTCCGCTGCAGCAGCCATGGCTGCGCGCTGCTTGGTGGCGTTGACAATCCCCTGCGCCTCTCGGCCCAGCGCGCGATAGTCCCGTAGGGCCAACAGTGGCGAACTGGCCAGAACCGCTCTCGCTGCTGACGGTAGAGTCCTGAGGAAGAGGTGGGTGAAAATGAAGTGATCGTCGTCAGAGTCTTTCATCTTCAACAACTTCTCCATCAGGCTCGCGGGCATGTCGTTTTCCCCCTCCGTCAGCGCCAGGAGCCTCTCTGCTCGCTCCTCCGCCAAGGGGGTGAATTGCTGGATGAGTGCAGCCTTCAACATGCCGTATTTGTCGCTCTCCGGCGGCTGGGTGATCAGGCTCTCCACATGCTGGGCCGTGTTGTTGTCCAGTTTTGCGACTACGTGGTAGAATTTCGTGGCATCTACCGATATCCCCCGGAGGTTGAACTGCGCCTCAACCGCGTTGAACCAGGAGCGCGGATTGTTCTGCCAGAAGTCCGGTAGCTGGACTGTAGCGGCATTCACTTGGCTGGGGGCTCCTGACGCGGCTGGCCCGGGGGAATTTTCTTCTTCCATGATACATCTCGGGTCACCAGTGTGGAAGATGTGAAAATGACGAGACAGAGTTCTTTCTCAGAGTCAGCTTTATTCACATCTCCATCATTTCAAAGCAGAGGAAAAAGAGAGTGAAACAGTAAACTCTCGTCCTTAAATATCAGGGACTTCACACCTCATAGATCACATGTCACACAGACCTCCTTGTATAATAAAGACAGTCACAATGCATTTCACCACCTTAATAACGACAGTCACAATGCATTTCTTTCCATGATATCACTTCCACTGTCTCCCATGCATCCTTTCCTTAATCCCTTAATTGACCCCCCACAGTCTCCAGCCTTGCATACCAAGGCTACAATTCCTGCCTTTGTTCTGACCTAAAATGTGAGTCACAAAACCGGTCCAACAGGTCCCCTGTGTGTTCACCACAGTGGCGCCAAGCGCGTGGGACCACCAGGCGTGGGCGGCCCATGGAGACGTCACAGATTGGGGGGGCCCCCCGTCTTGTAGTACTCTGCTCTCCAGCCTTAACCCTGTTGGTCCAGACTGCATCGCCGATCTGCTCAGCGGCCATGGCCGTGTAATCTATCCCCACGTAGACTGGGCCACAAATGCGCGCAAGAGGCAGTCCACCACCATGTTGAGTTTACCGGCCACATGCTCAATGTTGATCGTAAACTCTGAGATCGTGGCCAGCTGTCTCTGCTGCTGGCCCGACCATGGTTCCGAACCTTGACCATCGCATACGTTAGCAGCTTGTGGTCCACGAACGCAGTGAAGGTGCGCCCTTCCAGCCAGAACTGGAAGTGGTGTATGGCCAGGTGGAGAGCCAGTAACTCTCTGTCGAACGCGCTGTATTTACACTCACTGTCGCTCAAAGACCTGCTAAAAAAGGAGAACCAGCGATGTGCTGCTCCACGACGGCCCCTATGGCCACGTCCAAGGCGTCGGTAGTGAGCGCTATCCGAGCCGCCGGGTCCGGGTGCGCCAGCAGTGCGGCATTCGCCAGGGCTGTTTTAACCTTGGAAAATGCCTGCTCTCGTTCAGGAGTCCAGTCGACTCTGTCTGCCGGTTTCTGTTTCTTAAGCGTGGCGTACAACAGCTGCATGAGTTGGACTGCACGGGGGAGTTAACGGTTGAAAAAGTTAACCATCCCCAAAAACTCCTGCGGCGCCCTGACCATCTGAGACCGGGGAAAATTCGCCACTGCGCGCACCTTGTCCGGCAAAGGTATTGCTTCCTCCGGTGAGATGCAGTGGCCCAAAAAATTGATTCCCTTCACCCCGAACTGGCACTTCACCGGGTTGATTATTAACCCGTGCTCCTCTAACTTCTGGAAAAGTGTCCTGAGGTGGGCTACATGTTCGTCCTTGAACGCGCTGGCCACCAGGATGTCATCCAGGTAGACGAACACAAACGGCAGATCGCGCAACACCGCATCCATCATGCGTTGGAATGTCTGCGCCGCTCCCTTTAACCCCGAAAGGCATGCGTAAAAACTCAAACAGACCAAACGGGGTTATTACTGCCATTTTAAGTATGTCCTCAGTGCGCACCGGGACCTGGTGGTAACCGCGGACCAGGTCTATCTTGGAAAAAATGCATGCCCCGGTGAGGTGAATGGAAAAATCCTGAATATGCGGGATGGGGTAGCGGTCATGCACTGTAGCGTTATTTAATCTGCAGAAATCACCGCAAGGTCGCCACGATCCCTCGGCCTTAAGAACCATATGTAGTGGGGATGCCCATGGGCTGTTTAAGCGTCTGATGATGCCCAACTTTTCCAAGTTGGCAAACTCCTCACGCGCACTGGCCAGTTTAGCTGCGTCCAGGCGCTGAGGTCATGCGAAAGCCCCGTGGTGGTAATGAAGTGCTCCACCCCGTGTTTAGTGACGGTCGCCGAAAACATCGGAACCGTGAGTGCTGGGAACTGGGTTAGTGTGTGGAACTTACCCCCTGGAGCTGTGACATTGGCTAGTGTTGTGGGCCCAGATCCTCTAGCTGTACAGGGGAGAGAATCAAAAGACACTGTGTTAATCAGGCGTCTGTTTGCAACATTGACTAGTAGTCCGTGTGCACACAAAAAATTTGCACCTAAAATGGGGAATCTGCATGCCGCTATGATGAATGTCCATTGGTATGTACGGCCGTGCAAGGATATAGTCAGTGTCCTCTCACCAAAAGTCTTAATGTCTGAGCCGTTTGTGGCCATCAGTTTGGGGCCGCTAGTTCCCGCCAACCGGTCGGCGTAGGACGACAGGATGAGGATCTTTTGGGAGCCGGAGTCCACGAGGAACCGTCTCCCTGAGCAGGAGTCTGTCACATAGAACAGCACCGGCAGTCGCAGCTGCTACCAACTGCCGGCCCTGGTGTTTCCCAAGCGCTTGAATTGGCACGGTGGCACGCATCGGCGTGCGTCCTCTCCAAAACGGCGGTGGTAGGAACAGAGCGTGTCTCTCCGGTGCTTCTTGGCCACTGCTGCAGCCACCGTCGCTGGCTCCTCACTTCCGCTGGCTGTCTCACTGGGTTCCAACACCGCTGCGTTCACTGTGAGGGCTCTGATGGTGAGGATGATCCGATCTGCCTCTTGGGCTACAGCCCGGTAGTTGCGCATGGCCAGCAGCGGCGAATTGGCAAGGACCGCCCTGGCCATTGTCGGGAGGTTCCAGAGGAAAAGGTGGGCAAAGAGGAAATGCCCGTCATCTGTGCCCATCAACACCAACATCTTCTCCATCAATTCGACCGCCGACCAGTCTCCCAAGTCGGAGCGCGTCAGGAGCCTCTCTGCTCTCTCACAGTCCGAGAGCGTGTAGCGCCGGGTCAGCGCAGTTTTGACAGCACCGTATTTGTCGCGGGCTGGGGGCTGTTGGAGCAGGCTCGCTACCTGCTGGGTTGTGCGTGCGTCCAGTGCTGCAACCACGTAGTAGTATCTGGTGTCATCTGCTGTTATTCCCCGAAGCGTGAACTGGGCCTTGGTGTGAAGGAACCAAGATTTCGGGTCGTGTAGCCAAAAGTCTGGGAGTTTGACCGAAATGGCGCACACATTGCTGGCACTTCCCATCTGGGTCGTCTCCGGGGTGTTCGCCTCGCATTCCATATCACATCATGGTCACCAGTGTCGAGAGATGAATAATCAGGCCGAGTGTTCAGAGCAGATGAAACTTTATTCTCTTCCTCTCACATCCACCAGAATCCAAAAACAGTAGAAACACAGGTTGCAGACACATACTTTTATATTAACCCTCCTCCGCTACCTGAGGTGCTGTATTTACATATCAACCCCCCATGACAATTCCCCTTGTCCCCCAGCACCTTTGATCTGCCATCTCTTCAGTCTGAGGGAAAACTACTGAGTGGGTTTCCCACACCCTATATAAACAAATCTACACACATGGACAAAATTGTTGGTACCCCTCTGTTAATGAAAGAAAAACCCACAATGGTCACAGAAATAACTTGAATCTGACAAAAGTGGTAATAAATAAAAATTCTATGAAAATTAACCAATGAAAAACAGACAGTGCTTTTGAATTGTGGTTCAACAGAATTATTTTAAAAAACAAACTCATGAAACAGGCCTGGACAAAAATGATGGTACCCCTGGAAAAGATTGAAAATAATGTGACCATAGGGACATGTTCAACCAAGATGTGTCCTCTAATTAACATCACAGGTGTCTACAAATTTGTAATCGGTCAGTCGGCCTATTTAAAGGGTGACAAGTAGTCACTGTGCTGTTTGGTGACATGGTGTGTACCACACTGAACATGGACCAGAGGAAGCAAAGGAGAGAGTTGTCTCAGGAGATTAGAAAGAAAATTATTGACAAGCATGTTAAAGGAAAAGGCTATAAGACCATCTCCAAGCAGCTTGATGTTCCTGCGACGACAGTTGCACATATTATTCAGAAATTTAAGATCCACAGGACTGTAGCCAACCTCCCTGGACGTGGCCGCAGGAGGAGACGGATAATACGAATGGTAACAAAAGAGCCCAGAACAACCTCTAAACACATTCATGGTGAGCTCCAAGTTCAAGGTACATCAGTGTCAGATCGCACGATCTGTTGTTGTTTGAGCCAAAGTGGACTTCATGGGAGACGACCAAGGAGGACACCACTGTTGAAAACAAATCATAAAAATGCCAGACTGGAATTTGCCAAACTGCATCTTGGCAAGCCACAAAGCTTCTGGGAATGTCCTATGGACAGATGAGACAAAATTGGAACTTTTTGGCAAGGCACATCAGCGCTATATTCACAGACGCAAAAATGAAGCATACCAGGAAAAGAACACTGTCCCTACTGTGAAACATAGAGGAGGTTCTGTTATGTTCTGTGGCTGCTGCATCTGGCACAGGGTGTCTTGAATCTGTGCAGAGTACAATGAAATCTCAAGACTATCAAGGTATTCTAGAGAGAAATGTGCTGCCCAGTGTCAGACAGCTTGGTCTCAGTTGCAGGTCATGGGTCTCGCAACAGGATAATGACCCAAAACACACAGCTAAAAACACCAAAGAATGGCTAAGAGCGAAACATTGGACTATTCTAAAGTGGCCTTCTATGAGCCCTGATCTAAATCCTATTGAACATCTGTGGAAGGAGCTGAAACATGCCGTCTGGAGAAGGCACCCTTCAAACCTGAGACAACTGGAGCAGTTTGCTCATGAGGAGTGGGCCAAAATACCTGCTGAGAGGTGCAGAAGTCTCACTGACAGTTACAGAAATCGTTTGATTGCAGTGATTGCCTCAAAAGGTTGTGCAACAAAATATTAAGTTAAGGGTACCATCATTTTTGTCCAGGCCTGTTTCATGAGTTTGTTTTTTAAAATAATTCTGTTGAATCATAATTCAAAAGCATTGTCTGATTTTCATTGGTTAATTTTCATAGAATTTTTATTTATTACCACTATTGTCAGATTCAAGTTATTTCTGTGACCATTGTGGGTTTTTCTTTCATTAACAGAGGGGTGCCAACAATTTTGTCCATAGCTGTACATGGTCTAAAACGGTGCCCCATGCCTTTTTTTCTACAAACAGAACCTTATATTGTCTTCCATGGCATAACTTTGTTTCAGACATTTGGGGGTGGAGGTGGGGGTTGGGGGTGAGATCTCTGGCATATAAGGATTATTTTTTGTCATTTTTTTTTAGAGGACTGTCAGCACATCAGTACAGGCAGTTGTCTCCAGTGTCCTCTATTCAATTTTTTTTAAAGGAAAATGATTTTTAAGCAAAAAAAAAAAAAATGACAGTATCCTAGTATTGAGGAAGAGCACAAAATCATTAAGGTTGCTCAAAGGACAAGACTAATTTATCTCTTTATTTTGGCATTTCCATATTAGTAACATATGTAAAAAATATTTCCCTGATTTACCAAATCTATATTCAGCCTTGTAATAGTCTATGCCACTGTGAAGCAGCAGGCCTGCTTAATATCTGCTATGTGTTAAGTATTTCAGCACAGGCAGAAATCAAGTTTTGACTATTTTTACCTGGTCATGTGTGCCTCCTGTGCCTCCTCTCTTTCTCTCTAGTCATCAGTGCTGTCTCTCCCCCTCTGGACACCTGTGCTGACTCTTCTTCTTCTTTTTCTTTTAGATTTGATTGGCAGTTGTTAACCAGCTTACAGGTGCATTACCACCACGTACTTCACTCTATATCATCCCTCTATCTGGTCAGGAGCTGTAGTCCGTATGGTTACCTTTACCTCCTCTCTCCTCTCCTTCTTGGTTCACTCTGCTGCTGCCACATTCTTGCTCCTGTCAGGGCTGGCCCTCACGAGCCAGCATAAGACGCCACAGTCCAGTGAAGTTGCACAGATGTTTATTAACAGGTAGGGAAAGGGAAGACAAGATAACCAGCCATGTGGGCTGAACAATAAGACTACTAATTAACTCACAGAATGATTGTTGACAGCTGAGACGAGGAGCGCTCGCTCAGCATCTGATACGGAAAAGGGGGACAGAGTACGACAATAATCACAGGCGAATAACAAACTTACGAATGAGATGAGAAGGAATCGTTGACGCTCATTAGATGAACATTTGACAAACGTTTGACGAGACTGCCACAAGATGCTGCCGCTGGCACCGGCTTTTAAAGCTGGCCGCTAACGACCGCAAATGCGGCACAGCTGTTCAGGCCTTGAAAGCAGGAAGCTCCCCCGAGCGTTGTCCAATCAGAGCCCGGGGAGCCAGAATAACAACATCGCTGTCAAAGCCTGACAGGAATGGTGCGTGGCCCGAGTGCCGACAATATTAGCGCTCGGGTTATGACAGGACCTCCCCCTCAAGGGCGGACTCCCGGATGTCCGTTAACATCCAAACCCCCCCACCCCACCCCATGGCGGGTGGATGGGGGAGCAGGAAAAGGGGGGGACAGAATCGGCCTCACCGAAAACCAAATCAGCCCGATATCCTACCACACAAATCACAATAAAGACAGGGCAGGAACAGAAAACAACCAGGGCATACATTCATAGGAAAAAAAAAACAAAACTATACAACACAGGAGCACATACGGGGTACGAGAAAAGAGAAAAAAAACAACCACAGGGTAACACAGTCTCATCCCTCCAACAGGAGAGGGGGAAAAGAAAAAGAAACACACATTAATTCAAGCAAGCATAACCAAAACACAATGGTATAGCCTGTTATAAAGCTGGGGAAAAAAAGAGCAATTACAGACACGATAACAGAAAATACGGCACTCTCAAATGCATATATCAAAACTGAGCTGCCACAAGACAAGCTGTAAGAAATTAAATGTGCAAATGGGGAAAAAACAGCATAATGGCTATTGGCTACATTAATTAATTAAATAGCTGCAGAACTGAGAAGCAGAGAAAGAAACCGGGATGACAGGCATAATGTACAGTTCAGGGGGCCTCCCCGCACCCCGCATCCAAGCCGCTAACCGGGGTAACGGGAAGTGTTCTGGCGGCCTACCCGAATCCCAGGCCGAGGATGACCGAACCTCCGGCGGCCGGACCAGGTTGCCAAAAATAGGGTTCAGTTTATCAGGGGGCCGGCGCAGGACGCCAAACGGGAAGAGCAGGCTTCCAGGTGGTCGACCTGCATCAACCTACCAATAGGACCACTGGAGAGAGCTCGGCGATGGCCTCCCAACGGAGAGAGGAAACAAGGGAGAGCTGGGCCAACTATGGTTAATCCCCGCAGTTCCTGGTGCGAGGGAAGAAAAAATGTGACGAAGATAAGGGATCAGTTCAGCGTTACTCAGCGGCGGGTCTGCAGCTCTTTCTCTGGATCCCACATGAACAGGCGCTGATTGAGCCAGCACCAATACAGTAATGGACCCCGACTGGGCCGACACTGCACCCGCGGTGGACCCCGATCGGGCCGGAACCAAGCCGATGACGAACTCCGACTGGACCATGGCTGCACCCGCGGTGGACCCCGATTGGGTCGGAACCATTCCTGTGACGGGCCCCGACTGGACCACGGCTGCACCTGCGTCGGACCCCGATTGGGTCGTGGCCATGCCAGTATCAATCTCCAACTCCGAACCCGGAAGCCCCGGCACAGCGATTGGCGTCTGCTCTGCACCGGCGACCCTGGGAGAAGGCTCAGAAGGGAAAGAAGAAGAACCGGGATCAGGATCACCGGCAGCGCCAAAACCCGGCGAGACAAGCTTGGATGCAGTGGACAGCTGCACCCGGCTTGCCCCCCCCCCCCCCCAAGAGACAGGCAAAAATGCTCAATAATCGAAAAGGCAAAGAAAACACTGAGCACTTGCCTGATCTCAAGTTCGGACGCCGTCCAGGACTTCGACGATCCGGGCTCAGACGGGAGGAGTTCGTCCTCTGGCTCCCACTCAGCTGCGTTGGACTCCGCAGCTGGCATGATGGCTTCTGCAGCCTGAGGACCCTCCGGCGCCGTCGTCCATGCTGGCAACCCGTACGGTGTGGTGGCAGGGGGCCCCTGGCCCGCTGGGTCAGACTGATCATCTGTGGAGACCCCGGGACGCTTCGTCGTCGGCGCAGGCTCCATACAGCAGTCCGCTGTCCTCCTCCGTCCTTGACGTGGCTGCAGGGCTGGAATTACGTGCTCCAGGGCCGCAGGCCCCCTCCTCATCCGATGACGCTTGGCTGACGTCAAGTATCGCTCCGTGGAGGGAGACACAGAGGCAGTGGGTTTAGTTATTATCTCAGCAAGTGGTGGAGGCTCGGGGGGCTGTGAACCCCGAACCTCACCCCCAGGAATCAGACAAGACAAATCACTATTAGGAGAGGAAGAGTGAACTTGTACTCGCCTGTATCACGGAAAGAGGATGGTGCCTGCTGCGGGGAACTTTGCTCCTTCTTCTCGCCGAATGGCGGCAGAGGGCTCCCTGGAAGGACGAGGGGGAGCCGCTCGTGATGGACTCGGCTCCGGGCTCACCGAAGCAGAACTCCTCGTACACCCAACAGCTGGAGGAGGCGTCGGAGAGGAGGGGGCAACAGCCAAGACAGGCCGGGCACGGTGCACTGACGGGACAGCGGGGGACGATGGCCCGGGGACAGAGGCTGCAGGGGTTCCCTCCTGGCGAGACGCTGAAGAGACAGCTGTCAGGTTGATGGGGTCATTCTGGCGACCCGGAACCGGATCCGGATGGGGTTCTTGCTGAGGTTGTCTCTGGCCGCGGTGCCGACGTCTTCGACGGGCCTCGGATGGTGCGAACTCCTGGCCTGGATCGAGGAGAGGATCGGGATCCCAAAGCGGGGAGCGGGGATGCCTTCTCCTCCACTTTCGGTCATTTTCTTCCTCGTACGTCCGGAATATCTCTCGTTGGGCGAACATTTGACAAACGTTTGACAAGACTGCCACAAGATGCTGCCGCTGGTGCCGGCTTTTAAAGCCGGCCGCTAACGACCGCAAATGCGGCACAGCTGTTCAGGCCTTGACAGCAGGAAGCTCCCCCGAGCATTGTCCAATCAGAGCCCGGGGAGCCAGAATAACAACACCACTGTCAAAGCCTGACAGGAATGGTGCGTGGCCCGAGCGCGGACAATATTAGCGCTCGGGTTATGACAGCTCCTGATATAAAAAAGATCTCTGTTAATGTTCAAATGGTTTAAAGGAGGTACTTCATGGACAGTTTTGGAGGATGTAATTCATGCTAGATGAGGGGCGGCTGTGGCGCAGGTGTAGTGTGGCTGACTACCGATCGGGGGGGTCAGGGGTACGATTCCTGCTCTGTCTGCAGTTTGCACCTACTGAGGGCCCCATTTAAGCCGGGTCCACCCTCTCCCCTCACTCCCTCCTCTCTGCCTCCACTGAGCCACGTTGGCTTCTCCCTCTTCCCCTGGGGGAGTGAACTGCCCAGTGCTTAGCCTGATTGGTTAATGTTATAAGTACACTGAGGTTGTTGTAGAATACATAGCTAAATGCATTGATGGTGTCACTCACTGCAAAACCATCATTGTTTGTGCCAACTGTGGTATATTGCATGTAATCAGAGTTACATGCTTGACTCAGTATCAGCCAGTCTTGAAGGGGACGCACTTGTACCATCTCTGAAGAACTCTCCACATGGCATGAGAGGAGCCATGAACCTTTGCTGTACACTGAGCTGGTGAATTGTCCTTTCTATTATTAACCACAAGACATGACACCAACCAAAAGCCATGGATGACAGCAGAGGTCCACAGGCTCCTGAGGGCTTGGGATGCAGCCTTCAGGGCCAACGACAATGCAGGACTTACAACAGCTAGGGCAAACCTGTCCCATGGCATCAAGGTGGCAAAATGACACTACAGCAAGAAAATATCCGGCCACTTCAGCAACACCAGAGATGCACGTTCTCTCTGGCACGGCATACAGACCCTCACCAACTACAAACCTCCACCTCAGACCTGTGCAAGTGACATCACACTACTTAACAACTTAAATGACTTCTCTGGCCACTTTGAAGCACAAAACGGCACATCAGCACAGAAGGCCACTCCTCCTCCAGACGAGCAGGTCATAAGTCCGGATCCAGCATAGTGTGAAGAGGACAATCTCCAGGATCAACCCATGCAAGGCAGCTGGACCAGACAACATACCAGGTCGTGTTCTGAAAGACTGTGCGGAGGAGCTCAAAAGTGTTTTGGCTGACATCTTCAACATTTCTCTGAGTCAAGCTGTTGTCCCCACATGTTTCAAAACTGCCACCATAATACCAGTCCCAAAGAAGCCCACCCCATCCAGCTACAATGATTACTGGCCCGTAGCACTGACCCCCATCATAATGAAATGCTTCTAGCGGCTGGTCATGCAGAACATCAAGTTCATCCTCCCTCCCTCCCTCCCATGACCCATCTTAGTTTGCATACAGGTCAAGCAGATCTACAGAAGAGAGCGAGAGAGAGAAGAGAGAAAGAAAAGCCAACTTTATTGTCATTCAGTCCATACAGCTAATCATGTACAGTAGAACAAAATTATGTTTCTCCTATCTACAATGTTAATCACATCTAGAATCAGAGGGGTCACTGCCATGCAAGGCGCCACCACAAACAACTTTTTCCTTCCTCCATTCTATTATGCTGAGTGCCAAGCTAGAAGGCAGGAAGCACCATTTTTATATGGTCTTTAGTATAACCCGGCTGGGACTTGAACCCATGAACTCCCAGTTGTGGGGTGATGCTTTATTAACTAGGCCACCACTCTGGTGGCGCCATTGCTGCTACTCTCCATCCAGCCCTTACCCATCTGGACTCAAAGAACTCCTACGTGCAAATGCTGTTTTTTGACTTCAGCTCACCATTCAACACAATCCCTCAGCATCTAATACAAAAACTCAGACACTTGGGACTCAAAATCTCTCTCTGTAACTGGGTGCTGGACTTCGTCACAGGGAGGTCACAGAATGTGTGGGTTGGCAGCAACACCTCCAAGATCATCACACTGAGTACAGGAGCTCCACAAGGATGCGTGCTCAGCCTACTGCTCTTCACCTTGCTGACCCATGACTGTGTACCAGCCTATAACACCAACCACATCAACAAGTTTGTGGATGACACAACGGTAGTGGGCCTCATCACCAACAATGAAGAGGCCAACTACAGAAATGAGGTGAGCCAATTGGTCCAGTGGTGCAAAGACAATAATCTCTTCCTGAATGTGGGAAAACCAAGAATACTGTGGTTGACTTCAGGACAGGACACACAGAGCATCCCCCTCTGATCATCAATGGAGCAGCTGTGGAGAGGGTGAGCAGCACCGAGTTCCTGGGAATGTACATCTCTGAGGAGCTCTCCTAGTCCAACAACACCATATCACTGGCCAAGAAGGCTCACACTCACCTCTATTTCCTCCGCAAATTGAGGAGAGCACAAGTCCCACCCCCCCATCATGTGCTCATTCTACCGGGGCACTACTGAGAGCATCCTCACCAGCTGCATCACAGTGTGGCATGGAAACTGCACCGCCTCCTGCCGGAAGACACTACAACGCATAGTAAAGGCTGCTAGCAAGATCATTGGTGCCCCTCTGCTCCCCCCTCTCGGACATCTACCTCATCTGCAGAGCCATCAACATTGCAGGTGATACTGCCCACCCTTCACACTCCCTCTTTAGCCCCCTGTCCTCAGAGAAAAGGTACCGGAGCCTCTAGGCCCACTCCACAAGACTGCTAAACATCTTTGTTCACCAGGCCATCAGGACCCTGAACTCTGTCCACCCCCCCACCCCTCACCCCTGGACCGTAAAGCACTCACCCACACAATAAATACCACAGCTGTTTGCACAGAAAGACTGGCACATCAACAGTAATACATCTGCTGGTGTATGTCTCTGCGCCTTACTGCAACCATTTGCACAAATGCCATACCTGCTGCTGTCTGTTATTGCAATATTGATCACGTGCAGTCCTATCTGTCACTGTCTACACCTAGACTACCGCATCGAACTTGCAACTACGAATATTACTGCTCTACCCTTTTCTGTATATAGGATTGCTGGTTTTATTGTTTATCTTTATTTACTCCATGGGTTGCATTACTGTACATTGACTGCTGTTGTTTTTCAGCCTTATTCCTTTTTTTTGTTATATTGCGCACCCTACTGAAGAGAAAGAAACAGCATTTCAATTCTCCTGTATGTCCTGTATGTATACAATCATGTGAAAAAATTAGGACACCCCATTAAATATTCAGTTCTTTATTAAGAAATGTTCACATATCTATGTCTAACCTTGTTTTTGTTTTTATTTGCATTTTTTAACATTTATTTTAGCCATTTTAAGTGGGAATGAATGTGGGGGTGTCCTAAAAAAGAAAAGATGGGGGGTGTCCTAATTTATTCCTCACTATTTGTTTAGAATTACATTTTATAGAAAATTTGAAAAAAATATTTAATTCATTTTTAATTGCTTAGTCATATTGCATGAATCTCCCAGTATTTTTAACATTGATATTAAATATCCATATGTCCAAATATGTTAAAAAAAAACACACATAGGCTTATAGAGGGTGTCCTAATTTTTTCATATGACTAGTAGGATTGACAAATAAAGCCTTTGAATCTTTGAATCTTGAATCTTTAATCAGGCTAAGCAGGAATGCTTATGTAACTTAAAAAGCTCTGTACAACGTTACCCGTTTTTTTTGGGGGGGGGGCATAGCTTAACTGGATATTCACAGCAGAAAAACAGACTTGGGACTGGGGTCTGATTTTGATCTTGAAATGTCTTGTAAGTCACAAAAAACATGTTACAGACACGTTAACAACATAAAAAAATAGATTTCTGCCACAGTGTCACTTTCAATTTATTTATAAGGACAGCGTAGAGGGGCATTTTTAAAACACGTGAAGAGATGCCTATACCAGATTTAGCGAGTCACTAATTTCCGTCTGTTGCCCTGTTGCAAGAAACACACGAAACATACAAAAAATTATTCAGACATACTAAAATACAGATATACAATAAAGATAAATTGAAAAGGATTTAACATATCTTAAACATGTGCAAATGAGCATTAAGTAGTTAATATTAGTACAACAACATCTTAAAAAATTGGAACACTAAGAACAAAGTGCCTGAGGTTATACAATTTCTTAAGATGGTAAAGATTAGAAAAATAGTTTAAATATTTGTCAGTGCCATTTTAGGATTTGTTTTAAATTTTGCTTTGCTGAAGTTACACAGAGAGAGAGAGAGAGACAGTCACAGAAGGTAAAATCTGTCTACCATCTTATAATGATACCATCTGTAACATCTGACTTTTATCCTTCCTCTTCTCTCAGCTCTGCAGACGAGCTAACTGCCTGCCCACAGTCTGAATTCTGACTATGGTTAATGAACACCCACAAGTGAGAGACACCCAACACAGGACAGGACCCACAATTAACTGACTTACAGTGAATCCAGAAAGTATTTACAGTGCTTTACTTTTCCATGTTTTGTTATGATACAGCCTTATTCCAAAATGGATTAATTTTTTTCCTCAAAATTCTACACATAATGCCCCATAATGACGATGTGAAAAAACTTTGAGATTTTTGCAAATTTATTAAAAATCAAAAACTAAGAAATCACATGTACACAAGTATTCACAGCCTTTGCACAATACTTTGTTGATGCACCTTTGGCAACAATTACAGCCTCAAGTCTTTTTGAATATGATGCCACAAGCTTGGCACACCTATCTTTGGGCAGTTTCCCCCATTCCTCTTTGCAGCACTTCTCAAGCTCCATCAGGTTGGATGGGAAGCGTTGGTGCACAGCCATTTTCAGATCTCTCCAGAGATGTTCAATTGGATTCAAGTCTGGGCTCTGGCTGGGCCACTCAAGGACATTCACAGAGTTGTCCTGAAGCCACTCCTTTGGTATCTTGGCTGTGTGCTTAGGGTTGTTGTTCTGCTGAAAGATGAACCGTCGCCCCAGTCTGAGGTCAAGAGCACTCTGGAGCAGGTTTTCATCCAGGATGTCTCTGTAGGGGTGGGCAATATGGCCTAAAAATGATATCACAATATTTCTGTGAATTTTCACGATAACAATTTCACAATATTACAGAATACAGTTTTTTTCTTTTAAATATATTCAAAAAGGACAGTTTCACAGGCCAGCAATATTTATCTTCAATATACTCAGGAAAAACAAAACAAAAACTCTTTATTTCTCCATTTTATGAAGAGCAGCTCAGATTTAGTTTAAAATATTTTTTTAGTTCTGTATCAAATATTACAAGAATATAAACCATGACATCTTCACTGCACACAGAGGTCAGGTTTTATGCTGAATCACTTTACCTGCATTACTCCCATTGCATGGACCTGTCCTTCGGCTTTTGGCTCTCTAAATGGATGGTGTGGAGAGAGCAATAAACAAGCCAGGTATTCATAGCAGACGATCTTTATTGACTCTCACATTTCTCAGTCTCAGAAACAGCAATGGCCTCATGCCGCAGGGTCTCTCCTTTATATTACACACTCACTCCCCCTGCTGCCCGAGGTCTTGCATCACAATACATTTTCACATCACAATTCCTATTGTCCCCACAGCTGCTTACTCCTGCTGCCTGGGGTCTTGCATCACAGTACATTCTCCCATCACAATTCCTATTGTCCCCTTTTTCTTAATCCCCATGCTCTTCCGGCAGAGGAATTTACTGCCTCTCCTTTCCTTCCAGTCTGAGATGAATATCCCAGCATGGGTTCCCCATACCGCCCCCCCAGAGTCTCAGACTGAGCGTTAACTCTCACGTCCTTTTGGCTTCAGCCTCCTCCCATATCTGCTGTAATGCGGGGTCTTTGGCTCCACGGCGCTGCTGTGCCGGTGGGGGGTTCCCGGGGGTGTGTCCGTCTGTGAGTGGACAATGTCGGGGGGGTAACATTCAGCCTGCTCATGTAACTGATGAATCGTTTACCTGGGGAGTTCTCAGTGGGGGTCTTCCACGCCGAGGAGCTCGAGCCAACATCACCTGCTCGTTTGCCATCACAAAGGCGGGCTTAAGCCTGTCTATACAGATTTTCTCCCAGTGACCCCCCAAGTCTAACACAAAATGTTTGTCCCCTGGTTCCAGCACTCTAAACGGGCACTATCACTTGAAGAGCTCCTGGATAGCTGTGCTGTTACCGATGAAGGTGGCAGCCATCTTGAGGCCTCTGGGAGGAATGTCGCAAACGGCTGTCTTTACGTTGTTGGGGATCCATTCCACAAAGTAGCTGCTGTTCTTGTTTTGCACATTCAGCATCTGTTCATCCACCTCCTTCATGGACAGGGTGGGCGCAATGGGGGGCGGTGGGCATCGCGCCTGACAAGCACGAATGCTGCGTTCTTCAAAGTTTTCGGCACAAAAGCGCGTGGAAAACAGTGGAGGGCCAGGTCAGGTAGCGTGCCTGTGTCTGCGCTATGCCGTGAACGTGGGGACGGGTGGTTGTTTGGCATGGGTTTATCTGGTAAAAATTTCCCGGGGAGCCGCAGTGGCTGAGAAAAAAACAGCTCTGCTGGGGAAGCCTCCAAATCCTCTTTTGGTGCGGAACGCAACCCTAATAGAACCCACGGCAACCGGTCCACCCAATTTGCATCCTTAAGTGAAACCCTGAGCGCTGCTTTCAGTGACCTATGGAAACGCTGGCATAACCCATTGGCCTGTGGGTTGTACGTGGTTGTGCGATGAATTGCAACACCCAGGCTAGGGGCCATCGCTGACCAGAGGTTGGAAACAAACTGAGGGCTCTGATCGGACGTGATGTCTGAAGGGATGCCAAAACGTGCCACCCATGTTGTCAAAAAGGCACGCGCCACGTCTGCGGACGCGGTTGCAGCTAGCGGGACTTCTTCTGGCCATCGTGTGGTGCGGTCCACCACTGTCAGAAGGTGCGTGAACCCCTGCAATGGCGGGAGGGGGCCCAAGAGGTCCACGTGAACGTGGTCGAACCTCTTAGCTGGGATACAAAACGGTTCCAAAGGGGCCTTTGTGTGCCTGTGCACTTTGGCTCATTGGCACGCTATGCAGGCTGCCACCCACTCTTTCACCTGTTTGTGCAGGCCTCGCCATATGAACTTCGGTCCCACCATTTTGACTGATGCGCGCACTCCTGGGTGCGCTAGGGCATGAACGGACTCAAACACGGGGCGGCGCCAAGCGCCTGGGACCAGGCGTCCTGAGGAGACATCACAGATTGGGGGGAGGGCCGTCTTGCAGTACTCTGCTCTCCAGCCTTAACCCTGTTGGTCCAGACTGGAGTGCGCACACGTCCGCATCGCCAATCTGCTCTGCGGCCATTGCCGTATAATCTATCCTTACATAGACTGGGGCCACTGCTGCGCGCGACAGGCAGTCTGCCACCATATTCAGTTTACCGGCCACATGCTGAATATCGGTCGAAAACTCCAAGATCGCGGCCAGCTGTCCCTGCTGCCGGCCCGACCATGGTTCCAAAACCTTGGCCATCGCGTACGTTAGCGGCTTGTGGTCCACGAACGCAGTGAAGCTGCGCCGTTCCAGCCAGAACTGGAAGTGGCATATGGCCAGGTGGAGAGCCAGTAACTCTCTGTCAAACGCGTTGTATTTACACTCACTGACGCGCAACGACATGCTAAAAAAAGTGAGCGGCTGCCAAGAACCGGCAACGCGTTTCTCCACGATGGCCCCTATGACCACGTCCGAGGCATCAGTAGTGAGCGCTATCCGAGCCGCCGGGTCCGGGTGCGCCAACAGTGCGGCGTTTGCCAGGGCTGTTTTAACCTCAGAGAATGCCTGCTCCCGCTCAGGAGTCCAGTTGACTCTGTCCACCAGTTTCCGTTTCTTGAGTGTGGCGTACAATGGCTGCATGAGCTGGGCTGCACGGGGGAGGAAACGGTTGTAAAAGTTAACCATCCCCAAAAACTCTTGCAGTGCCCTGACCGTCTGAGGCTGGGGAAAATTCGTCACCTCGCACACCTTGTCCGGCAAGGGTATCGCTCCCTCCGGTGAGAAGCGGTGCCCCAAAAAATTGATCCCCGTCACGCCGAACTGCAGGTAGACAAGCACAAACGGCAGATCGCACAACACCGCATCCATCATGCATTGGAATGTCTGTGCCGTGCCTTTTAATCCAAAGGGCATGCATAAAAACTCAAACAGACCAAACGTGGTTATTATCGCTGTTTTAGGTATGTCCTCCGTGCGCACCAGGAGCTGGTGGTAACCGCGGACCAGGTCTATCTTAGAAAAAATACACGCCCCGGCGAGGTGAACGGAAAAATCCTGAATATGGGGGATCGGGTAGAGGTCGTGCGCTGTGGCGTTGTTTAATCTGAGGAAATCTCCGCAAGGTCGCCACAATCCCTCGGCCTTAGGGACCATATGTAGTGGGGATGCCCATGGGCTGTCTGGACGCCTGATGATGCCCAGCCTTTCCAAGTTGGCAAACTCCTCATGCGCTATGGCCAATTTAGCTGTGTCCAGGAGCCGAGGTCGTGCGAAAACGGGCAAACCGGTGGTGGTAATAAAGTGCTCCACCCCGTGTTTAGTGATGGCCACCGAAAACGGGACCATGAGTGCTGGAACTGGGTGAGCAGTGTGTGGAACTTATCACCTGGAGCTGTGACATTGGCTAGCGTTTCTGGCCTGGCTCCTCGAGCTGTACAGGGGAGGGAATCAAAAGACATTGCATTAATCAGACGTCTGTTAGCAACATCGACTAGTAGTCCTTGTGCACACAAAAAATCAGCGCCCAAGATTGGGAAACTGCATGCCGCTATGACAAATGTCCACTCGTACATACGGCCGTGTAGGGATACAGTCAATGTCTTTTCACCAAAAGTCTTAATGTCCGAGTCGTTTGCGGCCGTCAGCTCAGGGCCGCTAGCACCCGCTAGCTGGTCGGCGTAAGACAGTAGGATGAGGCTCTTTTGGGAGCTGGAGTCCACGAGGATCCGTCTCCCCGAGCGCGAGTCTGTCACGTAGAGCAGCTTTCTTTCTTCACCGGCTGTCACAGCTGCTACCGACTGCCAGGCTTGGCGTTTTCCCGAACATTTGAATTGGCATGGTGGCACGCATCGGCGAGCGTCCTCTCCAAATCGGCGGTGGTAGGAGCAGAGCGTGTCTCTCTGGCGCTTCCTGGCCCCCGCTGCCGCTACCATCACTGGCTCCTCACTTCTGCTGGCTGCCTCACTGGGTTCCGACTCCACTGCGTTCACTGTGAGGGCCCTGGTGGTGATGATGATCCGATCTGCCTCCTGGGCTAGTGTACGGTAGTCACGCATGGCCAGCAATGGCGAGTTGCCAAGGACCGCTCTGGCCACTGTTGGGAGGTTCCGGAGGAAAAGGTGGGCAAACAGAAAATGCCCATCGTCCGTGCCCATCAACACCAACATCTTCTCCATCAGTTCGACCGCCTACCCATCTCCTAACTCGGAGTGTGTCAGGAGCCTCTCTGCTCTCTCGCAGTCCGAGAGCATGTAGCGCCGGGTTTTGATTGATTGATTGATTGATTTTTATTTGAACATTGTTAAAGAAAGAAAAAAAGAGAGTTCAAAACACAACAAAAAAACAAACCAAAATAAAATGTTCAAAAGGAGTGGGAAGAAGCCAAGGCTTATACAGTCCCACCCCTTCTCCACACCAAACAAATTACAGTATTACTCATAATCATCATTATCCCACAACCACATTCACTGTAATACACCCATAGTCAATTTATACAACAAAAATGACACAACAATGACAGTCCATATCCAACAATATTACAACAACAATAAACATACAATTCTGGCATGTTCAATGCAAACACAAACAACACCATCACCTTCACAATCACCATAACACACAACAACCTTCCCTCACTGAAGACACAATGTAACATCACTGCCCTTCATTCTCATACTGCTCAAAAATCATTTCTTTATATGTTGATTTAAATATATGGATGTTGGGACATTGCCTGTGTTTCTCCCCCAACCCATTCCACAATTTTACCCCACACACAGACACACAAAAACTCTTCCGTGTAGATCTTACTAAGTGAATTTTAAATTTTGTATTCCCCCGTAAATTATATTTCCCTTCTCTCTCCCTGAATAGATTCTGTATATTGTGTGGCAAGAGGTTTTTACTAACTTTAAACATTAATTGTGCTGTGTAATAATGAACCAGATCCCATAATTTCAATAACTTCGAATGTAAAAATAAATTAGTATGTTTGAGGTACCCAACTTTGTGTATAACACGGACTGCCCTTTTTTGTAATATTAACAATGAATTAAGTTTACTTTTATAACTGTTACCCCAAACTTCTATACAATAAGTCAAGTATGGAAGTACTAATGAACAATACAAAATATGAAGTGATTTATAATCTAGGACCTGCTTAATTTTATTTATAATTGCAATATTTTTTGCAACTTTATTTTGTATGTATCTGACATGTGGTTTCCAACTAATTTTATCATCCAGTACTACACCCAAAAACTTGATCTCCTTAACTTTTTCAATAACTACATTATCTATATGAATGTGTATATCTTCTTTATTTTTACAATTACCAAATATCATTACCTTAGTTTTATCTATATTTAGTGATAGTTTATTACAATCCATCCATTTTTTTAGCTTATTTAATTCATTATTTAGAGTATGGATTAGTTGATTATAATTATTTCCAGAATAAAATAAATTAGTATCATCAGCAAATAATATTATTTTTAATAATTTAGAAACTTGGAATATATCATTTATATATATGTTAAATAATTTGGGGCCCAATACTGACCCTTGGGGGACCCCACAGGCAATTCCCATACACCCAGACAGATATTCTCCCATTTTCACAAATTGTTGTCTCTCAGATAGATAACTTGTAACCCATTTCAGAGCAATTCCCCTAATACCATACATTTGCAATTTATTAAGAAGTATTGAATGATTTATTGTATCAAATGCTTTTCTAAAATCTATAAACACACCAATTGCATATTTTCCTTGATCTAATGCATTTATTATTTCCTCTGTTGCATCCATTATCGCTAATGATGTTGTACTCTTGGCTCTAAACCCATACTGGTTCTGATTCAGCACATCCTGTGTATTTAAAAAGTTTTCTAATCTGTTGTTGAAAAGTTTTTCCAGAATTTTTGAAAATTGTGGGAGAAGTGATACTGGTCTGTAGTTTGTGTATTGGTGTTTATTTCCCTGCTTAAATAATGGAATTACTTTTGCTATTTTCATTTTCTGCGGGAATGAACCAGTTTGAAATGATAAGTTACAAATATATGTGAATGGTTTTAATATACCATCAACAGTTCTTTTTATTAGTGCCATATCAATACCATCACAGTCAGTAGATAATTTATTTTTACACTTTTCAACAACAGATTTTACCTCTAGTTCATCCACCGCTGTAAGAAAAATTGACCGAGGGTTACTTCCAATTAAAGTCTCACTCACAGTGTCTTTTCCTTGATTTGGAATCTTTGCTGCCAACTCTGGCCCAACACTTACGAAAAATTTATTCATTTTATTTACTACCATATTCTTATCATAAATATCACCACAATTATCAGTAAAATACTCTGGATATATCATTTTCTTAGTTCCATTTTTCCTTAATTTGTTTAATATATCCCAGACTCCTTTTATATTATTTTTATTTTCATTTAACATTTTCCTATAATATAATTTTTTACTAGTTCGTATTATATCAGTTAATTTATTTTTATAGGTTTTATATCTTTTTTCAGATTCTTTAGTTCTTAATTTAATAAAATTTTTATAGAGATAATTTTTCTTTTTACAAGCATTTTGTAACCCTTTGGTTAACCATGGGCAATTTTTATATATGTGTTTTTTATTAATTTCTTTAATTGGACAGTTTTTATCATATAATAATTTAAATATATCAATAAATTTATCATATGCCAAGTCCACATTTTTCTCTCTATAGACAACATCCCAGTTCTGTAACATTAA
Source organism: Pholidichthys leucotaenia (assembly GCA_020510985.1). Classification (NCBI taxonomy): domain Eukaryota; kingdom Metazoa; phylum Chordata; class Actinopteri; order Cichliformes; family Pholidichthyidae; genus Pholidichthys; species Pholidichthys leucotaenia. The sequence continues at coordinate 293,843,360 of CM035847.1, forward strand.
GTCTTCTTTTAAATCCCTGATTCTATCTTCTGTTCGTATTCTTTTATAGATAATCTTTTTACATAGTTTATTATTATTCTTACTCTCATTAGCCCCATAATTAACATCTAAAGAAACAAATACAGGCAAGTGGTCACTAATATCATTTATTATTATACCACTCACCATATTATATTCAATAACATTGGTAAAAATGTTGTCTATCAGGGTAGCACAGTGTGTCGTTATTCTTGTAGGTTTTGTAATCTTTGGAAATAAGGTTAAGCTATACATTGTATCTAAGAAATCTTCAGTTGGTTTGTGTTGTTTTGTTTTCATCAAATCTATATTAAAGTCACCACAAATAAAGATATCCTTTTGTCTTATTTTTGCATACATCTTTTCCATCCCATTTTTAAATTTTTCCATATCAGATCCCGGTGCTCTATATATACAACTTACTATTATATTTTTTCTTTTTTCCATCGTAATCTCAATTGTTAAACATTCCATACTTTCATTCACTGCTGATGTCATACTGTCTACTTTTTTACTTTTTAATTTTCTATCAACATACAGTGCTACCCCACCACCACTTTTACATTTCCTATTTTGTGTGTACATCTCATATCCATCTAGTTCAAAATTTACATCTTTTTCTTCATTAATCCATGTTTCACTTATTGCAATAATCCTAAATGGTGTATTAAATTGATTGGGTCAGCGCGGCTTTGAGAGCCCTGTATTTGTCGCGGGCTGGGGGCTGTTGGAGCAGGCTTGCTACTTGCTGAATCGTGCGAGCGTCCAGCGCTGCGACCACATAGTAATATCTGGCGTCATCTGCCGTTGTTCCCCGGAGTGCGAACTGGGCCTCGGTGTGGAGGAACCAAGACTTTGGGTCGTGCAGCCAAAAGTCTGGTAGTTTGACCGTAACGGCACACGCATTGCTGGGGCATCCTGACCGGGCCGTCTCCGTGGTGTTTGCCTTGTGTTCCATTATTCATCAAGGGTCACCAGTGTGGAGACAGCAATAAACAGGCCAGGCATTCATAGCAGACGATCTTTATTGACTCTCTCACATTTCTCAGTCTCAGAAACAGTAATGGCCTCATGCTGCAGGGTCTCTCCTTTATATTACACACTCACTCCCCCTGCTGCCTGAGGTCTTGCATCACAATACATTTTCGCATCACAATTCCTATTGTCCCCACAGCTGCTTACTCCTGCTGCCTGGGGTCTTGCATCACAATACATTCTCCCATCACAATTCCTATTGTCCCCAGTTGCTTAATCCCCCATGCTCTTCCGGCAGAGGAATTTACTGCCTATCCTTTCCTTCCAGTCTGAGATGAATATCCCAGCATGGGTTCCCCATAATGTTTTTTTTTCTTCTTCTCTCTTTGGATGGTTGAATAAAATCAAGATGAAGCGACCAAAATAAAAGTAAAAATCTACAGCCACTTAGAGGTGCATATTGTTCAATGTTAATACCGCTCCAGTGGTGTTGAGGACCAGTGGAAAAAATGCAGACAGATTATTCACATTGCTGCACCATTGTATTTTTTTTTTTTTAACATGACAGCAGTCTGAAACAGAAAATGAAACTTAAATATTTCCACTCAACTGGAGATGGCCTGATTTCGGAGCAGCAGCTTCCCGACATGTTTGTTTTGCTGTTTCTATGCGGTGTGACGTTGTCACACAGCAGACCCCAAATATCGCGATATTCATTTTTACACCGGTATCAAAATTTATACCAGTATTATCATGAACGATACGATATGGCACATGGCTACTCTGTACATTGCTGCATTTATCTTTCCCTCTATCCTGACTAGTCTCCCAGTTCCTGCCACTGATAAACATCCCCACAGCATGATGCTGCCACCACCATGCTTCAATGCAGGGATGGTATTGACGCGGTGATGAGCAGTGCCTGGTTTCCTCCAAACATGTTGCCTGGCATTCATGCCAAAGAGTTCAATCTTTGTCTCATCAGACATGAGAATTTTGTTTCTCATGGTCTGAGAGTCCTTCAGGTGCCTTTTGGCAAACTCCAGGCAGGCTGCCATGTGCCTTTTTCTAAGGAGTGGCTTCCGTCTGGCCACTCTACCATACAGGCCTTATTGGTGGATTGCTGCAGAGATGGTTGTCCTTCTGGAAGGTTATCCTCTCTCCACAGAGGAATGCTGGAGCTCTAACAGAGTGACCATGGGGTTCTTAGTCTCCTCCTTGACTAAGGCCCTTCTCCTCCAATCGCTCAGTTTAGATGGCTGGTCAGCTCTAGGAAGAGTCCTGGTGGTTCCGAACTTCTTCCATTTACGGATGATGGAGGCCACTGTGCTAATTGGGACCTTCAAAGCTGCAGAAATTTTTCTGTACCCTTCCCCAGATTTGTGCCTCAAGACAATCCTGTCTCGGAGGTCTACAGACAACTCCTTTGACTTCATGCTTGGTTTGTGCTCTGACGTGCACTGTCAACTGTGGGACCTTATATAGACGGGTGTGTGCCTTTCCAAATCATGGTCCAATCAGTTGAATTTACTACAGGTGGACTCCAAGCTGTAGAAACATCTCAAGGATGATCAGTGGAAACAGGATGCACTTGAGCTCAATTTTGAGCTTCATGGCAAAGGCTGTGAATACTTATGTACATATGATTTCTTAGTTTATTTATTTTTAATAAATTTGCACAAATCTAAAAAAAAAAAACCTTTTTCACATTGTCATTATGTGGTATTGTGTGTAGAATTTTGAAGAAAAATGAATTTTATCCAGTTTGAAATAAGGCTGTAACATAAAATGTGGAAAAAGTGAAGTGCTGTGAATACTTTCCAGATGCACTGTAACCTCAGTCGAGTAATGGAAGAAAAAAGTTTTGCCTCTAAAATGTCAGAAAACCTTACCCTGGTTTGGAATGAGCCTGGAGAATCAATAGCCACCATGCACAGACATCTTCAGGAATGGGATTACAACTGTAGCGTTCCTAATACTAAGATGCTCCTGAACCAGAGACAACATCGGAAAAATCTTAACTGGGTTAAATAGAAAAAGGACTGGAGTGTTGCTCTCTCTCTCTCTCTCTCTCTCTCACTGGAGTGTTGCTCTCTCTCTCTCTCGCTCTCTCTCTCTCTCTGTTTCCGGCGGCCGAAGGATGAGGGCGGAAATAGGGAACTCCGTGGTTTGTTTGGACTTTTTTTTCGATTTTCTACTACTGGCCGTATTTTCAGTTTTTGTTTTTTTGGGTGGAGGATGGCGACCTTGGAAATGCCACCTCCGTCTATCCACCAGGGGGTGCGGATCGTTCCCCTGGACAGCACTGTTACTGTGGAGGAGGTCCTTCTGGCTGTGGCCGAGCAGGTGGGCCATGATGCGATCTGCTTTGCGTCCCGAATGAATAGGGCTGTAGTTGTGTTTCTGGCTGCTGAAGAGGATGTCCACACTCTGATTGCAAGCGGTGTTGTTATCGGGGAAACATATGTACAGGTGTCCCCCTTATCTGTCCCTTCAACACGTATCACCATCTCAGGTGTTCCACCTTTCATCACTGACGAGCAGTTGGCGACGGAGCTACGCAGATTTGGGAAGTTTGCGGACCCGTTTAGAACTCTGACTTTGGGATGCAAGGAGACCAAGTTAAAACATGTGAAATCACTCAGGCGACAGGTGTTCATGTTTTTGGACTCGCCAACTGCGACTCTGGAAGTGTCCTTCCGGGTCAAACACGGGGACGGCTCCTATATGGTGTATGCGAGCTCAGGACAGATGAAGTGTTTTGAATGTGGAGACGTGGGCCATAAACGGTTTGCTTGTCCACACAGGCAGCGGGCGAGGGGCTCTGATGGGGCCGCAACTGGTGCCGGCGGCACGCCCTCTGCTCACGCCGCTGCTGCGGACGGCGTGGCGGGGCCTTTCGCCGCAGCTGAGGCTGCTGGCGCGGCCTCCGCTCCCGCCGCTACTACGGACGACGTTGCGGGGGCTTCCGCTGGTCCTGCTCCGGAGCCTGCCGCTGTGTCTGTGGACAGCCCGCCTGTGGCGCCCGCAGCCCAGCTTACGGCCGGGAGCGTCACTGGTGATGGCGCCCAAAATGTCACTGATGGTGCATCAGAATCATCTCGCTGTGTGACATCAGCGGCTGTGCTTCTGGAGGCTGCTACCGTTTCAGAGCAGGGGACGGAACAGCGACAGTCAGCTGCTGTGGGTGGCGTCCAGGAAAATGTGGCCCATGATGAATCCACTGGGCCAGATGAACCAAACACTCAGCTGAGTTGTGCTGACGAGGAAATGGAATCTGATCCCAACACTGTGTCTAATACTGAGTCTATTGAGGCAAAATGCAGTACAAACACGAGTTTGTATTCACTGGAAGAAATAAATGCTTTTCTGGATGAAACCTATAACAAGGCCATTAAAGTCATTGACTACTTCAGTGACACTGATAAATTCATCAAGTCTGTTAATGTGCTAAGAAGGCAGGTTGGTCTTGACCTCCTGGATGAAAGGAAACGTTTTCGTCTCAAAAAACACCTGACGGCCCTGCGTAAAGCAGCAGGGGGAACAGGGGTCAAGCGCACCCAACAGAAGGAATAAATGGCGGTCGTTCCTCTGCCTGTTTTACGCATTTTTGGGATATTGTTCGATCAGACTTTTATGACGTTTCTAATTGACTGTAATTGACTGTCACAAAACTGGATCTTTACCGGTCTCCTGCCGGCGCACAGCACCATCTTTGCTGCCCAAGGACGGGGACTTGGCCTGGCTTGAAAACGGGAGGCCTGTGGCCCCTCTTTGCACGGACTACGAGGTCACGGTTTACTCGCCTGCAGGGCATGGGTGCCCCAACGTTTTCTTTCTACAATCTGGACGAGCCTGCTGCAAAGGTGACTTGCTTAAAAATCCCGCATGGTCTAAGGACTACAATCCATCTGAGATGAGGAAAATGTCTCTGGGACGTACAACAGAACAGGCTGCGGGCGCGCAGCGCTATCTCTGCTGCCGGAGGAAGGGGACTTGGCCTTGTTTAAGAACTGGAGGCCTGTGGCTCGTCTTTGCATGGACTACAAGGAAGACTAGGACTACTGCCACTGGCAATGTGGAATAGGTGGACTGCAGGGAATACTTTGTGTTGTGTGGGGGGGATGACTTATGTTTGCACTTTTCCAATGTGAGACACTTGGTGAAATGATTTTGGTGCTCTTACTTTTTTTGAATTGTGCAATAAAGGTGTAATGTATTTTAGTGTGTTTTTAAGGAGAGCAAGTGGAATAAACAGACAGGACAGCGAGGTCTTCAGTAACGTCAACAACAACCGTTTTTACTCTCTTTCTTAATCTGCATACAACACTTAACAGCGCCCCTAGTGGCAGACCACATTACTACATTACATCTCCCTTCTTTAGAAGTAGAATATCATACTAAATTGTTACAGAAAAACAATAAATCCTAATATGTCTCACAAGTTAAAAAAGTATGGTTTTAACCTGAACAACTGCTTTTCTTTTCATTACAGGGCTAACATCCCTTAAGATACACTTGAACATTTCATGTTGTTTCACATTGTATAACGTTGTGGGGGTTTAATCAGTCTGTCAAAACGTGAAGTTTTCCTTGGCTCTTCAGTAACTGCTTTGGAATTCTCAGTTTCCTTTTCAGGAGAATGAACAGGTGCTTGCTCCGATGAGATGGTCTCTGTTGGCTCACAAGCAGGGGTCGGGAAATCCTCCTGATCAGTGTTTGTGGTTTTAGGAACACTTTCTTCTCTGCACTTCAGTAGATGGCGCCTGTTTCTCCTGAATTTACATCCCCCAGGGGTCTGAATCACAAATGATCTTGGTGTGTTGTCATCTGTTGTCATGGGAAATGTACGGTCGATACTGGGAAAGTTAGATGAGCTAGCGGCTATCTCCCGTTATGATAGCACTTACCGGGAGTGCTCTCTCCTTTTGTTTACTGAGACGTGGCTAACTGAACTAGCAGCAGATGCTAACATTGAGCTGGAGGGTTTTCACATGATACGAGCTGACCGAACACCAGACAGTGGCAAGGCTAGGGGCGGTGGAGTGATAATGTATGTTAACAACAACTGGTGCAGACCGGGACATATCACTGTTAAACAACGACACTGCAGCAAAGACATTGAGTTGCTAGCTGTTAGCATGAGGCCTACATATCTCCCGAGAGAACACTCACACGTGATCTGCATTGTTGTTTATGCAAATCCGACGGCGAACGCTGGGACAGCACGTGACGTCATCCATTCAGCAACCAGCAGGCTGCAGACAGAACACCCAGATGCTCTTCTCCTCATCTCAGGCGATTTCAACCATGTTTCACTGTCTCCCATTCTACCCACGTTCACCCAGTATGTCACATGCCACACTAGAGACAATAAAACACTGGATTTATTCTACGCAAACACTAAGGAGGCGTACACCTCATCACAACTCCCCCCACTCGGGAGATCGGATCACAACTTGGTTCATCTCCGGCCGGTGTACAAACCCCTAGTGCACAGACAACCTCCGGCCATGCACACTGTGGAGTTATGGTCTGAGGAGACAATGGACACTCTAAAGGGCTGTTTTGAAGCCACCGCCTGGAAGCAGCTCTGCGATCCACATGGTGAGGACATCGATGGCCTCATTCACACCTTCACGGGCTACCTCAGCTTCTGTGTGGACAAATCCGTTCCCACCAAGACCATACGGCGTCACTCAAACAACAAACCCTGGATCAACCCTGAGATAAAAACACTTCTGAGAGAGAAGAAGAGGATCTTCGGGTCAGGGAACAGGGAGATGCTGAAGTCCGTACAGAGGGAGCTGAGGAGAAAGATCAGAGAAGGCAAGGACAGCTTCAGGAAGAAGATGGAGGACAAGCTGCAACAGAGCGACATCAGCGGGGTCTGGAGAAACCTCAAAACCATCTCGGGGCTCCAGAATACCTCCCCCCAGGCCACAGGGGGCAGGGAGTGGGCGAACAACCTGAATCTGTTTTTCAATAGATTTGACCAACCGCCCTCCCCCCTGTCTGCACAACAACCACTGCTGCCTCTAAGAAATCAAGTCCTGCTGCCCACTCCCCACTCCACCGACACCCCCCCCACTCCCAACACACAGCCCCCCATCCTGACCCTGACCAAGACCCAGGTGAGGACGGAGCTGAGGAAGATCAAGGCGAGGAAGGCGCCGGGACCGGACGGCATCAGCGCAAAGCTCCTCAAGTCCTGTGCAGACCAGCTGTGTGGGATTGTGACGTATATCTTCAACATGAGCCTGAAACTGGGGAGGGTACCACAGCTGTGGAAAACATCTTGTGTGGTACCTGTACCAAAAACTTCCCACCCCAAAGACCTGAACAGCTACAGACCGGTGGCCTTGACGTCCCACTTGATGAAGACCCTGGAGAGACTGCTCCTTGCTCACCTCCGCCCCCTGGTGGAACCAGCGATGGATCCACTCCAGTTCGCCTCCCAGCATGGCATTGGGGTGGAGGATGCGGTGATCTTCCTCCTTCACCGTTCTCTGTCCCACCTGGAGAAGCCCGGGAATATGGTGAGGATCATGTTCTTTGACTTCTCCAGTGCTTTCAACACCATCCAACCGATGATCCTGAAGGACAAGCTGCTGCGCGCAGGGGTGGACCAGCACCTGTCATCATGGATCCTGGACTACCTCACGAACCGGCCTCAGTTTGTGAGAACCCGGGACTGTGTGTCCGACACGATCATCAGTAGCACGGGGGCCCCCCAGGGAACGGTGCTGGCTCCCTTCCTGTTCACTCTTTATACTGCGGACTTCTCACACAACACAACACACTGCCATCTACAGAAGTTCTCTGATGACTCTGCGATCGTTGGCCTCATCTCCAATGGAGATGAAGCTGAGTACAGAGGGCTTATCCAGGACTTCGTGGACTGGTGCCATCGGAACTGCCTCCAGATCAACGCGAGGAAAACTAAGGAGCTGGTGGTGGACTGCCGCAGGCATGGGCAGCCCCTCACAGTACCAGTAAATATACAGGGAACAGACATCGAGATGGTGACATCCTATAAGTACCTGGGTATTCATCTGAACAATAAACTAGACTGGTCACACAATACTGATGCACTCTACAAGAAGGGACAGCGCAGGCTGTTCCTGCTGAGGAGACTCAGGTCTTTTGGTGTACAAGGGGCGCTGCTGAAGTCATTCTATGACACGGTGGTGGCATCAGCCATCACTTTTGGAGTGGTCTGCTGGGGCAGTGGCATTACTGCAGCCGATAGGAAGAGACTGAACAAACTGATTAAGAAAGCTAGCTCTGTCCTGGGGCAGCGCCTTGATCCGATGGAGGAGATAGGAGAGAGAAGGACGGTGGCTAAACTGTCATCTCTGCTGGAGTCCGAGTTCCACCCTATGCAGGACATACTGAATGCACTGAGGAGCTCATTTAGCAGCAGACTACATCATCCCAGGTGCACAACCGAGAGGTTTCGTAGGTCCTTCCTACCAACGGCTGTCAGACTGTACAACCTAAGCAGGGCTGCTCGCAGAGATAGCAAAAAGACGTAACAAACTAATAGTTTTTTGAATGCAAAAGATGCAATAGACTTACACAATGTTCCCCTCCGGCATACAACTAGGAACTTACCGGTCGCTATGGAGGGTGAGAATATGTATGGGCACATAATCATACCATGTAGGATAACTAAGTAGACGGTTATGCTGTTTCATTCCATCTAGCAACAATGCTCTGCACTGTGTGTGTTTATATATTTACATATTTATTCCATCTAGCTACAATGCTCAGCACTGGGTGTGTTTATATATTTATATATCTACATATTATTCCATCTAGCTACATTGCTCCGCACTGTGTGTGTTTATATACTTGCATATTTATTCCACCTAGCTGCAATGCTCCGTACTGTGGGTGTTTATATATTTACATATTTATTCCATCTAGCTACAATGCTCTGCACTGTGTGTTCATATATTCATATATTTATTCCATCCAGCTACAATGCTCTGCACTGTGTGTCTGTGTGTGTGTGTATATATATATATTTTATAGTAATACGTACATATGTATATTAGCTGCTCTTGCTTGCTTGTTTTTTTCTTGCCTTCTGATTGTTGCTCTGAGTGTTGCTATCCCTGTGCTGTTGCAATCCTGGAATTTCCCCGTTGTGGGACTAATAAAGGCTTATCTTATCTTATCTTATCTTAATAGCTGGTTGCCATGTATTCTCAGCTCCGAATCTAACTGTCTCTCCCTCTTGTAGAGCAGGTAAGGCTCTGGCTCCATGGTCAAAGTAATGTTTCTGTCTCATCTGTCTCTCCTTCAGTTGTTTTTGCTTATTCTTGTTCAGCTGTGGCATTAACAGCTGACCTGATGTTGGCAATTTTGTTTTCAGTCTCCGATTCATCAACAATTGTGCTGGAGACAATTTGACTCCATCCAAGGGCAAATTTCTGTTTTCAAGAAGAGCAATATAAGGATCTCCTTGGCTCTCTTGTGCCTTCTTCAGTAGGTTTTTTATTGTTTGAATTGCACGTTCACTTTGCCCATTTGATTGTGGGTATCCCGGGCTCGATGTGGTGTGTTTAAACTCCCACGTTTCTGCAAACTGTCTGAACTCTGCACTTGAAAACTGTGGTCCATTGTCTGACATGAGCTCGTCTGGAATTCCATGTCTGGCAAACATAGATTTAAGAGCTACAATGACATGTTTGCTTGTTGTTTGTGGCAATTTGGCAATTTCAGGATATTTTGAGTAATAATCTACACACAGTAGATAATCACCTTGGTCAAAATGGAAAAGATCAACACCAACTTTTGCCCAAGCTCTGCTGGGAATGTCATGACTCTGAAGTGGTTCTTTGACATTATTCCTCTTGTGTGTGTTACAGATAGAACACCTTAGCACTGTTTCTTCTATTTGTTTAGACATACTGGGCCAAAACAAAACATCTCTTGCTCTTTCTTTGCATTTAACAATGCCAAGATGTGCTTCATGGATTTTCTGAAGCATTTCCTTTCTCAGACTTTGAGGCACCACAAGTCTGGAGTTCTTGAATATTAGTCCTTCTGAGCATGTGAGTTCCTCTCTGAATGTCCAATACTTCCTTATCTCAGCTGGAACTTGACTGACTTGTGCTGGCCATCCTGACTGAACTGCTTTCATTAACATTTGCAGTTCCTCATCTGCTGCTGTTGCTTTCTGGAATAACTTCAGCTTTTCCTCTGAGACAGGTAGGTGTGCTGTAAGGAGATTAACTTCAAGTTCCTCCTCCAATAGTTTTTCTGTCTGCTCTTTAAGAAAAGCTCTGCTCAGAGTGTCTGCAATGTATAAGTCTTTGCCTGGTTTATATGTAACCTGCAGGTTGAAAGGCTGCAGACTCATCAGCATACGTTGTAGTCTGGGTGGTGCTTTATGCAACCCTTTTTTGAACACAGCTTCCAGTGGTTTATGGTCTGACTCAACCTGTACTGGTCTTCCATACAGATACTGCTTGAATTTCTCACAGCCATACACAATAGCCAAAAGTTCCTTTTCAATTTGTGCATATCTTTTCTGTGTGTCTGTTAGCGATCTTGAACCATAAGCCACTGGCTGACCCTCTTGCAATATCACAGCTCCCAATCCTTCAGAGCTTGCATCCACAGACAGTGTAACTGGTTTATTTATGTCATAAAATCTCAGCACAGGGGTTTCACTGACAAGTGACTTCAGCTGTTCAAAGCTCTTTTGTTGCTGTGACTCCCAGTGCCATGCAACTTCTCCTTCCAGAAGTTTTCTGAGTGGTGCACTTACCTCTGACAGGTTTGGTATGAACTTTGCAAGGTACTGCACCATACCGAGAAATCTTCTGAGTGCAGCCACATCTTCTGGTTGAGGCATGTTAACTATTGCGCTGACTTTTTCTTGGTCTAGCTTCAGGCCTTCTGCATTCAAAATGTGTCCAATATATCGTATTTCAGTCATGCCAACCTTACATTTGTCCTCGTTCAGTTTCAGATTAATGCTTTTCACTCTTTCCAGTAGCTGTCTCAGCCTTTTGTCATGTTGTTCTTTATTTACACCCCACACCAGGATGTCATCCATAACATTCTCAACTCCTTCCAGGTCCTCCAGTCTCTGGGCGATGTACTTTTGGAAGACTTTTGGGGCTGATGACACACCAAAGGGAAGCCTCTTAAATCGGTATCTACCAAATGGTGTGTTAAAGGTACATAACTTGGAGCTTTCTTCATCAAGCTGTATTTGCCAGAAGCCATGGTTTGCGTCTAGCACTGAAAACACCTTTGCATTCGGCATCTCTGCAACGACTTCTTCCACTGTTCGTAGGGGATAGTGCTCTCTTTTTAGTGCTCTTTAGGGGATAATGCTCTTTAGGGGATAGTGCTCTCTTTTCTCTTCTTTGGGCTGCACGGTGGCGCAGTGGTTAGCACTGCGGCAGCACAGTTTACCCTTGGCCGGGGGATTGTGGGGATCGTGGGATCGTGGGTTCGATCCCAGCCCCCGACCAACAGTGATCTGTGTGGAGTTTGCATGTTCTCCCCGTGTTGCGTGGGTTTACTCCGGGATTTCTCCGGTTTCCTCCCACATGCCAAAAACATGCATGTTAGGTTAATTGGCTGTTCTAAATTGTCCCTAGATATCTGTTTCCTATAGGCCCTTAGAATAGAGGGTTAGTATTAATGAAAGCGCTTTGAGTGGTCTTTGTGACTAGAAAAGCGCTATATAAGTGCAGGTTAGTTAGTTAGTTAGTTAGTTATAGCTTTGTTAAGATCTTGAGGATCTATGCATATTCTTATTCTTTTATTTGCTTTCTTGACAATGACCATGCTGTTGACCCAATCAGTTGGCTCTGTTTGCTTCTCAATCACACCCAGGGTCTCCATTCTTTCTAGTTCTTTTTTTATATCATCCTTCAGTGCTAAAGGCACCTTTCTGGGTGGGTGAATCACTGGAGTTACAGCTGGGTCGACCTGAATGTGATGTAGTCCCGGTACACACCCCAGTCCTGTAAACACATCTTTGTATTCTGTCAGAATGTCAGTTTCCTCTTCTCTATCCACCTTGTGGACTCTGGTTATCAGTCCCAGTTGTTCACATGAATCTCCTCCGAGGATTGCTGGCAAATCGGCTTTTATAACTTGAAATTCAAGCTCCTGTTCTTGAGTTTTGTATTCACATTTCAGCTTTGCCATGCCCACTGGTTCCATCTTGTGGCGAGAATATGATACTAACTTTGTTCTGGATTCAAACAGTAGCATATCTCCTTTGGTCACTTTCTTTAAGATTTTGAGAGGTAGCACATTGCAACATGCACCCGTATCTAATCTGAAGACGACCTGTTCACCATTCATTGTCATAACTTCTGTCCATCTTGATTTTTCAGCTTCTTCGATATTCATCGTATCAACATGAGCTGGCTTTTTATTTTCTCTTCTTTTTGGCTCAATGGTTCCAATAAACATTTCTTTTTCCTCTTGTTCTATCTCATTCACATTTTTCTCCAGTCTGTGTGAACTTTTTCTGCTTTCTTTGTGCATCCTTGTGTGGCACATGTGAGCAAAATGGTTTTTTCGTGAGTAGACTTTACATGTTTGCCCATACGCAGGACACTTGCGAGGCTCATGTTTATACCCACATTTATTGCATTCTCTTTTTGCGTGGACGTCACTTTCTTTAGACCTCTTAGTTAGCTTTATTTTGCTTAGCTTGTTTACTGAAACTTCTGTTTCTTCTTGTAAAGCTTTCATATGGCTTTGTGTGGCTTCATTAGCTCTGCATATATCCACAGCTTTACTCAGGGATAAGTCTGGATCTCTAAGCAATCTTGCTCTCACCTGGTCATTGGTGACTCCACACACAATACGATCTCTTATGAGTGAATCAGTTAACAGTCCAAACTCACAGTCTTTGGCCTTGTTTTTCAGGTCTGTCACATATGCATCGATAGGTTCACTCTTGCCTTGTACTCTTGTGAAAAATATGTGCCTCAGGTAGGTTATATTTTTTCTTGGCTCACAATATTGCCTAAATCTTTCTTTTAGGATGTCAAAATCATCCACATCATCATCATCAAAGTCCATGGTATTAAATACCTTAATAGCTTCGTCACCTGCCACATGAAGAAATGTAGCACATTTTATTTTCTCTGATTTTTCAGCTATGCCGCTAGCAATCAGGTACAGCTCAAACTTCTGGATCCACGAACGCCAGTTTTCTGTGAGGTTTCCTTCCAGCGACAGACTGTTCGGCGGTTTTAGTTGGTCCATCTTCGTATGAGTGACACTTCTGACACCATGTAATGTATTTTAGTGTGTTTTTAAGGAGAGCAAGTGGAATAAACAGACAGGACAGCGAGGTCTTCAGTAACGTCAACAACAACCGTTTTTACTCTCTTTCTTAATCTGCATACAACACTTAACAGCGCCCCTAGTGGCAGACCACATTACTACATTACAAAAGGCATTTTTTAAAACTCTCTCTCTCTTCTACACTCTGGACGAGCCTGCTGCACAGTTGACTTGCTTGAAAAACCCACATGGTCTAAGGACTCCAATCCTTCTGAGATGGGGAAACTGTCTCTAGGATGTGCAACGGAACTGGCGGGGGCCTCTGGCTCGTCTTTGCACAGACTACGAGGAGGACTCGCACTACTGCCACTGCCACTGTGGAATAGGTGGACTGCAAGGAATGCTCGGTGTTGTGTGGGGGGGGGCACTTCAGTTTGCACTTTTTCCAATGTGACACACTTGGTGGAATGATGTTGGTGTGCTTACATTTTTTTGAAGTGTGCAATAAAGGCTTATTTTAAAAGTCAGTCTCTCTCTCTCTCTCTCTCTCTCTCTCTCTCTCTCTCTCTCGTGCGCATGCGTGGGCGTTTGTGGGAGCAGGGGTGTGGAGTGGTGTCGAGTGAGTACTTTAAACTTTGTATTTTCTAACTTTTTCTCTATCTTGTGTGTTTGAGGTGTGTGTGTTTAACATAGTGGGTTGAGTGTGTGTGTGCTGGGGTGTGAGTGTTGGAGTGAGTGTGTTGGGGGACGGTAGCTTCTGCTGCCGGTTTTTCCCGGCCGGCATCATGCCGGTGATTGATGGTGGTGTGGAGTTTGAGCGCTTAACCCGGCGTCATGGTGTGAGAATCCTCCCGACAGTTCCCTGTTCTGTGGAGGAGGCCAGCCTCGCTGTAGGACAGGTGGTTGGGCATGGCAGCATAAAATCAGCATCGAGGATGATCAGCGCAATTGTGATCTTTCTGGATTCGACTGAGAAAGCTGATCAGGTGGTGGCACAGGGAGTGGTCATAGGTGACACTTTTACTCCCGTTTTACCGCTGGCGAATCCGTCTAGGAGGATCACCATCTCAAACGCTCCTCCTTTCGTTAAAAATGATCAGCTGATTAGAGAGTTGTCCCGTTTTGGCTAGGTTGTGTCCCCTATCAGAATGGTCTCTCTGGGTAGTAAATCACCCCTGCTGAAGCATGTTGTATGTCATAGGAGGCAGTGTTTCATGGTGTTGAAAGACAGCTCTGCTGAACTGAACGTGTCTTTTAATTTCAGGATTGACGGCTTTAGCTACTTGGTGTTTGCAACATCTGAAACCATGAAGTGTTTTGCGTGTGGCGCAGAAGGCCATCTTATTAGGTCATGTCCTGAAAAGGCGAACACAAAGAGCACTGGCGGTAAGAAAGGTGACGCCGCTGTTTCTGGTGGTCCGGAGGGTAGCGCTACATGTGGTGCGGCGGATGCCGCTGCGGCGCCCGCTTCTGCTGGGGCGGTCGCGGCCGCAATTGCGGCCGCATCCGCGTCCGCTTCTACTTCTGCGGGGGCGTCCGCGTCCGCGTCCGCTCATGCTGGGGCGGCCGCAGCCGCCTCTGCTGGGGTGGCCGCGGTGGGCGCGGTAGTTGTCCCCCCAAACAGTGATGGTGGGGAATTTCTGTCTGGCGGCAGCTCTGATCATTGTGACGAGCCTGTCGCCCGGGGTAAACAGGTGGAGGGTGTAAGTAAAAGTGCAGTTAAACGAAGGAACGTGAATGAACAGACTTTGCAGGCGGGGGAGGAGCGGTTTGAGGCTGTAGCGGACACACAGAGCAAACACTGCATGACAAACGTTGCGTTTCATGAAGAAATGCAGGAATGTAGTTTTGTTGAAGAGGATCCTTTTAAAGCTGCACAAAAAAGGAAAAGTGCGGAAAACTTGCAGAGCTCTGCTAAATCTAGTAGGGTTGGGAATTTAGATTTACTGAATGAGAGCGCTTCTGACGAAAGTGGAGATGAGTCTGAACTGATGCAGACGCAGACGCAGGAGGAGCAAAGCTCCTATTGTTTTACTAAAATTAGGCAATTTCTCCAGGTGACTAAGGGGAGCAGAGCTGTGAAAGTGGAAAATTACTTTCCAGATCTGGAGTTATTCATGGCATCAGCTCGCAAATTTATGAAACTGAATGATGGGAATGAGACTTTCACTGATCAGGAAATTTATCGTTTAAAGAAACTGGTTGCTAAACTGAAATTGCAAATTACTAACAGTCATGTTGACTCTTAGTTTGTTTCTTCCCTTTTATGCTATGTGTGTGTTTTTTTACTGTACCCTATTTTTATCCTTTTTAATGCCCCACCTTGTCACCATGGGTTGAGATGCCGTCTCGGCACTCAGCCCATGTTTTCCCTCATCCCTGCTTCCCATTGAGCAGCGTCTCAGCTGGCCCCCAGCTGGCAGCATTATGGACGGCTGGGGCCAATTAGTCTTCATCAGCTGGGGCGCTGCCAATGAGGATAAATAGGAGCAGCCTCGATGACTCGGGGCTGCGACATAAACACATTGCTAAGCTGAAGCCCCTTCGTCTGGTGTCAGCTTTTACTCCTCTTGCAGCATTCCTGTGTTTGTTTCCCGCTGTGAGTATGTACGTCTTGTTACCCCCACGTCCGGTACGAGCTGCTTACCTCTGCGCTGTGCAACCTGTGAGTGTACCTCTGCATGAGTATCTGTGCTCTCCTCATCCCTTATCCCTTACCCAAAATAAACCATCACGACTCACTGGCTTGTCCCTGGCTCTGATTGCCCGGCTCCCTAGAGCCGGATATGACAGTAGAGCCGGATATGACAGTATGTCACAGCCAGAAGAGTTGCCGGCGGCCGTGAGTCGCTGTGGAAATGTACCTTTCTGTCCGGGTGTCAGCGCTGCTAGCATGCCGTTTCCCAGGAGTCACTTCCGGCGCCAGGGCGACGAGCTGAGGTCCATCTCGGAGGCTGTCGACGGGACGCTCTTCACCCTGCACGACGCCTCCAACGCGAGACGCTGGCATCCGGGCCGTGCTGAGGAACTCCTGGACTGTCACCCTCACTCTCTGTACCATCTGGAGGACAGTGCCAGGATAGACGCTGCAGGTACACAGCGAGAGAAGCTCCACGGGGTGGATGGAAATCCCGGCAGGGAGTCGAAGTGGGCGACGTCTTTCCCCGCTTCGGAGTCCCGTTCCTGCCGCCATTCCAGTCCGGGAGTTCGCGCCAACCAGAGGACTTCCCCCGACCTGCGCCACGTCACTCGGGATTCCCTTCAAGGAGCCGCAGCTGACAGCAGTTATGTCCGGGGTCGAGTGGCTGTCGCGAGCTCTACTGTGTTTCCTGTCACCACCTTCAGGCATGTGGCGGCGGCAGTGAGATTGATGGTGAGGACTTCAGGGCTACGAAGCTTTCCCGTGCTCGACGCCTTCCTCGTCTCGATCTCCGATCTGGAGCGGCGAATCCTGGGTTTCCCCCTCGCTTCGTCCCCTGGGAGTAGTCGTCATCACATCGCCGAGTCACCTCTGCACGAACCTCGTCCGGATCCAGTTCTGGGTCATCGTCAGGACCGTTCCTCCCACGCAGCTGTCACCTCTTCGCCTCGTCTGTGTGGAGATTCTACAGCCTCGTCCCCTGAGCCTCATTCCCCCGCTGTCATTCCTGGACATTCGGGCTGGCTCACCCCGGCTGTTTCCCCCTCCTCTTCGACGCGCCTCCTGACCGCTGTGTGTGCCTGGAATCCCGGCCTGGTGAGCTCTCTGCTGGAGACAACGCGAGTGACCCTCAGACGAATTCCCGGGGGGTCCTCCGTTATCGCCGGGCGGGGAGAGGAAGAAGCAGATTCCACTACAGCAGGCGATACTCAACCTCCAGGGGGCAGGCAAGTCATTGTTTTTTCACACCTGCTTAATGATTTGCTCTGTCACATCCCTGGAGGAGAAGTTCAGGGTTCGCAGCTCCCTGAACTCTCCCCACCTGCTGTAACTTGTATTCCTAATCCCGCATCCTCTGTGTCTCTCTCCGCCGAGTGGTCCCCGGCTCCGGGTCAACGTGGTGGGATATGGAGAGGGCCTGTGGTTCCGCAGCTACATTGCGGACGGAGGAGGGGGGCTGACTGCTGCGTGGAGTCTACGCCGACGACTGAGCGTCCCCGGGTCTCCACGGAGGAGCGGTTCGGTCCGGCGGGACGAGATTCTTCTGGCTTCACGCCGAGTGGATCGTCGGTGGGGTTACCTGAGCTGGAGGAATCTCAAGCTGCGCTGACCATCGTGCTGGCTGCGGGGCCCGACGCGGCTAGATGGGAGCCTGACAACGACCTCCTGACGACGGATCCTGGATCTTCGCAGTCCTGGACGGCGTCAGAACCCGAGATCAGGCGAGTCCTCTCCTTTCTTTTCTCTCTTTTTATCCCCGAGCACTTCAGCCTATCTCCAGGGGAGACGAGCCGGGTGCAGCCGTCCGCTGCGTCTGAGCTCGTCTCGCCGGGTTCTGGCGCTGCCGGTGATCCTGATCCCGGTTCTGTTTTCTCTTCTGAGCCTTCTTCCAGGGTCACCGGCAAGGAGTTGCTGTTCCTCGTGGTGCTGGAGGGTCCGGGTTCAAC
The DNA here is from genome assembly GCA_020510985.1 of Pholidichthys leucotaenia. NCBI lineage: Eukaryota > Metazoa > Chordata > Actinopteri > Cichliformes > Pholidichthyidae > Pholidichthys > Pholidichthys leucotaenia. The sequence goes on from CM035847.1 coordinate 293,861,219, forward strand.
GTTGGAGGTCGGTTCTGGTGCAGTATTCAACGTGGGTTCGCCCGAGACCCAGTCGGGGTCCAACGTGGGTTCGCCTGAGGCCCGATCGGGGTCCGACGTGGGTGCTGCCCCAGTATTGTCCAGGTCCGGTGAGGAGGTGGCCGTTTTCCTGCGGTCTGACGCCCGCCGCCCTCGTCATCGGCTCTCCCCTGAGCCTCTTCCACCGGGATCCGCTCTGATCCTTCGCCCGTCTCAACGGTCCTGGTGGTTGAGTGATGCGGGTCGACGACCCGACCCACAGAACTTTCGGTTCGGTGATCTGGTTCCCCCCACTGGTCTGTGTTTCCCTCTGGGCAGCCTGGTTCGGCTGCCGGTGGACTGGATTCCTGGGATCTGGGTCCAGAGTTCGCCGTCCGAACACTTCTCTTTCCCTGATTCGCCAGCTGGACAATGGGCGGGGAGATCTCCGGAGCCATCTCGGCCATTTTTGGACTCTGCCTGCCATTCACCTCGGGTGTCACTTTTTCTTTTGTTATTAAGGTCACTCGGGTGTAATGTTTTGTCCTGTTGGTGGATTCGTTTTTATAGTGCTGTTTTCCATCGCTCATGCTCAGCATTTTACTTTTTGTGCCATGTTTTTAGCCTCGTTTTTTGTATTGTGGAGTTATGTTTTGTTTTCCGTAACACCATGCTCTGCAGTTATCCATTTATTCCAGTCACTCATTTCTTTAGGTGACTGGGTATTTATATATTCGTGTGTGTGGGTTTTTCTTTGCCTGCACTCAGTATTTCTTTTTTGCCCTGTTGGTTCATTATAGAGTCATGTGCCTTGTTTTCCGTAACACCATGCTCTATAATTGTCATTTGTTCCAGTCACCCTCACTTTTCTTGGTGACTGTGTGTATGTACTTAAATTAGCACTGTGTATAGGTTCCCCTTTATTTAACCGTACTCAGCATTTTTTGCCCTGTACCTTTTTGGTGGTTCTTTTTTCCTTGCTCTGGGTCACGCATGGTTGGTACTCTCTGGGTAGTATGTAACCGGCGTGCTGACCCAGTTCTTCTCCCCATCTGTACCTGGGTTAATTATTCTGTTTTGTCAGTATTGTATTTGGGTTTTTCTTTCCCGCTACCCTACATTGCCCCATTGGTGTTGTCCTTCCCTTGGCTTCTTCCCCTCCGGTCCGCCTCCCTTCCTCCCACCCTAGGTGGGGGGGGGGGGGGCTGGGATGTTCCTGGTCGTTCAGGAGCCCGACCTTGAGGGAGGGGCTCTGTCACCATGGGTTGAGATGCCGTCTCGGCACTCAGCCCATGTTTTCCCTCATCCCTGCTTCCCATTGAGCAGCGTCTCAGCTGGCCCCCAGCTGGCAGCATTATGGACGGCTGGGGCCAATTAGTCTTCATCAGCTGGGGCGCTGCCAATGAGGATAAATAGGAGCAGCCTCGATGACTCGGGGCTGCGACATAAACACATTGCTAAGCTGAAGCCCCTTCGTCTGGTGTCAGCTTTTACTCCTCTTGCAGCATTCCTGTGTTTGTTTCCCGCTGTGAGTATGTACGTCTTGTTACCCCCACGTCCGGTACGAGCTGCTTACCTCTGCGCTGTGCAACCTGTGAGTGTACCTCTGCATGAGTATCTGTGCTCTCCTCATCCCTTATCCCTTACCCAAAATAAACCATCACGACTCACTGGCTTGTCCCTGGCTCTGATTGCCCGGCTCCCTAGAGCCGGATATGACAGTAGAGCCGGATATGACACACCTTAGAATTGGCACTCTCAATATTAATGGGGCCAGGGATGATGTAAAAAGGGCCTCTTTATACAAGCTTTTTAATTTAAAGAAACTTGACGTGCTGATGGTCCAGGAGACTCACAGCACTGTGGACATTGAGAGCCATTGGAGAAAAGAGTGGGATGGCTGCATTTTTTTTAGCCACAAATCCAGTAGCAGTGGGGGGGTGGCTGTACTTTTCTCTAGGGGTTGTTTGCCTGTCTCTTATGAGGTAGAAGAGGTGGTGAGAGGTCATTTCCTCTTATTAAAGGTACAGTTTGAAAACGTGAACTTCGTTTTTATAAACGTGTATGTGCCAACACAGAGAGCAGAGAGGATCAGGGTCTTTGACGTGCTTTCGGATACGGTTAAGTCCTGTGATCCAAATAGTTTTTTATTTCTGGGGGGTGATTTTAACTGTACATTAAACCACAGACTAGACAGGAACCATCAGGAGCCTCACCCTGCTTCTGCCAATAGGCTGAGAGAACTGGTGAAAACACATGAAATGGCCGATGTGTGGAGATCACATCATGGGGACCAGAGGCAGTACACCTGGAGCCATGTCAAAGATAACCTTTTATCTATGGCTAGGTTAGACCGTTTTTATGGTTTTAAACATCAAATGAGTGTTTTTAAAAATAGTTGTATCTGTCCTGTTGGTTTCACTGATCACTGCCTGCTGTTTTGTTCTGTGTTTATTGAAAATGTAAAGTGTAAGAGTGCTTTTTGGCATTTTAACAATACACTTTTAAATGATGTGTTTTTTAAAGAGGTTTTTCATGATGTTTGGAAGTCACACAGGGAACAAAAACCCTCTTTTAGTTCTCTCCAATTGTGGTGGGATTTTGGTAAGGCCCAGATAAAACAACTCTGCCAACAGTACACTCAAAATGTCACTCGTAGCTTGACCCAATCCTTGAAAGTTCTGGAGACTGAGGTGGTAGAACTAGAGGAGTTGCTCAGTTCTACAGGAAAACAGGAGCACTTAGAGGCTCTCAAGTCAAAAAGGTCAGCCTTGGCTAGCTTGCTAGGGGTCACCGCACAGGGTGCTCTGGTCCGCTCACGCTACATGGATGTAGCTCTGATGGACTCGCCCTCCCAGTACTTTTTTGGACTGGAGGGGAAAAATGGACAGAGAAAGCTCATTCACTCCTTGTTGGGCGATGACGGGAGAACAATCTCCACAGCAGCAGAGATCAGGAAACACGCTGCTAGCTTTTACAGTGAATTGTTTAGAGCAGAGTGGAGGGAGGACACGTCACTGGGCCAGGTTTTCCTTGATGGTCTTCCAGTGCTCTCAGAGGACCTTGTTGCCGGCTTGGATGCTCCACTGTCTCTGTCTGAGCTGCATACGGCGCTAATGAGCCTCCAGAATGGAAAATCACCAGGCATAGATGGTCTCTCTGTGGACTTTTTTAAGGAATTCTGGCCCCTGCTTGGTCCAGACCTGCTGGAGGTTCTCCAAGATAGCTTGGAAAGGGGGACCCTACCCACGACCTGCAGGAGGGCCATCATCACACTGTTGCCGAAAAAGGGGGACCTCCAGAGCCTAAAGAACTGGAGGCCAGTCTCTCTGCTCTGCACAGACTACAAGATTCTCTCAAAAGCTCTGGCCCGAAGACTGAGAAAGGTGATGAGCGAGCTCATTCATGTAGACCAGACTTACTGTGTGCCTGGCAGGCTGATTAGTGACAACGTCACTTTAATTCGGGATATTTTGGAGGTCTCTGGTTCATTGGCGGTAGAAACTGGTTTGATTTCAATTGACCAGGAAAAGGCGTTTGATCGGGTTGAACACCAATATTTATGGACAGTTTTAACAGCTTTTGGGTTCAGCCCAGGCTTCATAGCCAGGATACGGGTCTTGTACAGTGACATTGAGAGTGTGCTGAAGATAAATGGGGGCCTGTCTGCCCCTTTAAAAGTCCAGAGGGGGGTTCGGCAGGGCTGCCCTCTCTCAGGGATGCTGTACTCCCTCGCCATAGAGCCTTTGCTTCACTGCCTGAGAAGGGATCTATCAGGAGTTACTTTTCCTGGCTGTGACACCACGTTCAAGCTGTCGGCCTATGCAGATGATGTAGTCATTCTGCTAAACAAGCAGAGTGACATTGACGTTCTGGTTAGGAGTGTCAATCTTTTTGGCCAACTTTCCTCTGCAAAGATAAACTGGGGAAAAAGCGAGGCTCTGATGGTGGGGGAGAAACTAGAAAATCAGCTTACGCTGCCGGGTGGGTTGATTTGGAAAAAAGGAGGTTTTAAGTATCTTGGTGTCTTTATTGGAAATCAGCAGTTTGAGCAAAAAAATTGGGATGGGGTCATAGAGAAGATTAACGGGAGACTAAACAAGTGGAAGTGGCTAATGCCAAGAATATCTTTTAGAGGAAGAGTGCTCATTTTAAATAATCTTGTTTCCTCATCCCTGTGGCACCGCCTCATGTGCATGGACCCCCCTGCTGGTTTGTTGTCCAAAATTCAGTCTGTTTTGGTGGACTTTTTTTGGGGGGGTGGACTCCACTGGGTTCCTCAAGCCCTGTTATTTCTTCCCAAAGAGGAGGGGGGGCAAGGAGTGATTCATTTAGCTAGTAGAGGTGCTGCTTTTAGACTGACTTTCATACAGAGACTGCTGACGGGCCCCCAGGACCTGGTATGGAGGCCTTTGGCCTGTGTTATTTTACAGAGAGTCCTTGGGCTTGGGCTAGACCTCCCTGTGTTTTTAATGGATTTTAAGAACTCTAATGCACTGTCTTTACCCAGTTTTTACCGCAGTCTCTTTTCAGTGTGGACTCTTTTTAAAAAACAAAGAGGGCCATGCGATTCCCTCTACTGGTTGTTGAGGGAGCCGCTGGTTTTTGGTGGTCGCCTTGGTGTCCTGCCGGGAGTTGGAAGGACCTTCCTTGATAGGCTGTGTTCCAGGAACATTCTCACTCTGAAGCAAGTGGTGGAACTGGCTGGTCCTGGCCTCAACAACGCCTCAGCTTTAGCAGCTCATCTTGGTGTCAGGTCGAATCGTTTCATCGATGGTCTTCTTGCACACTGGAAACAGGAGCTTCATGGACTTGAGCACTCCCTACTCTTGGACTTTAGCAATGGCACGCTGCAGCCAGAAAGCACTGACCCCTTTCCCTCTCTCACGCTCTATATGGACTTTGACGTCGCTCCTTGCTCCTTACTGGCATTCTGTGCTCCCACTGGTGTGGACTTTGGAGGAGCCAGTGGTAAGGCACTCTACAGACTGGTGGTGATGGCACTCAACAAGGACCGATTGAACACCTGTGTGGACACTCCTTGGAGAGCCTATTTTAAACTAGGAAAAGGGCATCGGCCTGCCTGGAGGGCTCTTTACAAAGCCCCTCTCCCTAAGAGACATGGAGACTTACAGTGGAGGGTCCTGCATGGTATTATAGCTGTCAATGCTTTTGTTTCTGTGATTAACAGCAGTGTCAGTGATCAGTGTGTTTTTTGTTCCTCTAGGGAGACTGTTTTTCATTGTTTTATTGAATGTCAGCGCCTGAGTGGCCTCTTTGAACTTCTCACAAAACTTTTTCATATTTTTAAGGAAGTTTTCTCTAAGCAGGTTTTCATTTGTGGTTTTATGTACAATTGTCGTTTTAAGCAGAAGTGTCAACTACTGAACTTTGTTTTAGGACAGGCAAAGTTGGCTATCTATGTAAGCCGGAGAAGAAAACTTGAAAATGTTGAGAATGATGTTGATGTCAAAATTTTATTTGTGAGGCTACTTAAAGCCAGAATCAGGCTGGACTTTCAGTTTTTTATGGGGAATGGGGATGTGGAAGGTTTCAGGACCCTCTGGTCCCTGGAGAATGTCCTCTGTTCAGTTCATGATGGACAGCTTTTTTTTGGGCGTTTTTTGGGGGATTAATTTTCTGTGTAACATAGCATGATATAGAAATTGTATTGACTGATGGACAAGTGTGTTTATTAAAGATCTTTTAAAAATCAAAAATCTCTCTCTCTCTCTCTCTCTCTCTCTCTCTCAACTGGTTCTGCAGTGACAGTAGTCTTAGACATCCTGTGACCACAATCAGTCCTTCACATTGTGTACCACTTTGCTTTATCCTTTGCGAAATGCCGCAGTGTACTCAGGTGTACCTTTGTACAGAGAGGGCCAAGGCCAGCATTTTTCAAGTCAGCTCTGATTTATTCCAGTAAATTTGCACAGTGTCTTCCATGACACACCTGATATTTGTTGCAGCCAAAAGAGCTTTCTGGGCTGGGGATTCTTGGTCCATGCCGAAGATATAGCCCAGCACTGCCCACAGCTGTCTCATGATCTTGTGGGATAGTGGCTCACAGTTACATTTTTTATGTAGTACCTGATTCGAAATAAGGTGTTGGGCCAACTGTGGCCTGTGATGGTACGTAGATGTTTTCGGTGACATGCATCCAACCTTTTCAGGTTTGCTTTTGTTACAGACCAACTGTTACTGTTATATAGCATGATTGGAATGCAGAATGCATTGTATAGGCATAGATGTGTTTCCAGAGGGATCTTGCCTCTTCGATTCCAGAGTTTCCAGAAAGATTAGAAAGCATTGTTGCTAAGAATGCAGCATGTTTGATGTCAGCAGCGCTGCACAGCAGAGAACCCAGTATTTTTGTTTTTCCTCCATTCTCATTTCCTCTGCATTTTTGACCATCTTCATGACTTTCTGACTTTTTACCGAGGTACACGTGAGCGAACTTGGTCTTTTGTTCATTCATGAAGAGGTTGCAAACTTTGAGGCTTTCTGCTGCAATGTGTTGTAACAGGTCAAGGGGACTTCTCTCCTCATCTAGGAAGACTATATCATCTGCATACTCCATCTCTAGTGGCATGCCAAGCTCTGATACAGGGGGATTTGGTCTTACTGACTGGTTATGTACTTGTCTTAAGGCAGAAGCGAGGTAACAGGTACGGAGGCTGTTAACGTGCCAGGCCCAGTCCACTATTGTTTTCCCTGCACCTTCGTCCCAAAAAGCTTACAGAGCGGCAGGTTTGTTTTTGTCAGGCACGATGCACACCGGACCCTGCTGTGCCAACCATACAACAGACCATTCAGGGTGCTGGAAACTGGGGCAAAGCATTTTGTGTTAGACTTGGCATAGGGAGACCCTCTTCATCAACAGGCTGAAGCCCGCGATTGTGTTGGCAGACGAGCAGGTGGTGTTGGCCCAAGCTCTCCGGCGTGGAAGCCCCCAGAGACCTGCACTCGCGAAGCAAACATGTTTTCCTCCCCACCCTTTTTCCCTCCACAGGCTAATGTGCCTGCATGCACACCCCGTTTTGACTGGACCGGCAACCCCCCGCTACAGCCATTATGGGCGCCGGCTCAAGCCCAAAGGACAGGGGGTTTGTTCCTTTTATGGGTGTTCGGGAAAGGGGGGGCTGTTTGGAGGCACTGTGTGGGGGGTTCTCCACCCAGAGTTGGAAGCTTGGGGGGAGATGGAACAAAGGACTGAAGGAAGGAGTGGCACCGGGGGGTCTCAGACATAACAGAAAGGACTATCCACTTCCTGGGGAGTTCAGGAGACACTGGAGTCGCGAGAGGAAGAGAGGGTGTGAGAAGCAGGGCTGGTGTTATGATGTTAATGTGCCACACATGTCTTTGTGCACTGAGCGTATTTTTTTTTTTGGCTCTCTGGGTCTCATGGGGCAGAAATATAGGTTATAAAAAGGAGGCGCCCAGAGACCTAGAGAGCGTATTTTCTCTATATGATGTTGGAAGGTGAATAAAGTTCATGTGTTGTCCAGCTCGCTGTCTCGTATGCTTTCATCTTCCACAATATATGTGTGTGTGTGTGTGTGTGTGTGTGTGTGTGTGTGTGTGTAGTCATGTGAAAAAATTAGGACACCCTGTATTAGCCTGTGTGTTTTTTGTTTTGTTTTTTTTACATATTTGGACATATGGATATTTAATATCAATATTAAAAATACTGGGAGATTCATGTAATACAACTAAACAATTAAAAATGAATTAAAGAATTTTTTTTTTCAAATTTTCTGTAAAATGTAATTCTAAACAAATAGTGAGGAATAAATTAGGACACCCCCCATCTTTTTTAGGACACCCCCACATTCATTCCCACTTAAAATGGCTAAAATAAATGTTACAAAATGCAAATAAAAATAAAAACAAGGTTTGACATAGATATGTGAACATTTCTTAATAAAGAACTGAATATTTAATGAGGTGTCCTAATTTTTTCACATGACTGTATAGACTATAATAAAATGTTTCAGAAAAACATTTCTTATAAATTTGTACTTTACTGTTGTAAATTTCAGATTTTTTTCCTTCAGAAATGTGTGTGTGTGTGTGTGTGTGTGTGTGCGGGGGGTTGCCATTTGAAAGCTCTGGTTTTCTCTCAAAAATTGAATGTTTTTCTCATAAATTTGGGACTTGCTTATAATAAATATGTGATTAAGTTGTAAATTACCATATTTTGCCACTTTATTCTTGCAAATTTGTACTGAAACTACTTTGTAGTTCTACCAGATGCTATCTGTGACTATCACCCACAACCCCTTTGTTAAAAAATAAATTACCTACTGCGTGAACTTTCACAAACCAATAAATACAAAAGGCGAGGTTTAGGGTAATGATGCACCAACCTGGCTGAGGAAGCAGATGTGCTGCAATAATAGGCTGCAGGCTGCTGTGTGTGACTGGTGCTGCAAGTGTGTGGACGAAACTAATTTTGCACATTTTTAAAGGGGTGATTGGGGCCTCAGACAGCATCCATGGCCAAATCTCAATCTCCTCCCTAAGCCATCAAGCTCTGTGCCGTTGTAGACTTAGGCGGCAGCCATTAGTAGTGTGTGAGTGTGCAAGTCTGCGAGGGCTTGAAATGGTATAAAAGGAATAGGACACTTTATGACATGTCACCCTACCTTGACAATGGTGTATGACAAACGTGCTGCTTAGTATTGTGGGATTCAGACTTTTTATTTTAAGAATGATTTTATCTTCAAGGCCAAGGAACAGAAGGAATCAATTGCCTGATCTAAATATCTTGCAGGCAATGCAATTCAATTCAATTCAATTCAGTTCAATTCAACTTTATTTATATAGCGCCATTTCACAACGACAGTCATCTCATAGCATTTTCAACTGTAGGGGAAACCCCCACAATTGCAGAAAGACCTCAGCAGTCAGGTGATCCCCTGTGAGCAAGCATTTGGTGACGGTGGAGAGGAAAAACTCCCTTTTAACAGGAAGAAACCTCCAGCAGAACCAGGCTCAGGGAGGGGCAGTCATCTGCTGCGACTGGCTGGGGGTGAGGGGGATAGAGAAGAAGAAGACAAGAACAGATATGTAGAGAGCAAACAACACGACGGGGACTCAATCTACGGGAGAGAACAAACAGATATTAATGACCAGCAAAAATATTTCATTGAGAGTGAAGAAAGGAGTGAAGCCCAGTGCATTACTGGAGGTCCCCCGTCTGTCTATGTCATGTCCGCTGCACAATCTCGCAGCGAACATATAAATTGGCAGCGAGCCCAAAATGCAGTGTAAGTAACGTGTTTATTTACAATGGAAAAAGGTAAAAGAATGTCCAAATAACAGTCACTGACAGATGATGAGACAACTGGCTACGAGCATCGGTGGCGGGGAAGAACAGCCAAGTGCGCTCCAAACTGAACAGGCAGGGAGAGAAAGGCAGTAATAAAAGGACATACATACGCGTTGGAGCGGAAAAGCTCTGGGGTAACAACACGATTCAGTCCAGGGGAGAAAGCCAACAGTCCACGAGCGAGGAAGTCCAGAGTAGACTTAAGCTGTCACACTGACTGGTCACACTGCCTCCTTATAAGTACACAATACACTAACGAAGGCAAGTGGACACAGTTGTGTGGCAAGCTGGTGCGTGAATGATTGGATGTATGTGTGTGTGTGCATGTCAGTGTTTGTGCGTGCGTATGCGTGCATGTGGTGAAACAATACAGCCGGAGAATGGCTGTAGGACTGGCAGAGAGCGAGGCTCAATCTGCCAGCTGGAATTAATAAGCAATAATCAAAAACCTACAGCCACCGGTCGTGGACGGGGTTGAAAACAACCCCGAACATGACAGTCTAAACCTATTAGTGTGGTGGACACACACATGGGACCTGTTTTGTGACTCACATTTTAGGTCAGAACAAAGGCAGGAAGCTGCAGGAATCTTAGTCTTGATATGCAAGGCTTGAGACTGTGGGGGGTTCAATTAAAGGATTAAGGAAGAGATGCATTGGAGACAGTGGAAGTGATATCATGGAGAGAAATGCATTGTGACTGTCTTTATAATGCAAAGTGGTCTGTGTGACATGTGATCTGTGAAGTGTGAAGTTCCTGATATTTCAGGACGAGAGTTTACTGTGTCATGATCTTTCTCTGCTTTGAGATGATGGTGTTGTGAATAAAACTGACTTTGAGAGAGAACTCTGCCTCGTCATTTTCACATCACCACACTGGTGACCCGAGACGTATCATGCAAGAAGAAAATTCCCCTGGGCCAGCCGCGTCAGGAGCCCCCAGCCAAGCGAATGCCGCTACAGTCCAGCTACCGGACTTCTGGCAGAACAATCCACGCTCCTGGTTCAACGCGGTTGAGGCGCAGTTCAACCTCCGGGGGATATCGGTAGATGCCACGAAATTCTACCACGTAGTCGCAAAGCTGGACAACAACACGGTCCAGCATGTGGAGAGCCTGATTGACCAGCCGCCGGATAGCGACAAATACGGCACGTTGAAGGCTGCACTCATCCAGCAATTCACCCCCTCGGCGGAGGAGCAAGCAGAGAGGCTCCTGGCGCTGACGGAGGGGGAAAACGACATGCCCGCGAGCCTGATGGAGAAGTTGTTGAGGTTGAAAGACTCTGACGACGATTACTTCATTTTCACCCACCTCTTCCTCAGGACTCTACTGTCAGCAGCGAGAGCGACCCTGGCCAGTTTGCCACTGTTGGCCCTACGGGACTACCGCATGCTGGGCCGAGAGGCGCAGCGGATTGTCAATGCCACCAAGCGGCAGGCAGCCACAGCCGCTGCAGCGGAACTCGGCGTGACGGCCGGAGACAACAGGGGGCCAGAGGCAGCGGTGCCAGACTCACCGACGACGGCGGCGGCAGGGGCCAGGGAATGTGGACCGGACGTCCTTTGTTTCTACCATCGCCGCTTCGCAGAGAGGGCACGCAAGTGTGTACCGCCGTGCCAGTTTGGGCGTTCGGGAAACGCCAAGACCGGGGGTCGGTAGCAGCCGCGGCCCTCGGGGAAGAGAACAAGTTGGTCCCCGGGTGACGGCAGTGAACGGCTCGGAGATTAAGACCTTTGGTGAGAAGACTCTGCTTCTGTCTCTACACGGCCGTACATTTGAGTGGACTTTTGTTGTAGCAGCAGTAAATTTCAATATGTTGGGGGCTGATTTTTTGTGCTCACATGGTTTGTTGGTTGATCTCGCTAACAGGCGCCTGGATAATGCACTTTCTTTTGATTCTATCCCCTGTACAGCGCGAGTGGCCCCGCCAACAGCACAAGCCAACGTCACAGCTGCAAGCGGTAAGTTCCACACACTGCTCACTCAGTTCCCAGCACTCACAGTCCCCACATTTTCGGCAACAGTCACTAAGCACAGGGTGGAGCATTTTATTACCACTACCGGACCGCCCGTTTTTGCAAAAGCTCGGCGCTTGGATGCAGTTAAACTGGCCATAGCGCGCGAGGAGTTCGCCAACCTGGAGAGGTTGGGCATTATTCGACGTTCAAACAGTCCGTGGGCTTCCCCCCTAGACATGGTCCCGAAAGCTGACGGATCATGGCGCCCTTGCGGGGATTTCCACAGGTTAAACAACGCTACAGCGCACGACCGCTACCCAACCCCACATATCCAAGATTTTTCCGTTCATTTGGCAGGGGCACGCATTTTTTCTAAAATAGACTTGGTCCGCGGTTACCACCAAGTCCCAGTGCGCGCTGAGGACATACCCAAAACAGCGGTAATAACTCCGTTTGGCCTATTCGAGTTTTTACGCATGCCATTTGGACTTAAAGGGGCTGCTCATATGTTCCAATGCATGATGGACGCGGTGCTTCGCAATCTCCCTTTCGTGTTCATCTACCTGGACGATATTTTAGTAGCCAGCGCGTCCGAAGACGAACACGAAAAACACCTGGCCACAGTTTTCCGAAGGTTGGGAGATCACGGGTTAATAATCAACCCAGCGAAGTGTCAGTTCAGGGTGGCGCAGATCAATTTTTTAGGACACCGCGTCTCCCCCGAAGGAGCAGTTCCGCTGCCTGACAAAGTGCGCGCGGTGGCAGATTTTCCCCAGCCGCAGACGGTCAGGGCGTTGCAGGAGTTTTTGGGAATGGTGAATTTTTATAACCGTTTTCTCCCCCGCACGGCGCAACTCATGCAGCCGTTGTATGCCGCGCTCAAAAAAAAGAAACCCGCGGATAAGATCGAGTGGCCCCCGGAGCGGGACCAAGCGTTCTCGGAGGTGAAAGCAGCCTTGGCAAAGGCTGCGTTGTTGGCACACCCAGATCCAACGGCCCGCATAGCGCTCACCACGGATGCATCAGAGGTGGCCATAGGGGCAGTCATGGAGCAACATGTAGCCAGGGTTTGGCAGCCCCTCGCCTTTTTCAGCAGGACCTTGCGCGATAGCGAACGTAAATACAGCGCGTTCGACAGGGAGCTGCTCGCTCTCCATTTGGCCATCCGCCACTTTCAGTTCTGGTTGGAAGAACGCGCTTTCACCGCGTTCATTGACCACAAACCACTAACATTCGCGATGGCCAAGGTCTCTGAACCGTGGTCAGGCCGGCAGCAGAGACAGCTGGCCGCCATATCAGAGTTTACCACTGATATTCGGCATGTGGTGGGTAAACCCAATGTAGTGGCAGATTGCCTCTCACGCACCGTGGCGGCCCCAGTCAGCGTAGAGGTAGATTATGCAGCCATGGCCGCGGAGCAGGTTAATGATGCGGACGTGCGCGCGCTCCAGTCTGGACCAACAGGGTTTAGGCTGGAGAGCAGGGTGCTGCAAGAGGGTATGCCCCCCCTAGTCTGCGATGTCTCCACTGGATGGCCACGTCCAGTAGTACCGGCCACGTGGCGCCGCCATGTCTTTGACTCGGTTCATTCTTTGGCGCACCCTGGAGTGCGCGCGTCGGTCAAAATGGTGGGAGAGAAATTTGTGTGGCCGAGCCTCCGCAAACAAGTCAAAGAGTGGGCAGCAGCCTGCACGGCGTGTCAACGAGCCAAAGTACACAGGCACACGAGGGCTCCTTTGGAACCGTTTCACATTCCGGCCAAGAGGTTCGATCACATTCATGTGGACCTCGTGGGCCCCCTCCCACTGTCACAGGGGTGCACACACCTTCTGACAATGGTGGACCGTAACACGCGCTGGCCTGAAGTGGTCCCGCTGGCATCAACCACAGCCGAGGAGGTGGCGCGCGCGTTTTTAACAGCTTGGGTGACGCGCTTCGGTGTTCCGTCGGGCATTACGTCCGACAGAGGCCCTCAATTTGTGTCCGAGCTTTGGTCGACAATGGCCCACAGCCCGGGTGTCACAATTCACCGCACAACCGCGTACAATCCGCAGGCTAATGGGTTATGCGAACGTTTTCATAGGTCATTGAAAGCGGCTCTCAGAGCGTCACTGACGGATACAAATTGGGTTGACAAGTTACCGTGGGTGTTATTGGGGTTGCATTCTGCGCCTAAAGAGGATCTAGAAGCCTCCCCAGCGGAGCTCGTGTTTGCGCAGCCATTCCGGCTGCCTGGGGAGTTTCTCCCAGATAACCCTGCGCCAAACACCTCCCCGTCTCAGCTGTTGCGGAGTAACATAGAATCAAGCACGCTGCCCGGCCCCGCGCACCACAGTTTTCCGCGCGTTTTTGTGCCTAAAACTTTAAAGAATGCAGAGTTTGTTTTTGTTAGACACGATGCGCATCGAACCCCGCTGCAACCGCCTTATGACGGACCATTCAGAGTGCTAGAAACAGGGGACAAGCAGTTTTTGATAGATTTGGGGGGTAGGAAAGAGAGAATTGGCATAAACAGACTCAAACCCGCTTTTGTGGTGGCAGATGAGCAGGTGCTGTTGGAGAAGGCTCCGCGGCGAGGTAGACCACCGCGGGGGGCTTCACAGAGTAATATTTCCCCAGAACACCCACAGGTGCTGACAAAAGGTTTCCACACCCAGACGGCAAACCCCCAGGACAGCCCCGCAGAGACGTTGAATCCCAGCTACAGCAGATACAGCAGGAGGCTGAAGCCTATACAGCATGTGGACTGATGTGTATTGATACTATCACGGCATGCATGTGGTTATTCTCTTATTGTTCTGTTTGTCTAAAATGTTGGGGGGGGGCTTTGTGTGGTAGACACACACATGGGACCTGTTTTGTGACTCACATTTTAGGTCAGAACAAAGGCAGGAAGCTGCAGGAATCTTAGCCTTGATATGCAAGGCTTGAGACTGTGGGGGGTTCAATTAAAGGATTAAGGAAGGGATGCATAGGAGACAGTGGAAGTGATATCATGGAGAGAAATGCATTGTGACTGTCTTTATAATGCAAGGTGGTCTGTGTGATGTGATCTGTGAAGTGTGAAGTTCCTGATATTTAAGGACGAGAGTTTACTGTGTCATGATCTTTCTCTGCTTTGAGATGATGGTGTTGTGAATAAAACTGACTTTGAGAGAGAACTCTGCCTCGTCATTTTCACATCACCACATTAGCAGCATAACTAAGGGAGGGTTCGGGGCACCTGACTCCACCCTAACTACAAGGCTATATCAAAAAGGAAGGTTTTAACGCTATTCTTAAAAACAGAGTTCAAGTCTGACTCCCAAATCCAGATTGGCAGCTGGTTCCACAGGAGAGGAGCTTGATAACTGAAGGCTCTGCCTCCCGTTGTACTATTGGAGATTCTAGGTATTACAAGTAATCCCGCATTTTGGGAGCATAGTGCTCTGTGTTAGGATAATAGGGTAGTATCAGATCTTCTAAAAAAAGGGGGGGTGGCTGATTATTTAGAACTTTGTAAGTGAGAAGAAGGATTTTAAACTTAATTCTAAACTCTATGGGAAGCCAGTGAAGGGAGGCCAGAAGCAGAGAGATATGATCTCTCTTTCTAGTACCTGCTAAAACTCTTGCTGCAGTATTTTGGATCAGCAGACTTTTTAAAGATGTTTTAGGACAACCTGATAATAAAGAGTTACAATAATCTAATCTAGAGCTAACAAAAGCATGGATTAGTTTCTCAGCTTCACTCTGAGGCAAGATGCTCCTAATCTTGGCAATATATTTTTTTTTTCAAAAGAGGGGGAAGGGGAAGCAGCAGGACTGAGCAGCAGGATTAAATACTACCTGTTCAAGAGGTAATAAAACTTCAATTCTTCACCTGTGGCTAGTTCTGGACTTTTGGAGGTGATTTTGTTGACATTTGGCAGTGGATTGGTGGCTCAGGGGAAGATTCTGGTGAATTTAGAATTGGGCCTTTCTGCCTTAGAAGCAGACAGGCAGCCATTACTACTAGGCTTCACAGGCAGCCACCATCACCAGGCCAGCAGCCACGGCCATCAGGCTCCACAGGCAGCCGCCACCACCAGGCTTCACAGGCAGTTACCACCACCGGGCCCTGCAGCCACCTCCATCAGGCTTCAGGCCTGGCACCAGGCCTTACACGCATTCCTGTTGTTGTTGCTGCTTGAAATTTTCATCAACACTGAAACAGTCTTGGAAACAGACTCTTGTCTCCTTGTCCACTGTAAATTATTGCAAAACTGCAGCAAAATGCCACCTAAGCCAAAAGCAGAGGCCAAATCCGAGGAGGAATATGTGTCCCTCGCACAGGTAAATGACTTACTGCCACAGCAAAAAGAACTGTTTTCTGCATTGTTAAACCAACAACAGGAAACTTTCAAAAGCCTCATCAAAGTGATCATGGACTCAGCTAATGCAAGAGTGGACACGATGACGAGAGAGTTGCAGGACATTAAAACCAGTCTACAGTTCACTCAAAAAGACATAGATGACATAAAAGCCGATTTGTCTAAACAAGCAGACCGCAACAATGTGCTGCAATCAGATGTTTCTAAAGTGTGTGACAGTCTGTTGACTATCACCGACAAATTTGAATATCTGGAAGGACAATCCTGGAGAAATAATCTAGTCTTTGATGGTGTTGTGGAGGCACCAGGAGAGACCTTGGCCGACACAGAGGAGAAGATTAAAAATATTCTCATGGAGAAACTACAGTTACCACCAGGGATCGAGATGGAGAGAGCCCACTGCACCGGGAAGCCTGGAGTAGAAAGACCAAGGCCCATTGTGGTCAAGTTCCTGTGGCACAAGGACAGGATGACCATTCTTCAAAGAGCCAAGTCCCTCAAAGGAACAAAAATCTTCATCAATGAGGACTTCACTGATTTGGTAAGAAGGAAGAGAAAAGAATTAATGCCAGAGCTGAAAGCTGCAAGAGCACAGGGAGACATAACCTACTTAAGGTATGACAGACTCATTATTCACCCACGCCATCCCCGTAACAGTACACCAAAATCAATGGAGCCAAAAATCAACCAGAAATGATTGACATTTCATTATCAACTCAGAGATATAAACTGTGCACTTGTTTCCATTGACTGGAATAATTAAGATACAAACTTTTATAGGAAACAACCTCATTTTTAAAGGGTACGAATATACTGAGCATAAGCCACACGGTGTTGAATATGAAACCGATCCTAAAAATTCCTTTTTCAACAGTATAAAACATCAGTGTAAATACTTTAGCTCAGACCAGCTAAAGAATACAATTTCTGACCAATCATTGTCAATAATACACTTTAATAGTAGAAGTCTCAACATGAATTTTTCCAAAATCCAGGACAGTTTGTTGCAATATAACACAAATTTTTCTGCTGTTGCAATTTCTGAGACTTGGCTAAAAAATGACCAACTTCATACAGTGCAAATGAAAGGCTATGATTTATATACCACAAGCAGGTCAAAAAAAGGGGTGGTGGTGCTGCTTTACATATCAGGTCCTGCTACCAAAGCCAAGTTGTAGATAATATGTCTTTTGAAATGGAAAACATCATAGAGTGTGTAACTGTGGAATTAATTACAGTACAACTACAAAAAACATCATAATAAGTTGCATTTATAGAGTACCAGGTACCGATATTGACATTTTCAAGGAAAAATTGTCTGAGCTTTTCAGTGCAGTAGGTAATAAGGAGCTGGTATTTATTTGTGGAGACTTCAGTATTGACTTATTAAATCCAAATGACCATATCCAAATAAGTGAATTCATAAATTCCATGTTTTGTATTGGTTTCTACCCTACAATAACATACCCCACTAGAATAACAGCACATTCAGCAACGCTTATTGATAACATTTTCACAAACGTCACTGAGGGGAATGTAACTGCTGGTCTTATTATCAATGATGTGACAGACCATCTGCCTGTTTTTGTTTCTTCACACACTGGTGTAACACATAACGTTGAAATAGATAAGGTTTTTAAACGACTTGTAACAGAAACCGCAATCAACAATCTTAGAAATGATCTAAAAATACAAGACTGGAGCGGTGTTTATGTTGACGACATTGATACAGCATATGGAGAATTTGTCTCTATTTTATCACAACTATATAATAAACACTGCCCTCTAGTGGTAAGGGAAACTAAAGTTAAATACAGAGATAAGCCTTGGATCACCAAGGGCCTGCAAAATGCTTGTAAAAAGAAAAAGTTGTTACACAAAACATTTCTGAAATTAAGAACTGTGGAAGCAGAAAAGAAATACAAGACTTATAAAAATAAACTCAGTATTTTAAGATTGAGTAAAAAAACATATTACAGTAAATTATTGGAAAATAACAAAACTAATACATGTAATATATGGAAGGTGTTAAATAATATAACAAAGAGAGGAAAACTAAATTCCAACCACATCTCTTATTTAAATTCAGATAATGGAATAATCAATGAAAATAGCTTGATCTCCAACACGTTTAATGAATATTTTGTTAATATAGGAAAAAAGATCACCAACTCCACTGTATCATCAGCAAATCCAGGTGGCGCTGACAATGTCGTCAACATAAACGCTTACTCAATGTTTATGAAAGAAACAGATGAAAAAGAAATTCTTGGCATTGTTAACAAATTCAAAGACAAAATATCAATTGATTGTAATGATTTCAGTATGTTCTTGGTTAAAATGTATTGATTGTATTGTTAAACACTTCACTTTCATATGCAACATGTCACTTACTGCTGGTAAATTTCCAAAGAAAATGAAAATAGCAAGAGTTGTTCCTTTCTATAAGACTGATGACAAACACTCATTGTCAAACTACAGACCCATCTCCTTGTTACCTCAGTTCTCCAAAATACTGAAAAAAATATTTGTTAAGAGACTAAATGATGTCATTGATAAGCACAATATACTCTGTGAACAACAGTATAGATTCAGGAAGAACCGGACCACCTCACTGGCACTCATGGACTTTGTTGAACAGATTACGGATGCAACAGATAGAAGAGAATACACAGTTGGAATATTTCTGGACTTACAAAAGGCATTTGATACAGTTGACCATAAATTACTCCTCAGTAAATTACATAAGTATGGCATCAGAGGAATTGCTTTTGACTGGTTACACAGCTATTTAGAAGACAGATATTAATATGTTCATGTGAATAATACAGACTCTGAGTTGCTGAAGATGACGTATGGGGTACCACAGAGTTCTGTGCTTGGTCCATTGCTGTTTATTTTGTATATTAATGATTTATGTTCTGTGTCTAAATTGCTCAAGTGTATTTTATTTGCAGATGACACAACTTTTTTTGTAGTGGAGAAAATCTTAAGCAGCTTCTGGATTCAGTAGAAAATGAACTTAAGCAAACCAATCAATGGTTCACTGCCAATAAATTATCTAGTCACCTTGGAAAAACAAAATGTATAATATTTGGAAACCGCAAATTATATAATCACAGAAAAATTAAAATACGACAGAAAAAAGCTGTACGCATTGTATCAAAGAAACCTTACCGTGAACCAACAAATCCAATATTCATTCAATTACATACTCTTAAATTTAGAAATCTGGTAGATTATAATGTCATTCAAATCATGTACAAAGCAAATAATAACCAATTACCTGTAAATATTCAGAGACTGTTTAAAAAAAGTGAAAGCAAATATGAGTTAAGAGGTAACTCTGTTTTTCATAAGCCAAAGGTTAGAACAAAGTACCATTGCATGTCTGTCACTGGAGTTAAACTGTGGAACTGTTGCTCTGAAAATATTAAAACATGTTCAACTCTAAAGCAATTCAAAAAATTGTACAAAGATGAGAAAATCTCCCAGTATCTCACTGTAAATGCTGGGAGATAAATTTGTAATAACTTAAAATTTTTTGTTTTTGTCTACTTGTTCTATTTGATTTTCTTTGTTGATTTTGGGTAAGACTTAAATTTTTATGTTATTGATTTTAAAATTGTAACGGGGTAGGCACTGTATAAGCACTAGCTTCAGCCTACACCCTATCGGTTGTTCTTTTGTGTGTTCTTATTGTATTGTATGTGTTTATTATTATTATTACCGAATAAAAATAAATTCATTCATTCATTCATTACGCAAATGATAGAAGGCAGTCTTAGAAACAATATACATATTAAATATTCACATACCGGTATTAAATATTCACATATTTAATATGTGAATTAAAAATCAGATCTTGATCAAAAATATCTCCAAGGTTCTTCACAGAACTATTCAGAGAAAGAGTAACCACATTCAAACTAAGAATTTGATGTGGAAAGATATTTCTAAGGTTTTTTTGGACCAGCTAGAATGACTTCAGTCTTATCTGAATTTAATAGCAGGAAATTGCAAGTCATCCAAGCTTTGGTTTCCTTAAGACAAGCCTCTAATTTGGCTAATTGATTGCTATCATCTGGATTCATTGACAGGTATAATTGTGTGTCATCTGCATAACAATGAAAATATGTAGTGTTTTCTAATAATGTTACCTAGCGGAAGCATCTATAAACTAAAAAGAATAGGGCCTAGCACAGATGCCTGTGGAACTCTGTGACTCAGCTTTGAGTTGGAAGAAAACTCATTATTGACATGAACAAACTGGAACCTATCAGATAAATAAGATCTAAACCACTGCAACAAAGCTCCATTTAGTCCAACATGGTGTTCTAATCCATCAAGTAAAACATAATGATCGATAGTATCAAAAGCTGCACTAAGGTTTAAAAGGACAAGTGCAGAAACAAGTCCATTATCAGATGCGGTCAGGAGGTCATTAGTGACCTTCACTAAAGCTGTTTCAGTACTATTGTGGTTACCCACCACAATCTACAGAGACATTCATCCTCACACTCAGAAGGCCCGGAAGAAGCAGAGAACCATTCACATATGGACAGAGAGTCCCTGGGGAGACAACCAGAACAATGAACTATTGTTTATACATCCGCGGATTAAGGAGAAGACGTCTGGGAGCCAGTTAGTCAGGCTAATCATATGTATTGACTGATATGTATATCACTATGCTAATGTGCCATGCATTCTCTCTGTTTGTATAACATATAAAAGAGCTGAGGATACATGCCTCAGCAACAAGACACAGCACACACAGCACAGCACAGTAGACCACTGTAGCGCACAGCGCTACAAGTGCATCACATTTTGATGGAGGAAATAAAACTCTGCAACCTTCCAGCTCGTCCTACCTCACCTGAATTTATTCCTCCACACTGGTGACTCGATGTGTCATGGTGTGCCCCTCGCCTGATCTTTTCCCTCCACACTGTTGACCTGACAAGAGAGAATGACTGTCTGCTCCCTCTCACCGCGCTGTGGACCCCAGAGGACCAGAGAACGCCTGCAACCTCTTCATCCTCACCAGAGTGCGCTCCTCGAAGCAGGCAGCGCTGGGACCGACAGGCACCACGAACGGCGACATGAGCGAACTGAAGGAAGCAGCCTGAACGGGGAAGGACATCGGCGTCGGCTGCGTTGATTTCCACCAAGCTCCCCGACCCTGACTCAGCTCGCGACAACAAAGCCCCGCACGCACACCGTAGGATTACGAGGACAGTGCAACTGCCAGCTTATGGTCACTGCGCCAAGCATGTGCCACGCACAGGGACAAAACCGGCTCCACAGACTGATACAGCGTCCTCTGCCGCTGCACATGCCCGAGAAACATGGCCAATCGCCAGCGTCGGAACCTTCAGGGCTGCTCACGCACCTGAAGCAGACGTGCAGCCCGCACACAGGACTTTGTATGGGTTTCTCAGCCACAGTGCACAAGGGGAATTTAGCCGATTGCTGTCCCCGATGGCTTTACAGCTACTTCCGTACCTAAAAGCCAGACCGCCAGGTCCCTCACACAGCTGCAGTTGTTTCACAGCCGCTATGCATCCTCGGGGAATTTGGCCGCTTGCCTTCCCCACATCCTCGCTGGCTCGAGCCGCAAGAGGAGTCAGAGACTTTTTTTTTTTTCCACAGCCGCTGTGGATCACCACCAGGTTTAACGGGAAAGTCTCTCACCATCGTGGATCCACACGCAATTTTTACACGGCCCAGACACCTTTGATATCCCGGGCCGGCACTCACTTACTACCACCCCCTCCCCCAACTCCTCCACAGCGCTCTTCCTGCACCTCACTTCCTAAAGCTGGCCGATCGCCGTCTGGTTCCATTACGCAAGACGCACACCGGCCCCGGTGCCCATGATCCACGGCCGTTCAACGTGCTGGAACCCAGAGCGGAGCACACTGTTTTTTCTACCCCTCCCCCGTCCCCCCCCCACCGACTGACATGCCCTCCAACAGTTTTACCGGAGCTGGAACCCAAACGACGGGGTGGGGGTGGGAGGGTCACAGCCCCTTCTGAGTGTTCTGGAGGGAGCCCTGTGGTGACCCGCCACAATCTACATGGACATTCATCCTCACACTCAGGAGTTCCGGAAGAAGCAGAAGACCATTCACATACGGACAGAGAGCCCCTGGGGGGACAACCAGAACAATGGACTATTGTTTATACATCCGCGGATTAAGGAGAAGACGTCCGGGTGCCAGTTGGTCAGGCTAATCATATGTATTGACTGATATGTATATCAATATGCTAATGTGCCATGCATTCTCTCTGTCTGTATAACATATAAAAGAGCTGACGATACATGCCTCAGCAACAAGACACAGCACACACAGCTCAGCACAGTACACCACTGTAGCGCACAGCACTACAAGTGCGTCACATTTTGATGGAGGAAATAAAACTCTGCAACCTTCCAGCTCATTGTACCTCACCTGAATTTATTCCTCCACACTATGATGAATTCTAACCCAGACTGAAGCTCTTCAAATAAACCATTTCCCTGCAAGTGGTCAAATAATTGCATAGCAACAACTCTTTCTAAGATTTTTGAAATGAAAGGCAGATTAGAGATTGGTCTATAGTTAGCTAAAACTCCTGGATCCAGCATTGGCTGTTTAATTAAGGGTTTAATTACAGCAGTTTTAAAAGCCTGTGGTACATGGCCTAATGTTAATGAAGAATTGATTATTTGAAGAATAGAGCTACCAATAAATGGGAAGACTTCTTTAAATAATATGATAGGAATAGGGTCTAAAAGACAAGTTTAAGGCTTGGATGAGGAAATTATTTTATCTAACTCTAAAAGGTCTATTGGAGTAAACTCATCCAAACAGATATCAGTTGAAGGAGTTGTAGTAGTTACTGTATTTAAGTTAACAGTGGGAAGAATCTGACTGATTTTATCTCTGATAGATGAAATTTTACTATTGAAAAAGTTCATAAAGTCTTGACTAATAAGGGAATGCTAGGACTGACAGAGTCCTGACTTTCTGTCAACCTGGCTACAGTACTGAAAAGAAACCTGGGATTATTCTTGTTCTCTTCTATTAATGTGGAATAATAATTTGTTCTCGTTTTCCTTAGAGATTTTTTGTAAATTAGAAGATGATTTCTCCAAGCAAAATAGATTTCATCTAATTTAGTGGAGTGCCAATTTGTTTCTCATTGACGAGTCTTCTGTTTTAAGCTACGAGTTTCTGTGTTGAACCAAGGATTTAAAAATCTCTGATTAGACTTTTTCTTTTTTAAAGGGGGAACCATGTCTAGAGTCTGATGCAGAGAAGCTGTCACATTATCTACCATGCTATCAATTACAGAAGGAGTAAAATCTCCATAGCTTATCTCCGTTGTGTTGACACATGGCATTTTTTTTTTTTTTTTTGGTTACTTATTTGTACCCATAGATAGATTTGGTTTGCAGTCTGGTGACAAGCCACCGGCTGCCGGTCGCTGCGTGCGCGAGCGCCCTAAACCTACATGTTTTTGGTATGCGGGAGGAAACCGGAGAAATCCCGGAGTAAACCCACGCAACACGGGGAGAACATGCAAACTCCACACAGCTCACTGTTGGTCGGGGGCTGGGATCGAACCCACGATCTCATGATCCCCGCGATCCCCCGGCCGAGGGTAAAACTGTGCTGCCACAGTGCTAAACCACTGCGCCACCGTGCAGCATTGAGGAAACAACCTGCTTAAATTTGGTAACAGCATCATCTGAGAGGCATCTACTGTAGTAATATTTTTCTTTAGGAGCCAAATTGTCAGAAATAGTACAATCAAAGGTTAACAGACAATAGTCTGACAGTACAGGGTTATGAGGAGACACTACCAGATTTTCTATTTCTATGCCATATGTCAGAACAAGGTCCAATGTGTGGTGGAGATAAAGGGTAGAATTTTCTCCTTTTTGAGAAAACCCCATCAAGTCTAATATTGAATTAAATGCCATATTAAGGCAATCACTATCTATATCTACATGTATATTAACCCCTTGCACTCCGGTCAATTTCCCTAAAAACGCCGAAAAATAATGTGCCCAAATTAAATCCAAAGCTGTTTTTCAACCCTTTGAAGCATCTTCATGGGGTTGGTCTCATTTAAAAGAAAACACTTTGAATTTTTTTGGCAAAACAGTCATAATCTCTTTAAGTGCTCCGGCCACTGAGTTACAGTCATCTAAACATAGTGAACTTGAAGAAAATAAATTTGGCCTGGGTGGTTTTTTTGGATACAAATGCTTGCAAATAACACACAGCTTCAGATCCGGGCTGGAAAATGCAACAGAAATGTAAAACCAAGTGTTATCCAGCTGAGGTCCAAATTTTGTAACAATACCACAAAAAATGAATATATTACACAGCTTTTTCCTCAGGCTGTTCCCAGGCGTTTTGGAACTGTGCCAAATTGTGCCAAATGGCACAGTTTGGAAAAATGTCTGTAACTTTTGAATGCTTCAATGTAGAAGCTTCATTTTGGGCTCTAATGAAAGGTCACACTCAGGGCTGTGTCTGTGTGTGTGGGGGGGGGGGGTTGTCCCCCCCCCGCTACAGAGGATGGACATCAGCCATCGCTACATGACGGATTAGCCTCATGTGGGATGTGGGACAGCAGCTCAGTCACCGCGGCTTCCCCCCCCCTCGCTACAGAAGAATAGCGGGGGGGGGCGCGGCGTTCACGGTCTGGACGCGACGAACGAACCGTGTACCGCGGCGCACGAACTTCAGACTTCGTGCGCTGCACAGTTGTAATTTACCGATCGGTCAAAAGTCATTTTGGATTACAATTTTCAGGAATAAAGAATAATTTAGCTTATAACACCTTACCTCTTCACAGCAGTGTCCTGGTGAACTTCTCTTCCCCATTGTCAGACGAACGTGACGCTGGTCCGCTCATGGTTCTGGTCTCGCGACCCGATCAAAACATAATTCCATTATTGCGGTTTTGTGCTTCCATGATTGCAGTTTTTGGCGAACGATTTTTCAAAACAAATAACAGTAGTAATTAAAAAAAGACTGGCGAAGGTGTGTGTGTCACTCAGCCTTCGTCGTCAGCCTCCGTCGGTCTATGACCATGGAAGAAATCATAACATCTACTCTGCTGGAACAAAAACAAAATAAGCACCGCCTGTGGCCGAACATGCCGATGCGCAAATGGCACTCCCTGTCACACAGGTTGCATTTATGGATGGTCTCCGTGCTGCTGGGTCTGTGGGGTTCTTCCTGCAAGTCCTTTTTTGATCCGCTGCAGCAGTCAGTCTTCGCACAGCCTTAAAAAAAACAGCTCGCGAACTTCTCTGCTTCAATTGGCTCACTGCATTCACAGCGTTGGTAGGCGGGTCCTTCTTGCTAGGTTTTCAGTCATTGGTTCTTCAAGGTTTCAGAAACCCAATTCAAGGCTCTTATTAGTCGAATGAGAGGTCAATCAGATGAACTAATCTGTTCGCGGCTGTGTCTGCAGCTTTTATTTTCAGTGCGCGCTTGGACGCCATCACCACCTACATCACCATCTCCATCATGCTTCCGAGAGCACACGAGGGCGCACGAGAGCGCCCTCGTGCGCTCTAGGACGCAGAGACTTGCCCGTCCGTGGTACAACGGAGCGCAAGAGGTTAAAGTCCCCTACTATAATTATTCTATCCTATTTCAGCACTAAATCCACTAAGAATGTGGCAAATTCGGATAAAAACTGAGTAGGCTGAGGGAGGACAATAAACTATGGCAAATAAAATTGGGTTTAACCTAAAATTGCTAAAATGCCCAATACTGAGGACCAGGCCCTCAAAGGAATTATAACGTTTTTTGCTTTACATTAACTAGTAATTTGAAATGGTAAATTGTTGCTACTCCTCCTCCATGACCAGAAGTTCTGGGATTTTGACAGTTTAAATAACCAGAGGGAGTTGATTCATTTAAACCATCATAATCCTCTTGCCCTAACAAAGTCTCGGTAAGGGATATTAAATCAATCTGATGATCAATTAACAGATCGTAGACTAGCAGAGACTTGGGAGTTAGAGACCTAATATTTAGCAAACCGCATTTAACTTTTAAATTATGAGGAGGAACAGAGGCCAAGTCATTAGATTTATTATTTGCTTTTGAGGGAGCAGACAGTGATTCTCTGATGGGGAAGACAAGGGCTAAGTTGAGGGGTGGCAGATGGAGAGGAGCTGCAGAGAGGCGTGTAAGACTGCAACTCTGCTTACTGGTCCCTATTCTGAGTTGTCAAGGTTTTTGAAATTTGGATTAAAATGATGCCAAATTGTTAGATAAAAGAGACGCACCATCCAAAGTGGGATGGATGCCATCTCGCCTAATAAGACCAGGTTTTCCCCAAAATGAGTTCCAGTTGTCTATGTAGCCCACATTGTTTGCAGGACACCACACAGACAGCCAGTGGTTGAAGGATGACATGCGGCTAAACATGTCATCACTGGTCAGATTGGGGAGGGGCCCAGAGAATACTACAGAGTCCGACATCGTTTTGGCAAAGTTACACATCGAATCCACACTAACTTTTGTAACTTCTGACTGCCGGAGTCAGATGTTGTTAATGCTGGCGTGGATAACAATTGTAGTAATATTTAATTATAAGGGTGATAATTTACGAGGATTATTTAATTGAGTTAGAAGTGGGTGTGTGGAAGGATGTTTGATTCTTCCACAAACACAAATTATGAGAGGAATACTCCAATCAGAACAGGGCACCAGTCCAATTTTGGATGATTTATTAATGATTAATTCTGATAATTTATCAATCAATCAATCAATCAGTCTCAAACAATTCATGAGTTCTTTGATGCAATGACTTAGAAAAGCGTATATGCAAAAGAAATCAAGTACAACTTCTCTCGTTTACAAGTTTATTAATGAAACTAATTCAGGTTAAATGCTTTTACATTCAAATGATTGATAAGCAGGTTCAAAATGATCAACTGGTGTCAAATATCACATCAACTGTTAATGGATTCCTGAGCATAAAAGCTACAGTTAAACCTTTGTGGAACCAAGAGGAAATCAGATTTTATATTTCAACTGTAATGCAATAGAAGGCTGAGATAACTAACAAAATCATGCATAAAATTGAATGCAGTTTTATGGAGAAAAATTGACAAGCTGATTGTCTAGAAAAAGGAAATGTCTGAATTAACCTACAAAAATGAACGGAGGTTACTGAAAAGAGAATAGGATTTTCTTTCAGTTTATGGCTTGTTCCACAGCTGGTGGACTGATTATACCATGAAATATTGGTTTTGCTCAATTATAATTTTGGACATCACATTTATCCCAGCAGATAGGAAATGAAAGTGTGGCTTACTCGTCCAGCTGAGTCAGAAGATTTCCAGCGGTGATCATGAAACGCCAGTAAGTGGAGAACAGGGAAGGCGGTTGCCAGCCATCCTTCCGATGGTTACAGCTGTGAGGTCCGAGACTCTGCTGGGGGCATCAACGGGGCATGCGAGCCTGAAGCCGGTGACAGAGTGAGGCTGGCCCCAGAGCAGGCATGACATCTTTGTGACAACCAGTCTGAAATTTAGGATGTCCACGGCCCACAGGACAACCCAAAGGCTGAAGGAAAATTGTATTTAGGCAGTTTCACTCACCAACTCCTGGTTTCTTAATGGTGTGATACATGGGTGAGGCAGGGAAAGATTAAAGGTCCAAAAATCTCTATCAGTCCACTTTAAAGGCAGGAAAATTAAAAGTCCACTTCAAAAAATGTCAAAAAAGTCAGAAAGTCCAGGAAAAATGTTTAAATAGGATAAGCACGGCTTCTGAGGAGAGAGAAAACACTTTTTGGAAGTTTGACTTCCACAGAGAGGTGAGCTCACTTAAAAAGGATGGTTTCTCCTCAGTTGCCAGAAAAACAGGCAAACTTAACAACAGACGGTTTAAGAAGACTAGCACAGGACTTAAAAAGATTCAGAAGAAACAGAAATGAACAGATTCACAGAACAGACAGAGCTGACTAGACTGTCTGCCAGGGTGGTTCTGTCTGCATTTAACTGTAGCACGCTGCTGAATCAAAAAAATAGGATTGGCAGCAAGACGGACCAATTATCTTCCATAAAGAGGAGTTTGAATGGCTTTTGTCCAGTGAGGGAACAGTTCTTTGTCTGTGAACAGCCAATCAAATGCAAGGGCATTATCCAACAGAGAGGCAGCCTGGGGATTGGTTGTTACAAGTTAGCTGACTCACCCAAGTTTCAGAAAACATTCATTCAGTTCCTATGAAATTCGTTATATACTCAATTTAAAATCTAACTAGCTTCAGTGATTCAAGACTAATATTCAGTGGCTATGCATTTATACTGTTACTAATAAGTTTAACATTCATTTGAATAACATTCATGTAAAAAACAAACATTCCTAAGACATGCAATCACATTTAAATCAAGGATTAGTAAATTATTGCAAACCATTATTGTCCATCACAAAGGCAATTATCTTCAGTGTCCAGAGTTATCCTGAGGAATGTAAACTTGAAAAAGTGTTAATGTTCAGTCAGAAATAAAGTTCCAGATTGCACAAGTAATGAAACATATTCCGTAGATGTCCACTAGGAGGTACTGTTGAGCTGTAGATATTTTTTAGGTCTCTTCAGCATCTTAAATCCTTAGTTATAGTCATCCACTGGCTTACTAAATAATCATAATCAATAATCTATCAATATACCAGCTGAATCCTTATTTGAAACCTTGAGCAGATGCACTTCTGTGGCCCAGGAATTTGGAGTTTTGTTCAATACAATGCTCAATAAACTGTAATGTTTGTGTAGTGTCCGAATAATAAGGAGGCGAGGTGACGTTTTATATAGTTTAATAACAAGAACTAATACACACTCAGGGGAGACCCTGCCGTGAGTACAGAAGTGTTGGCAAGGAGACAGCATGTCTCCTGCACCAGGTTTTTATATCCCAGGTGACGCCACCCCCCGAAGGCGGGGCATCACCCCTCCCAGCCTAGGGCACCGCCATACTAATATATTATACTATATTACTATTCTACACCGTCCCCGTCCCTCCTCCCCCCCGAAAAAAACTGCAAGCACACAAATCACCCAACCAAATAATTTACACCCGAATCATACACTAATACAGGGAAGAATAGGCCTATCCATTCACACCACACTGGCTCAACGGAACTCCCCGCTAAGTAAACACAATAGTCTCTGAAATAAAATGAGCCACACACCAAAATAAATTAATTCCCCCTTAGCTAAACACATAGCAAATACAGACATAGACAATGGTAGTACCCAATTCCATAACTCACAGGATATATTAAACACGTACACAGAGAAACCCCTCCCCCCCCAAAAAAAATAAAATAATCACACAGTTTCACCCCATAGGGCATTAATCAAATCATTCACACACAGGTGTTACTGCACCTCATACTCAACACCATTCACCCAACAACAGTGGCCATGTGCTCTAAATACTTAAATCACCCTGTCACAGAGGCAGGTGTTTCCCTTTCCTAATGAAAATTCAAACAGCCATAACGACCTAAACCTGAGACAGGGGAATATACGCAGCAACTCGTGCTGGAAATAGAAATAAGAAAAATACTGTAAAACAATTACCCTGACCAAAAGGTAGCTCCCACCAATAGGTCACATTGCAGTCAACAATTTTCTGTAAACACACATTTCTTGCTCATTTAAAAAAAAAAAAAAAAACAGAACAATTAACCAAAACATATAACAAATATTAATAACTGCACACTTTAGACACACTGTAAGCCCTCATGCATTCAACCCGGGTTTAGTTTAGTTTAGTTTATTTAAAAAGGGACAATGCAATTTCATAAAACACGTTTACACATGGTTAAAAAAGCCAGAATTAGCCAAAAGGCTAGTTTTCATCTGTAGTCCCCTGGCCAAGATGTAAAAAAGCAATAAAATGCATCTACAAGAAAAAAAACCATAGTTAAACATTTAAGAAGGCACTAATGTAACAAATAACATACACATAACAAACCGTACATTTAATCACAACATCAAACATCACAACAGAATTATCTTTTAGTGTTGGCAGCTGTAGGTGGTTTATAATCCACATTTTCAATTTTTTTGTGAAGGCCTTGTATGTTGTAAGCAGTTTAACCTCCTCAGGTACTGAGTTCCACTCACTAGCGCCCCTCACTGACCAGGCTGACTTACTGAAAGTGCTCCTGCACAGAGGGATGAAATAGTCACCTCTGACAGAGCCTCGAGTGACACGCTCAGAGCTGTTTCTTTGGCTGATGAACTCTGCCAAAGGATCTGGAGCCAAATCATGCAGTACTTTATAAATCAAATTTAAATCTGCAAATGTATGAAGACTATCCCAGTTTAAAAGACTGTATTTTTTAAAAATTGCACAATGATGATAATACCTAGGTTTTTTATCCATAACTTTGACTGCTTGTTTGTACAAAACTTCCAATGTTTTTTTTGCACTCAAACCCGCCTGGGACCAGCTAGTTAGGCAATAATTGAAGTGACTGAAAATCACTAAATGCAAGTATATTTTTGCGGCTTCAGTTGACATTTCATTTCGAATTGCACAAAAATTTGCAAGATTTAACTTGATTTTTTTACTCAATTTAGCAATATGGGCTTTAAAGGAAAGCTGTGAATCTATTATTAACCCAAGATATTTATATTGGCTAACAATTTGTATTTTTCCTCCATTAACATGTATGTCAGGATCAGGTGACACTCTATTTATTTTAGTGAAATACATGCCTACAGTTTTAGAAACATTTAACTGTAGACAGCACTCCTGCAACCAAGTTGTGACACAGGGCATTGTTTTACTGAGTTTAGCAGCAACAGTGTCTTTGGAGCGACCATGAACAAAGAAAACCGTGTCGTCTGCATACATTAAGCATTCAGCTTCAGGACAAACAGTGGGCAAATCATTAATATAAAGACTAAATAAAAGGGGGCCTAAAATTGATCCCTGAGGGACTCCAGAAGTTAACCTAAGAGAATCAGATCTGCAGTTGTTAACTAATACAGACTGTGTTCGATCATGCAGATATGATTCAATCCAGCTCACAGTGTTGTGAGAAAAGTTAAATTTTAAAGAGCTTGGTAAGAAGAACAGAGTGATTTACTGTATCGAATGCTTTCCTAAGGTCCAAAAACACCACCCCTACAACTCCACCCTTATCAAGGAAAGATTTTATTTTCTCAGTGAAGAGGCATGTAGCCATTTCAGTGGAATGCTTGGATCTGAAACCAAACTGCATGACGTGGAGAGAGGGGGAACTACTGTTTAAATAATAGACAATCTGCTCTGCCACCCATTTTTCTGCAATTTTGGAAATGGCCGGAAGAATACTTATTGGTCGGTAGTTATGCAGAAAAGTTGGGTCACCAGATTTAAAGGCAGGGGTAACAATAGCAGATTTCCAGGCCTTTGGAAAATGGCCAGATGAAACTGAAAGATTAATGATTGAGGCAATAGGAGTGGCAAGAACTGAACCTAAATCTTTGGGCATGTTCGTGTCCATTCCAAAAATATCCTTTGCTTTAGATGGTTTGAGTGATCGAATTAAATCGATAACTTTGGTCTCAGTAATATTTGTAATGGTAAAGGGCTGCGTTGCAGACAATACAGGGTATTCCTTCCTTTGTTTTACTATAAACTTATCAGAAATTTCTGACACAGATTCAATGAAGTAGTTGTTAAAAGTATCAGCCATCACTTGAGGTTCCGTCAGAGTGTTTCCATTTAATTGAATTTGCATTAGTTTTGTTTTGTTTTTTTGGGAATCACCCAATAATTTTTTAATATAATTCCAGGTTATTTTAGAATTTCCCCTCGCACTATTCAAAACAGTAATGAAAAAGTCAGCTTTAGATTTTCTTATTTCTTTCACTACCCTATTTCTCAATGAAATAAATTGGTGCCTATTGTGTCCTGATTTAACTGACAACTTCAAAAAGTGATCTCGTTCTTTCATCAATTTCAGAATAAATTTTTTTAACCAAGGAAGGCAATTCTTTCTAGCTTTTAATTTAATTATCTGTGTAAATTGTATAATAATTTGTTGTATTTTGTTGGCAAATTTAGAGCAATCCTCAACTAATTTTTTGCCAACGAGTAATTCATCCCAATTTACTTCTTGAACTGAATCTTGAAAATTTTGTTGTTCCTGTTTTGGTATTCTATAGAATTCAGCGGCGGCCAAGGATTTGAAGCGTTTTTTATTTAATTTTCTTGTGACCACTATAAGATTGTGATCAGACAATCCTGTGGGCATATTGTATGACTTCAAGATCCTTTCTGGCCTATTAGTAAAAGCTAGATCAATCTGAGTGCTAGTAGAGTTTGTGATTCTCATAGGGCCATTAATTACCTGAGTCATATCCATGTCATCCATAACCTTTTTCAAATTTTTTCTAACTTTGTTGACTTCCCAATTAACATTTAGGTCACCCATTATTATTACCTCTTTTGCAAAATTAAGTTGTTTCAATAAAGTTTCCAGCTTTTCATAAAAATCTACATTTGATGAAGGAGGCCTATAAATAACTACAAGAACAAAAGACATTTGCTGTGACAAAGAAACAGTCCAAGAAATTCCAATCCATTCTCATCTGTAACATGTATCTCATTACAATTAAAAGTATCCTTGGCATAAATCATAACACCTCCTCCCTTAGAACCCTGTCTGTCTTTTCTAAACATTTTATAACCAGGTACAGATAGTATTGCTGAGGGCGAAGATTCACAGACCCATGTCTCAGATAAGCAAAGAAAGTCAATGTTTGAATCAATGAGAAGGTGATGAACCTGATCACTTTTTGTTAGAATACTTCGTATATTTAAGTGTGCACAAAGAATGCCTTTTGGTTTATGTGCTGAGTCCCATATTAATTTAGAATTATTAACAGTTTGACACACCCTGAATTTCCGGTGTTTTAATATTGCAAGATTTGGCAGCCTCCTGTTTCTTTTATTGGCAATGTTTGCACATAGTGAAGGCCCGGCTGGTGTTGGTGAAGATTCAGTTAGAGGTGATGATGACTCAAATATCAATGGAAGTGGCCCGGCTATTATTGAAGGTGGTTCGACTGGCTGCAATGTAAGTCCAGCTGGCTGTGTTGTTAGCCCAGGTCCAAACCCAGCTGGCAGGGGTAGGAACCCAGCTAGCAGAGATGGAAGCCCAGTTGGCAGAGGTGGAGATCCAGCTAGCAGAGATGGAGGCCCAGCTAGCAATGGTGTTAGCCCAGCCAGCAAAGATGGAAGCCCAGCTTGCAGTGATGTTAGCCCAGCTAGCAGAGGTGGAGACCCAGCTGATGATGGTGTTGGCCCAGGTAGCAATGGTAAAGGCCCAGATAGCAGAGGTGGAAACCATGCTAGCAAAGGTAGAGGCCCAGCTGGCACTGGCCCAGGGTTTAATTCAACATCACCAGCCAAAAGAAGTATCAGCAAGAGATTAAAAACACCCAGGAGTGGTTTGCCTGTAACAGCCTGTTCCTGCTCACCTGGGGGTGGCCTAGCATGGCCGTAGTCCAGTACCCTTGTGAAGAGCATGTGCTGACTCCATCTGGCTGGATACAAGGTTAGAGTGTCCCTTTTTCTTGGACAAGTTGAACTTAGCAGAAAAAAGAGAATTATCCAAACAACAGAGGAGTACATTGATATCACAATCCACAGTCCAATTTGCTCTTTAGACGACTTTTTAAGCAAACACACAGGACTTGCCAAACTATGTGTCTGCACCCCGGCAGCCATTTTGGCATGATGTTGGAAGGACAAAATGGTCCATGTGGAAGGTCATGATGTTGGAAGGACAAAATGGTTCAGGGTCTCCTGAAGGCCCACCCCCCCCCCCCCTCCAGAGTGTCCGTCACGCGGCCCACTTCCAGAGTGTCTCTGTTTTGTAGTGACCGGAGACGGACTGCATGGACGCCCTTTCGTGCTCCGTCGCAGCTCATTGGGATGCCGTCTCGACCCATCAGTCAAACTCAGGTAACCATTGCCACCAGACTGGACCACCCGCAGATCATCCTGTCCCGTTGTTCCTATCCTGGAACTGTGCACCCAACCAAGCCGAGGCTCGACCCTAGGGTGCACGTTATCACCCTCACCCAAGGGAGCACTCACTGGCTTCCTCCGTCGTCTGCGCCGTGATCTGGTTCCCTTATGGCTCCTCAGCGGATCGCTAAGTTGACTCAAGCCATGTCCCTCGCCTTTGGTGTCGGCACGGCTAGGGTTTGTGCTGTCTGCAGATACCCCGGATACCCCATGTTGGTGCGTCGGAGCGGCATCAGTCACTGTTGGCTCAGCAGCCGGAATCTGTCGGCCACTGGAGCCCTGTAGCTCACGCTCTTTGGACCTTTCGGCCACTGCTGGGATCAAACCATGCCATTTGAATCCACCGTCTGTGGGACCACAAACACTGGCACGGGACCCCCGCCTAGTCGGTGTACTAAGGTGCCGGCAGTGTCCCTCTTCACCCGGAATGGGCCACCCTAAGTCCCATACTTCATCGCCACTTCCCACGTAGAAGGGCCAGTCCCATAAGCCACCACCTGACCACTCCTCCACCTCGCCGTAGGTAATGGTGAAACTGAGCCCATAAAAAATGTCACATCCCATTAAGTTATTACCGTCCTGTGACACCAAGAACTCATTGGCATACATGGAGGCCCCTCTGTACCTCACCGACAGCCGCACTGAGCCCACAACATCCAGCGGGTGGCTATCATAACCGTAACAGGTGATGTTAGTTTCGCTAATTCTGTAGTGGGGAAAACACCAACTTACTGTCGCCAAGTTGAGGATGGAGACCGCTGACCCCATGTCCACCAACAGCAGTACCGGTGTCCCATCCAACAAAATGTCACAAACAATGCTTCCATCTGTGTCAGGCGAGACTGTGTGGACCACCGTAGGGGCCTTCTTCTTAGACGTTACCTTCACTTGTTCCCATTCCTCCTTGTCGAAATTGCGGCAGACTCTGGCAAAGTGATGGAGCAAGCCACACCGTCCATAACGCTTGCCCCTCGCTGTACACTCCCTGGCTCGATAGCGGTGCTTGTTGGATCCGCAGCCATAGCATCGTGCTGTCCCCAGGGTGGACCATATTTTGACGATGGCTGCATACTCATCGTCGCTGCCATCGTCCAAATCCAAAGCCAGGGCCTTCCCATGTGCCTTGCTCTTCTGCGGAGCTTCTTCACAGCTAAGGTGTTTTGTCAGCCACTCCGCTGCCTTGTGCTGTTGCGCTAGCTCCATGGCCACTAGCAAAGTTAGCGTGAGTCAGCAGGCAAACCCTCGCCGAGGAGTAGGCCACGTGCTCAGCCAATTGGTCACGGACCATCTCCTCCTCTAGGGCCCCAAACCTGCACTCACCCGCCAACTGCCAGAGGTCTGCCACGAATTGCTGGACTGATTCTCCAGGTCGTTGGCGCCGTTGTCGGAACTGGATGCACTGCATGATGATATTTTCGGGGGCGCAAAAGTAGCCAGCCATGAGCCTCACAACGTTGTTGAATGTATCACCTCCTCCCAAGGTGCTGAGGATTTTCTGGCCCTCCATGCCCAGGTTATGGACCAGAATAGCCCTCGCTCGTAATTTGTCCAGGTCGCCGAGGTCCAATGCAAGCAGATAATTTTGGAAGGCTGCAAACCACCTGGTCCAAGGGACCAGCGGCTCTCTTGGAGCCTCCAAAAAAGGATGCAATGTGGCTGCAGCCCTTTCCATTTCCAATTGTCCTCGTCGCCAAATGTAGTGTCCGAATAATAACGAGGCGAGGTGACGTTTTGTATAGTTTAATAACAAGAACTAATACACACTCAGATGAGACCCTACCACGAGTACAGGAGTGTTGGCAAGGAGACAGCATGTCTCCTGCACCAGGGTTTTATATCCCAGGTGACGCCACCCCCTGAAAGCGGGGCATCACCTCTCCCAGCCTAGGTCACCGCCATTAATATATTATACTATATTACTATTCTACAGTTTGTTCATTGCTCCCTGTTTGTAAATAAAAAAATGTTTTATTATGCAACTATAGACACACTGCAGACCAGTGAGCTACATTATACTTACATGTAAACATCGCGGTGGCGGAGTGGTTAGCACTGCGGCAGCATAGCAACTCACCCTTGGCCGGGGGATCCTGGGTTCAATCCCAGCCTCCGACCAACAGTGATCTGTGTGGAGTTTGCATGTTCTTCCCGTGTCTGTGTGGGTTTACTCCGGGATTTCTCCGGTTTCCTCCCACATGACAAAAACATGCAAGTTAGGTTAATTGGCATCAAACTGGGGATTCTAAATTGTCCTTAGGTATGACTGTGAGAGTGAATGGTTGTCTGTCTCTCTGTGTTGGCCCTGTGATGGACTGGCGATCTGTCCAGGGTGTACCCTGCCTCTCGCCCAAAGATGCTGGGATAGGCTCCAGCCCCCCCATGACCTGAAAAGGATTAAGCAGAAGAAGATGGATGGATGGATGGTAAACATCTTCTTTTTAGTGATGTTTGGAGTTGCTCCTTCCATGCTTCTATGTTTACCTGTTTTGTTTTTTTTTTGTTTTGTTTTCTGAGGAGCTGGAGCGAAGGGGCTGTCAGTGATGAACAGGTGACGAATCAGGATCTTTTCCTTGAGAAACCCCAACATGGCGCTCTGAACTGTGGGTAATTCCCTAACTTTAAGTCAGTATGCTATGCTGACTTAAGGTAAGGCCTCATTTAAGGACTCATTAAATCAGAGAGTGAGCAGTCAGCCACTTCTTGATTTCAGATTGGGCAGCCCTTCACTTCATGTGAACGCGCCTAAAGTCAACGAGTCTGCAAGTGAGGAGAATGAGATTCGGCCTTACTGTTGAGGAGTCAAACCCAGCTGGTGAGGGATTAGATGGGCTGTCCTTCAAATCAGCGGAGGGCATCTGGAACTCCCAGGCTTGGCGTCCAAGCCTGCTTTCCAGGTAGCATCTACTGATGTGTGTGTGTGTGTGGGGGGGGGGAGGGATGAGAAGAGGCTGGTCCTGTGGTGAGTGTTATGTGGCTGATGAGCGTGGATCGGCAGGTGAGCGTGCTAGACAGGGGCGTTACACTGAAAAACAGGAGCAGGTGACTATACCTTGAAACAGAGCAAAAGGTTATCGAAGACAAGACAAAGATTCTCTCAAATAATTACTCTAATGAGTGTGCTTGCTAGGCGGCTATACCAAAACGGTCCAACACTGAACTACTCTCCACCGCTCCTACTTACACTCCAGGCAAAGGCAGGAGCAGGTGGATACAATTACCCAGGGGTCAGTCATTAACGCGCCCCAGTCTGCAATGAAAAAAGGAACAGTTAGCAGCTCACCTGAACGCCACCAGGGGATAGCTTGCCAATCCCAACAGTACCCTCCTTTCAAGGGGTGCCTCCTGGCGTCCCTTTAACCTTCCCAGGGTAGCAACCATGAAAGGCCAGAACCATGGCGTGATCAAAAATGTGGGAATGTGTGATCCACGCCCTCTCCTCCGGGACATACTCCTCCTAGTCAACCAAATATTGCAGCCCCCGGCCCCTACGGCAAACATCCAGGATCCTGCTGACCATATAAGTCGTGTGTCCGTCAATCACCTGGGGGGATGGGGGGGATAGAGGGGGGACAGAGGGGACTTAAAGTCACCGGCTTAATGAGACAGATGACAAATGGTGTGGACCTTTAGCGTGTTTGGGAGCTTTAAGCACACAGAAGCTTTGTTGACAATGTGGGAGAAGGGGAAAGGACAAATGAACGGAGGCGAAAGCTTCTTGGACTCCGTCTTAAGAGCGAGATCCTTGGTGGACAACTAGACTCAGGAGCCACCGCCCTTTTGTGGTTGCCGAACCTGGCCATCGATTTGGAGGACCTCACAAGGGCTGCTCGTGTCATCCTCCAGATGCGTCTGCACCATCGCATCTGACGCTGCACCGAGGGAGCCAAGATCCCATGTTCCATCATAGGGAGGGGGGTGGTGTACCTTAGCGAGGCCTCAAAAGGAGTGCGGCCTGTAGCAGAAGAGATGGTGGTGTTGTACACATATTCAATCTAGGCTATCTGAGAGCTCCAGGTAGTGTGATTGTGAGAGGTCAAACACCACAATGTGATTTCCAGTGACTGGTTGGCACGCTCAGGCTGTCCGTTGCTCTCAGGATGACAACCAGAAAAAAAGACTTACTGTGGTGCCCAAGGTCTTACAAAATGCGCGCCACATCTGTGACACAAACTGCGGACCCCTATCAGTCACAATGTCAACAGGAATCCCATGAAGGCGAATGACAGTCTGGCAGTCTCCGAGGCTGAGGGGAGCTTGGGTAGGGGCACAAAATGAACAGCTTTAGAAAAACGGTCAATAATGGTTAGGATGGTGTTACTACCCTCTGACGGAGGTAGTCCTGTAATGAAGTCCATAGCAATATGGGACCATGGGGGGCTAGGAATCGGGAGAGGGTGGAGCAGGCCTGCAGGGGAAGAGGATGAGGATTTGTTATGCGCGGTGATGAAGCGGCTTGGATTCGGATGAGATGAAAAATTTATCCTTAACTGTGATGTTATTAAGTTCCTTATAATCAATGCATGGGCATAAAGAACCATCTTTTTTCCCAACAAAAAACCCCCCGGCTCCCATTGGTGAGGACGAGGGCCGAATTATGCCTGAGCTTAGTGACTCTTTAATGTGTTTCTCTATTGCTTCCTTCTCTGGCCCAGACAAACTAAAGAGACAGTTTGATGGAAGCTGCATGCCTGGGAGGAGGTTCACAGCACAATCGTATGGCCGGTGAGGTGGTAACGTCAGAGCCCTAGACTTGCTGAAAACCTCAGCTAAATCGTGAAATTCCTCTGGCACACGTCTGAGGTCAGGCGCCTCAGCCGGAGGGGAAGTGAGGGAGTGAGATGGAGAGCAAGCAGCCAAATGTAAGCAAGTAGCTAAACAGAGATTATTCCAGGCAGAAATGTTGTGGTTGGCCCAATCAGTGGTGGGATTATGTAGCCATAACCAGAGGTACCGTAGGATAACCGGGAAGGAGGAGTCAGGGAGAACAAAAAATGAAATCTCCTCCCGGTTCCCGGTGGTTACCCGATATCAAGATGGGCACGGGGTGGGTCTGAACCGTAACAGAAGCCAGGGAACCTGCTGACAGGGTTATCAGTTGTAGCATCATTCCCTTGGCTCATCAATAACATTACTCTTCTCCTTAAAGAAGTTTTTCACCCAAAAAGCTTGATCAAGAATTGTTTCCTTCATCTCAGGACCACCGTGGAAACAGCATTCCTTTGTCAAGAAGTATGATAAGGATCCCTTTTAACGGATTAATTTACGTCATAAAAAAAATGGAAGTTTCCTTCCCATCATACAGTTTTATTCATAAAAAGCCCTTTTGAGACATAACAGACTTTTCATCACTGCATTCCCTAAGTGCCCTGTGGGATATCACAGGTCTGCAACTGTATTTCATAAGGCTCTAGGATTATCCACAGCTCAACACTACCCCCTGGTGGATATCGACGAAATATGTTTCATTACTTTTGTAGTGGATGAACTGTTATTTCTGACTGAACATTAACGCTCCCCTTTTCAAGTCTCATTCCTCAGGAATTCTAAAGACACTACCTAAGAAGATACCATTCTGTGTTGAACAATCATAATGGGTTTGAAATATTTCATCCAGTCATTGATTTTAAATGTATGCGTGTTTGAAAATTGCTTAACTGAAACCTTATTTTTCTGCATGTCAATTATTTAATTACAAGTTTATAAGAGTGCATGAATCACTGATTTTAGTTTTATATATATATATATATATATATATATATATATATATATATGCATAAAGTTCATATTATTAAGATGTGTGTGTGGTCTATATTAATCATATATCCCATAACCTACATATGTATAAGCATGTGAGAATGTTTGGTGACTACATATGTAAAGCGACTTCACACCTCAGAACAGGACAAAGGGTCTCAACCGCCAGTGAAGATCAAAGAGCATCCAAGGCACTGCGGTGGAGACCAGATAGGTCGCCCTGACCTCCCAGGGCCAGGTGGAGGGGTACGGAGACAAAGGAGGGGATTAAGTTAATGGGGAATGTCAGCTTTGATATGCATGTCTTTTGTTGTGTGTGAGTATAAGTACACAGAGCCGAATGTGTTCGCTCTCTTACTTCTTCTGCTGCTGCACTAGATGAGACTTGTTAGAGGAGCGAAGCTGATAATAAACTTTGATTTATAAGTCACACCGCCTCGTTATTCCAAGCTCTTCTACACTGGTGACCCTGATGCGAGGATGGACCAGAGGCATTCCCCCGCGATTGACTCATCTGTGGCGACCCAGGCAGACGCCGGCGCCCATGCAGACAGGGGAACAGATGGACGACGTTCCCCCACGGCAGAAGTGATAGAGAGGGCTCAACCGAGCACCAGCGCCGCGGCGAGAGCCGAAGGAAGGCACTCTCACCCTGCGGACACATCAGTGACAGTCCACACAAATGCCGTCACCGTCAAGCTGCCGGACTTCTGGCAGGAAGACCCCGCCTCGTGGTTTCAGCAAGCTGAAGCCCAGTTTGCACTTGCGGGCATCACGGCTGACGATACAAAGTTCTATCACATCGTCGCCAAACTTGACGCCGCCACTTCGAGATGTGCCCGGAGCATCATCCAGCGGCCGCCGGCCCAGGACAAATGCAGAGAACTGAGAGCGACCATCGTGGCGAATTTCGTCCCCTCTGCCGAGGAGAGAGCCGAGAGGATCCTGGCAGTCTACGGCCACAGAGGATGCAGACCCAAGGCCCTCATGGAGGACTTGCTGCAACTTAAAGAAGAGGACAATGACAATTTCCTCCTCCAATTTATATTCCTCAGTACGCTGCCGCCACACATGAGAGGGACGCTTGCCAACATGCGATGCAGCACCCAGCGAGACTTCCGCACGCTGGCTCGCGAAGCGCAGCGACTCGTCAACACCTGCAGGGAACAGACACCCACAGCAGCATCCGCAGACCTCAACGCCAATGTCCGGAGCCACGGGGAGCCACAAACCAATGAGCAGAATCCGCCCGCCATGGCAGCGACACGGCCAAGACGTAACAGACGGAGCGACGTCTGTTATTACCACCACCGCTTCGCTGAGAAGGCTTACAAATGCCTTCCCCCCTGCAAATTCACAATTTCGGGAAAACGCCAAAGCCGAGAACCGTTAACAGCGGCAGTTCTCGGCGAAAAAAGCAAGCTTCTATATGTGACGGACGCACACACCGGCAAGCAGTTCCTCATTGACACGGGAGCTCAACTGAGTTTTATCATGCCCTCCCAAGCAGACCGGGCCATGGGCCCCCGGGGCAATGGAGCGGTGGCAGCCAACGGCTCCATCATCGACACTTTTGGCGAAAGGAACCTGCCCCTCCGCATCCATGGCCGCAACTACAGATGGACATTTGTTGTAGCGGCGGTGAGTTTTAACTTGTTGGGCGCAGATTTTTTGTGTGCACATGGGTTATTAGTCGATCTAGCGAACAGACGCTTGGTTAATACACTGTCCTTTGCTTCTATTCCCTGCTCAGCTCGAGTTTCTCCACCACCCGTGCAGGCCAGCGTCACTACAGCAGGAGGTAAGTTTGATCAACTCCTCACCCAATTTCCAGCACTCACAATTCCCAAATTCTCAGCTACAGTGGCTAAGCACGGGGTCGAACACTTTATCCCCACAACGGGCCCACCCGTATTCGCCAAAGCTCAGCGCTTAGACGCGACCAAGCTCGCCATAGCTCGGGACGAGTTTACCACCCTTGAAAAACTAGGCATTATCAGGTGCTCAAAAAGCCCCTGGGCGTCACCGCTTCACATGGTCCCAAAATCCGACGGTTCTTGGAGACCGTGCGGTGATTACCGCAGATTAAACAATGCAACAGCGCATGACCGCTACCCTATTCCTCACTTCCAAGATTTTTCACTACATCTGGCGGGTGCGCGCATTTTTTCAAAAATAGACCTGGTCCGCGGCTATCATCAAGTCCACGCTAGAGCGGAAGACATTTCTAAAACAGCTGTAATAACCCCCTTCGGTCTTTTTGAATTTTTGCGGATGCCTTTTGGCCTCAAAGGCGCTGCTCAAACCTTTCAGCGGATGATGGACGCAGTATTACGCGACCTCCCTTTCGTGTTCGTCTACCTCGACGATATGCTGGTAGCCAGCTCGTCTGAGGAAGAACACAAACAGCATCTCACTATGGTTTTTCAGAGACTAGAAGAGCACGGGTTAATAATCAATATAGCCAAATGCAAATTCGGCGTGTCACAAATTGATTTTTTGGGACACAGAGTTTCACCAAAGGGGGCAGTCCCACTGCCAGACAAAGTTCACACAGTAAAAAGTTTCCCACGGCCACAAATGGTCAAATTGCTGCAAGAATTTTTGGGAATGGTTAATTTTTACAACCGTTTCCTCCCCCGCGCAGCTCAGCTCATGCAGCCCCTATATGACGTGCTCAGAAAACAAAAACCTTCCAACGCGGTCGAATGGACCCTGGAGCGCGAACGCGCCTTCGCGGAAGTAAAAAGTGCCCTAGCTAATGCCACATTGTTGGTTCACCCTGATCCCTCGGCCCGCATTGCGCTAACCACAGACGCTTCAGACCTGGCCATAGGGGCGGTTGTAGAACAACACGTCGGTGGAACCTGGCAACCTTTGGCATTTTTCAGCAAATCGCTAAACCAAACTGAGCGTAAATACAGCACCTTTGACAGGGAGCTGCTAGCGCTTCATTTATCCATCCGCCACTTCCAGTTCTGGTTGGAGGGGCGGCGTTTCACGGCTTTTGTAGACCACAAACCGCTCACCTTTGCGATGGCTAAAATTTCTGAACCGTGGTCAGGCAGGCAACAAAGACAGCTAGCTGCGATTTCAGAGTTCACCACAGACATTCGACATGTGGCAGGCAAACTTAACGTGGTAGCAGACTGCCTCTCTCGCGCTGTGACATCGCCAGAGCGTGAGGAGACAGATTATACTACCTCAGCCGCAGAACTCTTCGCCAACGTGGACACATACGCAGCCCCAATCCACGTAGGGATAGATTATGCAGCCATGGCGGAGGAGCAAAGTAGTGACGCGGACGTGCGCGCACTCCTGTCTGGACCAACAGGGTTAAGGCTGGAGGAAAGGGGTTTACGCGACGGCGTACCCCCCCTAATATGCGACATCTCAACCGGCCGACCTCGCCCGGTAGTCCCAGCTGCATGGCGCCGCCGTATTTTCGACTCAATTCACTCCCTCGCGCACCCAGGTGTGCGCGCTTCGGTTAAAATGGTCGCTGAAAAGTTTGTGTGGCCTGGCCTGCGCAAAAACGTAAAAGAATGGGCAAAGACTTGCATTTCTTGTCAGCGCGCCAAAATACACAAACACACAAAAGCCCCTCTAGAGCCTTTTCGAATCCCAGCTAGAAGGTTCGACCACGTTCATGTCGACCTCGTGGGACCACTACCTTCCTCCCAAGGTTTCACACATCTGTTAACGATGATAGACAGCACTACGCGCTGGCCTGAGGCGGTCCCTCTGGCGTCAACCACAGCGGAGGAAGTCGCTCGCGTTTTTTTTGAGAAACTGGGTGGCACGTTTCAGCGTCCCATCGGACATCACGTCCGATAGGGGGCCTCAATTTGTCTCGGAGCTTTGGTCAGCCATGGCCAGCAGCTTAGGAGCGACAATTCACCGCACCACCGCTTATCACCCTCAGGCTAATGGGTTATGCGAGCGTTTTCACAGGTCTTTAAAGGCCGCCCTCAGAGCCTCACTAACGGATACAAATTGGGTAAATAAACTTCCTTGGGTTTTATTGGGGTTGCGTGCTGCACCTAAAGAGGATCTAGACGCCTCCCCAGCAGAATTAGTTTTTGCACAACCTCTCAGGCTCCCAGGTGAATTTTTACCAGAGAACCCAGAGCCAGGGCATCTTCCAGCCCCGAGGTTTTTAGGCAGCAACGGACCGGACTCTCTCCCCGGGCCGGCACATCGCTCTTTTCCACGGGTTTTTGTCCCCCAAGCTTTAAAAAACGCTGAATTCGTTTTTGTTAGGCATGAAGCTTTAAAACCAACCTTCCGCCCACCATACGATGGACCATTCAGAGTGCTGGAACCTGGTGATAAGCATTCTGTGCTTGATTTTGGGGACAGAAAAGAAACAGTCAGCATTGACAGACTTAAACCTGCCTTCTTGTTGAGAGACGAGCCTGCACGGTTGGCGAGAGCACCTCGGCGGGGTAGACCCCCCAAGAGAAAAGACTCAGCCCCCCTGCAGGGAACAAATAATCACTCTCCTTCCCAAGCTGCAGATTCCTTACAGGAAGGTCCCACCTGGACGCCCGAACGGACCCACAGCAGATTCGGAAGAAGATTTAAGCCCAGACGGCACAGGGACTGATGCAAACTACTCAAAAGTTGTTCACTAATTGTGCTGTAACAGTTTAGGACTGATTTGTGATATTACTATGCTGTTATGCTTACCACTGAATTCTCTACAGGAGCATAGCTGCTGGAAAGTTTCTTCTTTGTCAAGAGGTGTAGCAGTTAGTATGTCATAATAATTATCTTAAACTGTGAATTTTTCTATTGTCCTTTTCTTAGTCGTTTGGGGGGGGGGGGCTGTGGTCTATATTAATCATATATCCCATAACCTACATATGTATAAGCATGTGAGAATGTTTGGTGACTACATATGTAAAGCGACTTCACACCTCAGAACAGGACAAAGGGTCTCAACCGCCAGTGAAGATCAAAGAGCATCCAAGGCACTGCGGTGGAGACCAGATAGGTCGCCCTGACCTCCCAGGGCCAGGTGGAGGGGTACGGAGACAAAGGAGGGGATTAAGTTAATGGGGGATGTCAGCTTTGATATGCATGTCTTTTGTTGTGTGTGAGTATAAGTACACAGAGCCGAATGTGTTCGCTCTCTTACTTCTTCTGCTGCTGCACTAGATGAGACTTGTTAGAGGAGCGAAGCTGATAATAAACTTTGGTTTATAAGTCACACTGCCTCGTTATTCCAAGCTCTTCTACACTGTGTATCATTTTGCCAAAACTTGTACCAAGTCATCTGACTGACTCAGCCAATCACCGGCCAGCATATGCTTAGCAACAGCGCTCTCATTTTATTGGTTGGTTGCACTTCTTCTTCTTCTTTAGATTTGATTGGTGGTTGGCAACCAGCTTACAGGTGCATTA
Source organism: Pholidichthys leucotaenia (assembly GCA_020510985.1). Taxonomy (NCBI): domain Eukaryota; kingdom Metazoa; phylum Chordata; class Actinopteri; order Cichliformes; family Pholidichthyidae; genus Pholidichthys; species Pholidichthys leucotaenia. The sequence goes on from CM035847.1 coordinate 293,906,085, forward strand.
CCGCCACTGACTATAATCAAAATTTGGCTCATGAGCTTATATGAGCTTATACGAGCGTGATTCTGATAACTATGTTTTTTCTCTCTGCCTATTGTGTTTTCCCCCCCCCTTCCCCCCTTTACCCCCACTGCAGACAGGCGCCTATGGCTGCCGTGTCATTGGATGTGCCTAATGTGCGCGCCCAATGTCAAGTCAAATTCCTTGTGTGTTTACTTGTAAATATACTTGGCAATAAAGCTGATTCTGATTCTGATTCTGATTCTGATTATCATTGCTCTATATCTTTGTATAAGGCGTTCTGAACAACTCCAACAAAAGACTGGTTTCTTATTGGCCCAGAGTTGATAAAACCCACCCATGGTGGAAAACTATTGGGTTTTTTTTCATGTCAGTCAGAGTTTCTGCTCAAAATTCTGCTCAGTCTTTAAGCAGGGATGTCCTCATACAGTTCAGTGTAAGAAGAGAACTTGGTTGTTTGTGTCTGGGTAAAGTCTGTGTCCTACTTTTAATGTTTTCCTTTAAACGTCTGGGAATTAATTCTTCTTTGAGCTCAACTTTTATATGGCGTAAGACTCTATGTCCACAGACGTTTACTATCTGTATTCTGCTAAACTTTGCTAGACTTTTTAAATCCACCGTGTTTTAGAAGGAGGCGGATCATTCTCACACTGGAAGCTGTTGTGTCGTTTGTCGGAAGAACTTGCAGTTTGTGGCTGGAATTTTATTAATCTTAAGATAAGATAAGATAAGCCTTTATTAGTCCCACAACGGGGAAATTCCAGGATTGCAACAGCACAGGGATAGCAACACTCAGAGCAACAATCAGAAGGCAAGAAAAAAAACAAGCAAGCAAGAGCAGCTAATATACATATGTACATATTACTATAAAATATATATATACACACACACACACACAGACACACAGTGCAGAGCATTGTAGCTGGATGGAATAAATATATGAATATATGAACACACAGTGCAGAGCATTGTAGCTAGATGGAATAAATATGTAAATATATAAACACCCACAGTACGGAGCATTGCAGCTAGGTGGAATAAATATGCAAGTATATAAACACACACAGTGCGGAGCAATGTAGCTAGATGGAATAATATGTCTTATAATAATATAATATTAATTAATTAATTAATTAATTATATTAATTAATTAATATAATAATATATCTTGTCTCTGATCCTGTAATTCTGATCAGACTGAACTATATTCAATTTACATTGGACCCAGGAGAAGAATCCGCTGGATCAAAAGAAGACCCTCTCGTGTTGTCCCGCATGGCATACTATTTCACGCGGCCAACAAAGAAGAAGCAGCCTCACCGTCGCCTGATCTCAGCTCCAACTACCATCGCAGTCAAATCACAGCTTGTGGCTGTGGACTTTTGGGAAATTACCTGCAGGCAGATAATTCCTATATCGTCTGAATAAATCTTCAGCTGAGGATCCAAGTGATGAAGAGGACCTCAGCAACAACGCAACAACACAAGTTCAAGTGAGCCATATTCTCTGTGTTCCATCTGCTGAATGATGTGCATTCGCCTTAAAGTATGCCACAGTTTATTTTATGTTTAAATTTAGTTCATAACCCTGATCAGAACTACAGAATTACAGAGAAATGAATATTCTTTTTTTCATTAAATTCCGTTTTTACGTCCTTAGAATAATTCAGAATTTTTCATATAATTAGTTTAATTTTGTTCATAAATTGGCGTCCAATTTCCTTCGTATCTTGTTACAGGTTAACTCAGTCTTCAGTCTTCATCACAGTTACAAATGCATACAAACCAAAGTTACACGTTTAATGTAATGCTGAATACTTGATCGTTTCACCTGCTTACAGAGCATTTGAATGTAATGTCAGTTAACTTGAGTCAGATTAATAAACTGTTAATGGTAATGAGAGAAGTTGCCAGTGAATTTCTTTTCTGTGTCATGTTCTAAGTCACCCAGTATAGAATTCATGAATATTGAGACTGATTGATTGAAGGTATAAAGATTAATCATTAATAAATCGTTCACAAGAGTGAACTGGTGCCCCTTCACGAGTGTTTATCTATTGTTTTGTGAGTGTTTGTGGTGGCTGATCAAACCCACATTTCTACAAACACCTCTTAAGTCTAAATTAAATAATCTTTGTACCTGATCACACTTATAATTAATTAAATATCGCTACACAGTTTTAACGGGGTCGGCAGGGGCTGAGTGGGGATGCCCAACATAGTTACTATGGTCTGTGATTGAAAAAAAAAAGCTCTGCTCCATGCCCGAATCGATCAGCGCACAAATCGTTAATTCAGAATGAGGGACCTGGATAATAGCGGAGATGGTAAAATGTTTGTGGGAATTGGATTCATTTGCACCCGACAGCCCTCCCAGCATCATTGTCGAGCTTTCTCTTTTAACAACAATTTTGGACAGGGGAAGCGGAAATGGCTGACAGTGCCACAGTAAAAGCACTCGTTCGTCTCACTCCGGCGACGACGCTCCTCTGGGGTGAAGCGGACCCGCCCTAGGACCATAGGTTCAGCAGATGGCTGAGTTATGGATACTGGTGACGAGGCGAGCGGGGCTGATGATGGTGGTTGAGTGGCCCAAGTGGCCCGTCGCTCCTGGGCTTGCTCCCTAATACGATTATCTAGACGGATGGAGAGGGAGACAAGATCGTCAGGCGATACCGGCTCATCACGGGTGGTGAGTTCATCTTGGAGGTTGGAATTCAGCCCGTGCTTAAAAGCGCTGTACAGCACAACATCGTTCCAACCCAACTCCACTGCCACCACACGAAATTCCACCAAGTAATAAGCCACAGTGCAGTTCCCCTGTCGGAGGTTCATAAGCCGGGATGACACATCCCCCTCCATCTCCAAATGATCAAAAACATGCTCAAATTCCCTCAAGAACCGTGGGAGGGTGTAAAAATCAAAATCCAGTCCCTCCATTAAAGCCTGAACCCAGGCGAGCGCATGGTTCTTGAGTAGCATGGCGATGTAAGCAATTTTACTGTTATCATCCGGGAAATCTCTCGGATAACATTGGAAAACTAATTTACACTGTAGGAGAAACCCCATGCATCCTCCCACCTGTCCCACTTATGGGACAGGCGTGGGGATCGCAAGACCCTGACTGGTCTGTAGGGGTGGAGGGGAGGCGGCGACTGCAGCGGCAACGTTACTATCACCAGCGGGAGGAGAAAGTCGGGTTAACTTCTCAGTTACAGCTGCTGATTGCTGAGTTAAGTAGGGTAGATGTTGTTCAAATGCATCTAACCAAGGCGTCTGCCCTCCAGCAGCAGCACTCACTGGGTTCTGCTGTTGGTTGGACCATTCTGTCATGATTCCCAGCTGCAGACCCAAGTGTGAGAACAACCACAAGAGGGAGCCAGAGACCAAGGAAAGGTTTAGCAGACTTTATAAAACAGAAACAGAAACAATAATCTTAGGCATTCACCCTCACCACCGGGAGTGGCCTAAAAGAGAGAGGGAGACGGTAAGTACGATGCAGAGAAGAAGTGTTAATTCTAGGGCTATCTGTGCTAGCTTACTGTTGAGGAGTCATACCCGGCTGGTGAGGGACGAGATGGGCTGTCCTTTAAATCGGCAGAGGACATCTGGAACTCCTGCTGGTCTGGTGGCGAGCATTGTGTGGCTGCTGAGCGTGGATCGGCAAGCGTGGATACTTTTTTTTTTTTTTTCTCCTTCTTGCCTTGAGAGAGAGCAGTCGCATTTTTCTTCCCTCCTCCCCTGCCTTCCTGATCTATTCCCAGCTTTAGCAATGTTGCGTTTTTGTCTGTTTAGTCGCTCTTCTTCTGCTGAATCTTAATCTAAACGGAAATTATGGATTTGGAAGCGGCTTAAATGTGCTATTGTCACTATTTTTCAACAAGAATTGGGCCAAGGGGGAGCCCAAGAATTGGAACCTACGAGGAGACTCATGGACATTGGAATTCATGCGTCTGTGGAAACATTATTGGTTATAATCTCAGGACTTCTATTTTTGGCTGTGGAGTTCCCTGATGCATCAGAAATTGAAGGAAGGTGAGAGAGCTGATCAAAGCGGACCCAGCAAGCTCCTTCATCAAATTCGACCAGTTGGGGAGGGTACGAGTAGCGGCAAACGGTGAACTGAATGACAGTGATTCAGTGAAGGAATACATCTGAAGCCCTGTGCTCTCCATGGAAAAACAGTTTAAGCCTGCACATACAGTATAATGGAAGCACAGAATTACACGGGTGAGGACAAATTCTATTCTCTGAGTGCACTGTGCTGATTTGATTTGATTTGACCTTGTTTGCCCCGTGTTTACATTCCTCCTGATTGAGATAAGCGGAAGGACCGGCTCTTATGTCTACCCAAACAATCAACAATCAGTTGTTTGTCGTCAGCGGATTGGACCCTCAAGGACAATGCCCATGTGCCTTCTGCAAGCAAGAGAGAGAGCAAGAGAGATAGACTCTGGACTCTGGACTTGTTTATAAGTCACATGATTATAACATCTATCCACTGCCAGGAGGCGCCCTCTGCTGCTCAGTAACAACTGTTACATTTACACTACACAATGCATACAACACTACATGCATACAATTCACTGCCTCTCAACTTTTGTGTGTGATCTCCTGCTAAATGTCTGCTAAATGTGCATTGAGGGTTTTTTTTGCCTGCAATCAGAATTTCGCTCACTTGCCGAGCGTCATTCTGATAAAACGTGTTTTTTTCTCTCGCCTACTGTGTCATATCCATTTTCTTTTCTTTTTTTTTTCCTTTCTTCTTTATGACTGGCGCCTAGCGGCTGCCCCGACCTTGGATGCGCTCTGCAGAGCGTGCCCAAATGCCAAGTCACGTTTCGTTACCTTGTATTCATACATGTGTAATGACAATAAAGTTGAATCTCAATCTATCTCAATCTCAAGTGTTAATTCTAGGGCTATCTGTGCTAGCTTACTGTTGAGGAGTCATACCCGGCTGGTGAGGGACGAGATGGGCTGTCCTTTAAATCAGCAGAGGACATCTGGAACTCCTGCTGGTCTGGTGGCGAGCATTGTGTGGCTGCTGAGCGTGGATCGGCAGGTGAGCGTGCTAGACCGGGGCATTACAATGACAAACGGGAGCAGGCAACTTTACACTGAAACAGAGCAAAAGGTTATCCAAGACAAGACAAAGATTCTCTCAAATAATTACTCTCCTAAGTGTGCTTGGCAGGCAGCTTTACCAAAACAGTCCAACACTGAACTACTCTCCACCACTCCTACATACTCCAGGCAAAGGCAGGAGCAGGTGGACACAGTTACCCAGGTGTCAGTGATTAACGCGCCCCGGTCTGCAATGAAAAAAGGAACACTTAGCAGCTCACCTGAACACCGCCAGGGGATAGCTCGCCAATCCCAACAGTGCCCTCCTCTCAAGGGGTGCCTCTTGGCATCCCTTTAACCTTCCCAGGGTGGCAACGATGAAAGGCCCTCCCTCGGCCATCCCTCCTGGGGCGGATGCCTGGCTTTCCTGGGCTTGTTGATCTCAGACATTTGTGCCCTGTGGGCATCACACTGACAAATGGGAGCAGGTGACATTACCTTGAAACAGAGCAAAAGGTTATCCAAGAAAAGACAAAGTCTCTCAAATAATTACTGAGTGTGCTTGGCAGGCGGCTTTACCAAAACGGTCCAACGCTGAACTACTCTCCACTGCTCCTACTTATACTCCAGGCAATAGCAGAAGCAGGTGGACACAATTACCCAGGTGTCAGTGATTAATGCGCCCCGGTCTGCAATGAAAAAAGGAACAATTAGCAGCTCACCTGAATGCCACCAGGGGATAGCTCACCAATCTCAACACATTCAGCCAGGGTGGATCTTACTATGACATCCATCTTCTTCTGCTTAATCCTTTTCGGGTCGCGGGGGGACTGGAGCCTATCCCAGCATCTTTGGGCCAGAGGCAGGGTACACCCTGGACAGATCGCCAGTCCATCGCAGGGCCAACACAGAGAGACACACAACCATTCACTCTTACAGTCATACCTAAGGACAATTTAGAATCCCCAGTTTGATGCCAATTAACCTAACTTGCATGTTTTTGGCATGTGAGAGGAAACCGGAGAAATCCCGGAGTAAACCCACGCAGACATGGGGAGAACATGCAAACTCCACACAGATCACTGTTGGTCGGGGGCTGGGATCGAACCCAGGATCCCCCAGCCAAGGGTGAGTTGCTGTGCTGCCGCAGTGCTAACCACTCCGCCACCACGCTGCCCGTCTTACTACGACAATGAATTAGAAATTAAAAGAATGCAACACAGAAAAACTTATTCATTCCAGGCTTTTTGTGGGCCCTTCCCTGTAGTGGGCCCTGGGTAAAGAGTACCCTCACCCCCACGGTCCGACACCCCTAGGTGATAGTACTAAAGTACTCTTTTACTCCTCTGTAATCTATTTACATCTTCTAAACATTATAGTTAGACTTGATTTGTGTTAAGGTTCAGAGATAATGACCCAAAAGCAGACACAGATGAAGATGATGAGTAAAGTGAAACAATGATTTTTATTGCAATAATGTGCGACAATAATGTGCAATAGGAAAGCTGTGTGGATCTGGCAACCCTACAAGGAGAGAGCAAAGACACAGGTGAGTATAGCTGAATGACTGACGATAATGAATTTAATATTGCTTTTTGTGCTTACAGTTTCTTCTTGGGACCACTGCATGGACCGGGTGTGGATCCTCCAATGCAGGGGAGCAGGTTGCCAGTGGTGAGAGTGGTGTGCTGGGAGCTTCAGGGTTGATGCTGGAGGCAGGCTGGCCAGGCCTGAGTGAGGGGGAGAGGGTGAAGGGAGCAATGAAGGTAAACGGTGGTAAGTCGACTTATGTGGGGTTGGGGTGATGTGCACAATCTGGGGAGATCCAAATCCAATTGAAGAGGCTAATCTGTAAGTCCAGGACAGGCAGAGGGTCAAAGCACAGTAGGCAGAACAAGGCAGGCAAAAAGGTCCAAGTCGTCACTGTCACGCCGCGCCATTCATCAGCGGCGCCACCTGCTCATGCACCTGCTACTCGTCAGCGGCGAAGGATAAAAGCCGCCTCGCCCTGAGCGTCGGCCTGAAGCCGTAGACTTCATTCCTCTTTCATGGGCTTCTACCACATTCTCTTCAGCATCCTCATCTCCGGTAAGAAAATCGCTTACCTCATCTCTCCAGTCTGCTCCCCTGTGCACAGGTGGATTCCTCGGCGGCGGACTATCCCGTCCCTCGTCTCTCCTCGCTGCTGCACCGAGCCCTGCAGGTGGCTGTCTCCCGGGCTTCCATCCTTGAAGCGCCAGTCATCTGTCCCAACAAGTAAGCTTCTCTCCCTCGCCTATTCTCCTCCTGTGTTGGTGTGTGCTCATCACCCTGTGTCTGATTTCTCCCATAGGGTTGCCGGCTGAACGGTCTCCTGCCTCTGGGTCCGAAGCAGACGCCACCACCAACACATTAACATTCCGCAGACACGCACCCAAACATCCCTGTTGTTAATAAACGGTTTGAACTACTCTGAGCCTGTGTGTGTGCGTCTCCTGAGCCGAACGTTATGTCAGTCAGGCAGAATCCGGTTCTAGAGCGGCTGTGGCGCAGGTGTAGTGTAGCCAACTACTGACTGGAGGGTCAGGTGTTCAATACCCACACTGTCTGCAGTCTACATGTCGAAGTGTCCTTGAGCATGACATTGAACCCCCAGTTGCTGCTGGAGGGTCAGGCCAGCGCCTGTGTACGGCAGCTCTGCCACCATCAGTGTGTGAATGCGTGGATAGCAGGATCTATAAATCGCTTTGGTCATCCAGAGATGAGAAAAAGGGCTATATAAGTGAATGCCATTTACCATTTAGAGTAAGCAAACGGTTAAAAGCACAGCAAGGTAAGCTTAATAATTCAAGGCAACAGGTAGGATACAGGCTGGTGGTAAGGTTGATGTGACCAGGCAGTGGTGGGAGAGCATCCTATTTAAAGGGATCCTCTGATTTGTAGCAGGTGGGGTACAAGGCTGCAGGGAATGAGTCTAATCAGAGACAGAGAGAGAGAGGCAGGGTACAAAGCACACAGGAGCTATTACAGTTTGCCACTTAAAACAATAAAAACATAAATTTGCATCTTTTTTGTACATTTGAAATTACTATCTTTTAAATTCATATCTTTTCTTGCATCAGTATTGAGGGTTTTCACTTAGATGTGTTAGTCTGAGGAAAGTGACATAGCCATATGTGTCCTTTAATATAACCCATATCATACAGATAGTAGAGAGTAAATGAGATATTTAATAAAGAACAATAATTTAAAACTTGATAGCAATAAAAAACTGATGAGAAAACGTTAACGGCACCATGTCAAAATTAATGAAATCAAGGTGTCATGATTCAGGGCAAGTGAGGCTCAAATGCAGAGCTGCCAGAATGAACACTCAGACTCGGCTGTAAAAGTTCACCAGTTTATTGTAAAAATAAAACTAACACGCAACTCTAAATAAAAGTGCAACAACTGTCACCAGGTTGGCCGTCTCCGTGGCAGATGGTAATTTGCAGAGAGGGGCCAGGTGGATGGCCTTGGAGAACCGGTCAACGATGGTGAGGATCACAGTGTTGCCTTGGGATGGAGGGAGGCCCGTCACAAAGTCCAACACAATGTGTGACCATGGATGACTTGGCACCGGGAGGGAATGGAGGAGGCAAGCAGGAGGGGAAGAGTCTGAGTTGTTAGTGGTGCAGGTGTGACAGGCCTTAACATACTCCCGCACATCCCTCCCGAGTGTGGGCCACCAAAACACTCTCCTGAGCAGCTTGATTGTCCGGGAGATGCCAGGATGGCAGGCGAAGAAGCTGGTGTGCCCCCACTTAATCACCTCGCTGCGCAACGTTGAGGGGACATACAGCCGGTCAGGTGGACCTCCCTCTGGGATGGGTTCTGATGATTGAGCCTGCCAAACCCTCTGCTCAGTTTCCCACGAGAGTGTCCCGAGAAAGCAGGAGGAGGGGAGAATAGTCTCCGGGGGAGACGTAGCGGCTGCGGAGGAGTCGGAGGAAAACTGGCGTGAGAGATCGTCAGCCTTGGCATTACGGGACCCTGGTCAGCACGAGACGGAAAGATTGAGCCTATTAAAGAACAGGGCCCCCTGAGTCTGCTGAGAATTCAACCGTTTGACCGATCGAAGATATTCTAAATTTTTATGATCAGTCCAGACAATGACCGGTTTGCTAGCTCCCTCAAACCAGTATTTCCATTCCACCAATGCCAGCTTAATGGCAAGCCATTCGTGGTCCCCAACATCGTAATTCCTCTCAGCCACTGGGAGAAATAAGCGCATGGGCGGAGCTTCTGGTTGTAGCTGGAGCGCTGGGAGAGGACAGCACCCACCCCTGAATCAGAAGCATCCACCTCAACCATGAATTCCGCCAGGGGATCCACCTGCACCAGGACACGCACGTTGGTGGAGGCTTTTCAGGGTCACAAAAGCTTGTTCAGCGGCTTCAGACCACTTGAACGGGCTTTTGGTCCGCGTCAACTGCATAAGCGGTTGTACCACCTTACTATAGTCATGGATAAATTGGCCATAGAAGTTGGCAAAGCCCAGGAAGCGTTGGAGGTCCTTCCTGGACTGGGGGGGTTGGCCAGTCGACTACCACCTTGATTTTTGCCGGATCGGTCTTTAATGTGCCCTCGGCGATGATGAACCCCATGAATGAAGTTGAGTGAGTGGAAAATTCGCACTTCTCCACTTTCACAAAAAGCAGGCGCTGCAGGATGGAACGAATGTGGGCAAGGTGCTCCTCCAGCATGCAGTAAAAAATCAAAATATCGTCCAAATACACAAAAACAAACTGGTTCACTATGTTCCCTAAGAAGTCATTAACTAACTGCTGGAAGACGGCAGGGGCGTTGGTCAGCCCGAATGGCATGACCAAATATTCAAAATGGCCCAGCAGTGTTTTAAATGCCATCTTCCACTCGTCTCCCTCACAAATGCGGACCAAATGGTACACATTACGGAGGTCAAGCTTGGTGAAGTAACGCGCCCATTGGAGTAGCTCAAACACTGAGTTGAGAAGGGGCAGCAGATATTTTTCTTACGGGTAATTGCATTGAGCTCATGGTACTCAATGCACGGCCGCAATGTTCCGTCCTTTTTCCCCACAAAAAAGAACCCAGCGCCGAAAGGGGTGGCTCGTGGTGTAGCATCAACTTTTCCTCAGGCCAATCCAGGAGATCACTTTTCTTCATTTTAAAGAAATTTCACTTTTCTTCATTTTAAAGCAACTCTCACTCAAGGTCTGGTCAAGAATGCTGTGTGTCTTCAACGGAACCCAGTGTAAACAATTTCACTTTTGTAGAGAAACTTAATAAGGATTTGCTTTTAAAGGCTTAAGTGGACCATAAACTCTTGGAGTCAAATCCCAGCTGGACAGTTCATGCTGATAGTATCCATTCGTACCAGGAACTGATACTCTTAAAAAGTCATAAACTTCTTAAGCTGGCAGATATATGGCTCCCTCCCTCTTTCAGACATATCCCAGAACCCTCTAGGCCCCTGCTCACATTCCAAAGACCTAAAAATTATCACAGCTCAACAGTACCTCCTAGTGGACATCTACGGAATATGTTTCATTGTGCAATCTGACTGTTAATTCCGACGAAACATTAAGCTTTTCTTCCATTTTGCATTTCCCAGGATTCTAAGGACACTGTGAAGATAATCGCCAATAATGGTTTGCCATGATTCATTAATCCTTGATTTAAATGTGAGTGCATGTCTTAGGAATGTTTTATTTTCACGAGTGTTACTCAAATGAATGTTAAAATTATTAGTAATGGTATAAATCCATGGTCACTGAATATTAGCCTTGAGTCACTTAAATTAGTTAGATTTTATATTGAGTATATAATTCCATAAGAACTGAATGTTTTATCAATCTCTGTCCGTCTTCCCTCTCGTGATAACCAATCACCAGGCTGCCTCTCTGTTGGATGATGTCCTTGCATTTGATTAGCTGTTCACAAACAAAGGAATGTTCCCTCATTCGACAAAAGCCCATTCAAACTCCTCTTTATGGAAGATGATAGGTCCACCTTGCAGCTGGTCCCGTTTTATGACCCAGCAGAGCGCTTCAGTTCAATGCATCAGAGCCGCCCCGCTTACTCAAGTTTTTGTTTTTGCTTCTTCTAGATGTTTCTTCAGAGTTCTTTGTACTTTTTTGCAGTTTTCTTTTGTCTAAATTGTTCTGTGAGTTTTAAGAAGTCTTTTGTGTGTGTGAACCTTGTCAAATCCTGCATTAACTTTCCTAAATCGTCTTTTGATAAGTTTTACTTGTTTTCTGGTTAACTGGGGAGAAATAATCTTTTTTCTATGAGCTTGTCTTTAAAGAGAGTTAAACTCTCAAATCCTTTTTTTTCCCCTTCGCCTCAGAAGCCATTCTTATCCTGTTTGAATGTTTTTCTTGGACTTTTTAATTTTTCTGTTTTAAAGTGGACTGATAGAGATTTTGGACTTTCTTTTCCTGCCTCAACCACGTCTGACCCCGTTAAGTAACCAGGAGCTCGTGGGTGAAACTGACGAAAACATTTTTCCTTCAGCCTCTGGTTTTTGTCCCGTGCTCCAGGAGACACACTAAATTTGGACTGGTTGCCAAAGGACGTCATGCCTGCTCTGGGGCCAGCCTTCACTCTGCCGCCGGCTCCTCGCCGCATGCCCTGTGGGAGCCCCCAGCCTAGTCTACACTTCTCACAGCTGTGAACGTTCTGAAAGCCGACCAGCAGTCACTTTCCCCCGGTGTTCCGAACGCTGTCTGGAAGAGCCACTGAGCCTTCCCAAACTTATACCACCGACTGACGCTGACCACTGCTGAACACCTGGACCTACAGCTGTTCGTAAGTGAGACTCCCATTTTCCTATCTGCTGGGTTTAAACAAGATGTCCGAAAATATCAGTTACAATTGAACATAACCAATATTTCATGGTACAATTAGTCCCTCAGCCGTAAGACAAAGCTATAAACTGAAGGAAAATTCTTATTCAATTTTAAGTAACCTCCTTTCATTTTTGTAGATTAATTCAGAAGTTCCTTTTTAGATAATCAGCTTATGGAATTTTTCCCCATAAAATTGCGTTCTGATTTTGTTAGATACTTCAGCCTTCCATTGCATTACAGTTGAAACAAAAACTCTGGTTTCCTCTTGGTTCCACAAAGGTTTAACTATAGATTTTATGTATGTTCAGGAATCCACTAACAGTTGATGTGATATCGAACACCTGTTTATCATTTGAATCTGTTTATCCATCATTTGAATGCCATGTCATGTAACCTGAATGAGTTTCATTTAATAAACTTGTAAATGAGAGAAGCTGAAGCGTTTTCTGTGTCACGGCAGTAAAACAACTCACTAAATTTTGAGACTGATTCATTAAGTAATTGAAGGTGTGGAAATTAATTAATTGAAATTAATTAATTAACAAGTTGTTCTTTTACAACTGGTGCCCCCTTTTTACGAGTGTTGGGGTGACTGTTCAACTCTGTCTCCTCGCACACCCACTTTTAAATAAATAAAATAATTCCTGTACCTTATTACACTATATTTTATTAACCCCTTGCACTCCGGTCAATTTCCCTAAAAACACCAAAAAATAATGTCCCAAAGTAAATCGAAAGCTGTTCTTCAACCCTTTGCAGCATCTTCATGGGGTTGGTCTCATTTAAAAGAAAACACTTTGAATTTTTTGGCAAAATAGTCATAATCTCGCTAAGTGCTCCGGCCACTGAGTTACAGTCATCTAAACATACTGAACTTGAAGAAAATAAATTTGGCCTGGGTGTTTTTTTGGATACAAATGCTTGCAAATAACACACAGCTTCAGATCCGGGCTGGAAAATCCCACAGAAATGTAGAACGAAGTCTTATCCAGCTGAGGTCCAAATTTTGTAACAATACCAAAAAAAATTAATATATTACACAGCTTTTTCCTCAGGTAGTTCCCAGGCATTTTTGAACTGTGCCAAATTGTGCCAAATGGCACAGTTTGGAAAAACGTCTGCAACTTTTGAATGATTCAATATAGAAGCTTCATCTTGGGCTCTAATGAAAGGTGACACGTTGCCCCCCCCCCCCCTCGCTACAGAGGACGGACATCGGCCATCGCTACATGACGGAATAGACTCATGTGGTGACCACGGCGCAGTCACCGCGGCCCCCCCCCCCCGCTCGCTACAGAAGAATAGCGGGGGGGGGGGGGCGTTCACGGTCCGGACGCGGTGAACAAACCGTGTACTGCGGCGCACGCACTTCGGACTTCGTGCGCCGCACAGTTGTAATTTACCGATCGGTCAAAAGTCATTTTTGATTACAATTTTCAGGGATAAAGAATAATTTAGCTTATAACACCTTACCTCTTCACAGCAGCAGAGTCCTGGCGAACTTCTCCTCCTCATTGTCAGACAAACGTGACGCTGGTCCGCTCGTGGTTCCCGGTCAAAACATAATTCCATTATTGTGGTTTTGCGCTTCCATGATTGCGGTTTTGGCAAATGATTTACGACCTTCGTCATCGGCCTCCGTCGGTCTATGATGACCATGGAAGAAAATCCTAGTCTACTCTGCTGGAATAAAAAAAAAAAAGCACCGCCTGTGGCTGCTGCAGCAGTCTCTCTTCACCCAGCCTTAGACAAAACACCTCGCGAACTTCTGTGCTTCAATTGGCTCGCTGCATTCACAGCGTTGGTAGGCGGGTCCTTCTTGCTAGGTTTTCAGTCATTGGTTCTTCAAGGTTTCAGAAACCCAATTCAAGGCTCTTATTAGTCGAATGAGAGGTCAATCAGATGAACTAATCTGTTTGCGGCTGTGTCTGTAGTGGAAGAACAAATGCAGCTTTTTTTTTTTTCAGTGTGCGCTTTTCGTCTTAGAGCGCTTTTCGTGCGCTCTAAGACGCAGCACCCTCGTGCGCTCTGGGACGCAGAGACTTGCCCGCCCGCGGTACACCGGAGTGCAAGAGGTTAAATATCGCTACACGTGGTGATTACCGGACAAAATGACCAAAATGGGCTCAGTTTGTTCAGTAACTGCCGCGATGCTGCTGCCTGAAACCACCGAGACACTTAAGGGTGTTGGGACAGTCCTGGTGGGTATCTGAAATTTTCTGACTATGGCCTGTTGAATGAAAATTTGCTCTGCTCCTGAATCAATCAGAGCAGAGGTTTTGAACTTGGCCCCTGGTAATTGAATGAGGACTGGGAGTTCAAAACGGTTGGAGGGATTTTGCGAAGACCCTCCCGCCAGACCCCCACAGCGACTGACGGGCCGGGTCTTTCAGGCCGAATTGGGCATTTCCATATTGTGTGGCCAGAGACCCCGCAATATTTACACTCCTCCACCCTCTTGTGACGCTGGTGTTTCCTCAGAGTTAGATGGACCCTACCAAGGTCCATCGGCTCCGGTAACGACACCAGCAGAACAGCATCAGAGGCCGGGGGGGGGGGGATAGAATGATCGAGGAAGCAGCGGCCTTCTGCTCCCTTGTGCCCTCCCTAAACCGGTTATCCAGGACCACTGCCTGTGCAATCATCTCATCCAGAGAGGAGGGGGACGCGCGGATAGCCAGCTCATCACAGAGGTGCATATCCAGGCCCCAGAGAAAGGCGTTGCGCAGGGCAGCGTTGTTCCATCCGGAGTTGGCCACAGCCACCTGCAACTCAACGGAGAAATCGGCTACAGGCCGGTTTCCCTGTCAGAGTCCCATCAGCTGGCTAACAATGTTCCCCTCACTCTCCATATGGTCGAATGCCTTGGAGAATTCCCGCATAAACTGTTCATGTGTGTATAGGGGCCCGTCCGGGCTGCTCAAGACGGACTGTGCTCACTTGAGCGCCCGGTTCCACAGCAATAAGGTCATGAAATGGACCTTAGCCAAATTGTCCCTATACTCCCTTTCTACCTGCTGGAAAAAAAGCCCACAGTGGAGCAGGAACCCTTTGCACCCCCACATCCCCCCCAAAGGGGGCAGGCAAAGGAACAGAAATGTTCCTGCGGATGGCAGACACTGCCGGAGCAGCAGATGCAGGGGGAGATGCCGCACCAGGAAGCCAACACAAGTGTTCGGAGATGGTGGCCATTTGATGGGTAACCATTTTGAACTGGTCAAAAAGAAACATGACCCGGCGTTCCGTGGCCTCCAAGTGCCAGAGTGCCAACTATTCACCTGGCAAAGCGCTCGCTGAACCTCGATTTTGGCTGGATCATTCTATCACGATTCAGGGCAAGTGAGGCTCAAACACAGAGCTGCCAGAGTGAACACTCAGACTCGGATGTAAAAGTTCACCAGTTTATTGTAAAAATAAAATGAACACACAATTCTAAATAAAAGTGCAACAACTAAGGAAAATCGCAACACAAAAACACACACTTAAATAGACACAAAAACTGGTGCCCGCTGGAGCACACATAGCCTACGGGAGAAGAGCAAAGAGATAATTAGGGGCAGTTTCTCCCAAAGAGGAGAATAATGTAGGAAAGCACTCTTACTTTTTGAGCAGAGGAGCCCGACAGGGAACTCCTGCGTGGATCAGGGGAACAGGAGGAAGACGGTGACCTGGGTGGATGTACGGCGTCTTCTTGGTCAGGCGAGTGTGATCAGCCCTGGAGTACATACCATGAAGGTGGCAGCAAACCTGAAGAGACAAGAGGACAGAGGGAGTGAAAACACAGGTCAAACCGAGAGGAAATGAGATAAAAGGCTTAGACATTTTCTGGTAGCAAACCTAACGATCCAGTGATGAGCTCTCCACACACTGGCTCTTAAATATGCTGATTAATTAGGGAGCAGCAGATATGCAATCACGCAAGTGTAGCTGGTACTCCGGAGCTGGGAAGACAGGAACAAGAGGGGAGGGGGAGCACACTCGCCTGATCATCACACAAGGCCTAGTCCACACATACCTGGGTATCTTTACAAACATAGGTTTTCAGGTGCAGTTGCTTTTATCCACATGCAAGATATTTGGGGGGCATAAAAACAAACATTTTTTTAAAAACTTGGGCCAGAGTGAAGATGTTTGAGTGTGGATTGGATAACCAGAGTTTTTCTGTTTGTTTTGCTACTGTTTCCATGACAATGCCCAACACAGCCAAGATTGTGCAGCTATTTTAACTTTGTTAATTAAGCAATATTAGACGAGACCCAACATATTACATGCTCAACAGGAGGAGAAAACACAGTGGACTGTGTATATTCAGAATCAGAATCAGAATCAGAATGAACTTTATTGCCAAGCATGCTTTTACACATACAAGGAATTTTACTTGACATTAAGGTGCGCTCATGTTAAGCGCTCCCCAATGACGCGGCAGCCGACAGGCGCCTCATACAGTGGGGGTAAAGAGGGGGAGGGGGAGGGGGTGACACATTGGGCAGAGAGAAAAAAGCATAGTTATCAAAATAGAGCTCAAGTGAGCAAGATTATGATCACATAGAAAAAAACCCTCTAATTGCACGCTTAGCAGACAAGTTACAGTTCCACACATTAACAGAGCAAGTTGAGAGAGACAGTGTGTGTGTGTCAGTCATGTGATATTCATGGATGCAGTGTGAAGTGTCAGTTACTGGTGAACAACAAAATTCCTCCCCTAAGCAACGACTAGATGTTATGTCCATGGTATCCTAAACATAGATAACATGTCCACAAGAGTTCATCTCTCTTCAGTGCATGTCAGATGGTAAAATTCAATGCTAGTCACATGATGACGCTGTCCATAGAGAGTTCAGATTGCTGCACATCAGAATGTTTGTGTTAGAGAAAAGCCAAAACTCCCTTCAGCCTTATCTTTTCTCCTGGAGGAATGAATTCTCCCAAGGACGCCGAATCAAGCCTGATAAGCACAGTTCACTTAGGGCATAGAATTTTCACCTCTCATGTGATTCTGTGCATCACAATTTGCATTTACATTCCCAGGCTTTAAAATCATTCCCTGGAGAGCACCCAGTGACTCCGAGATGTTTCCCACCTTCCGATTCAGTTCGCCATTAACCGCTATCAGTGCCCTCCCCAACTGGTTGGAGGAGCTTCGCCGGGTCCGCATTTTGACTAGCTCTTTCCAACTTCTTTAGTTTCCGATACACCAGGAAAACTCCAAGGCCAAACAGCAGAAATCCTGTGATCATGAAGCCAAACAGGTAGATGTCTTCCACATCTTCAATCGAAAGATCACACAGACACATGAGTTTCCAATTGTCCCATGAGTCTCTCACATAACCCGCAGCCGAAGTGCCTGCAGGACACTTGGGCTCCCCCGGGCCCAATTTTCTGTTTGAAAAAGTGGTGTCAATTGCATTTAAAGCCCAGCTCACCAATTCCATAATATTCTGTTTGGATCGAGATGCAGCGAGAAGAAGAGCGAGACACAGACAGGACACAGCAAGCTGGGATCAGTGAAGGGGGGAGAGGGAGGAGAGGAGGAGAAATGCGTCTGCTCTCTCAGACAGCCGGAAGAGAAGAGCTTTATATTATTATAATAATATAAAGGGATATGGAGCCTCCCTCCCCTCGTACATTTGTCTGAAAATACATGTATTTATTTTCATATTAAGTTGAGGTAGGTATCTTATTTTCCTTGGGGAATGTGTCTTTATATGCCTGTTAATCATCATTGTAACACAAAGGCGATGTAAACTGTCAAGGGTGTGCGGGCACAGGACTCATGCAGGCAGAGATACGGTGCAGAAAAAATAATTTATTAACAAAACTTAAACACAAATGAACGGCAGCGCGAAGGCTGCAAATGAAAACAAAAGGCTAACAGACTGACTGACATAACTGGACTAGACTAGAATATATGTTGACAGATTCTCACAGACGGGACTGACATGAAGACATTAATGATGCCACGTCTGACAAGGAGAAGCACACACAATATATAGACAAAGAGAACAATCAAGACAATATGACACAGGTGGGGAGAGCAATCATGACAAACAGCTGATACATGATGAAAGCAAAGATGAAAGGACAGGCTGGGCTACACACACACAATCACACAGAACATGAACAGAGGATCACAGAGAAAACATAACTCAGACTATGTTTATGACAGAGACCCGGACCACAGTGACACATATTTTGAACATAACAGGCCAATAATAATAATAATGATAAACATGACGCAAGAGGAAAACACAAAAAGGCATAACTAACTAAAGGCGAGGACATGGCTGAACTCATGTCCTGAGAATAACAGAAGGATCACATATGAACATAAAGCGAGGACATGAAAACAGCCATGTACAAACCCTTACAGTACCCCCCCCCCCTCTCAAGGGTTGGATACTAGACGGCCCAAAGGGTAACATCAACAACAACAAAAAACTCTCACAGGATGGGTTGTGGGGGTTCAATGCCCAAAGGACCAAAACAAATTCTTTTCCCCCTTCCCACATTGTCCAACAAGAAACACCGTTTACGGGGAACAAAGTCTAAGGCCCTGAAAATAAACAAGACAGGTCGGGCAGTCTTCCATCGACCCATGGCCATCAGACCGGGGAACAAGGCAGATCCGGGGGCTTACCCAAGTCCATGGGTCCCCAGACTGAAGTATATGGTGGGTCTGGTGGTCTGCCAAAACCTATAGACCAACAGACAGAAAAACAGGGCATGTCAGGTGGCCTATAAAAGTCCAAAGGCCACCTGATGGGTGAACACGGTGCAGCAGCAGCGTTGACCTCAGGAGCTTTAAGCACAGGCGCTAACAAAGGAACTTTATGCTCAAGAGATAACTTAGGAATCTCAACCCCAGGAAATAATGACATGGAGGTCTTAAACACTGGAGATGACTCAGGAGCTTTAACCTCAGAAAATAATGACAGCGACTTCCGGTCTGGACGCCATGGCGACTGCAGCTTAACACTGAAGCTCTCAGACCCAATCCAAGATAACACCTTGAAAATCAAACTTAACGGATTTTTGGAGGAGTGAAAATCAAAAGACAAAATCATCATGTCTAAAGGAAAACAGAAGAAACTGAAATTCTCCAGGCCAGGACACGTATTGGCCGGAGAATCTGAACTGGAAGATCTCCGTTCAGAAGACGAGGAACTGGTGGTAGCTAACAAAAAGGTTAGCCTGAAATCACTATTTGAAGAGCTACGACGATTTCGCCGAGAGGTTACGGCCGAATTTCGGGAATTCAGAGAAGAATTGAAAAGGACAAACAGCAGAGTGGACCAGGCCGAGAACCGAATCTTGGAAGCAGAGGAACGAATAAAAGTGCTCGAAGATTCTGTGCTGGACCTACACAAAAGACAAGCATCTATAGAGGCTAAGCTAGCCAACCAAGAAGGAAGACAGAGAAGAGACAATATAAGAATTCATGGTCTGATAGAAGGAGCCGAAAACGGTTTTAACTCAATGGCAGAATGCGTGGAATCTTTACTAAGAGAGAAATTGGATATTCCACAAACCACTGACTTAAACATAGAAAAGGCACATCGTTCATTAGCCGCTAGGCCAGCGGCAGAAGCGCCCCCGCGTTCGGTGTTGGTAAGATTTTCCAATTTCAAAATAAAACAAGAGGTTGTCAGACTGGCTTGGCAGAAAAAAGGATTTATGCACCAGGAGAGAAAAGTCTTCGTGGAACACGATTACGCCCCGGAGGTCCTTAAAAAGCGCAGGGAATACAATGACGCGAAAAAGGTGTTAAGAGAGAAGAAATTGCGCTTTCAGACGCCATTTCCTGCGAAGTTAAGGGTCTTCTACGGCGAAGAAACATGTCTCTATAATTCGGCGGAAGAAGCAACAGCTGACATAGCGAGAAGAGGGCTCCCGGTAACGGTATTTAAACCCGCAGCAGACCCGAGTGAGAAGATCAAAGCGCAAACATGGACAACACAAAGACCTTCAAAATCCACGGGCCAGCAGCGGGAAACCCAGCGCCAGAGCGTCGCGGATAAACTGTCCGTTTTCAGGTTGGAATAGCGACCCTTTTTTTTTTTTTTTCTTGATTCAATCTGCACATCCAACCCCCCTCATACAAGGTAACAAACATTAAAGGAGATGCGTATTCAGCATGTGGTAAAACATTTCATGGAACAGTCATAATATTTGAAACAAATAAGTCTTTTTAATAAAAAAAAAAAAAAAACTTGTTAAAATAGAAATGTGACAATAATCCACATGTTCTCCTCACACTAACAAATACTGTTTTTGCGTGAATGTTTGATGTGATGGGGGTGGGAGGGTGCACACAATTTCACAGGGTATAGGCATAAAAGGGAAAAAAAAATCATTACAAGTTCGGATTGGGTTCTGAAACTCACGTTAAAAGCATGGGACAACTTACAGGGGTAAGAGAGGGCCCTCAACACGTAACAGAGTTTGAGGAATTTCCCTCAGAGCCTTCACTCCATCAAGGCTCTTACAGGGTCTTTAAAAAGACCTCAGCTCAGGAAGTTCTTTTGACAGCTTTTTGTTTTAAAGTTTTATACACTATGTTCTTAATGTTTTTCTTGTTTTTAATGTTCTTTCAGTTTCTGAGTAGCACAAAAGAGGGCCACCACACAGTTATACTAAACAAAACAACACAATGGAGAAACAGGGTGTAACCAAAATAATTTCATATAATGTAAAAGGAATCCTGAATCCAGTTAAAAGATCCAAGATTCTAGGCAAAATGAAAAAAGACAAAGCAGGAATAATATTTTTACAAGAAACCCACCTAACAGACGTGGAACACAATAAACTCAGTAGACAAGGGTTTAAAATGATCTCTTCATCTTCATATAAGTCAGGGAGGAGGAGGGGAGTAGCGACATTGATATCAACCAAAATTACATTTGAAAAAAAATCAGAACACAAAGATAAAGAAGGGAGATACAGTTTGGTAACTGGGCGGCTAGAGGGAGAAGATATCACCCTGCTGAATGTGTATGCTCCCCCAGGGGCTAACTGGAAATTTTATAAAAATGTATTTGACCTAATGATAACTAAAGCTCAAGGTTTAGTGATATGTGGTGGGGACTTCAATCTTAGACTGAATCCATACTGGGATGCTTCTGGTAATTCTCCACATCAAAATAACACCCAAAGCAGGAAGACTCGGATGCTACTAAAAGAAATGGGAATCTGTGATGTGTGGAGGGAACTCAACCCCAGTGTAAAAGACTCTACATTTTACTCAACTCCACATTCATCTTACTCAAGGATTGACTATTTTTTTATGTTTAATAGAGACATTGGAAGAGTAGAAACATGTAAAATAGGACTGATGGATCTCTCTGACCACAGTCCGATCTACATGGACTTAAATATCCAAAAATACACAAATAATACATTTTCTTGGAGGTTAAATTCAAATGTCCTGAAAGGACCATTGAAAGATGAATTGGAATCAGATATTCTCAGATATTTGGAAGAAAACGATAATGGAGAAGTATCCCCTTTAATACTGTGGGATGCATGCAAAGCTGTAATAAGAGGAAAGATTATTGCAAAACTGGCAACCCAAAAGAAACTAAGACAAGAAAAACTATCCACATTAGAGTCAGAACTTAGGAACCTAGAAAAAGAACACAAAGGCAACACTCATTCTACTGACTCGCTCAAGATTAAGGAAATTAAAAACCAAATAAATGAGATCTACACAATAGAAATCCAGAAGAAACTTACATTTTTGAAACAAAAATACAGTGGTACCTCTACTTACGAACGTCTCTACATACAGAATTTTCAGGTTACGAGACGCCTCAATGGGAAAATATTGCCTCTAGTTACGAACGAAATTTCAGGATACGAAAGGCAAAAAAGTACGCGCTCCTCACAGCTTCCGTAGTTTACCGAACGTAAACATACCTGTAGCTGCTCTGCCATTGGCTATCGCCTAGCATCTTCCTGGTATCCCATTGGCCACGAAGTTTGGTTTTTTTTTCCAAAACTTTATGCGTTTGGTTGATCTCGCCAAAGAATATGGCCGTAATACATCAACGATCAGCACGGTATTAAAACAAAACGAAGCACTTACAAGCCGACAAAAGCAAACGTCCTTGGATCAGAACATGAACCACAGAAGGCAAAAGGTGACGACGTCGACGACGATAGCAGTTAAAGGGTAAATGAACATAATTTTTATTATTCTTTCTCTTTTATTATTCTCTTTTATTATTCTTTCTCTCATTTTAAACTCTCATTTTATGTTTATTGTGCAGTAATCTAATTGTAACATGTATATGTATGTTTTGATGCGTTTTTACGATTTATAAAAAATTTATGCCCGAATTTTGGGGGCTTGGAACGGATTACGGCATTTACATGTAAAACGCGCCTCTACTTACAAATTTTTCACGTTACGAGAATTCTTCCGGAACGAATTAAATTCGTAAGTAGAGGTACCACTGTACTATGAAGCAGGCAGTAAATCGGCAAAATTGCTAGCCTATAAATTGAGGAAACATCAAACAGAAAGAGCAATCTACAAAATCAGAGACCCAGTATCAAAGGAAATAAAATTCAGAATTCAGGATATTCTTAAAAGCTTCGAGAATTACTATAAGAACTTATACTCCCACAAAAAACATAAAAACGCATCCGAGGCATTCCTAAACACATTAAACCTTCCCCAACTTACGGAGTCACAAAATAAAACACTACTGTCAGAAATACATCCTAAAGAATTGGAAAAAGCAATTATGAAACTTAAAGCTAACAAATCCCCAGGAGCTGATGGCTATACAGCAGAGTGGTACAAAACCTTTAAACAGCAGCTATGTCCTCTCCTCCTGAAAACATTTAATTATGTCCTCCACACAGGGGAAATCCCCCCCTCCTGGAGAGAAGGGGTCATTGCAGTTATACCTAAACCTGAAAAGGATAAACTAGAGTGCTCCAACTACAGACCAATCAGTGTACTAAATCAGGACTATAAGCTTTTTACCATTATCCTTGCCAAAAGGTTAGAAAATATACTGACAGACCTAATTCATTTAGACCAAACAGGTTTTATAAGACAAAGACAGACACAAGACAACATTCGATGCACTTTACACATAATTCATCATATAAAAAAATATAACTTAAATGCAGTCATATTGGGATTAGATGCTGAAAAAGCATTCGATTCGGTTGACTGGTCTTTTCTATATAGAATCTTATCCAGTTTCAATTTTCATAACAACTTCATTAGAACTATACAGGCATTATATAAAAAACCAACAGCTAAAATAAGGATTAACGGTAATTTATCATCATCTTTTGAACTGGAAAGAGGATGTCGTCAGGGCTGCCCCCTGTCTCCACTGCTCTTTGCAATCTTCATAGAACCTCTGAGCCAATGGATAAGACAAAATCAAAAAATTCAAGGTATTACACTTGGTCAGAAGGAACATAAAATAGCACTCTTTGCTGATGACATTTTAATATACCTAGGGCAGCCGGACACTTCTTTACCAGAACTAACCTCAGTTTTTTCAGAGTATGGAGATTTATCGGGGTACAAATTAAACATGCATAAAACCCAAATTTTAACATTCAACTATGACCCAAATCATTATTCACTAAGCAAACTCAAAACTAACTGGGAGTCGGAATCTATGAAATATCTGGGGGTCAATATCCCGAAACAACTCAACAAAATTATATCACTAAACTATGATCCACTGGTGACAAAAATAAAATCTGACCTAGCAAGATGGAATATGATACCATTCTTGGGTACTGCACAAAGAATTGAAGCAGTCAAAATGAATATACTTCCACGTCTTCTATACCTTTTCCAAACAATACCGGTAGAACCTCCCAAAAAAACATGGCAGGAGCTGGACAGAAGGATCTCAAGATTCATATG
The DNA here is from genome assembly GCA_020510985.1 of Pholidichthys leucotaenia. NCBI lineage: Eukaryota > Metazoa > Chordata > Actinopteri > Cichliformes > Pholidichthyidae > Pholidichthys > Pholidichthys leucotaenia. Next base: position 293,929,922 of record CM035847.1, read on the forward strand.
GCAGGGCAAGAGACCTAGAATCAGATATAGAACCCTACAGCTAAACAAAGACAAAGGTGGGCTCGCGCTGCCAAATATCAGGGACTACTTTAAAGCCGCACAAATTAAAACTTTAGTAGAGATATGTAACTCAGTCTACACTGCACAATGGAAGGAGATCGAATGCCAAATAACAAGTGACATCCCCCTACAGGCGATAATAGGGAACAATGCCTTACCTAAGCTTTTGAATAACACTAACCCGTGGATAGAGACCCTGCTAAAAATTTGGTTTAAGATAGTCAGAGAGAATCAAACTAAAGAGCCCTATCGACTTCTGCAATGGATTGCCTATGATCAAGACTTTACTCCTAATAAAACAGACACCAGATTTAAAAAGTGGAAGGAGAAAGGGCTGATAAAATATTACGATTTTTTTAAAGAGCAAATCTTAAGAAGTTTTGAAGATTTGAAAAAACAAGGCCTAATAAATCAAGACCTTTACAGGTTCTTCCAGCTTAGACACCACATAAACAATATACTTAAAAAGGAGGATTTGGAAAGGGCCCAGTCAGGTGTTCTGAAGGTCTTCTTAATGGCATATAAAGGGATCCCAGGGATCAGATACATTTCTAAAATATACCAAGGTCTTCAAGACTTAAAAGGAGACAACACATCTTATATAAAAGAGAGATGGGAAAAAGAGGGGAATTTCACTTTACAACTGGAAATATGGGAAAAGCTAAATAAACAGCAATGGAAAAGTACCTCATCCCTGCAGTGGAGAGAATTTGGATGGAAAAACTTGGTAAGATTTTTCAGAACACCTGCACAAAACAAATTTACCCATAAGGGATTGAACTGTTGGTGCTTGTGTGGTGAAAAGACTGCAAATCATTTTTATGTGATTTGGTCATGCCCAGTTATCCACCAATATTGGACCAATGTACAGACAATATTGGGGAAAATATTCAAAATAACAGTTCCCTTTTCTTTTGTAACTTTGTATTTGGGTTTACTACCGGACTCACTGGAAAGACGAGGAGAAAAATACTTATTCAATGTTTTAATATTGGCAAGCAAAAAAGCTCTAACTAAAAAATGGATGTTGAAGGACTGTCCTACACCTGAAGATTGGATTAACGTGATCCAAGACATTTACTCGATGGAAAAGTTGACATTCGCACTGAGACAGGACATGGATGGGTTCATGAACTTTTGGCAACCCTGGATCGCATATGTGTCTTCCATTAGATCTAATCTTTGACAAATACCATTTCAATAATGGCTCCGCTCTTTGTTCCAACGCTACTCAGATGCTCTTTTACCTTTATTTACTTACTTTTTCTTTTTGTTTGTTTTTTGCTGGTTTGTTTGTTTTTTTTGTTTTTTTTGTTTTTTTTCTCTTTAATTTCACTTTTTCTTTCACTTTAAAAAAAAAAGGGGGTGTTGTAAGAATTATTCTTCCAATGTTGTCAGATATCAGAAAATAAGGGAACATGTGATGAAAATGTAAACAATGCATTGCTGTAACGACCTGTATACCCTTTACAAAAACTTAAATAAAAAAAAAAAAGAAAATAATGACAGCATAGGGACCTTAAACTCTGGAGAAAATAACATGGAAACTCTACAATCAGAGGGTGTCGACATAGAACTTTTCACCTTCGGAGGTGACAATGATGACACAGGAACCTGAATTTCTGAAGTAAATGATCATATGAGAACTCCCTGTCCAGGAGAACATCATTTGGGAGCCTCTTGCTCAAAAGAAAGCAAAGTAAGAGCCTTTTGTCATGGGCAGCGAGAGCGCACCCCTTCCCTCCTGCCGCACCTTCGTCAATTCATCACTGCACCTGAGGCAGAGGACACACCTGCGCCCGCTCATCAGCCAGTGTATTTAAGGAGGTTTCCTCCGCACAGTCAACTCTGGCTCGTCTGGGTATACTGCCCTAAATTCAGGCAAACAGGTTGTATTTTGCAAAGATAAGGCACACTGTCTAACCTTCGCCTTTTTCTCTCCTTACAGGTTGCTGCCATTGTGCGGGTGTGTCTCAGGACTGCGCGCGCTCTCCTTTCACCTCACCATATCCTCAGCAACGGATCTTCAACTGGTCAGGCACTACTAGCTCATTCCCCCTTACCCTACTGGTTTGTCTGTTCCTTGCTGGAGTCCTGCCGGTCCTCTCCCCGAGTCCCGAGTAAGTGGTAATTTTCTCTTCCATGTTCCCTACTCCACTTCTCCACTGACAGCTCTTGCTTTCTCTCCACAGGTGGTTTGATCTTCTGGCAAGTGGCTGTTTATCTAACTGTGCGCTGTTTTCTATTTTTAATAAATTGTTGAGTGTTCCCCCCTTGTGTGGTTCCGTCCTGTGCTAGCATCGTGCATGTGAGCTGTCAACTTAATCATGACACCTTTTGCTCTGGAAAAAAAAAATGAAGTAGCTTGAGACTCCGGGGAAAACAATGTTTTCTTTGAGTTTTTCTTTTGAGTTTTTTGCTCAAAAGAAAACATTTTAAACTCAGGAGATAACAGCAAAACCCCTTCAAACTCAGGAGGTGGCAACACAGAACTTCTAAACTCAGGAAGTGAAAAGAAAGAAAAGCCCCTTAACCTTAGGAGAAAACACTGAAACCCTTTGCTCAGAAGAAAAGAACTTGAGTTTTTTAAACTGGTAAAATGGCATTGGGGCTCTTTGCTCTGGAGACCACAAGGGAGCTTCTTGCTCATGGAACAACAACATAGGAATTTTGTGCACTGAAAATAACACAGAAACTTCAAACTCAGAGGATAATGACAACATAAGATCTTTACCTCAGGAAAAACATGGGAACTCTTGGTCCTGAAGAAAACAAAATATGAGCCTCTTGTTCAGACAAAAACAGAGTAGAGGCCCCTTGCTCTGGGGACAAAAACATAGAGGCTCTAAATTCTAGAGAAAACACCAGAGGTTTTTGCTCAGCAGAAAACAACAAGGGGGTCTCAAACTTAGAAAATAACATGAGAGTCAGGTGCTAACAACATAGAAGTTTTTAGCTCTGGAATTACCAATATAGGAGTTTTTGCTTCAGAAGGTAATAGCAAGATTTTTTTTTTTTTAGCTCAGGAGACACTGATGCAGGAATTCTTGGTTCAGGAGCTAATGACAGAAGTTTTTAGATCACAAACCAATGACAGGTGAGCTGTTCCGTAGCAGGTGGCTGAGGCACACAACAAAACACGCTTGACTCAGGAACAGATAATTGTTGTGCACTAACCTCTGATATTGGTGACAAGGGCATGCTGACTTCAGGAACAGGCAGTAGCAGAGGGGGCTTTAGCTCAGCAAACTGCAGCAAACGAGTTTTAAATTCAGCGACCAGTAGTTGGAGAGGCCCCAGCTCCGAGTCCAACAATGACAGGCGTGCGCCGACCTCGGTGACTGCTGACAGGAGCTCGACGTCCTCAGGAACTAATGATGGAAGCACACTGGCCTCGACCGCAGACAACTGGGGAACGTTGGTCTCAAGAGCAGACTGTTGAAGCACGCAGATCTCAGGCAGCGAAGGTGGAGCGGGCTGCTCAATCTCTTGAACTGTGACGGATGGAGCGGATTGCTTGTCCTCAGGAACTGCGACAGATAGAGCGGACTGATCATCCTCAGGAACTGCAACGGGTGGAGCGGACTGCTCACCCTCAGGAACAGCGACAATTGGAGTGGACTGCTTGCCCTCAGGAACAGCAACGGATGGAGGTCTCCTGACCTCTTGGACGATGTGTAGAGGTCTCCCGATCTCTTGGACTATGGCAGTTGGTGGCCCACCAATCTCGGACACGGTGGCTGGGATGTGGTCCTCCTGCAGCTCCATCCTCAACAAGACCACGTCGGATGAGGGAGGAAAACAGGCAGTCAATGAGATGATACCACAGTTGTTAGCAGCAGAGACTGGTGAACTCTGCGCTTGGGTCCCCTCACTAGAAGTATGGCAAGTCTTTTCTAAAATAGTTGTAGAGATTAATGGAAAAAGTACCTGCCTTGGCTCCTGGTCTCGTGCTGCAGGGGTGACAACCTCAGGCTCAACTGGTGGAGATCCCCTGACCTCTGGCTCGACAGTTGAAGGCCCACTGACTTCTGGTGAGCTGAAACCAAATGGCTCATCCACCTCTGGTGTGCAGGAGAACTCATCGGAGAGCAGGTAGGCCTGAAGGAAGGCTGGAATGTCCTCCCATAAGTGGGGCTTGGATGCCACAGTCCCACAAGCTGGAAAAACAGGCACTTCTCTTGCTTGAGGCACAGACCATGCTCCTCTAGCCTGCCCACAACATCCAGAGTTTTGAGGTGTATCTGCTCATCAGGACCATTGACAAGGATATGGTCCAGGTAACAATGAGTGTATGGCAGTCCGAGAAGCACTTGGTCCATAGCCTTCTGAAATAAGGGTGGTAATGACACTACGCCAAACGGTAAATGATTAAAGCAGAATAGCCCTTTTTGTGTAGAGATAGTCAGCAGCTTCTGTGACTCCTCTTCCAGGAGTCCTGGGCAGGCTAGAGGAGGAATCCGTGGAATACCTGGGACACAAAATTGATGCCGCTGGGCTCCATAAATCACCTGAGAAGGTACGTGCCGTTGTGGAAGCCCCAGCACCTGGTGATGTCAGCCAACTACGTTCTTTTCTAGGGATGCTAAACTATTATGGACGCTTCATTCCTGACTTAGCTACTGTCCTGAAACCACTGAATGAACTTCTGAATAAAGAGGAAAAAATGGCAATGGACATCACCCTGTGAGTCAGCATTCAAGAAAGTTAAAGTACTCCTGGTATCACAGGAAGTACTCACCCACTACAATCCTGAGCTGCCTCTCCGCCTTGCTTGTGATGCTTCACCCTATGGGGTCGGAGCTGTGCTCTCACACGTTATGCCTGACGGCGAAGAAAAACCTATAGCTTATGCATCACGAATCCTTAGCAAATCAGAACGAAACTACTGTATGCTCAGATCGAGAGGGAGGTGTTAGCGATAGTCTTTGGTATGCGCAAGTTTCACCAGTAACTGTATGGTGACAGGTTCACCCTGCTCACTGACCATTGCCCACTGACCTCCATCCTGAGTCCATTGAAAAGTACACCGTCAATGGCCGCAGCTCGAATGTAACGATGGGCACTCCTCCTGTCAGCACACAATTACACCATTCAATACTGGAAAGGTGCATTGCATGCCAATGCCAACAGACTTTCACGGTTACCGCTCCCGCATGCTCATGAAGAGAAGCTAGGTGCAGCAGATGTATTCTGCACATCTCAGTTGGACATACTACCAGTCAGTAACACTGAGATAAGACGTGATACCATGTGTGACTCCACCTTGTCTCGTGTTCTGGAAATGGTCACAACTGGTCGTTTTCCAGGTGCAACGGAGATGGATCAAGAGCTGTTGCCCTACTTGCTGCGCCGGGATGCCTCATGTGGGGTGTGAGAGTGATTGTGCTGCCTTAACTGCATCCCCGTGTTCTAAAAAAGCGCTAGACAGCACATCCAGATGTAGTGAGGATGAAAAGTTTAGCGTGCAGTTATGTTTGGTGGCCCGGCATAGACTCCCAAATTGAGCTCCAGGCTAAAGCCTGCCACACCTGTCAGTGTGTACAAAAAGAGCCTGGGTTAGCACCTTTACACTCATGGATGTGGCCCTCCAGTCCTTGGGAAAGGATACATGTGGACTTTGCAAATCCATTTGAAGGACATATGTACCTGGTCATTGTTGATGTGCATTCCAAGTGGCCTGAAGTGCACATTATGGACAATACCACAGCCAGTAAAATCATACAAGTGCTTAGGGGCCTGTTTAGTTGCTATGGCATTCCACACATCCTTGTGAGTGACAACGGACCTCAGTTCTGTTCTGAAGAATTCAGTGCATTTCTGAAGTTCAATGGCGTCAAACACATCCGCTCAGCACCATACCATCCTGCCATCAATGGCTTGACTGAGCGCTTTGTGCAGACGTTCAAACATGCCTTAAAATCCTCCAGAGGCACAGCACCAGTGCAACAATGCCTGGCTACATTTCTCTTGACGTACCGCAATACCCCTCACGCAACAACAAAAGAAAGGCCAGCTATGTTGTTCATTGGATGCAAGCTGCGCTCCTGAAGCCCAGTGTTGCTGCAGCAGTGCACCGGTCACAGGATGCCCAACAACAACGCCGCCAACAATACTCTAAGGACAGACAGTTTGATGTTGGAGAGCCAGTCTTTGTGTGATTATAGGAAGGGGGAGGAGAAGTGGACACAAGGTGTGGTCATGTTGTGGTCATGGAGAAGACTGGATCAGTGTCATACAAGGTAAAAGTGAGAGCACAAGGGGTATGGAAGCGCAATGTGGACCAGATGCTGATACGCTCTGAGTCAGTGCCTCAGCAAGTCTGCTGTAAACCTTCCTGTCAGCCCCCCGGTGTTACCACTGCAGAGTGATAGTGGTATCACACTTCACCCTAGTACACCTCACCATGAAAAGGATGCTGATCAAATTCCTGAGACCACCGTACCACCAGAAACACATCAGTCCAGTGATCCACCACAGACTGGACATACTCAGGTAACAGAGACTGTAAGACGCTATCCTGTGAGGATCACTAAACTGCCAGTATGTTACTGTGATGAGTGAGCACATTGAAATAACAGATGTTAAACTGGTTGAGTTCTGAGATATTATTTTCAACTTAAAAGTTACATACAGAAGGTAAAATAACTCCCCGTTTAGATTGTTTATTCACGGAAGTTGCATTTTTATGTTTTGTTAAAGAAAATATCCTTTTCTGCTTAGTGACAACATATCCTAGTGGGGAGGAGATGTTATGTATGAACCTTAATATACTGTATGTGTTATACAATTACCAACCAGTAGAGGGAACCCAGAAACATGTTTGTGTAACTTGAGTTCTTGTATAAAATGGTGAATAGAAGAGGTGAACCAGGAAAATGTGCCCGTGAGGTTCTGTGTGTGCATGTGAATTTGTTTGCATGTAGATATTAAGAAGCAACATAATAACCACCTCGGGAATTTCCCACACGTCCGGGTGGCTAAGAATGTCCTGCACTACCAGCAGCAACCCCAATACATCAGACGGGTTGGGATAACTCAGAACTTGGTCCAACAAACAAGTGGCCTGGGCAAAAACTTCCGCCAACTTATTCCGACCTGAGCCCTTCCTTCTCCTGCCAATCTTGTCCGCTGGGTCCTTAACAGGTGGCATCATTCTGTCAAGAGTGTGCAGGAATAGGACTCAGGCAGAGATACGGTGCAGAAACAATAATTTATTAACAAAACTTAAACACAAATGAACAGCAGCACAAGGGCTGCAAATGAAAACAAAAGACTAACAGACCGACTGATATAATGGGACTAGACTGGAATATATACTGACAGATAAAGACTGGACTGACATGAGGACATTAATGACGCCACGTCTGACAAGGAGAAGCACACACAATATAGAGACAGAGGGAACAATCAAGACAATACGACACAGGTGGGGAGAGTAATCATGACAAACAGCTGATACGTGATGAAAACAAAGATGACAGGACAGGCAGGGCTACACACACACAATCACACAGAACATGAACAGAGGATCACAAAGAAAACATAACTCCGACAATGCTTATGACAGAGACCCGGACCACAGTGACACAGATTTTGAATATAACAGGCCAATAATAATAATAATAATAAGCATGATCACTAAAAATACATGACAAGAGGAAAACACAAAAAGGCATAACTAACAAAAGGCGAGGACATGGCTGAACTCATGTCCTGAGAATAACAGAAGGATCACTTATGGACATAAAGTGAGGACACGAGCACAGCCATGTCCAAACCTTTACATGAAAGGTGGGAAAAAATATGTACATATATTGGTATCGGCATTCGGAAAAAAACGATCAGCATGTCGACTATCTGCAAAAATTCTAGTATGGTGCATCCCTATTTTAAAGCCTTTTTATTTAATTTTGATTATGGTACTAGTTTCTGAAATTAAATAATAAATCATGATGTTTGAATCACAGTAGTAAAAAAAAAATTACAGGGTTGCTAACTCTCATGCCCCCTGGCGGGTGACACCCACTTTTGGCGTCTATCACCCGCCAACCAATCAAGTCTCACACCAAGTACTTACCATAGCTGACACATTTATACTGACATTAAGGCCAAGAAAGAAATACTTGCCTCTTCTTGCACTGTTGTTAGCATTAGCACATGCCTGTACTAAGCTTTCAGCATAGCTGTCTTTGTGTAGACATGTGGGAATCTGTGTATAGCACAGACTCATGTACATGCATGAGCACTTGTGCACATACTTGAGCTCATGCATGCACACACTTATGCTACACATACTCCCCACATGACTGCATCAAGACAATCACATTGAAAGCTCAGCTTTCACAAAGCTTTCAGGAGAACTGCACAATACCAACTGCTGAGCAGTTAGGGAAGCTCCATGACATACTCAATGATGGCGCTGAGTCAATTTGAGAGAAAGCTAGGTGTATTCATTTAATGTTTTCTGATGTAATGCATTTTAACTGCAAGTATTTTTATTATCTCTTCTATTCTAAAAGGTGCTTTTTCTGACAAGTTTAATGACAAGGAGCATGATCCACCAGCCACTACTTCAATCTCACTGGCCAAACTAAGAGCCGCTCCACCTGAGTTGGAATCCAATAGGTCATATTGAGCATGTCAGTATTAATTCTCTGCAAGCTGTTTGTAGCTCCATGAGTTTGCTTTTTAACCAAAAGTAAAATATTACAGCACTTTAATGAAGGCTATATATTTATAACAATGCTAATAGACATCTGCAGTCATTCTTTTGATTGTCTGAGCTGTGGTTGCAGCACTGGGAGAGGAGCTTCTACTGCAGCAGAAGCAGAGCCAGAAGCAAAAGATGATGAGAAGAAACAAATTTTCTGTTGCAAGAACACAGACTTTGATGAATAAGCAAATGTTGTTGTTTTTTTTTTGTGTGTGTGTGTGTGTGTGTGTGTGTGTGTGTGTGTGTGTGTGTGTGTGTGTGTGTGTGTGTGTGTGTGTGTGTTGTATAGCTGTTAATGTGCAAAGTTATAGGAAGCTAAGATCTACTGTGACTATAAAAGTTTGTTCAGGAGAACTTTTGAAACATGCAGCTATACTAGTGGTAATGTAAACACAGAAGTTGTGCATTCAGTTCAACTGCATTCAAGTAAAAGTAGTATTGTGGGAATGTGCAATTGATGAGGCTGGTTTGTCTCAAGGCAGCTTTATTACACATTCACCATCATCTCAAAGTAGAAAGAGAACAACTCAGAAAAACTCGCTCCATATATACCCCAGTCCCCCACAGTTCACAAGTCACATTCATTTACATAACAAGTGACAATGCATTTCCTCTTAAATCCTTTAGCATCCTCCCTCACAGACTTTGGCCCCCAAAGGCTCTTCCAAGCAGTCTCTCAGCACACAAAGGATTACGCTTTCACAGCTTCCTGTTATCTCCAAGGGAACTCTGCACTCTGTTCAATCTAAGATGTGGAGTACACTGTAAGGCATTAAGTAAGACACATGTGTGGCTAGTGTGGCCACACGACCCCCCCCCAAACATTTTAGAATGAACAAGAGAATAACAGTATGCCGTGATAGAATCAATACACATCAGTCCACATGCTGTTTAGGCTTCAGTCTCCTGCCGTATCTGCTGTAACCAGGCTTCAATGTCTCCGCGGCGCTGTCATGCTGGGGGGCTGCCGTCTGGGAGTGAAAACCTTTTGTCAGTCCCTGCGGGTGTTCTGGGGAAATATTACTTTGTGAAGCTCCCCATGGGGGTCTTCCTTGCCGCGGGGACTTGCCAACAGCACTTGCTCATCCGCCACCACAAAAGCGGGTGTGAGTCTGTTTATGCCAACTTTTTCTTTCCTACCTCCCAAATCTAGCAAAAAATGCTTGTCCCCAGTTTCCAACACTCTGAACAGTCCATCATAAGGTGGTCGCAGTGGGGGTCGATGTGCATCGGGTCTGACAAAAACAAACTCCGCATTTTTCAAAGTTTTAGGCACAAAAACGCGCGTAAAACTGTGGTGAACGGGGCCGGGCAGCGCGCTTGATTCTATGCTACTCTGCAACAGCTGAGACGGAGAGCTGTCCGGTGCCGGGTAATCTGGGAGAAACTCCCCGGACAGCCGAAGTGGTTGCGCAAAAACGAGATCAGCCGGGGAGGCTTCTAAGTCCTCTTTAGGCGCAGAACGTAACCCCAATAAAATCCACGGTAGCTTGTCTACCCAATTTGCATCCGTCAGTGACGCCCTGAGAGCCGCTTTCAATGACCTATGAAAACGTTCGCATAACCCATTAGCCTGCGGATTGTACGCGGTTGTGCGGTGAATTGTGACACCCAGGTTGCAGGCCATTGTCGACCAAAGTTCGGACACAAATTGAGGGCCTCTGTCGGACGTAATGTCCGACAGGACTCCAAAACGCGTCACCCATGCTGTTAAAAACGCGCGCGCCACCTCCTCGGCCGTGGTTGACGCCAGCGGAACCACTTCCGGCCAGCGCGTGGTGCGGTCCACCATTGTCAGAAGGTGTGTGCACCCCTGTGATGGTGGAAGGGGGCCCACGAGGTCCACATGAACTTGATCGAACCTCTTGGCCGGGATGTGAAACGGCTCCAAGGGAGCTCTCGTGTGCCTGTGTACTTTGGCTCGTTGACACGCCATGCAGGCTGCTGCCCACTCTTTAACATGTTTGCGGAGGTTCGGCCACACAAATTTCTCTCCTACCATTTTGACCGACGCGCGCACTCCCGGGTGCGCCAAAGAATGAATCGAGTCAAAAATGCGGCGGCGCCACGCGGCCAGTACTACCGGACGCGGTCGTCCCGTGGAGACATCGCAGATTAGGGGGGGGCATACCGTCTTGCAGCACCCTGTTCTCCAGCCTTAACCCTGTTGGTCCAGACTGGAGCGCGCGCACATCCGCGTCACTAACCTGCTCCGCGGCCATGGCTGCGTAATCTATTCCTACGCTGACTGGGGCCGCCACGGCGCGCTAGAGGCAATCTGCTACTACATTCAATTTGCCCGCCACATGCTGAATATCAGTGGTAAACTCTGAGATCCCGGCCAGCTGTCTCTGCTGCCGGCCTGACCACAGTTCGGAAACCTTGGCCATCGTGAATGTTAGCAGCTTGTGGTCAACGAACGTGGTGAAACAGCATCCTTCCAGCCAGAACTGAAAGTGGCGGATAGCCAAATGACAGCCAGCAGCTCCCTGTCGAACACACTGTATTTACATTCACTATCGCGCAAGGTCCTGCTGAAAAAGGCGAGGGGCTGCCAAACCCCGGCTACATGCTGCTCCACGACCGCCCCTATGGCCACATCTGACGCGTCAGTAGTGAGCACTATGCGGGCCGTTGGGTCTGGGTGTGCCAACAACGCAGCATTTGCCAAGGCTGCTTTTACCTCCAAGAACGCTCGCTCCGGCTCCGGGGACCACTCGACCTTATTCGCGGGTTTCTGTTTTTTGAGTGCGGCATAAAGCGGTTGCATGAGTTGCGCTGCGCGGGGGAGGAAACGGTTATAAAAATTCACCATTCCCAAAAACTCCTGTAACGCCCTGACCATCAGCGGCCGGGGGAAATTTGCTACCACGCGCACTTTGTCAGGAAGCAGAACCGCTCCTTCGGGGGAGACGCGGTGTCCTAAAAAATCAATCTGCGCCCCCCCGAACTGACACTTCGCTGGGTTGATTATTAACCCGTGATCTCCCAACCTCCGGAAAACTGTCACTAGGTGGTTTTCGTGTTCGTCTTCGGACGCGCTGGCTACCAAAATATCGTCCAAGTAGACGAACACGAAAGGGAGATCGCGCAGCACCGCGTCCATCATGCGTTGGAACGTCTGTGCGGCCCCTTTAAGCCCGAATGGCATGCGCAAAAACTCGAATAGGCCAAATGGAGTTATTACCGCTGTTTTGGGTATGTCCTCAGCGCGCACTGGGACTTGGTGGTAACTGCGGACCAAATCTATCTTAGAAAAAACACGCGCCCCTGCCAAATGAACGGAAAAATCTTGGATATGCGGGATTGGGTAGCGGTCATGCGCTGTGGCGTTATTTAACCTGCGGAAATCCCCGCAAGGTCGCCACGAGCCATCAGCCTTCAGGACCATGTGTAGGGGGGAAGCCCATGGGCTGTTCGAACGCCTGATGATGCCCAACCTCTCCAGGTTGGCGAACTCCTCGCGCGCTATGGCCAGTTTAGCTGCGTCCAAGCGCCGAGCTTTTGCAAAAACGGGCGGTCCAGTAGTGGTAATAAAATGTTCCACCCCGTGTTTAGCAACGGTTGCCGAAAATGTGGGGACCGTGAGTGCTGGGAACTGAGTGAGCAGTGTGTGGAACTTACCACTTGCAGCTGTGACGTTGGCTTGTGCTGTTGGCGGGGCCACTCGCACTGTACAGGAAATAGAATCAAAAGAAAGTGCATTAACCAGGCGCCTGTTAGCGAGATCAACCAACAAACTATGTGAGCACAAAAAATCAGCCCCCAACATATTGAAATTCACTGCTGCTATAACAAAAGTCCACTCAAATGTACGGCCGTGTAGAGACAGAAGTAGAGTCCTCTCACCAAAGGTCTTAATCTCCGAGCCGTTCGCTGCTGCCACCCCGGGACCTCTGGAACCTGCCAGCCTGTCCGCGTAGGAAGGTGTGATGAAACTCAACTGGGAGCCTGTGTCCACGAGGAAATTCCTCCCCGAGCGTGCGTCCAACAAGTAGAGCAGCTTGTTCTCCTCCCCAAGGGTCGCGGCTGCTACCGACCCCCGGTCTTGGCGTTTTCCCGAACGCTTGAACTGGCACGGTGGTACACATTTGCGTGCCCTCTCTGCGAAACGGCGGTGGTAGAAACAAAGGGTGTCTCCTCCGCGTTCCCTGGCCCCCGCCGCCGCCATCGTCGGTGGTTCTGCTACCGCTGCCCATGGCCCCTCGCCATGTCTGGCCGTCACGCCGAGTTCCGCTGCTGCAGCCGTGGCCGCGCGTTGTCTGCTGGCGTTGACAATTCGATGCGCCTCCCGGGCCAGCGCGCGGTAGTCCCGCTGGGCAACAACGGCGAACTGGCCAGGGTCGCTCTCGTCGCTAACGGTAGGGTCCTGAGGAAGAGGTGGGTAAAGATGAAGTGGTCATCGTCCGAGCCTTTCAACCTCAACATCTTCTCCATAAGGTCAACGGGCGTGCCATCTCCCAACTCGGTCGGCGCCAGGAGTCTCTCTGCTCTCTCCTCCACCGAGAGAGTGAAGTGCTGGATGAGTGCAGCCTTCAACGTGCCGTATTTGTCGCTGGCTGGCGGCTGCTCCAGAAGGCTCTCCACATGCTGAGCCATGTGGTTATCAAGTTTTGCCACCACATGGTAGAATTTTGTGTCATCTACCGATATCCCCCGGAGGTTGAACTGTGCCTCAACCGAGTGGAACCAGGAGCGCGGATTGTTCTGCCAAAAGTCCGGTAGCTGGACCGTAGCAGCATTCGCTTGGCTGGGGGCTCCTGACGAGGCTGGCCCCGGGGAATTCTCCTCTTGCTGCATGTTACGTCTTGGGTCACCAGTGTGGGAATGTGCAATTGATAAGGCAGGTTTGTCTCAAGGCAGCTTTATTACACATTCACCATCATCTCAAAGTAGAAAGAGAACAACTCAGAAAAACTCGCTCCATATATACCCCAGTCCCCCACAGTTCACAAGTCACATTCATTTACATAACAAGTGACAATGCATTTCCTCTTAAATCCTTTAGCGTCCTCCCTCACAGACTTTGGCCCCCAAAGGCTCTTCCAAGCAGTCTCTCAGCACACAAAGGATTACGCTTTCACAGCTTCCTGTTATCTCCAAGGGAACTCTGCACTCTGTTCAATCTAAGATGTGGAGTACACTGTAAGGCATTAAGTAAGACACGTGTGGCTAGTGTGGCTACAGTATGAAAAGTAAAAGTGGTGAAATGACTACAGCGCTGGGATCAAGTAATGTGGAGCAGAGTTGGATGTGAGCTCCCTTAAACATAATCTAAACTCCCAAGAAAGCAGTAAAATATACATTTGTGGATAAACATTTACATGATAACCAAGACTGATGCTGTCAGGGTCATGTGTGACCAAACCATTATCACAGACCCCGACAAAGCCCATAGAAGAAGTCAAACCTGCTGGTTTTCTTGTACATTTGAGACTATTCTGATAAATTTATCAGATTCTACTTTTAAATTTGAGACATTTTTCTTATAAATTTAGGAATTTTTAAATCATAAATTTGTTTTTTCCTTATAAAACTGTGACTTGTAATAATTGTGCTATTTTTTTTCTTACAAATGTGACTTTTTTTGATCAAAATTGATCCACAAAATTGATCCACACATTGGATCGTCACTTCCTGTTTTACTGTCTGCCTGTGTGGTTTGCTCTCCAGCCACTAGCTATGGCTACTAGCTCTCTTTCCTCTCCTCCTCTGGTGTGCTCTCTCTGTCAGATGTTTAGCTACACCTCTGCCTCTTTTAGTGATAACGGTAAATGTAATAAATGTTCTTTTTGAGGCGCTCGAGGCGAGGTTGTCTGATTTGGAATCCCGGCTCCGCTGCATTGAAACACCGTCTGCGCCAGTTAATCTTGACGGACGCCCATTAGCTGCAGCGGAGCTAGCTAGCTTAGGCCCCACTGTCAGCGGTTCCCCGGCTCTCCTCAGCAGCGAGGAGACTGGGTGGGTGACGGTGAGAAGGAAGCCTAGTCGCAAAGCCCCGGTACACCACCAACCAGTTCACGTTTCTAATCGTTTTTCCCCGCTCAGCAACACACCCGCTGAGGAAAAAACTCTGATCATTGGCGACTCTGTAGTCAGAAACGTGAACCTAGAGACTCCAGCGGCCATAGTCAGATGCATTCCTGGGGCCAGAGCAGGCGACATCGAGTCAAATTTGAAAATGCTGGCTAAAAGTAACTGTAAATATTCCACAATTGTTATTCACGCCGGCATTCGGAAGTCACGAAACTTTTATAGAATCGGTGTGTGACTTTGCAAAAACGATGTCTGCCACTGTAGTATTCTCTGGGCTCCTCCCCAATCTGACCAGTGATGACATGTTTAGCCGCTCGTCTTCCTTGAACCGCTGGCTGTCTGTGTGGTGTCCTAAAAATGACGTGGGCTACATTGACAATTGGAGCTCTTTTTGGGGAAAACCTGGTCTTATGAGACGACACAGCATTCATCCCACTTTGGATGGTGCTTCTCATTTATCTAACAATCTGGCATCTTTTTTGTCCATATTTCCAAAACCCTGACTACTCAGAGTTGGGACCAGGAAGCAGAGTCGCAGTCTTACATGCCTCTCTGCAGCTCCTCTTCATCCGCCACCCCTCAACTTAGCCCCTGTCTTCCCCATCAGAGAATCGTTGTCTACTCCCTCCAAAGTAAATAAAAATATAATGTATAAGCATCCCAAAGTGATAAAGCAAAATATTGGTAAAACTCAAATTAAACATAAAGCCTCTGAATTGAATGATTTGGCCTCTGTTCCTCCTCATAATTTAAAAATTAAATGTGGTTTATTAAATATTAGGTCTCTAACTCCCAAGTCTCTGTTAGTCCATGATCTGTTAATTGATGATCAGATTGATTTAATTTCCCTTACAGAGACTTGGTTAGGGCAAGAGGATTATGTTGGTTTAAATGAATCAACTCCCTCTGGTTATTTAAACTGTCAAAATCCTAGAAGTTCTGGTCGTGGAGGAGGAGTAGCAACAATTTACCATTCCAAATTACTAGTTAATGTAAAGCAAAAAACATGTTATAATTCCTTTGAGGGCCTGGTCCTCAGTATTGGGCACTTTAGCAATTTTAGGTTAAACCCAATTTTATTTGCCATAGTTTATCGTCCCCCATCAACCTACTCAGAATTTTTATCCGAATTTGCTGATTTCTTAGCTGATTTAGTGCTGAAATCTGATAGAATAATTATAGTAGGGGACTTTAATATACATGTGGATGTAGATAGTGACTGCCTTAATGTGGCATTCAATTCAATATTAGACTCGATTGGGTTTTCTCAGAAAGTAGGAAATTCTACTCATTACCTCCACCATACATTGGACCTTGTTCTGACATATGGCATAGAAATAGAAAATCTTGTAGTGTCTCCTCATAACCCTGTACTGTCAGACCATTGTCTGTTAACCTTTGATTTTACTATTTCTGACTATTTGGCTCCTAAAGAAAAATATTATTACAGTAGATGCCTCTCAGATGATGCTGTTTCCAAATTTATGCAGATTGTTTCCTCTATGCCATGTGTCAACACAACGGAAATAAGCTATAGACAGCTTGCTCCTTCTGTAATTGATAACATGGTGGATAGTGTTTCAGCTTCTCTGCATCAGACTCTAGACTTGGTGGCCCCCTTAAAAAAGAAAAAGTCTAATCAGAGATTTCTAACTTCTTGGTTCAACACAGAAACTCGTAGCTTAAAACAGAAGACTCGTCAATTAGAAAGAAAATGGCGCTCTACTAATTTAGATGAAATTTATTTAGCTTGGAGAAATCATCTTTTAATTTATAAAAAAATCTCTTAGAAAAGCTAGAACGAGTTATTACTCTGCATTAATAGAAGAGAACAAGAATAATCCCAGGTTTGTTTTCAGTACTGTAGCCAGGTTGACAAAGAGTCAGGACTCTGTCAGTCCTAGCATTCCTTTAGAGCTTACTAGTCAGGACTTTATGAACTTTTTCAATAATAAAATTTCATCCATCAGAGATAAAATCAATCAGATTCTTCCCACAGTTAACTTAAATACTGTAACTACTACAACTCCTTCTATTGATCTCTGTCTTGATGAGTTTACTCCAATCGACCTTTGTGAGTTAGACAAAATAGTTTCCTCATCCAAACCTTCAACTTGTCTTTTAGACCCTATTCCTACCAGGTTATTTAAAGAAGTCTTCCCACTTATTGGTAGCTTTATTCTTCATATAATCAATTCTTCATTAACTTTAGGCCATGTACAGCAGGCTTTTAAAACGGCTGTAATTAAACCCTTACTCAAAAAGCCAACGCTAGATCCAGGAGCTTTAGCTAACTATAGACCAATCTCTAATCTCCCTTTCATTTCAAAAATCTTAGAAAGAGTTGTTGCTACGCAATTATTTGACCACCTGCAGGGAAATGGTTTACTTGAAGAGTTTCAATCTGGGTTTAGATTCCATCATAGTACTGAAACAGCCTTAGCGAAGGTCACTAACGACCTCCTCATCACATCTGATAATGGACTTGTTTCTATACTTGTCCTTTTAGACCTTAGTGCAGCTTTTGATACTATCGATCATAATATTCTACTTGATAGATTAGAACACTATGTTGGACTTAATGGAACTTCGTTGCAGTGGTTTAGATCTTATTTATCTGATAGGTTCCAGTTTGTTCATGTCAATAATGAGTTTTCTTTCAACTCAAAGCTCAGTCATGGAGTTCCACAGGGATCTGTGCTAGGCCCTACTCTTTTTAGTTTGTATATGCTTCCGTTAAGGCAACATTATTAGAAAGAACTGTATACATTTTCATTGTTATGCAGATGACGCACAATTATACCTGTCAATGAAGCCAGATGATAGTAATCAATTAGCCAAGTTGGAAGCCTGTCTTAAGGAAATCAAAGCTTGGATGACTTGTAATTTCCTTCTATTAAATTCAGATAAGACTGAAGTCATTCTTGTTGGTCCAAAAAACCTTAGAAATACCTTTCCAAATCAAACTTTCAGTTTGGATGCAGTTACTCTTTCTCTTAATAGCTCTGTGAGGAACCTTGGGATTATTTTTGATCAAGATCTGTCTTTCAATTCACATATTAAATTTGTTTCTAAGACTGCCTTCTATCATTCGCGTAATATTGCCAAGATTAGGAGCATTTTGTCTCAGAGTGATGCTGAGAAACTGATCAACGTTTTTGTTAGCTCTAGATTAGATTATTGTAATTCTTTATTATCAAGTTGTCCTAAAACGTCTTTAAAAAGTCTTCAGCTGATCCAAAATGCTGCTGCAAGAGTTTTAACAGGTACTAGAAAGAGAGATCATATCTCTCCGGTTCTGGCCTCCTCCATTGGCTTCCCATAGAGTTTAGAATTAAGTTTAAAATCCTTCTTCTTACTTACAAAGCTCTAAACAATCAGGCCCCTTTTTATTTAAAAGATCTGATACTACCGTATTATCCTAACAGAGCACTACGCTCCCAAAATGCTGGATTACTTGTAATACCTAGAATCTCCAAAAGTACAATGGGAGGCAGAGCCTTCAGTTATCAAGCTCCTCTCCTGTGGAACCAGCTGCCGATCTGGATTCGGGAGCCAGGCTCGATCTCTGTTTTTAAGAATAGAGTTAAAACCTTCCTTTTTGATATAGCCTACAATTAGGGAGGGATCATGTGTTTCTGAACCCTCCCTTAGTTATGCTGCTAATAGGTTTAGTCAGCCGGGGGACCTCCAATAATGCACTGGGCCTCACTCCTTTCTTCACTCTCAATGATTTTTTTTTTTTTTTTTTTTTTTTTGCTGGTCATTAACATCTGTTTGTTCTCTCCCATAGAGAACAAACAGTCCCCACCATACTGTTTGCTCTCTACATGTCTCTTCTTTTCATCTTCTCCATCCCCTCACCCCCCAGCCAGTCACAGCAGATGGCTGCCCCTCCCTGAGCCTGGTTCTGCTGGAGGTTTCTTCCTGTTAAAAGGGAGTTTTTACTCTCCACCGTCGCCAAGTGCTTGCTCACAGGGGATCGCCTGATTGCTGGGGTCTTTCTGCAATTGTGGGGGTTCCCCCTACAGTTGAAAGTGCTATGAGATAACTGTTGTTGTGAAATGGCGCTATATAAATAAAGTTGAATTGAATTGAATTGAATTCAGCATCATTGCTATTGTAAGTGTAAGTGATAAGTGATTTCTTTTTGTCCATTCAAACATGTCACTATCCAGCAGTTAGGCCAAAGCATCCACAGCTGAAGGTTATTTCCTGGAACCATTCAAGGTGGCAGGAAGAGGCCCTTCAGCAGAACATGGAACCCACAGCATCCATGGCTTAAATACTCACACAGATGGAACAGAGCATACTGCTTTGCTTGCAGACACTTTTCCTTTTCTAGTGCTCCTGAAGCACCCTTCATAGCAGGACGATGATATTCCAACTGGAAAAAGACTGTTTCATAAACAAACCATATGCTTATTGATAAAGTTTATTATTACTTAGACTCCAGAAAAATTGTTTTTGATTCATGCTATTTCAATGTGCCCCTCACTTTTCTGAGTACGTGCCCCACCCTGGCTTCCCCCATGAAAAATGTTCTCAATCCACCACTGGATATGAAGGAGACATTTGTTTATTATTTAGTTATTTTACCTCTTGTTAAAACTAAAGATTCAAAGATTTTTATTTGTCAATACTTCTATATGTACAGGACATAGAGGAGAATTGAAATGCCATTTCTCTCTTTCTCTTAGTGTTGTGTGCAATATATAAGAAAAGAAAAAGTATGGATGAAAAACAACAACAGCAGTTTATGTACAGTAATGCTACCCATAGTGCAAATAAAAATAAACAATAAAACCCAGCAATCCTATGTACAATAGTGCAGCCATAATACCCATAATTGCAAGTTCAATGCGGTATTGAGGTGCAGACAGTGACAGATTGGACTGCACATACTGTATAACTAAAGATACAATCAGCATGATATGCAACCGCAGTCACTGTCACTTTTTTGATTTTGTCATATGTTTAAATGCTCTTTGAATGCTCTTTGGCTGTGGAAAGAATATATGTATATGTGTGTGTGTGTGTGTGTGTGTGTGTGTGTGTGTGTGTGTGTGTGTGTGTGTGTAGTCATATGAAAAAATTAGGACACCCTGTATAAGCCTGTGTGTTTTTTTAAACATATTTGGACATATGGATATTTAATACCAGTGTTTAAAATACTGGGAGATTCATGTAATACAACTAAACAATTAAAAATGAATTAAAGACGTTTTTCAAATTTTCTGTAAAATATAATTCTAAACAAATAGTGAGGAATAAATTAGGATACCCCCTCCCCCCATCTTTTTTAGGACACCCCCACATTCATTCCCACTTAAAATGGCTAAAATAAATGTTAAAAAATGCAAATAAAAACAAAAACAAGGTTAGACATAGATATGTGAACATTTCTTAATAAAAAACTGAATATTTAATGGGGTATCCTAATTTTTCACATGACTACACACACACACCACGTTCAAAATAATTACACAAATGATATTTGTCTCAGATTTTCCCAAATAGTAGATCCAAATGACAGTCAGTATAATTTTCAAGTCATCAACTGTTACAGCATAATTCACATTTCATTGAACAAACCTTGCAACGATAACTAGCATCAAGCAGAAATATAGTTACCAGATACTTACTGTATCTGATAGTGCTGTGGCTCGCTTTAAAGAATTAATCCCTTCAGCACTTACTCTATTACCATGTCTCAATATAACAGACAGCACTACTTGAATCCATTAGAATTAGACCTTTTAGTCGGTAGTACTGCAGCCTCACTGCAGTCAACACTTGACTCCATAGCCCCTCTTAAAAAGAAAACTATTAAAAATAGGAGACTAGCTTCATGGTACAACTTCCACACCCATAAGTTAAAACAGAAAGTTAGATCCCGTGAAAGACTCTAGCGTGCAAATAAGATCTTGTTCAGCCTGGAATGTCAGCCTTACCACCTATAAGAAATGTATCCGTAGTGCTAGGTGACAGTACTATTCATCCTTGATAGAAGAAAATAAAAACAACCACAGATTTCTCTTTAACACTGTGGTTCAGCTAGCAAAGAGCCAAAATGCCATAGATCCCTCCATCCCTCCAACTCTTAGTGTTGATGACTTTTTGATTTTTTTTAATGATAAAATTGTCAGTATTAGGAATAATATTCCAAAAAATAGCCCCCGTAAAAATACCAAGCCTCTACCTAACACTGCTGTGCCCACAGGCTCAGAACTCCACTTTTCTAAATTTTCTTATATTAATCATTCTGCCCTAATAGTGTCAGCCTCTAAACCAACTACCTGTCTTTTAGACCCAGTCCCCACTAGACTAGTGAAGGAATCACTATCTCTAATTAGTCCATCTCTTTTGAATGTAATTAATATGTCCCTATTGACAGGACATGTACCGCAGTCATTTAAAGTGGCAGTGTGGTGACCCAGCACACTGCAGATTGACTCTTATTCACACTCAGCAGGGCTGGAGGAAATGGAAGACAATTTGCATACAAAGGACAATGCACAGACGGACAAAGAACCACAGGAGGCAGTCAGACGGGACTGTATGCATGTGTCCTCGAGCCAACCAATGTCATGTTAATCATGTGCATTGACTGTTATGCTAATGTGCCATGCATTCTCTCTTCCTGTATCACTGCATAAAAGAGCTTGTGTGACATGTCTCAAGCGGACAGTAGCACAGTAGCTCACAGAGCTACAAAGTGCGTCTCATTATGTTGGAGGAAAATAAAACTTTGCAACCTTCCAGCTCGTCATATCTCGCCTGATCTTATTCCTCCACAGCAGTAATTAAACCTCTACTTAAAAAACCTTCACTTGATTCTGGGATTTTGGCCAGTTATACACCAATATCAAACCTCCCCTACTTTTCGAAGATCCTCAGAAAAGTAGTCACCAATCAACTATGCACCTTTTTAGAAAAAAATTCTATATTTGAGAAATTTCAGTCAGGTTTTAGGAAACATCACAGCAAAGAGACAGCCTCAGTGAAAGTTACTGATGACATCCTTATGGCATTTGACAAAGGACTTGTCTCCGTCCTTGTTTTATTGGACTTCAGTGCTGCCTTTGACACCATTGACCACCATATTCTGCTAGAGAGACTTGAACAGCAAATCGGCTTGAATGGAACAACGCTAAGATGGTTCCAGTCTTATCTATCAGACCGTTCCCAATTTGTTCATGTCCATAACCAGCCCTCTACTCAGACCACGGTTAGCTATGGAGTTCCGCAGGGATCAGGACTTGGACCAGTATTGTTTACATTATGCATGCTGCCTTTGGGAGACATTATGAGGAAGCATTCTATTCATTTTCATTGTTACGCTGACGACACTCAATTTTATTTATCCATCAATCCAGATGATCCCAGCCAGTTGGATTTACTCCAGGAGTGTCTTAAGGATATCAAAACCTGGATGAACTACAACTTTCTATTGCTGAATTCAGATAAAACTGAAGTCATTGTTCTTGGCCCCAAACATGCTAGAAGTATTCTTTTTAGCAAGATTACAACACTAGATGGCATTGCATTGGCTTGTACGTATTCTGTTAGGAATCTTGGAGTTGTCTTTGACCAAGATGTGTCTTTTAACTCTCATATACAGCAAACCTTTAAGACCACCTTCTTCCATCTGCGTAATATTACTAAAATTAGGTCCATCCTGTATCATAAAGATGCAGTGAAGCGTGTCCATGCCTTTATCACCTCTAGACTTGACTATTGTAACTCACTTTTATCAGGTTGCCCAAATAAGTCCATAAAGTTTCTCCAACTCATTCAGAATGCAGCTGCACGTATCCTTATGAGAACAGGGAGAAGAAATCACATTACTCCAGTCTTAGCTTCTTTACACTGGTTCCCAATAAAATATAGAATTGAATTGAAGATATTGCTCTTAACCTATAAAGCTCTTAATGGTATGGCTCCTTCTTACCTGCAAGAACTCTTAGTTCTCTATCATCCAACCAGAGCTCTGCACTCCCAAAAATCAAAACTACTAGTGGTCCCCAAGGTATCTAGAAGTAGTTTGGGAGGTAGAGCTTTCAGCTGTCAAGCTCCCTTCTTGTGGAAACATCTTCCCAGTTCAGTTCATGAGGCAGACACTCTCTCTTTATTCAAGCGCAAGTTGAAATATTTTCTCTTTGATAAGGCCTTTAGTTAGAAATGCTGCCCTTTGTTCTGAATGTAGTTACTCAACCCAGCCGGTCAAGGCGAATGGCCGTCCTCTATGAGCTATGGTTTCGCCCGAGGTTTCTTCCCATTAAAGGGAAGCTTTTCCTCACCTGTGTCGCTGCAGTGCTTGCTCTTAGGGGTCTCTGCTGGGTTCTATAAACTAAGAGTGTGGCCTAAACACACTCTTTTCTGTAAAGTGCCTTGAGACGACCTGTGTTGTGATTTGGCACAATATAAATAAATTGAATTGAATTGAACTATTTTTTTGCAAAAATAAAAAAACTCAAAATGCACCTCCAAGTTATTATGCACAACAGAGTTTCAAAACATTTTACTGGTTGTAAAGAGCTGAAAATTGTCATTTGTTGAATTTACAGCATTAGGAGCTCATATTTACTGAAATCAAAAGCTATTTCAATCCAAAACATCTTAACAGGCCAAGTTACATGTTAACATAGGACCCCTTCTTTGATATAACCTTCACAATTCTTACATCTATTGAACTGGGCAGTGCAGTGGAGCAGTGGTTAGCACTGTGGCAGCACAGCAACTCACCCTTGGCCATGGGATCCCTGGTTCGATCCCAGCCCCTGACCAACAGTGATCTGTGTGGAGTTTGCATGTTCTCCCCGTGTCTGCGTGGGTTTACTCTGGGATTTCTCCGGTTTCCTCCCACAGACCAAAAACATGCAGGTTAGGTTAATTGGAGACTTTAAAGTGGTCCTAGGTGTGAATGGTGAAGGGATAGCGCCGTACCGAGGCTGCTTCACCCATCCAGGTGGATGCCCTGAATTTCCCCTCTGGGGATCAATAAAGTACACAAAATCAAAACTTGTAAGTTTTTGGAGAGTTTCTGCTTCAATTTCTTTGCAAGATATCAGAATAGCCAATAAAGCGCTGAGCCAGCTTCTTCTTCTCTGCCTTCAGGTTGATGTCTCGGGCGGATAACCATACCTGCTGGCCCACCTGGTAACGAGGAGCGGCTCTCCTGTGGTGATTTGCTGCGTTGGAGTTGCGCGCCTCCGTGCGTAATAACGCTTGGCGCGTCTTGGTCCACAGGCGCCGGCAGCGTCTAAGATGCGCCTGGATGGAGGGAACTGCCACCTCACCCTCCTCTTTGGGGAACAACGGGGTGTCGTTGTCCCCAGGGACGCCCAGAAAGGAGACATCCCAATGGCAGATGATAAGGTGGAGTTATGGGCATACTCCACCCAGGGCAGATGGGTGCTCCAGGAAGAGGGACTCGAGGAGGTGACACAGCGCAAAGCAGCCTCCAGCTCCTGATTAGTGCACTCGCACTGCCCATTGGACTGTGGGTGGTGATCGGAGGACAAACTCACCGTGGCCCCCAGGGCATTGCAAAAACACTTCCAGACCTTAGACACGAATTGAGGCCCCTGGTCGGAGACGACATCAGTCGGGATCCCATGTAGCCTGACAACATGCTGGACCAATAGATCGGCTGTTTCCCGTGCCGTAGAGAGGCCGTGGAGCGGCACGAAGTGGGCAGCCTTGGAAAACCGGTCCACGATGGTCAGGATGATGTTGTAGGAGTTAGATGTGGGGAGACCGGTGATGAAATCCAGGGCTACATGAGACAAGGGCCTTCCGGGGACCGGCAGGGGATGGAGGAGCCCCGCTGGGGGGGAGGTCGAGGTCTTGTTTGTTGCGCACTGGGGGCAGGCACGGACGTAATTGGCGACATCATTCCGGAGTCTGGGCCACCAGAAGGATCGTTGGAGGACCTCCACCAGCCGGGAAATTCCAGGGTGACAGGCGAGCATTGAAGTGTGCACCCAGTGGATGACGTCACCCCGGACGGATGATGGCACGAACAGCTTCCCAGCTGGGCCGCCACAAGGATCAGGTTCAGCCTCCTGTGCCCTCCGGACCTTGTCCCTGATAGACCATGAAACGGCCCCCACGATGCACGAGGCCGGCAGGATGGTGTGGTCGTGTTCTTCCGGGTCCTCTGGGGCAAACTGCCTGGACAGCGCGTCCGATTTGGTGTTCTTGGAGCCAGGGCGATAGGTGATCGTGAATCTGAAGCCGCCAAAGAACAGAGACCAACGCGCCTGGCGGGCATTCAGACGCTTGGCCGTCTTTAGGTACTCCAAATTTTTGTGGTCTGTCCAGACCACAAAAGGCTGTGCTGCCCCCTCCAGCCAATGATGCCACTCCTGCAGCGCGAGCTTCACTGCCAGGAGTTCTCTGTCGCCGACGTCATAATTCCACTCCGCTGCGGACAAGCGCCAGGAGAAGAAGGCGCAGGGGCGCACCACCCCGTCCACCGGAGAGCGCTGAGACAAGACTGCCCCCACCCCCGTGTCGGATGCGTCCACCTCGACCAGGCATTGTAGTGTTGGGTCTACCTGGGTCAGGACCCAGGAGGAGGAGAACTCCATCTTCAGCGTCTCGAAGGCCGACGCAGCTTCCTCCGTCCACCGGAATGGCACCTTGGGGGAGGTGAGGCGGGTCAGAGGAGAGGCAATGGAGCTATACTTCGGTACAAAACAGCGGTAGAAGTTGGTGAATCCTAGGAATTGTTGCACCTGTTTCCTGGACGAGGGAGTGGGCCACTCAACCACCGCTTTGACCTTGGCAGGGTCGGGGAGAAGCTGGTTGTGGGACACGACGAAACCCAAGAAGGAGGTCTTGTTGGTGTAGAATTCGCATTTCTCCGCCTTCACGTACAACCTGTTCTTGAGGAGCCGCTGGAGGACCCGCCTCACGGGAGCCTGATGCTCCTCCCGAGACCGGGAGAAGATCAGGATGTCGTCCAGGTAGCCGAAGACGAAGACCCCCAGGAAGTCACGAAGAACGTCGTTTATGAGCCGTTGGAAGACGGCCGGAGCGTTGGTGAGCCCAAACAGCATGACCAAGTACTCGAAATGGCCGCTGGGCGTCCGGAATCCCGTCTTCCATTCGTCGCCCTCCCGGATCCGAACGAGGTGGTATGCATTGTAGAGGTCCAGCTTGGTAAACCAGGAAGCCCCCTGGAGGGAATTGAAAGCGGACTCCATGAGGGGCAGCGTGTATTTATCTTTCACAGTGATGCTGTTTAAGGCCCGAAAGTCAATACACGGCCGCAGGGACCCATCCTTCTTGGAAACGAAGAAGAATCCGGCTCCGAGTGGGAAAGAGGAGGGGCGGATGATGCCTGCGCTGAGCGACTCTTTAATATAGGCGTCCATGGATTCCCACTCTGGGGCTGACAGGCTGTAAAGATGACCTGATGGCAAGGGCGCCCCCGGGCGGAGATTTATGGCGCAGTCATACGGGCGGTGGGGGGGAAGAGACAGCGCTTTGGATTTGCTGAAGATGAGCCCCAGGTCATGGAACTCCGGGGGCACCAAGGAGAGGTCTGGCGGGGGTGAGTCGAAGGCGGGGAGAGGCACTGACGGGGCGCAGGCAGCGGACTGGAGGCAGGCACCCAAGCAGAAGGTGCTCCAGGAGAGGACGCTGCCAGACTGCCAATCGAAAGCTGGGTTGTGGAGACGCATTCATGGGTATCCCAGGATGACGGGAGCAGCCGAGGTGGGCAGGACGAACAGGCTTAAGTCCTGTCTGTGATTGCCAGAGATGATGACGGAGATGGGTTTGGTTCAATGGGTGACCCTCTCCAGAGGTGTACGGGAGAGAATGACAAGGTTAAGGGGGGCTGGCAGCGCTTGGCACGGGATGCCCAGGCGGGTTGCCAGGCTCTTGGAAATGAAGTTCTGTTCCGCCCCTGAGTCCACCAGTGCGTGAGTGACATGCCCGATGGGATTATGACAGAACCTAATTGGGAGGAGGCATTTGGAGAGGGGATTAGACTGGGTTACGTCCACGAGGCCCCCTACAGCGACTCGCAGACTCCCCCTTTTGGCTTAATCGGGCAGACCTCCATGGAGTGCTGGTCGTCTCCGCAATACATGCAGAGACCCAGCTCCCTGCGGCGCTGTTTCTCCACCAGTGGAAGCTTGGTCCGCCCAATTAGCATAGCCACGGATTCATCAGCGGACTCCGGAGCGGGTAACGCCAGGGGGAGAGACTGTGAGGCTCAGGCGGAAGCTCCGCTCGAGTGGCTGTAAGTCTTCCGCTCGGCGGCCCGCTCCCTCAGCCTGTTGTCCAGACTAATAGCTAAAGAAATTAATTCGGACAGCCGATCCGGCTGATCCCGGCAGGCCAGCTCGTCCCGCAGACTGGAATTCAGGCTGCGGAAGAAGATGCTGCAGAGGGCAGCATCGCCCCACCCAACTTCCTCCACTGCCACCCAGAAGTCGACAGCGTAATCGGCTGCCAATCGACTACCCTGGCGAAGATTAAGTAGCCGATTGGTTAGCACGCTGTCATGATCCGAGTGATCAAAGACTTTGTGAAAGTCGCGCACGAACTGGGCATAGGTTAGGTTCGCGTAGCTGGGTCTCGCCATTATGGCGTAAGCCCAAGCTAACACTCGCCCTTCCAGGAGGTTAGCAACATACCCAATCCGGCTATGATCAGTCGGAAAGTCCCCGGGGACATGCTGGAATACCGACTCACACTGGAGGAGGAACCCGCGCTCTTCGCCGAGTTTCCCGCTGAAGCACAAGGGTGTCGGAATAGGGGTGAGCCAGGTTGGCAGCCCCGGGCTAGCCTGGTTAGCTAGGGGAGCGATGGGAGCTGGCCCGCTATGCTGAGCCAGAGGGAACGCCTGCTGAGGATCCAGGCGGTCCAACCGGTGAGTGATTTGGGTGAGTTGGTTGAGAATTACCTGTTGCTGATGAGCTATTAAATCCACTCAAGCCTCAAGGGTGGATAAACGGTGTGCGAGCCCGTTGTCTGCTAGGCCACTTTGCTGGAGCCGTACTGACATAATGCCGGGCCCAGGGAACACGCACACAGGCTCGAGTGTGATTCAAAAGCTTTATTGAACAGTAACAGGTGTTTGGATGCGTGAATGTGAGATGTGGATGGATTGCAGGAGGACGGGGAGTGCCGAGGGTGGAACAGTGCACCGTGCAGCCAGGCAACCCTAAGGGCAGAGCAAAGACAAGGGTTAGTGATGGACTTCCACCCCGCAGGGTTAACACTCTGTGTGCTGCTTACTTGCAGGTGTCGAGGTGGCTGGCGTTGGCTAATCACAGGTCTCCTGCCTGGAGGACAGTGCCCAGATGCGCGCTCAGCAATGTGAGGAAGGGAAAAGCAAGGATGAGGCGAGGGAGAGGGAAATCCGCCGCCTGGATGATCCACCTGTGCACAGGGGAGAATACTGGAGAGCAGGTAAGGAAATATACAGCTTACGTGCGTGATGAACGAAGGCGCAGGCCGGGAAGAAACGGTCGTGCGCTGGAGTTGGGAGTGTAGACGAGCAGACGGCTCCAGACCGAGGCTCCAGGCAGAGCGGGTTAAATAGTCAGAGGCTGATGAGGCGCAGGTGTGTGCACTGCTGAAACAGATGACAGGCGAGAGCGAGTTGTGACAATAGCCTCCCACAGCTGCTGTTTTGATGTGAACTGCCTCCCACCCTCATAGATCTTTTACTTGAGGATGTTCCAAAGGTTCTCAATAGGGTTGAGGTCAGGGGAGAATGGGGGCCACACCGTGAGTTTCTCTCCTTTCATACCCATAGCAGCCAATGACACAGAGGTATTCTTTGCAGCATGAGATGGTGCATTGTCATGCATGAAGATAATTTCGCTACAGAAGGCATGGCTCTTCTTTTTGTACCATAGAAGAAAGTGGTCAGTCAGAAGCTCTACATACTTTGCCGAGGTCTTTCTTACACCTTCAGGGACCCTAAAGGGGCCAACCAGCTCTGTCCCCATGATTTTGGCCCAAAATATGACTCCACCACCATCTTCATGATGCCGCAGTCTTGTTGGGACATGGTGGCTTATCCACCATCCATCCACTCCTCCATCCATCTGGACCATCCAGGGTTGCGCAGCACTCATCAGTAAACAAGACTGTTTGAAAATTAGTCTTCATGTGTTTCTGGGCCCACTGTAACCATTTCTGCTTGTGAGCATTGATTAGTGGTGGCCGATTAGTAGGTTTATGCACAAATGCAAGCTTCTGGAGGATCCTACACCTTAAGGTTCATGGGACTCCAGAGGCACCAGCAGCTTCAAATATCTGTTTGCTGCTTTGTAATGGCATTTTAGCAGCTGCTGTCTTAATCCAATGAATTTGTCTGGCAGAAACCTTCCCCATTAAGCCTTTATCTGCATGAACCCATCTGTGCTCTGAATCAGACACAAATTTCTTCACAGTACGATGATCGCGCTTAAGTTTTCCTGAAATTTCTGTTTTCATACCTTGTTAAAGGCATTGCACTATTTGATGCTTTTTGCCAGCAGAGAGATCCTGTCATGTTCGGGGTCGCCACCCCATCCATGACTTGTGGCTGTAGGTTTTGATCATGTCTTATTAATTCCAGCTGGCAGATTGAGTCTTGCTCTCTGTCAGTCCTACAGTCATGCTCTTCCCCTCGGACCAGACGCTCACCAGCTGCTTGAATCACCATATGCACACATCTGCATACACACACACTCATGCACACAGACATACACACACACACACAACAGTTCAATCAGCCACGCACCTGTCGCCACAGCTGTGTCCACTTGTTCTCATTTGGGGATTGTGTATTTATTGAATAGAGTGTGACCGGCTAGTGCGGCAGCTTCAACGTCCTCTTCGGACATTCTGACGGCGTCTGTTGGTTTTCTCCGGACTGAACTGTGTTGTGTCTCAGAGTCTTTCCGCTCCGACATGCTAGTAAGTCTTTCTGGTTATTATGCCTTTTTCCTCCGCTCCTAGCTAGCCTGGAGCGCGTTGGGCACTTAACCTCCAGCCAACGTAGCCAAAGCCGGTTGTCCCTCTCATAAGCACAGTGACTGTATTTGGACTTTTGTATTTTCACCTTTGTGCAAATAAACACGTTGCATGCTGCATTTTGGGCTCGCTGCCAATTCTTATGTTCGCTGCAAAGTTACGCAGTGAACATGACAGTAAGCTGCTGCCAATAGAGCCCAAGCAGTTTGTAGCGTGCCTTTTTTTTTCATTTTTGTTTATGTTTCCTACCTGCTGTTGGAGCCATAATGGACTTTTGGAGCAACGCAGAGCGGCACGGACTGGATCGTTTGAAGGAAGCCTTTTCCCGGACGCAGGGGCAGTATTCCTCCAAGGCTGTTTGTGTCATCCAGGATACCGCAGCGGAGGTATTACAGGAATGTCTCGACCTGTTGTTTTTCCCTGAGTCTGCGGACATTCTTCACTCCATCCTCGCGCTGCGGAGAGAAGAGCCTGGGAGGGAATTGCCAGCGTTGGAGCGGCGCCCGATGCGGAAGAGGCGTTCAGGACATGAAAGGCACTCCTTCCTCAGCTCTTCCGCTCCAGCCCCGCCTGCATCTCCAGAACTCGTTTCCGCTCATCCTCCGCAGGAGTAGGAGAAATGCAGGTTGACCTTGCTGGAAGAGGATTGCCGCCTAGAGGAGGAGAGATCGGTCACCGCCATTTCCTCTCCAGCGCTGTTCAGGGAGGCTTCTCCACCGTCAATGGAGGAGTCCAGCCCTGCCACAACCGATGGGAGGAGCTACTTCTCACCAGCTGCAGCAGGAGACACCGTCGGCCAGGAGAACAGGCAAGTTTTCCTCCCATCTGTTTGTAAAATTGTTGAAAATTCTTGCCTGCTCTCTGGTAGAGAGCCTCTGGGTATGCAGTTCCCAGAGGTCTCTCCATCTGCTGCAGCCACTGTCATCCCACTTACCCTTTCCATATCTCCTCCTGCTCCCTCTGCGTGTTCACCGACCCTGGGGTTCCAGACGAAGGAGGATCCCAAGAGGGAATTGTCAGCATTCCGGCAGTCCTCGACACTGAGGCGGTATTCGCGGTGAAAGCAGCCGTCCTCCTCTGTCAGCTTGTCCTCTCCAGCCCCACCCCTGTCACAGGAGCTCCAACCCACCTCGACTCCAGCCCTGGATCACCGGAGAAGCCCCATCTCCTCCTCGCCAGCAGTCTGTCCTTCATCCTGTGAGACCATTTCTGCAGCAGCCCCCTCTTCCAGCTCGTCCTCACCGGCCATCACGCCAGCCTGTCCTTCTCCTCCATCTGCCGCACAGTCCATCTCCCCGATGGCTCCTTCCACTGCTCGGAGGCTCTTTATGCCATCTCCGGAAGTGTCTATCTCCATGACGCCGTGGGTGGTTCCTATTCCTCCCATGATGGGGTCCAAGCTCTCCGGAGCCAGGGAGAGGGATGACACCCCACACTGCATAGCAGCAGGTAGCATCCACGGCCAGGCCAACAGGCAAGTTAATTTTCATTCCTCTCCAACTCATAATGAAATGTCTTGCCTGATTCCTAGTAGGGAGGCTCAGAAGGAGCAGTACCTTGAGCCCTCTCCACCTGCTGCTGTTGAAAGTGACTCACCTACCCTCTCCATCTCTCTTCCTCTCGCTGTTGAGCATCCATTGGCCCGGGAGCTCAGTCACCGGACGGAGGGGGAGCCCGCGGCCCCGCAGAGCTCCCATGGACAGAGAGAGGGCACTGTGACCGACTAGAAGCCTGTGCCGATAACAGAGCGTCCCCTGGCTTCAGTCTCCTGGGGTCCAGTGCGATGTTAGACTCCACCTCCAGAATCCACACCGGGAGAATCACCTGTGTCAGAACCATTGCTGGAGGAGGCCAAGACTGCAACCACCACCATGCCTGCTGCGGAGGCCACCACAGCAGAGTTAGCACCCAAGCTGCACTCCCTGGAGGCCGAACCTAGAAGGACATCGTCCGGATCGCCGAAGTCCTGGACGGCGGTGGAGCTTGAGCTAAGGCAAGTGCACTCTTTTGTCTTTCTTCTCTCCTTCATAGAGCATTTTTGCCTAGCTCCATGTGAGGAGGGCCAGCTGCAGCCACACGCTGCACCTGAGCTCGCCTCGCTGGGCTCTGCCGCTGCCGGTGACCCTGACCCCTCCTCCTCTGTATCTAAGTCCTTTTCTAGGGTCGCCAGAGAGACGTTCATGTCACCAGATGAGACAGGGGACCCAGGCCTGCCTCCGGAGGATGTCGTTGCCACTGTCAGCCCTGCTGTGGTTCCAGTGGGTCCAACACCCTGTCTGCCCAGGTCCCCGGAGAGGCCCATGGTTGACCGCCTCCTGTCCTGGATTCTCGTGGGGGCTGGCTGGCCCAGGGTCAGGGCGACGTGGAGGTCAGCAGTGGCTCAGCCGGACCCCATTGCGGGTGCAGCAAGGGTCCTCCCGGGCTCCAGCATGGGTGCTACCAAGACTCGGTCGGGGTCCATCGAGGATGCAGCCAAGCTCCAGTCCGAAGCCGGGACCATTGAGGGTGCAGCCGGCCAGCTTGGGGACACTGAGATCCCATCCTCCCTTCCAGAGGTCCTCAGGGTGTCCCTTCCTCTTCTGTCTGGCTCCGCCGTGATCCGCCTGGCCCTGCCTCCAGGAACCGCAGGGGGTCCCCTTCTTCAGTCTGGCCACCCACCTTTCAGCCTTCCGGTGGGTAGGCTGCTGCCTCGATGCTCCCCCATGGCCTGGTGGCTCAACTACGTGGGCCGGCCGCCTGAAGGACTTGGTTCCTGGGCCAAGTGGTCTTTTTTCTTTGACAGGCCACCTGACGCTGTTCAGCCGACCGCCTGCTGGTCTTGGGACTTGGGTTGGCCCCCTGAACTTACGGTCACCCGCTGGGCCTTGGACTCTGGTCAGCCCCCCGAATCAAAAGACTTTTGGGGTTGGGCAATGTTATTGTGGTGTTTTGTGGTGTTTCTCCATCCTTGTTTGATCTCTCCTAACTTCTTTTCCCCCACCTCCTGCCCTGGTTTGGGGTGTTGGCCTTTTGGGTGGGAGGGGGCAGGTTTTGCTCTTTGTTTTGATGGTTTGGTAGGTGTCTGGTTTCCACCCCTTGGGGGGGGGCACTGTCATGTTCGGGGTCGCCACCCCATCCATGACTTGTGGCTGTAGGTTTTGATCATGTCTTATTAATTCCAGCTGGCAGATTGAGCCTTGCTCTCTGTCAGTCCTACAGTTATGCTCTTCCCCTCGGACCAGACACTCACCAGCTGCTTGAATCACTACATGCACACATACGCATACACACACACTCACACACACACGCATACACGCACACATACAACAGTTCAATCAGCCAAGCACCTGTCACCACAGCTGTGTCCACTTGCTCTCATTTGGGGATTGTGTATTTATTGAATAGAGTGTGACCGGCTAGTGCGGCAGCTTCAACACCTTCTTCGGACATTCCGGCGGCGTGTGTTGGTTTTCTCTGGACTGAACTGTGTTGTGCCTCAGAGCCTTTCCGCTCCAACATGTTAGTAAGTCTTTCTGGTTATTATGCCTTTTTTCTCCTCTCCTAGCTAGCCTGGAGCGGTGGGACACTTAACCTCCAGCCAACGTAGCCGAAGCAGGTTGTCCCTCTCATAAGCACAGTGACTGTATTTGGACTTTTGTATTTTCACCTTTGTGCAAATAAACACGTTACATGCTGCATTTTGGGCTCGCTGCCAATTCTTATGTTCACTGCGAAGTTACGCAGTGAACATGACAGATCCTTTTTCTTTCCTATATTGCTTGAAACCTGTGGCATGCTTAATAATGTGGAACATCCTTCTTAAGAAGTTTTCCTTTAATTGGGTTCACCTGACAAACTAATTATGACAGGTGTCTGAGACTGATATCAGTGATCCAGCGGCAAGGCAAATTTATTTGTATAGCACATTTTGTGTACAAGACAATTCAGAGTGCTTTACATAAAGCATTACAGCAAGTTGCAAAAGGAATACATAAGAATTTAAAAGCAAACTAAAAAGCAAATTCAAGAGAAACAAAAAAAAAGCAAAAACAGAAAACAACAGAACTAAAAGTCACAGTACATCGTAGGCTACTGAAAGGCCAAGGCAAATAGGAGAGTTTTTAACCTGGATTTAAAGCAGCTGAGAATTTCAGCAGCCCTGATGCTTTCTTGGAGTTTGTTCTATATGTGAGGGGCATAAAAACTGAACGCTGCCTCACCATGTTTGGTTCGAACTCTGGGCACAGATAGTAGGCCTGACCCTGATGACCTGAGGGCTCTGGGTGGTTTGTAATGGACTAGCACATCTGACATTTCTTGGTCTTAGTGAAGACTCATGCTGCAGCGTTCTGAGTAAACTGCAGCTGTCTGATGAACTTTTTAGGGAGACCTGTGAGGACAGCGTTACAGTAGTCCAGTTTACTGAAGATAAATGCATGGACAAGTTTTTCTAGATCCTGCTGAGACATCAGACCTTTAAAGGTCTGATGACACAATTTTGACATTTTTTAGCATGTTGTGTAAATCCAAAAGTCATTGTCGATGAGCAATATAATATAAACAACCATGCCTGCATAAACTCGTTATCATCAAAAAACCACAGCCACTGACTGGACTGTGGTGCCACCCACCTAATGAAGGGTGGCACCACCATCACGTAAGTGACAGAACTGACTCTGGTGTTGTTGACTGGAATGACAGCAGCCTTTGTAGCTCACAGTTTCTCTGGTTTCTTGTTTTAATTTTATGGCTATGCCTTCGCGTTGTGTCACAGGCTTAGATAAACAGCAAGCCGTGAAAGACCACATCACACGCTTCAGCTCCAACTGTCATAAGCCTCCTCATGCACTCCTCGTGTGCTTTTAAGCAGGAGGAGCACACGAGGAGGGGAAGGATTAATGGATTTACGCGCAGCTTTGACCTACTTTCTGTGATCGCATGCTGACGCTCACTGGTCCGGCCACGTTCCCTCTATCATTATCACCAGCTGATTAAAAATCCAGCTGATCATCTTTCCTGGTCCTCGCCCAGGTGCACCAGCAGTGCATGTGCTTAGTGGCTGTTTGCCAGTCATGCACTGCTGGTACATAGTATTGTCATCTGTGCTGTTAGTCTTCCATTATTTTCAGCACTCTCACGATGTGGTAGTCACTCCATGTTAGCCATGGTTCTTGTGCGTCCTTGAAGCGATGTCGGCTCTGGGGTGCACCTGTGGCTAACACGTCTCCTCTCATTCTTTCTCTGGGCGATGCTGGCTCCAAATGCCATCAGTAAGTGTATTTGTGTTTTTTGTACGTCTTCACCTTTTTGGGAATTGTCTGTCTTTCTGTATTAAATGTGCTGTAGTGAACCCTGCACGTAAATCCTCATTATTACATCCTCCCTCTCCGTGCCCTGTGTAAGAGCGCACGGAGGGTCATGATGAATGGATTTACGTGCAGGATTCACCAGATAATACATAATACATAAATACATACAGATAATACATAATAAACCTGATGCCTGAGCCAGAGAATACACTGCTATGATTTTATTGAAAAATCGGGTTTAAAGGGCCTATATCATGCTATTTTAAGCCTTTCAGAGTAAACTATATGCATGTATGTGATAGTATATTACCTTTGGTACACTGGAGAATGAATTTCTTATGAAATATGAGTTATTTTCGCGAGCTACTTTTCCAACCCGGAAGTAAGATGCCTCGATCTCTGAGGCTTCGCCTCTCATTCTTGTGGCTGCCGCCCATTTCATGAGAATAATAAACTCCAACCATTTCTGACGAGTAGGCTCTTCTTTAGGAAGGCTGAACAAACTCCTAAATCTCTCACAGCCAAAGACACATTTACGCCACTTAGAAGACATTGTCTTACATAAAAAAGCAAACAGTTGTTGTCACTGAGCAGATTAGGTGCGAGAGGAACTACTTCTTCACAGCGTCAATGCTAAAGTGAAAGAGTTTTGCCGATCACCGCTCCGTTAGCTGCGCGGAGAAAGTGGGTGTGTGCGTTAGCCTGGGGGCGGTGCTGGCAGCACAGGCACTTCCTGCAGTGGACGGCTCACCCACGTTCATACGTATGAACGTGGGGACCCAATCATTATCAGGGACAGGGCGGAGCAGCAGCTCACAGAGCAGGGTTGAGGAGGAATACTCAGAGATGCGGGAATGGAGCAAAATACCACTTTGGGGGTGTTTTTGGTGAGGAATTAACATCATAACATGCTTAAAAGCTCAAAAAAGTCGATTTTGCATGATATAGACCCTTTAAATAAATTATATTTATGAACAAATAATTTGTTGCAATATCTGTAACAAAAGCATAACACTTGGTGTTCCCCTGCTGTGTGTTTGTTGCTGCTGCTGCGGCGGGCATGTGTGCCTCTCCACTGTCACTCTCTGAGTCTGACTTGCTTGGCACAATGCCCGCTTGGCACGGCTCAAACCTATACGGTCTGATGCCCCCAGATTCTTCATTGTCATCCCATTCTTCCGAACTATAATTGTCTGAAGATTGGACAACACAAACCAATTCCAGACTACATGTGCTGGAACCATCGTCGATGTTTTCAACCGCTTCCATCCTGTGTGAACAATGGGCAGCCAAGCGCTGTGTTCTCTTGATGATGTTGCAACATGGCTGGGAGTTTTCCAGCCTCTGACGCAATTGGTGACGTGGCGCTCATGAAAACGTTGGATATTTGTGTGAAAAAAAGCCTGTTTGACTTAGAACTGCACAGACCAACCTATATCATCATATTGTATTATATGTTGAAAAATTAGATGAAGTCAAAAACATGTATCAGACTTTTAATCCTCGCTATGTTTTTTAAGTTAGAAGTTATAACCAAAGAGCCCCAAGACACAATACCATCCATGAGTTTAACTGAAAAACAAAAAATTGAATGTTTATTACACTAAAATCCTATTTGCATAATAATTTGGAACGTGATATATATGTACTCCGTTATATATATATACACACACACACACACACACACACACACACATGTATGTATGTACATACATACACACACACACATACAGTACATACATACATACACACACACATATACACTACCGTTCAAAAGTTTGGGGTCACCCAGACAATTATTTTGTGTTTTCCATGAAAAGTCACACTTATTTACTACCATGAGTTGTAAAATGAATAGAAAATATAGTCAAGACATTGACAAGGTTAGAAATAATGATTTGTATTTGAAAAAATAATTTTTTCCTTCAAACTTTGCTTTCGTCAAAGAATCCTCCATAAGCAGCAATTACAGCATTGCAGACCTAACATGATTGCACAAGGGTTTTCTAAACATCCATTAGCCTTCTGACGCAATGAGCAAACACATTGTACCATTAGAACACTGGAGTGATAGTTGCTGGAAATGGGCCTCTATACACCTATGTAGATATTGCACCAAAAACCAGACATTTGCAGCTAGAATAGTCATTTACCACATTAGCAATGTATATTAGATATTAGAGTGTATTTCTGATTAGGTTAAAGTTATCTTCATTGAAAAAAAGTGCTTTTCTTTCAAAAATAAGGAAATTTCTAAGTGACCCCAAACTTTTGAACGGTAGTGTATGTGTGAAATATATATATAATATAATGTGTGTGTGTGTGTGTGTGTGTGTGTGTGTGTGTGTGTGTGTGTGTGTGTGTGAAAAAGTGCTTGCCCCTTCCTGATTTCTCATTTTTTTGTGTGTTTGTCACACTTAAATATTTCAGATCATCATATTTAAATATTTTATTTTATTTTTATTTTTTTTTTATTTCTCAGGGTTGGTTTATTGAGAGGTCACATCCTCCAACAAGCACAGAATCTCAGAAAAGAGGTAGAACAATCATCCTTCACAGTTCTTATACCCTCCAAAGACACAAAACCCCCAACATCAAATAACACCCCCCCAACCCACAGTCCTTGAGCAAACATACAGCCCCCGAGGCTCCTTGGCGTCTCCATTGTCTCTCTCATCCTTCTAGCCTCTGGGGCTCCTGCTGGGACATTCTCTCCCACTTCTGAGAAGAAGTGAGAGGAAGGATTTTAAACTTAATTCTAAACTCTATGGGAAGCCAATGAAGGGAGGCCAGAACCGGAGAGATATGATCTAGTAGTAGTAGTAGTAGATTAGTTTATTTGACAGGGACAGTGCAATAAACATAGACAATTAATCAAAGACAATCAATCTGATGTGTTGCACATAGAGTGTATAGCTATTAGCTAATTTGCAACTCTTGTCCCTGGAGACAAAGACAAAGAAAATAAAATCCAAACCTACATGGCCCTGTGTGAAAAAGTGATTGTCCCCTAAACCTAATAACTGGTTGACCCACCCTTAGCAACAAGTGCAATCAAGCGTTTGCAATAACTGGCAATGAGTGTTTAACAGCGCTGTGGAGGAATTTTGGCCCACTCATCTTTGCAGAATTGTTGTCATTCAGCCACATTGGAGGGTTTTCAAGCATGAACTGCCTTTTTAAGGTCATGTCACAGCATCTCATTCGAATTCAGGTCAGAACTTTGACTAGGCCACTCCAAAGTCTTCATTTTGTTTTTCTAAAGCCATTCAGAGGTGGACTTAGTGGTGTGTTTTGGATTATTGTCCTGCTGCAGAACCCAAGTGCTGTCGTGAATTCCTGCCTTTTTGAGGCAGGAGAGACAAAAACCCAAATGCAGGAGGATGTTGTGCGTATTTATTAACCAAAACGTGATCAAACAGTCCAGACAAACAAACAAGTGAACATGTAAAAAGAGAGATTGCTGGGATTATGCACCGGACGCCCCTCAGCTCCAGGTGAGTACATACAGAGGAAACCCAAGGCACTGCAGACGTGACTGACAGCGGTGGGAAGCAATGAGAGAGACCCAAAGCACGTCCAGGTGTAACTGGCACGTGGGGGGAACAGATTGTACTCACTGAGCCGGGGACAGGGCAGTCCGTGGTGATAATCCCAGAAAAACAACACGCAGGAAACAAAGCAGATGACTGTGCAGCAAACAGTGCAATAATCTGGCAATCACTACTGGCCGGACTGAGCTTAGATAATCAGAGCATAGTGACCAGAGTGATTGCCTGACATGAGTTCAGACCCAGGGAACACGCACACAGGCTCGAGTCAATTGCAACAAAGGTTTATTAAATAGTGAGTGTGTGGATGTGTGAGTGCGGGAGTTGATGTGCTGCTGGAGGACAGGATGCACCGAGGGCAGACCAGCGCGCCGTACGGCCAGACAACCCTAGGGCAGAGTAGAGGAGAGATTAGTCGCCGAGCCAAGCCCAGTGAATTAATGCTCGGACTGTGGCTTACTTGCAGGTGTTTCTGGTGGTGAGCCACAGGTCTCCTGCCTGGAGGACAGCGCTCCAATGCGCGCTCGGCGCAGCGGGTGAGAGAGTGAAGCTGACGAGGAGAGGTTCCACCGCCAAGGAATCCACCTGTGCACAGGGGAGAAGGACTGGAGAAAAGGTGAGTGATAGGATGATGGCTTACGTGGGAAGCGATGGTTGAGGGTCTTAGGAGCGTCGAGGAGAAGGCGAGTGTGGGAAGCACAATCTCAGATGAGCAGACGACTCCAGGCTGAAGCGCAGGGCAGAGTAGACTAAATAGCCCGGGCTTGATGAGACACAGGTGTGTTCACAGCTGGAGCTGGAGATGGGCGAGAGTGAGCTGTGACATTGCCAGTGTGAGTGGGTGTGTAAGGGCTGAGTGAATGCAGGTGTGGTGCGAGTGTGTGCATGTGTACATGTGTGTGCGTGAGAGTGGGTGTGTGGATGTGAGCAGGAATGTGTGGCTGAATTGAGTGGAAACAGGTGTGTGGGTGCATGAATGTAGGAATGAGGGGGTGTGAATGAATGTGTGCATGTATGTGTGCAAGTGTGTACATGAGTGTGGGAGTATGGACTTGAGCAGGCAATGCTGGATTGGAATCACCTGTCCAAACTCAACAGGAGAGGAGGGGCCCAAAGGAACAAAAAAAAAAAAAAAACTGAATAAAGCTAAACAGAGAAACACCATATGGAACTCAAAATGAAACATAAATCACAGATCATAAGGGAACAGAAAATTGCCATGAAGCCGGACTTGGGAGAACCCCAAGCCCGGTTCATGACCAAGTGCGCTTCAGCTTGAGGTCACGGACAGATGGCCGGACATTCTCCTTCACGATTTTTTGGTAGACAGCAGAATTCATGGTTCCATTTACCACAGCAAGTCTTCCAGGTCCTGAAGCAGCAAAACAGCCCCAGACCATCACATTACCACCACCATATTTTACTGTTGGTATGATGTTCCTTTTCTGAAATGCTGTGTTACTTTTATGCCAGATGTAATGGAACACACACCTTCCAAAAAGTTCAACGTTTGTCTTGTCAGTCCACAGAGTATTTTCCCAAAAGTCTTGGGGATCATCAAGTGTCTTCTGGCAAAACTGAGACGAGCCTTTATGTTCTTTTTGCTCAGCAGTGGTTTTCGTCTTGTAACTCTGCCAGGCAGGCCATTTTTCCCCAGTCTCTTTCTTATGGTGGAGTCATGAACACTAACCTTAACTGAGGCAAGTAAGGCCTGCAGTTCTTTGCATGTTGTTGTGGGGTCTTTTGTGACCTCTTGGATGAGTCATGGGAAAGTTTACCTTCCACTGGGAAGGTTCACCACTGTTCCATGTTTTCGCCATTTGTGGATAATGGCTCTCACTGTGGTTTGCTGGAGTCCCAAAGCTTTAGAAATGGCTTTATAACCTTTTCCAGACTGATAGATCTCAATTACTTTGTTTCTCATTTGTTCCTGAATTTCTTTGGATCGCAGCATGACGTCTAGCTTTTGAAGATCTTTTGGTCTACTTCACTTTGTCAGGCAGGTCCTATTTAAGTGATTTCTTGATTGAGAACAGGTGTGGCAGTAATCAGGCCTGGGTGTGGCTAGAGAAATTGAACTCAGCTTTCCAAAGATGTGATAAACCACAGTTAATTTATGTTTTATGGGGGGGGGATCACTTTTTCACACAGGGTCATGCAGGTTTGGATTTTTTTTTTTTACCCTTAATAATAAACACCTTCATTTAAAAACTGCATTTTGTGTTTACTTGTGTTATCTTTGTCTAATATTTAAATTTGTTTGATGATCTGAAACATTTAAGTGTGACAAACATCCAAAAAAATGAGAAATCAGAAAGGGGGCAAAGACTTTTTCACACCACTGTATATATATAAAAATGCATCAGATTTATATAGCACTTTTCCTGGACACTCAAAGACGCATTACAATGATACATTATTCATTCACTCCACAGACAATGGCAGTGGTAAGCTACTACTGTAGCCACGGCTGCCGTGTGGCAGACTGATGGAAACATGGCTGCCAGTCTGCGCCAGAGGCCTCTCCAACCACTACCAAACATTTATACACATTCATACCCAGTGTCACGGTCACTGGAGGCAAGTTGAGTAAAGTATCTCGCCCAGGGACACAACAGCAGGATAGCTGGGGAGAGCAGGATTCGAACCACCAGTCTTCCGGTTATTGGATGACCTGTACTACCTCGTGAGCCACTGCCACCCCTAATATGATTAATCAAATGACTTTGTGAATAAAAACACCTCCCAGTCTCCACAGTGTCGGCCAGTTCAAGTCTGCCGTATCAGAATCTCACTTCAAATTGTAGCTGAAAGTTGGCAACCCTGAATAGCAGTTACTCACCCATTATACAGAGGAACAGATGCATCAGAACAGTGTTTGTACATTTTCTTGTGGACAGGGATTTCTTTTAAACAGTGTTGTGTGGACACTACTTTTTAATAAACTGAAGAGGAAAAACTCCTGTTTGTAAAAATACCCGTGTGTGTGTGTGTACTAGGCCTAAAAGTAACTCTAAGGGTATGGCCAAATATACTTGAAAAATATTTTTTGTTCAAAAATGTACTACTTATTCTACAATAGGACTTACTTGAGTGCATATACTTGACTAAATATAACTTCTTACTGCCCACCTCTTGTACTAATAGACATAGGTATATAGTAGCATCTATGCTATCAGCTTTCACTATGTCTGCCTTACTAATTAACCAGACACTATGGTAATCCCTGTCTTCAGCAGTCGGAATCAACAGTAGCCAAATGATCAAACTGGCTTTAACAAGACCTGTCTGACTTCAAGTAAATTGGTTAACAAGATTACCCTTTTACTAGCCCGCAACACCCCCACCAAGTTAGGAGTGCATTAGGCAGTAGTGCAAAGCTCTTTAGTTTGACAGTATGAACTGCTGTCTTGGTTACCTGTCCACAGAAGGCAGTGTTTTTGGTTCAAACAAACATATGCGAATTTTTTATCAGGCTAGCAGGGACCATGGGACAAGGGGAGAGCCACAGCGAGGAGGACAAGCAGGTTGACTTGACGGACATTCATGGGCTGTGCGTGATCTTCATGAAGGAGTGTCCCAGTGGTTCTTTATTCTTACATGAGTTCAAGAGGATCTTTGGGGTACCGAGCAGCTCTGTGGAA
This sequence comes from Pholidichthys leucotaenia, assembly GCA_020510985.1. Lineage (NCBI taxonomy): Eukaryota > Metazoa > Chordata > Actinopteri > Cichliformes > Pholidichthyidae > Pholidichthys > Pholidichthys leucotaenia. The sequence continues at coordinate 293,972,211 of CM035847.1, forward strand.
GAGTCCCTTTTCATGGAGACAATATTTGACTCCTTTGACACAAATCAGGTAAAAGAAGAAGCAGTTTATTTCATTTACATATATAAAACAACAGCTATATTGCACATGGAACACTGACTGCTTTTTGTTTCAGGACAACACTCTAGATTTCATGGAGTATATAGCTGCTCTTCATTTGATCCTGCGTGGGAATCCTGAAGAAAGACTCAGGTGGTCTTTCAAAATGTATGACAAAGATAAGAATGGCAAGTTGGACAGACAGGAAGTGATACGCCTTGTAAAGGTAAGATGGATGTCCTCAGTTCCAGTCGATCCCAAACAAAAAAATGTGTAACTTGTTAATGAAAGTAAAAGTATGTTAAGGAATCTACTGGAACAAAGGGCAGAGGAAAACACCAAGCTGATCCGTCAAGGAGCACCCTTGTTTCATAACATAAATCCTCTCTAGACAGATTACAGTACTACTTCAGTGTCAAGGATTAGACCCTGAGGTTCATGTAATGTAACTCTGGAACATTATCTGCCATGGATATAAAAAGTCTGCACACCCCTGTTCAAATGTCAGGTTTTTGTGATGTAAAAAAAATGAGACCAAGATAAATCATTTCAAAACTTTTTCCATCATTAATGTGACCTATAACCTGCACAACCCAATTGAAAAACAAACTGAAATCTTTTAAGGGGAAAAAGAAAAAAGAAAAAACTTACAATAACCTGTTTGCATAAATTTGCACACTTTCTTATAACTGGGGGTGTGGCTGTCTTCAGAATTAACCAATCATATTCAAACTCATGTTAATGGGAGTCAGCACACACCTGCTACCATTTCAAGTGCCTCTGATTAACCCCAAATAAAGTTCAGCTGTTCTAGTTGGCTTTTCCTGACATTTTTGTAGTCACATCTTACAGCACAACCCATGGTCCGCAGAGAGCTTCCAAAGCATCAGAGGGATCTCATTGTTCAAAGGTATTAGTCAGGAGAAGGGTACAAAAGAATTTCCAAGGCATTAAATATACCATGGAACACAGTGAAGACAGTCATCATCAGTGTTGGGAGTAACGCGTTACTTTGTAACGCCACTACTTTCGTAGTAACGTGCTGTGTAACAAAATTACTTTTTAAAAATTTAGTCATGCATTACAGTTACTGAAATTTGATCAGATGCGTTACTCGTTTTATTAATATGGATAGATATTTTTAGCGCAAATAAATACAAACTGGCCCTACGTGGCCGACGCAGCCGTCAGTCAACGTGACCTGTTGCAAAGAGCCTATTCACTACTGAGTGGAGGAAAAGACGAAGCTACTGTACTTTGTTTTTGTGGAAATAGATTATTTTTCCTTTGTTGCGGTTAAGGACAAAAGCATATTGGTGGGTCGTGTGAGACCGACTGCAATCTTCAGAAGCACTTTAGAGCAGCAACAAGATCCAACAAAACTAGTGCTATGCTATGCTAACAACATCATGTTAGTGGATTTACGTTATCTGAACAGCCACGGCTAGATTTCAAGCACAGGTATGCATCTGGACAGTTTGTGACCCAGTAAGAATTAAACCGACTGATTGCCAGATATATTGTTACAGAATGAAGATGTGATAACAATCATTTTCCATCAGACATCTGAGACTGTGATCCACTGAAGTTAAAACATATTTACCTGCTACCTGGATAAAGATTATTCAAAAATGGATTTTGATCTCCAAAAGGAATTTAAGGGACTGGATCTTGTCTGTCACAGCAGACATTTGGACTATGGAAAATGAACATTTTCTTTGGATCACTGCACACTGAATAAAATCCATTATATAAAGGTTAGAAATGTTGACAGCTTTATGCAATGTTCCCATCTCACTCTTTTGGAGTGATTCTAACTCTTTTTCCCTCTCTCTCATTCCACAAACTGTTGTGAACAGCCCTTTTCAAGGGCTATTGAAGGACACCAAACACACACTGTGGTTTCTGCACATTTATTAACATAAAGACACTGTGGGGGCGCATAGTAAGGAGTTCTCCACCCAGAGCCGGGGTTCAGGGGAAGAGATGGATAAAAAGACAGAAGGGTTTTAGATGTAACAAAAGGGACCCGTCAACTGCCGCGGTGACAGGAGTCACACTGGAGTTTGCAGGGGAGCGATAGACGATGATAAGTAGCACTCTGTGTTCTGTATATTGATGTGCCAGACATGCTTTGTGTACTGTGTGTAATGTCTTTTATCCCCAGATCTGTGAGGCGGGAATAAAGAGGTATAAAGGTGAGCGCCCACAGACCCAGGGACATGATATTCTGTTTTTTGTGATGGAGGATTGAATAAAGTTTATGTGTCATCCAGCTCACTGTTTTATCTGATTTCATCCTCCACAACATGAACGTTAACATACAAGAACTAAATTATAAGGTGCATGGCGCTAACAAATAAGTACAACATGGTAAATGCTGGAGGAGAGTGAATCTCGATGTCCAGGGGCACATGAAGCCAGGGAACACCTTGCCAAGGGCGGAATCCAACCGGAGCACTCCCGAAGGCAGTGGGGCTCAAGTCTGGAAATAAGGGAAACACATACCTGGACGGAGCCATGGTACCTATGACGCCCAGGCTGACCTGCGAGAGCACCAGACCAAGGAGGTGGTCCACCAACGGGACCCCAGGCTGAGGTGCTGCACCCACGGTGGCCCTGGACTGAGGCATGACTGCACCTACAGAGGCCCCAGAGTGGAGCATAGCTGCACCTGCGGAGGCCTCGGACTGCGGCATAGCTGCATCCACAGAGGCCCCGGACTGCAGCCTAGCTGCACCCGCAGAGGCCTGAGACTGAAGCGTAGCTACACCCGGGGAGGCCCCGGACTGGGGCATAGCTGCACCCATGGAGACCTCAAATGGAGGGGGAGCAGCACCCACGGAGACCTTGAACAGAGGAGGAGCAGAACCCATGGAGACCTCGAACGGAGGAGGTGCAGCACCCACTTTAGACCTCGAAAGGAGGTGGAGCAGCACCCACGGAGATCTCGGGAGAAGACTCATATTCACAGAACACAGACACCAGGTCAGAGTCACCGGCAGCAGTGGAGTCCGGTGAGGAGAGCTCAGGTGCACCCGGCCCTCCCCACCATGAGCCAGGCAAGATTTCTCTAAGACATATGACGTGAAAACAAAAAAGAGAACTTGCCTGAGCTCAAGCTCCACTCCTTTCCAGGACTCGGGCAATCCAGGCTGGGGCATCTCGGCCTTCTTCGTTTGGGCGTCTCTACATGAAATGGCCACCTCAGGGGAAGGAAAGGGGAAAAACACCAGAGAGAAATCACTGGCAGCAGTGGAGCCTGGTCAGGAGAGCTCAGGAGCAGAGGACATCTGCAATCGATTCTCCTCACCCTGAGCCAGACAAGAATTCTCAATATCTGTAGGTGTTAAAAAAGAACTGAGTACTTGCCTGGACTTGAGCTCCACCACCGTCCGGGACTCTGATGACTCTGCTGCGATGACCCCTGCAGCAGGCATGGTGGTAGATGCAGCCCGCAGACCTCCAGGTGCAGCGACCGACGCAGGTGGGCTTCCTGGCGTGGTGGCTGAAACTGGGGGTCGTCTCACCGGTGGCGCTGAGTCCTGTGTAGATGAAGCCAGGGGACACTTTCCTGTCGGCTCAGGCTTCTGGCCACAGGAGGCTCTCTCCTCCCATCCTGGATATGGCTGCAGGGCTGGAACAGACCTCTCCAGGATCACAGACCCCTCCTTTGTCCAGCAGCTCCCTCCCCAGACCGGCAGACACCCAGGGAAATTGGAGAGGGACATGGGAGAAGCAGGTTAGGATAAAACTACAGAATCTGATGGTGAAAGCTCAGCCAAACTGAGCTGCTGCTGCTGAGCTTCACCACTGGGAACAAGGCAAGACAATTCATTATTAGACGTTAAAAAAATGAAGAGACACTTGCCTTAATTCCCGGGCCCTGGTGGTGGCTGCTGTGAGCCCAGACGTCATCACTTTGGGAGCTGCAAAGGTTGTCTGGTGTGGTGGGTGGAGCACTAGAGTCAGGGGACGTTCTAACATCGGCTCAAATGCTGATTGGCTGGTGAAGCTCCCTCCAGCTGCAGCAGAAACTCTGGGAGGAGCCATGGTTTGTAGCCCAAGATTAGCTCCTTCTCAGCTGCAACAACTCATTGGCATTCCTCCATCTCGGCGCTGGGACCGTCTGTAGATTTGAGCACTGTGTGCCTGATCCAGAAGGCAGCGGAACACTGGTCGGCGTGGAGAGGCAAAGCTGCAGCCGGATGATGGCTTTGGGCTTGAGGCTTCCGTTTCCGGGATTGCCTCCTCTGTGGCACAGGGTCCGGCGGTGAAGGGGCTTCCCCCAGCCCGCGGAGCCGATGTTGAGCGTGGAGGAGGGAGGTGAGGAGGTCTGTCAGTTCTGGGACGCTCCACAGGCTGGGGAATGCCTCGATCAGCTGTGCCGCGCTATCCCACACCTGCAGCTCCTCCTCGGGAGTGTGGGTCAGCGAGACGTCCAACACTATGTCCTCCAAAAGCTCCGCTGCCCAACACTCCTCCTCGTCCAGTCCAAAACTCCCATAGTCCAAACAGCCAGCTATGCCTAAAAAACAGGACAAACAACCGGGAGAATAGAAAAAGAAGGGAAAAGAAAACAGCAGAAACGCACAGTGGCTGATGTCCACTGTTGGTCATGTCCTTCTGTCGTGAACGGCCCTTTTTAAGGGCTATTGAAGGACACCTAACGTACACTGTAGTTTCTGCACATTTACAGTATTAACATAAGGACAGACACAAACGTTAACATACAAGAACTAAATTATAAGGTGCATGGCGCTAACAAACAAGTACAACATGGTAAATACTGGAGGAGAGTGGAGCTCGACATCCAGGGGGACATGAAGCCAGGGAGCGCCTGGCCAGGGGCGGAATCCAGCCAGAGCACTCCCGAAGGCAGCGGGGCTCACGGCTGGAAATAAGAGAAGCACATACCTGGACGGAGCTACCCACCTCTCCTCAACAGCGGCCCCAAACGCACTCAGGATGAAACACTCCGCTCCTGAGGACGGGGTAACATGGAAGAAGGACACGACAAACCCCTGAGGTTTGCCGTGCCCTTATATGCAATACATAATTAGACACAAGTGTGGATCCACGAGTAACAGAATGAATAACAGCTGTGCAGCTCTGAACAGTTTGACAGCCGGAAGCTGCACGGCGCTGTCAAAATAAAACACAACCGAAAACCATAAAGATACAAACACAACAGAACCCAAAATGTACATAATACTACAGATGCAAAATGACAAAAATAAAAACAGGAACCAAATACATCAGACATGAAAACAAGAAACAAGCAAGCAGAAAAACACTAAACTAGACCAGAAACTGGGCACCCCCCCCCCCCCCCATTCATGGATGAATGGATGGATGCACTGACAACATCAGTGGTGAGAGCCCTATTGTAACTGTAAGTATTTTAATTTTTTTTCTTTTTTCCGCCGAAACAATCTCATTTTTGGGATACTCAGCATGCATGAAAACTCATCATTTTTTGCGGGGACATCAGGTCTGGTGAAAAGTTTCATATTTTGGAGGAAATATGAATGACCCCACAAAAATGGCTCTGCAGCACATGTGAAGTCAATTGGGAACAGCACACACTTAGTTTCTCATAGAAAGGTGGACATCAGCTCAGATGTTTGTGTCAAAATATGCAAAAAAAACCTCCATAGAATTGATGTCTACACCCAGCGGGAGGCTGTTTATTTTGGTGAGAAGTGGAGGTGACCACAATTTCCTTGATTTCTAGCCCGGGCATTTGAAAGAATTCGTCCTATTGCTTTAGTCTGATTGAGCTCATTTAAGGTGAGAATCACCCATACCCATGTGCCGTCAAAAGTTATCGAAAAGTTTTCCAAAAATTCAATGGTTTGACCAGAAGGGCATAGCCAAGTTTGAGGTCTTGCCATGACCATTCCAATGGCTATAACGCTGGCACATATTGTCTGATCTGAACCAAATTCATATTGAACATATTGTATTGTTGTCTGTACCTTCAGATTGAGATTCAAAGGCTTTATTATCATGTGCACAGTTAAGAAATGCAACATTTCCTGAGCAATGAAATTCTTACTCGGCTCTCCAAACGAATGCCAAGGTAATAGATTCACATCAATACTAATAAGGTAATAACGCACCTAATACTAATGAACACTAATAACACACACTAATAACACACATTAGGCAATTAGGACACCTTAAACACACCTTAATACTAAATACTAATACTAATGAATACTAATAACACAGATTAGGCAATTAGGACAGCTAAAGTAGTTAAACCAGAGGAAACAAGAAGAATGAAAATTGAAAATTCACTGGATGAATATAATGGACAATGGTATATTAATATCAGAGATAATATGAACCTGAGATGGCATAAGCCTGTGTACAATAGGCAAATGAGCAATATACAAATTAGCATCCAGTGTGAGAATCTCTCTGTAATGATAATACCCAGTAGACTGTACAATGATAATTTAGCAGCAGAGATGATATGGACATAAGATGGGGTGAGACTATATACACTGTCCAAGTGAGCAGTGTGCAAATGTAGCAACCAGTGTGTGAATTCCTATTTGCAAAGCTGTGCCAGAGTTGTTATTCATTCAAGAGTCTGATGGCAGTGGGAAAGAAGGAGTTTTTTAGTCTGGATGTCCTGCATTTTGTCAAGCGGTGGCCCTCACGGCCCACCATAAGACACCAAAAGTCACCATTGAGGTTTGCATGATGTTTTATTAATGAACACGAACACAAGATAATACACAAGTAACAGAAAGTAATGAGCCACGGTGGGCTAAAACACACTACACTAGATACAGAGACCGTAAGGCTGATCAAGCTTACTTACGATTCAGGATAAGGCCGAGGGATGATCGTAGACGTGGAATCATTAAGGAATATTGACGTCTGAGACGAGGAACGCTCGCTCAGCGTCTGATGAGGGAATAATCGACGAGCCTGCTGCATTGTACTGCTCCTCAGTGCCTGCTTAAATGCTGGGCTGCTGATGAGCCGTAAATGCAGCACAGCTGTTAGGTTTTGCCAGCAGGAAGCTCCTCCGAGCGCTGTCACAATAAGAGCTCGGGGAGCCAGAAGGTAACCCTGCTGTCAAACCTGGTGGAGATGAAGCATGACCCGTGCGCGGACGACATCGGCGCTCAGACCATGACGCCCAATGACACCCAAGCCCCCCCCCCCCAGGGTGGGCGGATGGGGGAACAGGCCTGGAGGGAGAGGACCAGCCATAGACCAAAAATCATGATGAACACAGAAGCACAGAGATAACCAGAAAAAAAAAAACACGCCCAAATACATGAAATACACTGTCCCCAAGAAGCCACGGATCACTGGACTTAATGACTACAGACCTGTAGCGCTCACCTCTGTAGTCATGAAGTCCTTTGAGCGCCTGGTCCTGCCCCACCTCAAGTCCATCACCACCCCCCTCCTGGACCCGCTGCAGTTTGCCTACCGAGCCAACAGGTCTGTAGACGACGCAGTCAACCTGGCCCTCCACTCCATCCTGCAGCACCTGGACTCCCCGGGAACCTACGCCAGGATCCTGTTTGTGGACTTCAGCTCCGCATTCAACACCATCCGCCCCGCTCTGCTCCGGGACAAGCTGTCCCTGCTCAACGTGCCTGACTCCCTCTGCAGGTGGATCACCGACTTCCTGACGGACCGGAGGCAGCATGTGCGGCTGGGAACGACTGTCTCAGACTCTACTAGCATCAGCACCGGATCACCCCAGGGCTGTGTACTTTCCCCCCTACTCTTCTCCCTTTACACCAACTCCTGCACCTCCAGCCACCAGTCTGTCAAGTTGATCAAGTTTGCGGACGACACCACCCTCATCGGGCTCATCTCCAACGGCGACGAGTCCGCCTACAGGAGAGAGGTGGCCCAGCTGGCGTCCTGGTGCAACAATAACAACCTGCAGCTGAATGCTCTGAAGACAGTGGAGATGATTGTAGACTTCAGGAAAGTCACTACCCCTCTGCCCCCCCTCACCCTCACAGGCTCTCCCATCACCATTGCTGATTCCTTCCGCTTCCTAGGCACCACCATCACCAGGGACCTCAAATGGGAGCCGACCATCAGCTCACTCATCAAAAAAGCCCAGCAGAGGATGTTCTTCCTGCGGCAGCTGAGGAAGCTCAAGCTACCCACCAAGATGTTAGTGCAGTTCTACACAGCCATCATCGAGTCCATCCTCACCACCTCCATAACCGTGTGGTACGCAGGAGCCACTGCCAGGGACAGACTAAGGCTGCAGCGCGTCGTGCACACTGCTGAGAAGGTGATCGGCTGCAAGCTCCCATCTCTCCAGGATCTGTACATCTCCAGGACCCGGAGGCGTGCTGGCCGGATCATAGCCGATCCCTCACACCCTGGTCACGTACTGTTTGCCCCCCTCCCCTCAGGTAGAAGGCTTCGGTCCATCCAGACTAAAACCTCCCGTCACATGAACAGCTTCTTCCCCTCTGCCATCAGACTGCTGAACACTAAGTGACTTATTGACTCTCGTGCACTATGTACAGCAGCTCAACCAGAATCATGTCAATCATCACTGTTTTCTTCCTGCATTACCGACTGCACTATATAGTTCTCCACAGTATCTGCTGCTCGCTAATATATTTTAACTGCTGACCAGTATCACTTACTCTTATTCTACACTTTATTGCATGTATAGTTTATTTCTTTTATTTTATCATGTTTAATGTTGCAGCATTGCACCGAGACAAATTCCTAGTTTGTGTACTACATTTATTTATTTATTTAGCGAATGCAAAGTCCTTAAGCCAAGCAGTTGCCTCCTGGTTTGCTGTATGGAGGGTGTGTAATCCTCCTTCCAGTCTTTGGAGCGGGCAAGCCTCTATGATGTGTTCCATAGTTTGCTCCTCTCCACATGCGCACAGTGGGCTAGGGCTACTGCCCCATCTGTGAAGGCTGGCCAAGCAGGGGCCATGTCCAATCCTGAAGCGATTGAGTGTAGACCACTGTCTCCTTGGGAGGTTGGTGCCCGGGGCCTGTTGGTTGGGGTTTATCACCAGCTGTTTGTTTGGGACCTCCTTGGTCTCCCATTCCTCTTGCCAAGCTGTCTGGATGGTAAAGTCAGCTGGGGGAGGGTTTTTCCAAATCGGCCGTCTGGATGAAAGTCGGGCAGTGGGTGGGGTGTAGATATCTGCATGGATTGGTAAGTGAGGAGAATCTTTAACTTTTTGGAGCATCCTTTGAGTTAATGCTGCTCGCCGGATGTGTGGAGGGGCTATGTTTGACAGTACAGAGAGCCAGGGGAGTGGTGTTGAGCGGATTGTTCCAGTTACAGTTCTCATGTTTGAGTTGAGCTGGGTGTCTACATGGTGTGTGTAAGATGACCTGGACCAGACAGGGGCACAATATTCTGCTACAGAGTATGACAGGGCCAGTGCTGAGGTGCGCAGGGTGGAGACTGCCGCCCCCTTGGTGGGTAGCTTGAGCTTCCTCAGCTTCCGCAGAAAGAACATCCTCTGCTGGGCCTTTTTGATGAGGGAGCTGATGGTCGGCTCCCACTTGAGGTCCCTGGTGATGGTGGTGCCTAGGAAGCGGAAGGAATCAGCAGTGGTGATGGGAGAGCCTGTGAGGGTGAGGGGGGGCAGAGGGGTAGTGACTTTCCTGAAGTCCACAATCATCTCCACTGTCTTCAGAGCGTTCAGCTGGAGGTTGTTGTTGTTGCACCAGGACGCCAGCTGGGCCACCTCACTCCTGTAGGCGGACTCGTTGCCGTTGGAAATGAGCCCGATGAGGGTGGTGTCGTCCGCAAACTTGATCAACTTGACAGACTGGTGGCTGGAGGTGCAGGAGTTGGTGTAAAGGGAGAAGAGTAGGGGGGAAAGTACACAGCCCTGGGGTGATCCGGTGCTGATGCTAGCAGAGTCTGAGACAGTCTTTCCCAGCCGCACATGCTGCCTCCGGTCCGTCAGGAAGTCGGTGATCCACCTGCAGAGGGAGTCAGGCACGTTGAGCAGGGACAGCTTGTCCCAGAGCAGATCGGGGCGGATGGTGTTGAATGCGGAGCTGAAGTCCACAAACAGGATCCTGGCGTAGGTTCCCGGGGAGTCCAGGTGCTGCAGGATGGAGTGGAGGGCCAGGTTGACTGCGTCGTCTACAGACCTGTTGGCTCGGTAGGCAAACTGCAGCGGGTCCAGGAGGGGGGTGGTGATGGACTTGAGGTGGGGCAGGACCAGGCGCTCAAAGGACTTCATGACTACAGAGATGAGTGCTACAGGTCTGTAGTCATTAAGACCAGTGATCCGTGGCTTCTTGGGGACAGGGATGATGGTGGAGGATTTGAGGCAGGACGGCACGTGGCATAGCTTAAGGGAGGTGTTAAAAATGTCTGTGAAGACAGGAGCCAGCTCTTTCGCACAGTGTCTCAGGGTGGAGGGAGACACTCCGTCCGGACCGGGGGCCTTGCGCGGGTTCAGTCTGGAGAACTGTTTGAGCACGTCCTGCTCACTGATGACAAGGGCGGGGGGGGGCGCCTTTGATGAAGTAGGGACCGTGGAGGCTGTGGAGCTGGATGGAGGGGGGGAGTTGGACACAGATGACGGGGTGTCAAAACGGGCATAGTGTTGGGACAATCTTTGACAAAGGGCTTTGTCATCCTGACCTTTAGGAGCCTGAGGCCGATAATTGGTGATTTGCCTCAGTCCTCTCCACACAGAAGCCGAGTCATTAGCAGTGAACTGCTGCTGGAGTCTCTCAGAATACACAGATTTAGCTCTCTTCAGCTCTCTGTTAAACCGATATTTAACCTCCCTGTAGCAGCCCCTGTCTCCACTTTTCAGCGCTGCTTCCCTCTCCTTCCTGATCTGTCTGAGCTTAGCAGTGAACCAGGGCTTATCATTAGAGTACCTCACCCTGGTGCCCGATGGAAGAATGCTCTCCTCACAAAAGTGGATATAAGAGTTCACAGTGTCCGTGTACTCATCCAGATCATGCGTGGCTCCTTTAAACATGCCCCAATCAGTTATTTCCATGCACGTTTCCAGCTTCTCCTCAGCTTCACTGGTCCATTTCTTCGTAGTGCTCACAACAGGTTTAGTGAGCTTCAATCTCTGTCTGTATGTGGGAATGAGGTGGACCATCACGTGATCAGATAGTCCGAGCGCAGCGCGGGGAACAGCGCGATATGCGTCTTTCACTGTAGTGTAACAGTGATCCAGCATGTTTTTTCCTCTGGTGGGGCATTTAATAAACTGTCTGTAGCGGGGGAGATCGTGGCTCAGATTGCTCTGGTTAAAGTCGCCAACCACAATAACCAGAGAGTCTGGAAAAATCCGCTCCGTGTGTTGGATGTGATCCGCGAGCACGCGCTGAGCTTCGCGCGTGTCCGCGTCAGGAGGGACGTACACAGCGACGAGGATGAATGAGGCGAACTCCCGCGGGGAATAAAATGGCTTGCAGTTAATAAAAAGAAATTCCAGGGCGGGAGAACAGTGTTTGGAAATTACCGTTACATCAGAGCACCAGCTGCTGTTGATGTAGAAGCAGACTCCTCCTCCTGAGGATTTACCGGAGAGCTCTGTGTCACGATCAGCACGAAACAGCTGAAATCCCTCGAGGCGCAGCGCGCTATCCGGTGTATTTTCCCTGAGCCAGGTCTCGGTAAAACAGAGGGCAGCCGAGGAAGAGAGGTCCTTAAAACGCATCAGCAGTCTCAGTTCCTCTACCTTGTTAGAGAGAGAATTGGCATTGGACAGAAATATGCCAGGCAAAGCCGTGCGCGTGCCTCTTCTGCGGAGCCAGACGAGAGCGCCCGCTCGTCTTCCTCTCTTTCGCCGTCTCACTTTTCCACTGTCTTCACCACTCTTTGCAGGCGTTTGCATTCCAGGGCAGTAGTGCTGCCGTACCATGCAGTGATGCAGTTGGTCAAGATGCTCTCGATGATGCAGCTGTAGAAGTTGTTGAGGATCTTGGGGGACATGCCAAACTTCTTCAGCCTCCTCAGAAAGTACAGCCACCGTTGATCCCTCTTAACCAGCTCTGTGGTGTTAAGTAACCATGTAAGGTCCTCGGTGATGTGGATGCCCAGGTATTTAAAGCTGCTCACCCTCTCTACCTCAAGCTCCTGGATGAACAGTGGCCGATGGAGTCTCCTACTCCCCTTCCTCTTGTCCACTATCATCTCCTTTGTCTTGTCCGTGTTGAGGGTGAGGTTGTTGTCCTCACACCATGACATCAGGCTGGCCACCTCCCTCCTGTAGGATGCTTCATCACCACCAGTGATGCATCCTATCACTTGCTGAGTCATCCGCGAACTTTAAGATGATGTTGTCCTTGTGGGAGGCAACACAGTCATGGGTGAAGAGGCTGTAGAGGATGGGGCTGAGAACACAACCCTGTGAGACGCCTGTGTTCATGATGATGCTGGCTGAGGTCCTGTAACCCAACCTGACAGGCTGGGACCTGCCAGTCAGAAAGTCCTGTAACCAGTCACAGAAGGTGGGGTGCAAGCCAAGTGAAGACAGTTTGTGGGGGATGACCGTGTTGAAGGCGGAGCTGTAGTCAAAGAGCATCCTGATGTAGGAGTCTTTATCTTCCAGGTGGGAGAGAGAATAATGGAGTGCTGCAGCAATGGCATCTGAGGTGGACCTGTTGGGCCGGCAGGCATACTGCAGGGGGTCCAGGGTATCCAGTATGCTATCCTGAATGATGGGCATCACCACTCTCTCGAAGCACTTCATGATGATTGGAGACAGTGCTACCGGTCTGTAATCATTCAGACAGGTTGGTGGGTTCTTTTTGGGGAGGGGAATGATGGTTGTGGTTTTGAAGCACGAGGGGACTATGTTCTGTTTGAGGGAGAGGTTGAAGATGGATGTGAGAATGTCAGTCAGCTCAGCAGCACATGCTCTGAGAGCCCGCCCAGGGATGTTGTCTGGTCCTGCTGTCTTGCGGGGGTTGATATTCCTCAGTGCTTTGTTTACCTGGCCTGATGAGACTTAGTGTGTGTGTGTGTGTGTGTGGGGGGGGGCTGTATGTGTGTGTTTCCTCTCTGCACTGTAGCTGTCTGTGGAGCTAGTGATGTTGCTGTTGGTCCTTTTGTAGTCTGTGATGTGCTGCAGGCCTTGCCATATGTGCCCCAGGTCAGGAGTGGAGTAGCGGCTGTCCAGCTTTTCTCTGTACTGCCTCTTGGCTGCTGTTATAGCCTTCCTCATTCCATAGTTTGCAGCTTTGTACTCGACCTCAGTGCCTGATTTAAATGCAAGAAAGTGAGCACGCAGCATCTGACATACCTGACTGTTGATCCAGGGCTTCTGGATGGGAAACTTCCTGACTTGTATGGTGGGTACGATGGTATCAACACATGCTGATGTACCCAGTCACATACTCAGCATAGTCCTGTATGTTTAAAGAAGAGTCCTCCCAAGTGACTGCAGCTTTCAACACATCCCAGTCTGTACAATTTGTTTAATAACAGGGTTTGTTTGTTTCAGCTTTTGTCTGTAGGCCGGGTTCATAAACATGGAGATGTGATCTGACTGTCCGAAGTGGGGGCGGGGTGCTGCTCTGTATGCATCGTGTATGTTTGTGTAAACATGATCCAGTGTGTTCTTGTCACAGGTGGGAATGTCCACGTGCTGGTAATATTTGGGAAGTACAGTCCGTAAATTGCACTGGTTAAAGTCACCAGTGTGGAGGAAAAAATAAGTTCAGGCAAGATGCAACAAGCTGGAAGGGTCAAGGTTTTATTTCCTCCATCATCATGAGTACACTGTTGCGCTATGCGCTGTGTTGTGCTGTGTGTGCTGTGTTGTGTTGCTCTGTGCTTTTGAGGCATGTATAGCAAGCTCTTTTATACATGTTATACCAACAGAGAGAATGCATGGCACATTTGCATATTGAGATACATATCAGTCAATACATATCATTCGCATGACCAAGTGGCGCCCAGACGTCCTCTCCTTAATCCGGGGATGTATAACAATAGTCCATTGTTCTGATTGTCTCCTAGGGGCTCTCTGTTCGTATGCAAATTCTCCTCTGCTTAGTGCAGGCTAGCCGAGTGTGAGGATTGAATGACCATGTAGATTGTGGTGGGTCACCACAGGGCTCCCCCCAGAACACTCAGCAGGGGTTGTGACCCCCCTTCCCCCGTCGTTTGGCTCCAGCTCCGGTAGAACTGTCGAAGGGCATGTCAGTCCGTGAGGGGGACGGGGGAGGGGTGAAAAAAAACCCCAGTGTGCTCCGCTCCGGGTTTCAGCACGTTGAATGGCCATGGATCGTGGGCGCACGGGCCGGTGTGCGTCATGCGTAATGGAACAAGATGGTGATCGGCCGGCTTTAGGGAATGAGGTGCGGGAAGAGGAGGGGGAGGGGGGGAGTGAGTGCCGGCCCGGGACATCAAAGGTGTCTGGGCTGTGCAAAAATTATGTGTGGATCCGCGATGGTGAAGGACTTTCCTGTTAAACCTGACGATGATCCACAGCAGCTGTGAAAGAAAAATTAAGTCTCTGACTTCTCTCGCGGCTCGATCCAGCGAGGATGTGGGGAAGGCGAGCAGCCAAATTCCCCGAAGATGCGTAGCGGCTGAGAAACAACTGCAGCTGTGTGAGGGTGTGAGGCGGTTTGGCTTTTGGCGATTTGGCGGGAAGCTGCCCTAAAGCCATTGGGGACAGCAATCAACTAAATTCCCCTTGTGCGCCGTGGCTGAGAAACCCATACAAAGTCCTGTGTGCGGGCTGCACATCTGCTTCAGGTGCGTAAGCAGCCCTGAAGGTTCCAAGGGTGGCGATCGGCCGTGTTTCTCGGGCAGGTGCAGCGGGGGAGGACACTGTATCAGTCTGTGGAGCCGGTTTTGTCCCGTGCGTGGTGCGCGCTTGGCACAGTGACCACATAACTGGCAGTTGCGCTGTCCTCGTAATGCTGCGGAGTGCATGCGGGACTTCTGTGCACGGGAGGTCCGCTGTCGTGAGGTTAGTCAGGTTCGGGGAGCTTGGCGGAAATCAACACAGTCGGCGCCGATGTCCTTTCCCGTTCAGGCTGCTTCCTTCGGCTCGCTTGTGTTGCCGTTCATGGTGTGTTGTGATCCCAGCGCTGTGCTCTGGAGTGCGCGCTCTGGTGACGATGAAGAGGTTGTAGGCATTCTCTGGTCCTCTGGTCATTCTCTCTCGTCATGTCAGTGTGGAGGGAAGAGATCAGGCGAGGGGCGCACCATGACGCATGCTGGGGCTTTCCCGGTTGGGGTCATCTCCAGGGTGTTCGCCTCGTGTTCCATTCTTCATCAAGGGTCACCAGTGTGGGGGAAAAATAAGTTCAGGAGAGATGCGACGAGCTGGAAGGGTCAAGATTTTATTTCCTCCATCATCATGAGACACACTGTAGCGCTGTGCGCTGTGTTGTGCTGTGTGTGCTGTGTTGTGTTGCTCTGTGCTTTTGAGGCATGTATAGCAAGCTCTTTTATACATGTTATACCAACAGAGAGAATGCATGGCACATTTGCATATTGATATACAGTACATATCAGTCAATACATATCATTTGCGT
Source organism: Pholidichthys leucotaenia (assembly GCA_020510985.1). NCBI lineage: Eukaryota > Metazoa > Chordata > Actinopteri > Cichliformes > Pholidichthyidae > Pholidichthys > Pholidichthys leucotaenia. The sequence continues at coordinate 293,987,790 of CM035847.1, forward strand.
GACCAACTGGCGCCCGGACGTCCTCTCCTTAATCCGGGGATGTATAACAATAGTCCATTGTTCTGATTGTCTCCTAGGGGCTCTCTATCCGTACGCAAATTGTTCTCTGCTTAGTGCAAGCTAGCTGAGTGTGAGGATTGAATGTCCATGTAGACTGTGGTTGGTCACCACACCAGCAACAACTAAAAATAGCATCGGGATGGGTCGTCTCTGCTGCACTGACGGTGTCATTGAGTTTGCGTAGCGCTGCTGTGTAGTTGCTTCGCGGGCAAATGTAAACAGCAGCCAAAAACACAGCAGTGAATTCCCTCAGTAGATAATAGGGGTGGCATTTCAGCAGTAAAAACTCCACATCACACGAACAGTGCTTGTAAACAGTCTGTACCTCCACGCCACAAGATGTTTATAAACACACACACGCCCCCCTTCTCAGCTTACCCGTGACTGCTGTCCGATTTGCCCGATGTGCTGAGTGAGTCTGTAGTTGAATGGCACACTCAGGGACTCTGAGAGCCAGGTCTTACAGAAAAATAGCGCACAGCACTCTCTTATCTCACGCTGGTTTTCAATTCTTGCTCTTAGTTTGTCCAGCTTGTTTTCCAGAGGTCGTACGTTGGCTAGCAAGAGGCTAGGAAGCAGTGGGCAGCTAGCGCAAGCTTTTAGCCTAGCATGTAGCCCCCCTCTCTTGCCTCGCTGGCAGCGCCGCTTCCGACGCGCTCTCTTTGGGTCAGCATGCTCACGCGGGCTAGGTGCTTCAGGGCCTTCCTGGGGATGGTCTTGCTCGCTGCGTGGCTGGAAAATGCATTGCAGTTTGGGTGGTATGAAGCCAGTAAATTCCGCATGGCTGCTTGTCTTGCCAATGTCCAGTGTCTGTCGGTCGTATGTTAGCAGTGCGTGACCTTTATGCACTGTAGAAAGAGCAGCAAACATGCAAAGAAGGAGGAAAAGTCGGCATTCAAGAATGGAGTGAGCAAACACGTCTGCCTCAGTTGGCGCCATGTTGCTCAGGTACCTTTTGCACTGTTTACTACTGCAACAAAATAATTTCCCTCAGGGGATCAATAAAGTATCTAAATTTTAAACCTTATTTATTTATATAGCACCTTTCATACAACAAAGTGCAGCTCAAAGTGCTTTACAGTTAACAACAATTCCAGATAAAACACAAACAAAACAATAAAAAGACAAAGAGAGCCCTCTCCAAGCCCTCCCCCCGTCCCCACTCTCATCCAAGGCATCCATCCACCTGACCCCCAACCCACCCTAGAGCTCACCTCCTCCCACCCTGTTCCAACCCCCCTTCCCCACGAGTAATAATAGGCATAGTTAAAACATGGCTGAGGACTGAGGACCACAGTGAGGAAACACCATCATAGGGGAACCGTCAGTACTAGGAGCCGGTCTCAGCTCACAGCTGCAGAAACACCGCCACAAGGGCCACCCTGGTCCAGGCAGACAGTGGAGTCCACACCACAACCAACAGGCCATGACTGGACTCCCCCATCCCACCAAGCCAGGCCCACCACCAGCAGCATCCCCACTGCCAGTGCCAATTACAGCTCCAAGTGCCGAAAGCCCCCCAATGAGGAAACACTAGAGCTAAAAATAAGATAAAATAAAATACAATAGAATACAACAAGAGGCAGAGTAAGATCATGAATAAAAATAAATAAAAAGAGAATAAAATGGTTAAAAGAATCATAAATATACCCATATATACAGTACACTACTCACAAAAAGTTAGGGATAATTGACTTTTTGGTGAAATTTACTGAAAATGTAAAAACTTCACGCTACAGTGATATTATATCATGAAAGTAGGGCATTTAAGTAGAAGCATGCAATGGTGATCTCTTCCTAATCTCAAACAATTTATTGAAATAAAAGTTAACAACAGTGGTAGGTATACCACAACAAAAAATATCAATGTCTCAATAACTTGTCATGTGCCCTTGAGCATCAATCACAGCTTGACAACAACGTCTTATGCTGTTCACAAGTTGACTTATTGTCTTCTGAGGCATGGCATTCCACTCTTCTTGAAGGGCTGCCCTCAGGTCATTGATGTTGTGGGGTGCAGGGTTACGAGCCTCTACACTGTGACTCAGCTGATCCCATAGGCTTTCTATGGGATTCAAGTCTGAAGAAAATGCAGGCCACTCCATTTGAGGTACCCCAGCCTCCAGCAGCCATTCCCTATTGACGCAACCTCGATGAGTGTTGTTGGCCTTCAAGATGAAATTAGGCCTGTGTTGTTCATGCAAGGGGCACAATGACTGGATTAATGATGTTATTCAGGTAGTATTGGCTTGTCACTGTACCATTCACAAGGTGTAGGGCAGTTCTGTATTGATTAGACACACCTGCCCAGACTGTAACATGGTGACAACAGTGGCCGATGCATAGCGCTCTCCTTGACATCTCCATCATTGGTGGCCATCATTTCTGCTCAACGTGATTCGACTTTCAGAGAACAGCACTGAGGTCCACTGGTCCCTTGTCTAGCGTAAATGCTCTCTGGCCCATGCAAGACGACGATGCCTGTGCCTGGTGGTGTGGTCAGGTACCCTTGCAGGTCGTCTAGCATGCAGACCACGCTGATGTAAATGGTTTCGAATGGTCTGACATGACACTTGGGTGCCTCTCACCTCCCTTCAATGTGCCTGGAGTTGAGTAGCATTCATCACCGGTTCTACAGGGCACTGTTCACAATGAAGCGGTCATCAGCGTGGGATGTGGCCAAAGGACATCCACTTCTGTTCCTTTTTGTGACTCTTCCAGTCTCTCTGTATCTCTGTTGCAACCTGTTGATGATACTCTGTGGCACTCTAAGCTCAGTGGCCACTTTCCTCTGAGAACATCCTGTTTGAAGCCTCACAATGGTGGTAGTGATCCAGGCTGCACACTATTTTTTTTTCTCCTCTCTCATTACTCTCATTTCCCACAGCTGCGGCTTCATCCACACCTGCTCTCTCCAATCAAGCAGCCTTTACGTTGAGAGGGGCCCTTCACTCCTGCATGGAGACGGCAACTACCGCATGTAGCACAGAGTGCTCCTCTCCAATGCGTGCAGCCTCTCTTGCTCCAACCCTGTCTTCCTATGTGGGATCTTTAAACAATACCCCTGCTATTATTCAACTCTCCTTTGTCCTCTGTGAGTCCTAGGACTTACCTGTGCACAGATGGACCCAGTCTCCTGGTGGACCCGGACTCTCCCTCTCGGCGGACAGGAGCCCTCATCTCTTCATTCACCTCCCTGTAAGTGACTGTGGTTACTGAACCGTACTGTCACCCATTCTTGCCTAGGCTTCCCCTGCACCTCTCACTGTAAATATCAGCACGGAAGATTCACTCACCATCACTAGACTTCTACAATCGGGAAGAAGACGTGGAGCTTTGGGCAGTTTCCAGAGCCTGCTGCTCTTCAACCTGTAAGATCATAATTAATACAGTCATTGCTCAAGTGTGTGCTGCAGATTGCTCATCTCTCCCCCTCTCTCTTCCTTTGCAGGGTTGTCAGACTCTCCTCCCATCATTTTCACCTGCGCACAATAAAATCATTGTTAACCTGTTAACCGAGTCTGTTGTCCGCTTCTGGGTCTGAACACTAAATCATGTCAGTGGTGAGGCACTGCTGATCAGTTGTTAGGTGTCGTCTTGGTCTCATGATGTCAAAATGTGAACAGCATGATGAAGAGGACTGTCCTTTTAACGTTCCAAATCCCATCCGTGGGATTTTAAATGCCCGTTTAAATGTCTCAGCTGCAACACAGTGAATTGTGTTAAACATGCTTACAGTAGGCAGTCATGCCTTACATCATTTGAAAGCTTAGAATTTTGTCTATTTGGTTATTAAAACAGATTTCAGAAAAAATTATAACACTAGATTTAAATAAGACTTTAAACAAGCTAGCGTAGTATAGCAAGATAGCATTGACTTACAAAGAAGCTTCCTTGCCGTCCCTGAATGAATGATCGTTCAACAAATACAGACTATTTGTATTGCAAAAGGTCCAATAGATCCATTTGAGTAAGATTTATTGTCCAGCTTGATGATGACAGGGGAAACTGTTCATAAAATAGGAGCATTTGTTTGAAAATCATCCTGCAAACGCCAGCTGATTGTGATTACAAGACTACATTTCTGGAAGATTGAACCGAAACTGGAAACCCAAGATGGGGGTGGGTTCCTGTATTTGACTGACAGCTCAATTGACACAATAGAGCCTCCATTTTGTGATTGAAGGCTGTGGAAAGCCAATGAGTGATAAAGGTCCATGAAGGTCCAACCTCATGGCTAACAGGAACACAACAAGCCAATTGTATCAGGATCTTAGGCAATCCCCTCATCACTGAGGATGATGTCTACCTAAGGGAGATACAGAAAGAGACAAACAAACAAAACAAAACAAAACAAAAAGAAAAAGGTGTGTGGGATGTGTGGGTTAGCCAATTAATTTCTGAATTCAGGGGTACCTTACAAGGGAGGATTCAGCCCACTTCCGCCCTTTGAAGCCCCTGCGTAAAGCATGTGTGTAAAGCTAGCGTAAATCAGTCTGTGAATCCAAGGCAGAAGCATTGTAACATCACTCCCCTTTTTGAAAAATGGCTAAAATTAACAATGAACATAAAATCACAGGGGGGAGACCATGATTCCATTTGGCACAGTTTGAAGATGACTGGTTATAGCCTGAGAAAAAAGGTGTGTAATATTGTGGTGGCCCACCACAATCTACAGGGACATTCATCCTCACACTCAGGAGGTCCGGAAGAAGCAGAGGACCATTCACATAGGGACAGAGAGCCCCTGGGGGGACAACCAGAACAATGGACTATTGTTTATACATCCCCGGATTAAGGAGAAGACGTCCGGGCGCCAGTTGGTCAGGCTAATTATATGTATTGACTGATATGTATCAATATTCTAATGTACCATGCATTCTCTCTGTTTGTATAATATATAAAAGAGCTGACGATTCATGCCTCAAAAACACGACACAGCACACACAGCACAGCACAGTAGACCACTGTAGCGCAAAGCGCTACAAGTACGTCTCATTTTGATGGAGGAAATAAAGCTCTGCAACCTTCCAGCTCGTCATATCTTGCATGATTTTCCTCCACAATATATTAATTTCTTATCCGATTGTCACCAAATGTTTACCTGAACTTCATAACACTTGGTTCTACATTCCTATTGTGTTTTCCAGCCAGTATCTCACAGCTGTATGTTATTTTCAGGCATTTGTATCTAAAAAACACCCAGGCGAACTTTATTTTCTTCAAATTCAATATGTTTACATCACTGTTACTCAGTGGCTGAAGCACTTAGATGAATTTGGACTGTTTTGCCCAAAAATTTAGAGTGTTTTCTTTTGAATGAGACCAGCCCCATGGAGAACAGCTTTGAATTTAGTTTGGGTATTTTTTTTCAGTCGCTTCGAAGGGAAATTGCCTGGAATGCTGAAAGGTTTTTAAATACCAATTCAGCTTGAACCAGAAAAGTTATTGGTCGATTCATGGATCAAACACCTGTTGTGAATTTTGCTATTAAGCATCTTGTTAGAGAACAAGTTATACAAAAAGTACTGAAACAATGAACAATTGGACATGTCCATTCAAAAGGTTAGAGAAGGTCAAATTAAGTTCACCTGTAAAGGTTATAGTGCATTTTAGGTGCATCCTGAAATTTCACCCAAAAGCCAAATATCCCTAACTTTTTGTGAGTAGTGTATATACAACGGGGAAAATAAGTAGTGAACATGTCAACATTTTTCTCATTAAACATATTTCTGATGGAGGCATTGACCTGAGATTTTCACCAGATATCAGTAACAACACAAGTAATCCATACATACAAAGAAATCAAGGCAACTGTGTTCACAAAACAAGTTATATTTAATGAAGTGTAATAACACAGGGAATAAGTATTGAACACATGAAGAAAAAGAGGTGCAAAAAGGCATAGAAAGCCAAGAAACCAACTGAAATCTGTCATGATTGCCCCCTCTGGGGCAGAAAGACAGACCCATGCCTTGAACTGCATAGTGATATTTATTAACAAAAGAGAACAGAAAAACCAAAAACTGTACAGAAAACACAAAAATACAGACAACAGTAAACTTACAGAGAAGGTGCTTCAGAGCCAGAATTGCTCTGCAGGAGATGAAGAGATTACTTGGTAAATCACAATCATCAATACAGCTGCCAAGAGAGAATAAGCTGGAAGTCTTAAATAGCTGAAAACGTGACAAACCAATGAGCAGCAGGTACGGGCAAAGGAGCAGGCAGGTGACCTAATTACCCAACTACTCACAGTTTAGTTGGCTAGGGAGCAGACAGTGAGTAGCTGGTGGGTGTGTCTGGAAAATGAAGAGGGAACTTGTGTCACAGAACAGAATATGAGACCAACACTACAGAAACTGACAAAATAATCATAATAGACATAAAATACACAGAAATAAATTGAAAGTCTGAGCTCTGCGCTCAGACTCATGATAGAAATCCATCAGAATTTAGGAAGAAATCCCATCCCCCATCAGTGCAAATTAATTTCAGATGGTTAAGTCCTGACTAATAGCCTTTAAAAAGGTCTGTGAATATCAGATTATCACACCACAAAGAACTCATGATGGGTAGAAGCAAAGAACTCTCTCTAGACCTTCACAATCTTATTGTTGCAAAACATAATGACAGCATTGATTACAGGTGCATTTCTGAACTGCTGAATGTTCCAGTGAGGACTTTTGGAGCCATCGTTTGGAAGCGGAAAGAACATCATTTTATCAGAAACTGGCCACGACCAGGAGCTCCCCACAAGATTTCTAACCTAGGAGTCAAAAGAATTATCAGAAAAGTTATACAAGAGCCAAAGACCACTCGTGAAAAACTCCAGAAAGACCTGGAGTTAGCAGGTACTGCTCTTTCAAAGAAAACAATAAGTAGTGCACTCAACCAACATTTGCAAGACTCCACTGCTGAAGAAAAAGCATGCTGAAGCTCATTTAAAGTTTGCTGCACAACATTTGGACAAGCCAGTAAAATACTGGGAGAATATCGTCTGGTCAGATGAGATTCCACAACACACAGCATGCTTGGACGAGAAATGGCACTGCACATCCAGTCATGGTGTGGGGGTGTTTTTCAGTACATGGTATAGGCACACTTCATACAATTGAGGGAAAGATGAATGGACAAATGTAAAGAAACATCCTTGATAAGAACCTATTGCCATCTGCCAAGATGCTGAAGATGAAACGAGGGTGGACATTTCAGCAAGACAATGATCCCAAATACACAGCCAAGGAAACTCTCAACTGGCTCCAGAGAAGAAAGATAAAGCTGCTAGAATGGCCCAGTCAATCACCTGACCTGAATCCAATTGAAAATCTATGGAATGAACTGAAGATCAGAGTTCATAGAAGACATCCATGAAACCTTCAAGATTTGAAGAAAGTTTGTGTGGAAGAATGGGCTAAAATCACTCCTGAGCAATGCCTGTGCCTAGTTTCTCCATACAGGAGACATCTGGAAGCTGTTATTACCAGCAAAGGCTTTTCTTCTAAATATTAAATGAATTTCACCAAGTGTTGTTCAATACTTGTTCCCTGTGTTATTCCACTTCATTAAATATAACTTGTTTTGTGAACACAGTTGCCTTGATTTCTTTGTATGTATGGATTACTTGGGTTGTTACTGATAATCTGGTGAAAATCTCAGGTCAATGGCTCCATCAGAAATAAGTTTATTGAGAAAAATGTTGACGTGTTCAGTAGTTCAATACTTATTTTCCCTGCTCTCTCTCTCGCTCTCTGTCATGTGTGTGTGTGTGTGTGTGTGTGTGTGTGTGTGTGTGTGTGTGTGTGCACTAGGTTTCTTTGAAACTATTTGTTTATCTCATATGTATGGTTGTGCTCTTTTTATCCTGCTGCAAACCACATTGTCCTTTTGCGACACTAAATAAAATGAATCTGAATCTTCCTGGGTAGACTCAGGGGTACGATCTCTCTAAAACTGGAACCCACCCACTGCCCCCCTTCTTGAAAAGGGAAACCACAACCCCAGGTTGGCATGAGGCACTGTTATCAAACTTCTACTTGATGGTGCAGAGGTGTGTCAACCAGGACAGTCCCACAACATCAGACAGTTGTATTTTTGGGAGAAAAAAAATCAGAAAAATCATTTGGCAAACATTCAAGGGCCTGTAGTGTGCAAAATGGTGTTTTGGTGGGTTTTGACCTTATAAAATGCATCCATGGATCATTTGTATACTGAAACTGTATTTTTAAAAAGCCTCAAATACATTGATGTTTACTCAGGGGAACTGAGGAATAAATTAAAGAATGAAGTGAAGCAGGATTACACAAATCTTTCATCACAACCCATATTTGGAGAATGGTCATGTGATAAACGAGATGCAGAACAGTATATTAGATATTATGCTGTCCACAAATCACTGTTTTATACTCCTCGTCACGGGCTGGTCTGGTGGGTCATGCTGTATATGTAAATTGGCTGTATTAGTAAGATGGCGGCTGGGTTGGACATGGGCTAGACCGGGGTGGCTAACTACTGGTTTCCGGTGGTGACGCCACTCGGGGTATAAAGGAAGTGGGCGGAAGAGGCTCTGACTCTCATCGCGGGAGCCGCCTGGCAAGCAGGCAAGTGCCGTAAGCCTCTTTATGTGAACAACTATTATTGTAATAAAGCTCCGTAAACTACATCAGTTGTGTATTTACTTTTACCCAATTATGGACACAACATTTGGCGACGAGGTAAAAACGGGAATGGATAAGTCTGTTGCTGAGTTTCAGCCATTTCTGGAGGCCCCGGGCAGACTGCCCATGCTGTGGCCTTGTTGGTCCACTGCTTTTACCAACTACCTCGTGGTTTTGAACTTCAGCGAGCGTGAGAGGCTTTGCGCAAGGGCTGTGTTAGTCCATAATTTGGGTACTGAGGGGCAGAGAGTATTAGAGAGCCTGGGGGGAGCTGATAGCTTCGATGGTGTTGTGGAGTTGATGGCATGCCATTTTTGCGCTCCGGAGAGCGTCACGGTCCGGCACATCCAGTTTCGACAGCGCCGCCAGCAGTTGGGAGAACCAGTGATGAGGTTCATTGAAGATCTCTGAAGGCTGGCGAGGGGATGTGATTTTGGCCGCCTGGAAGATGAAATGATCGGAACTAACTAGCGGAGCACGTTCACTGTATAGCGGTCCAGTCCAGATTGTTGGAGTATCCAGGAAGGTTGACATTGGCCACGGCTGTCGAGCTCGCTTAACGGTTTGAGGCAGCAGAGACCATCGTGAGAGGCCTTCCTGAAGGGGCTTTTCTGGGTGAGGATGAGTCTTGCACTAAGACACTGTTTTGGGACCCTGATGATGGTGATGCCAGAGAGGATACATATGCCTCCATGGTTAAAATAAGATCCGCCCTGTTCGCCATGCTGTTACAGTTGTGGGTCCCCTGTTCACCGCTATAAGGCCAGTGTGTATCCAGCAAAAAGGAAAGCATTGTGGCAAGTGTGGTTGTTGGACCACTTTGCCAGGGCGTGCGCTAACTTCAAACGCAGGAGCAGTCGGAAGGAACCAGGTGCTGTGCAGAAGACTCCTACGATAGTGCACACGGTCTCCCCGGAGACCACGGGGAGGATCGAGTGTGATGTCATGCTTAATGGTGTCGTGGTTCCACTGCTGGTGGATGCTGGAGCAGTCATCTCCGTGTTGAACCTGGCAACCATGAACAGTTTGTTTCCACACTGACAAATAAAATAACAAGGAAGAGACTATTATGGCTATGGATGGAACAGACTGGCAGTTTTGGGGTTTGTGGAAATGGAAGCCCGTTATAAGTCTGTTGTTGTGCCCCAAGCCCGCATTCATGTCACCGCTGCAGGGGTTAACATCATGGGGTGTAATCTTTTTTATAGCCTGGGTTTCTCGATCGCCAACATGTCAGGTGAGAAGTGGTCAGGCTGCAGACTGTGGAGCCAACCGACTCCGTTGGTGGATGGCGTGGAGGTTAGGGAATCAGACTAGCTGGACATGTGTAACGAGGGAGAGCACGTTCACGTTCGGCGCTGTGCAACGCTGCCTCGGGACGGACCCAATGCCGATTTTTCTGTTACCCTGGATGAGGGTGCGGGACGGCACGACAGGGCCCCAGGGGCGGCCTGTAAGTACGAGGTGCCCACGCCGGATCCTGAAGAGGTGAGACCAGAGACCGTGGTGATAAATCGCTCAGGAAGGCGGTCTACCATGACTGGCATGGACCGGGGCAGCGAGTCAACCGGATCGGTGGTGGAGACCAGTCAGACCCAAAATCACCAGAGGAAGAAGACACAGCCTTCCCTGCGGGTCGGAGACATGGCGCAGCCCAGGGTTGAGGTCCGGATGAGAGGAGATCGCGGTTCATGCAAGTGGCCGATGAGCGGAGGCGGTTCCAGGTGGAGGCTGCTCAGAGTGATGGGTATCTGCACTTGTCTGACCAGACCTGGAGGCACCCGAACAAGTTACGTCGTGTGGAGGAGAAGAAGCGACGTAGTGGGTCCCCCGAGGTCAAAAGATGGAAGCGGTTGGAGAAGGACCCATCAAAGGACTGAGAGCGCTGTTCTGTCTTCATTTTCTGTTTATTGTTTATATGTGTTTTTGCTCTCGTCCTGATGTCTTTGTTTTTCTGCTGGTGTGGTACCCCGATTTAATTAAAAAAAAAAAGAAGAAGAAGATGATGAGTGAAATGTAAGAAATGGGGTGTTTTATGACACCTGGGAGCTAAATTTGTATTTTAAGGGATCTGTATTGTAAATGTGGGATTTTATTGGCTAAATGGATATGTTGGAATTGGATTTTACTGATGTGTTAGTTTTATGCCCGAGTTTGGGGGTTGTGGGGTGTGTTTACTCCGTTTGACTGTCCATTTGTATACATTTACATACCCAACGTCAAGTGTAATGTGATGCACCCATTATGGGGTCAGTGTTGGAGGACAGGCCACCAGTAGTCGTTGAGTGTTTTGTAATTTTGTATGTCTTCTACATGTTGCTGTTCTGGGATTATTTTAATTGAGAGACACAGCTTTGTTTTGAATGTTTGGCGGCAGAATAATCCGCCCAGCCGTGTGGGGGTGCTGGTAGTATACCTGCCTCCCCCCCACCCAGCCTGAGTTGTGTGCATGGATAGGAAATTTATTTGTTTCTGTGATTGTTTTGTTTTAGAGTGTGAGTCGGGAAGCAAATTTGGGTGGGCTATCTGTGCGCTTGGCATTTTTGGAAGGGGGGGGAATGTTGTGTATGTAAATTGGCTGTATTAGTAAGATGGCGGCTGGGTTGGACATGGGCTAGACCGGGGTGGCTAACTACCAGTTTCCGGTGGTGACACCACTCAGGGTATAAAGGAAGTGGGCGGAAGAGGCTCTGACTCTTTTGTCACGGGAGCCACCTGGCAAGCAGGCGAGTGCCGTAAGCCTCTTTATATAAACAACTATTATTGTAATAAAGCTCCGTAAACTACATCAGTTGTGTATTTGCTTTTACTCAATTACGGACACAACAGGTCACTTTATTCGTGTCATCTTGTCAGCTTCTAGTTAGCTTAGTGGTAGCACTAAGGGAGTCCTAGATAAAGCCATGATTATGTTATCACCACATGAGCATTACAAGTAGCTGACTGGGATGTTGTATCCAACCTCAGCTCTTCCATTCTGTGGTCAGCTTGTCTGCAGTTACCAGATGACCTGATGTAGTTAGTAGCTAATGTGGCGTAGTTTGGGCCCATTTCTACATAAGTTTCCATTAGGCCATGAGTCCAGCACTATATTGGTACCAAAAAGGTTCCTGGTTTGTTTGATGTCATTGGAAAGCTAGTGACCTAAGTAGGTTGAAAGGTAGCCTAGCCCCTGAGCTATTAGCTCCCCAGCTAACACTGGTATGGCTCACACCAATCACAGCTTTTATTATTTTCTTCAGATCTTAGTCAGCGTAAGAGCCATCCCTGTTACCACCCGGTTCACCTATCCATAATCGACAGTATAACTCGTGTCCCTCTGGCCCGTCACACAATAATTTCACCATGATTCCACAGCAGATTGCCAGCACCGGTGCACCGGTCACTGCAATCAACCTGGCCCAGAACCCAAGGCTGCTGGCTGTCATGGTCAGCTTCCCCACTGTCCTCCGGGGCTCTGTGCGACTCCACTGTGCTCTCACAGGCAGCATAGGGGAGCCGCTTCGTTATGGGTCGTCCCCCAGCTGGCCGTGGGAGTGGAGCAGAGTGGAGCAGAGTGGTACACTGCCGTTTGAGATCTTGTGGCTCGGCAAGCTTTGCCTCGGCTCGGTCAGCAGCACTGGGTCCCGGGCCAAGTCGGTTGCATCGATTGGGGGGCCACCTGGCGTGTGGTGCTGGCAGTTTGTTGTGGAATCATGGCAGAATTATTGGGAGATGGGCCGGAATGACATGAGATACACCATCAACTGTGGATCAGTGAACCAGCACCACACATCTGAGCAAGAAGGAGGCTAAAAGCTAAAGGCTAGAAGTTAGTCAGCTAATGGCTAACAGACATAAGACAGAGGGCAGAGTTGAACTGAAGTGAAGGATGTTTCTTTAAGTGACAGGCTTTAAATCAGAGCGTTTCAAGAAAGCCAGGGAAAATACAAAACAAATTTCCTTCAATAATTAAAAAAAATAAGAAAATATGAACAAAATATGTCAAACATTTCATTAAGACGTGTGAGCTGTTAAAATGTGGAAAAAGTGCAGTCAGTGACCCCTTCAAACACGGCCATGGCTTAAAATATTCACAATGAAAAGTTTTTGAAGTAGCACAAAATATCAATAAAATCGTCTAGTAAAACCCAAGCTTCTATTCCGATGGAGGTAGTTGTCTTATTTTTCTGGGTGAATGTATCTTTTTATGCCAGTTACTCATCACTGTAAGACAAAAGGAGATATCAATGGGTAGCATATCAGTTATCGGCACAAAAAAAAGTTATCATGCATCCCTACTAAAATAGGGACAAAAAACCCTAATCGTCAACTGCAGTGTAGCAGTAGTTATATCAAATCCTATCAAAAGCTTTTTGCGCATCCAGAGTTCTTAATGGGCATTGTAACATTGACAGATGAGATAAAAAAAATACTTGGCAGAGGTCATGAACTGCATACTGTATATACTGTAATATTAATGCTCTCATCTTACAAAAATATTCACAATTCCTTTATTTATTTAAACCCTAAAAGAAATGAGGAAAAATATTGGTCATATTCCATCAAACCCTGCTTTTAGTTCCCCTCCTGTTCCAGTATTGTTCGCTGTGCCGTTGATCCAGACCATGTCCACAATCTAAACTGTGTGCACATCACCTTTTCTATCGCTGGAACACAGACTGATAACAGCCCACAAAGTGGCCTCTCACGAGCTGGAGATTCATGTGGCCTTTTAGCATGAGAGCTAATGGTGTAACTGTCTTGACTCATTAAAAAAAGGGGGGGCAGGAAAGATCATTCTGACTGGGGAATTGAACCAGGGATCACTGTGGTTGAGCTCCATGCTCCTGACCTGTGATGTGTCTCTTAAACATTAGGCCACAGGAAGCCCTGCAAATGGTCTGTTTTCCATGTTGTTGGAGTTATTTTGGACTGAGGACAGAAGCTTTTTTTATTCACATCATTAAATAGGATTAAGGTTGGCAAGCACAGCAGGCTAGTCGGAGTTGGCAGATATACAGAGAAGAGGCTCAGAGCTTCATAGACAGGCTTTTCTGAGGAGCAGTACAACAATACAGTAAAGATTTGTATTCTTTAGTAAAATAATATATCCTTGAAGATGTGCCTAGTCCATGGAAAATGCACATTATGGGTCCTTTAAACGGTGAAAGTATTGCTGAATTTGTCATTATAAACTTTTAAAATGGCAATAAAGGCTTAAAAATGCTAAAGGTGATAGAGACACCATTGTGGCCTCTTGGCCATTAGGAGTTGCACTTACTCCTGCCCCAACTGGGTGGTAGAGATACATGACATCAACCCAGTTATGCTACTGGCTGTGATATCATTATATTAACAAAACACTAGATAGGACATGGCTAACATTTTCATGGTAAATGGAGGAGACATATTCTGTAGGTAATTAACGAATATTCTAATTCATAAGAAGTCGCAGTACATGTGTTTGTGGCACAGTGACTTGTTTGTGTTTCTTTACCTGGTCAAAATGGTGGCTGTGCTTGGCTGACTGAGACTAGCCTGGCGGCTTGCCACGTCCTGCCTCCTGTCTGTATATATCTGTCTTACCTGCAACCGCAGTTCTCATCACTCGACTGCTCAGATGTAAATATGATTATTTTGGACCCATAAAAGTTTTTAAAAGTATTTTTTTCATCAATATATTTTTGAAGAATATAAAGACATTAATTCTGCACCTTCACAAGCGGTGAGTTGATGTATTTTTTAAATGTGTTTTCATGAAAATACTATCTAGTACACCTTCAATGCAAATCAGGAAGACAATGTAAAGTTACCTGGGCAAACATTAACAAGACAAGCAATACCAACTTGCAAAAAAGCTAAATCTTTCTGCTCTGAACATATTTCTGAAAATATTTTGCAGTCACATTTTCATCTCAGAGAAAAAAACTTAGCTCTATCAATTTATGCTTATACTTCTTCAGACAATCAACATTTGAGTCATTTTACTTGTAGTCATTTACATTTATTGTGGTAAACCTACCATAAAACCTACAATAGCAAGTCAGAAATAGAAACTAAATGCTGCACTTTGTACATTTTTTTTTTTTTTTACAATCCTTTATTAGTCCCATAATGGGGAAATTACAGGGCATCCACCTGGATGGATGAGGCAGGCATGGTGCGGCACCAATCCCTTCACCATTCACACACACACATTCACACCTAGGGCCACTTTAGAGTCTCCAATTAACCTAACTTGCATGTTTTTGGCCTGTGGGAGGAAACCGGAGTAAGCGGGGTAAACCCACACAGACACGGGGAGAACATGCAAACTCCACACAGAAGGGTCACGATGGTCGGGGGGGGGGGGGTAAATTTGTTCAACCTATTCTCACTGTCCCTGCCCTGTTAGTTATTTTATCTCTATTATCTAAATATCAAACCTGTTCACGACAAGCAGTCAGTGATCAGTATCACATCATTATGCCGAACTGTAACGGTTTAGTAAACGCATATTTAATTGGTGATTAGTGCTTCTACAGTAACCTCTCATGCACCTTCCACAGATTATTTACAAAATAAAACTCCAGAAGAATGACTCCGACATGACTCCATCTCAGATCTGCGACCGAATCTTTCAGCTGGTGGATGTGAATAATGATGGTGAGTACACAGGGAACAGTGGAGAATTTATAACATTATACAACTACCAAATATTATTCTTGTTAATATTGCATATTTGAACTTTAAAATGAAGATTAAACAGCAGATTAATAGGAATAAACTGACCTGTCAACATTAGAGTTTTTCTTCTTTTAAATATGTAGCTTTCCGCTTAGGAATTTGTGACTTTTTTCAAGAATCAGTGAGTTTTTATGGTGAACTTACATTTTTTGCTTGTTTCTTTTGTTACATGAACATTTTCTTGCAAATTAAGTTTTCCCCTTAACTTTCTCATTTTTTCTTGCAAAGTTGCAAATTTTTATGGTTCATTATGACTTCTCATGAGCTTTCAATTTGTAAATTTAAGTCACTTTTCTGATAAATTTGCAACAGTCTTTCTTGTAAATGTGTGGAGTTTCTCCTCAAGGCTTCAGTCACAGTAGTGACCAGCAACACTTGCGTTTCCCTATGACCAGGTGTCAACACAGCCCCCCCACCCCCAAAAAAACTGAAAAGTATGTTCAGTGACAAAGTCACATATTTGAAACACAAAGTGAAGACAGAGCCAAATATTAAGTTGGGAAGTTACACAAGGAAGAAAGTTGCACAGAGTTCAGGAAGGAGTTGATACATTGTCTAGGTGGTAGGGAAGAATTACCAGAGGACTGGGAAGGTAAAGCAAAAATATTGAGGGAAACAGGTAGAAAGGTATGTGGTGTGTCCAGTGGACAGAAGAAAGAAGACAAGGAGACTTGATGGTGGAATGAGGATGTACAGGAAAGTATTCAAAGGAAGAGGTTAGCAAGCAAAAAGTGGGATAGTCAAGGAGATGAAGAAAGGAGACAGGAATTTCCTTGAGGATAGGCATATGGCAAAGAGTGAGGTAAGCAAAGGAAAAAGTCATATAGTGAGTTGTATGAGACACTGGACGCTAAGGCTTTATTCATGCTGCATTTCCCCTCTAGTCCACTTTGGTCCACATGCACTTTGGATGAGCCCGGCGCGCACGCAGAGCTGTACATTCTCACTTTTTTCATCTACCCAGACCAAGCAGTTGACGCATGTGCGCAACCATCATTTGTAGTTTCACTCCCGCCCTATAGGTAGCGCCAATGTGCTGACATGCCAGGATTTTCACCAACGAAGAAACGCAAGAGCAACGCACATCAACAACAATGGCATTGTTTAACCATCACCGAGAGGAAGAGGAACTGCTGTTACTATATTCTGCGGCAGAATTACAAAAAGCATATTTATTCTTGTCTTCCGCCTCCTCGTTGTCTTCTTTGTCTGTTTTGTCTTTGTATGCTGTGTCGGTATAGCCACCTCGTGAATGGGATGTTCAGTCTTGCGCATGCGCTGTCAACGCGTTCAGGTAGTGGGCAGGCGGTGCAGTCACAAAATTTGGGCTGCACGCGGTCCAGCACTCCATACACTAGGGGACTGGAGACGATGACGTAAATTTCATCACATGAGGTTTCCAGTTGCATGTATGTGGACAGCAGAGGTGCAGCATGAGTCCAGCTTAAGGAAGGAGAAAAGGACTTGTATCAACTGGCTAGACAGAGAAATTGAGCTGGAAAGGATGTGCAGCAACTTTATGGTAATGTACAAATGAGTGAAGACAGTGTGCTGAGAAGATGGAAGAAGTACTTTAAGGAACTGATGAATGAAAAAAATGAAAGAAAGAGGAGAATGGACTGGCAAGGCAGAAGTGAGAGGCAGCTATGAAGAGAATGAAGAGTGGAAAGGCATTAGGTTCAGATGACATACATGCAGAGGTATGGGGATGTTTAGGAGAGATGGCAGTGGACTTTTTAACTAGATTGTTGAACACAGTCTTAGCGAGTGAGAGGATCCCTGAGGAGTTAAGAAGTGTAGTGGTAATAATTACTAGAGAGTATCTGTAGATGCTCTCTAGTATCTACAGAGGTATAAAGTTGATCAGCCACACTATGAAGATATGGGAGAGAGTTGTTGAAGCCAGGTTAAGAGAAGTGGTGACAATCAGTGAGCAGCAGTATGGTTTCATGCCAAGAAAGAGTACTACAGATGTTTGCTGTAAGACTGTTGATGGAGAAGTATATAGACAGTCAGAAGGAGTTGTACTGTGTCTTTGTAGATCTAGAGAAAGCATATGATAGAGTGCCAAGAGAAGAAGTATGTTACTGTATGGGGAAGTCATGAGTGGGAGAGAAGTATGTGAGGGAGGTGCAGGACATATATGAAAACAGTTAGACGTGGTGAGGTGTGCTGTAGGAGTGACAAGGTGGATTAAAGGTGGAGGTGGGATTACATCAGGGATCGGCTCTGAACTCCTTGTTCGCAATGTGATGGACAGGCTGATAGATGAAGTCAGGCATGATTTGCCACAGAACATGATGTTTGCAGACAACACTGACCTGTAGTGAGAGTAGGGAACAGGTGGAGGTATGCTCTGGAGAGAAGAGGAATGAAAGTCAGTAGAAGCAAGACAGAATACATGAGTGTGAATGAGAGGGAGGCAGGTGTAACAGTGAAGATGCAAGGAGTTGAGGTAGTGAAGAAAGATGAATTTAAATACCTGGGGTCAACCATCCAAAGCAATGAAAAATGCACAAGAGAGGTGAAGAAGAGAGTGCAGGCAGGGTGGAGTGGGTGGTGATAAGTGTCAGGGGTGATTTGCGACAGGAAGATAGCAGCAAGAGTGAAAGGTAAGATTTACAAGATGGTAGTGAGATCTGCTATGGTGTATGGTTTGGAGACAGTGGCACTGACAAAACAGGAGATGGCAGAGTTGAAGATGCTAAGATTATCATTGTCTATATGGCCAAATACACAAATCCAGGAAAATACTGGAAGTAGAAAGTATGAAAGACAGAAGTGGGTCAAGAATATATTGTTGTAGTCAAGTCATACATGTGGATTGTCCTTCTTGGCCCCACAGGTGAAATAACTTTTCCTGAGTTCATGGAAGGAGCTCAGAAGAATGAATGGCTCATGACCTTGCTAAAGCTGGATTTCAACGCTTCCAGCTGGGTTCTGGAGAAGTGTAAAAAAGGAAGACGATGTCCCCTTTAGTGGGTTCATGGACTATCTGGTTGCTGTGTTGGAAGGCTGACAGAGATGGCTGATGTTATAACTTTGCTTTCAAAGGTTTACCAAGCTTCTGCAGTGAACTTCCAGAGACTGAAGCAGAGGACACTTTATCAAAGGTGCAGTTTCTGCTGTGACTGTGACAGCTGTGAGAGCAAATTAACACTCCAGGTGGATCAGAATAAGGACTAGTGATTGGAGTTCTAAAAGTGGGAGAAGAGGAGGAAACAAAGTGAAATGGTAAATCTTGATTGTGTTAAGTGCCACATTAATAAATTCAAAACACTGATGTATACTGAAATGTGTGATTCTTAATCAAGGTAGTACAGTTGGTCTACTAAACAGAACAAGCTAAAACCTCAAAACTGAACAAAAAGCACTGACTGTAGTTACAGGTCAAATTACAGAGCTGGGGAAGAAAATGCACACAACGTCCTACACAAAATAAACACATTATAATAAAATTAAAAATAGAATCAGTGTTTGAACAAAACGGAAACGTTGTGCAGCAATGTGCTGACACGGCAGAGACAGAGAAAAAAAGCCAAGATTAGCCATGTGACCTGTGTGTAAATGTGTGATTTAATCAGCTTTGCTCTCATTTCTTAGGAGGAGGGGAATGCTTTCAACATGTTTATTTCATGGCCATGCACAGCGTTAGTAGGTTTAAATGGGATAATTCAATACATACATTGTTGACACAGTGTAATGAGAAATAATATTAAAATGACATGAAGCTAAAACTTATTTACAGCTGCCAACTGGTGAACTTGCCTTTTTTTTTCTTTTTTTTTTTTTGCAGCCAGACAAGAAACACGTTTAAGAAAACAGATTTGCAGTTAACTCTTCTTTTACCTCCAGTTTAGCTCCTACCAACTGTTGATGTCTTGCTATCAGTGATTAGGGGCCATATTACAATGATTTAGTCAAATGTGTATTTTTAAAAGTACAAAACTTTTAAGGGTGTGTCCAAGTCCATCTTGGTAATATGACAATGAAAAAGAGAAGATTTGGGGTCAACAAAAAAGGACAAAAAGGTTGTCCTAACTCTTGTAATTATTGAGACGAATGTTTTGAGCATGACATTAATAAATAAATATTTCAGCATTAACACTGATTCATTGAAATCACATATTTGATTACATTTTTGGCGATGTTCAATTTGCCATTTTATTGAATCACTTAGAGGACATTTACCAACATTTACCTATTTTGTTCCCATATTTTACTTAACTCACTTCCACATTTTACTTGCCTCCTAGGTGTTAGTTAACTAAATTATGTGTAAGAATTTATAAGAGGTCTGCCCCTATTTGCTAGTGTTTTAGGCAAGACCTTGTCAAGACCAAAGTCTCCCAAGACCAAGACAAGGCCAAAACCAATGGGTTAAGACTGACCTTCATACACAGCAGTCTTCCACTCAACTTGGCCTCTGCCTGGTTTGGTCTTGACTTTGTTTCAGTCCTTTAAAGTCTTGGTCTTTCCCCACTTCGGTCTCAGTCTGGTCTTGACTACAACACTACTATTGACCACTCATTCATTTCAACCATTATCAAGATACACACCTGCAAGGTGTTGCATCTGTCTGATGAAGCAGCACTGACCTCTAACCCCTTACCATTCCAGCCAGTGTCCAGCCAATGTAAAATGTCCCACAGGCGGGGCACAGGAATGGTAACCGTAGGTACATAAAATAAATGCAGCACATTCAGCAATATCATCAAGCCTCATTATGAAAGTTCCAAATATTTTTATATTTATCCCAAAGGGAAATTCAAGGGTATCCATCTGGATGAGGCAGCCTTGGTGCGGGGCCAATTCCTTTACCATTCACAAACACATTCACTCAGAAGGCCACTTTAGAGTCTCCAATTAAACTAACTTGCATGTTTTTGAAATGTGGTAAGTGTCATGTTCAGGGTCGTCTCCCCAAGCATGACTTGAGGCTGTTGGGTTTAATTATTGCTTATTAATTCCAGCCGGCGGATTGAGCCTTGCTCTCCGTCAGTCCCACAGCCACGCCTCCTCCTCTCACCAGGCATTCACCAGCTGTCTGGTTCGCCACATACACACTCATGCACACACACACACACACTCATTCTCATACTTATACTCACATACACGCACACACACACTTAGTTCAATCAGTCACGCACCTGTTGCGGCACGGCTGGTCCTAGTTGCTGTCATTAGGGCTTGGTATTAATAGCAGGGCAGTACGACCAGCCGGTGTGGCAACTTAGCAACGTCAGCCTTGGACATCTGGACTCGCTTCTGTTGGTTTACCCCTGGACTGAATCATGTTGTTCCCTCAGAGCCTTTCCACTCCGACACTGTTGTAAGTCTTCCCCTGTGCCTTTTTCTCCACTCCTGCTTAATTGTAGCGTGTTAGGCATTCCTGTACACCAACCAATTTTGTAGCCGGGTGTCTTCCCCTTTTCTACCGTGACTGTTTTTTGGACTAACTGTACATTCACCCATTGTAAATAAACACGTTGCTTACTCTGCATTTTGGGCTCACTGCTATTTCCTGTGTTCGCTGCGAAGTTACGCAGTGAACATGACAGTAAGAAACCAGAGCACCCTGCTGTCTGGTGGATTTGAACCCGCAATATTATTATTGTGAGGCAATAGTGCTAAGCACTACATCACTATGATATGATGCCCAATATACCGATGTGCATGTAATGCATATACTTATATACTGGTGCATTTCTTTCAGCAACACTTGAATAAATGTAGAGAACATAGGGAGGAAGTATGGAATATATTTACTTCAAAATAAAGTTTTCCACTAATTAATCCAACTCCAAAATCTTATCCTATGTGAGACTATCAAAACATGGGAGCAAAATTGCTATTTTAACACATGCGCAAAATAACATTTTGTTCCCTCAAAATTACTGTCTCCTACTATATAGGCCCTTAGAATAGAGGGTTAGTACTAGCAAAGTGCTTTGAGTGGTCTTTGAGAGCAGAAAACGCACTATATACACCCAGGAAAATAAGTATTGAACATGTCAACATTTTTGTCAGTAAACATATTTCTGATGGAGCCACTGACCTGAGATTTTCACCAGATATCAGTAACAACCCAAATAATCAATACATACAAAGAAATCAAGACAACTGTGTTCACAAAACAAGTTATATTTAATAAAGTGGAATGAAACCCCTCCTCATGGATCGTCACCTTATCGTGGTGGGGGGGTTTGCGTGCCCCAGTGATCCCAGGAGCTATGTTGTCCGGGGGCAATTTGCCTCTGATAGGGTCTCCCAAGACAAACTGGTTCTGGGTGAAGGGCCAGACTAAGAACGATCCAACAGACTCTCATGATAAATTGTATATCAAGGATTCAGTGTACCCCGCCCGGTATGGGGTTACCGGGGCCCCACCCTGGAGCCAGGCCTGGGGGAGGGGCTCGAAGGCTAGCGTCTGGTGGCTGGGTTTCCACCCATGGGACCCGGCCGGGCTCAGCCCGAAGGAGTTACATGGGTCCGCCCTCCAGTGGGTTCACCGCCTGCAGGAGGGATCATGGGGGTCCGGTGCTATGTGGATTAGGTGGCGGTCAAAGGCGGAGACCTTGGCGGACTGATCCCAAGCTTTCTAAACTGGCTTTTGGTACGTGGAATGTCACCTCTCTGGTGGGGAAGGAGCCTGAGCTGGTGTACGAGGTTGAGCGATACCGGCTAGATATAGTCGGCCTCACCTCAACACACAGCTCCGGTTCCGGAACCAGTCTCCTGGAGAGGGGCTGGAGCTTGGCCTTTTCTGGAGTTGCCCCGGGCGAGAGGCGACGAGCAGGGGTGGGTATTCTTGTATCGCCCCACCTTGCTGCCTCTATATTGAAGTTTTCCCCAGTGGACGAAAGGGTTGCTTCCCTGCGCCTTCGGGTTGGGAAACGGGTCCTGACCATCATTTGTGCCTATGCACCAAATGATGTTTCAGAGTACCCACCCTTTTTGGAGTCTGTGACTGGGGTGCTGGAGGGTACTCCTCCTGGAGACTCCATTGTCCTACTGGGGGACTTCAATGCGCACGTGGGCAACGACAGTGAAACCTGGAGGGGGGTGATTGGGAGGAATGGCCTGCCCGATCTGAACCCGAGTGGTGTTCAGTTATTGGACTTCTGTGCTAACCACAGTCTGTCTATAACGAACACCATGTTCAAGCATAAGGGTGTCCATATGTGCACCTGGCACCAGGACACCCTAGGTCGCAGGTCGATGATCGATTTTGTTATCGTATCATCAGACCTGCGACCGTATGTCTTGGACACCCGAGTAAAGAGAGGTGCAGAGCTGTCAACTGATCACCACCTGGTGGTGAGTTGGATCCGATGGCAGGGGAGGAAGCCATTCAGACCTGGTAGACCCAAACGTATAGTGAGGGTGTGCTGGGAGCGTCTGGCTGAGGCCCCTGTCCGGGAGGTCTTCAACTCCCACCTCCAGAAGAACTTCATCCACATTCCGAGGGAGTCTGGAGACATGGAGTCTGAATGGGCCATGTTCTCCACCTCTGTTGTTGAAGCGGCGGCCCAGAGCTGCGGCCGCAAGGTGGTCGGTGCATCTCGTGGTGGCAACCCCCGAACCAAGTGGTGGACACCAGTGGTGAGGGGGGCCATTAAGCTGAAGAAGGAGTCCTATCAAGCTTGGTTGGCTTGTGGGACTCCCGAAGCAGCTGAGGTGTACCGGCAGGCCAAGCGGAGTGCAGCTCGGGTGGTTGCTGAAGCAAAAACCCGGGTATGGGAGGAGTTCGGTGAGGCCATGGAACAAGACTTTCGGTCGGCTTCAAAGAGATTCTGGCAAACTGTTCAGCGGCTCAGGAGGGGAAAGCAGCTCCCCGTCCACACTGTGTATGGTGCGGATGGGACACTGTTGACTTCAACTGGGGATATCGTTGGGCGGTGGAAGGAATACTTCGAGGATCTCCTCAATCCCACTGATACGCCTTCCACAGAGGAAGCAGGGTTTGGGGACGAGGGGGATGACTCCCTATCACAGGGGCTGAGGTCGCCAAGGTGGTTAAAAATCTCCTTGGTGGCCGGGCCCCGGGGGTGGACGAGATTCGCCCTGAGTACCTCAAGGCCCTGGATGTTGTTGGGTTGTCATGGTTGACACGCCTCTGCAACATTGCGTGGAGGTCGGGGGCAGTGCCTTTGGCATGGCAAACCGGGGTGGTGGTTCCTTTCTTCAAAAAAGGGGACCGGAGGGTGTGCTCCAACTTTAGAGGGATCACACTCCTCAGCCTCCCTGGGAAGGTCTATGCCAAGGTACTGGAGAGGAGAGTCCGGCCGTTGGTCGAACCTCG
This sequence comes from Pholidichthys leucotaenia, assembly GCA_020510985.1. Taxonomy (NCBI): domain Eukaryota; kingdom Metazoa; phylum Chordata; class Actinopteri; order Cichliformes; family Pholidichthyidae; genus Pholidichthys; species Pholidichthys leucotaenia. Next base: position 294,011,520 of record CM035847.1, read on the forward strand.
GATTCAGGAGGAGCAATGTGGTTTTCGGTCGGCTTCAAAGAGATTCTGGCAAACTGTTCAGCGGCTCAGGAGGGGAAAGCAGCTCCCCGTCCACACTGTGTATGGTGCGGATGGGACACTGTTGACTTCAACTGGGGATATCGTTGGGCGGTGGAAGGAATACTTCGAGGATCTCCTCAATCCCACTGATACGCCTTCCACAGAGGAAGCAGGGTTTGGGGACGAGGGGGATGACTCGCCTATCACAGGGGCTGAGGTCGCCAAGGTGGTTAAAAATCTCCTTGGTGGCCGGGCCCCGGGGGTGGACGAGATTCGCCCTGAGTACCTCAAGGCCCTGGATGTTGTTGGGTTGTCATGGTTGACACGCCTCTGCAACATTGCGTGGAGGTCGGAGGCAGTGGATTCCTCGGATTCAGGAGGAGCAATGTGGTTTTCGTCCTGGCCGTGGCACATCGGACCAGCTCTTTACCCTCTCGAGAATTCTTGAGGGTTCGTGGGAGTTTGCCCAACCAGTTTACATGTGTTTTGTGGACTTGGAGAAAGCATTTGACCGCGTCCCTCGTGGATTTTTGTGGGGGGTGCCTCGGGAGTATGGGGTATCGGGCTTGTTGTTACGAGCTATTCGGTCTCTGTACGACCGTTGTGAGAGTTTGGTTCGTATTGCCAACACTCGGTCGGAGTCATTCCCAGTGAGAGTTGGACTCCGCCAGGGCTGCCCTTTGTCACCGATCCTGTTCATAATTTTTATGGACAGGATTTCTAGGCGCAGCCAGGGAATGGAGGGTGTCATGCTTGGTGACCACAGGATCTCATCTCTGTTGTTTGCAGATGATGTTGTCCTGTTGGCTTCATCCAGCAATGACCTACAGCTCTTGCTGGGATGGTTTGCCGCTGAGTGTGAAGCGGCTGGGATGAGAATCAGCACCTCCAAGTCCGAGTCCATGGTCCTCAGCCGGAAAAAGGTGGATTGTCCTCTCCGGGTTGGGGACAGGCTCCTGCCCCAAGTGGAGGAGTTTAAGTATCTTGGGGTCTTGTTCACGAGTGAGGGGAAAATGGAGCGAGAGATCGACAGACGGATTGGAGCAGCATCTGCAGTGATGCGGACGTTGTACCGGTCTGTTGTGGTGAAGAGGGAGCTTAGTTCTAAGGCAAAGCTGTCGATTTACCAGTCAATCTACGTTCCTACTCTCACCTATGGTCACGAGCTTTGGGTAATGACCAAAAGAACGAGATCGCGGATACAAGCGGCTGAAATGAGCTTTCTCCGTAGGATTGCTGGACTCACCCTCAGAGATAGGGTGAGGAGCTCAGTCATCCGGGAGAGGCTCAGAGTAGAACCGCTGCTCCTTCACATTGAAAGGAGTCAGTTGAGGTGGTATGGGCATCTGATTAGGATGCCTCCTGAATGCCTCCCACTTGAGGTGTTTCAGGCACGTCCCACTGGGAGGAGACCCCGGGGCAGACCCAGGACTCGGTGGAGAGACTATGTCTCCCAGCTGGTCTGGGAACGCCTTGGTATCCCCTCTGAAGAGCTGGAGCAGGTGGCTGGGGAGAGGGAAGTCTGGGCTTCTCTGCTTGAACTGCTGCCTCCGCGACCCGGACCTCCGGAAAAGCGGTAGAAGATGGATGGATGGATGGATGGATGGAATGAAACAGAGAATAAGTATTGAACACGCTTGGTGAAATTCATTTAATAGAAAAATAGAAAAGATAATAGAATAATAGAAAAGCCTTTGTTGGTAAAAACAGCTTCCAGATGCCTCCTGTATGGAGAAACTAGGCACAGGCATTGCTCAGGAGTGATTTTAGTCCATTCTTCCACACAAGCTGTCTTCAAATCTTGAACGTTTCATGGGTGTTTTCTGTGGACTCTGATCTTCAGTTCATTCCATAGATTATCAAATGGATTCAAGCAGGTGACTGACTGGGCCATTCTCGCAGCTTTATTTTCCTTCTCTGGAGCCAGTTGAGAGTTTCCTTGGCTGTGTGTTTGGGATCATTGTCTTGCTAAAATGTCCACCCTCATTTCATCTTCAGCATCTTGGCAGATAGTAACACGTTCTTATCAAGGATGTCTGTTCTGTCCTGAACTTAGAATTAGAAAGTGTTTTCATAATTTATTTCATAAAACAGTGTCACCCGATGGTGACAGTTTGTAAGGGTAGATAAAGAAGACGCCCTTGACATAACGTTCGGCTCAGGAGACGCACACACACAGGCTCAGAGTAGTTCAAACTGTTTATTAACAACAGGGGTGTATGGGTGTGTGTCTGCGGAATGTTGATGTGTTGGTGGCGGCGTCTGCTTCGGGCACAGAGGCAGGAGACCGTTCAGCCGGCAACCCTATGGGAGAGAACAGAGACACAGGGTGATGGGCACACACCAACACAGGAGGAGAATAGGCGAGGGAGAAGCTTACTTGCTTAGGACAGATGACTGGCACAACAAGGACGGGACCCCGGGAGACAGCCACCTGCAGGACTCGGTGCAGCAGCGAGGAGGGACGAGGGACGGAGTTGTCCGCCGCCGAGGAATCCACCTGTGCACAGGGGAGCAGACTGGAGAGGATAAGGTACGTAATCCTTACCGGACAGCGTCGTGCTGAAGAGAGAGTTTGCGTCGTGTAGACGGGGATGAAGTCTGACAGCTTCAGGCCGAAACTCAGGGCGAGGCGGCTTATATTCCCCGCCGCTGATGATTAACAGGTGTGGGAGCAGGTGGCGCCGCTGATGAGCGGCGCGGCGTGACAGTACTCCCCCCTCTAGCAGCGCCTCCTGGCGATGGCTTCTCTGGGTGTGCCCGGTGGAAGTCGGCGATGAGCGATGGGTCCAACACGAACGACGGGAGCACCCACTGTCGATGCTCAGGCCCATAGCCCTCCCAGTCCACCAAGTACTGCAACCCACGACCCCGGCGCCGGGAGTCTAGGATGGAGGAGACGGGCCAGGCCGGATGGCCACCAATCATCCGGGGCGCGGGTTGCGCCGCAGGAGGAGGGCAAAGGGGGTCGGTGACTGCCAGCTTCACCTTTGACACGTGGAAGGTGGGATGGATGCGGAGGGAGGGGGGAATAGCCACGCGAACAGCCACCGGGTTGATGATCCGGGTGATGGGATAGGGACCCATGAATCGCTGTGCCAGCTTCCTCCTCTCGCCTTTTAGGGTGACGTCCTGGGTAGAAACGTAGACATGTTGCCCAACTCTGTACGCCGGGGCAGGTCTTCTATGCCGGTCCGCCACAGTCCTGTTGCGCTCCGCTGTGCGTAAAAGCGCATTGCGCGCGGCAGTCCAGATGGAGCGGAACTGCCTGAGATGTGCCCTAACTGAGGGGACAGTTACCTCACTCTCCTGCACCGGGAACAGCGGGGGGTCGTAACCCAGGGACGCCTTGAAGGGAGACATCCCTGTAGCAGAAGAGCGAGCAGTATTGTGGGCATATTCAACCCAGGCAAGATGGTTGCTCCAGGACGTGGGTTTGGATGTGGTCACACAGCGGAGCGCAGCCTCCAGCTCCTGGTTGGTCCGCTCACACTGCCCGTTGGATTGGGGGTGATGGCCGGAGGAGAGGCTCACCTTGGCTCCGATGGCGTTACAGAATGACCTCCAAACCTCAGATGAAAATTGGGGGCCCCGGTCCGAGACCACGTCCACCGGAATCCCGTGCAGCCTGACCACGTGTTGGACGAGGAGACCCGCCGTCTCCAGGGCAGTAGGGAGGCCTCACAGGGGGACGAAGTGCACAGCCTTGGAGAAACGGTCCACGATGGTCAGGATGGTGTCAAAGGAGTTGGAGACGGGGAGTCCGGTGACGAAATCCAACGCGATGTGCGACCAGGGCCTGCCAGGGACGGGCAGGGGCTGGAGCAGACCCACTGGAGGGGCATTTCCCGACTTGCAGGTGGCACAGATTGGGCAAGCCCGGGCGTAGCGGGCTGCGTCCCTCCGCAGGCCTGGCCACCAAAAGGACCGTTGGAGGAGGTCTATCATCCGGGAGGTGCCAGGGTGACAGGTGAGCTTGGAGGTGTGCAGCCAGTGGATGACCTCTCCTCGGACCGCGGATGGCACAAACAGCCTCCCCTCGGGTCCGCCGCCAGGATCAGGTTCCACTTCCTGCGCCTTCCGGATCTTGCTCTCAATGTCCCACGAAATAGCTCCCACGATGCACGACCTGGGCAGGATGGAGTGGGGCGTTTCCTCCGACTCCACGGGGGTGAACTGCCTAGAGAGAGCGTCAGGCAGGCCGTTCTTAGAGCCAGGCCTGAAGGTGATGGAGAACTGGAACCTGGCGAAGAACAGGGACCAACGCGCCTGGCGGGCGTTCAGGCGCTTGGCAGATCGTAGATACTCCAGGTTCTTGTGGTCCGTCAGGACCACAAATGGCAGGTTCGCCCCCTCTAGCCAGTGGCGCCACTCCTGCAGGGCGAGTTTGATAGCCAAGAGCTCTCTGTCCCCCACATCTTAATTCCTCTCCGCCGGGGACAAGCGCCGGGAGAAGAAGGCGCAGGGACGTTTGGCGCCATCGTCCGGCGACCGCTGGGATAGCACTGCCCCCACTCCCGTGTCTGAGGCGTCTACCTCCACAATGCACTGCAGCGCGGGGTCGACCTGGCAAAGGACCCGGGAGGAGGAGAACTCCGCCTTCAGCGCCTGAAAGGCGGCAGCGACCTCTTCGGTCCACCGGAACGGGACCTTTGGGGACGTGAGGCGGGTCAGTGGTCCGACGATGGAGCTGAAGTTGGGGACAAAGCGGCGGTAGAAATTGGCGAAGCCCACGAACTGTTGCACCTGCTTCCGTGATGCAGGTGTAGGCCATTCCACCACCGCCTTCACCTTCTCTGGGTCAGGAAGCACCTTATCGTGGGCGATGATGAACCCCAGGAAGGACGTAGTCCTGGCGTAAAATTCACATTTCTCAGCCTTCACGTACAGTCGATTCTCCAGCAGTCTTTGGAGGACCCGCCTCACGTGGACCTGGTGCTCATCCCTGGACTTGGAGAAGATGAGAATATCGTCCAGGTAGACGAACACGAAAAGGCCAATGAAGTCCCGGAGGACGTCATTTATGAGGCGCTGAAAGACGGCAGGAGCGTTGGTCAACCCGAACGGCATTACCAGATATTCAAAGTGGCCGTTCGGGGTATGGAAGGCTGTCTTCCACTCATCTCCCTCCCGGATCCGGACGAGGTGGTAAGCGCTGCGTAGATCCAGCTTGGTGAACCAGGTCGCCCCCTGGAGGGAGTGGAAGGCAGTGTCCATGAGGGGCAGGGTGTAACGGTCCTTCTCAGTGATATCGTTGAGGGCCCGGTAGTCAATGCAAGGGCGGAGGGACCCATCCTTTTTTCCCACGAAGAAGAACCCTGCCCCCACGGGTGACGATGATGGGCGGATTATCCCAGCACTCAATGATTCCTTCAGGTAGGCGTTCATTGTCTCCTTCTCCGGCGCTGACAGGCTATAGAGCCGACCAGAAGGTAGGGGAGCCCCCTGGAGGAGGTTGATGACACAGTCATAGGGCCGATGAGGGGGAAGAGACATAGCTTTAGTTTTACTGAACACCATACCCAGGTCGTGAAATTCCGGAGGCACCAGAGACAGGTCCGGGGGTGCAGCGTCCGTCGCAGGGAGAGGAGCAGACGGAGAGCAAGCAGCGGACTGAAGGCAGGTGCCCATACAGAATGTGCTCCATGCCGATACCCCAGCTGACTTCCAATCCAGGACGGGGTTGTGAAGGCGTAGCCAGGGATACCCCAGGATGACGGACGACACAGAGTTGGGTAGGACATAAAAGGTCATCTCCTCCCGGTGGTTTCCCGAGATAATGACCGGAACGGGGATGGTCTGGTGTGATACTCTCCCAAGGGAGGCACGGGAGAGGTTGACAAGAGAGATGGGATTCTTCAGTGCCTGACAGCGGATGCCCAAACGGGTTGCCAGGCTCTGTGAAATGAAGCTGCCTTCTGCGCCCGAATCCACCAGTGCGTGGGTGAGGTGCCCAGTGGGGTTGTGGCAGAAACGGATGGGCAGCTTCAATTGGGTAAGGGGACTTAACCGATTGACGTCTGCGAGGCCCCCTACAGTGACTCGCGGACCCCGCCGTTTGGCTTTTGTGGACAAAGCTCCACCGTGTGTTGATTGTCTCCGCAATACATGCGGAGATTCAACTCACGGCGGCGTTGTCTCTCTGCCGGGGAGAGCTTTGTCCAGCCCGTCACCATCGGCTCCGACTCCTCGGGGCGCGATGGCGGCGGCGTCGCCAGGGGGCGAGCTTGGGGCAGGCGCAACGAGGCTCCCCGAGGGCGAGAAGTAGATGACTTCCGTCCAGAGGAGCGCTCGCGCAGCCTGTTATCCAAGCTGATGGCTAGGGAAGTTAGCTCCGCTAGCGTTCCAGGGAGATCCCGCCCAGCCAGTTCATCCCTCAGATCATCGTTGAGGCTGCGGAGGAACAGGCCACAGAGGGAGCGTTCGTCCCAGCCCAATTCCTCCGCCGCTACCCGGTAGTCGACCGCATAGTCCGCTGCCGACCGGCTTCCCTGCTGGAGAGCGAGAAGCCGATCAACTTGGACCGTCTCGGTTCGAGAATGGTCAAAGACTTCCAGGAAGCGTGCCACGAATTGGTCATAGGTGAGGGTGGCGTAACTGGGCTTCGTCATTATGGCGTAGGTCCAAGTTAACGCGCGCCCCTCCAGGAGATTCCCTATGTAACCAATTCGGCTGTGATCCAAGGGAAAATCTCCGGGCACACGGTGGAACACGGACTCACACTGCATAATGAACCCCCGCGCTCCGCCGAGCTTTCCGCTAAAGCGGGCGGGGGTCGGAATCGGTGTGAGCCGAGCCGGTGCCACTGGAGCCGGCTGGACAGCCGCTGGAACAGCAGGAGCTGCGCCACCCTGGCGAGCCGGGGGGAACGGCTGCTGGGGGTCCAGGCGGTCCAATCGGTTAGTGATGTTAACAAGTTGATTAAGGATCACCTGTTGCTGATAAGCAATTTGATCCACTCGAGCCTCGAGAGTGGTAAGCCGGTGCGCGAGCCCGCCGTCTGCCAAGCTGCTCTGCTGAAGCCGTACTGACATAACGTTCGGCTCAGGAGACGCACACACACAGGCTCAGAGTAGTTCAAACTGTTTATTAACAACAGGGGTGTATGGGTGTGTGTCTGCGGAATGTTGATGTGTTGGTGGCGGCGTCTGCTTCGGGCACAGAGGCAGGAGACCGTTCAACCGGCAACCCTATGGGAGAGAACAGAGACACAGGGTGATGGGCACACACCAACACAGGAGGAGAATAGGCGAGGGAGAAGCTTACTTGCTTAGGACAGATGACTGGCACAACAAGGACGGGACCCCGGGAGACAGCCACCTGCAGGACTCGGTGCAGCAGCGAGGAGGGACGAGGGACGGAGTTGTCCGCCGCCGAGGAATCCACCTGTGCACAGGGGAGCAGACTGGAGAGGATAAGGTACGTAATCCTTACCGGACAGCGTCGTGCTGAAGAGAGAGTTTGCGTCGTGTAGACGGGGATGAAGTCTGACGGCTTCAGGCCGAAACTCAGGGCGAGGCGGCTTATATTCCCCGCTGCTGATGATTAACAGGTGTGCGAGCAGGTGGCGCCGCTGATGAGCGGCGCGGCGTGACAGCCCTAGCCTAAGCTCTGCTTTCATGTTCTGTTAACAGTTGTCAGCTCTTTATCCAAACGTTCTGCATTGTTTCTCTGCCAGGTAACGCAACATCTGTGAGTATAGTTCTAAGCTGCCAATTTATATCAGAATGGGGATACAGTATTTTATTTAGCACTGCTGGTTTGTTAAGAAGCTAATTCTTAATATCACTGTGAGCATGCTGCTCAGTCTGTAATATTAAGACCAGCTTTATCATATGTTACTGCTGTCCAATAATAGTAATTTCCCCACTCTGTACTGTGTTTACAGTTTCACAAAAAAAGAACCCCAGTAAACTACATGAAAGGAACCTGAAGCTTTGTGGATTTTTTTTTTTTTTTTCTGGGGAACTGTTTGGGCTGGTTGAATAGCTAGTAGCTGCAGCTGCAGCTTGTGAGGACTACACAGTGAAAAGATGGCAATACGGCTAATGGGGGGAAAAGAGGACAGCAATTCTACAAGAGCTAGATAGAACCAAGTGGCTAATGCACAGGCCTCATTGCAGCCTTTACGCCAGCTTAACTCTCCTGTTGTTATCCATTATAACTCAGTAAGTTATAAAGGAGCAATGTGAGGAAGATGATCATTCTGTAACCTCATGTTCATCTCATTCATCTCGAATCTCTTGAGCATCATCATCCTCTAGTTTGGTGGTTGCTAAAGAAAAAGCCAAAGCCGCACAAGTCAGAGCTTTGCACACAAAAAGGGAGATTGAACTGAAAGTACTGTAGAACAGCACGCATTCAAGCCACCCTCGATGCATTAAAAGAAAAAAAGAAAGAGATGCTGCTATAGCAGAAGCTAAACTACTGCGGGCTGGTTTATTAGAGTTTGACGTTGAAGTTTGCTGTGAGGCAGGCAGCTCAGCCCCACAAAATGGAAAAGAACAGTGTGATGCCACTGAGGACATACGTCAAGACACCAGGCACACTGATGAGTCACCTGTCAAAGTAGAAATTGATAGCTTTAAGCACTTGGATTCCAAATGCTCACCTGCAGTGAAAGGTAGTGATGTCAGTGCTGCTATGGATAAAACAAAATCTCAAACAAGAGCAACCGCACCCCCTTTTACCCCACGCCAGTGCCCATCACAAACTTATCAGTACAACAATGCACTACCACAACCAGGCATCAATCAGCAAACCCCAATTGCTGCTTATCAGTCAGCTAACCCACCACTTCAACCTCATAATGCCCACTATCAGATCACTAACGACCTGGCAAAATATCTTGCCAGCAACAATCTTGTGACCTCAGGAATCACAACATATCATGATCAGCCTATAAACTACTGGGCTTGGAAGGCTTCTTTCCAAAATGTCATTGCTGGCTTAGACCATACTCACAGAGAAGAACTTGACCTGCTAACTAAATACCTTGGGAAAGAGTCATCACAAAAGGCATAAAGAATTAAAGTAGTCTACATCAGACACCCACCTGCTTGGCTAGCAATGGGATAGAGGCAACTCGATGAAACATATGGCTCCCTGAGACCACAGAACAAACTCTCTTCAGTAAGCTGGAAATTTTCCTAGCTTTAACCTTTTCTTGCAAGCCTCTGCTGAAAGAAGGAATAGGAGGGATGGACCTATTAGGGTGCCAATGCACGTTCACAAGACACAGGTTTCTTTGGTAGAAAAGGGTGAAAATAGCAAATCCAAGAAATCTGCAGACCCAAACAAATTTTGCCCCATACATAAAAAGCCTCACCCTTTAAAGAAATGCAAAGGGTTTAAGGAAAAGGGTTTGGAAGAACGCAAACAAATCTTAAAAGAGCATTTCATCTGTTTTCACTGTTGCACCTCCAGTGAACATCTGGCTAGAAACTGCTCAGCTGAGGTTAAATATATGGAGTGTGAAAGCAACAGTCATGTAACAGTGCTCCACCCCGGACCTCAGCCATCATCGAGTCCATCCTCACCACCTCCATAACCGTGTGGTACGCAGGAGCCACTGCCAGGGACAGACTAAGGCTGCAGCGCGTCGTGCGCACTGCTGAGAAGGTGATCGGCTGCAAGCTCCCATCTCTCCAGGATCTGTACATCTCCAGGACCCGGAGGCGTGCTGGCCGGATCATAGCCGATCCCTCACACCCTGGTCACGTACTGTTTGCCCCCCTCCCCTCTGGTAGAAGACTTCGGTCCATCCAGACTAAAACCTCCCGTCACATGAACAGCTTCTTCCCCTCTGCCATTAGACTGCTGAACACTAAGTGACTTATTGACTCTCGTGCACCATGTACAGCAGCTCAACCAGACTCATGTCAATCATCACTGTTTTCTTCCTGCATTACCGACTGCACTATATAGTTCTCCACAGTATCTGCTGCTGGCTAATATATATTTTAACTGTTGACCAGTATCACTTAATCTTATCCTACACTTTATTACATGTATAGTTTATTTCTCTTATCTTATCATGTTTAATGTTGCAGCATTGTACCGAGACAAATTCCTAGTTTGTGTACTACATGAACAATGGCAATAAACCTGATTCTGATTCTGATTCTGATTCTGATTCTGACCTACAACCTGGAAGTCTGAATCGCTTTCACCTGCTTCAGAGCAAGGTGGGAAGAGAGACAAGGCAGTCTCACAGGAGGTCACATCAATGTCCACACTAGTATGTGGTGAAGGGCTAAGCACAACAGCATGTTCCAAAATCTGTTTCGTTACTGTGTATCCTACTGGGCACAGAGTCCAAGAAAATATATGCAATATTAGATGAGCAAAGCAACCATTCCCTTGCACATTCTGAATTTTTCAACATTTTGAAAATCTCAGGATGCTCCTATCACTACACTTTAAAGACATGCACTGGACTTAAGGAAGCATCAGGGAGAAGAGCTTGTGGTTACACCACTGAGTCAGTGAATAACAAACTAAGTTAACATAGACTGTTAACATAGAGGTAATAAGTGCTAACGTCAGTTCAACTCTTCAACTAAACTCTTTTTAGGCTGAGCAGAAAGTACCTCCTCAGTGGCAGTTTATGCAAAATAGATCACCACTATTTTCTATTCTTTTTAAATGTAATAATTAGCTCATATATGTGCAACAATCCATCAGTTAATAAACAGCTTTCTCACTTTTGATGAGGGCCCCTAGTATCACTGCAGTCTTTAGGATTGCAAAAAGCTCTTTTTCTCCCTCTGGTAAAAAGTGGTCATTTTAACAGGCATTTGGATTTTACTTCCATCCAGATAAATGGATTAATTAAAATATACTTCAGCTAAATCCAGTTTACCAAGAACACAAAACAGTTATGTTATTCAATTCAAAGACTAGCAGGAGTGAATATGATAATGGATTGCTTAAAATATTTCAAGGTGACGATCTGTGTAAAGTATACTACAAATTTTAAAAAATTGAAGAGAGTGATAGAAAATAATTAAAAACCCATTATATTTATCTTACAAGAGAAAAAAAAATGTGTTGATTACTATTTGAATGGCCTCTGTTTGTTTAGCTTTAGTTATCAATTCAAAGATAGATTGCAATAGATTTGGGGAAAGGGACTTCCCATAAGGTTTTATTAATTATTTGTAGCACAACACTCATCCTCAAACAATCCATCAAAATTCTGAATAAGAAGACACAACAGTATCACCATTGTGGTATACTTGCCAAACACAAGATGTTAAGCTTTGAAAATATGATCATGCATGCAAATATACGGTTGGTCTTTAAAATTATCTGTGGTTCTGCACCCCCACCTCTTAAGACTTTTGTGTACCTAACTTCTGAACAAAATACCAGACTAACAAGAACTTCCTCTAAGTGGCATTGTTGTATCCCCCTATGAAAAACTGCTTTTGGACAATCAGCCTTCTCATACAAAGCTATAACGGAATGGAACAAGCTCCCCACAGCTTTGAAGACCAGAATACATTAGAGACTTTTCCACAGAGACTAAAAAATGGATTTTAAGTAATCAAACCTGCCAGCACTGACTCGCTCCCTTAAATGGGATTTGAAATTGTACTCTTAAATTGTTTTTATGTGTGCTGTCTCTTTATGTGTGGTGTCTCTCTTCTAAACTTACTCCCTACTTGTTTCAGGGTCAGCAGTTTCTGAAACCTGACCTGAATTGCTTTCTATATATGCTGTTTTTCTTTTAATATCTTCCTGCCTGCCTCAGAAACTACAGATAGAAATTAGTTAGAATGCTATAATCTGGTACATAGCTTATTTGCCCTGTGTTTAATGTTTTTTCTGTACAAGGTCCCTGACAGATAAGATAAGAGAAAATAAGATAAGATAAGATAAGCCTTCATTAGCCCCACTGGGGAAATTCCAGGATTGCAGCAGCAAAGGGATAGCAGCACTCAGAGCAATAGTAAATAAGATAGGAACTGGTTAGCCAAAGCAGTAAATAAATATGCATATATACACAGTGCAGGAGCATTGCAGCTATATTGTATAAGCAGCATTACAGTTTATTAAATTACCCTGCAGAATATAAATATGTACCCAGACAGTATATTTCACATTTGAATCAACAGTGTTGTTGCCACCCTCAGTATTAATTGCAATTCAATTTTTTGACATGCACTAGTGCACGAGTGAACAATACAAGTTTATTGTTTACACCACAACTCAAAAATGGCTTGTGCATTGTAAACTACATGAAGACGTTTCAAAACAGCCTTGAGACAAAAGAAAATGTTTTCAAACAGAAATCTTTTAGGGTTTCCAATCACAATAATCCAGAGAATTCAGATCAGAAAAGGAATTTGGCTAACCAGGCAGATACAAGTGAGACAAGCTATTCTTGCTGTGTTAGTTAGATGTCACCAACTTGTACGTTAAAAATGGTTTCCCAGCCTATACATGAATAGTTACATAAACTTGGTACTTCATTTCTGAGTTCAACATAAATAACAAGCTCTCTGACTGTCAAAACACTGGCCGACACTACCCCTTCCTGGGGAAATTTAGACATGACAGCTCAGTACCCAAACTTCATACAGTAAACTCTTAGAAGACTGTATGGTGAAATATTTCATAACAGTTTAATCCGGTTTAATATCTTTATTGGCAGCATCAGCCATCACTACATTACTGTGTTCTGAACTACCATGTTCCCGTCCTGGCCTTGTACCTCAACAATAAAAGGGACTAGACTTCTACCTGGGTCGGTTGTGGCACAGGTGTAAAGTGTGTAGTCTGATCGGAGGATGGGTGTTTCCATTCCTGCGCTCTCTCATACCCCTTTTCCACCAAGCTGGTTCCAGTGCTTAACTGGAGCCAAAGCCTGACTTGGCACCAGTTCTTTGCTTTTTGACCGCCTAAGCACTAGTCCCAGGCTCTCAAAAGTGGTGCTTAGCTGGCCCCAGCTTGTTGCTGGGCCAGAGCTGCAAACCAGCTGACGTTGGTTACGTCCACTGCCGTAGGCGTGGTTAACTGACCAGCTGAAAAGTGCCTCAAAACATTACTGACTGCCATGGTGCATTCCAAACAGCAGAGCAAGCATGATTTATTCCAATACCAAGCAGATTTGGAGCGAAGAGAAGACACATTTCCTAGCTCTATGGAGATCAGCAGAAGTACAAGATAAACTGGAGGGGCTCACTCGGACAAAGCACATTTTTGAGCAAATATAGAGGGAGATGGCTGCCGTGGGTTACCACCATACAATCGACCAGCTGCTAAATAAACTGAAGAAGCTCAAGAAAGAATTCAGAGACCATAAAAGAGATCTTGAGCATAGCAGCAATAGGAGACCGCGTGGCTGCGGACTGGGGCTCTTGTGGCTGCTCCATTTCTACTGGGTTCTGTTAAGCATGCGGTGCAAGGCAGGGAGTGGCTGCTTCCACGTCTAAGTGCAATGGACCCGGACTGTCGTCGGCCAGCACGGGGTCTGTGATGGAGAGGCCCAGCTCACAGAACAAATCCCACCACATAATGTTATTACAATGGTGTGTCACCTTTAACTGGAACGCTGAGATTGTTCCATTATTAGAATTTCTTTATTGCCATTATACAATGAAGCATAATGAAATTTAGATGCATCTGTCCATGATCATTTAAAAAAAGAAGAATAAAAAGACAGCAATAAATAGCATTAAAATATATAAAAACAAGCAAAACTAGCTTTACATAGTACAACCTGTATAATGCAGCATACGACAACAAGAGGGTCCTAAAGACTATTTAAAATGTGGATTACATTTGGAATGAAGCTGTCCCTCAGTCTTGTTGTACAAACCCGAAATGCTCTAAAATGTTCACCAGAGGGCAACAGTTCAGAATGTCTATGGAATGGATGTGTGGAGTCTTTACAGATAGACCTCACTTTCCTAAGACAGCAGGTGTGGTAGATGTCCTCCAGTTCTGGGAGCCACAATCCGATGATTCTCTCTGCTCTTCCCACCACGCCACCGTGCTTTTCGCTCACTGCAGTGCAACTGTGGAACCACATGCAGATGCAGTATGTAAGGATGCTCTCTGTAGTGCAGCAGTAGTAGGAGGGCAAGGCATGCTTAGAAAGGCCAGATTTTTTCAGCAATCTCAGAAAAAAGAGACACTGTTGGGCCTTCTTCAGCAGAGCATTGGTGTTAGATGCCCATGTGAGATTGTCCAAGATATGGGTTCCCAAGAACTTGAAGGACGAAACTTGTTCCACACAATCGCTGTTAATAAAGCAGTGTTTCCTCTAGCTTAAAGACCTTGGCATGGTGGCAACATATTTTTCTGGGGAAAGGGGGGCAGAAAAGACATGACACTATTGTAACTGGAATATGTTAATTTTATACTATTTATTTCTGGCTTTTTTAATTTTGCACAGTAACTTTGCATATGGATGTGAAGATCAATATGATCAAGCAAATGTGAAGAGCTATGTTGACTGTAAATACCATCGAATGCAGTCTGGCACCTTGGCTCTCCATGAAAGCCACCCCCACTACTGGCAGGTACAGGGCCAATTGCTGATCACTGGCATGCAGTGGTGTGACTTTGTGATCTGTGCTCAGGAAGATATGCTAGTGCAGCATATCCATGTCAACTCAAAGGTAACCACAACCATCAGAGAGAGGGTGGACCAGTTCTACTTTCATGTGGACAATCAGAAGTAGCTTTCAGTTTCCAAAAGATGTAACTGATTGATGGCAGAAGCTTGAGATGGAAGTGTGGCTGTGAAGAGAAATTAAATGACACATTATTAAATTGGATTTCAAAAATTAGGAGGAAAACACATTTGATGCATTGCATCAGAGTTCTAAAGTTTTCTGTAAGCTTGTGTTGTTTTTACATATTTTTGCCTAAACTTCTACTGTAATCATTTCAGAATTTCTAGTTTAGCTTCAAGTTTTTAACATGCTCATAAGATACAGAAAACTTTATACAAAGTAGAACAAATGAACATGACACACACCATTTACTCACTATTGCCTATTACTCCACTGTAGAACATTGCTGAGATTCTTCAAACAAGGAAACCATTTACATGTTCAATGGTTTCTGTTCTAAAATGAGACCATAGCCTTGATGTGAGCTCTGATAAGCACTTACTGTATGGATTACTGTAATAAACATGTTTTCTGCAGTCCACCAATATATTTGAGATTAAGATGCATGTTAATCTAATGGTTCTATAATTATCCTTAAAGTACATAATATACTGTACAATTTGCAATGAATAGACAATTTTTCCCCACAAAGGTTTACTGGTGAAATCATTTCATTTAGTTCTTCTCATGTTGAGTTTTTAATAGTTTTGCTTGTGTTATTTAATTTTAGATAATGATATAACAGAAAATAACAGCTGTCATTTTGATTTTTTTTAAACAATTCAAAGTCAAAGTTATGTGAGATGTAATTGTAACCCAGCTGAGAAAATGACCCTTTTTTTCTCAGATGTCAATTGTATTAATACAATTGTGTGATTTTATTTTGAAAACCGATTATTTTGGGGAAGAGGAAGTGTGATCCTCGTTATCCAACTTTTAAATTCCCATTTAATGGTCACGTTGGGTGATCTGGGTCTTCCCATTCGTTAAGAGCGATATTAGCCCCGCCTTCCGAGTAGAGGCAGCAAGCGCACACTCGGGTTTCGGTCTTTCACGATATGAGAGCGGACGAGAGAGGCTGTGAGCGGTCTGGTTCACACTGATACCTCTTCTTGGTGAGTTAATTCAGAAAGATGCTATAAATGGATCTAAATACTCTCCAAATGCTAATTTGCAACCTTTATTATCCTAAGTTGACGGGGGCACGAGCTTGAGAGGCCGTGAAGTGGTGACTTTTGCTGTGTTCACACTGAGACCTCATCTTGGTGAGTGAGATACAAGCTAATGTTAGCATTATGCTAATGCTAATCGCGAGTGGATTTTTTCCTGTTTAAAAGCAATGGAAAAGGCTGTCTTTGTGTCTGTATGGTTTTCCTAAATGTGATTTCAGTTCCAACAGTATGCTGAAGTACTTTTAGTTCTTATGCACTATTTCTGTCAAAAGTAATGTGTAGTTTGATGCTAAAAGCACATGGTGTTGGTCCCCTATGTAAAAGCATAGGTTATGCTAAACCCAGTAGCTCAGACCGGGTTTTACTGATTTTAAATGGGAATATTGGAAGGGATGGGACAGTATATTCCCTGGTTATGTGATAAATTAATTGTATTTCATTTCATGAATTACAAAGACAAGGTTAGAAAGGATTAATCATAATTTCATGGTTAAATGATGCAGCGATAAAAAGAGGAATTCATTTAATTGGTTACATGAAAAAAAGGGTATTTCATGTGCTACCAGAGATTGTGAGAAAAGAACACATGCATGTAAGATGTAAGATGTGAAATGTAAGATATTACTATATTGCTGGATTGTAATAATAGTAATGTGAGAGAAGAATTTAAACACTAAGCTATGGTGTTATATAAGAAGGGATTGGAAGAGGAATTACTCTAACTGTAAACAATAATACCATTATTGTTATGCAGGCTAGGTTTTTTTGGTTGCCGATCAAGAACCTTCTGGATCCTGGATTCTCTCCGAATGGAGATGGCGAGCCTGACCCGAGACTGAACCGAGATTGAACTGAGATCTAACCAAGATCTCGATTGAAGAGCATCCTTCCTCTCTCCAGTGCCCAAGATTCAAAGTGGTAACAACCCTAGTCGCCGCTTTAAAAGAGGAAAAGAAACCTGAGCCTGGAGATGCAAGATATCTTGACTGGTCAAACGACTAAACCAAATGGACAAACAAACACTGAGCTCAGTAGGACATCTTTGGGGTTTTATTTCATACCGGCCGTTGTTATATTTGTATAGTTGTAAATTGTTTGTATATATTGTTCACTTTATTCCTACAAATAATAACCATCATTGCTCATTTCTTGCCTCCAGCTATTTCATTCCACACTCATTTTAATTCCCTATTGTAACTGTTATGAACTTAGCAACTGGTCTACACTTAATAATTTCCCTTACCTAATTAACATAAGGCAAGGGTTACAATAAGAAGTGGTGAGCCCAGCCAGGAGCCTTTTTCTTCTCTCCCTTACATTATTTCAAGCCTATAACGTACCCAAAATGGATATTGTTGAACGTTAATCTGTGAAAATTCCAAATGCAGTGATAGTGAGTGAAATCGCTGGAGATGAGCAACTTGATGAAGAGACTGAGTTTTTGAAATGGTATGGATCAATTTCAAGAGTCATAAAAGTAGCAGATAGTAAGTCTGAGTTTTCCCAGAGTGCTATTTTTGAGTATCACTCGGGTGTTGTTTTTGAAGCTCTTGACCCATTGCCATGTACTCATGTATCTGATAGTGGAGCCAGCTATATGATACAATCTCTTGCCAGTGTTTACACGCACCGTGTAGGGAATGATAAGACCAAGTCATACCTCACTAACGTTAAAAACCTAGCGAAGATGAGTGGCAGAGATTTTGCAGATGTCCTGAAAGACATGATGTCACAGCTTTCTGAGTTAATCAAAGAATCTGAAAATGATCAATCAGAGCAAGTTAAGTTACCTGATAACTTACCTGAAGCTTTCTTGGATGAATCTCAGCCTTCTGCAGCTGAGTCCAGTATTCAAGGTGCACAACCAACTAACCAGTCAAATCACACTACGAACACCCCAGCTCGAAGTATGCCCACCATTTCTGCACATGATTTAAATCCCCCAGAAGTGCAACGTGTGGTAGTTGAGCACATTGTAAAAAGGGAAGATTTTTCTGTGCAGCCGTTTTCACAAAAGCTCGGAGCTTTTTCTGGCAAAGACCTCCGACCAACTTATGAGCTAGATTATGATACTTGGCGCTCCAGTGTAGAATTAATCTTGATTGATCCTGCTATGTCCAAATTGCAGCAATCCCGAAAGATCATTGAGTCTCTTTTACCCCCAGCAGCTGATGTAGTCAAGTACTTGAACCCCAACAGCTCACCATCAGAATACCTTCAGTTGTTAGATTCTGCTTATGGTACAGTTCAAGATGGCGGAGAGCTTTACGCCAGGTTTATTGACACCTTCCAAAACACAGGTGAGAAACCCTCGTCATATCTACAACGTCTTCACGTAGCTTTGACTCACACTGTGAAGTGTGGTGGCGCTTCAAGCCAGGATTTTGACAGGCTGCTTGTCACACAGTTTTGTCGAGGTTGTTGGGATGATTCCTTTTTAACTGCACTCCAGTTAAAACAAAAATGAACAAGTCCCCCAACTTTTCCTGATTTGCTTCTCTTGCTACGCACTGAAGAAGACCAAATTGCTGCCAAAAACTTAAGGATGAGACAACATTTGAGCAGTTCAAAACAAAAAGTGACCTCCCACGTGCAAACTGTGCAATGCAGTTCAGATGAAGATGAGGACAATATCACGCTAAACTCACTCCAAGAACTCTCAAAACAAGTTGCAGAAATTCAAACGCAACTAGTAAAACTAACTGCAGAACCAAAAGCTCAAAACTCACAAAGTACACTCAGTACAAAGCCAAAAGAGAAACGAAAGTCAGAGGTTCGAAGACGACCAGATACCGTTGTAGTTCCACCCATAAATGATACCCGATGGAGACAATACTGAAAATGATCACATTACAACTCAACCAATACTGACGATGGACAGTCTTGGTTGCACATGCAACGGGACGTGCATGATATTTAGTGCGGGAGAGTGTAACCCAGCTGAGAAAATGACCCTTTTTTTTCTCAGATGTCAATTGTATTAATACAATTGTGTGATTTTATTTTGAAAACCGATTATTTTGGGGAAGAGGAAGTGTGATCCTCGTTATCCAACTTTTAAATTCCCATTTAATGGTCACGTTGGGTGATCTGGGTCTTCCCATTCGTTAAGAGCGATATTAGCCCCGCCTTCCGAGTAGAGGCAGCAAGCGCGCACTCGGGTTTCGGTCTTTCACGATATGAGAGCGGACGAGAGAGGCTGTGAGCAGTCTGGTTCACACTGATACCTCTTCTTGGTGAATTAATTCAGAAAGATGCTATAAATGGATCTAAACACTCTCCAAACACTAATTTGCAACCTTTATTATCCTAAGTTGACGGGAGTATGAGCTTGAGAGGCCGTGAAGCAGTGACTTTTGCTGTGTTCACACTGAGACCTCATCTTGGTGAGTGAGATACATACTAATGTTAGCGTTACGCTAATGCTAATCGCGAGTGGATTTTTTCCTGTTTAAAAGCAATGGAAAAGGCTGTCTTTGTGTCTGTATGGTTTTCCTAAATGTGATTTCAGTTCCCAACAGTATGCTGAAGTACTTTTAGTTCTTATGCACTATTTTTGTCAAATGTAATGTGTAGTTTGATGCTAAAAGCACATGGTGTTGGTCCCCTATGTAAAAGCATAGGTTATGCTAAACCCAGTAGCTCAGACCGGGTTTTACTGATTTTAAATGGGAATATTGGAAGGGATGGGACAGTATATTCCCTGGTTATGTGATAAATTAATTGTATTTCATTTCATGAATTACAAAGACAAGGTTAGAAAGGATTAATCATAATTTCATGGTTAAATGATGCAGCGATAAAAAGAGGAATTCATTTAATTGGTTACATGAAAAAAAGGGTATTTCATGTGCTATCAAAGAGACTGTGAGAAAAGAACACATGCATGTAAGATGTAAGATGTGAAATGTAAGATATTACTATATTGCTGGATTGTAATAATAGTAATGTGAGAGAAGAATTTAAACACTAAGCTATGGTGTTATATAAGAAGGGATTGGAAGAGGAATTACTCTAACTGTAAACAATAATACCATTATTGTTGTGCAGGCTAGGTTTTTTTGGTTGCCGATCAAGAACCTTCTGGATCCTGGATTCTCTCCGAATGGAGATGGCGAGCCTGACCCAAGACTGAACCGAGATTGAACTGAGATCTAACCAAGACCTCGATTGAAGAGCATCCTTCCTCTCTCCAGTGCCCAAGATTCAAAGTGGTAACAACCCTAGTCGCCGCTTTAAAAGAGGAAAAGAAACCTGAGCCTGGAGATACAAGATATCTTGACAGGTCAAACGACTAAACCAAATGGACAAACAAACACTGAGCTCAGTAGGACATCTTTGGGGTTTTATTTCATACCGGCCGTTGTTATATTTGTATAGTTGTAAATTGTCTGTATATATTGTTCACTTTATTCCTACAAATAATAACCATCATTGCTCATTTCTTGCCTCCAGCTATTTCATTCCACACTCATTTTAATTCCCTATTGTAACCCTTACAAACCTAGCAACTGGTCTACACTTAATAATTTCCCTTACCTAATTAACATAAGGCAAGGGTTACATAATGTTACATTTCATACTATTTGCATAACTAAATAACTTATCTCAGGGCACTTTACATAGAAACACAGTAATACAAGAAAACGGAACACTGTCTGAATATGTACAATAAATCTAATCTCATTTGGCCAACAGATTACTGTCATCACTCGCCGCTCACGGGCATCCACCTCAGCTGCGCGCACACCTGCATCTTGTTAGTGAGCAGCTATTTATTCCACCTCGCCCTGAGCTGCAGCCTGGAGCCGTCTGTCTCCCTGCGTACTGGAACCTTCAGCAGTTTCCTTCCCTCCAGGCCTGCTGATTCCTCTTCGCGACAAGTAAGCTGTCAGTTATTGTCTCGCCTGTTTTCCTGTCAGCCTTCCCCTGTGCACAGGTGGATTTCCCGGCGGCGGACACTCTCTCCCTCGCCTCGCCGCTCCTCTGCCTCGCCGCTTCTCCTCGGACGCACAGTAGGACGCTGTCCCCCAGGCTCGGGACCTTGCCAACGCCAGCCACCACAATTACTACAAGTAAGCACACAACGGCGTGCTGCTCTGTCCTGACCTGCATCCTCCACCCACAATACATCCTCATCTCTCACACACGCATTCATACACGTCACATTGGTTAACAATAAAGCTTTCAAATCTGCCTGAGCCTGCGTGCGTGTTTCCTGGGCCGAATAATATGTCAGTACGGCTCCAGCAAAGCAGCCCAGCGGACAGTGGGCTCGTACGCCGCTTTTCCACCCTTGAGGCTCGGGTGGATATGTTAGCACACCAACAGCAGGTTATTCTTAACCAGTTAACCACAATTACTAACCGGTTAGACCGTCTGGATCCTCCGCGGGCCTTCCCTCCGGGTCCCCTCGGTGCTTCAGTTCCGGTCACCTCCCCGGCTGGCCAGCCTAGCTCGGGAATGCCAACCCATCTCACACCCATTCCAACCCCTGCTTGCTTCAACGGGAAACTCGGTGGAGCGAGGGGGTTTATCCTGCAGTGTGAGTCGGTGTTTCTGCGCGTTCCCAGGGATTTTCCCTCAGACCATAGCCGAATCGGGTGCATGGCTAATCTCCTGGAGGGGCGAGCGTTAGCTTGGGCTTACGCCGTAATGACGAAGCCCAGCTACGCAAACCTCTCTTATGACCAGTTCGTGCAGGACTTTTTAGAGGTCTTTGACCACTCGCGTCATGACAGCGTCCTCGCTGATCGGCTTCTTAGTCTCCAGCAGGGAAGCCAGTCAGCGGCGGAATACGCTGTCGACTTCCGGGTGGCAGCGGAGTTGGTGGGCTGGGGAGAGGCTTCTCTCTGCAGTATCTTCCTCCGTAGCCTCAGTTCCGGTCTGAGGGATGAGCTAGCCAGTCAGGATCTCCCAGGGCGGCTATCCGAGCTGATCTTGCTCACCATTAGCCTGGACAACAGGCTACATGAGCGAGCCGCGGAGCGGAAGTCTGTCAGCCGCTCGCGCGGAGCTTCCTCCCGCTCAGCTCAGTCTCGCCCCCTGGCGTTACTGGCGCCGGAGTCCGCCGATGAACCAGAGGCCATGGCGATCGGGCGCACTAGGCTCCCTCTTGCGGAGAGACAACGCCGGCGGGAACGGGGTCTCTGCATGTATTGCGGAGATGACCAGCATCCCGTGGAGCTGTGCCCGGTTAAGCCAAACGGGGAGGTCCGCGAGTCACTGTAGGGGGCCTCGCGGACTCTAACCAGCCAAATTCCCTATCATCATGCACATTGCCTATACATTTCTGCCACAACTCCACCGGGCATTTCACACACGCACTGGTGGATTCTGGGGCAGAGCAGAGTTTCATCTCTAGAAGCCTGGCAACCCGTTTGGGCATACCCTGCCAACCGCTGTCCACCCCACTTAACTTGGTCACTCTCTCTCGCTCTCCCCTGGGAACAGTGACACATCGCACTAAGCCAGTCCCCATCATCATCTCCGGCAACCACCGGGAGGATCTGACCCTTTATGTCTTGTCCTCCTCGTCGGACCGTGTCATTCTGGGTTACCCCTGGCTGCGGCTGCATAACCCTGTCCTGGATTGGAGAACCGGCAGTGTCCTGTCCTGGAGCACCTTCTGTCTGGGCACCTGCCTCCAATCGGCGGCTTGTGCTCCATCCTCCCCTCCACCGGCGCCGGTCTCCGAGCCCCCGGACTTGACTCTAGTGCCGCAGGAGTTCCACGACTTGGGGGTAGCGTTCAGCAAGTCCAGAGCCTTGTCCCTTCCCCCTCACCGGCCATATGACTGTGCGATTAACCTCCGCTCAGGGGCCCCTCTGCCATCTGGCCGCCTGTACAGTCTCTCTGCGCCAGAACGCGAGGCGGTGGACACCTATATCAAGGAGTCGCTCAGCGCTGGGATCATCCGCCCCTCCTCGTCCCCGTTTGGCGCGGGTTTCTTCTTCGTGGCAAAGAAGGATGGGTCCCTACACCCCTGTATTGACTCAGAGCGCTGAACGACATCACCATCAAGGACCGCTACACATTACCGCTTATGGACACCGCCTTCCACTCCCTCCAGGGGGCGACCTGGTTCACCAAGCTTGACCTCCGCAGCGCTTATCATCTCGTTAGGATCCGGGAGGGAGACGAATGGAAGACGGCCTTTAGGACGCCCAGCGGCCACTTCGAAAATCTTGTGATGCCGTTCGGGCTCACCAACACACCTGCCGTTTTCCAGCGTCTCATAAACGACGTTCTTCGGGACTTCCTAGGAGTATTTGTCTTTGTATATCTAGATGACATACTCATCTTCTCTAAATCACGGGAGGAGCACCAGGTCCATGTGAGGCGGGTTCAATTCAATTCAACTTTATTTATATAGCGCCATTTCACAACAACAGTCATCTCATAGCACTATCAACTGAAGGGGGGGCCCCCACAGTTGCAGAAAGACCCCAGCAATCAGGCGATCCCCTGTGAGCAAGCACTTGGCGACGGTGGAGAGGAAAAACTCCCTTTTAACAGGAAGAAACCTCCAGCAGAACCAGGCTCAGGGAGGGGCAGTCATCTGCTGCGACTGGCTGGGGGGTGAGGGGATAGAGAAGAAGAAAAGAACAGACATGTAGAGAGCAAACAGCACGATGGGGACTCAATCTATGGGAGAGAACAAACAAATGTTAATGACCAGCAAAAAAAAAAAAATTTCATAGAGAGTGAGGAAAGGAGTGAGGCCCAGTGCATTACTGGAGGTCCCCCGGCTGACTAAACCTATTAGCAGCATAACTAAGGGAGGGTTCAGAAACACATGATCCCTCCCTAATTGTAGGCTATATCAAAAAGGTAGGTTTTAGCCCTATTCTTAAAAACAGAGATCGAGTCTGACTCCCGAATCCAGATTGGCAGCTGATTCCACAGGAGAGGAGCTTGATAACTGAAGTCTCTGCCTCCCATTGTACTTTTGGAGATTCTAGGTATTACAAGTAATCCTGCATTTTGGGAGCGTAGTGCTCTGTTAGGATGATACGGTAGTATCAGATCTTTTAAATAAAAAGGAGCCTGATTGTTTAAAGCTTTGTAAGTAAGAAGAAGGATTTTAAACTTAATTCTAAACTCTATGGGAAGCCAATGAAGGGAGGCCAGAACCGGAGAGATATGATGTCTCTTTCTAGTACCTGTTAAAACTCTTGCTGCAGCATTTTGGATCAGCTGAAGACTTTTTTTTTTTTTTTTTTTATTTAAGTTTTTGTAAAGGGTATACAGGTCGTTACAGCAATGCAGTGTTTACATTTTCATCACATGTTCCCTTATTTTCTGATATCTGACAACATTGGAAGATTAATTCTTACAACACCCCTTATTTTTTTTTTTTTTTTTAAAGTGAAAGAAAAAGTGAAATTAAAGAGAAAAAAAAACAAAACAAAAAACAAAAAAAAAACCAAACAAACCAGTAAAAAACAAACAAAAAGAAAAAGTAAGTAAATAAAGATAAAAGAGCATCTGAGTAGCATTGGAACAAAGAGCAGAACCATTATTGAAATGGTATTTGTCAAAGATTAGATCTAATGGAAGACACATATGCGGTCCAGGGTTGCCAAAAGTTCATGAACCCATCCATGTCCTGTCTCAGTGCGAATGTCAACTTTTCCATCGAGTAAATGTCTTGGATCACGTTAGTCCAATCTTCAGGTGTAGGACAGTCCTTCAACATCCATTTTTTAGTTAGAGCTTTTTTGCTTGCCAATATTAAAACATTGAATAAGTATTTTTCTCCTCGTCTTTCCAGTGAGTCCGGTAGTAAACCCAAATACAAAGTTACAAAAGAAAAGGGAACTGTAATTTTGAATATTTTCCCCAATATTGTCTGTACATTGGTCCAATATTGGTGGATAACTGGGCATGACCAAAACACATGAAAATGATTTGCAGTCTTTTCACCACACAAGCGCCAACAGTTCAATCCCTTATGGGTAAATTTGATTTGTGCAGGTGTTCTGAAAAATCTTGCCAAGTTTTTCCATCCAAATTCTCTCCACTGCAGGGATGAGGTACTTTTCCATTGCTGTTTATTTAGCTTTTCCCATATTTCCAGATGTAAAGTGAAATTCCCCTCTTTTTCCCATCTCTCTTTTATATAAGATGTGTTGTCTCCTTTTAAGTCTTGAAGACCTTGGTATATTTTAGAAATGTATCTGATCCCTGGGATCCCTTTATATGCCATTAAGAAGACCTTCAGAACACCTGACTGGGCCCTTTCCAAAACCTCCTTTTTAAGTATATTGTTTATGTGGTGTCTAAGCTGGAAGAACCTGTAAAGGTCTTGATTTATTAGGCCTTGTTTTTTCAAATCTTCAAAACTTCTTAAGATTTGCCCTTTAAAAAAATCGTAATATTTTATCAGCCCCTTCTCCTTCCACTTTTTAAATCTGGTGTCTGTTTTATTAGGAGTAAAGTCCTGATCATAGGCGATCCATTGCAGAAGTCGATAGGGCTCTTTAGTTTGATTCTCTCTGACTATCTTAAACCAAATTTTTAGCGGGGTCTCTATCCACGGGTTAGTGTTATTCAAAAGCTTAGGTAAGACATTGTTCCCTATTATCGCCTGTAGGGGGATGTCACTTGTTATTTGGCATTCGATCTCCTTCCATTGTGCAGAGTAGACTGGGTTACATATCTCTACTAAAGTTTTAATTTGTGCGGCTTTAAAGTAGTCCCTGATATTTGGCAGCGCGAGCCCACCTTTGTCTTTGTTTAGCTGTAGGGTTCTATATCTGATTCTAGGTCTCTTGCCCTGCCATATGAATCTTGAGATCCTTCTGTCCAGCTCCTGCCATGTTTTTTTGGGAGGTTCTACCGGTATTGTTTGGAAAAGGTATAGAAGACGTGGAAGTATATTCATTTTGACTGCTTCAATTCTTTGTGCAATACCCAAGAATGGTATCATATTCCATCTTGCTAGGTCAGATTTTATTTTTGTCACCAGTGGATCATAGTTTAGTGATATAATTTTGTTGAGTTGTTTCGGGATATTGACCCCCAGATATTTCATAGATTCCGACTCCCAGTTAGTTTTGAGTTTGCTTAGTGAATAATGATTTGGGTCATAGTTGAATGTTAAAACTTGGGTTTTATGCATATTTAATTTGTACCCCGATAAATCTCCATACTCTGAAAAAACTGAGGTTAGTTCTGGTAAAGAAGTGTCCGGCTGCCCTAGGTATATTAAAATGTCATCAGCAAAGAGTGCTATTTTATGTTCCTTCTGACCAAGTGTAATACCTTGAATTTTTTGGTTTTGTCTTATCCATTGGCTCAGAGGTTCTATGAAGATTGCAAAGAGCAGTGGAGACAGGGGGCAGCCCTGACGACATCCTCTTTCCAGTTCAAAAGATGATGATAAATTACCGTTAATCCTTATTTTAGCTGTTGGTTTTTTATATAATGCCTGTATAGTTCTAATGAAGTTGTTATGAAAATTGAAACTGGATAAGATTCTGTATAGAAAAGACCAGTCAACCGAATCGAATGCTTTTTCAGCATCTAATCCTAATATGACTGCATTTAAGTTATATTTTTTTATATGATGAATTATGTGTAAAGTGCGTCGAATGTTGTCTTGTGTCTGTCTTTGTCTTATAAAACCTGTTTGGTCTAAATGAATTAGGTCTGTCAGTATATTCTCTAACCTTTTGGCAAGGATAATGGTAAAAAGCTTATAGTCCTGATTTAGTACACTGATTGGTCTGTAGTTGGAGCACTCTAGTTTATCCTTTTCAGGTTTAGGTATAACTGCAATGACCCCTTCTCTCCAGGAGGGGGGGATTTCCCCTGTGTGGAGGACATAATTAAATGTTTTCAGGAGGAGAGGAGATAGTTGCTGTTTAAAGGTTTTGTACCACTCTGCTGTATAGCCATCAGCTCCTGGGGATTTGTTAGCTTTAAGTTTCATAATTGCTTTTTCCAATTCTTTAGAATGTATTTCTGACAGTAGTGTTTTATTTTGTGACTCCGTAAGTTGGGGAAGGTTTAATGTGTTTAGGAATGCCTCGGATGCGTTTTTATGTTTTTTGTGGGAGTATAAGTTCTTATAGTAATTCTCGAAGTTTTTAAGAATATCCTGAATTCTGAATTTTATTTCCTTTGATACTGGGTCTCTGATTTTGTAGATTGCTCTTTCTGTTTGATGTTTCCTCAATTTATAGGCTAGCAATTTTGCCGATTTACTGCCTGCTTCATAGTATTTTTGTTTCAGAAATGTAAGTTTCTTCTGGATTTCTATTGTGTAGATCTCATTTATTTGGTTTTTAATTTCCTTAATCTTGAGCGAGTCAGTAGAATGAGTGTTGCCTTTGTGTTCTTTTTCTAGGTTCCTAAGTTCTGACTCTAATGTGGATAGTTTTTCTTGTCTTAGTTTCTTTTGGGTTGCCAGTTTTGCAATAATCTTTCCTCTTATTACAGCTTTACATGCATCCCACAGTATTAAAGGGGATACTTCTCCATTATCGTTATCTTCCAAATATCTGAGAATATCTGACTCCAATTCATCTTTCAATGGTCCTTTCAGGACATTTGAATTTAACCTCCAAGAAAATGTATTATTTGTGTATTTTTGGATATTTAAGTCCATGTAGATCGGACTGTGGTCGGAGAGATCCATCAGTCCTATTTTACATGTTTTTACTCTACCAATGTCTCTATTAAACATAAAAAAATAGTCAATCCTTGAGTAAGATGAATGTGGAGTTGAGTAAAATGTATAGTCTTTTACACTGGGGTTGAGTTCCCTCCACACATCACAGATTCCCATTTCTTTTAGTAGCATCCGAGTCTAGCTGAAGACTTTTTAAAGATGTTTTAGGACAGCCTGATAATAAAGAATTACAATAATCTAATCTCGAGCTAACAAAAGCGTGGATCAGCTTCTCAGCATCACTCTGAGACAAGATGCTCCTAATCTTGGCAATATTACGCAAATGATAGAAGGCAGTCTTAGAAACAAATTTAATATGTGAATTGAAGGACAAATCCTGATCAGAAATAACTCCAAGGTTCCTCACAGAGCTATTAAGAGAAAGAGTAACTGCATCCAAACTGAAAGTTTGATTTGGAAAGGAATTTCTAAGGTTTTTTGGACCAACAAGAATGACTTCAGTCTTATCTGAATTTAATAGCAGGAAATTACAAGTCATCCAAGCTTTGATTTCCTTAAGACAGGCTTCTAACTTGGCTAATTGATTACTATCATCTGGCTTCATTGACAGGTATAATTGTGTGTCATCTGCATAACAATGAAAATGTATACAGTGCTTTCTAATAATGTTGCCTAACGGAAGCATATATAAACTAAAAAGAGTAGGGCCTAGCACAGATCCCTGTGGAACTCCATGACTAAGCTTTGAGCTGAAAGAAAACTCATCATTTACATGAACAAACTGGAACCTGTCAGATAAATAAGATCTAAACCACTGCAACGAAGTTCCATTAAGTCCAACATAGTGTTCTAATCTATCAAGTAGAATATTATGATCAATAGTATCAAAAGCTGCACTAAGATCTAAAAGGACAAGTACAGAAACTAGTCCATTATCACATGCAATGAGGAGGTCGTTAGTGACCTTCGCTAAGGCTGTTTCAGTACTATGATGGATTCTAAACCCAGATTGAAACTCTTCAAGTAAACCATTTCCCTGCAGGTGGTCAAATAATTGCGTAGCAACAACTCTTTCTAAGATTTTTGAAATGAAAGGGAGATTAGAGATTGGTCTATAGTTAGCTAAAGCTCCTGGATCTAGCGTTGGCTTTTTGAGTAAGGGTTTAATTACAGCTGTTTTAAAAGCCTGCGGTACATGGCCTAAAGTTAATGAAGAATTGATTATATGAAGAATAAAGCTACCAATAAGTGGGAAGACTTCTTTAAATAACCTGGTAGGAATAGGGTCTAAAAGACAAGTTGAAGGTTTGGATGAGGAAACTATTTTGTCTAACTCACAAAGGTCGATTGGAGTAAACTCATCAAGACAGACATCAATAGAAGGAGTTGTAATAGTTACAGTATTTAAGTTATCTGTGGGAAGAATCTGATTGATTTTATCTCTGATGGATGAAATTTTATTATTGAAAAAGTTCATAAAGTCCTGACTAGTAAGCTCTAAGGGGATGCTAGGATTGACAGAGTCCTGACTCTTTGTCAACCTGGCTACAGTACTAAAAAGAAACCTGGGATTATTCTTGTTCTCTTCTATTAATGCAGAGTAATAACTCGTTCTAGCTTTTCTAAGAGATTTTTTATAAATTAAAAGATGATTTCTCCAAGCTAAATAGATTTCATCTAAATTAGTAGAGCGCCATTTTCTTTCTAATTGACGAGTCTTCTGTTTTAAGCTACGAGTTTCTGTGTTGAACCAAAGAGTTAAAAATCTCTGATTAGACTTTTTCTTTTTTAAGGGGGCCACCAAGTCTAGAGCCTGATGCAGAGAAGCTGAAACACTATCCACCATGTTATCAATTACAGAAGGAGCAAGCTGTCTATAGCTTATTTCCGTTGTGTTGACACATGGCATAGAGGAAACAATCTGCATAAATTTGGAAACAGCATCATCTGAGAGGCATCTACTGTGATAATATTTTTCTTTAGGAGCCAAATAGTCAGAAATAGTAAAATCAAAGGTTAACAGACAATGGTCTGACAGTACAGGGTTATGAGGAGACACTACAAGATTTTCTATTTCTATGCCATATGTCAGAACAAGGTCCAATGTATGGTGGAGGTAATGAATAGAATTTCCCACTTTCTGAGAAAACCCAATCGAGTCTAATATTGAATTAAAAGCCACATTAAGGCAGTCACTATCTACATCCACATGTATATTAAAGTCCCCTACTATAATTATTCTATCAGATTTCAGCACTAAATCAGCTAAGAAATCAGCAAATTCGGATAAAAATTCTGAATAGGTTGATGGGGGACGATAAACTATGGCAAATAAAATTGGGTTTAACCTGAAATTGCTAAAGTGCCCAACACTGAGGACCAGGCCCTCAAAGGAATTATAACATGTTTTTTGCTTTACATTAACTAGTAATTTGGAATGGTAAATTGTTGCTACTCCTCCTCCACGACCAGAACTTCTGGGATTTTGACAGTTTAAATAACCAGAGGGAGTTGATTCATTTAAACCAACATAATCCTCTTGCCCTAACCAAGTCTCTGTAAGGGAAATTAAATCAATCTGATGATCAATTAACAGATCATGGACTAACAGAGACTTGGGAGTTAGAGACCTAATATTTAATAAACCACATTTAATTTTTAAATTATGAGGAGGAACAGAGGCCAAATCATTCAATTTAGAGGCTTTATGTTTAATTTGAGTTTTACCAATATTTTGCTTTATCACTTTGGGATGCTTATACATTATATTTTTATTCACTTTGGAGGGAGCAGACAACGATTCTCTGATGGGGAAAACAGGGGCTAAGCTGAGGGGTGGCGGATGAAGAGGAGCTGCAGAGAGGCGTGTAAGACTGCGACTCTGCTTCCTGGTCCCAACTCTGAGTAGTCACGGGTTCTGCAACGGCTGCTGGAGAATCGCCTGTACATCAAAGCAGAGAAGTGCGAGTTCTACGCCCGGACCACCTCCTTCCTGGGGTTTGTTATCTCACACAACCAGATCCTCCCCAACCCCGCTAAGGTTAAAGCGGTGGTCGAGTGGCCCACGCCTACCTCCAGGAAGCAGGTGCAGCAGTTTATTGGGTTCACTAACTTCTACCGGCGCTTCATCCCAAACTTCGGCGCCATTGTCACCCCCCTGACCCGCCTCACATCATCAAAGGTGCCCTTCCAGTGGTCAGAGGAAGCGGCCACTGCCTTCAAGACTCTCCAGGCGGAGTTCTTGTCCTCCCGGGTCCTGACCCAGGTCGATCCCACGCTGCAGTGTCTGGTGGAGGTCGACGCGTCCGACACGGGGTTGGGGCGGTGCTCTCCCAGCGCTCGCCGGTGGATGGTGTCAAGCGGCCCTGCGCCTTCTTCTCCCGGTGGTTATCGGTGGCGGAACGCAATTATGACATCAGCTACAGGGAGCTCCTCGCTGTCAAGCTCGCGCTGAAGGAGTGGCGCCACTGGTTAGAGGGGGCAGCCCAGCCTTTTGTGGTCTGGACGGACCATAAGAACCTCGAGTACTTGAGGTCAGCGAGGCGCCTGAATGCCCGCCAGGCGCGTTGGTCTCTATTTTTTGCTCGCTTTCAATTCACCATCACCTACTGTCCAGGCTCGAAGAATGGGTTGCCCGACACCCTATCCAGACAGTTCACCCATGAGGACCCGGAGGAGTCTGAACACACCATCCTGCCCAGCTCGTGCATCGTGGGGGCGATTTCCTGGTCCATCAAGGACAAGATTCTTAGGGCTCAGGAGACAGAGACGGATCCTGGTGGGGGGCCAGAGGGGAGGCTTTTCATTCCTTCGGCGGTTCAAGGAGTTTGTCTCCCAGGTTTTGAGGTGCTTTTGCAATGCTTTGGGGGCCACGGTTAGTCTCTCCTCTGGTCACCACCCCCAGTCTAACGGGCAATGCAAGCGCACTAACCAGGAGTTGGAGGCCGCCCTGCACTGTGTGACATCCTCGAATCCATCATCCTGGAGCTCCTACCTGACCTGGGTGGAATACGCCCATAACTCGGCCCGATCCTCTGCTACTGGTGTGTCACCCTTCGAAGCGTCCTTGGGGTACGATCACCCCGTGTTTCCCGAGCAGGAGGGTGAGTTAGCTGTCCCATCGGTCCAGGCGCACATGAGGCGCTGCCGGAGTGTGTGGACCAAGACAAGAAACGCGCTTTTACGCACAGCGGCGCGCAACAGTTCCACCGCCAATCGCCACAGAAGACCGGCTCCTGTCTACCAGGTGGGTCAGCGGGTTTGGCTTTCTTCCCAGAATATTAACCTTTAGGCTGAGAAGAGGAAGCTGGCGCCGCGATTCCTCGGCCCCTTCGTGATTTCAAAAATTATCAACCCGGTGGCTGTGCGTTTGGCCCTCCCCCCCCCACGTGTGTGTCCCACCTTCCACGTATCTAAGATCAAGCCTGTCCTTTCCAATCCACTCTGCCCCCCTCCTAGGTCTCTTCCTGTGCCTAGGATGATCGACGGTGACCCGGCGTGGGGTGTTACTGCCATCTTGGTCTCCCAGCGCCAAGGTCGTGGGCTGCAATATCTGGTGGATTGGGAAGGTTATGGTCCAGAGTGGAGATCCTGGGTGCTCTCTTCATGGGTGTTGGATCAGGACCTCATCGCGGAGTTTCATCGGACGCATCCAGATAAGCCAGCGCCAGGAGGCGCTGGTGGGGGGGGAGTACTGTCATCACTCGCCGCTCACGGGCATCCACCTCAGCTGCGCGCACACCTGCATCTCGTTAGTGCACAGCTACTTATTCCACCCTGCCCTGAGCTGCAGCCTGGAGCCATCTGTCTCCCTGCGTACTGGAACCTTCAGCAGTTTCCTTCCCTCCAGGCCTGCTGATTCCTCTTCGCGACAAGTAAGCTGTCAGTTATTGTCTCACCTGTTTTCCTGTCAGCCTTCCCCTGTGCACAGGTGGATTTCCCGGCGGCGGACACTCTCTCCCTCGCCTCGCCGCTCCTCTGCCTCGCCGCTTCTCCTCGGACGCACAGCAGGACGCTGTCCCCCAGGCTCAGGACCTTGCCAACGCCAGCCACCACAATTACTACAAGTTAGCACACAACCTTGTCACTCTCCTGTGTGGTTTGCCCAGCTAACCCCTGTTCTCCTCTCGCCCATAGGGTTGTCTGGCTGCACGGCGTGCTGCTCTGTCCTGACCTGCATCCTCCACCCACAATACATCCTCATCTCTCACACACACATCCATACACGTCACATTGGTTAACAATAAAGCTTTCAAATCTGCCTGAGCCTGCGTGCGTGTTTCCTGGGCCGAATAATATGTCAATTTCAGGACATACAAAGGTTTACACTAAGCATCGACTTTGTCTTGAAGAAGCCACTTCTTTAACTATATATAACTTTGGAAAGATGTTCCCTCTGTTTTCTAGTCGTATTATAATAAAGGGAACTATATGAAGATGGTCAATGTTTTTTTTTTTTTTTAAACTGCAAATCTGATGGTGGCTTAAAACTGTTGTACAGTAATAGGTCTTTCAGTGTGTACATTTCCAGATTAACACATATGTTCTTTGGCCCAAGCCTTGACCAGTGACTTGTTCTGATAGTTTGTGAGGAGGCAGGCTACTGCAAAAAGCTGGCTGATACTGCCAGCAATGGTCAGAGGAATAATGGAGTCAAACAGTTTATTCTCTTTGATGTGCCTGATTGTTCTCTCCACATGTACCCTTAATCGTGCAATGTCCTGAGTCATCAGCACTTCATCTTGAGACAGCTGGGACCTTTTACTGAGAAAAGGTGGTCTGTAAACCTTGCAGTGCACCAAGTCAATGTTTCTGAATCCCTTGTCTGCCATTACAGCCATGTCTTTATCCAAAAGAGGGATAATACCAGATTGCCTGAACAATTTTTTGTCACTTACAGAGCCAGAATACAATGGGGACACAAAAGTAACAGCACCATGTGGTGACACACCTATTAGTCCTTTCATGGCTGTGTGGGATTTATAATGTGAGAACATCTCACTCTGTAAGAATAAAGAGGAGGGGTTTGGCATCTCAACTCTGTACAGTCAAGTATGACTTGGGTGTCAGAGTACTTGCCAAACACACTTGGCATCCATATTCCAACAGCACCCAATATGGTGTACAAAAAATTTACCCAAGTATTGATAATCCTGCTGACTGTGGACTGATGAAGGCTGAAGCGATCACCCAGATCTTTCTCCTTCAGACCCAGGGACAGATACACCAAGAAGAGGAACAGTTCATCAATAAGAGGGAGGCAGTGGCTCTGGTACAGGGAGATTCAGGAAAACAAATTGTAATTATAAATTCATTTCCTGGACATATATGCAAGTACAGTGCCTTGAAAATTTTTAGACCTCTTTTTCCATTTTGGAGTACCAATGTCTCATTTTAAAACATTTGTTTTATTTTTCCATTAATCAAGTAATAATGTTCAACAGTATATTGGCTCCCAGTTGGCTACAAATAATCAGTATGGTCATATCTCCCACAAATTTAAAAGTAATGGGGTATACATAAGAAATTTAAGATGTTATATTGAAAAGTCTTAATATTTTTGTAAATATAACATTTTTTTCTTAGTTAACAAGAGGATATACAATTTTACTTTAACTGCACAAGCGCTTAACAGTAAGTTTTTCATTTAGATAGAAAAAGAAAAGGAGTCAATATATTTCAATAAAATATGCCACTGCAAACTGAAAAGATTAAAATTCTAAAAATTCTGGAGGCACTGTATATATGTTTTAATTAGACAAGTGTATTTTTGCATTGTGTTGATTAATCAAACACAAAAAAGGATGTAAAACAAATTACACTTTCCGGTCTACGAGGATGATCAGTGCCCTTGTCAGGAGCTACTGTTGTGCTGCAAGTGGAGGAACGTGAGCCAGAGCGCACAAGTCTCCTTGTTGCAGGTTCGTCGGCCTCCATCGGTCTATGATGACCATGGAAGAGAATCCTAAACGTCTACTCTGCTGGAACAGCACCACCTGTGGCTGAACAGGCCGATGCACACCGGTGTTCTACCTTCCAGCGTTGGGCGTTGGTAGGATTCAAGCCTGGGCAGGAAGATATGGAGGACAAGATGTTACCCATGCAGCATGTCCCCCCTCTCCACGTCACTGATGAATCGAAAGGAACAGCAGGGCTGCTATAGTTTGGCACCAGCACCGTCGCAGGAGCTGCCAGAACGATGTTGAGCACAACAGAGAACTGCCTTAGGGGCTCCGACTCCGGATTTTTCCTCAGGGTTGACTCCCAAAGCCTTTCCCGTGATCGGGTGTGCCGCAAGGCAGCGGAGGTTTGAAATCAGGGTTTACCTTCCCCTAGATGGGCTACCTTCCCAGGTTGACGAGCCACCATCTACCCGAAGCATCTGGTTTTAAGGCGCCAGAGATCCGCCCTCGCCCCTTCTCCTATTAGTAAAAGCAGTTCCGCCGGGCTTAGAGACTAAACCACACGGGCAGGCTAGGAGCTGGACTTAGTTGTCAGAGGCTTTTCGAGACGCACGCCGTAAGGAGCATTTTATGAGCACTGGGAGCTTAACCCCAGTGCCGCTCCTGGCTATGACAACCTTGGAACCTGTTGCAGGTTCAATCTGTCTCTAAAATGCTAGTAGATGGCGGTAGGTGGCAAATCTAGTAGTTAAAGAAAATAATTATCCTTTATGAAGATTAAATTAATCCTTTTATCAAATCATGTTCTATTATTTATCTTTACCATTATCTTGCTAATACACCACTATGGCAATAGTAGCAAAATTGATTAAATTTTGATTACACTGTGGAGAAAGGAGGCAGGCGAGGCAACGAGCTGAACGACACAGAAATTTTATTCCATCTCCAACATGAAGTACAGCAAAACAGCCATCTCGGGTCTCTGTGCATTCCACTTTTATATCTTTACTACCATGCATCGAGACCCGGAACTTCTGACAGTAACACATTGTAGTTTGAACAAAGGAATGTGTGGCACATTAACATGACATTACTTCGGGACCACTCACACCCTCCTTTTCCCAGCGGCTGCGGCAGCTCTCACTCTCGCCGGGGGGTGCATAGACCCAACAGTCCCATCCGATACACCCCCCCCGCCCCGGTGACACCTCCTGCTTTGGTCCATTGTTCTCCCTTTCCCCTGCCCTTTCTGGGTGGAGAAACCCCCCACCATGCCCCCACAACATATCATTATTTGATACGGAAATAGAGTGCACTATGACCTAGAGCTACACACCAGAAATGACTGTAATTTTGACATTTGAACAAAACCATAAAACAGTAGAGAGATAAAGCAATCAGAGTGCCCACAAGAAAGTGTCTGTCTACTCACCCAATATAAATAAAGGTTTAATAAATCCTGGCCGGGTCATGCCGAAGACCACATAAAAAAGTGGAACTTCCTGCCATCCAGCTTGGTGCTCAGCAATAATGGAACGGAGGAGGGAAATTTGTGGCGGCGCCTTGCATGGCAGCAACCCCTCTGATTCTAGATGTGATTAACATTGTAGATAGCTAGATAGCATGGTAGATAGCTGAGGGTTCTGATTTAGCATCATAATCGTGGCACTTGAGCAACAATTCAGCATCAATCACCTCTTCATCAGTGGATTTGTTCTCTGGACGTTGTGTTCTCTCCCAGACACTGGGTCTGGCTGCAGGCAGTGAGTAGTCGTTCCAGGCAAACAACTCAGGCACAGCCCCTTCTTTCAACCGTCGGCCACCTTGAATGATATCCGTCGGGACGAAATGTCGACTACAGACTGTTGTCCTCTTAATAAATAAATTCTCCCGCCTCACATTACGTATCCATATTTTTCTTAAGGCTTCATCTTTTGGGAAGTGATGGAAACTTACAGTGGAGCTGAACTTTCCCGACATCGAGCAGTGAGGAACACAGCAGAAATCACTATTAGGATTATCCTGCTTCTGATGAGCGCAACCCCAATAGTGCCCAGGGCAGGCGGTCAACACAATTTGCATCCGTGAGTGAGGCTCTGAGCGCTGCTTTAAGTGACCTGTGAAAGCGTTTGCATAACCCTTTAGCCTGGGGGTTGTACGCAGTAGTGCGGTGGATTTTGACCCCCAGGCTCTGGGCCTTCGCGGACCAGAGTTCCAAAACAAATTGCGGACCCCTGTTGGAAGTGATGGTTGACGGGGATACGAACCATGCAACCCAAGCCAACAACAAAGCGTGAGCCACTTCCATGGACGTGGTGGAAGCCAGCGGGACCACTTCAGGCCAACGCGTGGTGCAGTCCACGATTGTCAAAAGGTGTGTGAACCCTTGCGGGAGGGGGCCCACCAAATCCACGTAGACATGGTCAAACCTCCTGGCTGGAATTTGAAACGGCTTGAGGTGGGCTTTGGTGTGCTTGTGCATTTTGGCCCACTGGCACACGACGCACACTGCAGCCCATTACTTCACGTCACTGCGCAGGTGAAGCCAAACAAATTTTGCCTCCACCAGCTTAACCAAGGCGTACATGCCAGGATGTGAATGGGAGTGGACTGACTCAAAAATGCAGTGGTGCCAAGAGCTCGGAACCACCAGGTGTGGGCGACCGGTGGAGATGTCACAGAGCAAGGGGGGCATTCTTCTTGTACTACCCTGCTCTCTAGTTTTAACCAAGTAGGCGCAGACTGGAGTGTGCCAATGTCTGTGTCCCCAGTTTGCTTCGCAGCCATGGCGGGGGAAATCTATTACCATGTAGACCGGGGAGACTAAAGCGCGAGACAGGCAGTCAGCCATGACATTAAGCTTGGCAGCTACGTGCTAAATATTGGTCATGAACTATGAGATCGCAGCCAAATGTTGTTGCTGCCGCGCCAACCATGGCTCCGAGACTTTGGACATTGCGTACGTTAGTGGTTTATCATCAGCGAACGTGGTGAACTCGTGCCCTTCCAGCCAAAACTGGAAGTGGCGCATTGCCAGGGGGAGGGCCAACAGCTCTCTGTCAAACGTACTGTATTTGAGTTTGTTGTCGCTCAAAGTACAGCTGAAAAATGCAAGCGGCTACCATGAACTGGAGATGTACTGCTCCACCACTGCCCCTATGGCAATGTCAGATGCATCCGTGGTGAGTGCTATTCGTGCTGATGGTGTGTGGTGGGCTAGCAAAGTGGGGTGAGTGAGCGTTGTTTTGGCATTTGCGAAAGGCTGGACTCGCTCGGGGGTCCAGTCGATGTTTTCTGCGGGCTTCTTTTTTTTTTTTAGCGTGCCGTACAATGGTTGTAACAGCTAGGCTGCTTGGGGGAGGAAACGGTTGTGAAAACTGGCCATGACCAAAAATTCCTGTAGGGCCCTCATGGTCTGCGGATGCAGAAAATCTGACACGGCGCGCAGTTTATCAGGCAGCAGAATCGCACCCTCCGGCGAAATGCGGTGACCCAAAAAATCAATCACTGGCACACCGAACTGGCACTTCACTGGGTTAACAATAAGCCTGTGTGCTTCCAACCTTTTGAAAACTAGTTTGAGATGGGCGAGGTGCTCCTCTTCCGACACGCTAGCCACCAAAATGTTGTCTAAGTAGACAAAAATGAAAGGCAAGCCACAGAGCACAGTGTCCATCATTCTTTGGAACATTTGCGCCACACCCTTTAACCTAAACGGCATGCGTAAAAACTTGAAAAGGCCAAAAGGAGATATTACCGCTGTTTTGGGAACATCCTCTGCGTGCACCAGGACCTGGTGGTAACCGCAGAACAGGTCCACTTTTGAAAAAACACATGTCCCAGCCAGATGCATGGAAAAATCCTGGATGTGCGGGATGGAATACCGGTAGTGTTCTGTGGCATTGTTCAAGCACCGGAAATCGCCGCACGATCGCCAAGACCCATCGGCCTTGGGCACCATGTGTAGCGGAGATGCCCACGGGCTGTTGGAGCACCTAACGATGCCCAGTTGCTTGAAGTTAGCGAACTCCTCGCTCACGCTGGCCACCTTAAGCACGTTCAGGCTCTGAGGGCGCACGGACATGGCGGACCTTTTATTGTTATGAAATACTCGACCCCATGTTTGGTTACCGTAGCAGAAAAAGTTGGAACCATGAGTGCTGGGAACTGTGAAAGCAAATGCTGGTACTTACCCCCTGGAGCTTTAACGTTAACAGGTGTTGTTGGCCCAACTCCCTGAGCTGTGCAGGGCAAGGAGGAAAAAGAAACATCTGTTGGCAACATTGACTAACAATCAGAATCAGAATCAGAATCAGAAACAGAATAAGTTTATTGCCAAGCACATTTACAAGTAAATATACGAGGAATTTGACTTGACACTGGAACGTCATAAATGACATTGTCAGTGACGCGGCAAGCCGTGGAGGCGCCTGTCAACAGGAGGGGAACAGAAGGCAATGGGGAGGAGGGAGGGGTGGACACAGTAGGAGAGAGAAAAAAGCATTGTTTATCAGAATAAAGTTCATATATGACCGATATTATGATTACAAGAAAAAAACTCTCAATGCACAATTAGCAGACAATAGAATCCACACAATGACACAAAGAGAGCAGTGAGTGTATATCTTCGAGTCAGTATAGTGGATCAGTTTGTGTGAGTTGGGTGCAATCAGTGGCAATCAGTTGGAGGACAACAATAGTCTCTTCCTCAGCAGATGTTATGACTACAGTCTGAAGCAAAGGCCCGTGTCCTTGAGCACAGCAGATGGAATAGTTTTGCCAGACAGCTGTCCTTGAGAGTCAAATGCTGCCCGCCAGTGTTATGAAAACAAATATACTGTTGATTATCTGGAGGACTGAGTGCTGAGGGAACCGAAAGAAACAGGTTGAATAGCACTGACTTCAGAGAAAAAACTTTCTATTCTCTTACGGATTCAGTGCTCCAATCCTTCATGGCCAGGTGTTGAAATCGATTCATGGACAGCTCTCAGCGTGATCGTGATGTAATCCATTTTCCTGTACAGTTCTCCATTGGCCGCTGTCAGAGTCCTGCCCAGTTGGTCAATTTGATGGGTGAGCTTCGCCGGGTCCGCTTTTTGATAAGCTCTATCCATCTTCTTCAGTTTGCAGTACACCAGAACAATTCCAAATCCAATCAGTAGAATTCCGATGACCATTGCTCCGAAAAGATATAAATCTTCAATATCTTCAATAGAAAGATCACACAGGCACAAGAGTTTCCAATTACTTGTGTCCTTCAAATAACCCGCAGCAGCAGTGCCTGCGGGACAGATCGGCTCCCCCGGGCCAGATTTTCTCGTTGAAAAAACAGTGTCAATTGCGTTCAAAGCCCAGCTTATTAAATCCATAATTTCGTTCGATAAATCAGCAGTAAAGACACGCAGACAGACGATAGCAAGCTGGGATCCAGTCAGTTAGGGAAGGAGAGAGATAAGGAGCTGGAGCTGGGAAGAAAAGCGTCTGCTCTCTTTGGAGGGCGGAAGTGAAGGAATCTGTAAGCACAATCTGTAAGCACATAAAAAATCAGTGCCTAAAATAGGGACAGAAGATGCAGCTACCATAAAGTCCCACTGGTAATTGTGTCCGTGTAAGCATACTGTCAACGTTCGTTTGCCAAACGTCCTGATGTTGGATCCGTTGGAGGCCGTAAGCTCAGGATCACAGCTTTCTGCCGACCTGTCTGCACTGACTGGCAGAATGAGGCTCTAGGTGTATATTTTACACACAACATATATATACACATATATGCATACATTACAGACATACAGTATAATCACATAGGCACGTTTAGTAAGTCTTTAGTACATAACCAGTTAGTGAAAACATGTCCACATTTAAGTTTGTCACGTGGAACATATGTGGAATTGGTACCAGGGAGAAGAGGCTAAAAGTTTTTAATCGACTGAAGGATCTACAGGCAGACTTTGTCTTATTACAGGAGACACATGTTTCTAAGTTGTCTGCAGATGCGCTCACCTCCCCGGAATTCCCCCACATGTACTCAGCTGGCTTTAATTCTAAACAAAGGGGAGTAGCTATACTGGTAAACAGAAGAATACGCTTTGTTGTGAACAACACCATAGCAGATCCGGAAGGCAGATTTATAATACTAAAAATCTCAGTCCAAAATTTGGATCTATGTATTGCAAGCGTTTATGGCCCAAATGTTGACAACCCATCCTATTTTCACACTTTTTTCACTTCTCTTTCTGAGCACTTGGACACTACACTTATATTAGGAGGGGACTTCAACCTGGTATTAAACCATGCAATCAACAGGCTCAGTACATCGGGGAATTACCAAAAATGGCAGGCTACTGACACTCTCAAACAGTACATGAATGATTTTGGTCTTTGTGATGAATGGCGTTCTCTTCACCCATCTCTTCGGGAATACACTTTTTTTTTCATCAGTTCATAGTTCCCATTCATGTCTAGATTTCTTTTTAGCCAGTAACTCTATTGTGAGGGACATCACAGACACTGAAATATGTTCAAATCAAGCTATTAGTGATCACCATCCAGTATCTCTTACACTAGTAAATAGGAAAGCTACAAGGGAAACTAGGAGCTGGAAATTTAATATATCACTACTGAAAGACAAAGACTTTATTAACTACTTTAATAAAGAGTGGGAATCATATCTGGAATATAATGATGTGCCAGGAATATCCCCAGGTGTTCTTTGGGAAGCAGCAAAAGCGGTCATGAGAGGTAAAATAATCTCTTACTGTTCATATAAGAATAAAAAAGAAAAGGCACCGGTACTGGACTTAGAACAGAAAATTAAATCACTGGAGACAACCTATGCCGTTTCCCCACAGGAACAGACACTTAACAATCTGAGAAAATTAAAGCTGGAATTAAAAGAAATTACAAACAAAAGAGTACAGTTTTTAATACAAAGACTGCGTCTTGAGAAGTTTGAACCCAGTAATAAATCGGGGGGGGGGCATATCTTGCGAACAAGCTTAGATTGAATAAAGAAAAAAACAACTATCCACTCTATCAAGGATATGACTGGAAATATTACCCATGAGCCTGAAGAAATAAATAACTCCTTCAGAAAGTTTTATGAAAACCTCTACTCATCTCAGGTTAACCCATCTGACTCAGAGATGAATAAATTTTTGGACGATATTAACTTACCACGATTAAATAATGAACAGATTGCAGCTATGGATGCACTTCTTCAGGTGTCTGAACTCCAGGAGGCACTTAAGCACATCCCAAACAATAAAGTTCTGGGACCAGATGGTTTTCCAGTAGAATTTTATAAAGGATTTTGGCCTGTGATGGCACCTATTTTTTTTAAAATGGTGAACCAAATTAAAGAAGATAATGTAACCTCTCCAAATATGAATTTGGCTAGTATTATCCTGCTCCTT
The DNA here is from genome assembly GCA_020510985.1 of Pholidichthys leucotaenia. Lineage (NCBI taxonomy): Eukaryota > Metazoa > Chordata > Actinopteri > Cichliformes > Pholidichthyidae > Pholidichthys > Pholidichthys leucotaenia. The sequence continues at coordinate 294,053,313 of CM035847.1, forward strand.
AAACCTGGAAAAGAAGCTACGCTTCCATCCAGCTACCGTCCCATCTCACTTATGAATGTCGATCTTAAAATAATTTGCAAAGCTCTCGCTAAAAGACTGGAAAGGATAATTCCTTTCATTATACACCCAGATCGAACAGGTTTCATCAAGGGTAGGCACTCGGCTGATAATAGACGTAGGCTATTTAATTTAATAGACTACTGCAAGATCAATAACGTAGAAACTACAATCTTGTCCCTGGATGCAGAGAAAGCCTTTGACCGTGTTAACTAGAAATGTCTTTTTATGGTGTTAAACAAGTTCAGGTTTGGTTCATCTTTCATAAACTGGATTAAAACACTATATAGGTGTCCAGCTGCGTCTGTCCAAACAAATGATCAGACTTCCCGAAGCTTTAATCTCCAGAGAGGTACTAGGCAGGGGTGTCCACACTCTCCCTCACTTTTTACCATCTTTATTGAACCATTAGCAGCAATAACCCTAACCGGTTAGGGTTAGGGTTAGGGTTATGCTGATGATGTATTGATTTTCCTTGAAAACTCACAAAGATCTCTTCTTCAGACAGTGACGCTCATTGATAAATTTTCATCATTATCAGACTACTCTATTAACTGGGTAAAATCAATAGTTCTACCTAAAAATTGCAATTTCTCGAATACATCTACTATTCCAATACAATCAGGTTGTGGGAATGTGAGAATGACGAGACAGAGTTCTCTCTCGAGTCAGCTTTACTCACATCTCCAACATCACGAAGCAGAAAAAAAAGAGAGCCACGCAGGGAACTCTCGTCCTTAAATAACAGGACTCTTACAGTTCACAAGTCACATGTCTCACCAACAACATTGCATTATAATGACAGTAACAATGCATCTTCTCTCCATGATATCACCCCCACTGTCTACAGTGCATCTCCTCTTTAATCCTTTAATTATACCCCACAGTCTCAAGCTTTGCATACCAAAGCTAACACCCTTGCAGCTTCCTGTAATCACCAAGGGAGCTCTGCCATTGTTCTGGTCTAAAATGTGAGTCCAAAAACAGGTAACGTATGTGTGTCCACCACACAAAGCCCCCCCAGCATTTTAGAACAAACAAGGGAATAACAACATGCATGCCGTGATAGTATCAATACACATCAGTCCACACGCTGTCTGGGCTTCCGTCTCCTGCCGTATCTGCTGTAGCTGGGGTTCGACGTCTCTGCAGCACTGTCACGCTGGGGGTTTGCCGTCTGGGGGTGGAAACCTTTTGTCAGCACCTGTGGGAGTTCCGGGGAAACATTACTCTATGAAGTCCCGCGCAGGGGTCTGCCTCGCCGCAGGGCCCTCGCCAACAGCACTTGCTCATCTGCAACCACAAAAGCGGGTTTGAGTCTGTTTATGCCAACTTTCTCTTTCCTACCCCCCAAATCTAGCAAAAACTGCTTGTCCCCTGTTTCTAATACTCTGAAGGGTCCGTCATAAGGCGGTCGCAGCGGGGTTCGATGCGCATCGTGTCTGACAAAAACAAACTCTGCGTTCTTCAAAGTTTTAGGCACAAAAACGCGCGAAAAACTGTGGTGCGCAGGGCCGGGCAGCGTGCTTGATTCTATGTTGCTCTGCAACAGCTGAGATGGGGAGGCGTCTGGTGCAGGGTTATCTGGGAGAAACTCCCCAGGGAGCCGGAGTGGCTGCGCAAACACGAGCTCCGCTGGGGAAGCTTCTAAGTCCTCTTTAGGCACAGAACGCAACCCCAATAACACCCACGGTAACTTGTCTACCCAATTTGCACCCGTCAGTGACGCCCTGAGAGCTGCTTTCAATGACCTATGAAAACGTTCGCATAACCCGTTAGCCTGCGGATTGTACGCGGTTGTGCGGTGAATTGTGACACCCAGGCTTCAGGCCATTGTCAACCAAAGCTCGGAAACAAATTGAGGGCCTCTGTCGGATGGAACGTCCGATGGAACGCCGAAGCGCGCCACCCAAACTGTGAAAAACGCGCGCGCATCCTCCTTGGCCGTGGTTGATGCCAGCGGGACCACTTCAGGCCAGTGCGTGGTGCGGTCCACCATTGTGAGAAGGTGTGTGCACCCTTGTGACAGCGGGAGGGGGCCCACGAGGTCCACATGAACGTGATCGAACCTCTTGGCCGGAATGTGAAACGGCTCCAAAGAAGCCCTCGTGTGCCTGTGTACTTTGGCTCGTTGACACGCCGTGCAGGCTGCTGCCCACTCTTTAACTTGTTTGCGGAGGCTCGGCCACACAAATTTTTCTCCTACCATTTTGACCGACGCACGCACTCCCGGGTACGCCAAAGAATGAATCGAGTCAAAAACGCGGCGGCGCCACGCAGCTGGTACTACTGGATGCAGCCGTCCCGTGGAGACATCGCAGATTAGGGGGGGCATACCGTCTTGCAGCACCCTGTTCTCCAGCCTTAACCCTGTTGGTCCAGACTGGAGCGCGCGCACATCCGCGTCACTAACCTGCTCCCCAGCCATGGCTGCGTAATCTATTCCTACGCTGACTGGGGCCGCTACGGCGCGCGAGAGGCAATCTGCCACTACATTGAGTTTGCCCGCCACATGCTGGATATCAGTGATAAACTCTGATATTGCGGCCAGCTGTCTCTGCTGCCGGCCTGACCACGGTTCGGAAACCTTGGCCATCGCGAATGTTAGCGGTTTGTGGTCAACGAACGCGGTGAAAGAGCGTCCTTCTAGCCAGAACTGAAAGTGGTGAATGGCCAAATGGAGAGCGAGCAGCTCCCTGTCGAACGCGCTGTATTTACGTTCGCTATCGCGCAAGGTCCTGCTGAAAAAGGTGAGGGGCTGCCAAACCCCGGCTACATGTTGCTCCACGACCGCCCCTATGGCCACCTCTGAAGTGTCAGTGGTGAGCGCTATGCGGGCCGTTGGGTCTGGGTGTGCCAACAACGCAGCCTTTGCCAAGGCTGCTTTCACCTTCGAGAACGCTTGGTCTCGCTCCGGGGACCACTCGACCTTATCTGCGGGTTTCTTTTTTTTGAGCGCAGCATACAGCGGCTGCATGAGTTGCGCCACGCGGGGGAGAAAACGGTTATAAAAATTCACCATTCCCAAAAACTCCTGCAACGCCCTGACCATCTGCAGCCGGGGAAAATCTGCCACCGCACGCACTTTGTCAGGAAGCGGAACTGCTCCTTCGGGGGAGACGCGGTGTCCTAAAAAATCGATCTGCGCCACCCCGAACTGATACTTCGCTGGGTTGATTATTAACCCGTGATCTCCCAACCTTCGGAAAACTGTGGCCAGGTGTTTTTCATGTTCGTCGTCGGACGCGCTGGCTACTAAAATATCGTCCAAGTAGACGAACACGAAAGGGAGATCACGAAGCACCGCGTCCATCATGCGTTGGAACGTCTGAGCAGCCCCTTTAAGTCCGAATGGCATGCGTAAAAACTCGAATAGGCCAAACGGAGTTATTACCGCTGTTTTGGGTATGTCCTCAGCGCGCACTGGGACTTGGTGGTAACCACGGACCAAGTCTATTTTAGAAAAAACGCGCGCCCCTGCCAAATGAACGGAAAAATCTTGGATATGCGGGATTGGGTAGCGGTCGTGCACTGTAGCATTGTTTAACCTGAGGAAATCCCCGCAAGGTTGCCATAATCCGTCGGCTTTCGAGACCATGTGTAGCGGGGAAGCCCACGGACTGTTTGAACGTCTGATAATGCCCAACCTCTCCAGGTTGGCAAACTCCTCGCGCGCTATGGCCAGCTTAACTGCGTCCAAGCGCCGAGCTTTTGCAAAAACAGGCGGTCCGGTAGTGGTAATAAAATGCTTCACCCCGTGCTTAGCGACTGTTGCCGAAAATGTGGGGACCGTGAGTGCTGGGAACTGAGTGAGCAGTGTGTGGAACTTACCGCTTGCAGCTGTGACGTTGGCTTGTGCTGTTGGCGGGGCCACTCGCACTGTGCAGGGGATAGAATCAAAAGAAAGTGCATTAACCAGGCGCTGTTAGCAAGATCAACCAACAAACCATGTGAGCACAGAAAATCAGCCCCCAACATATTGAAATTTACTGCTGCTACAACAAAAGCCCACTCAAATGTACGGCCGTGTAGAGACAGGAGCAGAGACTTCTCACCAAAGATCTTAATCTCCGAGCCGTTCGCTGCTGTTACCCGGGGACCTCCGGAACCAGCTAGTCTGTCCGCGTAGGAAGGTGTGATGAAACTCAACTGGGAGCCTGTGTCGACGAGGAATTGCCTCCCCGAGCATGCGTCCAACAAGTAGAGCAGCTTGTTCTCCTACCGAGGGCCGCGGCTGCTACCGACCCCCGGTCTTGGCGTTTCCCGAACGCCAGAACTGGCACGGTGGTACACATTTGCGTGCCCTCTCTGCGAAGCGGCGATGGTAGAAACAAAGGACGTCCGATCCGCGTTCCCTGGCCCCTGCCGCCGCCGTTGTCAGTGAGCCTGGTACCGCTGCCTCTGGCCTCCTGTCGTCTCCGGTCGCCGCGCTGAGTTCTGCTGCAGCAGCCGCGGCTGCACGCCGCTTGGTGGCGTTGACAATCCGCTGCACTTCTCGGCCCAGCGAGCGGTAGTCCCGTTGGGCCAACAGTGGCGAACTGGCCAGGGTTGCTCTCGCTGCTGACGGTATAGTCCTGAGGAAGAGGTGGGTGAAAATGAAGTGATCGTCGTCAGAGTCTTTCAACCTCAACAACTTCTCCATCAGGTTCGAGGGCATGTCATTTTCCGACTCCGTCAGAGCCAGGAGCCTCTCTGCTCGCTCCTCCGCCGAGGGGGTGAATTGCTGGATGAGTGCAGCCTTCAACGTGCCGTATTTGTCGCTGTCTGGCGGCTGGTCAATCAGGCTCTCCACATGCTGGGCCGTGTTGTTGTCCAGCTTTGCGACTACGTGGTAGAATCTTGTGGTGTCTACCAATATCCCCCGGAGGTTGAACTGCGCCTCAACCGCGTTGAACCAGGAGCATGGATTGTTCTGCCAGAAGTCCGGTAGCTGGACAGTAGCGGCATTCGCTTGGCTGGGGGCTCCTGACGAGGCTGGCCTGGGGGAATTCTTCTCTTGCATGATACGTCTTAGGGTCACCAGTGTGGGAATGTGAGAATGACGAGACAGAGTTCTCTCTCAAGTCAGCTTTATTCACATCTCCAACATCACGAAGCAGAAAAAAAAGAGAGCCATGCAGGGAACTCTCATCCTTAAATAACAGGACTCTTACAGTTCACAAGTCACATGTCTCACCAACCACACTGCATTATAATGACAGTAACAATGCATCTTCTCTCCATGATATCACCCCCACTGTCTACAATGCATCCCCTCTTTAATCCTTTAATTATACCCCACAGTCTCAAGCTTTGCATACCAAAGCTAACACTCTTGCAGCTTCCTGTAATCACCAAGGGAGCTCTGCCATTGTTCTGGTATAAAATGTGAGTCCTAAAACAGGCCACGTATGTGCGTCCACCACAAGGTAATATTAAATATTTAGGAATAGATATTTCCCCCAGGCTCTCAGAGTTATTGCAACTAAATCACATTCCCCTTTCAAAAACAATACAAGACGACCTTACGCGCCAGCGGACACTACCTTTATCACTAATGGGAAGAGTTGCAACCGTTAAAATGATGGTCCTTCCTAAAATCAACTATTTGTTCTCAATGATTCCAACCCAACAAGTCTCTAGACTCAAATATAAGTAAATTTTTATGGAAGGATAAACCATCACGGATTAGTTTAAAAACCCTCCAAAAAGTGAAAGAGTGCGGAGGCTTAGATCTACCCAATTTTTTTAATTACTTTTTAGCTAATAGACTGCAGTTTGTTTCAAAATGGACAAAATTAATCCCACTAGGAAACCCATGGTTAGATGCTGAACAGGCTGTCTGTGGGTCGCTAAATATCTCTGACTTACCTTTTATAAGTCCCTGTATTAAACGCCATGACTGTTTTAAAAGTATTAATATCAGCTCCTCTCTGATGGCTTGGTGGAAATTTTTAAAAATAACGAGTTCTTCACTTGTCCCCTGTAAACTCACTCCCATTTGGAATAATCCTGATATCTTGCAAGAAAAGAGGATATTAAAATGTCCACTATGGCAAGAGAAGGGAATAAATAACTTAAGAACATCTTATTCAAGGTGGAAATTTTATCCAATTTCAGGAACTAGTGTCACAGTACGACATCAGTGATAAAAAAGTATTTTGAATACCAACAGCTTAAATCCATAATAAAAGCAAGATTTAATCTTAATCAGACAGATTTAGAGATACCAGTTAAGGTGGCAGAGTTTCTAAATCTTCCTTCCCCTAAATTGATATCGAAAATACATGGACAATTATCAAAGCTGGATGAGTCTGTATCTCTTCCAATATCAAAATGGGAGATAGACTTATCAATTAATTACAGTAGAAGGAAAGTTTCTGGAGACAAATATGTTTAAACACTTTGAAGATGACTGAAAACTCTTAATTTACAGCTTATACAGTATAAAGTTCTACATAGAATTCATTACACAGGACAAAGGATGTTCAAAATGGGCCTGAGTCACACAAATATCTGCTCTCACTGCACCAGCAATGTCCCGGATAGCTATATGCATGCTATGTGGTCCTGTGCACCGGTTCAAAACTTCTGGCAGAAGATATGTGAGGACTTGTCGGCATGGCTTGGGTATAGTGTCCCACTTTCACCCACACTTTACATATTAGGGGATTTAAGTGAAATAAATATAGACGCAAGGATGTCACACATGGTTCTCACTGCCTTATGCATTGCAAAGAAAACTATCCTCATGAATTGGAAATCAAGAAATAACTTATGCATGACTTATTATAATAACTTACTATTGGATTATATTAGCCTGGAGAGATTATCAGCCTCCTCAAATAATCAATTGGCGAAATTCAATTCTCTCTGGTGCCCACTTCTTAATTCTATAATGTGAGGGGTGGCGGGCGGTGGCTCGCTCTCCTTGGCACCTCTGGCAGCTGGCTGCGCCCCGACCGCGGGTGTCCAGGGGGCCTGCTCCGGGGTGGCCGTTTGTCTGGCCCTGGGGGGGACGTTGGTTTGGGGGGGCTGTAGGGTGGGCCAGGGGGGTTGGGCTGTGGCCCCCGGCCGGCTGGCCTCGCCTCTCGGGGGGGTCTGGGTCTGGCCCTGGGCCCCTTGTGCTGGGGGGGGTGTTCTTCCCCCCGGGCTGGGGTCGGGTGTGCACCGGTGGTGCGGGTTGGCCCCGGTGCATCCTTGCACGATGGGGTCGTGTCTTCCCTGGGGATCTGGCGGCACCCTGGGGTAGGTGCCTGCATCCTGGGTCGCCCTCCCCGTCCACTGGGGTTTGCGGGTGTGGGTGTGCATGTGTGTGTGTATGTGTATGTGTGTGAGAGTGGGTGTGAGTGGGGGCTTGTGTATGAGCGGATGCGGAAGTGGGTGTGTGTGTTGTGAGTGGGCAGGTGGAGCTGTGTATAGGTATAGGTGGGCATATTTGATGTTGGGTGGGGGTACTTGTGTGTATGGGTGTGGTTACCTGTGGGTGGATGTCTGGGGGGTGGAGGATGTGTGTATGGGTAGGAGAACTTTGTTGGGTGGCAGGGGTTGGGCAGTCCATCTAGTGGCATGGGGGTTGGCGTTTCGGGGCCTGCTTGTCCCGGCCTCCCTGCTGTTGTGTCGCGGGGTGAGGCGCTTTGTCGCATCGCCCCTGGTGTTATTGGCAACGGGTGTGTGTTGGTGCTTGGGGGTGGTTGGGGGGCCAGTGGCGCAGGTTGATGGCCGTGTTTCCGTCAGGTTGCTCCAGGGTGGCTGTGGTTGCAGAGCGGCCTGCGGCTGTCGGTGTGTGTCTGGGGTGGGTGGTCATGGGCTTGCGTGGGCGCTCGGGGGTGTCGCTTGGCATGTTGGGCGCTGTGTGGGTCCGGCCCACTGTTCACTATTGTGACTATTGTTGTCCATGTTTGTGTTTGTAAGATGAGTGGAAATTGGTATGGCTGCCCCATCATGTTTGTGGTGCTGGGAGTGCTGGGGCGTGATGCTGGTGGGTCCTGGGCTGCTTGCACTGGTGGCCCTCGCCCTGGGTTGGGATTTGGGGGCAGTGGGTGGCCTCATGAACCAGTTTGCAAGCTGGCTTCTGGGGGTGGGGGGGGGACGGCCTCGCTTTTAGACCGCCCCAGTCTTATTTCCCGCCCTCCCCCTCCCCCTGACTCTGGGTGGAATATACATCTTCTTTGTTACATTTAGGGTTTCGGGGTGGGCGTGTGCCGCACTGTGTCGGTGAAGGGGATACCTTTGCTGCGCGGTGGGACTGCACTCACCTCAATTTTAATTGCATTTTAGACACTGAGGGCTTGGGAGGATGGGGGCCCTGCTGCCCATCCCTATGGCTAGTGGTGCTCCAATCACTATCCCTCCAATTTTAATTGCACTTTGGTAGTCCACAGATTTACACACAATTACATCATATAACCGATACACACCCACCATATTTTGTGCGAGGGGAGGGGGGTGGGGGTCTTCCCCCACCCCTGTTGCCCTCCTCCTGTTGGGGGCGTGGGGGCCTCGTGGGGGGCCTGGGACCTATCATGTTGTCAAAATCCCTGTGTTCTACTGAATGTATAGATACAACCAAGGGAGTGAGAGGGGGGCTGAATATAAGCGTAAATGAGAGTGAGGGGGTGATGAATGGAGGTGGTGATGGTGGGTCGGTTTTGTGTGGCACTTTGCATGTTGGGTGGCATCTTGGGGCACCTGCGGTGGTCTGCTGATTGGTCACTCGGGTGGATGCTGGGGGTGGGGGTCTGCTTCTCTGGCCTGCGCTGATGGTCTCCTTGGTCACTGCCGGGCACTGGTACGTGTTCAGGCTCACTGCATCTACTTTGCAGCCGCCTTATGAAACAAGGGTGAATGAGGGGTGGGTTTGGGTGGGTGCGGGGGTGGGAGAGAGTGGGTTGGTCTGGGTGAGTGAGTGAGAGGGAGATAGTGCATGTGGGTGCACGTGGGAGCATGTGGGTGTGAAGGTGTGGGGAGGGGTGTGTCTGTGAATCGGGAGGTGCTGGATTAAGGGGGGTAGTGCCTCTTGGCAATGTGGTCCCCCCTGGGCAGTGGGACTTCTTTGGGCATGGGGGTCTCCGGGGTGTGCGACAGTGGCACTGGGGTGGGCCCGCTGTGGGGGTGCCTGGGGGGGCTCGCGCAGGGGGGCACAGGCCAGTCTCCACCCCAGGGGTGGGGTCGCTGGCCTCCTGGTGCCTGGGGCCCGGGGGCGGGCGTTGGCTCTGCTGGGGGGGTGGGGGTCGGGCGGGTCCAGGGGTGTGAGCTCACTGTACCGGCCACCGAGCAGCCTGGCCTCCCCTGATCATCCATCCGGGGGCAGATGCCTGGCTTTCCTGGGGCTTGCTGACCTCGGACATTTGTGCCCTGTGGGGGTTGGTGGTGTTGCCTTGCCTACTCGGGGTTCCCGGGGGGAGAGCTGCTGCGACCGGCCCTCCACTTTGTATGTTTCTTGACAAACCACTCACATGCACACATTTATTCTGCGCGCGTTCTCATATATATGCACGCAGACGTACAACCACAAGTGTCTCTCCTTTAACAGGTGCGGAAACCAGACTCGTGTTGAGGCATCTTCGGTGGAAGAAGCAGTTTGTCTTTTGTTTGTTTTAGTTGTTGGTTTGTTGGGGTTTTTTTTGTCTGTTTCCCTCCCTTTCTCCCCCCCAACAGACTTCCTTTCCTTCTTCCCCATCCTGTTGGGTCTTCCATGGGTAAAATAATTAAAATAAAGTATTAAAAGTTATTACAGGAGGAGTTTACAACAATATACAATGCACAGTTAGGTACTGTATAAGCTCCTCTTGGCAAAGTAAATCTGTTTTAGCACAGCAAGGGTGACAGATCCCTGTTCTGTTTGCCTAGCTGCCTGACAGGACAAGGGGAAAAAAAAAAAAAAAAAGAATGAGGCTCTTCTGGGAGCCGGAGTCCACCAAGAAATGTCTCCCCGAACATGTGTCTGTGATGAAAACCAGCTTGTTCCTGTCACCAGCGGTTGCAGCTGCTACTGACTAATGGCCGTGCCATTTCTCTGGGTTCTTGAATTGGCATGGTGGCAGACAGCATTGGGCATTCAAGCCAAACCGGCGGTGATAGAAACAGAGTGTCCCGTTCCTGCATCTCTTGGAGTTCGTCACAGCTACTCCCAACAGCTCCTCGACCTCGCTGGAGTCCTTCAAGGCTGCTAGTGTCGTTGCGTGCACACTGAGAGCTCTGTTCGCCAGGTTGATGCAGGCCGCTTCTTGTGCCAGGGAGCGGTAGTTCTTGGCCACCAGCAGTGGTGAGTTGGCCAGGATCGCCCTCGCTGTAGCTGGAAGGTTCCTGAGGAAGAGGTGGGCGAACAGGAAGGGTTCGTCATCCTTCCCCCTCAGCGCTAACATGCTTTCCATGAGCTCCACAGCTGATCTGTCACCCAATTGTGAGCATGTGAGGAGTTTCTCTGCTCTCTCACTGTCCGACAGGGTATAACGTTGAAGCAGCATCTGCTTGAGTGCGTCATATTTCTCCTGGGCTGGCGGCTCCTGGAGCAAGCTCATTACTTCCTGTGTGGCACGCACATCCAGCGCAGTGATCACATGATAGTATTTGGAGTCATCCGTGGAGATCCCACGGAGTGCAAATTGGGCTTCCACATGTAGAAACCAAGCAGTTGGATTGTGGAGCCAGAAGTCCAGGATTTGAGTGTGACAGCGCATGTCGCACTGGTGTTCTCCCTCTGGGTTGTCTCCGGGGTGGTGCTCGGCGCGTTCTCCATTGCGCATCTTAGGGTCACCAATGTGGAAGATGAAAGCAGACGAGACAGTGAGCTGGACGACACGCAAACTTTATTCACCTCCCAACATAAAACACAGAAAACTTCTGCCCTCTGAGTGCCTGAGCGAACTCCTTTATACACTTTAATTCCCGCCTCTGGCCCACAGGGTAAACACATTAACATTCAGACTGAAAGACATGTGCACACATGAACATAACATTGACACACACGCCACAGAGCAGGTCTTGCTACCATACATTTGCACCCCTGCATCCTCAGGTGTCAACCTGGCGCGGTGGGGGGCAAAAGGCACATCTTTGTTTGGTTGGCTCCTCTCACCTTTCTCCATTAGCATCTCTATCTTCTCCCCCACCAACGCCCTTGTCCTGGGTGGAGTGCCATGTGTATTGTGTCCACCACAGCATAGCGATTAGCATAAGCTAGCGAACAATTTACATTGTGCATTTCAACTCACAGCTTTGCCAGGATAAACTCACAATACAAATTCTTCTAAAGGGATCTAAAGACACTCATCTGGTGCATTAATGTGCATAGCGTCCACAATAATACTCACTTTTCTGGCATGAACGCACACTCAACCACAAAGGCCGAATCTCATTCTCCTCCCTTGCAGACTCGTTGACTTTTGGCACGTTCATGTGAAGGGCTATTCCAATCTGAAATCAGGAAGTGGCTGACTGGCTGGCTGACTCACTGACTTCATGAGCCCTTACCTTAAGGTAAGGGAATTACCCACAGTTCAGAGCGTCATGTGGGGGTTTCTCAACGAAAAGCCCCTGATTCGTCACCTATTCGTCACTGACCACCCCTTCACCCCAGCTCCACCCAAAAAAAAACACAAAGCAAAAAAAAGGTAAACACAGAAGCACGGTAGGAACAGCTCCAAACATCACTAAAAAGATGTTTACATGTAAGAATAATGTAGCTCACTGATCTGCAGTGTGTCTATAGTTGCATAATAAAACATTTTTTTATTTACAAACAGGGAGCAATGAACAAACATTACAGTTTATTGAGCTTTGTATTGAACATGACTCCAAATTCGCGGGCCACAGAAACACATCTGCTCAAGGTTTCAAGTAAGTATTCAGCAGGTATATTGATTGATTATTGATTATGATTATTTAGTAAGCCAGTGGATGACTATAACTAAAGATTTAAGATGCTGCATTTAACACATATCATATAAAGGATAAATAAATAAAAAATAAATATACTATAACGCAGACATTATTTATCAACTATTTTGTGTAATTGTCATAAAAAAAAGTAAAATTAATTTTTTCATAATTACCTCTCTTTCACTCTGTAAGGCTAGTGCCTGCAAGATATTGAGATCAGGCAATTAATCCCATCTGTTCCTTGGCGGTGAAGATAAAACCATTCTTAAAATAAAAAGTCAGAATCCCACAATACTAAGTATTATGTATGATATTACCCTGGTTCACAGATGAGGCGAGGTGATTTGTAGAACACAGCTTTATTGAAGACACTAGATATGGCGGCCACAGACAAGGCCCCGGCCAAGGCACAGGCAAGCAAGAGAGCATAAGAGGGCCAACCCTGGCCTTGTACAGGGCGGAGCAGTGACATCACCAGAGGTGCATGTCACCATCCCACACTTCACAGTAAAATACTATATCACCCCCCCTTTTAAAAAGTCCAAAACCACAATTGAGACCCTCTGTAGAAGAGCTTGGAATAACGAGGCGATGTGACTTATAAACCAAAGTTTATTATCAGTTTCGCTCCTCTAACAAGTCTCATCTCAGTGCAGAAGCAGAAGTAGAAAGAGACAGAACATATTCAGCTCTACATACTTATACCTACACATAACAAAAGACATGCATATCAAAGCTGACATCCCACATTATCTTAATCCCCCTCCTTTGTCTCCGTATCCCTCCACCTGGCCTTGGGAGGTCAGGGCGATCGATCTGGTCTCCACCGCAGTGCCTCGGATGCTCTTTGATCCCCGCTGGCGGTTGAGACCTCTTTGTCCTGTTCTGAGGTGTGAAGTTGCTTTACATATGTAATCACCAAACATTCTCACATGCTTATACATATGTAGGTTATGGGATATATGATTAATATAGACCACACCCTCCCCAATTTGGGACCTGAATCACGCACTAACAAACGAAAATTAATAAATGGCCTAACGCATTCAGACAACAGAACCTAAAATGGGGAGGACAGGTGGACTGCCATCCTGCCCACACGGCATGGTGGATTATTCTGCCACCTGCTAAAATAAAGCAAAGTCCATTAATAAACTAAATTTGTGCGCTGTGTTCCCAAAATAAAGAAAACACAAAATAACCCCATATATAACATTTCTACTAAGACCAGAACTTTAATATATACTATTTACTTCTCAGTTCATTGGGTGAAAGGATAGAACTGGCATGGGGGCCCAGGGCACCCTCTCAGCAGATGCGCCCCTGGAAACAGCCGGGTTCCGGGGCGATGGCTGACCCTCCAGACGCTGAAGCCGCTCCTCCTCGCCCTCAACCTCATCCCACGTGCAGCCTCGTCTCCCGGAGTCTTCTCCCAGACACGCCAAAGCTGATTTGCTTGCCACACCGAGCCGTCAGACAGCCTGAAATGCACTGCTCCCAGTTTATCCACTATGCGCAGACACTCCCGATGCTCCTCAGGTTGTCGTCTGTGTTGTGTTGGGTTCTTTTATAAATAAAGACTGCTGCTTTGGGTGAACACGGAGCCTCCTTTGTTGACTGGCTGCAACACATTAACACACGAACTCCGCCATATTAATCTCCATCATGCTGTACTCCTGACAACATCCGGTCTGTGTCGCCCCCTAGTGGCTCCACATATGTAATACTTAGATTACACCACATCCCCCTTACTGAAGCCAAGTTGACCCCTTTTAGCTGAAAACACAAAATACATTTTTATATGAGATCTTTTCCGTTCCCTTTTGTCAACTATGTCAGCATAAATTTAACACATCACCCCCTTTTACAAATCTATAACATTTCTTTTTTTTTTTTCCCCAACACTGTTGCCATGTAAGAACATATTATGCAAAGGCCTCTTATTTTCTATTTAAAGAAGGCATTTTTAGAACTCAACTCTGTTTTCACAAATATTAACATGTAACTTCTACAGATCCAGTCTCTTTGGTTTAATCACTTCTCTACCAGACCTGGTTCTAACAACACCTGGTGTTTCCTGTGCATTGGGCTCAGAAACAGTTTCTGTAGGAGTGTCTTTTCCATTTGACTGGGTCCGTTGTGGTTCCATCTCAGTCTTTGGTATCGACATAGGCACAAGATGAGTGCGATTCCTCCTGATTGTCCCTTGTGGTCCACTGATGACATAGGACCGTGGGGTTTTGTGGACAGATGTCACTGTGCCCTGTGCTTTTGCATCTGTAATCCAAACAGAGTTTCCGGGTAACAGTTTATCCAAATCTCTCGTTCTGTGTCTTTTGTTGAAACATTCTGTTTGCCTCATCCGTCTCTCCTTTTCCACGTGACGAATTTGTTGCAGATTCGGCACACATCGCTGCAAGGCCTCTGGAAGCATTGGCAGGGTGGTACGAAGTCTACGCCCCATGAGAAGCTGTGCTGGGCTGTAGCCATTTGCCAACGCTGTGGTTCTGTAGGCTAACAGTGCTCGGTATGGATCACTGGCTTTCTTAATTAGGTTTTTGACTGTTCTGACAGCTCTTTCTGCCTCACCGTTACTTTGGGGGTACCTGGGACTACTGGTCACGTGCTCAAAACAGTACTCCTTTGCAAAGTCTTCCATTTCCTGACTTGCGAACTGCGGGCCGTTATCCGTGATCAGTATCTCTGGTATTCCGTGACGTGCAAACATAGACTTTAAATGCACAATGACATTGGCAGAGCGAGTTGGGCTGAGCTGGGCAATCTCTATATACCTAGAGAAGTAGTCCACTAATAACAGGTAGTTTTTGTCTTGTAGCGTGAACAAATCAGCTCCCAACTTCTGCCATGGCCTTTCTGGTAAATCTGTGGGCATTAAAGGCTCTCTCACATTAACTCTTTCCTGTATGCACTTTCTGCATTTGAGTACAACTTCACTAATCTGGTTGCTTAAACCTGGCCACCATACAGCCTGACGGGCGCGCTCTCTGCATTTAACCACCCCCTGGTGGCCCTCATGTATCTTATCCAAAACTGCATTTCTCATGTTAGCAGGGATAACTAACCTCGTGCCTCTCAGTAGTAGTCCGTTATGCACACTCAAAACGGCTCTCTCAGACCAGTAGTGCTTCACCGCTCCCTGTAGCTGGTTACGATCCGGCCAGCCTTCTGTGCAGTATTTCATGACTTGTGAACAGACGCTGTCGGACTGCAGTTGCTCTTGGAGATCTGCAAGATATTTGCTGCTTGTAGGGAGTCCCTCTAGCACAGAGTCAACATAAATGTTAGTGTCCTCCATAAGATCTGTGTCTGTGTGAGTAACACTGTTTGTGAGCGGTAAGCGTGAGAGCGTGTCGGCAGTGGTTAGACTTTTGCCAGGGATGTGCTTTATAGTGTATGAGTACCTCATTAGGCGCATACGAAATCTCTGTATACGCGGTGGAAGCGCATCCAAAGCTTGTCCTCCCAGCAGGCTCACTAGTGGCTTATGATCAGTTTCTAGTTCAAAGTGCAGACCCAGGATAAAGTCATTGAATCTTTCGCAGGCCCACGTGAGAGCCAGCGCTTCTTTTTCCAGCTGGGCGTAGCGCTGCTCTGTAGGTGTCAATGATCGAGAAGCGTAAGCAACTGGTGACCACACATCTCTCTCTTTCTGTAGCATGACTGCCCCCAATCCGTATGAAGAGGCATCTGCAGATATTTTCTGTGGTTTGTTTGGGTCATAGAGCTGCAATACAGGAGCAGAGGACAGTTCTTGTTTGAGGTTACAAAACGCATTTTGTTGTTCATGCCCCCAGTACCACATGTTCTTTGTTGAAAGCAAGTCTCTCAATGGTTTGTCCTTTTTAGAAAGGTTCGGAATGAACTTCCCCAGCTGGTTCACCATTCCGAGAAAGCTCCTGAGCTCACTCACGTTGCTTGGCTCTTTCATGTCCTGAACAGCTTGGGTTTTGTCTGGATCTGGCCTCATTCCTTCTGCTGAAACAATAAACCCAAGAAATTTGACCTCTCTTTTGCCAAACTCACATTTTGACATATTCAACGTAACACCTGCTTTCTCCGCGCGCTTCAAGACAGCGTGCAGTCTTGCGTCGTGCTGCTCCTTGGTGGATCCCCAGACCAGGATATCGTCCATGTGACAGACGACTCCGTTGAGACCTGATGTAACCTCTGTTACCATCATGTTTTGGAAATGTTCAGGAGCACTGGAAATACCAAATGGCAAACGGTTGAAGTGGTATCTGCCAAATGGCGTAATGAATGTGGTGAGAAAGGCCGACTCTTTAGACAGTGGTATTTGCCAAAATCCCATATTTGCATCAAGGTTTGAAAAATACTGAGCACCTGTGAGCATGCCTAGCGTTTGGTCCACAGACGGGAGGATGTATCTTTCGCGACACACTGACTCGTTTAAAGGTGTCATGTCCACACAGATACGCACCTTTTCTTTGTCCTTTTTGGGAGCTACAACCATGCCACAGCACCAATCTGTTGGCTGCTCCACGCGACTGATGACTCCCAACTTTTCCATCCTCTCGAGCTCTTCTTTCACTTTACCCATGAGCGGCAGTGGCACACGCCTTGGCACCTTGAGTGAAAAGGGCTTAGCATCAGGTTTCAGTTTAATTGTGTATGGCTTTTGAACAAGCCCAAGTCCATCGCATAACTTGGGGTACGCTTTTCTCACTGTCTCTTGGTCTATAGTGTCAACTCTGGCAATTAGTTTCAGTCTCACGGAAGCTGTTCTACTCAGTAGTGCCATGCGCAGATTTTTGACAATATAGATTTTCTCAGTAGCGCTCTTGTCACCGTATGTAATAGTCTCTGTCATAGACTCCAACACGGTTAGTGCAGTTCCACCCGGTCCGTAGAGTGGTTTTTGTGCCTTTTCCAACTGTTCATTTTTCTTCTTGAAGATTTCAAATGTTTGGTCAGAAACTGCTGTGACGTCCGCTCCGGAATCTAACTTAAAAGTCACTTTATTTCCTCTCACATTTATGTCTGCCAGCCATGGATCCTCTCCTAGATCCACTTCACCCAGAAAAAGTCTGTCTGCATTGTCAGTGACCTCATTCACAGTTGGGTTGGACCTACAGACTCTAATATAGTGTCCACGTTTTTTACAGTTATGGCATTCAGCGTTTTTAGCTGGGCACTGTACTGCTGCATGTGCTGGTGCTTTGCCACACTTGGAACAAACTTTACTGTCTTGTTTTGTCTGCTGAGGCCTTGAGGACTTAATCTGTTTTTGTTCCTTAATTATGAATTTATTTGGCTTGGCTTTTCTGATGTGTACCGCATCCACGGCTGTTCTGTTAACGCTAGTTTCACCTCTTAGGTCAGTTTGTTGTCGTTTTATTTCTTCAGATTGTCTTGCCATTGTTATTGCTTTAGCTAGGGTAAGATCTGTGTCAAGCTGCATTCTTTCTGACAGCGATGAATCTTTTAGACCCACTACAATCCTGTCTCTCAAGAGGTCATCATGAAGTGCACCGTACTCACAGTTTTCTGCCAGTGCATAGAGTGCTGTTATGAACGAGTCTACTGGTTCTGCTGGCTGTTGCACTCGCTTGTTGAATTTTTCTCGTTCATAAATCACGTTCTTTCTGGGAACGAAATGTCTATCAAAAGCTGTTTTAACGGCATCGTACTGCTGGCGCTGCACGCTCGTTAGCTCGAGCCCTCTTAGCACGTCGTCAGCCTCATCTCCCATGCAATAAACCAGCGTATTTACTTGGTTCACCTCAGCTGAGTTATTCAGGTTACTTGCCAGTCTAAAACGCTCAAAACGTCTTATCCACTTTTCCCACTCTTGGGGTCTCGCAAAGTCGAAGGGCTCCGGTGGTTTAATGGTGAAGGTTGCCGCTGGAGTAGCTGCCGCCATTACTGGATCAATTGGCGCAGCTGCAGCTCTTTGAACTTCGTCTGGCATAGCCGCTAGCCGGTTGCAAAGCTGACTTTTCTCACCTCAAAGCGCACCAACTTCTGACACCATGTTGTGTTGGGTTCTTTTATAAATAAAGACTGCTGCTTTGGGTGAACACGGAGCCTCTTTTATTGACTGGCTGCAACACATTAACACACGAACTCCGCCATATTAATCTCCATCATGCTGTACTCCTGACAACATCCGGTCTGTGTCGCCCCCTAGTGGCTCCACATATGTAATACTTAGATTACACCACAGTCTGGTCCACCTTTGCCGTGAACGTTCCTCATCTCAACTCCGAACCCAATCCAGGGCCCTCAACGGGGTCCAGCTCGGCTTGAAATGTTGTTGTTGAGCACACTGATCCTCCGTGCTTCTCGGTCCTGCCCCGACCTCTTCTAAGGCTGTTGTAGTGTGCACCCTCGTAGCCGCAAACCCCCCATCCCATTGTAGCCAAACTCTGGAGGCATCTGGGGCTAACACGTTGGCGCCACTTGCTGGCGCAGGCGCTTCGTCATCGCACTCGGTGGCTCCCTCCACCATTTCCCGAGCGCCGGGACTGAGACCACCCTGCACCAAATCTGAGTGAAACTGGTCCCGCTTGACCGCCGTGGCATCCGTTAGTTCTTCGTTCCACACCACGTCCTCATCGATCGCTGGAATCGTAGGGTTCCACTGGCCACAGCTTGACCACTCTTCCCCAGCGTCGTCTTTGATGGTGAAACCCAGTCCATAAAATAAATCACAGCCCATGATGTTATCGCCCCGTGCTGTCACATGGAACGTGAAGTCAAGCATTGTCACAGACTTGTACCGAACAGTCAACTACAAAGTCCTGACCGTGTCCAGTCTTCCACCTCCATAACCATACAATGGCACTGGGTTACCTCTAATCCTGTGGTGGGGAAAAAACTTCTTCACCGTGGCCCAATTCAGCAACGACTCCTCCGCCCCCATGTCGATCAACAGCGGCAGCTCCACGTCATCCAGCCCCACTGCGCAAAACGTGTTTTCGTTCGTGTTGGGGGACACCGTGTGGATGGTTGTCGGGGCCAGGCAGAGCGATTTATTCTGTGGGCTCTCCTGTTTAACTTCACGGCACACTCTAGCAAAATGGTTCAAGTGACCATATCTGTTACAACGTGCTCCTCTCGCTGGACAGTCCTTATTCCGGTGTGTCGTAGACTCACGACCCATGCAACAGGGTTTTCCCAGGGCAGACCTTCAGCTGGTAGCGTTGGCTTCCGCATCTTCATTGTCCAAGCTATCTTCGCTATCCGTGTCCGTGACATTTGCCGCGGCAAGAGGCTCCAGCGGCTGCTGTGACTGGCGCCTGGTTAGCTCCCAAGCTAGCTTGTCCACGGCTTACATTTGGAGCGCTAGCTTCACGGCTCTGGCTAACATGAGGTCCCTAGGCGCCGTAAGTAGCCTAGCCTGCAATGTGGCATTGCATGTATGCTCCGCCAGCTGGTCACAAATCATTTCCTCCTCCAGCATCCCAAAACGGCGCTCACTAGCTAGCTGCCTCAAGTCGGCGACAAACTGCTGAACGGGTTCACCTACCCACTGATGCCGCTGCTGAAAGTGGATCCTCCGGACCGTCACTTTATCCGGGGTGTGGAAATGGCTAGCTAGCAGCTCTGCTACTTCTTCATAAGTGTCCAAGGCACCAAGCGTTCGCAGGACTCGCTGGCCCTCTATGCCCAAATTGTGAACATGAAGCACCCAGGCCCTTAGCTTATGTAGCTCACCGAGTCCCAGCGTGGCAACATACGTTTCAAAAGCTTCAAACCACCTAGGCCAGGACACCGGCGGCTCCCTGGGAAACTCAAGAAAAGGCCGAATTGGAGCTATGCACGCCTCCATGGTTTAATCCGACGTTGCCAGATGTTATGTCTGATATTACCCTGGTTCACAGATGAGGCGAGGAGATGCGCGTCACCATCCCACACTTCACAGTAAAATACTATATCACATTAAGCAGCATGCTTGTCATACACCATTGTTAAGGTAAGGTGACATGTCGTAAGTGTCTCATTCCTTTTATACCATTTCAAGCCCTCACAGACTCGCACATTTGAGCACTACTAATGGCTGTCGCCTAAGTCTATGAGGGCTCAGGGCTCAAGGGTTTAGGGAGGAGAATGAGATTTGGCCAAACACTAGTGCAGCAGCAGCACATCATTCAAAAGGGTACTGACAAGAACAGAAAATCCGAACATTAGTGTCACGCCTCGCCGCTCATTAGCGGCGCCAGCTGCACGCACACCTGCACATCACCAGCGGCGAGGGATTTAAGCCGCCTCGCCCTGGGCTTCGGCCTGAAGCCGTCAGACTTCACTCGTTGGATTGCTGTGAGTAACCTCTAACACTTCAGCAAGCATCGCGGTAAGAAGCCCTTACCTTTTTTCCTCTCCAAGTCTGCTCCCCTGTGCACAGGTGGATTTCCCGGCGGCGGACCATTCCTCTCCGTCTCCATTCCCTCGCTACTGCACCGGGCTCTCCAGGTTGCTGTCTACCGGACCTCGTCCTTGCTGTGCCAGCCACCTGCTCACTCCAAGTAAGCTCATCTCTACTTTTACATCTCCTGTGTTGGTGTGTGCCCATCACCCTTCTCCCTGTGCTTTTCCCATAGGGTTGTCCGGCTGTACGGTCTCCTGCCTCCGTGCCCGAAGCAGACGCCACCACCAATACATTTACATCTCGCAGACACACATTCATACACCCTTGTTGTTAATAAAGCTATTTGAGCTACTCTGAGCCTGCGTGTGTGTCTCCTGAGCCGTGCATTATGTCAATTAGTTCCGTGCCTCCCCACAGTCTTTCTGACAGGGACATAAATATAGCATTATTGTGCTTACCTAGCAGCCTTGTCAGCCCATCTTTCGTTCACATTTACTTGTGACAATGACGCAGTTCATTGGTCGAATTTAAGTCAGGTGACCATGGAGCACTGTTTTGATTGGTTAAGCATATAGTGGTCCTTAGTGATGCCTCAGAGCCACCTTATCAGGTTTCGTAACTAAAGTTTAATTTTCATTAAAAATATTCACATATTTAGCTTGCCAACAAACAGATTCATGTTTTGAAAAATATGCGCTAGCTGTGAAAATCAGCTGCTTTCTGGATGGGGATCATCTCAAAAACTAAAGCAGATAGAGCCACTTGGCCCACCATCTATAAGGTGGGTTTACTTTGGTCACTACTTGGATTGGAGACTGCCTGGGCATACCCTGTGCAGGATGATGCTAGTATCGGTGCCCCCCCACCCCCACCCCCAAACACACACAACCAAAAAGGATGATGAATGATGTTGGTTACTAATGACCTTAAAAAGGTGACTTTTCAACCAAATTTAGACAATACAGAGATACTTATACAGACGTCTTTTCAACAACCTTAAGACAGCTTTTCATCTAGACTATTCAACCAAATTTTGATCGTGCAGAGACGTCAATATGAAGACACCTTTTCAACAACCTGAAAAACACGGCTTTTCATCTTTCACTTTTCAACCATATCCGAACATTGTTTAGACTGTTGGCAAAGTCGTCTTTTCAACATTTTTTTCAATTTGTGCTGGTAGGGTAGGGATAGAGTGAGATGGAGATGACCCACTGTTGTGACCCGTAAAGGGAGCAGCCAGAAGAAGGAGAAGGATGTGCAGTTCCATGGTTCAAAAACTAGCCAGTATTTTGAAACCTTACCTTCTGATCTTTGGTTTTATTTTTATTTAGCCCTGAAGATTATTTAGCTTAAGATTGTCATCTTAAATTTGTTGGTAAATTTCTATGATGCCCTTGTCTGTCTGAGAATGTTGGTTAGTCTGCAACTATGTTTCTCCAACCTTCATCCAGCTTGCTTTGAGAATGTCAGTTATTCTGTAACTATGGTTTCATCCTTCATCCTACTTGCTTCGCACGCCACACTGCCGCCTATAGATTACACCCAAGGATTCACTTGCTGAAATCAGCTCGGCCCTCAGCTGAGTTGGCACATAGTAGAAGGACACTGATGCACGTGAGGGGAGCCCTCCCTCCTGCGTGAGGGAGTGGCAAAGTTCTATAAAAAGCATAGGACCCACTGTTGAAGTAGCACTATCTCTTGATACAGCTTGAGAGTAGTGCTCCGGCGTTGTACCTTGTACTATATCTCAGCTTCAGTAAAATAAGTGAAACTATACTTCACTTCTCTGTCTGGTTCTTTGGCCTTCATACCAAAAGAACCGGAGGTTAAGATATTTAACGCAACAATTTAGTGTTTCCGCCGGGTTGTGAGGCTAAATTTTAGTTTTGTAGACGACGTGAAGAATTTTTTCTCTGCAGTTCGGCGGCCACAAATTATAAAAGGTAACCAGAAACTTTTTCAACAAACTTCTGCCTGTCCCTTCGGGGACAGACCTTTCTGTAGAGATTAAATATTCATGTACGTGTGATTTTATTTGTGGAATGAACCTGAGATATGGTCTTGGATTTATGATATGTTGTTTTAAGGAATATTTACTGAGTTTGAAAGGAAATTTCCAAACGGTTTAACCCCGTAGGATAAGTTATATGCCTTAATACTGTTCCTAAAAGGCAAGGTTGGAGATAGCTAGGGCAAGAGGTTGAAATCCCTGGGTGGACATAAGAAAAAGACAAAAAAAATCCTATAGGGCCACCTAAAAGAAGTATGGTGGACATAAGAAAAAGACAAAAAAAAAATCCTGTAGTGCCACTGGAAAGGAAGATTTGTCCCGTTGACCAGTGCATAGTCTGGGTAAAAGGTTTAAATCCCAAGGTGGACATAAGAAAAAGACAAAAAAAAATCCTATACGGTCACCTAAAAAGGTAGGGCGGACATAAGAAAAAGACAAAAGAAATCCTATAGGGCTGCCGAAAAAAAAAGTGTTACCCAGCTGATGCATAGCTTTGCCAAAAGGTTTTAACCCCTTGAAATCATTGCTTGATTTCAAAAAGTAGAGTTGGCACCCCTAGCGTATTTAGCTCAGACTAAAAGGTTTTAACTCCTAGAGAAATTGCAACGGGTCCGTCTCTGAAATACAGTTGGTCTTACTGCAAAGAGTTTTAAAATTGTGGAAAAGTTGGTGTGAAAAAGTGGAAATAAATAAGATCATAATAATAACTACATTTTATAAGATATTGATATTAGATTATAGCATTTAAAGACGTCGGATTAAAATGGCAACGGAACCGGATAACGATAAAATGAACAATGAGAAACACAGTTATTTTATTTTGTGAGTGTTAGAAGCTGCTGCGGTCAGGGTTGTTTTGTCTTTGTGTAATCTGCTCTGGTGTGGAAGAGAAAAAAAGTGAATCCTCTGCAGAGGCAGGGGGAGCAGGCTGTGAAATTGTTTGTGATTTTTTTCTTCCTCCTGGTATTTGTGGAGTGTAAAAGAGTTGGTTAATTAATTGTTATCCTTTTGAGAAATGTTTAAACTTATAGGTATTTGAAAATAGTAGCTTTGAGTACAAGGAGTCGACTAGAGTTGTGTGTGTGTGTCACGGCAGTGTAGAAAAAAATGGAAGGACTTTCACGGTGCTAAGTATCTACAACCTTGTGGAGATAACGGCGAGAGGAGCAATTCTGTGTTTGAGTGTGTGTGTGTGTGTGTGTGTGTGTGTGTGGTTGCTTGAGAAAAAAAAAGAGAATGAAAAATCACAGGCTGTGTGGGTGCTGACCTGTGTGACAGGGGAGTGAAAGAGAAGTAATCTGTATATGGGTATTTTTGCAAAGTTTTGGGGTTCTACTTTTTCAATCTAACTTTGCGGGTTTTTAACTAATGTTGCGTATGTGATAAACTATTTACATATTTTTAAAGCAATTTTTTTGACTTATCACTGACTTTTTTTGACTGAAGCATAACAGTGCACTTTACAGGGAAAAAGGACCCAGGACTAACGATTTCTCCGCTGTCGCCAAAGTGACCAGCCTCTGCGACCCAGCCCCTCACAACTGTCCATGCCTCCCTCGACGTGACCACAGGCACATAGAACACTAAGTTAAGGGGAAAGGACCCCTAAATTGGCAAGCATTTTTTGAAGCTAAGTAGAACAAATGACATTGCAAATGGCATAAAGCATAACAATTTGAATGACTCTGACTTTAAAAATGTAGTGTTTATATGACTTTACACTGCAGGATTCATCTGATGTTACTCACCACATAATGGTGTGACAATATCACATTTCAGAAACTTGACAGTAATAAGGAATGAGTTTTCCCGATGCTCAGCCGTGGCCAAGCTGGGCCTCGGGACTACAGTCCACCCCATAATTTACCAAGGAATATATAAAATGAGGCATTCGGTGGTTCTTCAGGCAACCAGTTCTTCCGGTTCTGGCGCCACACAAGTTGGCTGCCTTTTGCAACAGCGGCTCAATTCTGAGTCTTTTTATCTTCCTTCTTCTTTCTGATCCAGTGATAACTTTCTGATCCGGCACACCTTTCACTCTATATATATCACGGACACACAGATCGCCCCAAAGGTCTCCCGAGTCGGCGGACGGAGCCTCTGTTTACAGCAGGAGACGATACAGCAGGGAAGAGCTAGCTAGCATTCAACCACCACCCAGTGCTAACAGAGAAACTCGACATACCGGGAGAACTGAAGCGAAAACGACGCGGGTGCCGGGCTGGAGTTTAGGCAGCGTGCAAGAAATATAAGACAGAATAATAAAGAGTGATGGCAAGAACCAAGCAGACCGCCCGTAAATCTACTAGAGGAAAAGCCCCCAGGAAGCAGCTGGCCACCAAGGCTGCTCGGAAAAGCGCTCCGGCCACCGGCGGAGTGAAGAAGCCTCACCATTACAGGCCCAGTACCGTGGCTCTGAGAGAGATCCGTCGCTACCAGAAATCCACAGATCTGCTCATCCGTAAGCTGCCCTTCCAGCGCCTGGTGAGGGAGATCGCTCAGGACTTCAAGACCGACCTGCGCATCCAGAGCTCCGCCGTCATGGCTCTGCAAGAGGCCAGCGAGGCCTACCTGGTGGGTCTCTTTGAGGACACCAACCTGTGCGCCATCCACGCCAAGAGGGTCACCATCATGCCCAAAGACATCCAGCTGGCCCATTGCATCCGCGGAGAGAGAGCTTAGACTTTCTGCTGCACATCAACCAACCACAATGCTCCGCACTGTGTGTATATATATATATATATATATTTATATTAATATGTACATATGTATACTAGCTGCTCTTGTTTTTCCTTGCCTTCTGATTGTTGCTCTGAGTGTTGCTATCCCTGTGCTGTTGCAATCCTGGAATTTCCCCATTGTGGGACTAATAAAGGCTTATCTTATCTTATCTTATCTTATTCCTTGTACAAAATTAAACCAAATTCTAATTAGGCAATATGCCCACCTTTCCATTGACTGAAGGAGTGTGATGCAATCTTTATTCATTTACACAAATTCAACCTGTCTGTGTTCAACTGGACACACTGATCTTACTTATCAATGCTAAATCATATCAAATTTGCACAGACAGCTATTTTGTTTTTCTTAAATGGAATTTGTGAATTAGTTCAAGAGACGTCACAAAAGAAGCCATGATTATTGAAACCTCATTTTGAAGGAGCTGTACTACTCACAAATTTTCATCTAAATTAACTGTGTAACACATAAAAGTGGTAACACGCTTCCTTCTAGTAAAAGATACTAACCATCAAGCAAATACTCTGTAACTTTGTTGCATGTGCATCTCCATGCATCAAAAAGGAGTACCAAAGAAATTAATTAGAAAAATAATAGAAAAATCCTCAGAAAAATAGATAGTACATAAAAAATTATCAATAGATGATCAATAATGAAGAGAAAAATAAAAATGAAACCGCTTGGTAATGAAATCACAACATTCAATAGGAGAAGTTAAAAGTTACATCAATAAATTTCCAGATATTTAAGGAAATAGCTGTAGATTATTGTAAAGGAAATATCATGTCTATAAGGAACAAGGTAAACTGATAAGGAAGAAAACCATGCAAATTTATGAGAAAAGTTCCAAATGTCTAAGGAAAGTCCAACTTGTGCTGAATTTATGTTTACTGTGGGACTTGATTTAGAATCTACTACAAAGACAATACAGATTCTTACGTTTATTAAAATTGTTTCACAAAAAAAATTGAGTGGGTACTGGCACAAGTCCCACTGTATCAAGTGTCCAGTGCCTCTAGGAACTCGGACATTGGCAGAAGTCCGTGATTCATTACTTTCGTAATGCTAAAATTCTAATCAGATGCAAAAAGACATATGATAACATAAACATGCACTTCATAAAACTTTCGAAATTTAAAAGAACGTTTATAACTTAACAAAAAAATAACTTCGAAATAGCTAGACAAGCCAGGGCTCTCAGAAAACAGGGGAAAATACAGTCGACATAGACAAAGAACTGTAAGGTGTGGATAAAACTGCTTGGAACTCCAGAAGAAGCTTAAGTAATAATGATTAGAGAAATGGAGGAATTAGACAAATTTAAACCTTAGTTCTGATGCACAAAGATGAGATGATGAGAAAGATCAGAGAAGGCAAGGACAGCTTCAGGAAGAAGATGGAGGACAAGCTGCAACAGAGCGACATCAGTGGGGTCTGGAGAAACCTCAAAACCATCTCGGGGCTCCAGAATACCTCCCCCCAGGCCACGGGGGCAGGGAGTGGGCGAACAACCTGAATCTGTTTTTCAATAGATTTGACCAACCGCCCTCCCCCCTGTCTGCACAACAACCACTGCTGCCTCTAAGAAATCAAGTCCTGCTGCCCACTCCCCACTCCACCGACACCCCCCCCCACTCCCAACACACAGCCCCCCATCCTGACCCTGACCAAGACCCAGGTGAGGACGGAGCTGAGGAAGATCAAGGCAAGGAAGGCGTCGGGACCGGACGGCATCAGCGCAAAGCTCCTCAAGTCCTGTGCAGACCAGCTGTGTGGGATTGTGACGTATATCTTCAACATGAGCCTGAAACTGGGGAGGGTACCACAGCTGTGGAAAACATCTTGTGTGGTACCTGTACCAAAAACTTCCCACCCCAAAGACCTGAACAGCTACAGACCGGTGGTCTTGACGTCCCACTTGATGAAGACCCTGGAGAGACTGCTCCTTGCTCATCTCCGCCCCCTGGTGGAACCAGCGATGGATCCACTCCAGTTCGCCTACCAGCATGGCATTGGGGTGGAGGATGTGGTGATCTTCCTCCTTCACCGTTCTCTGTCCCACCTGGAGAAGCCCGGGAATATGGTGAGGATCATGTTCTTTGACTTCTCCAGTGCTTTCAACACCATCCAACCGATGATCCTGAAGGACAAGCTGCTGCGCGCAGGGGTGGACCAGCACCTGTCATCATGGATCCTGGACTACCTCACGAACCGGCCTCAGTTTGTGAGAACCCGGGACTGTGTTTCCGACACGATCATCAGTAGCACGGGGGCCCCCCAGGGAACGGTGCTGGCTCCCTTCCTGTTCACTCTTTATACTGCGGACTTCTCACACAACACAACACATTGCCATCTACAGAAGTTCTCTGATGACTCTGCGATCGTTGGTCTCATCTCCAACGGAGATGAAGCTGAGTACAGAGGGCTTATCCAGGACTTTGTGGACTGGTGCCATCGGAACCGCCTCCAGATCAACGCGAGGAAAACTAAGGAGCTGGTGGTGGACTGCCGCAGGCATGGGCAGCCCCTCACAGCACCAGTAAATATACAGGGAACAGACATCGAGATGGTGACATCCTATAAGTACCTGGGTATTCATCTGAACAATAAACTAGACTGGTCACACAATACTGACGCACTCTACAAGAAGGGACAGCGCAGGCTGCTCCTGCTGAGGAGACTCAGGTCTTTTGGTGTACAAGGGGCGCTGCTGAAGTCATTCTATGACACGGTGGTGGCATCAGCCATCACCTTTGGAGTGGTCTGCTGGGGCAGTGGCATTACTGCAGCCGATAGGAAGAGACTGAACAAACTGATTAAGAAAGCTAGCTCTGTCCTGGGGCAGCGCCTTGATCCGATGGAGGAGATAGGAGAGAGAAGGACGGTGGCTAAACTGTCATCTCTGCTGGAGTCCGAGTTCCACCCTATGCAGGACATACTGGATGCACTGAGGAGCTCATTTAGCAGCAGACTACATCATCCCAGGTGCACAACCGAGAGGTTTCGTAGGTCCTTCCTACCAACGGCTGTCAGACTGTACAACCTAAGCAG
This sequence comes from Pholidichthys leucotaenia, assembly GCA_020510985.1. NCBI lineage: Eukaryota > Metazoa > Chordata > Actinopteri > Cichliformes > Pholidichthyidae > Pholidichthys > Pholidichthys leucotaenia. The sequence continues at coordinate 294,081,386 of CM035847.1, forward strand.
GGCTGCTCGCAGAGATAGCAAAAAGACGTAACAAAATAATAGTTTTTTTGAATGCAAAAGATGCAATAGACTTACACAATGGTCCTCTCCGGCATACAACTAGGAACATACCGGTCGCTATGGAGGGTGAGAATATGTATGGGCACATAATCATACCATGTAGGATAACTAAATAGACGGTTATGCTGTTTCATCCCACCTAGCAACAATGCTCTGCACTGTGTGTGTTTATATATTTACATATTTATTCCATCTAGCTACAATGCTCAGCACTGGGTGTGTTTATATTTATATATCTATATATTTATTCCATCTAGCTACAATGCTCCGCACTGTGTTTTTATATATCTACATATTATTCCATCTAGCTACATTGCTCCGCACTGTGTGTTTATATACTTGCATATTTATTCCACCTAGCTGCAATGCTCCGTACTGTGGGTGTTTATATATTTACATATTTATTCCATCTAGCTACAATGCTCTGCACTGTGTGTTCATATATTCATATATTTATTCCATCCAGCTACAATGCTCTGCACTGTGTGTCTGTGTGTGTGTGTGTATATATATATTTTATAGTAATATGTACATATGTATATTAGCTGCTCTTGCTTGCTTGTTTTTTTTCTTGCCTTCTGATTGTTGCTCTGAGTGTTGCTATCCCTGTGCTGTTGCAATCCTGGAATTTCCCCGTTGTGGGACTAATAAAGGCTTATCTTATCTTATCTTATTATCTTATCTTACAAATAACAGTGCAGTAAGATTATGAGTGGAGATTTATGTGTTCTTTTTTCCTGTGTTTCTTCTTTTTTTCCTTTTGGTGTACATTGTTGACATAACTTATGATTAGTACTTTAACCAATCATCCTTCCTCATTTAATAATGGAAGTGTATTAGGGCAAATTGAAGCTGAAACCTTTGTCAATACTGAACAGTAACCACAAGACATTTTAGGAGGTATTAACCCAGACAATAACTATTTTAATCATATTAACAATAAATGTGCTTATTATGATGAAATGAACTAGAGGTAAAATCTGTTGTTGAAAAGAGTAAATATAAATTATCTACTGATTGTGATGGTATTGATATGGCACTAGTAAAAACTGTTGATGGCATATTAAAACCATTTACATATATTTGTAATCTATCATTTCAAACTGGTTCATTCCCACAGAAAATGAAAATAGCAAAAGTAATACCATTATTTAAGCAAGGAAATAAATACCATTACACAAACTACAGACCAGTATCACTTCTCCCACAGTTTTTTTAAAGATTCTGGAAAAACTTTTCAACAACAGATTAGAGGACTTTTAAATAAACACGATGCATTTAATCAGAATCAGTATGGATTTAGAGCAAAAAGTACAACATTGTTGGCGATAATGGAAGCAATAGAGGAAATAATAAATGCATTGGATCAAGGAAAATATGCAATTGGTGTATTTATAGATTTTTGAAAAGCATTTGATACAATAAATCATTCAATACTTCTTGATAAACTGCAAATGTATGGTATTAGGGGAGTGGCTCTGAATTGGGTTACAAGTTATTTATCTGAGAGACAACAGTTTGTGAAGATGGGAGAATATCTGTCTGGGTGTATGGGAATTGCCTGTGGGGTCCCCCAGGGGTCAGTATTGAGCCCCAAATTATTTAACATATATATTAACGATATATTCCAAGTTCCTAAATTATTAAAAAATAATATTATTTGCTGATGATACTAATATATTTTATTCTGGAAATAATTATAATCAACTAATCCATACTCTAAATAATGAATTAAACAAGCTTAAAAATGGATGGATTGTAATAAATTATCACTAAATATAGATAAAACTAAGGTAATGATAGTTTGTAACTGTAAAAATAAAGAAGATATACATATTCATATAGATAATGCAATTATTGAAAATGTTAAGGAGATTAAGTTTTTGGGTGTAATACCAGATGATAAAATTAGTTGGAAACTACACGTTAGATACATACAAAACAAAGTTGCAAAAAATATTGCAATTATAAATAAAATTAAGCAAGTCCTAGATTACAAATCACTTCATATCTTGTATTGCTCATTAGTACTTCCATACTTGACCTATTGTATAGAGGTCTGGGGTAACAATTATAAAAGTGCACTTAATTCATTGCTAATATTACAAAAAAGGGCAGTCCGTGTTATACATAAAGTTGGGTATCTTGAACATACTAATTTATTGTTTATACATTCAAAGTTTTTGAAATTATGGGATCTGGTTGATTATTATACAGCACAATTAATGTTTAAAGTCTGTAAAAACCTTTTGCCACACAATATACAAAATCTTTTCAGTGAGAAAGAAGGGAAATATAATTTACGGGGGAACACAAAATTTAAAATGCACTTAGTAAGATCTACTAGGAAGGGTTTTTGTGTGTCTGTGTGTGGGATAAAATGGTGAATGTGGTTGTGGGATGAATGATGACTAAGAGTGATGTTGTAATTTGTTGGGTATAGAAAAGGGGTGGGATTATATAAGCGTTGGCTTCTTCCCACTCCTTTTGAACATTTTATTTTTTGGCTTGGTTTTTGTTTTAAATTCTTTTTTTCTTTTTGTCGGAATGTTCAAATAAATAAAATCAATCAATCAATTAATCAATCAACTTACTAAAATAGTTATAAAATCCATAAGTTGCATATTTTTAATAAAATTATTATAAAGTATAGCTTAAATCTCAGAAAAAATTCTTTATAAGAGCTAAAAGCTCAATCTGGCATTGACAATCATGTAGGTAGTTGGTTTGATAATATATTTGGCAAATGGGGAAAAATAATTCAAGGGGTCCTTGTAAGCATTATCATTAGTTTATTGATCTTTGTCTTCTGTGGATGTTGTTCTATTCCCATAATTAAACGACTTGTTGAAAGAACTATTTTAGCAGCTTTCTCTTGCAAGGATCTTCCTCCATACCAAGGTGTCCAGGAAGCTGCCCACCTGCTTTCTGACTGCGAGGATGGCGATGAAGTTGTGCCATGACTGGACGCGGACAAGGACTTTGAAGACGCACCGGAAATATTTTAGGGTCTGCAATAGGGTCTACAATGCACACTTACATAATGTTAGCATTTGCTTCGCTGTGCCTCTGCTCCACAGGTTTCTTTTGTGAGATATGATTAATGGGATGTAGATGTGTATGGGGGATAGATTATTTTGATAAATTTTACACATATAGAATTGTTAGCATATTGACCCACAATGTTTGCCCCACACCTGATGTGCACCGGAGAGATGGCTACCTGAACGGGGCAGGTCCACGTGACTGCCGGAAGGGAACATCAGTTACATATAGAAACTTAGAAACACTACACTCAGGGGTTAGAGTAGAATTATGAGATGGGTTTATGCCCATCTCAACAGGGAGAGATGTAAAAAAGCGAATATAAGTTGCTATTAAGTTAGTGAGGTGCCCATTAGGACACCTCAACAGGGGGAATTGTTGGTAAATTTCTATGATGCCCTTGTCTGTCTGAGAGTGTTGGTTAGTCTGCAACTATTTTTCTCCAACCTTCATCCCGTTTGCTTTGAGAATGTCAATTATTCTGTAACTATGGTTTCATCCTTCATCCTGCTTGCTTTGCACGCCACACTGCCACCTTTAGATTACACCCAAGAATTCACTCACTGAAATCAGATAGAATCAGCTCGGCCCTCAGCTGAGTTGGCACATAGTAGAAGGACACTGATGCACGTGAGGGGAACCCTCCCTCCTGCGTGAGGGAGTGGAAGAATTCTATAAAAAGCATAGGACCCACTGTTGAAGTAGCACTCTCTCTTGATACATCTTGAGAGTAGTGCTCCGGTGCTGTACCTTGTAAAATATCTCAACTTCAGTAAAATAAGTGAAACTATACTTCACTTCTCTGTCTGGTTATTTGGCCTTCGTACCAAAAGAACCGGAGGTTAAGATATTTAACGCAACAAATTCAAACCTGTTTGTCAGATATTTATGCAAGCCAGTGATCTTTAATGATGGTATTTCTTTGAATAAACAGACTAAACTTGTTAACCATTTATAAAGTTTAGATTTGATAAAAATCAATGGTGCACACAATCAGTGCTGAAATTAAATGAAACAATAAAGGATTAATTGAGTCTGTTGATGTTAGAAATGGACACAAGAAAATCAAGTAGAGAAAGAATGCTGAATAAAACTGACCAAACTCTAAAATATGTCAAGATAAAAATAAATTTTGCAAAACAAAAGACTGGGCCTCATGCAAGAATCTTTAGTACTAACAGATTTGTTCGTAAATGTGATGTACAACCAATTTGCGTGAACTTTTGGTTTTCACCAATCTGTATCTAGAAATTTAGTACATTTACTAACAAAATTTACCAGTGGTCCAGAACAGGTGTAGGAGTTTTGTGTAAATAATTTGCTGTAATTCTAACCTTTGTTTTCTCTAAATACCTCTTTATATTTTCCACCTAGGAAAAACAGCTGATAAACGAACACTTCACAGCAATCAACTGACACTTCTGACGAACACTGCAGTCAACAGTCAAAACACGTAAAGGTAAAAACATCTTTTTTATCCTTGTCTGAAATAAGAAAAACAAAAAAGCTGATAAAACAAAAACGCTGTCTGTATTTTATTTATCTGAATCAACTATGAGTGTAAACCTGTAAATCCATCCATCCATACACATCCAGTCATCCATCTTCTACTGCTTATCCAGGGATCCAGGTCATGGGGGCATCAGTCCAGGCATGAGTAGCTCAGACTTCCTAAAAACTTAATAAGTAGTCAACAAGATTCTATACTTTGATTTGAAATAATTAAAATTAAAATCTAGTTAAAAATAATTAAAAGCAGTGTAATTCCATCAACGTCCAAATTATATCAGATGCAAAATAACCCAAATTGTTGAAATGTGTCATCAGGTCTGTTTCCTGGTTTTTTGGGGTTCCCTATGCAAGACTGCATTTTGAGGCCCCCTAGTGTATCAGTTTGGTACACAAAAAGAAAACGGGCTTCCCATTTCCCAGCAGCCCTTGTGGGTGATGGGACATGTTGAATGTTTGAAAATGAGCATCTCCTTGTTAGATAGAGTTTAAATGTACTCTGTGGTACTGTTGTACATATGGCCAAAGGTCAGGTTGCTGTGATATTTGACTTTTAGATAACTTTTATGCACCACTGTACGTTGTCTGCACCATGAGTATAGGTGGTAAGACAGAGATACAAGACCCCCCACCCACACCCCACCCAGAACGTGTGATCTTACACTGTATGGTAGTTTTTGGGTGTCAATTATGCAAATCTTCATTTCATGCATGCCCACTCACTTACACATGGGTGGAATTCATCATTTTTATGCAGGCTGTTCACACACATTTGGAAGTGTTTGTTGAATCAGGAGTGGCTCATTAGTACTAATACCGCTTACGAACAAAATAGCTTAAATCACACCCCCTCTATGGGACCTTTTGAAAAAATCTCCAGTACAGTGAATGGCAAGAGAGAAATTATCTTTTGATCCCGATCGAATTTTGCCACGAGTTACACATATGATGTTTATCAATTTAAAAGAAAATTTTCAACATACACTACCGTTCAAAAGTTTGGGGTCACCTAGACAATTATTTTGTGTTTTCCATGAAAAGTCACACTTATTTACCACCATGAGTTGTAAAATGAATAGAAAATATAGTCAAGACATTGACAAGGTTAGAAATAATGATTTGTATTTGAAATAATAATTTTTTCCTTCAAACTTTGCTTTCGTCAAAGAATCCTCCATTTGCAGCAATTACAGCATTGCAGACCTAACATGATTGCACAAGGGTTTTCTAGTCATCCATTAGCCTTCTGACGCAATGAGCAAACACATTGTACCATTAGAACACTGGAGTGATAGTTGCTGGAAATGGGCCTCTATACACCTATGTAGATATTGCACCAAAAACCAGACATTTGCAGCTAGAATAGTCATTTACCACATTAGCAATGTATAGAGTGTATTTCTGATTAGTTTAAAGTTATCTTCATTGAAAAAAAGTGCTTTACTTTCAAAAATAAGGAAATTTCTAAGTGACCCCAAACTTTTGAACGGTAGTGTAAATAACGTTGTAGGTTGTCATTTAACTATTAAAGTGACGCTCCAGCAAAAATCAAGCTTTTTCTGTTGTTAAAATGTCTGTGTTGCTCCCCTGAGTAGCGGCCCAGGAGGAGGCAACGTGCATGTGGAAGTTAACTCTCCAACCTGTGATAGGAGAATAGGCAGAACACGTTTCGTGCTGTTATTTCACACAAAGGAGTTTATTCTTCGTCCTCCGGTGCGTGAGTCTACTCTCTATCACTGTGCGACATGCGCCATCTATTGGTCGGCGTATGGAACTGCACTCAACTCACATGAATTATAATGGAACCAGGTGGATTACAAATGCATTGTAGAAAAGTAAAACAAATGCATTGTAGAAAAGTAAAACAATTAAAGAATAAAATAAAAATTGTAGGGGGTGCCTGTTTTTTTTTATTTTTTTTATCCAAATGTCTTTTTAGCACCTTTTACATAACTATTAACTATTTCCAAGCCTCTACACTCTCCCTCACTTCAAATAAATGTCTCCCAACATTTCATGTTCTAGGGTGGCTTAATGCATGAGAGTGTACCAGTTATAACCATAGGACTGAGGTTGGGTGGGGTATTGGTATGGCATATAGTTTTGAGTTAGCGGCACAGGGGTAGGGAGTAAGAGAGGTCTTACGTCTGCAGTCCAAGGCTGGTATGATGGGTGTCCCAGGACGTCGTAGGTCAGTCTCTCTACTGGCCTTGCTCTCCGCTGTGACCTTCTCAGTTCCTCCTGTTCTCCATTATCTCCATCCATCACCTCCACTTGTCCTTGATGTTCTTCCTGCAACAAAGCTGGTCCATCCACTTGCTCCTCAGCATCCCGCTGAACGGGGACCGGTTCCTGTCTTACTGGTGGGCAGAACTCTCTAGCTGTCGCACGAAGCCTTTGCTGATTTTGAGGATTTTGCTCTGGCATGACAGGTACTGGTTGCTGAGTGTTTTGGTCTGGGAGATTTGAGGCATTTTGCTGAGGATTTACGAGTCTGTAACATGGGATTTGGCTACGGAGGTTGTAGCGGTAAGTATTTTCCTCTTCTTCCACCGAGCTGTCATTGTCTGTGTTGTCAGTGTTAGGATTTGTCTCTGTCCTCTTCTTTCGTTTCTGTTTTGTCTTTTCTTTTGCAGACAGTTCTTCTTCTAAAGGTAAGTCATTTACAGGCAACAACAGGTTTCTGTGTAACACTCGCATCACTTTGCTGCCTCTCTCTGCTTGTACTTTATAGACTGGTCCATCTCCCACTCTCTCAACTACGCGATGTACTGCTGACTCCCAGTAAGCGCGCAGTTTCCCTGGGCCTCCTCTTTCAGAGAGGTTTCTGACCAACACCCTGTCGCCTGGTTGGAGTGTGACACCTTTTAAGCGTTTGTCGTACTGCTTTTTGCCTTTATCTGAAGACTTTTGACTGTTGTCTGCAGCGATTTTGTAAGCAACACGCATCCTATCAGCCCACTTTTTAGCGTAGGTTTGATGGCTGTGTGTGTCAGTGTCTTGTCTGGTTCAATAGTAGATCTACAGGCAACCTTGGGACTCTGCCATATAAAAGGAAAAATGGAGAATAACCTGTTGACTCGTGTCTTGTACAATTGTAAGCATGTACAATTTGGGGTAGGTGATCCTTCCATTCACTTTTTTTCTCCTCCTGTAGGGTATGAAGCATTTGGAGTAGTGTACGATTCAGGCGCTCCATGGGGTTGCACTGCGGATGGTATGGAGTGGTTCGTGAGTGAGAAATTCCAGACAGTTGTTGTAATCTGTGGAAGAGACTGTTTTCAAACTCACGTCCCTGATCATGATGCAACTTCTCAGGGTACCTGAAACGAGGAATAAAATCCTGAAATATCTTTTCTGCAGCTGTTTTGCCTGATTTATTCCTTGTAGGGTATGCCTGTGCGAAACGAGTGAAATGGTCCACTAGTACGAGGATGTACTCATACCCTCCTTTACTTGGCTCAAGGTGTAAGTAGTCAATGGAGATTAACTCAAAGGGAGCACTGGTTGTGATAGATCCCATTGGAGCTCTCTGGGGAACATTTGGGCGTTTTTGTTTGATGCACGGACATTTTTTTGTTACATAATCTTCAACATCTTGTTGCATATATGGCCAATAGAAACGCTCACGGGCCAGATGTATCACCTTCTCACACCCTATGTGACCCATGTCATTGTGTAGACTCTTTAACACCATCGGCCTTAGCTGTTCAGGTAGGACAAGTTGTTTGCTGTGCTCTGTTTTTCTGTACAATAACCCATTGTCAACTTCCAACTTGTTCCACTCATACAGTAGTCTCTGTGTCTGTTTACTCATTGTCCGTTTATCTTTATCGTTTGGTGTCCATTCCTTGAGTTTGAGTGAGATTACTTCTCTAATTGACTCATCGTCTTGTTGAGCAGCATTGATGTCTTTAGGTGTCATGCTCAAAACACTGTCAGTTGACACATTGTTGTCATTAGAACTCAGTTGTAGCGCAGCTATCCATGGCACATCACTGTTTTGTGCTGCCTTGCTCCCTTGCCACACTGCGGACACTACTTCCGGTAAAACTGTCTCTGTGAACTCATTCATTTGCTCTTGCATATCTAAGGGGTGTCTGGACAACATATCTGCATCTGCATTCCTTTTCCCTGGCCTATACTTGAGACCTAGCCTTAGCGAAGGTCACTAACGACCTCCTCATTGCATCTGATAATGGACTAGTTTCTGTACTTGTCCTTTTGGACCTTAGTGCAGCTTTTGATACTATCGATCATAATATTCTACTTGATAGATTAGAACACTATGTTGGACTTAATGGAACTTCGTTGCAGTGGTTTAGATCTTATTTATCTGATAGGTTCCAGTTTGTTCATGTAAATAATGAGTTTTCTTTCAACTCAAAGCTTAGTCATGGAGTTCCACAGGGATCTGTGCTAGGCCCTACTCTTTTTAGTTTATATATGCTTCCGTTAGGCAACATTATTAGAAAGCACTGTATACATTTTCATTGTTATGCAGATGACACACAATTATACCTGTCAATGAAGCCAGATGATAGTAATCAATTAGCCAAGTTAGAAGCCTGTCTTAAGGAAATCAAAGCTTGGATGACTTGTAATTTCCTGCTATTAAATTCAGATAAGACTGAAGTCATTCTTGTTGGTCCAAAAAACCTTAGAAATTCCTTTCCAAATCAAACTTTCAGTTTGGATGCAGTTACTCTTTCTCTTAATAGCTCTGTGAGGAACCTTGGAGTTATTTTTGATCAGGATTTGTCCTTCAATTCACATATTAAATTTGTTTCTAAGACTGCCTTCTATCATTTGCGTAATATTGCCAAGATTAGGAGCATCTTGTCTCAGAGTGATGCTGAGAAACTGATCCACGCTTTTGTTAGCTCGAGATTAGATTATTGTAATTCTTTATTATCAGGTTGTCCTAAAACATCTTTAAAAAGTCTTCAGCTGATCCAAAATGCTGCAGCAAGAGTTTTAACGGGTACTAGAAAGAGATATCATATCTCTCCGGTTCTGGCCTCCCTTCTTTGGCTTCCCATAGAGTTTAGAATTAAGTTTAAAATCCTTCTTCTTACTTACAAAGCTCTAAACAATCAAGCTCCTTTTTATTTAAAAGATCTGATACTACCGTATTATCCTAACAGAGCACTACGCTCCCAAAATGCAGGACTACTTGTAATACCTAGAATCTCCAAAAGTACAATGGGAGGCAGAGCCTTCAGTTATCAAGCTCCTCTCCTGTGGAATCAGCTGCCAATCTGGATTCGGGAGTCAGACTCGATCTCTGTTTTTAAGATTAGGGTTAAAACCTACCTTTTTGATATAGCCTACAATTAGGGAGGGATCATGTGTTTCTGAACCCTCCCTTAGTTATGCTGCTAATAGGTTTAGTCAGCCGGGGGACCTCCAGTAATGCACTGGGCCTCACTCCTTTCCTCACTCTCTATGAAATATTTTTTTTTGCTGGTCATTAACATTTGTTTGTTCTCTCCCATAGATTGAGTCCCCATCGTGCTGTTTGCTCTCTACATGTCTGTTCTTTTCATCTTCTCTGTCCCCTCACCCCCCAGCCAGTCGCAGCAGATGACTGCCCCTCCCTGAGCCTGGTTCTGCTGGAGGTTTCTTCCTGTTAAAAGGGAGTTTTTCCTCTCCACCGTCGCCAAGTGCTTGCTCACAGGGGATCACCTGATTGCTGGGGTCTTTCTGCAACTGTGGGGGTTCCCCCCTACAGTTGATAGTGCTATGAGATGACTGTTGTTGTGAAATGGCGCTATATAAATAAAGTTGAATTGAATTGAATTGAACTTGATATCAAAATGGAAGTCAGCCAACTCCCCAACCCACCTATGACCCACTGCATTCAACCTGGCTTAACTGAAGACATAGGTTAAAGGATTGTTATCTGTATAGACAGTAAAAGTCGGTGCATAATACAGATAGTCGCGGAATTTGTCGCAGATGGCCCACTTGAGAGCTAGAAACTCTAGTTTACCGGAATGTAAGTGATAATTCTTCTCAGCAGGTGTGAGAGTTCTGGATCTGTAGCCAATCACCTTAAGTTTGTTTTCTTGTTTTTGATATAAGACGGCTCCCAGGCCTTTGTTTGACGCGTCTGTATGCAATACAAATGGAAGGTCCAAATTGGGATTGGCTAGAATGGGAGGATTAGTCTGAATGTCCACAAATCTTGACACAACTTCCTGATGTTCACTGGTCCATATTATTGGTGTGCGAGAAGGAAGCTGGTTTTTGTCTCCTTTCTTTGTTTGTCCTTTACTTCTTTTTGGTGCTGGTTTATTGTCATTGCTTGTTTCATTAGTGCTCTGGAGGAGTTCGAACAAGGGTCTCGCCAGACGTGAAAAATCTTGAATAAATGATCGGTAGTAACTGAGAAAACCCAATAACGTTCTGAGTTCTCCGACTGTGCGAGGTTTCTTGTCTTTCAGAGCAAACACAGCATCCAAGTCTTTTGGGTCAGTCTGGACTCCTTCTCCCGACACTAGCCTACCCAGGTAGCATACTTGGTTTTTGAACAGTTCACATTTGACTGGCCGAAGTTTTATGCCGTGTTGTCGCATTTTGCACAAAACCTGTTTAAGGTGTTCTACGTGCTCATCAAAGGTTTTGGAGTAGCACAGTACATCGTCCAAGTAAGGCACACAACACTCGTCTCTGATCCCTTCTAACACCCCCTCCATACACTTTTGGAATGCGGCCGGTGCGTTTGACAACCCGAATGGAACCCGCACCCACTCATATAGTCCCCAGGGTGTGCTAAAAGCAGTTAAATGTCTTGACTCCTCACTTACAAAACCCTGATGGTAGGCACTTCCCTGATCCAATATGGAAAACCAGGAGTTACCCCCAAGACTGTCCAGTAGATCTTGTATCCGTGGTAACGGATGCCTGTCAGGTATGGTTTTTCGGTTCAGCTCACGAAAATCAACACACAAGCGCAAAGTATTGTCCTTTTTACGCACACACACTACTGGCGACGAGTTGTTTGACACTGATTTCCTGATCCAGGCCCTGCTTAAAAGGTTTTGAACATACTCCTTCACCGCTTTATACAGTGGTCTTGGAATGGAGTTGTAACTTTTCTGCATGGGTGTGTTGTCAGTGGTGTTGATTTTTAGCTGTAGCCCAGGAAAACATCCAATGTCTCCTTCATCATGAGCAAACACATCAGACTGTTCATAGAGCATCTGCCGAACCACCTCTCGATCACCCTCTGAGAGATGGTCTAAATTGACATTAGGGTGCCATCTCAGGTGTGAGGGAGCAGTGCTTAATGTTTCTTCACCCTCAACTTGACTGTCACATGTCACTTGAGCAGAGTGACAAAATGGCTTGTCTGCAGTTTTGGTTGCATTTTCAGCACTGGAACAAACATTTACAGGTTTGTATTCAGTGATCTCTGAAATAAGTCCTAAAACAGTCTTTGGATTTAGAAAAATGTTGTGCTTTGTTGAGTTTTGGATTGGGATTTTGACAGTTTTTGAAGCACCAGCGGGTACATCAATAAGAGCTGGACTTTCTGGTTCATTTTCTGTTGACTTGGTGTGGACAACAAAGATGAGTGACTCAACATTACCTTTCTGGACCTTTAAAGTCTCCGACAGTAAGCCCACTAAGCTAATATTGTCACTTTGTTCACTGTTTGCCATTATTATCTCTTGGATCACGTTAAAGCCCAGCAGCGGAGTGCTTAAACGCTGCTGACTAACAAGCATTGGAACATATAAGGATACAGAACCATACTGTGAACTTGTGATCTCGAGCAGGACATCTATCCACCCCTCGAACGGAACATCCGTTCCATTGGCTGCAGTGATTTCGAGTGGATGGCCTGGGAGTAGGCTCTCGAGCGGCTGTATTTTCACATTTGGTAAGGCTGCTTGTACCCATGACTTTTCAACAATGCTTACTTGTGCCCCACTGTCCAATAACATCTGTAGGTTTACTCCATTTAACTGGCAACTGATCATACACCTACCGCCAATGAGCTGTGCCACACGCTTTGTGTTGGGTAACTTTTGAGACTTGGCAGTAGTCTGTTCGGAGTTCAGTCTTTTAGTGTTGTGGGACTCTGCTGGTGGTTCAGTCACTGGTGGTCCCTCCCCAGCGACCTCCTCCAGTTTCCCGACACATTGCTTTTCTGAAGGCAACTTATAGCTCTGTGCCCCTCCTTTCCACATCGAAAACAGTGTGTGCAGCGCTCAGTCTCTTGGGCGATACACTTTTGGCACTTTCCTTTCACTGCGGGTTTCAGTGCTGGCTGTTTAGGGACAGGTGCTGTGGGACTGATGTTTACTGTATTTACCATTGGGGTTAGGGCCTTTTCTAAACTCTTGGTTAGGGAGGAGACCTGTGCCGTCAGCTCCTGAATAGCTACACGATTAACTTGGACTTCAGTGTGCATTTCAATAGAGCTTGAACCGGACCTAGCAGAATCACGTCACACAGTGCCACACTAATAGATAACATATTCACAAACATTATGGAAAATAATATCAGGAGTGGACTTTTATTGAATGATATCAGTGACCACCTGCCGATTTTTGTTGTCTATCAATGTGATTATAGGAAGAAAAAGTATACCAAAAATATTAAATATAAAAGAATAAGAACCGAAGAATCAATGCATTTACTGACAAAGGAATTATTAATACAAGATTGGAAGATAGTTTATGATGAAAATGACATAAATAGAGCATATGATAAATTTTTACAAATATTTCAATCATTGTACAATAAATACTGTCCTATAAAACAATACAGTGACAGACAACAACAAAAAAAAATATTCCTTGGGTCACCAAGGGGTTAATAAATGCATGAAAAAGAAGAATACATTATATAAACAATTCATTAAATGCAGAACGGTGGAAGCTGAGATCAAATATAAAAGATACAAAAATAAGCTTACTACTATAATGAGGACCTGTAAGAAAGAATATTACAACAGAATACTAGAGGATAACAAAAATAACATAAAAGGAATATGGCAAGTACTCAATGGGATTATTAGTAATCGTCCTAAGAATGCAAATTATCCAGAATATTTTATTGAAAATGGCAATTTGATAAATAATATGGAAGATGTGGTCAGTGGTTTCAATAAATTTTTTGTAAACGTTGGTCCTGAATTAGCAAAATCAATAGTGACACCAGAAACAAACTACAGTGGTTCTGTGAATGAAATAGAAGATAGAAATCCAAACACAATCTTTTTGGGTGCAGTTACTGAAAAGGAAATTATCGAGACTGTGAGTAAATTTAAGAACAAAAAATCAACGGACTGGAATGAAATTGACATGACAATAGTGAAAAAAGTAATTGAGGGAATTGTTAAGCCACTCACTCACATCTGTAACCTGTCATTTCAAACTGGTACATTTCCAGACAAAATGAAAATAGCAAAAGTAATACCTCTATACAAAACAGGAGACAGTCATCGCTTCACAAATTACAGGCCAGTCTCTTTACTCTCACAATTCTCCAAAATACTTGAAAAAATCTTCACTAAGAGACTGGATGATTTCACTGAAAAACACAACCTCCTTACAGATAGCCAGTATGGTTTTAGAGCAGATAAATCTACATCTTTGGCACTGATCGAACTTATAGAAGAAATTACTAGTTGTATAGATAAAAAAAAATGTTGCTGTAGGAGTATTTATAGATTTAAAGAAAGCTTTTGACACCATTGACCACAGAATACTACTAAGGAAACTGGAAAGGTATGGGATAAGAGGGGTTGGACTGAGTTGGGTGGAAAGTTATTTAAGTAACAGACAACAATTTGTACAAATTGGAAAGCACAAATCACCCTTCATGGACATCACTTGTGGTGTGCCCCAGGGGTCAGTTTTGGGACCCAAACTCTTTATTTTATATATAAATGGCATATGCCAAGTATCAAAAATTCTGAAATTTATTTTGTTTGCGGATGACACAAATATCCTTTGCACTGGTGAGAATTTGCAGCAGGTTATAGAGGTGGTCACAACTGAAATGGAAAAATTAACGCAGTGGTTCAACAAAAATAAATTATCTCTAAATCTAAAAAAAACAAAGATTATGTTGTTTGGAAATTATAAAATAAATCATGAAATAATGGTAACGATAGATGATACCAGAATAGAAACAGTACAGGAAAATAAGTTTCTGGGGGTGACGCTAGACAATAAAATCTGCTGGAAACCTCACATCAGTCACATCCGGGCCAAATTAGCAAAATGTATAGGCATACTGGGGAAGACAAGACACATCTTGGACTATAAATCATTGGTCTTATTGTACAATTCACTGTTTTTACCTTATCTTAACTACTGTGTCGAAGTCTGGGGAAACACCTACAAGACCAACCTACAGTCAATATGCACATTACAAAAAAGAGCTATAAGGATAATAAACAATGCAGGATATAGAGGCCATACCAATTCGTTGTTCTTAAAGTCACATGTCATAAAGTTCATCGATTTAGTTAAATTTAAGACAGCACAAGTAATGTACAGGGCAATTAATAATCAACTACCAACTAATATAAAAAAATATTTTAAAAAAAGAGACGATCATAATTTGAGGGGAGACTTAAACTTTACAAAACCCAAGATACGTACAACCAAGAAAAGTATGTGCATATCTGTCTGTGGGGTGGATTTGTGGAACAGTCTAGAGCCGGAACTGAAACTATGTACAAACAGAAATCAATTCAAAAAGAGGTATAAGCACCATTTGCTGAAAGGATATATGTTAGAAGGGTAGTGGTTATATGTACGATTCATTATGTTCCCTCTGGGATATTATGGGACACTATGGAATGGTGGGTGGGACAGCACTGTGTATATCTGTGTTGTTTGAGGCTGGTTTTGATGTATGGACTTCATTGTATGTTAGAATGGATGGGTGTTAATGTTGATTTGTAAAAAATACAGTAAATTGTTTACTTGGGGTCTTAAAGGTGGTAATTTGTATAAAATTCACATGGGTGTATCTATGGAAAAGAGGAGATGGAATTAATAAGTGTTCACTTCTTCCTTCTCCCTTTCGAACAGTGTATAATGTTACTTTATTGCATTTGCCATTTACTTGTATTTGTTATAATTTTGTGTTCGAAATAAACTATCTATCTATCTATCTATCTAGCTTTGATCTGTCTCTACCTGTGCCGCATTAACACTGGTGACTTTCTGTTTATGACTTTGTCCCAACCTACTTAATCTCTCTGTCTCTTCACTAACAGAATTTGCTATGAGCTCCAGGATGGAGTCCTCTGTGACACTGGTGTTTGAGAGAGTATTTTTCATTCAAACCCTGATAAAGTGAATGGATAAACACACCTTGTACCAACTTGTTGTCATAATGAAGCCCACTACTGTTTTTAGATGCAATCAACACACACTGTTTTAGCCCCATTAGTCTATACATAAACTGTTGTGGTGTTTCTTTGTCATTTTGCTTAGCATTACTCAGCTCCTGAAATAATTCAGTGCTGCTTTTCTCACGTAGATGTGTCCTTAAGAAACGTTTTAACTCAGCTACAGTAAGGCTATCTTTGGTTACAAGCATATCTTTAAAGGTACCAGGTGTGGGGAGCGAGAAATGAAGAAGCTGAGTGATTTTATAATTCAGATTTAATGTCGGCTTCGCCTCCCCAACATGTCTCACCCAAGGCAGAAAGCAGAAAGAGGCTGATCGCAGTCAGACTCCCATACTTATACACCACACAACAATAGCCAACATCACACATCCTTGTCATATCCATCTCATCATCCCATGTCTCCTTCCAATGTCCTCCGGTTCATTCGTCTGACCCTAGGGGGTCAGGAAGTCTTTTCAGGTCTTCACCGCCGCGCCTCCATCTCCTCGTTGTTCTCCGCAGGCAGTCCAAACCTATTGTCCTCTTCTGAGACGTGAGGTCATTCCACACATGCAATCACAAAACATCTCCCTGTGTCTATACATATGCAGATATGGATATATGCACTACAGCCCCCCCCCCAAACGTCTAAGAAAAGGACAATATATGAAGGTTCACAGAATATGGTGACATCACTGGCATAACTATACAAGCTGATTATGTTAAAAACACAGTGATAACAGTAACAGTACAGTCTATGCCCCATGTCCGCCTTAAAACTGCTATGATAACCCCGACAGCATATCTTAAAACACATTGTCACATTCACATCAGTCTGTGTGTCGTCTGGGTTTTAACCGTCTTCCAAATCTGCTGTACGCCTGCCTCAGCGTCCCAGCGGTGCTGTCTTGTAAGGAATCTGCAGCTTGAGGAAAAGAGTGGTTATTTGATTCCTGCGGGGGGCTGGGACATGTCCCTTGGGGGGTCTACCACGTCGAGGTGCTCTCGCCACCCGTACAGGCTCGTCACTCAACATGAAAGCAGGCTTGAGTCTGTCAATGCTGACTGTCTCTTTTCTGTCCCCCAAATCCAGCACAAAATGCTTATCTCCAGGTTCCAGCACTCTATATGGGCCATCATATGGTGGGCGGAGGGTTGGCTTTAAAGCCTCGTGCCTAACAAAAACGAACTTGGCATTTTTTAAAGGCTGGGGAACAAAAACCCGCGGAAAGGTGTGATGAACCGGGCCCGGGAGCATGTCCGCTCCCGTGCTGCTTAGTGGCCTCAGAGCTGGGAGGCGCCCCGGCTCTGGCTGTTCTGGTAAGAATTCACCGGGGAGCCTAAGAGGTTGTGCAAAAACTAATTCTGCTGGGGAGGCGTCTAGATCCTCCTTGGGCGCAGAACGCAACCCCAATAAAACCCACAGTAGTTTGTTAACCAAATCTGCATCCGTTAGTGACGCTCTGAGGGCAGCCTTCAAAGACCTATGAAACCGCTCCCATAAACCGTTAGCCTGGGGGTGATACGCTGTAGTGCGATGGATTGTTGCCCCTAAGCTGCTGGCCATCGCAGACCAGAGGTCTGAGACAAACTGAGGCCCCCCATCAGACGTGATGTCCGACAGGACTCCGAAACGCGCTACCCAGGTCGTTAAAAAAACGCGAGCCACCTCTGCGGCCGTAGTTGACGTCAGCAGGACCGCTTCTGGCCAACGTGTGGTTCGGTCCACCATTGTTAAAAGATGTGTGAACCCCTGCGAGGACGGTAGGAGGCCCACGAGGTCGACATGCACATGGTCAAACCTCCTGGCCGGGATTCGGAACGGTTCTAAAGGAGCTTTCATGTGCTTGTGAATTTTGGCACGTTGGCAAGACATGCATGTTCTTGCCCACTCCTTTACGTGCTTGTGTAGGCCCGGCCAAACAAACTTTTCCGCCACCATTTTTACCGAAGCGCGCACTCCCAGGTGCGCCAGGGAGTGAACCGAGTCAAAAACGCGGCGGCGCCACGCGGCCGGGACTACCAGGCGAGGTCGCCCGGTTGACACGTCGCAGATTAAGGGGGGCACACCGTCGCGCAAACCCCTGTTCTCCAGCCTTAACCCTGTTGGTCCAGACTGGAGCGCGCGCACGTCCGCGTCACTACCCTGTTCTGCTGCCATGGCTGCGTAATCTATCCCTACGTGAACTGGGAAAGCGTACGCTTCCGTGTTGGTCTTGCGCTCTGCGGGTGTGGTAGTATGATCTGCCTCCACGTGCCCTGACGATGTCACGGCGCGGGAGAGGCAATCTGCCACCACGTTGAGTTTGCCCGCTACGTGCCGAATGTCTGTGGTAAATTCCGAAATTGCGGCCAGCTGCCTTTGTTGCCGGCCCAACCAAGGTTCTGAGATTTTAGACATCACAAAAGTGAGCGGTTTATGGTCGACAAAAGCCGTGAAACGCCGACCTTCCAGCCAGAACTGGAAATGGCGGATGGACAAATGAAGCGCTAACAGCTCTCTGTCAAACGTGCTGTATTTGCGCTTGGTTTCGTTTAAGGATTTGCTAAAAAATGCTAGCGGTTGCCAAGCCCCGTCAACGTGCTGTTCCACGACCGCCCCTATGGCCAAATTTGATGCGTCTGTGGTAAGCACTATGCGGGCCGAGGGGTCGGGGTGGGCCAACAGCGCGGCGTCAGCCAGGGCTCTTTTTACTTCCGCGAACGCGCGTTCCCGCTCCGGGGACCATGCAACCGCATTGGAGGGCTTTTGCTTTCTAAGCGCGGCATATAATGGCTGCATGAGCTGAGCTGCGCGGGGGAGGAAACGGTTGTAAAAATTTATCATTCCTAAAAATTCCTGCAGCGATCTGACCGTTTGTGGTCGGGGAAAATTTGCCACTGCGCGCACCTTATCAGGCAATGGGACTGCCCCTTCTGGGGAAACGCGGTGTCCCAAAAAATCAATCTGCGCCACGCCGAATCGGCACTTAGCTGAATTAATTATTAACCCATGTTCTTCCAACCTCTGAAAAACTGTAGTGAGGTGATTTTCGTGTTCCTCCTCAGATGTGCTGGTGACTAAAATATCGTCGAGGTAGACAAACACAAAAGGAAGATCACGTAACACAGCGTCCATCATACGCTGAAACGTTTGTGCAGCGCCTTTAAGGCCAAATGGCATGCGCAGAAACTCAAAAAGACCAAAAGGGGTTATTACGGCCGTTTTAGGGACATCCTCAGGTCGGACTGGGACTTGGTGGTAGCCGTGGACCAGGTCTATTTTAGAAAAAAATATGCGCACCCGCCAGATGTAGTGAAAAATCCTGGATGTGAGGGATTGGGTAGCGGTCATGCGCTGTAGCATTGCTTAATCTGCGATAATCGCCGCAAGGTCTCCAGGAGCCGTCGGCTTTCGGGACCATATGCAGTAGCGAAGCCCATGGGCTTTTTGAGCGCCGAATAATGCCCAGTTTTTCCAGGCTGGCGAACTCGTCGGGTGCTATGGCGAGCTTGGTCGCGTCTAAGCGCCGAGCTTTAGCGAAGACAGGGGGGCCCGTTGCGGGGATGAAGTGCTCCACCCCGTGTCTCGCTACTGTTGCCGAAAATTTGGGAACTGTGAGTGCTGGAAATTGGGTGAGGAGTTTGTCAATCTTACCTCCTGCTGTGGCGACGTTGGCCTGCACGGGTGGTGGGGACACTCGAGCTGAACAGGGGATAGAAGAGAATGACAGTGCATTGATTAAGCGTCTGTTTGCAAGATCAACTAACAACCCATGTGAACATAAGAAATCAGCACCTAACATGTTGAAACTCACCGCCGCTATAATAAAAGTCCACTCATAAGTGTGGCCGTGTAAGGACAGAGACAAGGTCCTTTCACCATAAGTGCTGATGTTCGAGCCGTTCGCCGCCGTTGCCCCGTTGCCGCGGGGTCCAGCCACTCGGTCAGCGTAGGTCGGGGTGATGAAGCTCACCTGAGCTCCGGTGTCTATGAGGAAATGTCGCCCGGAGCCTTCATCAGTGATGTAGAGCAGCTTATTGGCCTCGCCGAGAGCCGTAGCTGCTAACGGTTCCCGGCTTTGGAGTTTCCCGAGCTCTTGAAACTGCACGGTGGCACACACTTGTATGCCCTCTCAGCGAATCGCCGGTGGTAGTAACAGAGGTCGTCTCGTCTGTTGCGTCGTGGCCGCGTCGCTGCCATGGTGGGTGGGATTTGCTCCGCTGTCTCCGGCTCCCCACTGCCCCGGGCTTCCGCAGCGAGGTCCGCCGCTGATGCTGTATCACACTCCGCACGCATTGTGCTGTGGTGGCGTCGAGCCTGGCGACGACGTGGTAGAACTTGGTTTCGTCTGCCGTCACCCCTGCGAGCGCGAACTGTGCCTCAGCCTGCTTGAACCACGAGTTCGGGTCGTTCTGCCAGAATTCTGGGAGTTTGATGGCGACGGCGCTTGCTCGGGCTGCCTCCGACGAGTCTGCAACGGGAGAACGCCTTTCATCCATTCTCACATCTGGTCACCAATGTGGGGAGCGAGAAATGAAGAAGCTGAGTGATTTTATAATTCAGATTTAATGTCGGCTTCGCCTCCCCAACATGTCTCACCCAAGGCAGAAAGCAGAAAGAGGCTGATCGCAGTCAGACCCCCATACTTATACACCACACAACAATAGCCAACATCACACATCCTTGTCAAATGACTGTCTTATGACTGGCGCCTAGCGGCTGCCCCGGCCTTGGATGCGCTCTGCAGAGCGTGCCCAAATGCCAAGTCATGTTTCGTTACCTTGTATTCATACATGTGTAATGACAATAAAGTTGAATCTCAATCTCAATCTCAATCTCATATCCATCTCATCATCCCATGTCTCCGTCCAATGTCCTCCGGTTCTTTCGTCTGACCCTAGGGGGTCAGGAAGTCTTTTCAGGTCTTCACCGCCGCGCCTCCATCTCCTCGTTGTTCTGTGCAGGCGGTCCAGACCTATTGTCCTCTTCTGAGACGTGAGGTCATTCCACACATGCAATCACAAAACATCTCCCTGTGTCTATACATATGCAGATATGGATATATGCACTACACCAGGCTTAATTATTTTAAACACCGTTCTGATAATCTCAGCCTCTGTGAACCCTTCATTTAGCCCTTCATCAAGCTGTTTGCACAAGTTATTGTAACTCAAATCAGAATTAAAATCAGAGATTTGACCACCATGAATCTTGTACTCTCTACGTGGCAACAGTGACGTTAGTTCAGTCAGTCTGACTAACCCTGGGTCAGGAACTACAGATGGTGATTTTGGATGGTTCTTCCCTGATGGTGCTGCAGCTCCAGTGGTCACAGGAACTACTATGACCGGATCATCGTCGGGTGGCACCTCTGCATCCACTTCTCCAGCTGCTGTGGACAATTGCAGTTCAATGATGAGGTCACGGAAAGCAAGCAGGCAAGACATCCCCTGGTCCTCAAGGCTCTTCAGTTGTGGACTTCTCAGCGAGTCAACAATGAAGTCGAAGAGTTCCACTTTGGTCGATTCTGCACCTGGCAAATCTTCTCCCGCCTCATCCTTGAACGACCCGGCCAGCTTGTAAAGAACGTTTCTGCAGCGGGCAATGGTCAGCTGGTGAAGCTCTTGCTGGATTTCCCATCTCAGGTCATGTAGAGCAGACATGGCTGTGGTTTCCTGTAGTCAGTCGCTTAGGTCGATGGCTCAGGAACAGGTGGTCAGCATCCCTTGGTTCTTCAATGATTAGTGCCAGACCAGTAGGTGGCGCTAATCCCAGACGAGCCCCCAAAATTGTTGCTCCCCTGGGTAGCGGCCCAGGAGGAGGCAACGTGCATGTGGAAGTTAACTCTCCAACCTGTGATAGGAGAATAGGTAGAACACGTTTTGTGCTGTTATTTCACACAAAGGAGTTTATTCTTCATCCTCCGGTGCGTGAGTCTACTCTCTATTATTGTGCGACATGCGCCATCTATTGGTCGGCGTACAGAACTGCACTCAACTCACATGAGTTATAATGGAACCAGGTGGATTACAAATGCATTGTAGAAAAGTAAAACAATTAATGAATAAAATAAAAATTGTAGGGGTGCCTGTTTTTTTTTAATTTTTTTATCCAAATGTCTTTTTTAGCCCCTTTTACATAACTATTAACTATTTCCAAGCCTCTACATCTGTAACATGTTTCTTGTGATTTACAAGACATATCAAGAGCAAAATCATTCCAAACTCCCAAGTATGTGTTTTTCCTGCTGTGAATGTCTGCTTAAGCTCCACCCCCCAAAAAAGGCAGATTTGGACAGAGCGTTTGTAGCTACAGTATGTAACTATTCCTGCTTAGCCTGGTTGGTTATAACATTAGCCAATCAGACGGATGCTCTTGGCTACCTCGGGGGAAGAGGGCGGAGCCGAGGAACAGCAAGATTGAGGCAGAGTGGGTTGGGGTAGCAGCAGAGAGACAGAGAGCGGAGAGAGGCAGACAGGCAATTTGAATGTGGCTGTGCGAGACATTCAAATCGAGCTGCTCTCAGCCCACTTCACCAGCAGACGGGGCACTGCACTGTGAGCTGAGAGCAGCTACATTCAAATCGGGTCCTCCCCACCTTCCCTCCCTGCTCCGTTGCCAGAGAATGGGGGACTGGCTGTTGGTAAAAAGTAAACACATATTTGGCAACTACACATTTATGTCGCGCCTGGACCATTTTCAGAAAAATGTTTTGCTTTTTACTTTTGAAGATAGAGGGAATACTTTAACGTCCGGACACGAGTGTCTCACTCATATTCAGACATAACATTTTTGGCGACGAGAATAAATTATGGAGGCATGCGGGGCACCTATCTGGCCGTTTCTACAGTATCCAGGGGAACCAGCAATTCTGTGGCCCACCTGGTTGGCCATGTTTGGGGGTACATTGTGGCGCTGGGCCTGGATAAACTCGATGGAGTGTGGAGGCGAGTGCTTCTGGTTTACAATCTGGGTGTAGAAGGTCGGAAAATTTTCCACACATTGGGGGAGACGGAGTCTTATGCAGATGCTGTCGGGCGGCTTGCTGACTACTTTGGCGAACACACACGGAGCACGAAGCTGTGGGTTGAAAGGCTGTTGGCGCCAAAAGAAGCTAAGCTAGCTAGCTCAGGGGAGCAAACAGCCCAGCTGGTGGCAACGGAGAAATTAGCCACAGAGCTAGGTGGGCGTCAAACACAGACGCTAGATGCTAGAAGCTACAAGCTAGATATCACGGTGGAATCGGAGCCAAAAGTGAGGGAGCCCGCATCCACCGAAAACGACAAGCCAGCTGAAAAGCACAGCACAGAGAGTGACTGCAGCACTGGGGGTGAACACAGCGCGGTGAGTGAAGATGGCACAGAGGGAGATCATCGACCAGACTCGGCTCAGTTTTCCCCTCAGCTAGAGTTGGAGAAGCGGGAGGGGGAGCGCAAGCATGTGAGAACCCCGGAAAACAGCAGCGACAGCCGGGCATAGAGACAGCACAGCGGAGCACCTTGAGTGTCAGAGAGGAGGTACCGGACTGTTTTTGTACCCGAGACAAGCTGCAGTCGAAGACAGACTCTGGGAGCGAGCAGTACGAAGAGCTAACGGGTGCCACGGCAGTCAAGCAGGACCAGTTTTGCTCAGGTTCGACGCAGGGGGGTCTCAGTCCCAGTGCTCGAGAAACGGCGGAGGGAGCCACCGAGTGCGATGGCGAAGTGCCTGCGTCAGCGAGTGACACCGAGGTCCTAGACCCAGATGCCCCCGGTACTTGGCCGCAGAGGGATGTAGGATCTGCAGCTATGATAGTGACCGCTGCAATGGCTCAAGGGGAGAGACGTCCACGGTGGATGTGGACCAAACGACAGTCGGAGGGTTACCAGGAGCGGCTGCACATCATGGCTAAGCGGGGCGCAGTCTACTTCCAGCTGTCGGACAACTCGTGGAAACATGCCAGTGAGCTGCGGCAAGCTCAGGAGGAGGCTTCAGATGGCGGGTCCGGACAAGAGAGGCGGTCGATGGCAGAGAGAAGAGGCGTTCTCGTCTATGAGGCCAGCTACAATCCTGGAGGCATGCCGCTTCCAGGGGCGGGTCTACCGAGGGGCTGCCTGGGGCCCCCACAAGCCAGTTCTATCCCTTTCTGCCAGAAGGACAGTAGTGTGAGTTTGAGAAATAAGTAAAAAGAAAAAGTTCTAATGTTCATGTGTTTGTATGTTGTAAAAAAAAAAATCTGAAATGTTATGGTCTTGGGTTTGTTTTATGTATTGTTGTTTAGTTTAGGAAACATGGCAACCGGAGTGGTGGCTCAGTTGGTAGAGCATCCACCCCACACCCGGGAGGCAGGGGTTCAAATCCCAGCCGGGTCATGCCAAAGACCATATAAAAAAAAGTGGAACTTGCTGCCGTCCAGCTTGGTGCTCAGCAATAATGGAACAGAGGAGGGAAATTTGTGGCGGCGCCTTGCATGGCAGCGACCCCTCTGATTCTACGTATATATGTGTGTGACTAACATTGTAGATAAGAGAAACATGATTGGCTGTATGGATTGAATGACAATAAAGATGGCTTATCCTTATGTTTTAGTTTAATGGACTTTTGTTTAGATTCATCATCATCATAGCAGTCTGTCGGGGGCGACAATGACTGTTTCATTTTGGTCTCATCAGATTCCTCCACGCAGCTCTGTCCTTCACCCTGCGCTGCCAGGAACTCCTGACCTTGTTAACCCAGGCAACGTCCGAGCTGGTATGAGTTGCTTTCTGACTGACCATTTCATGAAACTGCTTGCAAAGTATTTGAGTACCACTAGCTTTTGTTGGACTAGCGGCACATTCTTGGCAGATAGAGGTATTATTAGTGGCAAGGACAGGCCAAGACAAACTGACTCCAGTATCTGTTGCAGTGACTGACCAGATGATAGGTTTGTTTATCTCTGCTCTTTGTGTAGTGCATATCACGATGCACCGACTGGCAAAAGTCCACCACAGACCTTGCAACAAATGTGCTTATCTGCAAGGATGTCCAGTCTCATCCCGTGTAACTGGGAGTGGTCCACCACAGACCTGTGACAGATATTGTTTTTAGTTCTGCCAAGATGCCCAGTTTCACCTTCCACACACTTGGAAGGGCGGGGTTGCCGGTTGAGTCGCCGATGCCCTGACCCATGAGACAGGTAGTACTGGTTTTCATGGTTATCCTGTAGCAAGCAAACCAATGCCTGACTTGACATGAACGTGCATGTACTAGTAATTATAATAAAAACTAGAAAAGCACTTGGAGAGCGCAGACCTCCGCCAAGCGCCACAGTTCCCCCCATACAGTGTTTGTGTGTACGTTTTCAGATTCCTTGACCATGAAAACATATGACTAGCAATTGGATTCACAATGATAGGATTAGTGGTTCAGTAGTTATTGACAAAAATGGCATTTTCCGTAATGGCGGGTTTCTTCTGGACGGTGATCCGGATCACCACCAAAATGTAATCATCTGTAGGATACCCCATTTCTGACAATCTGTGAAAATTTCATGAAAATCCATCCATAACTTTTTGAGTTATCTTGATAACAAACAAACAAACAGACAGACAAACAGACAGACAGACAGACAAACCAACGCCGATGATCACATAACCTCCTTGGTGGAGGTAATAATAAAAAGACTGTCATAATTGTATTGACCATACATCGGGGCTAGGCAATTCTACCTTAAATCAACATCACTGTTTATTGAATCTTTCAGGTCAGTTTTCTATTTTTCCTCCTCTCTTCTCCATTACAGTTTAATTATTACCTCCGCCAAGGAGGTTATGTTTTCATCAGCGTTGGTTTGTCTGTCTTTTTAAAGGATTTTTTAATATTGCCAGATAGGGCCATTTTCAATATTTGTGCATGTAAGTCTGCCAAAAATCGTCACAACACTTGCAAAACAAAAAAAATACAGGACAACATGCCCACAGGTTCTATAATATATCCAACACTGATCCGGATAATGCAATAATTCCGGATACTATGATCCACAATATCAAAAAAAATAGGGGACCTTGTGGAGAGTTGTGAAGGATGAGACTGAGTGTATTCCTCAGGTTCAGCTTTATTCACAATGACATTCTCCAACATTCAAAAGCAGAGAAAAAGAGGATGAATCTTCTCACATCTGTCCTTTTATACCAGGACATCAAACATACAATCACATGGTGCTTAATCAAACATACAGTCACATGGTACTTAATCCCAGTCACAATGTAACTTCCCCCGATCTTAACACCATCCACCTCCTAGTCTCCGGTGGTCAGGAAATCTCTCAAGGCCATCTCCTTGAAACAAAAGGCCAGATCGCACACCCTCCCGTTACCTCTGGAAGGCTCAGTCCCTTTGTTCCCCTGAGACGTGAAGTATACAATAAGCATACAGTTGTGGTCTATATTAATCATATATCCCATAACCTACATATGTTTAAGCATGTGAGAGTGTTTAGTGATTACATATGTAAAGCGACTTCACACCTCAGAACAGGACAAAGGGTCTCAACCGCCAGTGAAGATCAAAGAGCATCCCAGGCGCTGCGGTGGAGACCGGATGGTTACCCTGACCCCCCAGGGCCAGGTGGAGGAGTACGAAGACAAAAGAAGGGATTAAGATAGTGAGGGATGTCAGCTTTTGATATGCATGTCTTTTGTTATGTGCGAGTATAAGTTCGTAGAGCCGAAGGTGTTCGCTCTCTTTTCTTCTTCTGCTGCTGCACCTAGATGAGACTTGTTAGAGGAGCTGATAATAAACTTTGGTTTATGAATCACATCGCCTCGTTCTTTCAAGCTCCTCTACACTGGTGACCCTGACGCGAGAATGGACCAGAGGCGTTCCCCCGCGATCGACTCATCTGTGGCGACCCAGGCAGACGCCGGCGCCCATGCAGACAGAGGAACAGATGGACGACGTTCCCCCACGGCCGAAGTGATAGAGAGGGCTCAACCGAGCACCAGCGCCACTGAGAGAGCCGAAGCAAGGCACTCTCACCCTGCGGACACATCAGTGACGGTCCACACAAATGCCGTCACCGTCAAGCTGCCGGACTTCTGGCAGGAAGACCCCGCCTCGTGGTTTCAGCAAGCCGAAGCCCAGTTTGCACTGGCGGGCATCACGGCTGACGATACGAAGTTCTATCACATCATCGCCAAACTCGATGCCGCCACTTCGAGATGTGCGCGGAGCATAATCCAGCGGCCGCCGGCCCAGGACAAATATAAAGCACTGAAAGCAACCATCGTGGCAAATTACGTCCCCTCAGCCGAGGAGAGAGCCGAGAGGATCCTGGCGGTCTACGGCCACAGAGGATGCAGACCCAAGGCCCTCATGGAGGACTTGCTGCAACTTAAAGAAGAGGACAATGACAACTTCCTCTTCCAATTCATATTCCTCAGTACGCTGCCGCCACACATGAGAGGGACGCTTGCCAACATGCGATGCAGCACCCAGCAAGACTTCCGCGATCTGGCTCACGAAGCTCAACGGCTCATCAATGCCTGCAAGGAGCAGACACCCACAGCAGCATCCGCAGACCTCAACGCTGATGTCCGGAGCCACGAGGAGCCACAAACCACTGAGCAGAATCAGCCCGCGGTGACAGCGACACGGCCAAGACGTAACAGACGGAGCGACGTCTGTTATTATCACCACCGCTTCGCCGAGAAGGCTCACAAATGCGTTCCCCCCTGCAAATTCACGATTTCGGGAAACGCCAAAGCCGAGAACCGTTAACGGCAGCGGTTCTCGGCGAAAAAAGCAAGCTGTTATATGTGACGGACGGACACACCGGCAAGCAGTTCCTTATCGACACAGGAGCTCAACTAAGCTTTGTCATGCCCTCCCAAGCAGACCGGGCCATGGGCACCCGGGGCAATGGAGCGGTGGCAGCCAACGGCTCCATCATCGACACTTTTGGCGAAAAGAGCCTGCCCCTCCGCATCCACGGCCGCAACTACAGATGGACATTTGTTGTAGCGGCTGTGAGTTTCAACTTGTTGGGCGCAGATTTTTTGTGTGCACGTGGGTTATTAGTTGATCTAGCGAACAGACGCTTGGTTAATGCACTGTCCTTTGCTTCTATTCCCTGCTTAGCTCGAGTTTCTCCACCACCCGTGCAAGCTAGCGTCACCACAGCAGGAGGTAAGTTTGATCAACTCCTCACCCAATTTCCAGCACTCACAATTCCCAAATTCTCAGCCACAGTGGCTAAACACGGGGTCAAACACTTTATTCCCACAATGGGCCCACCCGTATTCGCCAAAGCTCAGCACTTAGACGCGACCAAGCTCACCATAGCTCGGGACGAGTTTACCACCCTCGAAAAATTAGGCATTATCAGATGCTCGAAAAGCCCCTGGGCGTCACCACTTCACATGGTCCCGAAATCCGACAGTTCTTGGAGACCGTGCGGCGATTACCGCGGATTAAACAATGCGACAGCGCATGACCGCTACTCAATTCCTCACATTCAAGACTTTTCACTACATCTGGCGGGTGCGCGCATTTTTTCAAAAATAGACCTGGTCCACGGTTATCATCAAGTCCCAGTTCGAGCAGAGGACATTCCTAAAACAGCTGTAATAACCCCCTTCGGTCTTTTTGAATTTTTGCGGATGCCTTTCGGCCTCAAAGGCGCTGCTCAAACCTTTCAGCGGATGATGGACGCAGTATTACGCGACCTCCCTTTCGTGTTCATCTACCTCGACGATATGCTGGTAGCCAGCTCGTCTGAGGAAGAACACGAGCGGCATCTCACTATGGTTTTTCAGAGACTAGAAGAGCACGGGTTAATAATCAATCCAGCCAAATGCAAATTCAGCGTCTCACAAATTGATTTTTTAGGACACAGAGTTTCTCCGAAGGGGGCAGTCCCACTGCCAGATAAAGTTCACGCAGTAAAAAGTTTCCCACGGCCACAAACGGTCAAATCGCTGCAAGAATTTTTGGGAATGGTTAATTTTTACAACCGTTTCCTCCCCCGCGCAGCTCAGCTCATGCAGCCCCTATATGACACGCTCAGAAAACAAAAATCTTCCAACGCGGTCGAATGGACCCCGGAGCGCGAACGCGCCTTCGTGGAAGTAAAAAGCGCCCTAGCTAATGCCACATTGTTGGTTCACCCTGATCCCTCGGCCCGCATTGCGCTAACCACAGACGCTTCAGACCTGGCCATAGGGGCAGTTGTAGAACAACACGTCAGCGGAATCTGGCAACCTTTGGCATTCTTCAGCAAATCGCTAAACCAAACAGCACTTTTGACAGAGAGCTGCTAGTGCTCCGTTTATCCATCCACCACTTCCAGTTCTGGTTAGAAGGGCGGCGTTTTACGGCTTTTGTAGACCACAAACCGCTCACCTTTGCTATGGCTAAAATTTCCGAACCGTGGTCAGGCAGGCAACAAAGACAGCTAGCTGCAGTTTCAGAGTTCACCACAGACATTCGACATGTGGCAGGCAAACTTAACGTGGTAGCAGACTGCCTCTCTCGCGCTGTGACATCGCCAGAGCACGAGGAGACAGATTATACTATCTCAGCCACAGAACTCTTCGCCAACGCGGACACATACGCAGCACCAATCCACGCAGGGATAGATTATGCAGCCATGGCAGAAAAGCAAAGTAGTGACACGAACGTGCGCGCACTCCTGTCTGGACCAACAGGGTTAAGGCTGGAGAAAAGGGGTTTACGCGACGGTGTGCCCCCCCCTAATATGCGACATCTCAACCGGCCGACCTCGCCCGTTAGTCCCAGCTGCATGGCACTGCCGTATTTTCGACTCGATTCACTCCCTCGCGCACCCAGGTGTGCGCGCTTCAGTTAAAATGGTCGCTGAAAAGTTTGTGTGGCCTGGCCTGCGCAAAAACGTAAAAGAATGGGCAAAGACTTGCATTTCTTGTCAGCGCGCCAAAGTACACAAACACACAAAAGCCCCTCTGGAGCCTTTTCGAATCCCTGCTAGAAGGTTCGACCACGTTCATGTCAACCTCTTGGGGCCACTACCTTCCTCCCAAGGTTTCACACATCTGTTAACAATGATAGACCGCACCACGCGCTGGCCGGAGGCAGTCCCTCTGGCGTCAACCACAGCGGAGGAAGTCGCTCGCGTTTTTTTGACGGACTGGGTGGCAAGTTTCGGCGTCCCATCGGACATCACGTCCGATAGGGGGCCTCAATTTGTCTCGGAGCTTTGGTCAGCCATGTCCAGCAGCTTAGGGGCGACAATTCACCGCACCACCGCTTATCACCCTCAGGCTAATGGGTTATGCGAGCGTTTTCACAGATCTTTAAAGGCCGCCCTCAGAGCCTCACTAACGGATACAAATTGGGTAAATAAACTTCCCTGGGTTTTATTGGGATTGCGTGCTGCACCCAAAGAGGATCTAGACGCCTCCCCAGCAGAATTAGTTTTTGCACAACCTCTCAGACTCCCAGGTGAATTTTTACCAGAGAACCCAGAGCCAGGGCATCTTCCTGCCCCGAGGTTTTTAGGCAGCAACGGACCGGACTCTCTCCCCGGGCCGGCACATCACTCTTTTCCACGGGTTTTTGTCCCCCAAGCTTTAAAAAACGCTGAATTTGTTTTTGTTAGGCATGAAGCTTTAAAACCAACCTTCCACCCACCATACGATGGGCCATTCAGAGTGCTGGAACCTGGTGATAAACATTTTGTGCTTGATTTTGGGGATAGAAAAGAAACAGTCAGCATTGACAGACTTAAACCTGCCTTCTTGTTGAGAGACGAGCCTGCACGGTTGGCGAGAGCACCTCGGCAGGGTAGACCCCCCAAGAGAAAAGACTCAGCCCCCCTGCAGGGAACAAATAATCACTCTCCTCCCCAAGCTGCAGATTCCTTACAGGAAGGCCCCACCAGGACGCCCAAGCGGACCCACTGCAGATTCGGGAGAAGATTAAAACCCAGACGGCACAGGGACTGATGCAGACTACTCAACAGTTGTTCACCAATTGTGCTGTAACAGTTTAGGACTGACTTGTGATATTACTATGCTGTCATGATTACCACTGAACTCTCTTAGGAGCATGGCTGCTGGAAAGTTTCTTCTGTGTCAAGAGGTGTAGCAGTTAGTATGTCATAATAATTATCTTAAACTGTGAATTTTTCTATTGTCCTTTTCTTAGTCGTTTGGGGGGGCTGTGGTCTATATTAATCATATATCCCATAACCTACATATGTTTAAGCATGTGAGAGTGTTTAGTGATTACATATGTAAAGCGACTTCACACCTCAGAACAGGACAAAGAGTCTCAACAGCCAGTGAAGATCAAAGAGCATCCCAGGCGCTGCGGTGGAGACCGGATGGTTACCCTGACCCCCCAGGGCCACGTGGAGGAGTACGAAGACAAAAGAAGGGATTAAGATAGTGAGGGATGTCAGCTTTTGATATGCATGTCTTTTGTTATGTGCGAGTATAAGTTCGTAGAGCCGAAGGTGTTCGCTCTCTTTTCTTCTTCTGCTGCTGCACCTAGATGAGACTTGTTAGAGGAGCTGATAATAAACTTTGGTTTATGAATCACATCGCCTCGTTCTTTCAAGCTCCTCTACACAGTGATATATCTGTGGAGCATCTGAAACCAACATATGTGCATATATGTGTGCCACAACCTTTGCAATTTTCCTCATAGGAAGAGAGCAAATGAAGCTAAAATCACTCAACAAACACCATTATGTAGCCAAGACACTGTGGAATCTGTAGTGTGTCAACGGATTTGTTGTATCTTTAAAAGCTATGGAGCTACATCCAGAAGAAAACCGCCATTATGCGAAATGCGATTTTCCGGAATAACTACTGAACCACTAATCCTATCCATGTCAATCCAACTGCTACTCATATGTTTTCATGGTCAAGGAATCTGAAAACGTACACACAATAAATGTAGGATTAATATTTATAATGTAAAACACTGTATGGGGGGAACTGTGGCACTTGGCGGAGGTCTGCGCTCTCCGAGTGCTTTTCTAGTTAAGCAATATAACAACAGTGTGGTATCATACCATTTTTTTGCAGTTAACAACAAATTTACATTGTTTGATGCAGCAAAGTTCAGCCTCCACCGTCACCTCCCGTTCTCGTCTTCCTGTACTGGCGTCCTATGGCCCACCCTTCCTTAATTCTAATTGGCTGCTTAGAAAGGTCTGACACTGATGAGCATTGCTGTACGGTAGTTTGACAAGTTGATCTTTTTTCAGCCCTGAGCATCGCAACAAAAAGTGGCCACTGCTCAGAGTCTTTCAGCACCGAGGGCGCTCAGCGCTGTAAACACTGGACTACAGAAAGAATTTATAGAAAATAGTCTCCCACAGCAGAAAAAAATGAGTTTGATGGACACGCCCCTAATACTTTTTCTGCAATGTTTGGCTTCCGAGTTGCCGAGACGCGTGACCCTATGGTGTGACCACGCACGTAACTGAGTGGACACGTCTTCAAGGGGCAGCACATGAAAAGCGACAGATTAATATATAAAATATTTTAAAAATTCCTGCATCCACTTCGTGCTCCGACTCACCACCGAAATCAAATCATCTGTACCCTGGGCCATGACACACCTTTCCTGAAAATTTCATCAAAATCTGTTAACAACTTTTTGAGTTATGTTGCCAACAGACAAACCAACCAACCAATTGACAGACAAACCAACGCCACTAAAAACATTACCGCCATCCTCCCTTGGCAGAGGTAAAAATTGATTCTTAATTTTTGTGAATCAGTAATGGATCCAGGGTGGGTTTCCTCTGGTAACACTTCCTGGTAGCAGCCTGCCATGCTTGTAAATTTCCCACCATTCCTATGAGGAAATACAAATTTAAGAAAAAAAAATATGAAGGAATTACGGTCCGCAAGCACGCACACCAACAACGCGCGTGTCCGTAATCAACGCAAAGTTCAGAAGTGCCGCGCCCACGTGACCGCTCCAGTCGTCAGGCAGAGTGTCTCGCGTCACTGTCCAAGAGAAACATGAGCTTATTAAAGTACTTTAAATGCGGAAAAACGGTTTCCTCCCACATACCAAAAACATGCAAGTTAGGTTAATTGGCATCAATCATTGGGATTCTAAATTTTCCTTAGGTATGACTGTGAGAGTGAATGGTTGTCTGTCTCTCTGTGTTGGCCCTGCGATGGACTGGCGATCTGTCCAGGGTGTAACCTGCCTCTCACCTAAAGATGCTGGGATAGGTTCCAGCCCCCCCCCACCCCCCCGCGACCCAAAAAGGATTAAGCGGAAGAAGATGAATGAAGGAATATGTCTGGGAACACCTTGGTATCCTCGCTGAAGAGCTGGAGCAGGTGGCTGGAGAGAGGGAAATCTGGGGTTCTCTGCTTGAACTGCTGCCTCCACAACCCGGACCTCCGGAAAAGCAGTAGAAAATGGATGGATGGATGGATGGAAAAAACTCATGATTAAAATGGGCAGCGCGGTGGCGGAGTGGTTAGCACTGCGGCAGCTCAGCAACTCACCCTTGGCCGGGGCATCCTGGGTTTGATCCCAGCCCCTGACCAACAATGAACTGTATGGAGTTTGCATGTTCTCCCCGCGTCTGTGTGGGTTTACTCCGGGATTTCTCCGGTTTCCTCCCACATGCCAAAAACATGCAAGTTAGGTTAATTGGAGACTCTGAAGTGGCCCCAGGTGTGAATAGTGAAAGGGTTGGGCGCTGCACCAGTGGCTTCTTCATCCACTCATGTGGATGCCCTGTAATTTCCCCATTGTGGGACTAATAAAGGAATCTAAATCTAAAAATAAAAAAGAAGACAAAATGAACCAACTCGAGCTCTTAACCACATCTGTTAGCTAAGTGACTCATCCATTATTGCTCCCGTTGTGGCGTAACCCCCACAACAGACTGGGTCAGGCACAGCGCTCGACTAGAGCAATTAACAGAACAATGAAATGTGTGTATTAATGTCTACAGACAGCCCGCTTCTCCTGGCTTTTTCCGGCTCACTACTGTGATGTTAATGTGCCATTTATGCATTGTGTTCATGCTTCCTGCCCTGACTGTGTCTCTCAAATGCAAATGTCTCATGCCTGTCTGCAATCTCTTTGATGATACCATGCCTTTCATGTATTGTCTGTAACTGGGTATATAAGCTCACTGAAATCCATGTTCAGTCTCTCATTCCTTCAACTGCCGCTGACACACACATCCTGTGTCTCTTTGCTGGAGAGCCTCTCCGGGCTCGCTCATGGAGCGAGCCCCGTGAAGGCGGTATGATTTAATAAACCTGCTTAAAACCTTCACGTCGCCTTTATTTTATCATCCACTTCACTGGTGACCCCGAGAATGCACACGCTTTGTGCATCGCAACCTTCTGGTTTGGACAGCCACGCTGATGTCCTGATGGCAACGAACGCAGCACCCGGCGGTGATTCTCCGACGACAAGCGAACGCGGCAGCCTGACTGATCTGCCCTCCCTTCTGCTTCAGGGAGACCTCGACGCAGAGTTTCCAGGCGAAACTCTCCGGAGACCACCCACGACCGGGAAAGCTGAGGAACATTTCATGGTGAGATCTGCACGCCTAGATCGGCACATCCACGCTTGGACCGGCCGCTCTCACAGCTTCTGACACACGATTCTGTGTCTCCTTACGAGAGCATACGCACCTCGTCCTTTCTCCACGACGGCGACCTCCACGGCCGACGGAGTACACATGGACCTGAACGCACCATGACTCATCTTCAACAACTACAACAGGGATGATTAAGCTCCCTGACCCTGGCTCTTCCTCTCCAGCTGGCCCACCCACGCACAGAGCCCCGGCACACGCACCGGGGAGTTACGAGGACGGCGCACCACGCACGGGACACATACGGCTCCACTGACCGCCTTCCTTCTGCTGCACACTGGCCCTTCAGGCTTGCTCGTACACCTGAGGCACGCACGCAGCTTGCTCACTGGATTTTATGGTCTTAGCCATGGCGCTCAACGGGAATTCAGCAGTCTGCGGTCCCCGAAGGCTTTAAGGTTGTGCCCGCACCTAAAGTCAACACGCCAAGTCCCCTTGCTTTTGTTTTTTTTTTCTTACAGCTGCCACGCAGCCTCGTCCCTCCTGTTTTTTCTTCACGGCCGCTATTAATCCTTGCAGGAC
Organism: Pholidichthys leucotaenia; assembly: GCA_020510985.1. Lineage (NCBI taxonomy): Eukaryota > Metazoa > Chordata > Actinopteri > Cichliformes > Pholidichthyidae > Pholidichthys > Pholidichthys leucotaenia. The sequence goes on from CM035847.1 coordinate 294,116,465, forward strand.
TTAATCGCGAGAGGAGTCAGTGACTAATTTTTCTTCTTGTGGATCTCTGCACGTTCAATGGGACAGCCCTTCAACATCGCGGACCCACAAGCAATTTTTGCGCGGCTCAGACGATTTCACCGTCCCCGGCCGGCACTTACTACCCCCCACCCCCCTCCACCTCCACCTGCACAGAGCTTTCCCTGCTCGCTGCCAAAGCTGGACTATCGAGGCCTCGGCCGCCTGCCGAGCCCTCTGGGGGGGAGCGTGTGACGTAACCCCCACAACAGACTGGGTCAGGCACAGCGCTCGACTAGAGCAATTAACAGAACAATGAAATGTGTGTATTAATGTCTACAGACAGCCCGCTTCTCCTGGCTTTTTCCGGCTCACTACTGTGATGTTAATGTGCCATTCATACATTGTGTTCATGCTTCCTGCCCTGACTGTGTCTCTCAAATGCAAATGTCTCATGCCTGTCTGCAATCTCTTTGATGATGCCATGCCTTTCATGTATTGTCTGTAACTGGGTATATAAGCTCACTGAAATCCATGTTCAGTCTCTCATTCCTTCAACTGCTGCTGACACACACATCCTGTGTCTCTTTGCTGGAGAGCCTCTCCGGGCTCGCTCATGGAGCGAGCCCAGTGAAGGCGGTATGATTTAATAAACCTGCTTAAAACCTTCACGTCGCCTTTATTTTATCATCCGCTTCACCGTTACCAGCGGGTTAAAACCATGTTAAATGCCTTCACTGTTTAGATTACAGGTGGAAGAAAAACCAACCTTGCCATGTGGGGTGGGACGGTAGTCCACCCGTTCTCCCTAGCTTAGGTTTGTTGTGTGAATGTGATAGGCCCTTTAATGATTGCAGTTTTCATTTTATTAGTGCATGATTTGGGTCCTAAATTTGGGAGGGTCTTGTTATATCCAAATAATATGAGACGGGAGCCTCCATTGACTTAGTACTGAACAGCCTTTATTATAGTGAACAACAGAATATATAGTCTAGCCGTAGCCCGCCTGACGTCATCGCCCCAACCCCTTCGGCTAGGCTACGGAAAGCCCCACGAGACAATTCCCACATATAGCATTCCCCCCCTTTCACAAAGTCACAGAACCCCCACCCCCCACCACCCCCCCAAAAAAGAAGCAATGAACATATTAGCATCTACCCTATCTTATTATTAATACTATTATGTTTTTTTGTTTTTTACATATATGTAACGCTAACTAGGCAAAACTAAACCAACCAAATGGGTCTCTGGGTAGACTACCAGAACGCCCCACCATGTTGGAGCGAGTTATTCTGCCGCTTAGTCCCAACAGGCATCAATTATTGTTGTCCACAACACATAGTCGTCCAGGTACCTGGGCCTCTGACTAACCCTAGCCGGGCATCCCCTAGGTGGGGACTCTGCACTGGGCACCGTCGGCCATGCCTGGGAGTTCTCACCACTCCAGTCCCACCAGTCCCACCTCACGTTGGGCTGCCTCATCGTAGCTCTGGTCCTCTGTTCTGGTGGTGACTTTCTGAGTCTGCTGGAGAACAGGTCATAGGCCACGAGCAGGAACTGACTGTTTGGGGGTGCTGCATGCAGTTCACCACAAATGTCTAGCTGTATGTGTTTTCAAGGGCCTTCCGGGTACCACAGCGACCGCAAAGGTGGAGGGGGTGATTTGCCAGTCTTCCCGCTCTCCAGACATGGAATATAGTTTTTCATCATAACTTCAATGTCTTTGTCAATACCCGGCCACCAAACCAAATCCCTGCCACGCTGTTTTACTGTGACCATACCCAAGTGGCCCTCGTGGAGCATCGCTAGGACACGTGGTCTCAGAGACACCAGGATTAGCGTGCAATTCCCCCTCACCACACACACATCATCCCAACAGCTCAGTTCATCTCTATACCGGTGAAAGGGTGCCAGCTTGTCCTGCACTCTTGTGGGCCAACCCTCTCTAATCACCCGGAATGAACTGGGTGGTAAAGTTGTAGGCTCTCAGCCACTCCGTCCACCAGCCGCAATGGTCTATGTCCCAAACCCGACGTTTCCAGCAATGTCGTCAGCGCTCGGTGATCTGTTCGAAGAGTGAAATGGCACCCATAGAGGTAAATATGCCACCGCTCACATGCCCAGACACAGGCGAGCGCTTCTCTCTCACCCATAGCATACTTTTGCTCGGCTGCTGAGAGAGACCTCGATGCGAATGCCACCGGGCGTTCCATGCCATCCTGCACAAGGGACATAATTGCCCCCACCAGCCGGACTTGTCACAGGTCACAATGGTAGGTCATTTTGGATCAAAATGGGCCAACACCGGAGGGGAGGGGAGTTGACACTTCAGCTTGGCAACTGCTTCTGAACAGGCTGGGGCCCATTGCCACGGTGCATCTTGTTTCAACAGTGCATGGAGGGGTCCAATCGTTTCCGAGTAGTGGAGAATGAAACGCCCATAGAAGTTCACCATACCCAGAAATGAGGAGATCTGTGCAGGTGTCGATGGTTCTGGGAGGCACAGAACCGCCTCCACATTCAAATGTAAGGGCCACAGTGCCCCCCCCTGTCAGCTGCAACCCCACAAACTTGATTGAGTCCGCCTCAAAAATACACTTTTCTCCCTTCAGGGTGACTTCATGTTCCTGCAGTGCCGTCAGCACCCGTTCCAACCGATCATCATGTTCCTCATGTGACGTGCCATGAACCACGATGTCATCAAGGTATGCCACCACACCCTGAAGGCCGGCCAGAACAGTGGACATTGTTTTCTGGAAACAGCTGGGTGCAGAACTCAGACCAAATGGCATGCAGGTGTACCTGAACACACCCATGTGGGTCACGAACGCTGTCAGATTCCTGCTGGCTGGGTGGAGGGGTACCTGCAGGTAACCCTGGCGAAGGTCCAACTTCGTGAACACTTGTGAGCCGCTGAATGTTGCAGTAAGTTCCTCCATCACTGGGAGCGGGTACTTGTCTGGGATGATTGCCTTATTCACCATCCTAAGATCGACACATGGACGGATGCCACCTGATTTTTTCTTGGCCACCACAATATTTGATATCCAGGGTGACGCATCCACTCTCTCAATGATGCCTGTTTCCAGCAATTTGGTCAACTCTGCCGTGACTTCGTCCCGTAGGGCGAGGGGAAGCCACCGTAGCGGTTGAGTCCTCAGCATCACACTTGAATCTATGTGCGGGCGGTGGTGGAACGCGTTGATGCATCCCAGGCCTCTGAACAGCACTGGCCAGCGGGCATGCCATTCGGGGTATACAGTCAGTACCGTAGAGCCTTCTGGGTCCTTGATGGAGAATCCCAATTCGCCCAGCAGGTCTATCCCTAGCAAGTCCGCCCCCTGGTGTGAGATTTGGAAGGTGCACTTAGGGACTGTCTTCGACCCACATGTCACTGAAAAGTCAACCGTGCCTGCCATCTCAATCTCAGCATGGCCGTATCCAAACATTCTTACTGTTCCCGTGTTAATGGTTTTATTCAGGAACAGTCTCTTCAGAATAGCCATACTCAAATTGGACCTGTTGGCCCCAGAGTCCACCATGAGCGGCATGTCGACTCCATCGAGTTTTAGCACATACCATTTTAATGGTCCCTTTTTCGGGCGTGCCACACACACCTGTGTTGTGTTTCTGGGCCCCGCTGCCGATGGTTTAGCAGTGGTAAAGCAGGCCCTGTCCCACGCCCCAGTCCGCCGCCACTTGGGGTCCGCCCCGGAGAATTAGCCACCCTGCTAATGGCTGTGTCTGGCGGGGAAACTTGAGCGGCCACATTCCCTTTAGCCAACGCTGGTAAACTCCGCAGAACTGAGGATTCACTCTGCCTAACCAGGTCGAGTACGTTTTCCAACGACAGAGTATCATTAGCTAGTTTTAGCTTGCTCTTTAGCCACACGTTGTTAGTGCTATAGGCTAGCTTATCCCGGACCAGCTCTTCTTTGATAGGCCCGAAAGCGCATTCTTTAGCTATGCTGTGTAGCTCCATAATAAAGGACTGAGTGGACTCACCCGTTCGCTGTTGGCGAATGGGTGCCGCACAGCCGCACAGCCCAAAATATATTCGCTGGCCCTCCTCACCGAGGTAGTGGACCAGTAGGCTCCTCTGTCTCACCTCATCGGCGCCACTCAGGCCAGTCGCAGCCACATACACGCCGAACATCTCCTTCCAGTGGGTCCATGGTATAGCCGGTGTGCCTGGGAACTGCAAAAACGGAGGTGACTGTTTGATACGTGAGCCCATTTTAGCCCTCGTCGCTGAATGTTATGTCCAAATAAAATGATATCAGAGCCTCCATTGACTTAGTACTAAACAACCTTTATTATAGTGAACAACAGAATAAATAGTCTAGCCATAGCCTGCCTGACATCATTTCCTCAACCCCTTCAGCTAGGCGATGGCAAGCCCCACGAGACAATTCCCACATATAACAGGTCTTAATTGTGTGTGTGATTTTGGACTTTTCTACGGGGGTGGGTGGGTGGAGGGTGTTATGTGTGGATTTGGCCCTTGGACCTTGCCGTAGCTGTCTGGGGGGAGTGATGTCAGGCGGGCTGTAGTCGCTGTATATATTCTGTGTGTTCTCAATAAGGTTCAGTTGGATGTTCGGCACAAGACAACTCGCGTCTCACTCATATTCAGACATAACAAGGCTGTGTGGGTTTTTTTTTTTAAGAAATGACTGTTTTTACTTTTTTTTTAAAAATAATTACCTGACCAATCGACTCATTTCAGACAGTTAAAACCTACAAACACACTGTGGAGAGTGCAAATAAAGAAACCAGACTTGCACAGCAGACAAACTTTATTCACTCTCTCACTTCATTCATACACAGAAAAAGCATTCCCTCTATACACCAGGGTCTCTCCTTTTATATCACTCCACTCCTTCCCCCTGCTGCCTGAGATCTTGCATCACAATACATTCAACACATCATCCCCCTTACTGTCCCCGCAGCTACTCCTTCCTGCTGCATCACCATAACTTCTCCCATCACAATACCTATTGTCCTCATCTGTTTAATCCCCCACGCTCTACCGGCAGAGGGACTATTTGCCTCCCCTCTGCTTCCAGTCTGAGATGATTATCCCAGCATGGGTTCCCTACACCGCCCCCCCAGAGTCTCAGTCTGAGTGTCAACCCTCACGTCCTTTTAGCTTCAGTCTCCTCCCATATCTGCTGTAACGAGGGTTCTTCGACTCTGCGGCGCTACTGTGCCGGTGGGGGGATCCTGGGGGTGCGTCTGTCTGAGGGTGGGCAATGGCGAGGGGGGGGGGGGGGCATTTGACTTGCCCGTGTGGCTGCTCTGATGAATCGTTTACCTGGGGAGTTCTCAGTGGGGGTCTTCCACGCCGAGGAGCCCAAGCCAACATCACTTGCTCGTCTGCCACCACAAAGGCGGACTTAAGTCTGTCTATGCATATTTTCTCCGGACGACCCCCCAAGTCTAACAAAAAATGTTTGTCCCCTGGTTCCAGCACTCTGAACGGGCCATCGTAGGGTGGGCGTAATTGGGGGGCAGTGGGCATCATGCCTGACAAACACGAACGCCGTGTTCTTCAAAGTTTTTGGCACAAAAGCACGTGGAAAACAGTGGTGGGCCGGGCCAAGTAGCGTGCCTGTATCCGTGCTATGCTGCGAACGCTGAGACAGATAGTTGTTCGGCGCGGGATTATCTGGTAAAAATTCCCCGGGAAGCCGCAGTGGCTGAGAAAAAACAAGCTCCGCCGGGGAAGCCTCCAAATCCTCTTTTGGTGCGGAACGTAACCCTAACAGAACCCACGGCAACCAGTCTACCCAATTTGCATCCGTAAGTGAAGCCCTGAGTGCTGCTTTCAGTGACCTATGGAAACGCTTGCATAACCCATTGGCCTGTGGGTTGTACGCGGTTGTGCGATGAATTGCGACACCCAGGCTATGGGCCATTGCAGACCAGAGGTCGGAAACAAACTGAGGGCCCCTATCGGACGTGATGTCCGAAGGGATGCCAAAACGGGGCAACCCATGTTGTCAAAAAAGCGCATGCCACATCCACGGACGTGGTTGCTGCTAGCGGGACTGCTTCTGGCCAGCGTGTGGTGTGGTCCACCACTGTTAGAAGGTGCGTGAACCCCTGCGATGGCGGGAAGGGCCCATGAGGTCCACGTGAATGTGGTCGAACCTCTTAGCCGGTATACGAAACGGTTCCAAAGGGGCCTTTGTGTGTCTGTGTACTTTGGCTCGTTGGCACGCTACGCAGGCTGCAGCCCACTCTTTCAGCTGTTTGCGCAGGCCTGGCCATATGAACTTCAATTCCACCATTTTGACTGACGCGTGCACTCCTGGGTGTGCCAGAGCATGAACTGACTCAAACATGCGGCGGTGCCAAGCAACTGGGACCACCGGGCGTGGGCGTCCTGTGGAGACGTCACATATTGGGGGGGGGGGCTCTGTCTTGCAGTACTCTGCTCTCCAGCCTTAACCCTGTTGGTCCAGACTGGAGCGCGCACACGTCCGCATCGCCAATCTGCTCTGCAGCCATGGCTGTATAATCTATCCCTACACAGACTGGGGCCACTACTGTGCCCGAGAGGCAGTCTGCCACCACATTCAGTTTACCGGTCACATGCTGAATATTGGTCGTAAACTCCGAGATCGCGGCTAGCTGTCTCTGCTGCCGGCCCAACCATGGTTCCGAAACCTTGGCCATCGCATAGGTTAGCAGCTTGTGGTCCACGAACGCAGTGAAGCTGCACCCTTCCAGCCAGAACTGGAAGTGGCGTATGGCCAGGTGGAGAGCCAGCAACTCTCTGTCGAACACACTGTATTTATGCTCACTGTCGTGCAAAGCCCTACTAAAAAAAGCGAGCGGCTGCCAAGAACTGGCGACGCGTTGCTCCACAACTGCCCCTATGGCCACGTCCGAGGCGTCGGTAGTGAACGCTATCCGAGCTGCCGGGTCGGGGTGCGCCAACAGTGTGGCGTTTGCTAGGGCTGTTTTAACCTTAGAGAATGCTTGCTCCCGCTTCGGAGTCCATTCGACTCTGTCCGCGGGTTTCCGTTTCTTGAGCGCGACGTACAATGACTGCATGAGCTGAGCTGCGCAGGGGAGGAACCGGTTATAAAAGTTAACCATCCCCAAAAACTCTTGCAGCACCCTGACCGTCTGAGGCCGGGGAAAATTCGCCACGGCGCGCACCTTGTCCGGCAAGGGTATCGCTCCCTCCGGTGAGATGCGGTGCCCCAAAAAATCAATCCCCGTCACGCCGAACTGACATTTCGCTGGGTTGATTATTAACCCGTGCTCCTCCAACCTCCGGAAAACCGTCCTGAGGTGGGTTATGTGTTGGTCCTCGGATGCGCTGGCCACCAGGATGTCATCCAGGTAGACAAACACAAAAGGCAGATCGCACAACACCGCATCCATCATGCATTGGAATGTCAGTGCCGCACCTTTTAATCCGAATGGCATGCGTAAAAACTCAAATAGGCCAAACGGAGTTATTACCGCCGTTTTGGGTATGTCCTCCACATGCACCAGGACCTGGTGGTAACCACGGACCAGGTCTATTTTAGAAAAAATACATGCCCCGGCGAGGTGAATGGAAAAATCCTGAATATGGTAAATCGGGTAGCGATCGTGTGCTGTGGCGTTGTTCAATCTGTGGAAATCTCCGCACGGTCGCCACGATCCCTCAGCCTTAGGGACCATGTGTAGTGGGGATGCCCATGGGCTGTTTGAGTGCCTGATGATGCCCAACCTTTCCAAGTTGGCAAACTCCTCGCGCACTATGGCCAGTTTAGCTGCGTCCAGGCGCCGAGGTCGTGCGAAAACGGGCGGTCCAGTGGTGGTGATAAAGTGTTCCACCCCATGTTTAGTGATGGCCGCTGAAAACGTCGGGACCATGAGTGCTGGGAACTGAGCTGAGCAGTGTGTGGAACTTACCGCCTGGGGCTGTGATGTTGGCTAGCGTTGTTGGCCCAGTGCCTCGAGCTGTACAGGGGAGAGAATCAAAAGACCTTGCATTGATCAGGCGTCTGTTAGCAACATCGACTAGCAGCCCGTGTGCACACAGAAAATCAGCGCCCAAGATTGGGAAACTGCATGCCGCTATGACGAATGTCCACTCGTACATACGGCCGTGTAGGCATACAGTCAGTGTCCTCTCACCAAAAATCCTAATGTCCGAGCCGTTTGCAGCCATCAGCTCGGGGCCGCTAGCTGGTCGGTGTAGGACGGCAGGATGAGGATCTTTTGGGAGCCGGTGTCTACGAGGAACAGTCTTCCCGAGCATGAGTCCGTCACATAGAGCAGCTTGTTTTCTTCACTGGCGGTCGCAGCTGCTACTGACTGCCGGCCTTGGCGTTTCCCGAACGCTTGAATTGGCACGGTGGCACATATCGGCGTGCGTTCTCTCCAAAACAGCGGTGGTAGGAGCAGAGCATGTCTCTCTGGCGCTTCCTGGCCCCCGCTGCCGCTTCCATCACCGGCTCCTCACTTCCGCTGGTCGTCTTGCTGGGTTCCGATGCTGCCGCATTCACTGTGAGGGCTCTGGTGGTGAGGAGGATCCGATCTGCCTCTTGGGCTAGCGCACGGTAGTCACGCGCGGCCAGCAACGGTGAGTTGGCCAGGACCGCTCTTGCCTCTGTTGGGAGGTTCCGGAGGAAAAGGTGGGCAAACAGAAAATGCCCGTAGTCCGGGCCCATTAACGCCAGCATCTTGTCCATCAGTTCAACCGCCGAGTGCCTCAGGAGCCTCTCTGCTCTCTCACAGGCCGAGAGTGTGTAGTGCTGGGTCAGCGCGGCTTTGACAGTCCCATATTTACCGTGGGCTGGAGGCTGTTGGAGCAGGCTCGCTACTTGCTGAGTCGTGCGAGCGTCCAGTGCTGCGACCACATAGTAATATCTGGTATCATCTGCCGTTATTTCCCGGAGGGCGAACTGAGCCTCGATGTGGAGGAACCAAGACCGCGGATCGTGCAGCCAAAAGTCCGGTAGTTTGAGCGAAACAGCACACGCGTTGCTGGGGCTTTCCGTTCCGGGCCTTCTCTGGGATGCTTGCCGCGTTGCTGGGGCTTCCTGTCCGGGCCGACTCCGGGGTTTTTGCCTCGTGTTCCATAATTTGTCAAGGGTCACCAGTGTGGAGAGTGCAAATAAAGAAACTGTGGCGTGTGTAAATGACGAGGCAGATTTGTCTCAGGCAGTTTATTACACATCTCCAACATGAGCATAGTAGAAAGAGGACATGTCAGACAAAACTCGTCCCTTAAATACTCAGGTCTTCCTACAGCTCAAAAGTCACATTGCATTCACATCAAAGGTCACAATGCATTCACTTCCTTAATCCTTTAACATCCCCCAACACAGTCTCTGAAACACAAAGGATCCTTCAATGCATTCTCTGACACACAAAAGATCACACTTTCACAACTCCCTGTTATCTCCAAGGAAATTCTGCTCTTTGTTCTTATCTAAGATGCTAGTCACTATGTTTTCCCCATGGCAGCTACAAAACCAGACTTGCACGGCAGACGAACTTTATTCATACACAGAAAAAGCATTCCCTCTATACACCAGGGTCTCTCCTTTTATATCACTCCACTCCTTCCCCCTGCTGCCTGAGATCTTGCATCACAATACATTCAACACATCATCCCCCTTACTGTCCCCGCAGCTACTCCTTCCTGCTGCATCACCATAACTTCTCCCATCACAATACCTATTGTCCTCATCTGTTTAATCCCCCACGCTCTACCAGCAGAGGGACTATTTGCCTCCCCTCTGCTTCCAGTTTGAGATGATTATCCCAGCGTGGGTTCCCTACAACACTATTTTTCAATCAATGACCCCTTTAAGGTCCCATATAAGTAAATAGAGGGGCATGACTTAGGCTCTCTATTGATATTTCAGATAGATAGATAGATAGTCCCGCTGGACTGGTCGTTTATATAAACGAAAGCGGAAGTATTGGCATGGCTACATCTTTACGTGTTTGAATCGCTTTTGACAGGGTGGCACCCGGACGACACACGAGTCGACACATGAGTTCTGACCATACACTATATAAAATAGTTATAATGGTTAAAAATGCACACCTGTATTATTTCTTTGTGATGTTACCCACTTTGATGACTTTGGATCATTTTTTAAGCTGATTTTTTTTTTAATCAGACAACTGGTTCTTGTCAAATTGACAGAACTGCGCATGCGCATGTCTGTTGACAAATGTGATGCACACATATCTGTCCCGTTTGCAGTTTTCGTCATTAAGTGGCCCAAAATGTGATTTAAAAGGATTTTGTTTATACATCGATGGTCCGGGTAGACTCTCCATGACGGTGTGAACCCGGTGAGCACTTAGAAGTTGGATTTGTCGGGGTCTGAGCTGCATGACAGAGCGAATTTTATCAAGCGGACGAGATGCCTTTGAATGCTAGCCGAGTTAGCGCGTAGCTACAAAGTTAGCTGCCTGTTAGCTTTAGCACTTTAAAGTACTGACCGATTCGTTGACAGCATCCCCCATAGGCCTGCTACTGGTGCGACTGTTTAGCCTGTGCAAAGACTTGTCTATAGAGATGTAGCCCCTATTTGAGCCAGTTTTTAAAAATGGGCTAACTTTAGGTGACTGTTAGCAATGTCAATGTTGGTAATAAATGTACGGGTATGGGCTTCTTACATTCATCATACTGAGGTGCTAATGTATTTATGTCTCATTATAGTATGTCTATAATTAGCGTTGTCTATGATGTTTTTCACTGCATTAACCACAGGTGACGTACAAATGATAAACAATCCCATAGTTTAAAAAGGAAAAAACTCATGTGTTTGTTGCTCATCACAAATAAATGTACAAATGTTGTGTTATTAAAATAATCCTGATGATGAGGAAGCCCACCAGGCAGTCACAGAGACATTCCAGGGAGTTTAGCCTGCGGTCATGTGTCTGGAGAACCAGTCTGACCTGATTTTTCTGTGGGTGTGATGGTTCACCAGTCTGAATGAATTGGGCTCATGTCTGTGTGGAAGACAAGCCTTCAGATTCTGGCTAGGTTGGTCTTGCAGACTACGGCAAGAACCAAGAGCTACACCTGTCACTCATTTCCTTCCTGCTGCTGAGACAGTAATCTAGTCAGAAGACTCTGATTCTTGTTGTCCTGCTTGGTCATCATTTCCTAAAGTCTTTTCAAGCTGGGCGGCTATCTGATACTTTGGGCTGCTAATGAATATTTTACAAAGGCATCACCTACTTAGTACAGCTGCTCGCTGATCTGCTCTCATGTTTGCAATGGAGTCACTTCTTAAGCTACTTCCTGGGGAATAGGGCTGTTCCTAATTCCAGTTTTGGACCTCTGCATATTTGGTAGTAAATCAAAGTCTTCAAGTCTGGGTTGTGGACTGATGATGGATCAGCCTTTGTAACAGTTCACATAGCACCATGATCCCCCCCCCCCCCGCAGGTGGCGGACCCATGTGGCTCATTTGGGTACACTGGGTCCTTGGTCTAACTTTTTTCACAGGGATCTACTGTCTACTTGACTGCTCTTGGTCTGACCTTTCATCCAGGACCAATTTGTCTTTGGAGACATCTACCAGGGACAAATTGCTCCCAGTAACATAGCTCCTGGGATCATTAGAGCACAAAGACCCCTCCACCATGATCAGGTGGTGATCCATGGAGGGGTAACCCAAAGCGAATATCCAAATATTTTGTTATTGTCCTTCTTTTCCTTCAGTGGACTGCAACAGCAGACGTTTGACGTTTTTAGTTGCATTTTTTTCTTGCAAATTTGCACCTTTTCCGCTTTCCAAAATTGTGACTTCTCTTACCTATAAATGTACTACTTTTTAAAAAATATAGATAAACCATATTTTTTCTAAATGCATCTGTTTTCTTGTAAATTTAAGATTTTTTTCCCTCACAAATTGTCAATTTCTGTGTGTAATTCTGAGTTTTTTGTATGTTTGGACAGTAAGATGAATACCAGAATTTCAAATTTGAAAACTGAATACTAATGAATAATCTAGATAATTAAATATTTGGGACAGCCCTGCTAGATAATTTAATATGCAAGGGGGGGGGGCTGTCAAGTTCATAGTGGTCAGATTTGACCAAATGTGGTTTATTTTTCAACCACAGGGATCCAAGTGCTGCAACACCCGATGGAAGAAGTGTGTGGACTGAAATGGAGACTATGTTGAAAAATAAACCACATGTGGTCAAATTTGACCACTATGGACTTTTCAGCCCCCCTCGCAAATTACTACGTATTTTATATACAGTAAATGGGCAATTTATTTTTCCTCTAAATTTGCAGCTTTTCTTGTAGTTTTCTTTTTCTCATGAATTTGCAATTTTTGTCACATAAATTTGAGTATTTTCTTCTTGTACAGTAACAAATTTGTTCATGTAAATTTTTGACTTTTTTGGTAGAATTTGAGACATCATCAAGATGCCACTTTTTTCCTTGGGAATTTGTGAGATTTTTTCCTTAATTTCCAGTTTGTTTTTTTAATTTAATAATGGTACATTTGTCATTTATCTTTATTATTATTAATTTTTATTAACACTTGGGTGGGTTCCTAAATGCATAACTTGAAAGGCAAACACCAGTGGAATAAAGTAAAATCTTGATAGTTGAATATTTGTGTACAGCTTTAATGGTTTTGAAGTCAAATATTGTCCACCACTTATGGCAGGGATGGGTAACTTTGGTGGTAGTGAGGGCCACAAAATTTTTTCCTCACTTCCCGAGGGCCAGATTTACATGGAAACCTTCCGGGTGGGTGGGTGGGTGGGGGGGGGGGGGGATTATTTCCAGCAAAGTCAAAAGTTTCACAATTAAAACTGAAAAGGCAAATGAAAATAAAAGCTACTCAGTGTTTGATCATATTAGAATTAAAATTACTGATAAAATTATATCTGCCCTGCAATGGACTGGCGATCTGTCCAGCGTGTACCATGCCTCTCGCTCAAAGATGCTGAGAAGGCTCCAGCACCCCCCCCTCCCCCCAAAAAAAGGATTAAGCAGTAGAAGATGGATGGATAACTTGACCTATATCATGACCTAATTTCTAAAACTCTCTCCATCAAAATGATGAGCAAAGAGAAATTCTGGACGATAATTAACAAAAAAGCCAAGAAGAAAAGGAAATATGACAGGGCTTAGCTTGCTCTTGAATTCATTGTGGATGTGGAGAGACAGAGAAATAGCTCTGGGTAGGTGGGCTTGTTAATCATCTGGCTCCCCAAAATGGGGAATAAAAAATAAGAGCCACTGGTGTTAATGAACAACAACAAAAAAAAAAAAAAAAAATCAGCAGATTTCAACGACCACAGTCTGAACTTTTACTGCTGATGTGGGATTGAAACTGTCACTGCTTCAGTTGCGCTCTTTAGAAAGGAACCTCAAAGATTTTAATCTTTTTCTGCACAATTAGAAATAAAGCCTCTGAGCTCAATGAGACTTCACCTGCCAAACAAGAATAAATGCTACAGCACCTCATTAGTATTTATTCTTGTTTAAAAGCAGCCTACTTAATACATTTACTGCTGTTTACAGCCTATTACACACGTGGACAAAATTGTTGGTACCCCTCTGTTAATGAAAGAAAAAACCCACAATGGTCACAGAAATAACTTGAATCTGATAAAAGTGGTAATAAATAAAAATTCTATGAAAATTAACCAATGAAAATCAGATAATGCTTTTGAATTGTGGGTCAACAGAATTATTTTAAAAAACAAACTCATCAAACAGGCCTGGAAAAAAAATGATGGTACCCTTAATATTTTGTTGCACAACCTTTTGAGGCAATCATTGCGATCAAACGATTTCTGTAACTGTCAATGAGACTTCTGCACCTCTCAGCAGGTATTTTGGCCCACTCCTCATGAGCAAACTGCTCCAGTTGTTTCAGGTTTGAAGGGTGCCTTCTCCAGACGGCATGTTTCAGCTCCTTCCACAGATGTTTAATAGGATTTAGATCAGGGCTCATAGAAGGCCACTTTAGAATAGTCCAATGTTTCGCTCTTAGCCATTCTTGGGTGTTTTTAGCTGTGTGTTTTGGCTCATTATCCTGTTGCAAGACCCATGACCTGCAACTGAGACCAAGCTGTCTGACACTGGGCAGCACATTTCTCTCTAGAATACCTTGATAGTCTTGAGATTTCATTGTACCCTGCACAGATTCAAGACACCCTGTGCCAGATGCAGCAAAGCAGCCCCAGAACATAACAGAACCTCCTCCATGTTTCACAGTAGGGACAGTGTTCTTTTCTTGGTATGCTTCATTTTTGCGTCTGTGAACATAGAGCTGATGTGCCTTGCCAAAAAGTTCCAGTTTTGTCTCGTCTGTCCATAGGACATTCTCCCAGAAGCTTTGTGGCTTGTCAACATGCAGTTTGGCAAATTCCAGTCTGGCGTTTTTATGACTTGTTTTCAACAGTGGTGTCCTCCTTGGTCATCTCCCATGAAGTCCACTTTGGCTCAAACAACGATGGACGGTGCGATCTGACACTGATGTACCTTGACCTTGAAGTTCACCATGAAGGTGTTTAGAGGTTGTTCTGGGCTCTTTTGTTACTATTTGTATTATCCATCTCTTCCATTTTTCATCAAGTTTCCTCCTGCGGCCACGTCCAGGGAGGTTGGCTACAGTCCTGTGGATCTTAAATTTCTGAATAATATGTGCAACTGTAGTCACAGGAACATCAAGCTGCTTAGAGATGGTCTTATAGCCTTTACCTTTAACATGCGTGTCTATAATTTTCTTTCTAATCTCCTGAGACAACTCTCTCCTTTGCTTCCTCTGGTCCATGTTTAGTGTGGTACACAACATGTCACCAAACAGCACAGTAACTACTTGTCACCCTTTAAATAGGCCGACTGACTGATTACAAGTTTGTAGACACCTGTGATGTTAATTAGAGGACGAACATGTCCCTATGGTCACATTATTTTCAATCTTTTCTAGGGGTACCATCATTTTTGTCCAGGCCTGTTTCATGAGTTTGTTTTTTAAAGTAATTCTGTTGAACCACAATTCAAAAGCATTGTCTGATTTTCATTGGTTAATTTTAATAGAATTTTTATTTATTACCACTTTTGTCAGATTCAAGTTATTTCTGTGACCATTGTGGGTTTTTCCTTCATTAACAGAGGGGTACCAACAATTTTGTTCACGTGTGTAATGCAGCCTTAGCAGGTAACATACCCTCTCCGGTGCGCTGTTCCCTCTGTGGCTCCCTCACTCTTGCTGTCTTGCTTGACCACTTTCAATTTGTTTCAATTAGAACTCCGTCTGCTGGCGGATTATATAATTGCATTTAAGAATGCGGTACCAAATATGGCAAATGTGATATTAGATGAGATAAGATAAGCCTTTATTAGTCCCACAACGGGGAAATTCCAGGATTGCAACAGCACAGGGATAGCAACACTCAGAGCAACAATCAGAAGGCAAGAAAAAAAAGCAAGAGCAGCTAATATACATATGTACATATTACTATAAATATATATATATATATATATATATATACACACAGACACACAGTGCAGAGCATTGTAGCTGGATGGAATAAATATATGAGTATATAAACACACAGTGCGGAGCATTGTAGCTAGATGGAATAAATATGTAGATATATAAACACCCACATTACGGAGCATTGCAGCTAGGTGGAATAAATATGTAAATATATAAACACACACAGTGCGGAGCAATGTAGCTAGATGGAATAAATATATAGATATATAAATATAAACACACCCAGTACGGAGCATTGTAGCTAGATGGAATAAATATGTAAATATATAAACACACGCAGTGCAGAGCATTGTTGCTAGATGGGATGAAGCAGCACAACCGTCTACTTAGTTATCCTACATGGTATGATTATGTACCCATACATATTCTCACCCTCCATAGCGACCGGTATTTTCCTAGTTGTATGCCGGAGGGGACCATTGTGTAAGTCTATTGCATCTTTTGCATTCAAAAAACTATTAGTTTGTTACGTCTTTTTGCTATCTCTGCGAGCAGCCCTGCTTAGGTTGTACAGTCTGACAGCCGTTGGTAGGAAGGACCTGCAAAACCTCTCGGTTGTGCACCTGGGATGATGTAGTCTGCTGCTAAATGAGCTCCTCAGTGCATTCAGTATGTCCTGCATAGGGTGGAACTCGGACTCCAGCAGAGATGACAGTTTAGCCACCGTCCTTCTCTCTCCTATCTCCTCCACCGGGTCAAGGCGCTGCCCCAGGACAGTTTGTTTCTTGATCAGTTTGTTCAGTCTCTTCCTATCGGCTGCAGTAATGCCACTGCCCCAGCAGACCACTCCAAAAGTGATGGCTGATGCCACCACCGTGTCATAGAATGTCTTCAGCCGCGCCCCTTGTACACCAAAAGACCTGAGTCTCCTCAGTAGGAACAGCCTGCGCTGTCCCTTCTTGTAGAGTGCGTCAGTATTGTGTGACCAGTCTAGTTTAGTGTTCAGATGAATACCCAGGTACTTGTAGGATGTCACCATCTCAATGTCTGTTCCCTGTATATTTACTGGTGCTGTGAGGGGTTGTCCATGCCTGCGGCAGTCCACCACCACCTCCTTAGTTTTCCTCGCGTTGATCTGGAGGCAGTTCCGATGGCACCAGTCCACGAAGTCCTGGATAAGCCCTCTGTACTCAGCTTCATCTCCATTGGAGATGAGGCCAACGATCGCAGAGTCATCAGAGAACTTCTGTAGATGGCAGTGTGTTGTGTTGTGTGAGAAGTCCGCAGTATAAAGAGTGAACAGGAAGGGAGCCAACACCGTTCCCTGGGGGGCCCCCGTGCTACCGATGATCGTGTCGGACACACAGTCCCGGGTTCTCACAAACTGAGGCCGGTTCGTGAGGTAGCCCAGGATCCATGATGACAGGTGCTGGACCACCCCTGCGCGCAGCAGCTTGTCCTTCAGGATCATCGGTTGGATGGTGTTGAAAGCACTGGAGAAGTCAAAGAACATGATCCTCACCACATTCCCGGGCTTCTCCAGGTGGGACAGAGAACGGTGAAGGAGGAAGATCACTGCATCCTCCACCCCAATGCCATGCTGGTAGGCGAACTGGAGTGGATCCATCGCTGGTTCCACCAGGGGGCGGAGGTGAGCAAGGAGCAGTCTCTCCAGGGTCTTCATCAAGTGGGACGTCAAGGCCACCGGTCTGTAGCTGTTCAGGTCTTTGGGGTGGGAAGTTTTTGGTACAGGTACCACACAAGATGTTTTCCACAGCTGTGGTACCCTCCCCAGCTTCAGGCTCAGGTTGAAGATGCACGCCACAATCCCACACAGCTGGTCTGCACAGGACTTGAGGAGCTTTGCGCTGATGCCGTCCGGTCCCGTCGCCTTCCTCGCCTTGATCTTCCTCAGCTCCGTCCTCACCTGGGTCCTGGTCAGGGTCAGGATGGGGGGCTGTGTGTTGGGAGTGGGGGGGTGTTGGTGGAGTGGGGAGTGGGCAGCAGGACTTGATGTCTTTAGAGGCAGCAGTGGTTGTTGTGCAGTCGGGGGGAGGGCGGTTGGTCAAACCTATTGAAAAACAGATTCAGATTGTTCGCCCACTCCCTGCCCCCCGTGGCCTGGGGGGAGGTATTCTGGAGCCCAGAGATAGTTTTGAGGTTTCTCCAGAGCCCGCTGATGTCGCTCTGTTGCAGCTTGTCCTCCATCTTCTTCCTGAAGCTGTCCTTGCCTATATATATGTATATAAATAAATAATTGATTTTTGTAAATAGACTGGTGGGCCGCAGTGGATGAGGGGGTGGGCCGCCAGTTGCCCATCCCTGAGTTATGGTATATAAAAAAATTCTTTTAAAAATAACGTGTTTATTTATTTATTTTTTAAATCTTTTGTCCCCTCAGGTCATTAAGAAACCATGCTGAAGTGGCTTTCTGGTGAAGAGGGGGGTCCTGGGTCTACGGTAAGCATTCATTCTTTGTTATTGCTTCAAGAATTGCTAAATGCTGTTGTCTGTTGAGCAAGACGCACATCTATATTCACCTTTTTTTGGTTCGAAATTGATGCTTAATTAAACATTGACCACTGAAATGAGTTAATGATGTCTCCTTTGCCAGAAATATAGTAAGTCAGCTAAGTTTGTATTGGCTTAATATGGCCAGTATATCTTTCTGTTCATTGGTCAGTGTTGGCTCCACTTTTCTTCATTAACCATTTAAGTGCTTTGTACAGCCCCCCCCTGTTAATTTTTCACACTTTATTTAGCTCAAATGAAGTCCTTAGAACACTGAGTAGTGTTTCATGTCTAGATAAACTGCTGAGCTCAAGGTTTTACTTTGCAAAGTCAGAGCTCACCCTTCCTGTGAGCGAGGGAGGGCCCATGGATCCAGCATACCCCCCCATACTCCTGTCCCCTCTGTTCACTGTAGCTTTTATAGTCCTCTTTCTTCTTATGAGGACATCTGTAATTAATAGCATCACACATATTAAAAGTTCCATTGTGCATTTTGAGCACCTCACCCAGTTTGAAAATGTTATGAATTCTGGACTGTTATCTGCAATAATACAGTAGTTTTATTTTCATTTATTGAGTGTCATCTATCTCAGCTGTGTTCATTTGAAATGATCTCACTATTCAGTCCTCTGCAATGACACAGGATGTTAGCTTTGTCCCACACACGCACTCAAATTTGACTTTGTGGTTGGAAATCCTTTTGTATAGCTGTCATTGTAAAATAGTGTTGCATGAAAACACTGAACTTGTTACCTGATCTCACCAAGCCAGGACTACCTCCACTTGAAATTAAAAAGCTGTTTACTCACAACTTCAGGTCACCTTGCATATGGGAAATTACCCTGACACGAGAAAATATGGAGTTAACAACAATGAAAACATTTGATATATTCATTAGGTAGTGTATGTGTAGATGCATTCTAACCCATATGAAACATGATTTGTTTAGTCTTCTGTGAAGGTATTACTCTATTGTCTCACACTACATGCAGTATGCACTATGTAAAATTGCATTTTGGCATAGAAAGCCATATTACTTTCTTTCCTCAGAGCCCAGGCTCTCCCCGTGATGCTGGTGGCCATGGAGAGGTTGCTGTAGAAGAAATGTCTGAGAGGCTGGCCCAAACTGAGCAGCTCGTGTCTCAGTTGAAGGACATGATCCGAGAAAAGGATGTAGCACTTCACTCTAAAGATGACCAACTGAAGGTGAGGACAGTTTCTCCTCAAACGTTTCTCAAGTTAACAGCAGTTTGGAGCATGCATTACATTTGTGTGGGCAACCCAGGTATATCAGTGGCTGCCAATATATAATTTGCCATGTTTTTTTCTCTTAATCAGTTGGAGACGAGGACACAAAATAGTTATGGACTGTCGCCTCACTCTTATTTTCAAGGTTCAGACACTGTTAAGCTATCTGTTTTTTCCTCATTTCATTCCTCATTTCAACTCTATTATGGACTATTGTGAGTCTCCAAATTAGACAAAAGCCAACCAAAAAAAAAATGCAAGCGGAACAAGATATAAATGAGAGGTGTTGAGGGTGGACAAGAGCAAATAATGTGCCTGAACAAAAGAAGTTGAAAATATGTCCAGCTTGGTGCTTTATTTGATTTTTTGATTTGATTTTGTGTACTTTATTGATCCCCAGAGGGGAAATTCAGGGCATCCACCTGGATGGATGAAGCAGCCGTGGTACGGCGCTGTCCCTTCACCATTCACACACACATTCACACCTAGGGCCACTTTAGAGTCTCCAGTTAACCTAACTTGCATGCTTTTGGCCTGTGTGAGGAAACCAGAGAAATCCTGGAGTAAACCCATGCAGACATGGGGAGAACATGCAAACTCCACACAGATCACTGTTGGTCAGGGGCTGGGATCGAACCCAGGATCCCATAGCCAAAGGTGAGTTGCTGTGCTGCTGCAGTGCTAACCACTGCGCCACCGCATCGCCCAATATATACTAATTACAGCAGAAAACACCTTTTTTTTTGGCTCTGGATATGCATTCCAAATTGGAGGTAAAGCAATTATTGTGTTGGTTCTCCAAGATCACAGGCTGTGCAGTTGCCTGTGGAGTCTTTACACAAGATGAAAGAATCACAAGATGAGTTGCTGATTATTTTTTTTGTATTTATTGTTACTGAGCATTGATACCAATACCAGTGCTTGTTAGTTCACACATACACAAAAACCAAAGCCACCAACAGAATTACAACCTTATTTTGTGAGAAACACTCCCCCGATTAATGACAGGTTAGTGTTTCGTATAAGACAGGAGATAAGCTGCATTTTTGTTCAGTTATTGCGGTATTATAGCTATTATTTATCCGCATTTAAAAAGACTCTTAAAGCAGGATTTCCCAGCACAGCATCCCTACAGTTTTTTCCCTTGTCCTGTCAAGCTGCTAGGTGAGCAGAACAGAAATTTGCTTCCCTTATTGTGCCAAATAGAGTTACTTTGCCAAAAGGAGCTTTATAAAGTACATATATACTACTTACAAAAAGTTAGGGATCTTTGGTTTTAAGGTAAAATTTATGGAAAATGTAAAAAGTTCACGCTACTTACTTACTTAATCCTCACCTGCCACTTAAGTGGCCGCTGCGGCCAATCGTCTGAAGGCAGGGCGATCTTGGGCTAGGGCAATGAGGTCAGCCAGAGGTCTTGTTATTGCAACCTGGGTCATCCAGGACAGTCTGGGCTGACCTTGGGGGTGATGCCAGCCCTGGGAGGGGCGGACGAGCGCTGGCTTAGAGGGCCTGCTTGGCCGGTGTCCTGTCTTCCAGCCTGACCACATGGCAGAGAAGCCGCAGCCTCCCTCTTCTGATGACGGTGGAGATAGGGCTAGGACAGCCAGCCCTCCTGTAGACCTCATCGTTTGTGGTGTGGTGGAACCATCAAATGCCAAGGATGTTATGGAGGCAGGTCCGATGGAATGTATCCAGATGGTGGGTGGTTGTGGTGGAGAGGGTCCAAGTCTCGGACCCATAAAGGAGGACGGTGATCACACAGGTGTTAAAGATTTGAATTTTGTGGTCGTATGGATCTTCCCGCTCCACCAGACTCTCTGGAGGCAGCCGAAAGCACGGCAAGACAGCTGCAGTTGGCAAATAATCTCTGGATCTGACATGCAGGAGCTGGTGACCTTAGATCCGAGGTAGACAAAGTCGTTGACAGTCTCAACCAGCTTGTTTTTGATGGTGATTTGTGGTGGTGGTGGCAAGAAGTCTGACAGTGACTGGATCTTTGTCTTTGCCCAGGGGTGATGCTTCCTCTGCAAGCAGCTCCAGTGCCTCAGTGATTACGTCTATATGCGTGGTGAAAAGCACCGTGTCGTCCGCATAGCACAGGTCTGTGAAGTGGGAGTGGAAGTCAACTCCGAGATTAGGGGAGCGTTCCATCACATTCTTGACCCAGTAGTCAACTGCAACATTGAAGAGGTTTGGGACGGTGACGCACCCCTGCCGGACTCCAGAGGTGGTGACAAAAGGGTCTGACATGACACCCTCGGCGCGTACCCTACACGTGGTGTTGGTGTAGAGATCCCGGAAAATGTTGATGTACTACGCTACAGTGATATAATATCATGAAAGTAGGGAATTTAAGTGGAAGCATGCAATGGTGATTTCCTCGATCTAAAACAATTTATTGAAACAAAAGCCAACAACAGTGGTGGGTATACCACAACCAAAAATTTCAGTGTCTCAGTAACTTGTCATGTGCCCTTGAGCATCAGTTACAGCTTGACAGCGACGTCTCATGCTGTTCACAAATCGACTTATTGTCTGCTGAAGCATGGCATTCCACTCTTCTTGAAGGGTGGCCCTCAGGTCGTTGAGGTTGTAGGGTGCAGGGTTACAAGCCTCTATACAGCAACTCAGCTGATCCCATAGGTTTTCTATGGGATTCAGGTCTGGAGAAAGAGCAGGCCACTCCATTTGAAGGTACCCCAGCCTCCAGCAGCCGTTCCTTAATGATGCGACCTCGATGAGCTGGAGCATTGTCATCCATGAAGATGAAATTAAGCCTGTGTTGTTCATGCAGGGGCACAATGACTGGATTAATGTTATTCAGGTAGTATTGGCTTGTCACTGTACCATTCACAAGGTGTAGGGCAGTTCTGTATTGACTAGCCACACCTGCCCAGAGTGTAATGCCACCACAACAGTGGCTGATGCATAGCGCTGTCCATGACATCTCCAACATCATTGGTGGCCATCATTTCTGCTCAACGTGAATCGACTTTCATCAGAGAACAGGACTGAGGCACACTGGTCCCTTGTCCAGCGTAAATGCTCCCTGACCCATGCAAGACAATGATGCCTGTGCTTGATAGTGTGGTCAGGTACCTTTGCAGGTCGTTTAGCACGCAGACTACACTGATGTAAATGGTTTTGAATGGCCTGACGTGACATTTGGGTTCCTCTTGTCTCCCTTTAATGTACCTGGAGTTGAGTGGCATTCATCATCTGGTTCTGCAGGACACTGTTCACAATGAAGCCGTCATCAGTGTGGGATGTGGCCAAAGGACGTCCACTTCTGTGCCTTTCTGTGACTCTTCCAGTCTCTCTGTATCTCTGTTGCAACCTGCTGATGACACTCTGTGACACTCTAAGCTCAGTGGCCACTTCCCTCTGAGAACATCCTGTTTGAAGCCTCGCTATGGCGAGGTACTGTTAAGCATTTGTGAGGTGTCGTCTTGGTCTCATGATGTCAAAATGTGAACAGCATGAAGAAGAAGACTGTTTAAATACCAATTCTAATTGTACCAGAAAATTTATTGGTCGATTTGTGGATCAAACACCTGTTGTGAATTTTGCCGTTAAGCAACCTTGTTAGAGAACAGCAGGTTACGCAAAAAGTACTGAAACATTGAACAGTTGGACATGCACATTCAGAAAGTTAAAGAAGAACAAATTAAGTTCACCTGTAAAGATTATAGTGCATTTTAGGTGCATCCTGAAACTTCACTTGAAAGCCATATATCCCAAACTTTTTGTGAATAGTGTATATGTACTGTGTATTATTTATAAACTCCTCTTGTAATAACTTTTTATACTTTATTTAAATTGCTTTACCCATGAAGGGATGATGAGGAAAGGAGGGGTGCAGAGGGGGAAAGAAAAGGGAGAGGAACAAATAGACTAACACAACTGAAACAAACAGAAGACAGACTGTTTCTTCTACTGAAAAGGTTTCATCACGAGTCTGGTCTCTGCACCTGTTAAAGGGGAGACATATGTGTGTGTGCATGCGTGTATATGAATAAAAATACAAGTGAAAAAAGTAAAAATAAGTGTATGCATGTGAGTGTTGTACCAGGAAACATACAAAGAAGGTGGCGGGTCACAGCAACCCCCCCCCCCCCCTTCCCGGAAACCCAAAGCAAGCAAGACAACGCCACCAACCCCCACAAAGCACAAATGTTCTGAGGCCAACAAGCCCCAGGACAGTGATGCATCCGCCCCAGGTAGGGGTGGCTGAGGGAGGCCGGGCCGCCAACCCCCCCCCACTCCCCACTCCCGGACCGGCCAGCCCCCGCTCCCCCAGCGGGACCAACAGCAGTCCCAAGGGCCGGAAGGCCAGCACCCCCCCCCCCCCCCCCCCCCCCCCAGGCTGAAGACTGGCCTGCGACCCAACGCGAGCCCCCCCAGGCACCCCCACATCGGGCCCATCCCCACCTCAGTGTCGCTGACACACACCCCGGGAACCCACACACCCCCGCGCCCAAGGAAGGTGGCAGCAAGGCACAGGAGCCTCACGGGGAGCATCCCTACAGTTTTAATCAGTATTCAAGTACACATATTTTCCTCATTGTCTGGGTGATGATGTGATTGTATGGAGAGTAGGGAGCAGGTGGAAGAGAACCTGAAGAGGTGGAGGTATGCTCTGGAGAGAAGAAGAATGAAAGTCAGAAGAAGCAAGACAGAATATGTGTGTTAGTGAGAGGGAGGCAGGTGTAATGGTAAAGATGCAAAAAGTAGTGGTAGTGAAGGTGGATGAGTTTAAATACCTAGGGTCAGCCATACAAAGCAGTGGAAAATGCGCAAAAGAGGTGAAGAAGAGAGTGCAGGCATGGTGGTGTTGGTGGAGATGAGTGTCATGGGTGATTTGTGACAGAAGGATAGCAGCAAGAGTGAAACGGAAGACTTACAAGATGGTAGTGAGACCTGCTATGATGTATGGTTTGGAGATGGTGGTGCAGACATCGGGTTTGTGTGTAGGCCAAGAGCCGCTTCTGGTGAAAATTGTATCAAAGTCTGTCAGTTAGTTTTGGAGTATTGTTGCTAACACTCTGTGAGAAGATAAGAGCCTTGGCTGAGGTATGCATTCTTGGATCATCACCAAAATGTAATGGCTTTCTCTCTAGCCCAAGGATCACCTCTGGTGAAAATTTCATCCAAATCCATCCAGTAGTTTTTGTGTAATCCTGCTGCAAAAAATACAAACAAAGCCCTTGGTGGAGGTATGCGCTCTCAGATCATCACCAAAATCTAATCATCTGTTCCCCGTGCCATTACACACATTTCCTGAAAATTTCATCCAAATCCATTCATAACTTTTTTAGTTATTTTGTTAACAGACAGACTAACAAATAAGCTAACGCTGACAAAAACACAACCTCCTTGGCGGAGGTAACAACAAAGAAAGCTAGGGTCACAGAACGTCGGTGTTGGCACTCCCTATGAACTCTTACTATAGAACATATAAAGCCCTCTAGGGTCACCAAACTTGCTACACAGGTTCACCTTGGGATCCTGACCTACGTACAACTATGGGTTGTATACTTTGTTGTATATTCGTGGATGATGGTCTTACCATAATTTTTTGGTTCTGCCACAGTAATTATATTGAAAAGTCAAAAGCTGCTCTCCATCAGTAAGTATTGGGATCTTCAAAGAAAATGGAGGCGGGGGATATTGCACTCGCCTCAGAGTGTTCTTGTTACCGCCGCCAAGGAGGTTATGTAATTGGGGTGGTTTGTCTGTCCGCCCGTCTTGTTTGTTTGTCTGTTAGCAGGATTACACAAAAATTACTCAACGAATTTTGATGAAATTTTCACCAGAGGTAGCCCTTGGGCCAAGGATGAACCCATTAAATTTTGGTGATGATCTGAGAGTGCATACCTCCGCCAGTTACATTGTTTGTATTTGTGCAGCAGGATTACGCAAAAACTGTTGGATGGATTTGGATGAAATGTTCACCAGAGGTGGTCCTTGGGCTAGAAGGGAACCCATAACATTTTGGTGATGATCCCGGAATGCACTTCTCACACTGTGTTAGCAAGAATCCTCCAAATCTTTCATGCTGATGATGTATTGATTTTCCTTGAAAACTCACAAAGATCACTTCTTCAGACAGTGGCGCTTATTGATAAATTTTCATCATTATCAGAATACTCTATTAACTGGGGTAAATCAATAGTTCTACCTATAAATTATAATTTCTCAAATACATCTACTATTCCAATACAATCAGGTAATATTAAATATTTAGGAATAGATATTTCCCTCAGGCTCTCAGAGTTATTGCGACTAAATCACATTCCACTTTTAAAAACAATACAAGACAACCTTACGTGCTGGAAGACACTTACCTATATCACTAATGGGAAGAGTCGCAACCGTTAAAATGATGGTCCTTCCTAAAATCAACTATTTGTTCTCAGTGATTCCTACCTAACCATCAATGGCCTGGTTTAAGTCTCTAGACTCAAATATAAGTAAATCTTTATGGAAGGATAAACCCAATCTGGATTAGTTTAAAAACGCTTCAAAAAACGAAAGAGTGTGAGGCTTAGATCTACCAAATTTTTTTAATTACTTTTTAGCCAATAGACTGCAGTTTGTTTCAAAATGGACAAAATCAACCCCACTAGGAAACCCATGGTTAGATGTTGAACAGGCTGTCTGGGGGTCGCTAAATATCTTTGACTTACCTTTTATAAGTCCTTGTATTATACGCCATGACTGTTTTAAAAGTATTAATATCAGCTCCTCTCTGACGGCTTGGTGGAAATTTTTAAAAATAATGGGGTCTTCACTTGTCTCCTGTAAACTCATGCCCATTTGGAATAATCCTGATATCTTGCAACAAAAGAGGACATTAAAATTTCTACTATGGCAAGAGAAGGGAATAAATAACTTAGAACATCTTATTCAAGGTGGGAATTTTATCCAATTTCAGGAACTAGTGTCACAGTACAACATCAGTGATAAAAAGTATTTTGAATACCAACAGCTTAAATCTATAATAAAGGCAAGATTTAATCTTAATCAGACAGATTTAGAGGTACCAGTTAAGGTGGCAGAGTTTCTAAATCTTCGTTTCCCTAAATTGATATTGAAAATACATGGACTATTATCAAAGCTGGATGAGTCCGTATCTTTTCCAATATCGAAATGGGAGACAGACTTATCCATCAATAAGGAGGACAGTTTTTGGACACAGATATGTTTAAACACTTTTAAGAAGACTAAAAACTCTAACTTATAACTTATGCACTATAAAGTTCTACATAGAATTCATTACACAAACGATGTTCAAAATGGGCCTGAGTCACACAAATACTGTATCTGCTCTCACTGCACCAGCAACGTCCCAGATAGCTATATGCATGCTATGTGGTCCTGTGCACCGGTTCAAAAGTTCTGGCAGAAGACATGTGAGGACTTGTTGGCATGGGTTGGGTATAGTGTCCCATCCTCACCCACACTTTGCATATTAGGTGATTTAAGTGAAATAAATATAGATGCAAGGATGTCACACATGGTTCTCACTGCCTTATGCATCGCAAAGAAAACTATCCTCATGAATTGGAAATCAAGAAATAACTTATGCATGACTTAATATAATAACTTATTATTAGATCATATTAGTCTGGAGAGACTGTCAGCCTCCTCAAACAGTCAGTTGGAAGAATTCAATTCTCTCTGGTCCCCACTTATTAATTCTATAATCTGAGGGGTGGCGGGCGGTGGGTCGCTCTCCTTGGTGCCTCTGGCGGCTGGCTGCGCCCCGACCGCGGGTGTCCGGGGGCCTGTTCCGGGGTTGCTATTTGTCTGGCCTGGGGGGGGGGGGGTGTCGGGGGGGGGCTGCAAGGTGGGCCGGGGGGTGGGGTGTATGTATACTCCACCCTGACTCTGGGTGGAGTATACATCTTCTTGGATACATTTAGGGCTTTGGGGTGGGGGTGTGCCGCACTGTGTCGTTGAAGGGGATACCTTTGCTGCGCGGTGGGGCTGCACTCACCTCAATTTTAATTGCATTTTAGCCATTGAGGGCTTGGGGGGGTGGGGGTCTTCCCCCACCCCTGTTGCTCTCCTCCTGCTGGGGGTGTGGGGGCCCGGTGGGGAGCCTGGGACCCATCATGTTGTCAAAATCCCTGGGTGCTACTGAATGTACGTATAGATACAACCAAGGGAGTGAGAGAGGGACTGAATATGAGCGTAAGTGAGAATGAGGGGGTGATGAATGGAGGTGGTGATGGTGGGTCGGTTTTGTGTGGCGCTTTACATGTTGGGTGGCATCTCGGGGCGCCTGCGGTGGTCTGCTGATCAGTCGCTCAGGTGGGCAGTGGGGGTGGGGGGTCTGCTTCTGTGGCCTGCGCCGATGCTCTCCCCGGTCACTGCCGGGCACTGGCGCGCATTCAGGCTCGCTGCATCTGCTTCGCAGCTGCCTTATGAAACAAGGGTGAATGAGGGGTGAGTTTGAATGGGTACAGGAGTGAGAGAGAATGGGTTGGTCCGGGTGAGTGAGAGGAAGTTAGTGCATATGGGTGCACATGGGCGCATGTGGGTGTGAAGGTGTGGGGAGGGGTGTGTCTGCGAGTCGGGAGGTGCTGGATTAAGGGGGCAGTGCCTCTCAGCAATGTGGGCTCCCCTGGGCGGGGGAACTTCTTTGGGCATGGGGGTCCCCAGGGTGTGCGGCGGTGGCGCTGGGGCGGGCCCGCTGTGGGGGTGCCTGGGGGGGGGGCTCGCGCTGGGGAGCGTGGGCCGGTCTCCGGCTCGGGGGGTGGGTGTTGGCCCCGCTGGGGAGGGTAGGGGTCATGTGGGTCTGGGGATGCGGGCTTGCCGCCCCGGCCGCCAAGCGACCTGGCCTCCCTCGATTGGCCCTCCGGGGTTGGATGCCTGGCTTTCCTGGGGCTTGCTGACCTCAGACGTTTGTGCCCTGTGGGGGTTGGTGGTGCTGCCTTGCCTGCTTGGGGTCCCCGGGGGGAGAGCTGCTGTGACCGGCCCTTCGCTTCGTATGTTTCCTGACAAACCACTCACATGCACACACTTATTTTGCACACACTCTTATATATATGCACGCAGACATACACACACAAGTGTCTCTCCTTTAACAGGTGCAGAAACCAGACTCATGTTGAGACATCTTGGGTGGAACAAGCAGTTTGTCTTTTTGTTTTAGTTGTTGGTTTGTTTGTTTGTTTCTTTGTTTTATCTGTTCCCCTCCTTTTTCTTTCCCCCTCCACACACTTCCTTCCCTCTTCCCCATCCTGTCGGGTCTTCCATGGGTAAAATAATTAAAATAAAGTATTAAAAGTTATTACAGGAGGAGTTTACAATAATATACAATACACAGTTAGATACTGTATAAGCTCCTCTTGGCAAAGTAAATCTGTTTTGGCACAATAAGGGTGACAGATCCCTGTTCTGCTTGCCTAGCTGCCTGACAGGACAAGAGGGGGAAAAAAAAAAAAGAATCCTCCAAAACAAACCCATTACATTTTGGAGGTGATCCATGAGGGACGGAAGGAGACTTGGTGGAGGTATGAACTGTCTGAGTGCTTTTCTAATTTTCTATACTGTACATTTACTCCCCCCCCCCCAATAAATTAATACATTTTTCTTAGGAAAATAAATCTTTTTTCATCATAAATATACTAGTCTTGGCTGTAAATTTGTATCTGTAGTGCTCTTTCTTGGCATGGAACCATACTGCTGCTCACTGATTGCCACCACTGCTCTTAACCTGGCTTCAGCAACTCTTTGCCATATCTTCATAGTGTTGCTGATCAACTTTATGCCTCTGTAGTTACTACAGCTCTGAGCACCACCTTTGTTCTTGAAAACTGGTACCAAAACACTTCTTCTCCACTCCTCCGGCATCCTCTCACTCTCCAAGATTGTGTTAAACAATCTAGTTTAAAAAAAATCCACTGCCATCGCTCCTAAACATCTCCATACCTACACAGGTATGTCATCTGGACCAACTGCATCTCTGTTCTTCATCCTCTCCAAAGCTGCCCTCACTTCCACTTTGTTAATCGTCGGGACTTCCTTGTTCACAGTGCTCTCATTGATGTCATAATTAATTCTGTAAACTCCACCATACCGAAAAGTATCATAAAATATGATGCAGGGGATAAGAAAACCTGGCTTACGAGGGGCATTTTGAAATCAATTAAAAGGAAGAACATACTCTATAAACAATACATCAAAACTCCAAGTGCTGAAAATAAAGAGAAATATACAAAATATAGAAATGAGTTGACACATTTCATACGAATAAGTAAGCGCAATCACTATACTGAGCTTATTAAGGCTTCTTGTGGTGATCAAAAGCAATGCTGGAAGGTACTATATGAGGTCCTCAGCCGGGATCAAAAAACTACTGTGCTTCCTGACACCATAGACCAGCAAAATGCTAGAATCAGTGGTATAGATTACGATCTTGCAAACAGTATCAATAATTATTTTAACATCACTGGAGAAAATCTCGCTAATACTATTGGTCCACCACAGGGAGCTTCTTATCAACAATATCTTCAAGGTCATTATGTAAATTCTTTCTTTCTCACACCAGCTGACAAAACCGGAGTGGTGGCTCAGTTGGTAGAGCATCCGCCCCACACCCAGGAGGCAGGGGTTCAAATCCCGGCCAGGTCATGCCAAAGACCATATAAAAGTGGAACTTCCTGCCGTCCAGTTTGGTGCTCAGCAAAAATGGAATGGAGGAGGGAAATTTGTGGCGGCGCCTTGCATGGCAGCGGCCCTCTGATTCTACACTTGGGGTGTGTGTGATTAACACAGTAGATAGGTAAAACACAATCTCGTATCTCGTTCTACTGTACATGATTGGTTGTACAGTTGAATGACAATAAAGGGTGATTTGAAAACAGAAGTTACTAAAATCATTATAAGCATGAAAGGCTCTCGTACAGCAGGTGTGGATGGTGTATATAGCATCATTTTAAAAGCCATTGTGAATGAAATTGTGGATCCACTTGTTTATTCCATCAGTCTGTCTCTGTTTCATGGGGTGGTACCTAAAATGACAAAGATTGCAAAAATTATCACAGTATTTAAGTCTGGAGAAAAAAACAACATGCACAATTACCGACCTACAGTATATCTATGTATAGTACCCACCTTTTCCAAAGTATTGGAGAAAATTGTCCATTGTAGACTAAGCGATTAATTAAACTGAATATACTATGTAGTCCATTACAATATGCCTTTAAGAAGAAGAACACCACATGTAAGGCAATTCTTGCTCTTACTGAAAAAATCAAAGATGCTATTGATAAAGGTGAATGTGGGATTTTTCTCAATTTATCAAAAGCATTTGATACCATTGGTTTTAAAATCCTTGATAAGTTGTATCATTATGGTGTCCAGGGTACAGCGCTCATTTGGTTTGAAAGTTGCATACTGTATATGGAAGGGAGCAGTATGTACATATAAATGGCTGGAAATCACATTGTCAGATTATTAAATATGGGGTCCCACAGGGATCGATACTGGGCCCACTTCTTTTCATTTTATACATAAATGATTTTGTCAATGCCTCAACTATTTTACATAAAGTAAATTTTGCTGATGATTCAAATTTATTCTTGTCTCACAAAAACTTGAAATATCTTCAAAATATTATAAATGCAGAATTAATTAAGGTAGATACTTGGTTTAAATGGAGCAAATTATCCTTAAATATAAATAAAACTAAATTCATTGTATTTAAGTTAAACAGAAACCAAAATAACGTTGAACATGTACATATCAAGATAAATGGCAGAGCTATTGAGAGGGTAAAATTCATTAAATTTCTGGGGATTTATGTTGATGAATTTGTGAATTTTAAAAAGCACATTGATGAGCTGACAAAGAAACTATCAAAATATGTTGGGTTATTTTTCAGGTTGAGGCTTTTCCTCCCTCTAGAAGCTCTTCTAACTTTGTACTGGTCTCCATTTGAGTCTCATTTAAATTATTGTAATATTATATGTTGTAATACATATCCTAGTTATCTTGAAAAATTAGAAATTCTACAAAAGAAAGTTATACAAGCTACAGTGGTGTGGAAAAAGTGTTTGCTTCCTTCCTGATTTATCATTTTTTTGTATGTTTGTCACACATCAATGTTTCAGATCATCAAACAAATTTAAATATTAGACAAAGATGGGCTGCACGGTGGCGCAGTGGTTAGCACCGCGGCAGCACAGTTTTACCCTCGGCCGGGGGATCGCGGGGATCATGAGATCGTGGGTTCGATCCCTGCCCCCGGCCAACAGTGATCTGTGTGGAGTTTGCATGTTCTCCCCGTGTTTGCGTGGGTTTACTCTGGGATTTCTCCGGTTTCCTCCCACATGCCAAAACATGCAGGTTAGGGAGTTAAGGGGCGCTTGCGCACGCAGCGACCGGCAGCTGGTGGCTTGTCACCGGACTGCAGAACAAATCTACCTACGGGTACAAAATAAGTCCAAAAAAAAAAAAAAAGATAACACAAGTAAACACAAAATGCAGTTTTTAAATGAAGGTGTTTATTATTAAGGGTAAAAAAAAAAATCCAAACCTACATGGCCCTGTGTGAAAAAGTGACCCCCCCCCCCATTAAAACATAAATTAACTGTGGTTTATCACATCTTTGTAAAGGTGAGTTCAATTTCTCTAGCAACACCCAGGCCTGATTACTGCCACACCAGTTCTCAATCAAGAAATCACTTAAATAGGACCTGCCTGACAAAGTGAAGTAAGTAAGTAAGTAAGCTTTATTTATATAGCACTTTTCACAGACATATAAAGTCACAAAGTGCTTTACAGTGCAACAACAATCAAAACAATTAAAATACAAATTAAAATGCAATAAAATACAATTGAAATACAATAATACAGTTAAGATACGAATTAAAGTAGAACTAAGAAACAAAAAATACACTCTATGCAGTCAGGTGGTAACAGCCTTCAGTCAATCTTGGAATTAAAATGCCTGTTTAAACAGGAATGTTTTCAGGTAGGTTTTAAGTAGACCAGAAGATCCTCAAAAGCTAGACATCATGCTGTGATCCAAAGAAATTCAGGAACAAATGAGAAACAAAGTAATTGAGCTCTATCAGTCTGGAAAAGGTTATAATGTGGCGGTTCGTTTTAACCCCACAACAGACTAAGGACACTCAGCCCTCTTTTCTCTGTTTTTCTGCTGCATTACTGAGAAGCAATGTGCCATTCATGTATTTGTGATGCAAACGTGCATGTGTTGTGATGTAATGCGCCATTCTGTATAGTGTGCATATGGCTTGTCCTTACTGTGCTTTTTCTGAGCATCTTAGATGTGCTTTGGTGTATTAATGTCTGCAGGTAGACGAGTTTCTTCTGTCTCACCTATGTGATGTTAATCGATGCCTTTCATCCTTTGTACTCATGCATCCTGTCCTTACTGTGACCTAGAGACTCAGATCAATATGTAGATGTGCTTGTTAGCCTCTTTGTCTTGCACTTAGAGCGAGGTCTAGCTAATCTGCCCATTGTGATGTATGTCTTACAAATGCAAATACCTCCTGCCTGTTCTGTTGTCCCTTTGATCATTCTAAACTGTGGGGTATGTCTCTTTGATGTATTGTTATGATCAAGTATTTAAGGTGCAACTCTGTAACGCAATCTCTCGCTCTCAACCTGACTTCAACCCTGCTGCAGGACACAGATTTTGTGTCCCCTTTTCTCTGAGAGCCTAGGGATCCCGCTCCGGGCTGCTCCACTATGCACCGGAGAGAGGATCCCGTGAAGGCGACATGATATAATAAAACCTGCTCAAAACCACAGCATCGCTGCTTATTTATTTATGCCGCTTCACTGGTGACCCCTCGAACACGCACACGTTTTGTGCGAAAGCAACCTTCCGAGCTGGACAGCCACACAGCTGCGTTGGTGGCCCCTTGAAGACGCACACGTTTTGTGCAACGCAGCCTTCTGTTTTGGATGGCCACGCTGGCGAACCGACGCTGAAAAAAACGAGCGGCCAGCGAACGCAACACCCGGGCATGAATGCTCCGTCGCAGCGGCCTACTGGTTCCCCCTCCCTGCGGCTTCAGGGAGACTTCGACGCGGAGCCAACACAGGCGAGCCGTTCTCCGGACATCACCCACGACCGGGTAAACTGCAGAAAACGTCATGGCGCGACCCTCGCCTGAGATCTGCACAACCACGCTGGACCGGCCGCTCTCACAGAGAGCGCACGCACCTCGTCCTCTCCCCAGACGGCAACCTCCAGGGCCGACGGGGAGCGCAGCGCGTGGAACTGAACGCACCATGGCCGCACGAGCGACAACGATCGTCTCCTCCCTCTCACCGCTCCAAAGCAGCTGCACGAGCCCGGGGCACAAAGATCGTCTATTGCCTCGCACCGCTCCAACGCGCCTCCACGAGCCCGAGGGACGGAGATCGTCTACTTCCTCACACCGCTCCAACGCAGCTGCATGAGCCTGAGGAACAAAAGATCGTCTATTCCCTCCCGCCGCTCCAACGCCTCTGCACGGGCCTGAGGGACTAAAGATCGTCTATTTCCTCTCACCGCTCCAACGCACCATGGCCAATCTACAGCCACAGCTCAACCTGGATTTTACTGGCGCCGTCTGCGCCATTCTCCACCAAGTTTCTGCACCCTGACTCACCACTCCAGCGGCCCACCCACGCACTGAACCCCCGCGCACGCATCGGGGAGTTACAAGGACGGCGCATCACGCACGGGACAAGTAATGGCTCCACAGACTGCCTTCCTCCTTCGCCGCTGCCTTTCAGGGCTGCTCGCTCACCTGAGGCACGCATGCAGCATACTGGAAGGATTTGTTAACAGTCTCAGCCACGCCACAGACCGCCATCGTCCTCCACCGCTGCCCACAGAACCTTCAGGGTTGCTCGTTCACCTGAAGCAAGCACGCAGCTCGCCACTGGATTTTTTAATGGTCTTAGCCACGGCACAACGGGATTTCAGCCGTCAGCTGTTCCCAGGAGCTTTGGGGTTGCTTCAGCACCCAAAGCCAACAGTCCCTATGCTTTGTTTACTTTTTCTCTTACAGCCGCTCCTGCTTTTCTTCATGGCCACAAGAGGAGTCAGAGACTAATTTTTCTTCTTGTGATCTCCGCACGTGCAACGGGACAAGCCCTCGACGTCACGGAGCAGCAAGCAATTTTTGCACGGCTCAGGACGATTTCACAGCTCCTGCCGGCACTTACTACCCCTCCCCTCCCTCCCCCTCCGCCTGCAGCGAGCTTCTCCCACAGCTCGCTCACACAGATGGATTATCGAGGTCGCGACCCCCTGCCGCGTCCTCTGGGGGGGAGCGTGTGTGGCGGTTCGTTTTAACCCCACAACAGACTAAGGACACTCAGCCCTCTTTTCTCTGTTTTTCTGCTGCATTACTGAGAAGCAATGTGCCATTCATGTATTTGTGATGCAAACGTGCATGTGTTGTGATGTAATGCGCCATTCTGTATAGTGTGCATATGGCTTGTCCTTACTGTGCTTTTTCTGAGCATCTTAGATGTGCTTTGGTGTATTAATGTCTGCAGGTAGACGAGTTTCTTCTGTCTCACCTATGTGATGTTAATCGATGCCTTTCATCCTTTGTACTCATGCATCCTGTCCTTACTGTGACCTAGAGACTCAGATCAATATGTAGATGTGCTTGTTAGCCTCTTTGTCTTGCACTTAGAGCGAGGTCTAGCTAATCTGCCCATTGTGATGTATGTCTTACAAATGCAAATACCTCCTGCCTGTTCTGTTGTCCCTTTGATCATTCTAAACTGTGGGGTATGTCTCTTTGATGTATTGTTATGATCAAGTATTTAAGGTGCAACTCTGTAACGCAATCTCTCGCTCTCAACCTGACTTCAACCCTGCTGCAGGACACAGATTTTGTGTCCCCTTTTCTCTGAGAGCCTAGGGATCCCGCTCCGGGCTGCTCCACTATGCACCGGAGAGAGGATCCCGTGAAGGCGACATGATATAATAAAACCTGCTCAAAACCACAGCACTGCTGCTTATTTTTTCATGCCGCTTCAATAAAGCCATTTCTAAAGCTTTGGGACTCCAGCAAACCACAGTGAGAGCCATTATCCACAAATGGCGAAAACATGGAACAGTGGTGAACCATGCCAGGAGTGGCTGGCTGACCAAAATTACCACAGGAGCGCAGCAGCAACTCATCCAAGAGGTCACAAAAGACCCCACAACAACATGCAAAGAACTGCAGGCCTCACTTGCCTCAGTTACGGTCAGTGTTCATGACTCCACCATAAGAAAGAGACAAAAATCGCCTGCATGGCAGAGTTCCAAGACGAAAACCACTGCTGCACAAAAAGAACATAAAGGCTTATCTCAGTTTTGCCAGAAAACATCTTGATGATCCCCAAGACTTTTGTTAAAATACTCTGTGGACTGACGAGACAGAAGTTGAACTTTTTGGAAGGTGTGTGTCCCGTTACATCCGGCGTAAAAGTAACACAGCATTTCAGAAAAGGAATATCATACCAGCAGTAAAATATGGTGGTGGTAGTGTGATGGTCTGGGGTTGTTTTGCTGCTTCAGGACCTGGAAGACTTGCTGTGGTAAATGGAACCATGAATTCTGCTGTCTACCAAAAAATCCTGAAGGAGAATGTCCGGCCATCTGTTCATGACCTCAAGCTGAAGCACACTTGGGTTCTGCAGCAAGACGATGATCCAAAACACACCAGCAGGTTCACCTCTGAATGGCTTAAGAAAAACCAAATGAAGACTTTGGAGTGGCCTAGTCGAAGTCCTGTCCTGAATCCTATTGAGATGCTGTGGCATGACCTTAAAAAGGTGGTTCATGCTCGAAAACCCTCCACTGTGGCTGAATTACAACAATTCTGCAGAGATGAGTGGGCCAAAATTCCTCCACAGCACTGTAAAAGACTCATTGCCAGTTATCGCAAATGCTTGATTGCAGTTGTTGCTAAGGGTGGCCCAACCAGTTATTAGGTTTAGGGGGTAATTACTTTTTTCACACAGGGCAATGTAGGTTTGGATTTTTTTTCCCTTAATAATAAACACCTTCATTTAAAAACTGCATTTTATGTTTACTTGTGTTATCTACGTCTAATATTTACAGTAAATTTGTTTAATGATCTGAAACATTAAGTGTGACAAACATACAAAAAAAGAGAAATCAGGAAGGGGGCAAATACTGTTTCACACCACTGCATATCATGGAGTGAGGTAAATGCCCCTTCTGATCCTCTTTTTTTTATGGCTACCAACTTCTGAAGTTCACCGAGTGCAACACTTTTCACAATGCCTGTGTAATGTATAATGTAGTAGTATTTAGACTCAATGACAGACTCTGTGAACTCATTCCAATTTATTTTCCCACCCATGGACACGACACAAGGGGAAAGCAAATCCTAAGGGGCAAGAAACGCAAACTTAAATGTACAAGTTTCAGTGTAATTTGCAAAGGTCCACAGATTTGGAATGAGATTGACTGTACTATCAAAATGTCCGCATCACTGTCTGTTTTTAAAAAGAAGTTAAAACAACAGCTTCTATCTAATTATGTTTAATTTTAAACCCTTTTTGGTTGAGGACAAAAATCATGATTGCTTTTTACTTGTATGCTTGCTTTGAGTTCTTGGGTTTTATTTTTAATTAATTAAATCACCCTTATTGTCATTCAACTGTACAACCAATCATGTACAGTAGAACAAGATTGTGTTTTACCTATCTACTGTGTTAATCACACACAACCCAAGTGCAGAATCAGAGGGCCGCTGCCATGCAAGGAGCTGCCACAAATTTACCTCCTCCATTCCATTATTGCTGAGCACCAAGCTGGGCGGCAGGAAGTTCCACTTTTATATGGTCTTCGCCATGACCCGGCCGGGATTTGAACCCCTGCCTCCCGGGTGTGGGGCGGATGCTCTACCAACTGAGCCATCACTCCGGTTTTACATACCAATGTCTGATGCTTTGTACTGTTAATATTGTTTTTGTTTTTTTATGAAGTTATCTTGCATTGCTCTAAGGGTTTTATGATACAGTGGTGTAAAAAAGTGTTTGCCCCTTCCTGATTTCTCATGTTTTTGTACATTTGTCACACTTAAATGTTTCAGATCATCAAACAAATTTAATTATTAGACAAAGATAACACAAGTAAACACAAAATGCAGTTTTTGAACTGCCTTTTTAAGGTCACGCCACAGCATCTTAATCGGATTCAGGTCAGGAATTTGACTAGGCTACTCTTAAGTCTTCATTTTGTTTTTCTTAAGCCATTCAGAGGTGGACCTGCTGCTGTGTTTTGGATCATTGTGCTGATGTAGAACCCAAGTGCGCTTCAGCTTGAGGTCACAAACAGATAGCCGGACATTCTCCTTCAGGATTTTTTGGTAGACAGCAGAATTCATGGTTCCATTTCCCACAGCAAATCTTCCAGGTCCTGAAGCAGCAAAACAGCCCCAGACCATCACACTACCACCACCATATTTTACTGCTTATATGATGTTCCTTTTCTGAAATGCTGTGTTACTTTTACGCCGGATGTAATGGGACACTCACCTTCCAAAAAGTTCAACTTCTGTCTCGTCAGTCCACAGAGTATTTTAACAAAAGTCTTGGGGATCATCAAGATGTTTTCTGGCAAAAGTGAGATGAGCCTTTATGTTCTTTTTGCGCAGCAGTGGTTTTCATCTTGG
Organism: Pholidichthys leucotaenia; assembly: GCA_020510985.1. Classification (NCBI taxonomy): domain Eukaryota; kingdom Metazoa; phylum Chordata; class Actinopteri; order Cichliformes; family Pholidichthyidae; genus Pholidichthys; species Pholidichthys leucotaenia. Next base: position 294,154,371 of record CM035847.1, read on the forward strand.
AGCTCTGCCATGCAGGCCATTTTTGCCCAGTCTCTTTCTTACGGTGGAGTCATGAACACTGACCTTAACTGAGGCAAGTGAGGCCTGCAGTTCTTTGGATGATGTTGTGGGGTCTTGTGTGACCTCATTGATGAGTCGTTGCTGCGGTCTTGGGGTAATTTTGGTCAGCCGGCCACTCCTGGGAAGGTTCACCACTGTTCCATATTTTCGCCATTTGTGGATAATGGCTCTCACTGTGGTTCGCTGGAGTCCCAAAGCTTTAGAAATGGCTTTATAACCTTTCCCAGACTGATAGAGCTCAATTACTTTGTTTCTCATTTGTTCCTGAATTTCTTTGGATGATGTCTCACTTTTGATGATCTTCTGGTCTATTTCACTTTGTCAGGCAGGGCCTATTTAAGTGATTACTTGATTGAGAACAGGTATGGCAGTACTCAGACCTGGGTGTGGCTGGAGAAACTGAACTCAGCTTTCCAAAGATGTGATAAACCACAGTTAGTTTATGTTTTAACAGGGGGCAATCACTTTTTCACACAGGGCCATGTAGGTTTGGATTTTTTTTTTTACCCTTGATAATAAACACCTTCATTTAAAAACTGCATTTTGTGTTTACTTCTGTTATCTTTGTCTAATATTTAAATTTGTTTGATGATCTGAAACATTTAAGTGTGACAAACATACAAAAAATGAGAAATCAGGAAGGAGGCAAATACTTTCTCACACCACTGTAGAATTAGGGAATGATAGGACTTGTTTGTAAAATTGTTGCTACTTTGATGACTGGGGCCCTGTTTACAAGCTATGGGTAGCTTCTGGGGAGTCCCATTGCACAAAACTTTTATCTCGCATGAGAATGTGAATTGTATTTGTTTTTTAAATAATTTGTGAATAAACTTGTGAACTGAACTGAACATTTAGTTGGGGATTTTAAAAAAAGTGCGACAAATACACAAATTTGTGACAATTTTCACTTGGAATCATAGTGAATTGGCACTTACAACACGTTTGTGTATGTCTCACGAATGCTGCGATAATGTCGCACAAACTCGTAACATGCGTGAGACAAATTTGAGATTTTCTTTTGCACTAACGACAGTCCTGTGATGGCCACCCAACACTTGCAAGGCAGATATCCGTGCCAATTCCACAGTCAGGACCTTACAGTACACTTGGCCCGCAAGTGCCTTGTCCAAAAGGGTACATGTAAAATAACTTGTATAATATACCATATATTTAGATATGCCTGTGAACCACAACAAACAGTAGAATAATGAGGACAAAGGAAACAACGAAACAAAAACACGTGCAAAAATAAATCTGTAAACATCACATAGCAAATATTATAATAATGAATAAAAGTAAACACAAATACTTAGATATTAGAAAAACTTTGGCAATAAAAATACCTGTTTTCCCTCATTTTGTTAAAAGGACTAGTAGCACAGCACATGTCTGGTTTTAAAAAAAAAGTTATGTGTATAACCGGCCCAAATTACACACAAGCACATGGATCGCCAGTGGATATGATGTCACTTTTCTCATGCGTCAGGGCTGGATTGGTAACTATAAGTTAGGCTTAATGAATCACTTTTTACTCTGTACTGTGTAGATGCAACACCTTAGTTTGCAATGATTAGAAACACCTTTGTTAATAAAGTCTATTCTGCTTCCCTATTTTAATATGAATGTAATGATAGTGTAGAGATAGCAGGTCTACACACTGTCATACCATTGATGCAGTGCCTGTATTAATGATGAGTAACACCATTGTTTACAGATAGATTATTTTTCTTCACTCATTATGGTATAAAGAATAATTTCATGTGGAATTGTGATTTGAGTCTTGAAAATCAGGTTTTGTTTGTCATACAGGGGTTTGGTCTCCAGCCGCAGTCAGTCTCATGGTTTTATTTAATCAGTGTGGAACACCACTGCTCCTGTTAGTCCCTGACTGAGCTCACGTTAACAATTAAACCATTCAGGTGAAAACCTACTCAGCTGTCAGGTTGACAGGAATGTGGGATTTGGGCTTAGTCACTGTTCAGTAAATATTTGACTCCGTAACCATGTTACAGGAGAAATATATACTCCACTATGAACCTTTGTTATAGCTCACAGTTCCAAAGTCCATCATCTGCTTACATGTTTCCATAAGTTCTGTGTCCGAGATTTAAATGGCCACTAAAGTTAATCTGAAACCTGAGGTGAATTTTGCATTGTTTTTGACTCAGGCTGAGAAGGAGGCATGTGAAGCCAAACTGTCAAAGCTGCGTCTCCAAAACAAAGCCAAAGTGACATCCCTCACTGCACAGCTGGAGGAGCTGAAGAAGCAACAGGGAGGTCCTGGCACACCAACACACAGCAAGAAGGTATGAGTACACGTACGCACACACAGAGCCCCTGGATGGATTTTCAGTCAAAATAAAAATGGTGCATGCCCCTGTTAAAATGACAGATTAAAAAAAAAAGACCATGGTGCACAATCATTTCTGTCCTTTTCTCACCTTTGTGACCTAGAACCTTTACAATTTAATTGGAAAACGGAGAAATCTGTCTCACTGCTAATGAAAACTCAACACAATTTTTGTATAAATATTTTTGGGTCCATCCTGTCTGAGTTTGAGTAATCAAAATACTGTATGTCTAGAACTTAATTTCAGTTGTTGTACTCACCATCACGACTCACTGCCTTTGACTTCTGGCTCTGTAGTCTTTTTGAGCTCATTTGTTTGTTTTGGGTACTCAGAAGTCAAAAATGGGTGATTTTAACAAGTGGTCATCTTCACTGTATAAAGATGAACAAAAATGGATAGCACTATGTTGTGAAATCTCCACGATGCCACGACTGTCATGTGATGAACATAACTATGCTTTGGGCCTTTTGAAGGGCAGAATGTCGGCATGACAGATGGTGCTCTGATTGTTCTGGAATGCATCAACCATTGTTTGGTTGCAACAACGGCAGGCCAAAACTGGGTCAGTGGCTGACAGACCATGTCCGGGATGAGCACATGTCATCACCCCGGAGCAAGACTGGTACATCATGCTGCAGAACCTCTGAGATCAGTTCCGCACAGCCCTCTCAGACGACCCAGGAAACTCCAGGGAGATGCTAGCCAAGAATCTCGGCCAGCACCTTGAGAAGGTGCCTCGGGCGTCAGGACCTACGAGTCTGAAGACCCTTTCAAGGGATGATCCTGACGGCAGAGCGGCAACAAAATTGCCACTAGTGGGCTTGTCAGCACAACAGGTGGATACTACAGCAGTGGGCCACTGTTTTCACTGACAAATCCAGATTTTGCCAGTCCAGGGTCCCATGTTGTGTCTGACAGGTCAACCGATGGGACAGCGCTGGAATCATGGTGTGGGCCGGCATTTCAGGTAGCTACAGGACACAACTGGTCATCCTTGATGGTACTTTAACTGCCCAACGGTACGTTGACCACATTCTGCAACCTGTTGGGACGCCCTTCTTTCGGGACCACCCTGACCTCCAGGTGTTCCAGCAGGACAATACTTGTCCACATGCCGCCCAAGTCACCAAGTCTGCAGCAACAGAACTTTGATGTCCTTCCTTGGCCTTCTCATTCTCTGGATTTATCTCCCATTGAACACTTGTAGGATCAACTTGGGCGATGTGTTTCAGCCAGAGTACCAGCGCTGCAGAACAGACAGGAACTGGTCATGGCATTGCAGAAGAAGAGGCTAAATATCTCCCAGGACAACATTAGATGGCTCATGAAGTCCATGCAGAGGTGTATTACTGCCTGCATTGACCCAGATGGAGGCAATATTCCTTATTAAACTTTGTTTATAAGACAGATGTTTTGTTGTGATTTCAGAAAGTCAGGGTGCTTCCATTTTATTCAATTCTGAAAATTGTTGACTGACAGATTTTGACTTGTCAATCTCTAATATTGTTTTGAAGATGTCTAAAAAATAATTTGCATCTTTAATTGACCATTTCCATTAAAAAAATAGTAAAAATATCAAACTTTCGACTTCCGGTTATGGCTGCCACGTAGGACGGACGTGTCTCGCTCTGCTCTGCTCCTGGAAAAAAAAAATCGGCAAATAACTCTCTCATTTGGGACAGAACGTATCCCAGCATTTGGGCGAGGATATGTCGGCGAAGCCTAAGGCTGGAAAACCAGGAAAAGGAAAAAGCGAGCCGCCGAAACAGTCCAAATTAACGGACTTTCAGGTCTGTGACGCAGCAAACAAAACTCCATATATGGCGGAGGAGGCTGGCGGCGGTGCGATATTTGCGGGGAATGGCGCAGATGCGCTGATGGCTGCCATGAGTTCAATGAGAGCGGACTTTTCCTCTAGATTTGATGGGATTATGACAGCGTTGGAAGGAATAAGAAAGGAATTGGGTGACTGTGTAGAACGAACGGCGCAGATGGAGCTCCGTCTCGCTAGTGCTGAAGATGACGTCACCCGTCTTCAATTAAAGGTGCGCACTTTGGAAAAAAAAATAAATCTCTGGAAGATAATATTTTGGATTTGGAATCTCGGTCGAGACAGAATAATTTGAGGCTGGTGGGTCTTCCAGAGGAATCAGAAGGTCGGGACGTATGCTCCTTTCTGGAAAAGTGGATTCCGGAGGTGCTGGGCAGCGAGGAGTTGCAATCAGCAGTGGTTCTGGAAAAAGCACATCGTATTGGCCCACGGAGAGATAAGGGACCGCCGAGGACCTTAATTATGAAGTTTCTTAGCAACAGAGACAGGATGAAGATCTTCAACGCTGCACGAGCTAAAAAAGGAGAGATTAAACACCAGGACCAGCAGGTGCGGTTCTACCCAGATTTGGCCACAGGAATCCAGCAATTGAGGAAGCAGTTTGATCCCGTACGTAAGGAGCTGCGCAACCTTGGGATTCGTCATGGTGTAATCTATCCTGCGAGACTGCTGACCACGTATGAGGGCAGAACCCACATCTTCAAGACCCCAGAGGAGGCGCAGGAGTTCATCAAGAAGATCAAAGAAGAAGAAGAGACTGGTGGGAGCTAAGCATGAACAAAATATAAGGTAGAATAATTAAGCATTTGCACAGGCATCTGACTGACTTGAAGTAAATAGTAAGTTTACAAAATATAGATTGTATTATATATTAAAAAAACAAAACAAAAACAAAACAAACAAAAAAAAAAACTATGATGTACAAAGTTGTTAAAAATTTTGGAGTTAAGTTGGAAAACTACAGAGGAGAGTTAATGTTACGTCATTAAAAGCAGTAGAGTTAGGGTGATTGGGAGGATGAAGAAGGAGTGGCTTAGGCTGTTCCCCGTGGGTGTGGAACGGTCGATGGCTATATCGGGAGACAGAATTTTTCTTTTGATTTTGGGGGGTTTGCCACAAGTGTGGGAAGGGGAAATTTGTTTGTGTGTAGTTTGTAGGATGAATGTTCAACCACTCATGTTTTTGCTTCTCTGTATGAGCATGTTTACACTGCAAGGTAATCCCAAACTCTCTATTGATCATGGACCAAAGTGTTAATCTTAATTTAACTTCATGGAATTGCAGAGGTCTACAAAATTTAAAAAAACTTAAACAAGTTATGAATAAAATAAAGGACATGGGTTCAAGAATTGTGTTTTTACAAGAAACTCATCTGATAGAGGAGGATGTTAAAAGAATTAGGAGTAGATGGCAGGGAAGTGTATTCACCTCTTCATTTTCATCCCGAGCCAGGGGAGTTATGACTCTCATACATAAATCAGTTCCTTTTCAAGTGAAAAATGTAATTGGAGACAAATTTGGAAGATATGTAATCATTCAAGGTTCTTTGCTATTAGAAAATATAAATCTTGTGAACTTATATGGTCCCAATATAGATGATCAGAAGTTCTTTGCTAATTTATTTCTCATCTTATCATCACTTACAGGGCAACATATAATAGCAGGGGATTTTAAATGTACATTGAATCCAGGTGTGGATAGATCAACAGGACTGGATTGTACGCACATTGGATGTAGGATGACTATTAATCATTTTATGAAAGAATTGAGATTGTTAGATATATGGAGAGAAATGAAACCACAAGTTAAAGCCTATTCTTGTTATTCCAGTACCTACAAGACATTCTCACGTATTGATTATTTTTTGATTTCCACAGAATTAAGGTCCAAGATTCAAAACTGCTTTTATGATAACATCGTGATCTCTGATCATGCACCCTGTTGTCTAATATATGTAGATAAAAAATTGACAAAGGAATCAGGTAGATGGCAATTTCAGCATAAATGGCTTCAGGATGAGGAATTTGTCAAGTATATAGAAAAACAGATAGACGAGTTCTTTGACATCAATACTACACAAACATCAGCATGTGTAAAGTGGGAGGCTTTCAAAGCTTTTATTAGGGGACATATTATTAGTTATACAGGATCAAAATCTAAGAAGACTCGAGAGGAGAGAGCTAAATTGGAACATAAAATAAAAAGTCTTCAGGAAAAAGTGTATGCAGGAAGTGACCCAAGGTTGGAGAATGAATTACTGATTTTGAGAGCTGAATACGACAAAAAATCAGCGAATAGAGCTGCCTCGAGTCTTCTAAGATTGAAACAATCTTTTTATGAACAAGGTGAAAAATCAGGAAAATTATTAGCATGGCAGATTAAACAATTGGAAATTAAAACACCAATTACCAGTATTATAAGTAACGGACAGGTAGTCATAGATCCTTTAGAAATTAATAGAGCCTTTAGAGATTACTATGAAAAATTATATGATACCAAAAATGAACCTGATTTAACAAAACTAAATGGGTTTTTGAACGAACTATCTATACCGTGTATTCCAAATGAAAACAGGGAGATATTGGAGTCTAAAATTAGTCAAGAAGAAGTTGGGCTAGCCATTGATAATATGAAATCAGGAAAAAGTGCAGGACCAGATGGTCTTCCAGTTGACCTTTATAAAAAATTTAAGAATAAATTAATAAAACCTTTTTTGGAAATGGTTTTAGAAGCATTTCAAAATAATAATTTACCATCATACATAAATAATGCCTTAATTATACTGCTGCCAAAACCAGGTAAGCCCTCTAATAAATGTGAAAATATGAGACCAATAAGCCTATTAAACGCCGACCTTAAGATAATCTGTAAAATTTTAGCAAGACGAATACAAGAAATTTTACCAAATATTATTAATCGAGATCAGAATGGCTTTATAAAGGGTAGACAAGGCTTCCATAATGTAAGAAGACTATTTAATATTATTTATTTTAATAAAGAAGCGCCGGATACAGCTCTCCTATCATTGGACGCCGAAAAGGCCTTTGATAGAGTTGAATGGCCCTTTCTTTTTGAAGTCCTACAAAGGTTTGGACTTGGAAATAATTTCATAAAATGGGTTCAAATAATATACAATAATGCTACAGCAGAAATCCTAACAAATAACAATATTTCAAAACCAATAAAAATCAATAGAGGATGTCGACAAGGCTGTCCACTTTCACCTTTACTGTTTACTATGGCAATTGAACCTTTAGCGATAGCGATACGTTTACATTCACAAATATATGGAATTAAAGTTGGACCAACAGAACATAAAATCTCCCTGTACGCCGATGATATAATTTTGTTTATGTCGAATCTAAAAAAATCAATTCCAACCTTGTTGAATTTAATAAAGAATTTTGGGGAAATATCAGGATATAAAATAAATAAAACTAAATCTTCAATATTAATGCTAAATGAGACCCAGAGAAATTACCCAGCCCCTGAGGTAAATCAATTCAATGTTGTAAATCAGTTTAAATATTTAGGAATCCAAATTATGCCTAAGCTAGAATCAGTCGCCAGCGTCAACTATGAAGCCTTAATGTCAGATATCAATGAGTTAACTCAGAGATGGATGTCACTACCAATGTCGATGATCGGGAGAATCAATATACTTAAAAGTAATATTTTACCTAAAATACTTTATTTATTTCAATACATTCCCTTATCACCACCTTTAGATCTATTCTCAAGAATAAAAAAAAAGTTAGTGGAATTTATATGGAACAACAGGAGGGCTAGATTACGTTTGTCTTTATTATATTTACCATTTGATCGTGGAGGTCTGAAATGTCCAAATTTTATGTTGTATTATTGGTCGGCACAACTGAGGTCTATGACATATTATTTTTCATCAAATGATCTCCCTCACTGGACTGAAATGGAATCATACAATTTACCTTTACCTCTTCCCATATTCATATACTCAGATTCGGCAAAAAAATTACAAAAACAAGTTAAAAATCCATTTGTAAAGCATATGATCAAAATATGGTGTGAAGCTAAAAACTATTTAAAAGAACCACAGTTATTGTCACAATTTAGTCCAATATGGGGTAATCAATATTTTAAACCAGGGAGAGCGGACGCTGTATTTAAAGTATGGAATTTAAAAGGGATACAAAAGATTCAGGATTTATATTTGCCATGTGCAGACAACATAATGTCTTTTGAAGAGCTGAGGATCAAATTTAATCTCAATAGAACACATTTTTTTAAATATCTTCAACTTAGAAACTTTATTCGATCAAATCAAAATAAAGCTCTCACTCGACCTATTTATTCATCCTTGGAAAAAATGATGATGAAAGATAGTAAAAGAAAGGGTATTATTTCAGAGTTTTATAACTCACTGACACTATCTTCAAGTGAAAATTCACTGAAAAGATTAAACTACTGGAAAGAAGATCTGCAAATTGAAATTTCAAAGGAACAATGGGAATTGGCTTGTACAGAAGCTCAAACCAAATCAATAAATGCACGCCTTAAATTGATACATTTCAAATGGTTAATGCGGATGTATGTTACACCGGAGGAGTTAAATAGATATAACAAAAATATACCAGATACATGCACAAAATGCATGGAAAGTAAAGGAACCCTATTTCATTGTTTATGGGAATGTAGATTAATAAGAATGTTTTGGGAAGAGGTGAGGGTAACAATTGAAAAAATAATCTCAAAACAAATCATATTGAATCCTAAACTGTTTTTGTTGGGTCTGTACCCAGAAAAGCATAATTTTAATAAAAGTGAAAGAACATTCATAGACCTCAGTTTGCTTAATGCCAAAAAATGTATTGCACTATTATGGAAAAAGACTCATAGACCAGATGTGACTCAGTGGTTAAGACAGATGTTAACAAACCTTCCATTAGAAAGAATAACATATATACTGAAATCAAAGGAAATTGTGTTTGAGAATATATGGAGACCTTTTATTGATTATGTAAAAAATTTAAACATAACTCTTGAAGAAGAAGGTGAGTGATGTGTGTGGACCTTGTAAATTCCAAACTGGTGAACATAATATGTATACTTATGTATTGGATTGTCTAGACTAAACAGAGGAGCATTGTTGAAGACTTGATTTTGTTGGTGGTTGTTGGTGTTTTTAGTGCATTTTTTTTTTTTTTGTAGTACTTTAGTGTTAGTGTTTGATTGCTTGTATCATGTTTGTAAAAAAAAAAAAAAAAGGTTCAATAAAGATATTGTGGAAAAAAAAAAATCAAACTTTCCTACAGTGTTGCATTTTCATTGGCAGTGAGTATAGAACATTTTTGAAAAGTAAAATTAGTTGGATAAGTTGCACAAGTGTCCACTCTCTTAAACTGATACGCACCTATTTATTTAATTACTCTTAAAATAATAAGGTGAAATTGCGTCTTCATCTTCAGTTTTCTAGCAGACACCTGAAAGTCTTGGGCCTAAATTGACTGGTTTTCAACTGTTCATAATTACCTCTACATTGACTAAAGCCTAAATTACAGTCTAAGAAATGCAATGCCAAGGCATGATGCTGCCACCGCCGTGCTTCACTGTGGTGTTCTTTTGCTGATGTGTAGCGTTATCTTTGTGCCAAACGCACCTTTTGAAATTGTGTCCAAAAAGTTCAACCTTGGTTTCTTCAGACCATAACTCATTTTCCCACATGCTTTTGGGAAACAGAATTTGGCCAGATCTGGATTTTTTTTCCCCCAGAAATTCCTGCAGCTCCTTCAGTGTTGTTGTCGGCCTCTTGGCAGTCCCCCCCCCCCCGCCCCCCCCGCCGACCAATTTTCATTTCATCTTTTCAACAACGCCAGGTTGAAACTGGCGTTGTTGGCTGAGGGAAGGGGGGGGCTGTCTAGTTTTCAGTAGTGGCAGTGTTATCCAATATTTTCTCCACTTGTTGCCAACGCTACACTGTGTTCCAAGGTTATATGTAATGCCATGGAAATCTTTTTTTTTTAACTTTATTTAATTGATGTCATGTGTGTACCTGAAAAGACTGAATGCTGTAGTTATGTGAAAGTGTTTCATCATGTATTTGTTTAAGGGTGTGCACACTTATGCAACAAGTTTCTAATATGTTTTTTTTTAATTTTATAAAAATGTTTTTCTCCTGAACAGATTTGCTTTTCAATTGAATTGTACAGGTTAAGGGAGATATTAAAGGTGGGGAAAGTTTTGGTCTTATATATTTAACACAAATACCTGTCATTTTTTTTTAATTGAGTGTGTTATCTTTTTATACCCATTGTATTTAAACACCTGTTATTAGTCCCTTAGTTCCATGAAATTAAAATCAAATCAAATTCTCAATCAGATATACTTTAGGTATTTGAAGATCTAAGGATCACTCGGTACAACACAGAAATTGCTGTAATATGAGTCTCCTGATTGAGTTGTGTTTCCTAACTTCTTGCAGATTTTGTCTCCTATGCTTGCTGTTTGATGATGACAGCGTTATCTTTGTGTTGCATTTTAGGGTTCATCAGAAGGTGGGGGAGAACAAGCCAGTCGAGGCAAGATCGTATTGTTGAAAAAGAAGGTTGAAGAGCTAGAACATCAGCTGTCACAACGAGATGGAGAACTGGAAAACAAAGTGGAGTATTTTGTTATTTCTTTATTTACAGAAGAACTGATATTTTTTTCCCCCAGAAGCATGTGTATCAATGGTTTTATTTACCTCAGCAATTGTCATACTGGTCAGTATAGAGTGCAGTGAAAAGAAAACAACCTTTCCTCTCTTTTATTGTATTTATAATACCAAGTCATGTGCTGCACAGAGAGTTTGTGACTACTATTTCCAATATGGCTTTTTAGAATACTATATAATGTGCAGTACAACAGAGTTTACTTGTGATACAACAAATACACATTTATGAGGAGTATATCACACTTTAAGAACCATACAATAAATACATATGATTTTTTTTTCTCTCTTAAACAACACCACCCCAGTCATTAAGCTCTCAGCTCAGTCTGAAAACACGGGTTACCCTTTGGCAAGGTATAGCACCCATAAGCCACCTGAGCAGGGTTCCGCACACCCCTACTGAGCAGCAACAGTAGTTGTAACATCAGCTGGCAATTACAGATAGACGTGGATTGGCAGAATGATGTACTCTGTTTGGCGTATGATCAACCAAAACACCGGCAAAGAGAAGCGAGGTCAAGATAGCAGACCACTGCGTTCTTGATGGTACTTGTAAACGTCAAGAAACTAATAACAACTGTAAAATCAATGAGTACAACACATCGAAGCACTAGGGTTAAAGCCCCTACTATTATCTGACCTAAGTCGACTGAACACTCTGATAACCTCAGAGTAGATGAAAACTCAGCCCCAAACCTGCAAAGGAGGAGCGAGGATGTCGTCAGTGGTGGTAAGGACAACAAAGAAAAACTTCTCAGTTGCAGATACAATTTGCTGATATCAACGATGAATCTTTGCATGCTCAGAGATGAGTGATTGTTTAATTGAACAAAAAACTTTCATCTTTAAAGTTTTTTAAGCGCTTTATAGGATGTACAGTATATTTCTGTTGTAATTTTATTTTAGCTGTCCATTAGTCTGTACAACAAACAGATAAAAACTTAAAATGTAGCTGTTTTGAACTGGTATATAACCTGTATCACACTTATGAATGACTGTAGATCATAAATAAGTAAACAAGGACCTTGAGGAGGGAATACTTAAGAAAATGGGATAAATAATTATTATTTATGCAGGGATATGCTCTGAGATTAATGCAGCAACTTAAAAATATACACACGTGGACAAAATTGTTGGTACCCCTTTATTAATGAAAGAAAAACCCACAATGGTCACAGAAATAACTTGAATCTGACAAAAGTGGTAATAAATAAAAATTCTATGAAAATTAACCAATGAAAATCAGACAATGCTTTTGAATTGTGGTTCAACAGAATTATTTTAAAAAACAAACTCATGAAACAGGCCTGGACAAAAATGATGGTACCCTTAACTTAATATTTTGTTGCACAACCTTTTGAGGCAATCACTGCAATCAAACGATTTCTGTAGCTGTCAATGAGACTTCTGCACCTCTCAGCAGGTATTTTGGCCCACTCCTCATGAGCAAACTGCTCCAGTTGACTCAGGTTTGAAGGGTGCCTTCTCCAGACGGCATGTTTCAGCTCCTTCCACAGATGTTCAACAGGATTTAGATCAGGGCTCATAGAAGGCCACTTTAGAATAGTCCAATGTTTCACTCTTAGCCATTCTTGGGTGTTTTTAGCTGTGTGTTTTGGGTCATTATCCTGTTGCAAGACCCATGACCTGCGACTGAGACCAAGCTGTCTGACACTGGGCAGCACATTTCCCTCTAGAATACCTTGATAGTCTTGAGATTTCATTGTACCCTGCACAGATTCAAGACACCCTGTGCCAGATGCAGCAAAGCAGCCCCAGAACATAACAGAACCTCCTCCATGTTTCACAGTAGGGACAGTGTTCTTTTCTTGGTATGCTTCAATTTTGTGTCTGTGAACATAGCGCTGATGTGCCTTGCCAAAAAGTTCCAGTTTTGTCTCGTCTGACTATAGGACATTCTCCCAGAAGCTTTGTGGCTTGTCAACATGCAGTTTGGCAAATTCCAGTCTGGCTTTTTTATGATTTGTTTTCAACAGTGGTGTCCTCCTTGGTCGTCTCCCATGAATTCCACTTTGGCTCAAACAATGACGGATGGTGCAATCTGACACTGATGTACCTTGACCTTGGAGTTCACCATGAATGTGTTTAGAGGTTGTTCTGGACTCTTTTGTTACCATTCGTATTATCTGTCTCCTCCTGCGGCCACGTCCAGGGAGGTTGGCTACAGTCCCGTGGATCTTAAATTTCTGAATAATACGTGCAACTGTAGTCACAGGAACATCAAGCTGCTTGGAGATGGTCTTATAGCCTTTACCTTTAACATGCTTGTCTATAATTTTCTTTCTAATCTCTTGAGACAACTCTCTCCTTTGCTTCCTCTGGTCCATGTTTAGTGTGGTATACACCATGTCACCAAACAGCACAGTGACTACTTGTCACCCTTTAAATAGGCCGACTGACTGATTACAAGCTTGTAGACACCTGTGATGTTAATTAGAGGACACATCTTGGTTGAACATGTCTCTATGGTCACATTATTTTCAATCTTTTCGAGGGGTACCATCATTTTTGTCCAGGCCTGTTTCATTAGTTTGTTTTTTAAAATAATTCTGTTGAACCACAATTCGAAAGCATTGTCTGATTTTCATTGGTTAATTTTCATAGAATTTTTATTTACTACCGCTTTTGTCAGATTCAAGTTATTTCTGTGACCATTGTGGGTTTTTCTTTCATTAACAGAGGGGTACCAACAATTTTGTCCACGGCTGTACAAATACAGTTTGCTTCTTTTCATACGAAAAGCTTTAATAAATGAGACCAAAAAAATCTCAGTTTTCTGAGGTAAAAAAAAAAAAAAGTCAGATTTATAGAAAAAGAACATCATAACTGGGGTTCCTTTTTCTCTTCTACCTGACATTCAATTTGTGGGATAAGTCTTCACATACTCTTCCTTCAAGATGATCCCCACTCCATTTTACTTCCTACACCATGGTAGAAGAGTTTGAATCCACCTTCAGTGCTCCTAGCCTTGCTTCCCTTCCATCTGGTTTCTTGAACACACAGGATACCATTCTTCTCTCCATCATATCAGCCAACTCTCTCCCTTTACTTGCCATAGTCCCTACATTTAAAGTTCCTACACTCACCTCCACAATCCTGTCTTTCCATTTCGCTTTCTGCCTCCAAGCACACCATCCCTCTCTCTTACTCCTCAATCTTTGACCAACAGTAGCCCAATTTCCACCAGCATTCTGTCAGTTAACAGCACCGGTGGTGGTCATTGTTAACCCGGGCCTTGACCAATCCCGTAGGGAAGTCTCATTCAGGATGATCCACATGTTTGACTTGGCAAAGATTTTATGCCAGATGCCCTTCCTGACACAACCCTCCACATTTACCTGGGCTTGGGACCGGCACTAGGAGCACATTGGCTTGTGCTTGAACTTGGGTTCAATTCCAGTTCAAGACCATCATGTGCCCATCTGTGTGAAGTCTGCATGTTCTACCCCTGCTGTGTGGGTTCCCCCCCGGGTGCTCCAATTTCCTCCCATAATACAAAGACGTGTAATTTTGTTCTAATGGTCTTAGTTTGCTATGTATGGCTTGAATGACAATGAAGTTTGCTTTCGGATCAGACTTGCATTCATGTCAGTTTTTCCTCAAACAAAATTTGTTGATAAATTCTTGTAGATGAAGGAGCTGGAGTCACGACAACAGCGCGGCGAGGAGATGGATGCTATGCTGACAGAGAAGGACAGGAAGCTGGCCGAAAAAGAGGCCTACATTATCCATCTGCAGTCAGCATTAGCAGGAGACCAGCCCATCACAGCTGCTCCTCAACTCAAGGTCAGGCGCTATACCTCACTTTTTTTTTATAGGCTTCCTCTTCACCTCACACGTGACTCCAGGGCAGGAAAAGATCACAAATTTATGTGGACAGTTAAAAGAAAAACCTTCAAATTTACTTGAAAATGTGAAAAGCTACAATTTTGCTAGAAAATCTTTACAAATTTACAAGAAGAGAATTGTAAATTAATAAGAAAAAGTACATTTACAATAAAATTACTTTTAAAAGAATGGATTAATAGAAGGCTCTATTAATCTGGGTAAAAAGTCATTATTTAACAAGAAGAAAAATTCAAATCAATAATTTTAAAAATGCTAATTAATGTGAAAATTATGAAAAATTAACAGATGAATGACAAATGTGTAGTAAGTTTTAATTTTATAAGCATAAATTTGCAAATAAATAAATAAATAATTTTCCATTAAAGAGCGGGGAAAAAAACCCCTCACTGGTTAAAACCCCTTAAGGGCCAAGGGTGTTTTGAGGTGTTCCTCACCTACACAGACACAAAATAAATCTAACTCTACAAGTCAAAAGTCTACATGCATAATCTTTGTCTCTACAGATAGGCTCACACATTGTCTCTTAGCATAATTGTCATTTTGTGACTGAGGAAATGATGATAACCCAAAGCAGAAATTAGAATTTCCTATCCTTGTCTAATTTTTTTTTTTTTTAATTTCAATGTTTAAAACACCATTACAACAATAAATCTATGTGCAGAGATGCCATTCTATCAATTAGGCAACTTCTTGACTGCAACTGGCCCAAATTATGTAGAACTGACACTTTCTGCACAGATTCTGGACAGTTTTTAATGATAAAAGACCAGATGGACTCTGTATACTTCTATGATATAAAATACATGTAAACAATAAAATATTTTGAATGTAAATTAAAATTTAAACAGTGTAAAACAAGGTAAACTGCCCATGTCACACATATTTGGAAAGCTCACAAGATGTGGAACAATGTCAATGTTTTAATCTGCAGTACTGCTGTTAACCCACCAGATAGCAGCAAAAGCCAGTGTCTGAGTTTAACACTTTTTGGGACCCACTGGAGGGTCCGTAGGGCTGAAAGGGTGTTAGCAAGCAGGTTTATTCTTTTTACTTGGCTATCTTACTTTCATTTTAAGGTTCAAATGTGTTTTAGCGCTCCAGATTTTTATTGGCTAAAAATTGCAAAAGTGGGTTTTTCCATGGTAGAGGTTGCTGACCCCTGCACTAGGATGACAGCTAAGGGCTGCTTTGCACAGCACAGAGATCGTTGAAAGACTGGGCCAGTTTTTTGTTTTTTATTTTTTAATTTTTGGAGTTGTCTTGGAGATCCTTGTGTGTTTTAGACTAAGTCAAAACTTTGAGGAGACCGTGGCAACTGTGGAGATCAGTGAAGATCATTGACAGATCAAAAATTATACTGAGCTCAAAAAGATCTCTCAACAATCTCCACCCCTGTCTAAAAAGTGTATTAAAGATGTAGTGCACTTATTTAAATACACTCCAAAAGCTGTAGGCAGTGATGATTAGTTGCTCTATACCTTCCTTAGGTGGAAGATGATGGCGGGTCTGCTCAGGAGCTGCAGATGCTGGTGCAGAGCCTCACTCAGAAAATTGGAGAAGCAGAGGAGCGTTACAGCTTGCTGCAGGAGCAGACGGAGAGCCTCAGAGAGCTGCTGAGCTCAGAGAAAGAGCAGTACAACCAGAAGGAGAACATGTACAAGCAGAACGTAAGTTTTCAGAGCTTTCTGTTGAAAAGAGGTCATGTCTGCGTTGATCATGAGCTTACAGAATTACGAGATGTATTTTATTGTGTTTTTTAGATTCAGACTTTCAAAGATATCATTATTCAGAAAGACAGCCAGCTGATGGAGATCAACCGGATGCATGAACAGGAGCTCTTCAAGCTAGCAGCAAAGTCCGACGCCAGTGCAGACCTGGAGCATGTAATTGTTTCAGAGTAGCTTCCCACAGACAAGCTACAGCTGATGTCACATGATTCCATGTGACCAAAACTACTCGTATCATATTTAGTATTGTTTGTGAAGTCATGTTTTTTCCTCCTCCTCAGCTTTTAAAGGCATTAAAACAGAAGCTTCATGAGAAGGAGGAGGTGCTGCGAGGTAAAACTCAGGTCATTGACGTTCTCCAGGGGGAGGTGGACGGCAGAGATCAGCAGATAAAGGTCAGCATGGGTCTTTGTCCAGTCTCTATGCTCTGTACCTATCACTTAAACAACCACGTGTCACAACAGTGGGGCATGTCTGAACAGCACAATGGTGTCACTTTAACACATCAACAAGGAAGCAAACGTGTGTTAATGTCACATAACTTTAGAACAGCTGCAGGTTATTTTACCCAGTGGTGGTTCTAGTGTCATATTTCTTTTAGCAAATGTTCTGGACCATAAATGGCTCACTGAATAAAACAAAGTGGCGTGATTTTCTTTTTCTGGATTTTTTTCATTGGTAGCCACTACAGATACCCAAACTCACGCACAAATGCACTGAAAAAGTGAAAATTTTCATCATTGTTTTTCCTTTGAAACCAAGTGAGTTGTTCTTAAAATGATCTCTAATCCTTTAATCCTTCTCACAGGAACTCACAGAGCGCGTACGGTGGCTCCAAGTAGAGCGAGAGAGCCTTGAATCCAAGATGGAGGCAGAGAAGCACGTGATGCGAGCACAAATTCGTGACCTCATGGAGAAGCATCAAGCGGAGGTGAAGAGACTGACTGAGGAACATCAGACTCAGGTGGACCAAACCCAGCAGGATCTCCTGAGGCAGCTGGATGAGCTGAGGAGGACTGCAGCAGCACCTGCCAGTCAGGAGAACACAGGAAGTGGAAATACTCCCACAGATACATCTCAGAGGATAGCTGAGCTGGAAGGTTTGTGCTTTCATAGTGCCACAGTAATGTACTCAGTTTCAATCGGAAGTTCTTTTAAATGACCAGAGGGGAAATTATTGTTGGAGTGAAACTGAGCATCTCTCTTTTTTTTTTAAACTTTTTATTTATGAACATTTTTCATTTATAAAACACAAACATATGAGGTCACGGGACGATTGTTGTGAAACAAATCACATACCATAAAAATATGCATTTCAGAATCCACATATTAATAAGTACTGTCACAGTCTGTGAAGTCCAGCCATTTTTTCCAACGTCTTTTTCCTAGCTCCTCTTGGAGTCGCAGGGCATAGGTCATGTGTTCCATAAGTCTTATATTTTCTATTATGGAGGTGAAAAGGTTCAGTGTGGGAGGCTGTTTTTGTAACCAGCACTTGGTTATGGCCATTTTGGCTGATGCCAAAAAGATTTTCAGGAGATAAGTATCATCTGCAGTCAACTTGTCCGGAAAGCATCCAAGATATAACAAAATAAAAGAGCAGCTGATATTAAAGCCCAATGTCTTAGAAATGACATTTGCTACGTCTGTCCAGAAAGGCTGAATGAGTGGGCAGGACCAGAATATGTGCCCATGGTCTGCTGTTGTTTCCCCACAGTCTCTCCAGCAGTGTGCAGGAACTGTGCTGGACTTGGATTTCTGATTGGGTGTTATGAAAAAAAAGCAAATAAGGGTCTTCCTGCAAAAGTCCCTCCAGGTGCCGGAGTTGGTAGATGAGAACTGAACCTCCCAAACCCTTGTCCACGTGTCTTCAGTTATTACAATGTTCATTTCCTTTTCCCATTTTTGTTTTATATATGTTGTTGAGTCTGTTTTAAGTGTCATTAAACTGCGGTATAGCTTACTAATGAGGCTTTTAAGACTTGTTGACTTATATGTATTAATAAAAATATTGAGAAATAGTGAAGATTCTTTAATATTGATGCTTTGTATCCTTTTGGAAATAAAATCGCGAAGCTGCAAGTATCTGAAAAAATCTTGTTTCTCCAAGTTATACCTCCTGCATAAAGTATCGAATAACATTGAATTTGATTTCTCATACATTGTACACACAACAGTAAGACCACTGAATGCCCGCTGTCTGAATGTAGAATCATGTGAGGCAGGTAGGAAGTCAGGATCATACGCTGGCCATCTGAGAAGTTTAACTTCTTCCTGGAGTTTTAGTTTTCTTATCTCTGATTTTCAGATTTTAAATGCCAGGTTAACCCACTGACTACCGTAGTTGTTGAAATAGTTTCACTTTCAAGGGTACCTAGTTTAGATTGAATTGGAACATCAGATAAAGACATCTCAATTGTTTTCCATTTTGCATAATAAGATGGGTCACACAAACAAACCAGCGGCCTCAGTTGGGCTGATATGTAGTAGTCTGGTAAAGAGGGCAGAGCCTGCCCCCCTCTCTCCGTCAGCAACTGTAAAGTAGAATACTTAACTCTTGGTCTCTTTTTAAGCCAAATGAACCTTGAAATATATTTATTCCATTCTCTAAACTGTTTGTCAGGAATTGGTAGTGGCAGAGATAAGAAGAGATGTAACAATTTAGGAAGGATGTTCATCTTGGTTGCCTGTATTCTGTTGCCAAAGTCAAGGGGGAG
The DNA here is from genome assembly GCA_020510985.1 of Pholidichthys leucotaenia. NCBI lineage: Eukaryota > Metazoa > Chordata > Actinopteri > Cichliformes > Pholidichthyidae > Pholidichthys > Pholidichthys leucotaenia. Next base: position 294,173,618 of record CM035847.1, read on the forward strand.
CAAGCTCCAGCTGTCAAAGTTACTAATTATTTCTTTATTTAGTTGGTTGTAATTCTTACCATACAATTGTGACAAATCTGTGGTTAGATACACTCCAAACTATTTTATATGGTCAGAGTACCAATTAAAATTATATTTAGATGTTAATTCCTGTCCAGGATGAAGATTGAAAGTCATGACCTGAGTTTTATGGATATTAAGAGCATACCCAGAAAACGAACCGTACATTTCTAGCATTTTCATCAACACTGGTAAACCAGAGACCGGATCTGTGATTGTGATCAACACATCGTACGCATACAAGCTCAATTTATATTCCTCCTCGCCAATTTGAATACCCTTTAGTGCGGTCTCCTGGCGTATTGCTTGTGCTAAAGGCTCTATAAATAAATTAAATAAATTGGGGCTTTCGGGACAACCCTGTCTACAACCACGTTATAGTTGTATAGAGTTAGAAAGACTCCCGTTTATTTTTATTCTAGCAGAAGGGGAAGAGTAGAGGGCTTGAATGCATTTTATAAAATCAGTGCAGAATCCAAATCTCTTCATTACTAAATAGAGAAAGTCCCACTGAACTGAATCGAAAGCTTTTTCAGCGTCAAGACTGAGAATAACTGAATTTATCTTTCTCTTATTAATCTGTTTAATTATATGTAAAGCTGTCCTTATGTTATCCTGGGTTTGTCTGTTTTTTAGGACACCTGTTTGGTCTCCATCAATCAGTGAGGGCATCACAGTGTCCATTTGCCTGACCAAAATAGTTGTGTATAATTTATAATCCGTGTTTAATACACTTATTGGTCTATATGATTTGCAGTCTGTTTTATCCTTTCCCTCTTTTGGTATAACAGATATGAAGGCTTCCTTCCAGGACGGAGGTATAGGGCCTCCTTTCAGAATGTAGTTAAAACTGGTTTCTAGTAGAGGTATCAGACTTTCTTTCATTTTCTTGTACCATTAAGGCGGGAACCCGTCGGTATCGGGTGATTTATTAGATTTAAGATTAGAGATGGCCTTATCAATTTCCTCACGTGTTGTTGGTGACATAAGCATATTATTTGCATCTCTGCTGAGTGGGGGAAGATCCAAAGAGTCCAAAAAGTCAACTACTGCATTTTTATTAACCGGCACAGATTGACTATATAAACATTTGTAATATGTTTCAGTTGATTTTTGGATACCATCTAAATCAGTTAAAATATTGTGACTTATAGGCTCTTTTATTTTATAAATTGAATTTTCAGCTTGTTGTTTCTTGAGTCGCCATGCCAGCAGTTTAGACGCCTTGAATCCTGTCTCATAATATCTCTGTTTCATAAACCGTATATTTTTCTCTACATCCTCACCTAGTATCCTACCTATATCTTGTTTAGCTTGTCTTATTTGTTGTGTTACAGTGGGACTTTTCATTATCAGTTGTGCTTTCTCTAAATCTTTCAGTCTCTCTTGTAGTCGTAACAGTTCTTGGGTCTTTTGCTTTTTAAGCATGGCCGACCTTGCAATTATTTTCCCCCTCAGAACAGCTTTAGCTGCATCCCATACAATGCTGGGGTTTGTCTTGCCATTATTATTATCCTGTAAGTGCAAGTTTAAATCGGTTGTCATGGACTGTAGAAAGGAGAGATCATTTAGCATACCTGTGTTTAATCTCCATAATGTTTTCCTCTGTCTGCCGTCAAAGTGTAAACTTAGGTAAATTCCAGAATGGTCAGAAATATCTCTTTGACCAAGTCTACATTCTTTTTTCCTGTTTAAGTCCTTATTATACATGAAACAATAATCTGTCCTTGAGTGAAGAGAGTAGTGTTCAGAATAAAATGTAAATCCTGGGGCGGGTCTGTGTACAGAGTGCCATACATCAATAAGTCCTAAGTCTGAAAGCATTTTTATTTTTTTTTACACGTTTCTCTATAGGCAGGCGTTTTCTTCTAGTGTTTGTTGTATCCAATTGGGGGTGAAACTGGGCATCTCTGTGATTAAGTTGATCATCGGGTGAAAGAAATCAAACCCATTAGCTAAAAGTAAGATAACAGGAGTCTAAATTTAGCAGAGTATATTGGAGACTAAACATTGTCCACACAAGATTTTTTTTTTTTTAATTTATACACAAAAAAAAAAAAAATAACTGAAAATACTTGCAATGTGCTGTGCTTCCTCAGTCATTACAGTTTCATTAACTTGATCAAACTTTCCATCTTTTTTCAGCTCAAGCAAAAGAAAAGGTTGAAGAAGCCAACAAGTCAGAGGCCAAATTCCTGAAAATGAAAGCCTGGTCTAAGTCTCGAATCCGGCAGCTGGAGGAGGAGCTGAGGAAAAGCCAGGTGAGTTTCCTTAAGCAGAAATATTACAGTTCTTTAATAACGTGTTGTTTTTTTCAGACCAGGAGCCACTCAGATTCTAATTTTTCTTTAGGGTGCACTCACACTGTAGTGCCTTTTCCATACTGACCGATGTTTGACCCCCAAAGTCTGCAATGTTTGATAAGTGTGATCGCCCCCTACTGTTCTGCTGAATGGAACATTTCCTCAGCTTTGTAACAATTAATGCAGGAGTCTCAGGAACCAAAAGAAGGCAAATGTTCATTCACGTACTACCGTATGTGCACAGGCTTTTTACATGTGTTTGAGATATACAGCCGTGGACAAAATTGTTGGTACCCCTCTGTTAATGAAAGAAAAACCCACAATCGTCACAGAAATAACTTCAATCTGACAAAAGTGGTAATAAATAAAAATTCTATGAAAATTAACCAATGAAAATCAGACAATGCTTTTGAATTGTGGTTCAACAGAATTACTTTAAAAAAACAAACTCATGAAACAGGCCTGGACAAAAATGATGGTACCCCTCGAAAAGATTGGAAATAATGTGACCATAGGGACATGTTCAACCAAGATGTGTCCTCTAATTAACATCACAGGTGTCTACAAACTTGTAATCAGTCGGCCTATTTAAAGGGTGACAAGTAGTCACTGTGCTGTTTGTTGACATGGTGTGTACCACACTAAACATGGACCAGAGGTAGCAAAGGAGAGAGTTGTCTCAGGAGATTAGAAAGAAAATTATAGACAAGCATGTTAAAGGTAAAGGCTATAAGACCATCTCCAAGCAGCTTGATGTTCCTGTGACTACAGTTGCACATATTATTCAGAAATTTTAAGATCCACGGGACTGTAGCCAACCTCCCTGGATATGGCCGCAGGAGGAGACAGATAACACGAATGGTAACAAAAGAGCCCAGAACAACCTCTAAACACATTCATGGTGAACTCCAAGGTCAAGGTACATCAGTGTCAGATCGCACCATCCGTCGTTGTTTGAGCCAAAGTGGAATTCATGGGAGACGACCAAGGAGGACACCACTGTTGAAAACAAATCACTAAAAAGCCAGACTGGAATTTGCCAAACTGCATGTTAACAAGCCACAAAGCTTCTGGGAGAATGTCCTATGGACAGACGAGACAAAACTGGAACTTTTTGGCAAGGTACATCAGCTCTATGTTGACAGATGCAAAAATGAAGCATACCAAGAAAAGAACACTGTCCCTACTGTGAAACATGGAGGAGGTTCTGTTATGTTCTGGGGCTGCTTTGCTGCATCTGGCACAGGGTGTCTTGAATCTGTGCAGGGTACAATGAAATCTCAAGACTATCAAGGTATTCTAGAGAGAAATGTGCTGCCCAGTGTCAGACAGCTTGGTCTCAGTCGCAGGTCATGGGTCTTGCAACAGGATAATGACCCAAAACACACAGCTAAAAACACCCAAGAACGGCTAAGAGCCAAACATTGGACTATTCTAAAGTGGCCTTCTATGAGCCCTGATCTAAATCCTATCGAACATCTGTGGAAGGAGCTGAAACATGCCGTCTGGAGAAGGCACCCTTCAAACCTGAGACAACTGGAGCAGTTTGCTCATGAGGAGTGGGCCAAAATACCTGCTGAGAGGTGCAGAAGCCTCATTGACAGTTACAGAAATCGTTTGATTGCAGTGATTGCCTCAAAAGGTTGTGCAACAAAATATTAAGTTAAGGGTACCATCATTTTTGTCCAGGCCTGTTTCATGAGTTTGTTTTTTAAAATAATTCTGTTGAACCACAATTCAAAAGCACTGTCTGATTTTCATTGGTTAATTTTCATAGAATTTTTATTTATTACCACTTTTGTCAGATTCAAGTTATTTCTGTGACCATTGTGGGTTTTTCTTTCATTAACAGAGGGGTACCAACAATTTTGTCCACAGCTGTACAGTACTCACAAAAAGCTAGGGATATTCAGCTTTCGGGTGAAATTTCAGGATGCACCTAAAATGCACTATAACCTTTACAGGTGAACTTAATTTGACCTTCTCTAACATTTTGAATGCACATGTCCAAATGTTCAGTGTTTGAGTACTTTTTGTGTAACTTGCTGTTCTCTAACAAGATGCTTAACGGCAAAATTCACAACAGGTGTTTAATCCATGAATCAACCAATGAATTTCCTCGTTCAATTAGAATTGGTATTTAAACAGTCCTCTTCATCATGCTGTTCTCATTTTGACATCATGAGACCAAGATGACACCTAACAATTGATCAGCAGTACCTCACCATTGCGAGGCTTCAAACAGGATGTTCTCAGGGAAGTGGCCACTGGGCTTAGAGTGTTGGAGTGTCATCAGTAGGTGCAACAGAGATACAGCGAGACTAGAAGAGTCACAGAAAGGCACAGAAGTGGACGTCCTTTGGCCACATTCCAAGCTGATGACCGCTTCATTGTGAATAGTGCCCTGTGGAACTGGATGATGAATGCCACTCAACTCCAGGCACATTTAAGGGAGGTGAAAGGCACCCAAATGTCACATCAGACCATTCAAAACATTTACATCAGCGTGGTCTGCATGCTAGGTGACCTGCAAGGGTACCTGACCACACCACCAGGCACAGGCGTCATCATCTTTCTTGGGCCAGGGAGCATTTACGCTGGACAAGGGACCAGTGGACCTCAGTGCTGTTCTCTGATGAAAGTCGATTCACACTGAGCAGAAACGATGGCCACCAACGATGTTGGAGACATCAAGGAGAGCGCTATGCATCAGTCACTGTTGTCACCAGATGAGCCTTTGGTGGTGGTAGTGGTGTTACAGTCTGGGCAGGTGTGTCTAATCCATACAGAACTGCCCTACACCTTGTGAATGGTACAGTGACAAGCCAATACTACCTGAATAACATCATTAATCCAGTCATTGTGCCCCTGCATGAACAGCACAGGCCTAATTTCATCTTCATGGATGACAGTGCTCCAGCTCATCGAGGTCACATCATTAGGGAACGGCTGCTGGAGGCTGGGGTAGCTCAAATGAAGTGATCTGCACTTTCTCCAGACATGAATCCCATAGAAAACGTATGGGATCAGCTGAGTCACCGTGTAGAGGCTCGTAACCCTGCACCCCACTACCTCAATGATCTGAGGGCCGCCCTGCAAGAAGAGTGGCATGCAATGCCTCAGCAGACAATAAGTAGACTTGTGAACAGCATGAAACGTCGTTGTCAAGCTGTAATTGATGCTGAAGGGCACATGACAAGTTATTGAGACATTGACATTTTTTGTTGTTGTATACCCACCACTGTTGTTGGCTTTTGTCTCAATAAATTGTTTTAGATGAGGAAATCACCATTGCATGCTTCTACTTAAATGCCCTACTTTCAAGATATAATATCTCTGTAGCGTGAACTTTTTACATTTACCATAAATTTCACCCAAAACCAAATATCCCTAACTTTTTGTGAAGGGTGTGTGTGTGTGTGTGTGTGTGTGTAGGGCTGTTGCTGTAACTGCAGTGTTGTAATACCTCACTATTGACAAGCTAACTTCAGAGGTTGGCAAGCAACTACAATAACTGCAATACTCACCTTTTCATTATTTCATGTTCTTGAGTTTATATTTACATGGCTGTGTTTTACATAAATTATCAACTAAAACACATTGGCAGAATGTTTTTTGTTTTTTTTTTTTCAAGCAAGCAGAGACGGTTTCTGGATATATCAATACTTTGACTAGCTTCCCTCAACACATAGGCAGCCTGAGCCAGTGAAGCTACCCAGACCTCATCACTGAACTGCTGCACACCTGCCATCGAAGTACCTCTACAGGGCTTGAACTTTCAAGTGGCTGGTAGCTGATAAGCATGCGGACCGGTCAGTTACCAGTCCACAGGCTGCGATTTGGCCCCACATGGAGCTGAATAGTGGGGAGAGTCTGTTTCTTTTTGCTGCATATTTTGCAGCGAAACAGAATGTGGGTTCAGTGGTTTCAGCCATTAAATTTAATGAAAGGACTATCGGTTTCTATTTTGTTGCTACACTTGAATTTGTACATCTTTTAATTAATTTTTTTAAACTGCACAGACCCTGCTCATGAGCTGAATGACAACTTCCACCATGCAGCCCACACATCCTTTAATGAAAACACAAGCCTGATCAGGGATTACTGCTCCAAACTGTACCATGTCAAAATGAACCCCAATATACTGCTTTATGGATCTGATTGGGGCTTTTTAAAAGAGAAATGGCAGCTCACCTTGTGAGTCATACCTCTCTGTGTCTGTGGGGAAAGCTGTGTCCTACCCTCCCGTCACACACGTTCACTGCAGAGCTACAGCGAATTTGTCAGCGGTCAGCACAGGAGGGAACCATGCTAAATAAAACAGTGTGAGTGTGGGCCGGTGCAGGCCACCCGCTGACGGAGGAGCAGGAGGACCGTTTCATTTTGTATGGAGCAAGTTACCGAAGAGCATGTCCTTATTTTCTGTCAGATGTATGTTGTTGCATTGAGCCCATACACATGGTGACAATAATTCAATAACTGGGAATAATCATCTACTGGTAATCATATCTGACGTGTTTACATGCTCTTCAGTAATGAATTTTTGGAAGAAAACATTGTTTCGATGATTGTCAGTAGTTGGATTTCTTCCTACTAGTACATGACATCAGACTCAAACTTCCTGTGTAGTTTTCATCATGGCTTATCATCAGGGAAAAATTAGCAGTGGAAAGGCGTGGACTATGTCAATTTTGCGCCTGGCGTCATTGCATATGTATTTATGGGAGTTGTCATGTCAGCGCGCACATTTGAGGGAGGGGAGTATTTAAGTGAATGGTGCAAGGTGATTTATTAAGGTTTGCAGTTGTCAGTCTCCTGCTAAATGTGCCAGGATTTAACGTCCAAAAAAAGCTTGTCTTAATTCATCTGCGCCTGACATGCTAGCAATCGATGGTGCCGAGACACCAGTGAGAACCGGGGGCATGTGGCCTAAGAGACAGAAGCTTTTCTCTGCGCATGACTTTATTTGGCATGACAGAAGAACAGATTATACCAGTATCAACGGTCTCACAGAGATCGGTGTTATGCTGAACTGGGCATCAGTCAGCTGTTTTTTTTTTAACTTTCATTTGTTTATACTGTGTATAGCCTACTACATGAATTTGCATCCATAAAATAGGATATAGGAGCCGTTATCCCTGCAGTGTCAGCAGATAGTGACTTTTTTTTGTTTTTTCTGTGGAGGTTCAGACTCTGGAGTTTTCCCCTCCCATCAGCTCCCCCTCACTCTTGAAGCAAAATCTTCCACATTGTCAATTTTCTTTGTTTTTTCCTCTATCCATATTTCTATATTTACAGTATTTATTTTTGCTGTGCATAAAATGGTAATTCAGTTCCCTCTTCTCTCTATTTCTCTCTCCCAGTTCAGGATACACAATATAGGATGAAAACGACAATGAGATTATTAACAACAACAGTGCACAGATCCATAGAATCATCTCCCGAAATTGCAACACCGTAACTCAATGGCATTTTATAAAAAGTTGTGAACTGGGAGACCTGTAGGATTTGTTAAAACAAAGTTATTCACATAATAAAACCTCAGAGTCTCCATCAGACCATCTTGATGGTTCTACTGTTAATAAACACGTGGTCAAATAATCAATTTATTCATGAGTAGTCCCTTTACTGAAATGCTTCATTTATACATATTAAACAAAGAGTCTGCCATGTTAAATGAAAATCTAAATTTTGAAATGACAAACAAAAATAAACCATTTTAGTGGGGCATGTGCTTAAACAAAAGCTTAAAAAAAGCTTTATATATTATGGTCCTCTGAACTGGCTGTGCCTGTGTTGATGACACGCTTCCTCATCAGCTGTGCCTGTGTGCAGTTTTGCGGTGCACTTGGTGGATGGGAGGTCATTATTAAAATGAAGTGACTGCGTCTGTGTTCATAATTTTGCGTGTTGATAGTAGATCACCCCCCTCATGGATCGTCACCTTATCGTGGTGGGGGGGTTTGCGTGCCCCAGTGATCCCAGGAGCTATGTTGTCCGGGGCAATTTGCCTCTGATAGGGTCTCCCAAGACAAACTGGTCCTGGGTGAAGGGCCAGACTAAGAACGATCCAACAGACTCTCATGATAAATTGTATATCAAGGATTCAGTGTACCCCGCCCGGTATGGGGTTACCGGGGCCCCACCCTGGAGCCAGGCCTGGGGGAGGGGCTCGAAGGCTAGCGTCTGGTGGCCAGGTTTCCACCCATGGGACCCGGCCGGGCTCAGCCCGAAGGAGTTACATGGGTCCGCCCTCCAGTAGGTTCACCACCTGCAGGAGGGATCATGGAAGTCCGGTGCTATGTGGATTAGGTGGCAGTCAAAGGCGGAGACCTTGGCGGACTGATCCCAAGCTTTCTAAACTGGCTTTTGGTACGTGGAATGTCACCTCTCTGGTGGGGAAGGAGCCTGAGCTGGTGTACAAGATTGAGCGATACCGGCTAGATATAGTCGGCCTCACCTCAACACACAGCTCCGGTTCCGGAACCAGTCTCCTGGAGAGGGGCTGGAGCTTGGCCTTTTCTGGAGTTGCCCCGGGCGAGAGGCGACGAGCAGGGGTAGGTATTCTTGTATCGCCCCACCTTGCTGCCTCTATATTGGAGTTTTCCCCGGTGGACGAAAGGGTTGCTTCCCTGCGCCTTCGGGTTGGGAAACGGGTCCTGACCATCATTTGTGCCTATGCACCAAATGATGTTTCAGAGTACCCACCCTTTTTGGAGTCTGTGACTGGGGTGCTGGAGGGTGCTCCTCCTGGAGACTCCATTGTCCTACTGGGGGACTTCAATGCGCACGTGGGCAACGACAGTGAAACCTGGAGGGGGGTGATTGGGAGGAACGGCCTGCCCGATCTGAACCCGAGTGGTGTTCAGTTATTGGACTTCTGTGCTAACCACAGTCTGTCCATAACGAACACCATGTTCAAGCATAAGGGTGTCCATATGTGCACCTGGCACCAGGACACCCTAGGCCGCAGGTCGATGATCGATTTTGTTATCGTATCATCAGACCTGCGACCGTATGTCTTGGACACCCGAGTAAAGAGAGGTGCAGAGCTGTCAACTGATCACCACCTGGTGGTGAGTTGGATCCGATGGCAGGGGAGGAAGCCATTCAGACCTGGTAGACCCAAACGTATAGTGAGGGTGTGCTGGGAGCGTCTGGCTGAGGCCCCTGTCCGGGAGGTCTTCAACTCCCACCTCCGGAAGAACTTCAACCACATTCCGAGGGAGTCTGGAGACATGGAGTCTGAATGGGCCATGTTCTCCACCTCTGTTGTTGAAGCGGCGGCCCAGAGCTGCGGCCGCAAGGTGGTCGGTGCATCTCGTGGTGGCAACCCCCGAACCAAGTGGTGGACACCAGTGGTGAGGGGGGCCATTAAGCTGAAGAAGGAGTCCTATCAAGCTTGGTTGGCTTGTGGGACTCCCGAAGCAGCTGAGGTGTACCGGCAGGCCAAGCGGAGTGCAGCTCGGGTGGTTGCTGAAGCAAAAACCCGGGTATGGGAGGAGTTCGGTGAGGCCATGGAACAAGACTTTCGGTCGGCTTCAAAGAGATTCTGGCAAACTGTTCGGCGGCTCAGGAGGGGAAAGCAGCTCCCCGTCCACACTGTGTATGGTGCGGATGGGACACTGTTGACTTCAACTGGGGATATCGTCGGGCGGTGGAAGGAATACTTCGAGGATCTCCTCAATCCCACTGATACGCCTTCCACAGAGGAAGCAGGGTTTGGGGACAAGGGGGATGACTCGCCTATCACAGGGGCTGAGGTCGCCAAGGTGGTTAAAAATCTCCTTGGTGGCCGGGCCCCGGGGGTGGACGAGATTCGCCCCGAGTACCTCAAGGCCCTGGATGTTGTTGGGTTGTCATGGTTGACACGCCTCTGCAACATTGCGTGGAGGTCGGGGGCAGTGCCTTTGGCATGGCAAACCGGGGTGGTGGTTCCTCTCTTCAAAAAAGGGGACCGGAGGGTGTGCTCCAACTTTAGAGGGATCACACTCCTCAGCCTCCCTGGGAAGGTCTATGCCAAGGTACTGGAGAGGAGAGTCCGGCCGTTGGTCGAACCTCGGATTCAGGAGGAGCAATGTGGTTTTCGTCCTGGCCGTGGCACATCGGACCAGCTCTTTACCCTCTCGAGAATTCTTGAGGGTTCGTGGGAGTTTGCCCAACCAGTTTACATGTGTTTTGTGGACTTGGAGAAGGCATTTGACCGCGTCCCTCGTGGATTTTTGTGGGGGGTGCTTCGGGAGTATGGGGTATCGGGCTTGTTGTTACGAGCTATTCGGTCTCTGTACGACCGTTGTGAGAGTTTAGTTCGTATTGCCAACACTCGGTCGGAGTCATTCCCAGTGAGAGTTGGACTCCGCCAGGGCTGCCCTTTGTCACCGGTCCTGTTCATAATTTTTATGGACAGGATTTCTAGGCGCAGCCAGGGAATGGAGGGTGTCATGCTTGGTGACCACAGGATCTCATCTCTGTTGTTTGCAGATGATGTTGTCCTGTTGGCTTCATCCAGCAATGACCTACAGCTCTTGCTGGGACGGTTTGCCGCTGAGTGTGAAGCGGCTGGGATGAGAATCAGCACCTCCAAGTCCGAGTCCATGGTCCTCAGCCGGAAAAAGGTGGATTGTCCTCTCCGGGTTGGGGACAGGCTCCTGCCCCAAGTGGAGGAGTTTAAGTATCTTGGGGTCTTGTTCACGAGTGAGGGGAAAATGGAGCGAGAGATCGACAGACGGATTGGAGCAGCATCTGCAGTGATGCGGACGTTGTACCGGTCTGTTGTGGTGAAGAGGGAGCTTAGTTCTAAGGCAAAGCTGTCGATTTACCAGTCAATCTACGTTCCTACTCTCACCTATGGTCACGAGCTTTGGGTAATGACCGAAAGAACGAGATCGCGGATACAAGCGGCTGAAATGAGCTTTCTCCGTAGGATTGCTGGACTCACCCTCAGAGATAGGGTGAGGAGCTCAGTCATCCGGGAGAGGCTCAGAGTAGAACCGCTGCTCCTCCACATTGAAAGGAGTCAGTTGAGGTGGTATGGGCATCTGATTAGGATGCCTCCTGGACGTCTCCCACTTGAGGTGTTTCAGGCACGTCCCACTGGGAGGAGACCCCGGGGCAGACCCAGGACTCGGTGGAGAGACTATGTCTCCCAGCTAGTCTGGGAACGCCTTGGTATCCCCTCTGAAGAGCTGGAGCAGGTGGCTGGGGAGAGGGAAGTCTGGGCTTCTCTGCTTGAACTGCTGCCTCCGCGACCCGGACCTCCGGAAAAGCGGTAGAAGATGGATGGATGGATGGATGGATAGTAGATCACTGGCAAAAATTGGCCACTCCCTTAGGCGCTCTGTCTAAATTGCGCACTCGCTAATTTGCACTGCCTTAGTAAATCTGCCCCCAAAAATCCTGGTATTCTGTATCCACTGTATTCAAGATATGCTTAGATATGTTTTTTGTGTGATCCTGCTTGTTAAAAAAAATGCATCCTATTAACAACATACTGTCTGTCTCCATCCCAGGCTGGAGTTGCCCCTCCTGACCTGACTGCCCTGCGGAGTCGTATCACAGCGCTGGAGGAGGAGCGTGAAGAAAATGTCTGGAAAGTGGAGCAATTCGAGGAAATCAAAGCAAAGAATGGTGCTGAAATTAGAACTTTCAAACAATTTCAGCTTCAGCTTTTGAACACAAGTATTGACATTGTGGATTTGATTTATTTGCTGTAGAAATGCTGGAGGCTAAGCTGGTGGTGTATGAGGAGCAGCAGAGGACGCTGCAGGCAGACCTGGAGCAGTTCACCAAGAGGGCTGCCTCTCAGGTGAGGCTGCAGACTTCCTCTAAACCATTCCTGCTTTTTTCATTGATTTAATGAAACCTGCTCAGTGCGGTCCTCCCTCTGACCACAGGCCAGTGAGTCAGGCAGTGCCGATGACACTCAGAGCCAGGTGCTGGAGTGGCAGGAGATGGTAGCTGAGGCGGTCAGCGCCAGGGACCGAGCCAGGGAGGAGAAGGCAGCCATGGTCCTCCGAATTAGCCACATGGAAGAGGAGAGAGAGGGTAAGATCACCACAGGGGGATGATACGAAGGGGAATCACCAGAAGGTAGAAGCAGAGAAAGCATCAACCTGAGCAATGAACACTTTTGAATCATGCACATCTAATCTGCTGTAAAATACACACTGAACAGTCATTTTGAGTGAGTGATTTATATGAATCGATGTTAACTCATGGGATCTAGTAGCATTTTACTAAATACAGATAAACACACAGATGCCACACAGCTGTATTTTATGGTGTGAGTTTTCCAGGTTCTGAAATGTCAGCTGTAGTGATCTCTGTCTTCTGTTACATGTAACAGACTAATGGGTACTATCCTGTGTTGTTCAGAGCACTGAAACTGTCTCTTAAAGCAGTGGTTCCCAAAATGGGGTCCGAGTTGGCAGGGGAGTGTGACAGAAATTTGTGCATTTAGAATAAAAAAATCATATCCCCATACCAACTGCATAATCAAAGGTATGTTTAAATCCACCTAATACATATTAGAACCTATTTTTGGTCCACATACCTGTATAAAGATTTGTAATGAATCACTAAGGCTGCACGATGTGAGAAATGTGTGATTGCAATTATGGCCCCAAATGTTGTAGTTCGCGATGCAGTTTTGATTATTTATATTTTAATGGGTTTTTTTGAATGGTTTCATGTGACTACTTGCTTGATCATAGAGAAAAATACAGAATAAATAGGTCGTTCTGAAATGACTGAATGAATGAACTTTGTCATTATACCACCAAGTACAATGAAATTTTTGTGAAGCCTCTCAGTTAAAAAAAAAAAAAGGATAAAAAGATAAAATAGAATAAGTTAAAAGAAAAGACAAAAAGAGTAATACAACCAATAAATAAATAAAATTGCACTGTTAATATAAATAGCAACATAGATATTAAAATCTGAAAGTGACATTTTATTTTTTTTTTATGGTTCTAAATCTTTTGCCAGATGGCAGAGGTTCAAACAAAAAGTGGCCAGGGTGAGTGCAGTCTCTGTATAATGAATGCACCTTTTTTCAAGTCCTGCTGAAGTAAATTGAGTCCAGTCCTCAGAGTTCCATGCCCACAATGTGCTGAGCTGCCTTTACCACCCGGTTCAGGTCTTTTTTTCTCAGCAGCAGTGCAGCTAGCATACCAAATAGTGGCAAAGTTAGTCAGGATGGACTCAATTATACTCCTATAAAAGTTCACCAGCAGTTTCTGGGGGAGTTCAGCCTGCTTCAGTTTCCTGAGGAAGAAGAGTCTTTGCTGGACTCTCTTCACAAGCTGAGAGGTGATTGCAGTCCATGTCAGCTGTTGGGAGATGGTAACACCAAAAAATGTCAAGGATTCCACCATCTCCACAGTCTCTCCCTGTATGCAGAGTGACGAGTGTTTCTTGACCTTTCGACTCCTGAAGTCAGTGACCAGTTTTTTAGTTTTTGAAGTGTTGAGGACAAGATCGTTGCTGTCGCACCACACAGTCAGATGATCCAGCTCCCATCTGTAGTCAACCACATCCTCAGTAGAGATCAGGTCAACAGCTGTTGTCATCCTCAAATTTTATTATGGAATTCGATAAATAGATCGGGTGTGCTCTCGTATGTGAAAAGTGTGTAGAGCATTGGGCCCAACACGCAACCTTGTGGGGTTCCTGTATTTAAGATAAGAGTGGAAGAGGAGTGCCTCCCAACTCTGACACTCTGTGGCCGAGCTGCAAGGAAGTCCAAAATCTGTGAACACAGAGAAGAGCCGATGCCAAAGATTTTAAGGTTACTGGCCAGCTTGTGAAGAATGACTGTATTAAAAGCAGAACTAAAGTCCACAAATGGCATCCTCACATAGATGTTCGGCTCCTCTAGATGGGTCAGCGCCAGGTGAAAGGCTGTGGAGACGGCGTCCTCTGCTGGGTGATTTGGTCAGTAGCCAGATTGGTGCTTGTCCAGGTCAGGGGGGATGATACTTCTGATGTGTGTCAGTACAAGTCTCTCGAAACACTTCATAACTATCGCGTCAGTGCTACAGGCCAGTAGTCATTCAGGTCTTTCATTGTCAATTTTTTGGGCACAGGGATAATAGTGGATGATTTAAAGCATGTGGGAACAGCAGTACATTATAAACAAGTCAGTCAGTACCTCAGTATGCTGATAGTGACACACTTGCAATACCTGGTCAGGTACTCCATCTTGTTATCAGACTGGCTCTCAATGCGCTGTTTGCTTCCCTGATCCCCGTGCTTCTCTATAAGCTTGTCTGTCATCTGACCTGAAAGCTGCATCTCATTCCCTGAGTAATGTCTTTACACTGTTGTTAAACCACGGCTTCTGATTAGGATAAAGTTTAATTGTTCTTTGTCTAGTAACATTCTCTGTGCAAAAATGTATATATCCCATCACAGAGCCAGCATATTCCTCCAGATCGTCACCTGCAAACAGCCCGAGTCTGTGGTGTCAAAGCAGTCTTGTAGCATTGAGGTGGCTTCCTCACTCCACTTAAAAATTGTTCTGACAACTGGTTTTTCTCTGCAGATCAGAGGTTTGTACATTGGTGTTAAAGAGAGTTCAGTTGAGTTGGCCAGGAAAAGACTAGGAAGCGCTAGTCTATGTAGGTTTGCCTGTCGCCTCATCTTCAGGCTTGCTCTCTTGCCACACGGTTTCCTGCAATCTCTCCACCATCTGCGTCACTTCACTGCTAAGGGGGTGATCCTAGCACTGTCAGGAGCACACAGCAACTCCGAAGGGATTACAGTGGCAAAATCAACACCGGCATCCGCACACTGTTCTGCGATTAATAATAACTGATATCGATCATGTGTAATTTTAGCTGAGAGAGCCAGGAGGGAGAGCCAAGCCTCTGCTGCAGTCACCAGCACCACCAGAAGTGTATATTTCTCAATTAAAATATGAAGTGGAATTAAAACAAATACAAAAGCATAAGTTTGTGCAGTACTGCTTACAAACTAACATTTATGATAGTTGAATTAAAATTGCAGCATTTTGTGCCATCATTGTTGACTGAGATTGCAACTCAATTAATTATGCAGCCCTAAAGTCACTTTATTCTTTGGCGGGTATGTGCAGGCGGGGAGTGGGAGTGGGCGGCATTGGAAACCACTGCTTTAAAGAATTCTTCAGCCAGATATTCTACTAACCTTCTGTTAAAACAATTTCACTTTCTTTCTACTGTTTTCAACCACCAGCCATTTTAAAGCAGGCAGCTATCTAATGTTAATAGTGGCAGTAAAATATGAGACCAGTACTGTTTACATGTTGCCATTTATATATGTATTTCTCATATAAAATGTCTTGCAACAAAGGTTGTTTTTAAACAGGTCCAGATTTGGTATGTGTCTATAGAATCTGTATATGTATTTTGGAGGTTTTTTATTTATAAAGGTATGAATCTTCAGTGGTCTCGTGATTCAGTTCACTTCAAAAGTCACCTCTAATGCTGAAATGCAAAATGATAGGATTGAAATTCCAAACAATTCTTGATATATCTCAGTTTCTTATATTATTGAATATGACAGCTTTTTCATCAGTGATAAATGTTCAACTATTTTATTTGTATTACATATTTTCATTTTATGTATGCATATACACACAGTGATAAATTTATTATTTTGTAGTAATATTTAAAGGTGCTTGTGTTTATGTACGTATTTGGTACTTCATGCTCTCTTTTTACTTTTGCATGAGCTATATTAATGTTGGAAACCCCCCCCCACAAAGTTCTTGCGTGACTCGGCTATTATGTAAATATACTCGGTGTCGTTTTTAGCCATTAGCATTTTAGCTGCAAGCATGGCTGCTTCAAATATTGTAGCAATGTTTAACAATTCAGTTTTTATATGACAAATGTCTCTGATGTCTCTGTTACAGAGACTTGCACTAATAAGAGTAAATTGTTAAAAGTTAATATTACTTTAAATGTTAATCAGTCTCCTAGTCACTCGTCAGCATATCTGTTAGCACACTTGCTAGGATTACTGCGAGCAGTTAGCCTTACTTAACCAGACTAAATGAAACGGAGATAGGCACGGCCCCATACAACACATGGTGTCCGGGGGGTTAACAGCCAGACTAAAATGATTCATGAGAACATTGTCAGTTTTTCTGTAAAACTGGGAGTGACTGTTATTGAAATAGGTCATACAGTTGGTCTATTATGATATTGACGTTTGAGCTTTCCGTACTCGTCAGTGTTTGGCCTTTCATGGGTCATATAAGCTCAAGAGATGAGGTAGCTTTAAATAAAAACCTTTCATTACACTAAAGAAGTCAAAGCATCAGATAATTTTGTAGCTTATTTTATTTGGTGTGCCACCTCATGAGTTCAAACGTCATATTTAACTGTTTACCACATGTCCCGTGTTTGTCTCCCTGAACATGACCTTTTTTTCTTACTTTTGTTTTCCCATCCACACCGTTGTTGAGATTTGGCTTGTTCATTGCTGGTTCCCATCTCGTGGACTTCCGCCCCCCCACTCTCCCTCTCCAGCCTGCTCCAGGGATGGGAGCAGCCTCACAGAACAGTTTCCCATCAGTTTTGTGCATGCAGGCTCCCTCAGAACCCTCCAGTGCAGCTCTGGCTCACCGTACTGCCTGCAGCCTCCCTACTTTGTCCAGCTTTCCCCGAGCTGAGGGTGAGCTACTGACAGTACAGTGGCAGGCTACACTTCAGAGGCAGACGTGCCTTCCTCTGTCTGTTCTTTTCCATTTCTTGCCCCCCCCCCTTCCCGTCCTTCTGATTTTTGTATAATTTCTGGTGTGGTCATGATATTCCACCAACAATAACAACCTCACATCATCAAGTATAATCACAAAATCTTTTTCTTTTGTGGTGGGGTGGCTTTTTGTACTAACTTTTACTGTTGTAAAAACCCTTTGAAGCTCTATGACTGACACAAGCAGTTATGCATGATGTGGCGTTGGATACTTGTTGCTTATCTTTGTTAATATCAAAGAAACTAAAATAATCTAAATGGAGGGCTTTGGAACTGAGTAACTGTTGATACTATGTATTAAAAAATGTGCATGTAAAATAGTGGCTATAGTGTTTAAAATATCATTGATTAATTCCCAAAATGTAAAAAGCATTTAAGGGAGAAGAAAATTAAGATGATAGAGGCAGGTATGAGAATAAAGGTATTTAGGGCAACAACAAGGAAAATCTTAGTTGGTTAAATTTTCCTTGGCTGGTTAGTTGGGAACAGAAGGTCCTTTTTGCACATTGCAATGAGAACATGCATGCCAGAGGACATCATAAGGTGGCGCTACTTCCTTACCAAAAGTGTTAACTCGCGAGAAACACATTAGCGGTGTCCGCCATGTTGTTTTCACTTCATGTATGTTGAGCTAGCATTGTACGGTCTTGTTTCGACACCCAGTGATAAAGCACCAATGTGGAAGTCCATATTCTAATGGCTTTCCATGCCGTTAGCTAACTAATTAGCCTTTACCTAGTCAAGTGCTATCATATTACAGTCTATCCACTGAAAACATTTTAAGGCCTTCTGTAAATAGCACTGTTATTCAGGTAAAACGCGAGGGGCACTTCACCCTTACAATGTGGATAAACTCACTCTTGTGCACAACATATGACTGAAAGGAGGACAACAGTGATGGTCATCAGATAATAATAATGGTTTGCATTTATACAGCACCTTTCAAGCTACCCATAGCGCTTTACAATGAGTCCATTACGCATTCACTCCACAGACAGACAGTGGTAAGCTACTACTGTAGCCACAGCTGCCCTGGGGCAGACTGAAACATGGCTGCCAATCTGCACCAACAGCCTCTCCGACCACTACCAAACATTTATGCACGTTCATACCCAGTGTCATGGACACTGGAGGCAAGATGGATAAAGTGTCTTGCCCAGGGGCACAACAGCAGGATGTCTGGGGAGAGCAGGATTCGAACTGCCAACCCTCTGGTTATTGGACGACCTGCTCTACCACCTGAGCCACTGCCTCCCACATTTCCCTCCTCCGTTCCATTTTTGCTGAGCACCAAGCTGGATGGCAGGAAGTTCCACTTTTATATGGTCTTTGGCATGACCCGGCCAGGACTTGAACCCTGACCTCCCGGTTGTGGGGCGGATGCTCTACCCCTAGGCCACCACTCCAGATAGCCAAAAAGACAGGTTGTTTGTCATCGTTTAGCCTGTGAACAGGTGGCTCTCCTCCTTGAGTGTTTGTTTGTAGTTATACTTAATTAATCCCAGAGGGAAATTCAAGGGCATCAACCTGGATGAGGCAGCCTCGATGCAGCGCCAGTCCCTTCACCATTCAGACACACATTCACACCTAGGGCCACTTTAGAGTCTCTAATTAACCTAACTTGCATGTTTATTCGAATGTGGGAGGTAGTGCTGGGATTCAGTTAAGAGTCATACTAATTAATTGCACCCGTTTCCACACCCGTTTCCAAAGCTAATACAGTGATGCAGCATCCACATTTCACAGGAATCGCTGCTCCTCTGAGGCATTTGCTCCAATGTCAACAAACTCACTCACAGTGATCCTTAGGCTGGTCTGCATCCATGGTGTGCTCAATGCCAACGTCAAAGGTCAGGAGATCTGGGAACGTATATGATTTCATGAAAATTGTTACTCCTAAGCAGTTGCCCTAATTCTCAACAAATTCACGCACAACTTGAGGGCACTGAGAGAGCGCATACCTCTGCCAAGGCTCCGTCCCTTTGTCCGTCCATATCGCCATCCATCTGTACATTGCAAGATAGGGTCTTGGCGGAGGTATGCCCTCACGGATCACCTCCAACATAGAATGAGTTCATCTTTGGGCCAAGAACCACCTCTGGTGAAAATGTCATCCAAATCCATCCAGCAGTTTTGGAGTATTGTTGCTGACACTCTGAGAAGATGAGAGCCTTGGCAGAGGTATGCATTTTGAGATCATCACCAAAATCTAATCATCTGTTCAGTGTACCATTACATACCTTTCCTGAAAATTTGAATGAAAGGCACTATATAAATGCAATCCGTTGTTGTTGTTGTTGTTATTATTATAATTATTATTATTAGACAGAAATGACAGCAAAAACAATATGACTACATTATATGACTAAATAATAATAATAATAACAAGACTGTCATAAGTGTATTGACCATACATTGAGGCTGGGCATTTCCACCTTAAATTAACATCATGGTTTATTGAATCTTTCAGGTCGTTTTTCGTTTTTTTTCCTCCTCTTGTCTCCATACCTTTTTTTGCAGTTATCAACTACAAATTCACATAATATTCATATTATCTACCGCAACAAACTTGTTAGAAATATGACCATGACAAAGGCACAAACGCTCACCTGGCATGCCGACAGACATGTTCCTCCAAGCATTTGCTTTCAAACTTTGATCATGATATTCATTTAGTGTCAAATCAAAGAGTACTGGGTTGTTTGATGTAGCAAAATTCAGCCTCCACTGTCTGTCACCTCCCGTTCTCGTCTTCCTGTACCAGCGTCCTATGTCCCGCCCTTCCTTAATTCTGATTGGCTGCTTAGAAAGGTCTGACATTGACGAGTGCAGCTGTACAGTAGTCTGACAAGTTGAACTTTTCTCAGCCCTGAGCACCATGACAAAAAGTAGCCACTGCTCAAAGCATATCAGCTCCAAGGGCACTCAGCGCTGTAAACGCTGGACTACATAGAGAATGAATAGAAAATAGTCGCCTACAGCAGAAAAAAATGAGTTTGGTGAACACACACCCCTAATACTTTTTCTGCAGTGTTTGGCTTCTGGGTTGCCGAGGCGCATGGCCCTATGGTGTAGCCACGCACATAACTCAGTGGACACGTCTTAAAGGGGCAGTACATGAAAAATGCCAGATTAATATATAAAATAATCAAAAAAATTCCTGCATCCAGATCATGTTCCAAATCACCACCACCGTGGGCTGCACGGTGGCGCAGTGGTTTAGCACTGTGGCAGCACAGTTTACCCTCGGCCGGGGGATCGCGGGGATCATGAGATCGTGGGTTCGATCCCAGCCCCCGACCAACAGTGAGCTGTGTGGAGTTTGCATGTTCTCCCTGTGTTGCGTGGGTTTACTCCGGGATTTCTCCGGTTTCCTCCCGCATACCAAAAAGATGTAGGTTTAGGGCGCTCGCGCACGCAGCGACCAGCAGCCGGTGGCTTGTCACCAGACTGCAAACCAAATCTACCTACGGGTACAAATAAGTTAAAAAAAAAAAAAAAATCTAATCATCTATTCCCCATGTCATTACACGCCTTTCCTGAAAATTTCATCAAAGTCCATTCATAACTTTTTGAGTTATGTTGCTAACAGACAAACCAACCAACCAACAAACCAACCAACGGCACTAAAAATGTTACCTCCGTCCTCCTTTGGCGGAGGTAATGATCATCAGGTGGGTCTGCATCCAGGTTGAGGTCCAGGTCATTGTCAAAGGTGTAGAGATCTGGGCATATGTTTTCATGAAAATCGTTCCTCCTTATAAATAAATGGTAAATGGCTTTCACTTATGTAGCACTCTTTCTCATCTCTAGATGACCAAAGTGCTTTACAGATCCTGCTATCCACCCATTCACACACACATTCACACACTGATGGTGGCAGAGCTGCCATGCACCAGTGCTGGCCTGACCCACCAGGAGCAACTGGGGGTTTAGTGTCTTGCCCAAGGACACTTTTTTTTTTTTTTTTTTTTTTTGTTACTTATTTGTACCCGTAGGTAGACTTGGTTTGCAGTCTGGTGACAAGCCACCGGCTGCTGGTCGCTGCGTGCGCGAGCGCCCTAAACCTACATGTTTTTGGTGTGCGGGAGAAAACCGGAGAAATCCCGGAGTAAACCCGCGCAACATGGGGAGAACATGCAAACTCCACACAGCTCACTCTTGGTCGGGGGCTGGGATCGAACCCACGATCTCATGATCCCCGCGATCCCCCGGCCGAGGATAAAACTGTGCTGCCACAGTGCTAAACCACTGCGCCACCGTGCAGACTTTGACATGCAGACTGCAGACAGAGCAGGAATTGAACCCCTGACCCTCCAATCAGTAGTCGGCAACACTACACCTGCGCCACGCCTAATAGGCAATTGCCCCAATATTTGGCAAACTCATCAACAATGATCCTCAATTGGGTCTTCCTCTAGAATGTGGTCAAGGTCAATGGTCAGGAGATCTGAGGGTTATTTTATCAGGTCAGAATGACCTACTTTGTCACTGACGATCTGGTCCCAGGCCACAACACGATATTATCATGATCTTGCAATCATATATTCTAATTTCCTATCCTTATTTTTGTCTTGTCCAACTCCTGACTAGAGCTCATAAATCACCCCTTGCTGTGGTGACCTAACCAGACAATGAGCAACAGTGAGGTACTAATTTAGCTTGAAATAATTGACAAACACTGATTGAATATGATCATCTGTAGTTTTGTCAGAAGCAAAATGGCACCTTGTTCTTGGTTCAGGTGGTTTGTACTGTCATAATTGTGGAGAGGAATGGCGAGATATCATTCAGCCACAAATAGAAGAAGAAGCAATCTCTATTGTCATTCAGTCCATGCAGCCAATCATGTACAGTAGAAAGAAATTACGTTTCTCCTATCTGGAATGTTAATCACATGTAGAATCAGAGGGGTTGCTGCCATTCAAGGCGCCACCACAAACAGTGCCTCCTTCCTCCATTCTGTTACGCTGAGCACCAAGCTAGAAGGCGGGAAGTACCATTTTTATATGGTCTTTGGCATGACCCGGCCGGGACTTGAACCCCCAACCTACTGGTTGTGGGGCGGATGCTCTATCAACTGGACCACCACTCCGGTGTTTAATCAGTCAGTTCTATTAAAGCAGAGTTTGTCACAGCGGTCAGCTGGCATTTTAGTGTAATACATGGACTATCTTTTTTCTTTAGTCAACTGGCATATTTATTTAATTTATTTTACAAATCTCAACAAGTTCGTCTCCACAGTTACAGTGGGGAAAAAAGTATTTAGTCAGCCACCAATTGTGCAAGTTCTCCCACTTAAAAGATGAGAGAGGTCTCCAATTTTCATCATAGGTATACCTCAACTATGAGAGACAAAATGAGGGGAAAAAAAATCCAGAAAATTACATTGAAGGATTTTTAATGAATTAATTGGTAAATTCCTCGGTAAAATAAGTATTTGGTCAATAACAAAAGTTCATCTCAATATTTTGTTATATACCCTTTGTTGGCAATGACAGAGGTCAAACGCTTTCTGTAAGTCTTCACAAGGTTTTCACACACTGTTGCTAGTATTTTGGCCCATTCCTCCATGCAGATCTCCTCTAGAGCAGTGATGTTTTGGGGCTGTCGCTGGGCAACACGGACTTTCAACTCCCTCCAAGGATTTTCTATGAGGTTGAGATCTGGAGACTGGCTAGGCCACTCCAGGACCTTGAAATGCTTCTTACAAAGCCACTCCTTCGTTGCCCGGGCAGTGTGTTTGGGATCATTGTCATGCTGAAAGACCCAGCCACGTTTCATCTTCAATGCCCTTGCTGATGGAAGGAGGTTTTCACTCAAAATCTCACGATACATGGCCCCATTCATTCTTTCCTTTACACAGATCAGTCATCCTGGTCCCTTTGCAGAAAAACAGCCCCAAAGTATAATGTTTTCACCCCCATGCTTCACAGTAGGTATGGTGTTCTTTCTCCTCCAAACACGACAAGTTGAGTTTTCACCAAAAAGTTCTATTTTTGTTTCGTCTAACCATATGACATTCTCCCAATCCTCTTCTGGATCATCCAAATGCTCTCTAGCAAACTTCAGACGGGTCTGGACATGTACTGGCTTAAGCAGGGGGACACGTCTGGCACTGCAGGATTTGAGTCCCTGGCGGCGTAGTGTGTTACTGATGTAGCCTTTGTTACTTTGGTCCCAGCTCTCTGCAGGTCATTCACTAGGTCCCCCCGTGTGGTTCTGAGATTTTTGCTCACTGTTCTCGTGATCATTTTGACCTCACAGGGTGAGATCTTGCGTGGAGCCCCAGACTGAGTGAGATTATCAGTGGTCTTGTATGTCTTCTATTTTCTAATAATTGCTCCCACAGTTGATTTCTTCACATCAAGCTGCTTACCTATTGCAGATTCAGTCTCCCCAGCCTGGTGCAGGTCTACAATTTTGTTTCTGGTGTCCTTTGACAGCTCTTTGGTCTTGGCCATAGTGGAGTTTGGAGTCTGACTGTTTGAGGTTGTGGACAGGTGTCTTTTATACTGATAACGAGTTCAAACAGGTGCCATTAATACAGGTAACGAGTGGAGGACAGAGGAGCCTCTTAAAGAAGTAGTTACAGGTCTGTGAGAGCCAGAAATCTTGCTTGTTTGTAGATGACCAAATATACTTGCCTCCATTAGAAACGCACCCCCCATACACATATGGTACAATGTGCATTAATGGTATTCCCAATTTTTATTTTGTATATTTTGATTTAGAAATGGGAGGTCTGATTGCTAGGGTGTTTTGTTTTTCTTTCTAAGTACAGAATTCTGTGTACAGGCCACACCTTAAAATTTGAGTGTTGAGCAGAATCCCATACTCAGAGTCATGCTTGACTGAAATTTTGAGTTGTGGTGAATAGCCTATATAAGGCCAGTATAAAAAACGCCAAAAGGTTTCATCCAGCTCGAAATGCCGAGACTCACGACGCAGCAGAGAGAACGTGCCATTGGCATGTTAAGGGCGGGTCTCAGTCATAGTGCAGTTGCCCGGCAAATGCGCTGTCATCGCACAACAATCAGTCGTCTGGGTGTCAGAGAGCATCTTTGGGACCAGCTTAAGACAGCTATTGCCCAACGTCAACCAGCTCCACGTACGCAGCGTGAACTCGTCCAGGCCGTACAGGAGGAGTGGGAGAGGATCCCTCAGGACAGGATCATGAGGCTTTGTCAGCTCCATGCGTCGTCGATGTACTGCTTGTGTGAATTCCAGAGGTGGACACACCCAGTATTGACTCATGACACTTCTGAATTTCGAGTGGTTGTATGCAATGCACTAAATAAACGTCTTAAATTGATCCAAATTTGTTCAAAATTAATTCACGTGGGGTTAATAAGTCCTTCTTCGATAATGTATTTCCTGGAATAAAACAAATAAATGTATCCCTGGTTATGGCCAGAAATCTGACCCGTGCGTTTTTAATGGAGGCAAGTATACTTATTTTACCAAAGAATTTACCAATTAATTCATTAAAAATCCTTCAATGTGATTTTCTGGATTTTTTTTTTCGCATTTTGTCTCTCATAGTTGAGGTATACCTATGATGAAAATTGGAGACCTCTCTCATCTTTTAAGTGGGAGAACTTGCACAATTGGTGGCTGACTAAATACTTTTTTGCCCCACTGTATAAGACAACAGTGGTGGCAAGTTTATCCCATTTTGTACATGATTCTTTTTGTGTGATTTCAACATTTTATTTTGGTGCACTGTGTAAAGCTGAAACCGTCAGACGACTACGTCACCCTCATGGTTCCTGCTAGGGCTGTGTGATATGACCGAAATTTCGTATCACAATATAAGTAATCTTATACTACGATAACGATATATATATATCACAATATCAATTTTCTGTAAATTCTACAGTTTATATAATCATATTAAAAGCACCATCTCTAGCCTTCATTTGGGGTAAGAAAAGACCAAGGATTAGAATACGAACCTTACAGCTAACCAAGGAGGCAGGAGGCGTTGCTCTGCCATGTCTAGAAAATTACTACAAAGCACCTCAGCTCCGCTCTCTGATCTGTTGGTGTGATGTTAGGTATGAAGCAAAGTGGAAAGAAGTAGAGCAGCACTATATAGATAGGCCACTTCAAGCCATATTGGGGAATAAAAATCTTCAGAAAAAATATTTATCTAGATTTAATAAATGGATGTTAGTGCCCCTCAAGATTTGGTCCAAACTACAGTGATGTGAAAAAGGGTTTGCCCCTTCCTGATTTCGCATTTTTTTGTATGTTTGTCACACTTAAATGTTTCAGATCATCAAACAAATTTAAATATTAGACAAAAATAATACAAGTAAACACAAAATGCAGTTTTTAAATGAAGGTGTTTTTTTTGGTTTTTTTTGTTACTTATTTGTACCCGTAGGTAGATTTGGTTTGCAGTCTGGTGACAAGCCACCGGCTGCTGGTCGCTGCGTGCGCGAGCGCCCTAAACCTACCTGGTGTTTGTTATTAAGGGAAAAAGAATACAAACCTACATGGCCCTGTGTGGAAAAAGTGATTGCCCCCTAAACCTAGTAACTGATTGGGCCACCCTTAGCAGCAACAACTGCAATCAAGCCTTTGCGATAACTGGCAATGAGTCTTTTACAGTGCTGTGGAGGAATTTTGGCCCACTCACCTTTGCAGAATTGTTGTAATTCAGCCACATTGGAGGGTTTTGAGCATGAACCGCCTTTTTAAGGTCATGCCACAGCATCTCAATTGGATTCAGGTCAGGAATTTGACTAGGCCACTCCAAAGTCTTCATTTTGTTTTTCTTAAGCCATTCAAAGTTGGACTTGCTGGTGTGTTTTGGATCATTGTCCTGCTGCAGAACCCAAGTGCGCTTCAGCTTGAGGTCACGAACAGATGGCTGGACATTCTCCTTCAGGATTTTTTGGTAGACAGCAGAATTCATGGTTCCATTTCCCACAGCAAGTCTTCCAGGACCTGAAGCAACAGAACGGCCCCAGACCATCACACTACCACCACCATATTTTACTGTTGGTAGGATGTTCCTTTTCTGAAATGCTGTGCTACCTTTATGCCAGATGTAATGGGACACACACCTTCCAAAAAGTTCAACTTTTGTCTCGTCAGTCCACAGAGTATTTCCCCAAAAGTCTTGGGGATCATCAAGATTTTTTCTGGCAAAACTGAGTCGAGCCTTTATGTTCTTTTTGCTCAGCAGTGGTTTTCATCTTGGAAGTCTGCCATGCAGGCCATTTTTGCCCAGTCTCTTTCTTATGGTGGGGTCATGAACACTGACCTTAACTGAGGCAAGTGAGGCCTGCAATTCTTTGGATGTTGTTGTGGGGTCTTTTGTAATCTCTTGGATGAATCTCGGATTCATATTTCACATCTTTCTAATTGACAGTAAGCCATTATCTCTTACCACTTTCAAGTTATAGCCTTGGAAATGTGAACTATTTTATTGACAAAAATATTTACCACTCTTGACCACTAGGGGTTATGTCACAATTCAGCGACAGACACACTCAAAAGGTGAACTGAGACAAGTGAGGCCTGCAGTTCTTTGGATGTTGTTGTGGGGTCTTTTGTGACCTCTTGGTTGAGTCGTCACTGTGCTCTTGGGGTAATTTTGGTCAGCCAGCCACTCCTGGGAAGGTCCATCACTTTTCCATGTTTTCGCCATTTGTGGATAATGGCTAACTTTCTTTTTCATTTGTTCCTGAATTTCTTTGGATTGCAGCATGATGTCTAGCTTTTGAGGATCTTTTGGTCTACTTTGTCAGGCAGGTCCTATTTAAGTGATTTCTTCATTGAGAACAGGTGTGGCAGTGATCAGGCCTGGGTGTGGCTAGAGAAATTGAACTCAACTTTCCAAATATGTGATAAACCACAGTTAATTTATGTTTTAATGGGGGAAGGGGGGAAGCAATCACTTTTTCACACAGGGCCATATAGGTTTGGATTTCAAGCGACCAAGCTATTTTACGGACTGAAATGACCAAGTGGGGTCATTTATGACCCCATTGTGCTCTGTACAGGGATCCTTATTATAAATGGCTGGTTGGAGGTTTATCATACCAAAACTACTCCCTGTATTTAAGACAGGTATTTTATAATGATCTAATGTAAAATGTGTTTGCTAATAATACTTTTATTGCAAGAAATAACCAAAACGCAGACTGTAAGAACAACATTACATTTATTTAGACAGTCCTTGTCAGTTCACTCTTGGAAAAATAAATTTTTGCCACACTAAATGAAAACGTACATTATAAAAATATGTTTGAGTAGAAATATTTTGACTTATGTTGAGCTAGCATCCTGCTAACATCAATAAAAATAATTAGCTGACTTGCCGACTAGGGAATATGCTAAAACTGGTAAGGAAGTCATCCTACTCAGAACACATTCGATCAACCTATGTAACTACCATGCCTGTGTTTAAAACAAAAAACCACACAAACCTCTTGTTTGTATATGTGTAATATGATATAAAAAATCTTTAGGTTACTGAAATAACTGAAAATGGTAACTGTCAAAATGAGAATCCCAGGTATGAAAACAAGTTCCCACAAAGCTTTGAAATTAGGTTCAGCGATGTACTATTAGTAATATTTCAAGCACAATCTTCACAAACCACAACCACCAGACCAAAGAGAGGCTTGTGGTTCATGGTTGTTTTTGTACAAGCCTGCAATAATGCAAAGCCCAATAACTGCCTTGATCTCAGTACCATCAACTGGTTTCCATTGTTCCTTTTGGTTCTCATGGTGATTGTCATTCCAGTCTCTTATCTTTTGTCTAGCCTCTCTGTTAGTTTCCAGAGCAATAAGATCTACCATCTCAGCTGTAACGAAGAATGAAAACACTGACGGTATGTTATCACATTGCGCCGCATTAGTTATGCCCGGTGGATTCCGGATGATGTCTTGCATATGACGACGGCCTGCTGGAGGAGGATTTCTTTCCCAGATTGTTCCATTTTTTTCCTGTGTATGGCCTACCCTGATCAGGCAGATCATCGTTTCCCACAGGCTGATCATCTGGTTGGGCTGCTTGTGGCACCGGGTTTTGGCCACGGCCTCTTCCACGGGCTCGCCCACATGCTCGGCCATGACCTCTACCTCGAGCCCGTCCCCGACCTCTACCTGCCCCCCTTGCAGGCAAATCTTGATCACCAGCTTGAGGTGCTGCAGCTACTGGAGGGACTTCACCGTCAGATTCTATATCAGAATGGTCTGACATCTCAGAGATATGATCATCATTGTCCGATGCCGACTCGTCTCCATCAATGGAACTGTTTTCATCATCACTTTGGGCTTGAAGTATTAGTCTCAATGCTTCAGCAGCTGTAAATCTTGCTATCCTAGGTCTGTTAGCCATGGTTCACTGCAATACAATATAAAGTACTGATTAGAAGTGGAACATTTGAATAAAATTTATAAAACCAATGTTTTAAAAACCAGTGCTTCTCTTCAGGGTCATAAATGACCCCACAAGAGTTTGCGATGTCTATGCCACACCAATTGGCTGATCCCTGCAAAAAAAACTATGAAAGTGTGTAGGATTAGTAGACTGACAAACTCATGCTAGGAAAGAAAATTCGGATAAAAAATAAAGAGACGGCACATTAAATTATATGGCTGGGGTCGTAAATGACCCCACACGGTCGCTTGAAGGTTAAACACCTTCATTTAAAAACTGCATTTTGTGTTTACTTGTGTTTTCTTTGTCTAATATTTAAATTTGTTTGATGATCTGAAACGTTGATGTGTGACAAACAAAAAAAAAGAGAAATCAGAAAGGGGGCATTCAGGGGTATCACAGCACACTGTTCCATTTCATCTGAAGAAGATTTAGATTCTTTCCAAAAGCTTTCAAGAAAATATTTTGTGGATAAAAAAGACTTTTTCAGATATCTTCAACTTAGATACCATTTTAACAAAAATATCAGAACTACAAAGAAAGAAGAATTTAGTTTAATAGCATTTTTTGTGAATATATACAAGGGTAAAACAAATGAAAAAAATTAATTCTCGGTTATACAAGTCTCTGCAAGATAGAAATAGGACATCCTCATTATATGTCAAGAGCAGATGGAAAAAGGAGGCAAACATTAAACTAATGCAACATGACTGGCTTAATATATGTAAGACCTGCTGCACCACCACAAGCTCAGAAACTTGGAGAGAATTTGTTTGGAAGAATATTATAAGGGTTTTTTATTTCTCCTCAAACTAAAGTATCACAAACTGGCCTCTCTGGACAAGGACACTGCTGGAGGAAATGTGGGAACAAATCTGCAGGTCTTTTTCATATTTTTTGGGAATGTCCAAAGCTCTTCTCCTTTTGGAGAGAGGTGATCGATATAATGAAGATCACTGGTGTTCAGTTAGCATTTGACCTCAGTGTCGTTTACCTAGGAAACCTGCCATGTGGGTTCAGTAAAGAAGATAAATACCTCTTACAAATCTTGATAGTGAGTAGTAAAAAATCATTAACTAGAAGGTGGTTATGTGAATCAGGACCAACAGTTCTGGAATGGATGGAAATTGTGCAGGAGATTCATGGAATGGAAAGACTGACATTTTCTTTAAGACTTCTGCTAGATAAGTATGTTACATACTGGTCAAAGTGGAATAATTTTCTGAAACAGAATAATACATGAATGTGATAATTGATATGATTGATGTATCTTTATTTTTTAAGCAACAAAGGAACCCAAAAATGTAAAGGACTGCATCATAGATTTCACTTAAGACTTTTAATGGACTAGAAGGTTCTTTATCAATAGAAATTGCCCCCCCCTTTTTCCTCCCTCTTTCTGTTATTGTGTAGTAATCAAGATAGAGGGTTGATGTAACTATAATGGGTAAGATTTTAGCATTTATCGTTTTCTTTCTTTCATCTGTAAAATATGTTATTCAGTGTACCCTTTTGTTTTCCTAGATGACCTAATGTTCTTAATGTTTATTCTATAAAAGTTTAAAAATAAAAACAAAGTATATAAAAAACCCACCATCTCTTTTTTTTTACTTTTTTACATGCATCTTTTCCCCTTATAATTTTGCTGTATTGTTAATTTTTTTAATGTGCATTTGAGACTTGATTCTCATAAATTTGAGTTTTTTCTTCAAAATCATATCATATAAATAATAAAAAGTAAACATCAATAAGTTAATTATTTCTTGAGCCAGAGGAGAATAGCAAAAAAAAAACAAAAAAAAAAAAAACCCTACATAACATAAAAAAAAGTGTGCTGACATCTACATATATAAATTAGCTGTTAGTTTAAATCAGTGAAAATTTAAGTGTAGATCTACAGCCTGATGACTGACATTCTGGCCTGATTTAACCTGTTTGCTTCTTAGCAAAAATATTTCAGATTGGTCATGATCTGAAAATCAAAGACACAAAAGGTATTGTAATAAAATACATGTGATGACTTTAACTTTATTCATTATTGCTATTTGACTAATTAAAATGATTAGAAATCAAATAAATAACATTAAGAGCCAACTTGCTTACATGCGTGTATGTGCCACCATCATGCACTTTTGCAGCTGTAATAAGTTTTTTTTCCAGACAAAACAAAGAAACTCAGCAGTAATTTAAACCAAAGAAACAATGGCCTAATAAACTATAATGTTTCCTACCAGCACAACTTAGCATCGTCATTTAGCATGTGCTGTTTTATAATTAGACATGGTGTTAACGTCACTTACCTTCTATTAAAATGAGGTTAGCGGACTATCCTGTCTGATGCAGCATGATGGAAAACAGTCCCACATCCCTGGCAAACAGGAGTAGCAGCTATTTGACCAAACTGGTAGTTTGGCGTTAGCAGAATCAGAATCAGAATCAGGTTTATTGCCATTGTTCATGTAGTACACAAACTAGGAATTTGTCTCGGTGCAATGCTGCAACATTAAACATAGCAACCACCGGACTGAAGCCTAGCCACCCACCACACACCTGTTGTGCTGCGTGCACTGCAGGGGAGAGGCAGGGCGCTGACAGGTAGTGCTTGAGAAGCTTTGCTAAAGAAACTGTAGTATGTGCATTTTAAATCACAATATAAATGACAGAGTATTCTATGAAACGATAGATGTTTTTATATCGTCATCTGATATACAGTATATCGTCATATCACACAGCCCTAGTTCGTGTCCCGCTGAATAAATGGAAACCTGACCGGTGAGAGGGACAAAATACAGGAACGGCCCTAAAGAAGTTCCTGTCCCCCTCATTAGTTCCTGGTACCTTTTCAGTGGAAACCTGGCTAAATAATGGTGATTCCTTCTACTGAAGTAGCCTCAACAAGCTCAATGAAGCATTAAAAATATAGCACAGGAGTGCAAAAACTGAAGCATAATTTCATCCATGAATTCAGTGAAACCATTTTGAGACGGTTGCCCTGTGTATCACAGAATTAGGCAAGTATCCTTCTGTTTTAGTCCCGTAAATAATGTCTGAAGTAATTATAATACTGAACAGTTTGCACCGTCATAACTTTAAGCACAAATATTTTAATCTAATAGGTGTTTTGTAATTCAAATTACAAAACGGGATGTTCATAAAATATGAGCATCCTCTGAAATTTGACCAAATTACTGTCATCAGCAAGACATAGCTTTATGCATTATTTATGGAACGGGACAATACAACACTATTTAGTATACCTGTGAATTCACTTATGGAGAAAAAAATCCCAGACCCACTGTAAAGTTGATTCACATAGAGTCCCTAACAAGTCACTAACATGCATAGGTACAGCCCTCAGGATCCTGGTGACACAAGAGTTACAACAACACACATGAACCATTACTTAGATACCATAATGCAACACAAAAGGACAAGTTTTCATGCACCTTTGATTTAGCAGATGTAAACATATACTGTACATATGCACTTGACCCGAATACATTTATTTACCAAGACATAAATCTGCAGGACAATGTTGATTGCGTCATACTTTTATCTTATTTGTGTAAAATTTCCCAAATTAATATAATGCTTTCATGTGGGACACAGAAAACTTACAAATAGTGCCTTTTTGTTTTATTGATTTTATGATGGAGCCTGGATCTATATTTTTCAGTGATTTTATGAGATTCACAATTAGGCAGAGTTAAACATTAAAATGTGTGAAGACATGTATTTTGAGTCTGTAGAATACAAAATACAAATTTCATAAAAATATGTCACAAAAATCCACTGTAATTAACATTTTTTAAAATATATTATTTGTCATAATTTCGCTAATGAGATATCTTAATGAATTTTTCAAGAATTGCCAGTTTCAAACTCTTGTATGTATTGGGTCAAGATGCAACAAATAATTGTATAAGGTGTCTTTGCTAAAGGGAATTACATACAGTGGTGTGAAAAAGTGTTTGCCCCCTTCCTGATTTCTCGTTTTTTCGTATGTCACACTTAAATGTTTCAGATCATCAAATAAATTTAAATATTAGACAAAGATATCACAAGTAAACACAAAATGCAGTTTTTAAATGAAGGTGTTTATTATTAAGGGTAAAAAAACATCCAAACCTACATGGCCCTGTGTAAAAAGGTGATTTCCCCCCCCCCCTTCTGTTAAAACATAAAATAATTGTGGTTTATCACATCTTTGGAAAGCTGAGTTCAATTCCTCTAGCCACACCCAGGCCTGATTACTGCCACACCTGCTCTCAATGAAGAAATCACTTAAATAGGACCTGCCTGACAAAGGGAAGTAGACCAAAAAATCCTCAAAAGCTAGACATCATGCTGCGATCCAAAGAAATTCAGGAACAAATGAGAAACAAAGTAACTGAGACCTATCATTCTGGAAAAGGTTATAAAGCCATTTCTGAAGCTTTGAGACTCCAGCAGATCACAGTGAGAACCATTATCCACAAATGGCGAAAACATGGAACAGAGGTGAACCTTCCCAGGAGTGGCCGGCCGGCCAAAATTACCCCAAGAGCGCAGCAACGACTCATCCAAGAGGTCACAAAAGACCCCACAACAACATCCAAAGAACTGCAGACCTCACTTGCCTCAGTTCACCTTTTGAGTGTGTCTGTCGCCGAACTGTGACATAACCCCTAGTGGTCAAGAGTGGTAAATATTTTTGTCAATAAAATAGTTCAGATTTCCAAGGCTATAACTTGAAAGTGGTAAGAGATAATGGCTTACTGTCAATTAGAAAGATGTAAAATATGATCCAAAGTTTCAGATAGGAATAAATTTATGCATCTAATTGGCATAATGTCAAGGCACCTGTTTAAATTCCATAACTCAGTCAAAACTGGACTTTGGCTGTATTTACACAAAGAATGATTCAGTCTTTTGACACCGTTTTTTGTACAGAAGTACCTCATCATCTTATCTTCAAAGTATATGAACAAGAAATCAGTACAATATAATCAGCACAATATTAAAAAAAACCCAAAGAAATTCTTCACTTACCCGCAGCTAACGGGACTCGCTTGCTGCCGTGGTTGCTGCGTTTTCACCCATCGTGGTCGTTATTTTTCATCCTGTTGGTCATTTACACCCTCTGCCACATCTACGAAGTCTTATGATTATCCCACATAAATTTCGCTTGTATTCCACGGCTACTTTCCGTGTACAAAGCCGACTAAGTGACAGTGACGATGACCGATTGTGGCCATATTAGCTTTCTGAGCTAAAAGAAGGGAAAACAGGAAAAGGAAATGAGGGAGTTCTTCTTCTTTGGTGTATTACGTGTCATCCAATGAGTCCTCCAATGGATTTCTGCCACCTTCAGAAACTGGCAGATCAATACAAATCAGTACAAATCCTAATGCAGCCAGCGATGTCAGTGAGTTGACAGGTGCAGTGCCACCCTCTGCCACTAGGGACATACAAATTCACACACTCAGAGGGTTAAGGTCAGTGTTCATGACTCCACCATGAGAAAGAGACTGGACAAAAATGGCCTACATGGCAGAGTTACAAGACAAAAACCACTGCTGAGCAAAGAGAACATAAAGGCTCGTCTCAGTTTTGCCAGAAAACATCTTGATGATCTCCAAGACTTTTGGGAAAATACTCTGTGGACTGAAAAGACAAAAGTTGAACTTTCTGGAAGGTGTGTGTCCCATTACATCTGGCGTAAAAGTAACACAGCATTTCAGAAAAGGAACATCATACCAACAGTAAAATATTGTTGTGGTAGTGTGATGGTCTGGGGCTGTTTTGCTGCTTCAGTACCTGGAAGACTTGCTGTGGTAAATGGAACCATGAATTCTGCTGTCTACCAAAAAATCCTGAAGGAGAATGTCCAGCCATCTGTTCGTGACCTCAAGCTGAAGCGCACTTGGGTTCTGCAGTAGGACAATGATCCAAAACACACCAGCAGGTCCACCTGTGAATGGCTTAAGAAAAACAAAAGGAAGACTTTGGAGTGGCTTAGTCAAAGTCCTGACCTGAATCCGGTTGAGATGCTGTGGCATGACCTTAAAAAGGCAGTTCATGCTTGAAAACCCTCCAATGTAGCTGAATTACAACAATTCTGCAAAGATGAGTGGGCCAAAATTCCTCCACAGTGCTGTAAAAGACTTATTGCCAGTTATCGCAAACACTTGACTGCAGTTGTTGGTGCTAAGGGTGGCCCAACTAGTTAATAGGTTTAGAGGGCAATCACTTTTTCCACACAGGGCCATGCAGGTTTGGATTTTGTTTTCCCTTAATAATAAACACCTTCATTTAAAAACTGCATTTTGTGTTTACTTGTGTTATCTTTGTCTAATATTTAAATTTGTTTAATGGTCTGAAACGTTTAAGTGTAACAAACATACAAAAAATGAGAAATCAGGAAGGGGCAAACACTTTTTCATACCACTGTATACTGTATATTGGGTTGTTGTCCCACATTATTGTGAAACAGGCCTGTGGTCAGTGTGGGTGATATTTTTTGTTCAGATTTCTGTCTGC
Source organism: Pholidichthys leucotaenia (assembly GCA_020510985.1). NCBI lineage: Eukaryota > Metazoa > Chordata > Actinopteri > Cichliformes > Pholidichthyidae > Pholidichthys > Pholidichthys leucotaenia. Next base: position 294,208,651 of record CM035847.1, read on the forward strand.
TTGGCTGGAGTATTTCTACATCCTGTTCTTTTGCTATGTCTTCTAGACCGTCTGCCTGACTGCATGCACACCAAGCCTGCACTGACCATAGCTTAACTCTTCTTTTTCTTTTCCATCCCAACGTTTGCTTTAAGCCACCTCCTTTTCTTCCCCTCACATCAAAATCAACCTGATGTCACAAAACAGATGGGAACATATTTCAGTTCTGATCAATTTGGCATTGCTTTGCTTGAATCCTGTCTTGGCAAGAAAAGCCACCACTACACCCTCTCAGATCTCCACCTTTTTGGTGTTCCTCTAAACAACTACCTATTCCTTTTGTTGAAGATGGTGATGAAGCTTTTGTCTATAAATATGACTCATCAAAATGGCTCCCTCAATCCTCCCACAGCTGCCCCCCATCTCCCATGTTTCATTGCCCTTTTCCTTTGCTATGCAAATTAGGTGTGCATGGCTCTGACTAGAATGTTGCTTTTTGAAGTGTTTCTCAGGTCAACATATCTTGTGCATTTAAAGAAGTTAATACTTCAAGTTTGTGACTTTCCATTCCGCCATCCTTTATTCTCTTAGTCTGTCTTTTTCTCCATCTCTTTTGTTCCTCGCATTGTTGGATGAAACTATTTTATGTCAAAGCATATTTGTGGTGTTTGTAGTGCCTAATCTCCTTCATCAGAAAAAGCCACCAGAACCATTTCTATCCATCTATCTACTTACTCCCATCTGTCATCAAAAGAATCTCTTTGACTCTGCCATCAGTCTATCCACTTTATACCCACCTCCCATTTATAAACACACCACCTTCAAACCCAACCCATCCCCTTTCCCTGTCGCACAAAACTGATTGAGGATGACTGGTTCTTTCCTGGCTGCTCCGATCCAGCACTGGTTACTCGGCAGGAGGAGTTGGAGGAGGAGCTGGCTCAAGCTCGGGGGCTCAGCCACCACAGGGCCAAGAAGCTGGGAGGTCCAGCCCAGCGAAGTCTGCAGGTAGGTGGAGGAGCTGCCGTTATGGATATTACTGCATTTGTGTCATAATTATTTTAGGCAAAACTTAAATTTATTATTTCATTGTTATAATGTAACAGCGCTAGTACAGGGGTCTGCAACATGTGGCTCCACAGCGACATGATGTTATGTTCCTAAACATCAGAACAATGCCAGTTGTGAGTATTTCAGGGCCAGTAGGTCATATTTTTGGCTGCTGGGGTGGGGTGAACCTCTTGTGATGTTGTAGCATTCTTAAAATCAGAATTCCCCAGCCTTTGGTTCCAGAGGACCTTCTACCATAGTCAAGACGCGGTGGCACAGTGGTTAGCACTGCGGCAGCACAGTTTACCCTTGGCCGGGGGATTGTGGGGATCGTGGGTTCGATCCCAGCCCCCGACCAACAGTGATCTGTGTGGAGTTTGCATGTTCTCCCCGTGTTGCGTGGGTTTACTCCGGGATTTCTCCGGTTTCCTCCCACATGCCAAAAACATGCATGTTAGGTTAATTGGCTGTTCTAAAATTGTCCCTAGATATTTGTTTTCCTATAGGCCCTTAGAATAGAGGGTTAGTATTAATGAAAGCGCTTTGAGTGGTCTTTGTGACTAGAAAAGCGCTATATAAGTGCAGGTTAGTTAGTTAGTTAGTTAGTATGGCAATTGTCACATATCTGCAAAGGGTCTATACGTCATTCATCATCACAGACGAGCACCAGCAAGCAACAACACACTCACTGAGATCACTGGAATTGAAATTGGAATTGATCAGTTCTATTTGGACAATTCCAATTCTGCTCATTTGCCTTCAATTCTAACTCTTATTCCAGTTCCACTTGGAATTTACCCTAGCCTTGCTGGACAGTAAACTGGTTTAAAAATAAAGCTGCAACTCATCTGCAGGCAGATGGACCGGAAGCTCTGCAGCTGAGATTGAGTGGCTGTAGTTTATCCACCCACATACTCCACATACTCTGCTACCAATGTGCTAACAAGGGTTACTGGGCTAACACTGTAAACAACTGGCATCCAGGTTCATTTTCTGGAGGAGGAGGTGACATTTTCCTAGGTGTGTGCCCTGCCTAGTAATGTAAACCTAAACAGACTGCATTTTGGGGGGGGGGGGGTTTGTTTTGTTTTTTAAATATTTACACAGCAGGTACAAATCAGTGCATAAGTTATGAAGGTAACCCCACCCCCTCCAACTCACTTGGATGTGAATTACCATCTATATGTTGACTTTACATGTAATCGCACCACATGAAAAAACTCACACTTTGTATTTGGTCTGGGTGCATCATAAGAATTGATTGGAATCTAGGCGCATTCCACTCATTGCACTCTTAGAGCTGCTATATGATTCTTGTCAAAGCCACAAATGTAGAAACTCCAGGCACTACAGCAATTCTTTTGATTATCAGTACATTAGTCTGAAATATGTCTCTAAATTTGTGTGACACTGAATGGATTGTTGGCTGATTGCTTTAAACAGTAAGTCAGTGGATCCATATTCTGAACTGGCAGTATCACAGATATGAGGTTTGTATATTCACTCACACTTACTGCTTTAGGTTTGTTTGAATGAACAGTTTCACTTCAACAAGTCGATGAAACTGTATTATAGTGTCTAAGGTACAGTGTATGCTGACTGACCTTTCATTGCAGTGGCAGCTGACTCACCCAAAGCTCATTGCATACAAGAGCAAATACAGCTTTCATGAGAATAATACCCCAGAGATAAGCAAATATGTCTTCTATTATTAGCAAAAAAACAACAGTAATTATCAGTCTTGATATCCAGTTATTTCTTAAAGAGCAATGCATAGAATATATTAGATGATGCAAATTGCGAGTACATTTGGGCTAGTAGGTCATATTTTTTGCTGCTGGGGTAGTGTGAACCTCTTGTGATCACATTGTGACATTCTTAAAGTCAGAATCCCCCAGCTAGTCTAGACGCTATATGACAAACAAATACACATGAAAAACAAACACCCTACCAACACTTTATTTCTTCCTCCCAGTTCTTGAAGTGACATTTCTCAGATTGCTCTGTATGGACCATATTTACATGATGTCACTGCTCACTTGACTTTGTTCATTAGCCAGTTTGGGAATCACGCTACAGGTGTTGTCTGGCAACTTCATTGAGGCAGCTTATCCATGGAGTGCATAAAAATGCTCTAACCTAACCTGTTGTTCAGAGTGTTTCACTGGTCCTCTTAATAAAAAGGTCTTTGCCCTGTATCCTAGCAATTGCTCGACCTGTCAATCAAAGCATGCTTTCAATGTTTTACAGCTTGCACTGAAGCTCTGCACCAACTGCACTAAACAGCATCAAACAGATAAGGAAATAATGCATTACTTCAGGCTTTTGCTGTTGATTATTAATCATGGAGTCCTTTTAGGCTGATTCTGATCAGCTGATCAGTGAGGTGTGCTGCTGATGAGTTCCAAAAGTTGAACTTTTTTCAGTGTCCCATTTGGTCTCTTCGGTATGATTTATTGCGTTATTTGGGCATTTTGTCTCCCGTTCGTTACTACAGCAATGCCCATTTGTCCATAAATGTTAAAATAAAAAAAAATATTTAATTCATTATTTGGGCATGTGGGGTCCCATTTGTCCTGTTCACTGTTTAGTCAAACTCTGGGGGGGGAAAAAAAAAAAAAAACACTCCGTGGATATGCAGCCTTACGCTGTGAAGGGAATAAATTTAAATTTTCTAATATAAGCTTAAATGGGTGCACTTATCAGATATAGAATGTCAACAACAAATTCTTGAATGCTTAGTGGGTATGTAGTTCTCATGTTAGACAGCAGTGATCTATAGCTTTCTCCTTTCAGCATCCTTGGGAATGAGATAAAATGAAATTCCCTCGGTGCTAAAATGATTAGAGCAACCCACAGCAACACAACAAGACAGGATAATGTTGCCAAAAAAATCATGAATCGGCATAGTTTGGTGTGGTTTATAGCATGACATCCAAAGTGTCGGTAACTACAGTTTCTTCACATAGAAGCTTTCTGTGTGGCGTTTGCATTTTCTTCCTGTGCTGTGTGGGTTTTCTCTGGGTGCTCCGATTTCCTCCCACAATCCAAAGACATTCAATTAAACTTTATTTTTGGAGCGCCATTTCACAACAACAGTCATCTCATAGCACTTTCAAACTGTAGGGGAAAACCCCACAATTGCAGAAAGACCCCAGAAATCAGGCAATCCCCTGTGAGTAGCATTTGGTGATGGTGGAGAGGAAAAACTCCCTTTTAGCAGGAAGAAACCTGCAGTAGAACCAGGCTCAGGGAGGGGCATTCATCTGCTGTGACTGGCTGGGGGTGAGGGGATAGAGAAGAAGAAGAAAAGAACAGCTATATAGAGAGCAAACAGCACGACGGGGACTCAGTTGATGAGAGAGAACAAACAGATGTTAAAGACCAGCAAAAATATTACATTGACAGTGAAGAAAGGAGTGAAGCCCAGTGCGTTGTGGGAGGTCCCCTGGCTGTCTAAACCTATTAGCAGCATAACTAAGGAAGGGTTTAGGGTCAGCTGATCCAACCCAAACTATAGGCTATGTCAAAAAGGAAAGTTTTAACCCCATTCTTAAAAAACAGGGATCAAGTCTGTTTCCAGAATCCAGATTGGTGGCTGGTTCCAAAGGAGAGGAGCCTGATAACTGAAAGCTCTGCTTCCCATTGGCCTTTGAGAGATTCTAGACAAGTAATTCCGCATTTTGAGAGCGTAGTGCTCTGTTAGGATGATAAGGTTCTTTCAGATCTTTTAAATAACTATGGGCCTGATTATTTAGAGCTTTGTAAGTGAGGAGAAGGATTTTAAACTTAATTCTAAATTCTATGGAAGCCAATGAAGGGAGGCCAGAACTGGAGAGCTGTGATGTCTCTTTCTAGTACCTGTTAAAATTCTAGTGCAGCATTTTGGATCACCTGAAGACTTTTTAAAGACATTTTAGGACAGCCTGATAATGAAGTTACTGGAACTAACAAAAGCGTGTATGAGTTTCTCAGCATCATTCTGAGACAAGATGTTCTTAATCTTGGCAGTATTACACAAATAATAAAAAGCAGTCTTAGAAGCAAGTTTAGTATGTAAATTAAAGGACAGATCTTAATCAAAAATACCTCAAAGGTTCCTGACAGAAGGGATAAGGACCTGTACTTATATAGCGCGTTTTCTAATCTCAAAGACCACTCAAGGCGCTTCACTAGGACTAACCCTCTATTCTAAGGGCCTATCAGAGACAGATATCTAGGGACAGTTTAAAATGACCAATTAACCTAACATGCATGTCTTTGGATTGTGGGAGGAAACCAAATTAAACCCACACAGCACAGGGAGAACATGCAAACTCCACACAGAAAGGTTCCCACCCCTGCCAGCCTGGGGATTCAAGCCTGGAACCTTCTAGCTTTTAGGCAGCGGTGCTAACCACTGTACCATCATGCTGTTAAAACTGTTAGAAGATAGAGTAACCCCATCCAAACTAAGAGTGTGATTTGGGAAAGTGTTTCTAAGGTTTTTTTAGGCCAACTACAATGACTTCAGTCATATCTGAATTTAACAGCAAAAGGTTATGTCATCTATGCTCTGATTTCCTTAATTCAATTCAATTCAAAACACTATTTATTCCCAAGGGGCAATTAAAAGGCATGGAGAGCACCAGACATAGACAAGACATAAAAACATCCTAAACAAACAACACTATAGATGCTGTCTGCAGAGATCAATTACATCTAAGTGCTTAGGGTGAAATAAAGTGCTGTGTGCAGTTCAGTCATAGAGAGACTGTCTATGGGGGAAGGGGCAAAGAGAGGTTGCAACACTGGAGCAGAGAAGGGTCGGAGTTTAAATGCCGAACTGCTGTAGGGACAAAAGTGGCTCTCCTCTGTGTTCTACTTCTTGGACAGCGCAGTCTACGCAGACACACCTGTAATTTGGTTAATTGATTACTTTCATCTGTCTTCACTGACAAATATAGTTGTGTGTCATCTGCATAACAATGGAAATTTATGAAATGTTTTCTCATAATATTACCTAATGGAAGCATATATAAACTAAAAAGAATAGGACCTAACACAGAGCCTGGTGGAACTCTATGACTGAGCTTTGAATTTGAAGAAAACTCATTATTGACGTGAACAAACTGGAACCTATGGGGTAAATCTGATTTAAGCCACTGCAAAGAAGTTCCATTAAGTCCAGCAAGGCGTTATAATCTGTCAAGTAAAATGTTATGATCAATAGTTTCCAAAGCTGCTCTAAGATCTAAAAGGACAAGTACATAAACAAGTCCATTATCAGATGCTATAAGGAGGTCGTTAGTGACCTTCACTAAAGCTGTTTCAGTACTATGATGAATTCTAAACCCCACTGAAACTCTTCAAATAAACCGTTTCCCTGCAAGTGGTCAAACAATTGTGTAGCAACAACTCGCTAAGATTTTTGAAATAAAAGGCAGATTAGAAATTGATCTATAGTTGGTTAAAACTCCTGGATCCAAAGTTGGCTTTTTAAGTTAAAGGTTTAATTACAGCAGTTTTAAAAACCTGCAGTACATGGCTGAAAGTTAATGAAGAATTAATTATTTGAAGAATAGAGTTACCAATAAATGGGAAGACTTCTTTAAATAACCTGGTAGGAAGAGGGTCTAGTAGACAAGTTGATCGCTTGGATGAGGAAATTATTTTATCTAACCCTAAAAGATCAATTGGAGTAAACTCATCCAAATGAAAGTCAGTTGAAGGAGTTGTAGTTGTTACTGTATTTAAATTAATGGTGGGAGGGATCTGACTGATTTTTTTTTCTCTGACAGATGAAATTTTATTATTGAAGAAGTTCATAAAGTCCTGACTAGTAAGTTCTAAAGGAATTTTTTTTTTTTTTTTGATTTTGGATACTTTATTGATCCCCAGAGGGGAAATTGAGGGCATCCACCTGGATGGATGAAGCAGCCACGGTACGGCGCTATCCCTTAACCATTCACACACACATTCACACCTAGGGCCACTTTAGAGTCTCCAGTTAACCTAACCTGCATGTTTTTGGCCTGTGGGAGGAAACCGGAGAAATCTCGGAGTAAACCCATGCAGATACGGGGAGAACATGCAAATGCCACACAGATCACTGTTGGTCAGGGGCTGGGATCGAACCAGGGATCCCATGGCCAAGGGTGAGTTGCTGTGCTGGTGCAGTGCTAACCACTGCGCCACCGCACCGCCCCAAAGGAATGTTAGATTTGATGGAGTGCTGACTCTGTCAGCCTGCCTACAGTCCTGAAAAGAAACGTGGGATTGTTCTATTCTATTAATGCAGAATAATAAGTTGTTCAGGCTTTCCTAAGAGATTTTTTATAAATTAGAAGATGATTTCTCCAAGTTAAATATATATAACTATAATATATAATGATAATTATTCTATCCAATTTAAGTGCTCTATCAGCTAAAAACTCTGCAAATTCAGATAAGAGCACTGAGTAAGCTGTGGAAGGATGATAAACTACAGCAAATAAAATTGTTTTTAACCTAAAATTGCTAAAATGCCCAATACTGAGAACCAGGCCCTCAAAGGAATTATCGGGAGGGGGGGAGTAGTCTCCCCTTTGGTCCACACACTTCTCCCATCAGTGTTGCAGCACCTGGATCCCTGCAGTTGAAAAATAAACCACATTTGGTCAAATTTGACCACTATGAACTTTTCAGCCTCCCTTTGTGTAGCATGTTTTTTGCTTTATATTTTAACTGGTAATTTGGAATGGTAAATTGTTGCTGCTCCTCCACGACCAATGCTTCTTGGATTTTGACAGTTTTAATAACCAGAGGGAGTTGATTCATTTAAACCAACATAATCCTCTTGCCCTAACCAAGTTTCTGTAAGGGATAGTAAGTCAATCTGATGATCAATTAACAAATCATGAACTAATATAGACTTGGGAGTTAAAGATCTAATAGTTAACAAACCACATTTAATTTTTAAATTATGAGGAGGAATAGAGGCCAAGGCATTAGATTTAGAGGCTCCATGTTTAATTTGGGTTTTATCAGCTTTGTTTAATTGCTTTGGGGTGCTTATATATTATTTTTTATTTACTTTAGAGGGAACAGACAGTGATTCTCTGATGGGGAAGACAAGGGCTAAATTGAGGGGTGGCGAATGGAGAGAAGCGGCAGAGAGGCTTGTAGGACTCCGACTCTGCTCATCAAGGCTTTGGAACTTTGGCTAAAAATGATGCCAGATGGTTAGATAAATGAGACGCACCATCCAAAGTGGGATGGATGCCGTCTTACCTAAGAAGACCAGGTTTTCCCCAAAATGAGTTCCAGTTGTCCATATAGCCCACATCATTTGCAGGACACCACACAGACAGCCAGCGGTTGAAGGACAACACACGACTAAACATGTCATCACTGGTCAGGTTGGGAAGGGGCCCAGAGAATACTACAGAGGCCAACATCATTTTGGCATAGTTACACACCGATTCCACGCTAAGTTTTGTGACTTCCATCTGCTGGAGTTGGAGGTTGTTAATGCCGCCATAGATAACAGTTGTGGAAAATGATTATTTTTAGCCAGCATTTTCAAATTTGATTCGATGTCACCTGCTCTGGCCCCAGGAGTGCATTTGACTATGGCCACTGGAGTCTCTAGGATCACGTTTTTGACTACAGAGTCACCAATGATTAGAGTTTTTTCTTCGACGGGTTTGTCGCTGAGCGGGGTTAGAAATGTGAACAGGTTGGTGATGAACCAGGGGCTTGCGACTATGCTTCCTTCTCACCGTTACCCACCCATTCTCTCCTGGCTGCTCAGGAGAGGTTGCCGGGGGACTGCTAGCAGGTCCTATGGTACAAGGTTCTGCTGTGGCTTGGGGCAGGTCATCATTAGCTGACGGTGTTTCAATGCAGTGGGGCCGGGATTCCAAATCATACAACATCACCTTGAGCGCTTCAAAAAGACAACATTTATTACAGTTACTATTGTCACTAAAAGAGGCAGAGGTGTAGCTAAACATCTGACACAAAGAGCACACCAGAGGAGGGGAGGAAGGAGAGCTAGTTGCCATGGATAGTAACTAACCCGAAGCTAACACAAACACAGACAAAAGGTGAACAGCAAGCTAAAGAGGGTGATTAGGCGACACTGAGTGCGCACACAAGTGCAAGAGTTGTATGGTATTAAACAGCAGTGAGAGATGACAGTTGATGAAAAATGCAATTAAAGGGTAATTAAAAGCAATAATCTTATGCAGAACAAGGGGAGCTCATGCTCCACATAAATCTAATCCATTATTATTATGTATTCTTTTTGCGGCTTCCTTTAATGCCTCAACGTTTTTATGTAAAGCACTTTCTTGTACACAAAATGTGCTATACAAATAAACTTGCCTTGCCTTACTATCACTATAGGTGGCTAGTAGCTACCTTTTCTGAGAGCATCCACCTTGCTACGTTTCTGGGATATGAAAAACCCTGACAGGAGTTCTGTGATATCAACTGGCAATGGTCCACAGAAAGAATAACAATGCACCATGTTACTTTTGTGCTCTTAACCAGTGACTTTCTTGAGTCTTTGATGAAACGGACCTCACAAATGTACATGAAAAAAGTCTTGAATGAATGAGAAAAACTTAAATTGACAAGAAAAAAAAATTCCACAATTTTAGCTGTAAATTTATGAAAACAATGGTGCTTTTCTGTCTGAGCTTAAATACCATCTTACGTCTATGGCCTTCCATAACAACAACTCAGAAAACCATGATTTACCAAGTCACACCATTGTCAAATGTGAAGTGTAGAATGTAAGTTGCCTTGTTTTTTTTGTTTTTTTTTAAATTGCACCAGCCAGAAGGAACACCCCAATTTTGTTGTTTAACACAGCACAGTGACTGCAAAGCTTTCTAATACAAATAAACTGGAAAGAGCAATTTAGTATGAAGCAAACTTATTGTGAATTGAGGATCAGTGCCACTCTCCATTCTTGAAAGTGGATAATAGAGGATGTGCTCAGAGCTTAACCCAATGCTGGAAGTTGTCAGAAAATAGCAGCTTGACTTGGCTTCAACAGAAACCATCAGCCTGCCAATAAATTAACCCATGTGTCGTTGCTTGTCATTAGTTTCTTCCTTACACTCAGACATATAGGACATTGATGAATGCTGTAATGAAGCTGCTTCTTTTGCAGGAGGACTTTGAGTTTGATGGTCAAACACCATTCCAGGACCCACGGAGCACCTCAGAGAGCACGACCCCGATGGAGGGGGAGAACATGGGAGGTTGGTGGCCCGAGTACAGTACCCCTGACACAGGTGTGAGACCCGCTAGACAGTTTACACTAGCATGCACATGGTTATCTGCACGTTACTTTGGGAAACGTGAACCATCTTTTGGTGTTTTGCGCTTTTTTTTTTTTTTTTGTGTATCTGCATTTTCCCCTTAACACTAAAAACTTTATTGTTGGGTTGTGGCTGTTGGTTGGTTCAGTCTTTTACTCCATTTAACCCAGCGCTGTTTTGAATGGAATACCCAGGCATTCTATAGTGGGATATTTTATTTTACAGTACTAAACGTGGTTTAGTTTTCTTCCATTTTTGTGTGCCAGAAGCTGAGTTTTAACTCACCCCATCATTATTAAAACAACTCTGGGACAGGTGACATAACTCTTAAGAGTTTCATTTTCATTTGGTGCTTGTCACTCATAGTCACCATTTTTGAAGTTTTTTTTTTTGGGGGGGGGGGGTGACACGTGCATGCTGGTTAAAGCTGGCTAGTGATTGTGCTTGAATGAACTGAACGCTTATGTATAAATGTAGGCATCAAGACACTTCCATTTGTGGTAAGTTTGTGTATACATCTTTTTTTATTGCATGGTCTACTCTTTATTCTGATTTCTGTTTCCATCTAATATGTCTTTGTCCTGTTAGCAGTCAATACAAAACCAAAAATTACTTTAGTAATGACAAGGGTTGGGTAACATTACTTTCTAAAGTAACATGTTGCGTCACGAGATTGCTGACACTAAGAAGTAATCGGTTACCTTTTTTTTTTCATCTGCAGAGAAAAGTGACACATTAGAGCAGTGTTTTTCAACCTTTATTGAGGCACAGCACCCTTTTTACATAGGAAAAAAAATCCAGCTGCCCACAACCAACCAAAAATGTTAAAATTACACATTGGTGACTGTTACGGCATATATAACACTTAAGTCTTGTAATTTGTTTATACTCATGAAGTACGGTACAATTATATGCAACGTCAGTGGAAAGAGGTGTCCACATGATTTGGATTTTGTTCAGCTCAGGCCAAAAATTCACTTGATGCTTGGTCATGATAGCCAATCAGTGTTGATATTCCATTGTTACTGGGAGAATAAATTAGTTTGCAAATGAAGTCACCACTTATTGGAGACAGACGCACTCCTGTGAAGGGGTGCTTTTCGTGACGGATTTGCTTTTCTCAGCACACCGGTGAAGCTCCGTGGTGTTTTGTGTCCACTGCTTGTTTGGTGCTAGAGGCACCTGATGTTGGGATGCTGTTTCTGGAGGGGGTGGTGGCATTTTTCCAGCTGGTGTGCCCCTTCGCATGGTGCTGTGGGCTGGGGTATGGCATCGGTTTTTTGGGATTTCCATCATGGGTGCAGAGTGGTTGTGGGGGTGGCCCCGCAAGATGAAGATGAAGAAGGAGGATTGAATTCATACTGCCACCCACTGACATGGGGTGGCAAATACTTTTTCACAGAACTGTGGATGAAGAAACCATTAACAGGTGTTTAACAGGATTTTTAATTTTTTTTTTTAATTTTATAGCGCAGCAGTTGGTAAAGTGAAATTAAAGGCCCACCCACAGTCCAGACCCAGTTTCGTAATAATTTCTATTGATTTATAGGATTTGTATGACTGAATTCTGTTTTTATGAATTTTTCACACAGCATCTCACTTAAAGAATAAAACAGTTGTAATTGTTTAAATTGTTTTTTTTAATCAACAACTGTTTGGTGTAATTTTTGGTTTTGTTGGAGCTGATGTTTAAGCCTTTGATCCTTTAATCACACCGTCTTGTAATCAAATAATGAATCTGCCAGTGAAAATCCTTGTAATTAGCCCATGCTAATCAAAGATGTGCTTGTCCCTAGTCTTCACTGATTGTCCTTTTGTCAGTACCTCTATCCTCTGTCCTACCAGTAGAGTAGAGCTGTTGTCTTTTAATGCCAATGGCTAAATAAGCAGGATTTGACTCTACAGGGCTTGTACTGCACTACATTTCTAGCAGCCTTTACTGTAATTTTTTGTGAACTTCAATCCTATTATCCAAGCAGGCATGATTATACTGTATGCATTTTCCTGATTAGTGCAACTTGCTCACTCCTGTGGGCTGAAAATACAGACTTAATATTTTAATCTACAGGTCAACTCTCAGTTAAAAGTAATGGCCTTGTACTTTTTCTTATAATTTTTCCATTTGAGCTGCTTGAAATCTGTTTGTGTATTGATATGATGGTAAGTCCCTAAAAAGGTGAAAAAAAAATACTCCTGCAGATGATTATTCATGTGTTGCCTTACTCCAAAAATTGATCTAAACAAAGCTGACTTATCCTGTCCTCTCATCTTCTATTTCATTATCCCTTTGCTGATGTGCTCTCACTACCTCCCCAGTACTTATTCTCTATAATGCTGATTGCAGACGGTCTGCGCTCTGTTGTTGAGGAGCTGGAGCTTGAAAGGAATCAACTACAGGAGCAGATACTTAGCTTAGAGGAGCGCTGCCAAGACCTGGAGGATCGACTGCAGCTGCAGGCCCGCATAGAAGCATTACAGGTAACTCAAGCCCAGGATCTACTCACACCAACATTTGTTTTTTTTAAATATTGCTCTGTACTCACTGTGAAGATGTAACATAACTTCCTGATGAGTCAACGAAGAATGGACTGCATGTGAAAAGACTGGGATTTTGTAACAAACCCCTCTAACACAGGTGACGTTTGATGTAGATGAAGATGAGCAGCCAAATTCGGTCTCTCAGGTGTGTTGGGCCGCTCATGTACGTGTGCGCTGGAGGGCACCTCTGGCGGTGGCATCTAATGGTGTGGTGTGCTTGTTAACACGAGACACCTTTGTCAAATAACATCCTTTATAGCATGTATACTCACTGGGTAGCTCACTGATCCTTTTCATATAGTAACTGTCCAAAATGGGGAAGATGAAATTTGATTTTGATCACTTGAATGATCATAGAAATAACAGTAAGCGTTATCTTTGATGCTGTATTCCAACTAGTCTGCTGTCATCCGTGTCTGTGTGCAGTGGAGCTTTCTTTAGTCACCCCTTAAAGAATTTAATCTTTGTGTATTTCTTTTTCTTTTCTTGCTCCTGCAGAATGAGTCGGAGAAACTACAGAGCCAACTTACCAATGTAAGAAGTCAACAGAGCAGAGATGCAGAGAAACATCAGCTACTGGTTAACAGCCTCAATGAACAACTCAAAGGGTAAGATCGACTTTTTTGCTAACTGATGGAAATTTTTTCTAATTAAAAGTTACCTGTAACTGCTGTCTTCAAGACTTCAGAATCAGAATCAGAAAAAGCTTTATTGCCAAGCATGTAAAAAACACACGAGGAATTTGACTTGACATTGGCACGTGTGTAAGCGCAGCACAACGACATGGCAGCCATAACAAGGCGCCTCATCAAACAGTGAAGGATAAGGGGGGGGGGAAGAGGGAAGGGGAATGACACAATAGGCGGAGAGAAAAAAACTTCGTTATCAAAATACAGCTTATAATTGTGTAAGCAGATTATGATTACAATGAAAAAAACCTCTCTATGGCACAGAGCAGACAATCAACCTCACAAAAACAAAGACAGCAGAGAGAGGCAGTGAGTGTATATGTACATCAGTGTAAGTGAATCAGTCGTGTATGTTGAATGCAGAGTGAGTGTTTATCAGTTACTGGTGGACAGCAACTGATAAACACTGATGTCATATTTTTCCACAAAAGTAAAAAAGAAGTTTTAAAAAATATAGCTCACAGTAGTTCATGGAAGAATTAGGGTGGAAATCACCAGAGGCCCCAGGATATTGTTATCCCAGTACTTGGGCCAGAATACCATATTAGCAAGAGCTTGAGATATAATAATGCATCAGATTTATATAGCACTTTATCATAGACTCAAAGACGCTTTACAAATAGATACATTATTCATTCACTCCAGACAGACAATGGTAGTGGCAAGTTACTACTGTAGCCACAGCTGCCCTGGGGCAGGCTGACGGAAATGTGGCTGCCAATCCGTGCCAACAGCCTCTCTGGCCACCACCGAACATTTATACACATTCATACCCAGTGTTATGGATACTGGAGGCAAGGTGGGTAAAGTGTCTTGCCCAGGGACACAACGGCAGGCTATCTGGGGAGAGCGGGATTCAAACTGCCAACCATCCGGTTATTGGATGACCTGCTCTACCTCCTGAGCCACTGCCACCCCACAGATATGTTGAGTATTGCAATATCATACTTTAGTTTCCTATGATTATGGGTGCCTCGATGCCCAGATCTTCTTAGCGAAGCCCTTCCTTCACTCTTCTGCTTCCCAATCCTAGCACATGAAATGGCCCTTCCAGAGTTTGTCCAGTCTGTTTTTGAAGGTTTTCAAGTTATGAGCTGTTACCACCTCCTCCGCGAGGCTGTTCCATGTATTTACCGCTCAGACGTGAATGAACGTAAATGTGCTTTACTTCCAGCACACTTCTTTTCCAGTTTGAGACAGTGGCCCTGGGTAGATGCTTACTCTGATATACTGAGGAGGGGATTTTGTTGGTCATCATACTCGCTGAGAAGCCTGTATACCTTAATCATATCTCCCTTCAGCCTGTGGAAGCGCAGGGTGGGCAGTTCTAGTTTTCTCAGATGTTGTTCATAGGTGAGCCCTTTCAGTGATGCACTCCATCGTGTTCCTCTTTTCTGGACATTTTCTATTGCTGCTACATCTTTTTTGTGTTTTGGTGACCAAACTGGCTCTGCTTATTCTAGGTGAGGGCAGACTAAACCTGTGAAAAGCAATTTAAAATTTCCCTCATCCAAAGTACTCATAGGACCTTCGTATAGCTCCCATGATTTGATTTCCCTTGCTGACCCTAGAACAGATATCGTCCTTGAATCTATCACAGCACCAATATCCCTTTCCTTGTCTGTGGTCTTTAAACTGTGTCAGTTTACCTTCAATCGAGGTGAAGTAAAGATGGTCACCATTTCTTTTACCTACTTTCATTATCTTGCATTTTTCTGGACAGAGTTTTAATAACCAGTCCTCAGACCAGGCAACAAGGCTGTCTTAATCCTATTGAAATCTAGCAGTATCTTCTGGTTTATTCACTGTACAGAAGAGCTTTGTGTCATCTGCAAATAAGTATACATCAGAATTAACACATTCTTGTAGGTCGTTGACGTAGATGATAAATAATAGTAGTCATAGGATTGACCCTTGAGGTATATCACTAGTAGGGTTGCCAACTGTCCCGGTTTAGCCGGGACGTCCCATTTATTGGGCTAAATATGTTTGTCCAGAGCGGGACATGTGTTGTCCCATTATTTAAGGCTGCCTTAAGGCCAGGAGCCTACAAAGATCAGGGGTCTATCATGAGCCAATGAAAAAGATCATGTTGTTAATTGGTCAAATTCTATGTCCATCACTTGATATTCATATGTGGCTACTGATTGGACTAATTTGTAAGTGCCCTACATTGGTGCCAGTAACAATAGCCTATCAGAGGAATTGTTTTGACATGTGACTATGCAAACATGTAACATGTGACTATGCAGACGCCACCTGTGCAGGATTTTCATTGCTGCTGTTGTGCATTGTTTGAATCAGGAATGCATCACTGATGTAATTTTATGCAGTCCATCTGTTCCACTTTTGTGAAATCAACCTCTCCTACAGTTTTGGTCCGATTATTTTTGAAACTTGGTACCATGGTTTAATATACACTGAGGATATGCATATTGCAGTTTGGCTCTGATCGGATGATTTTTGTGGGAATAGTAGCCCCAGAACCTATGATCTCCTGTTTCACCTCACTTCATAGACAGTAACTGTCTTGTGAAATGAACTCCTCCTACAGTTTTATTCTGATACCTTGGTTTGAGATACTTTGATGATGCGTATATTGTAATTTCACTGTCATCGGATGACCTTGAGGTCAGAGGTCAGATTTTTCTGTAAATTTTCTAAACACAATAACTACTGAAAGAAATGATGTAGGTTTTTCAAATCAATACAGGAGTTGTATCTAATACACATCTTGGATGACTTGCACCCTCGCCTAACTATGGGTTTGGGGTCAAAGGTCAAAGTTAACATTGCAGTTGCACTATGGTAAATGCTACATTTACTATTACTATAAAATGAGTAAGGCTAGGACCACCAAACTTGGTATGCAGGTTCACCTTGGAATCCTGACCTCTGACTATGGATTTGGGGTCAAAGGTCAAGGTTACCATTCCTTATGGCTTTTTACTGTACAGTGAGTTAAGTTAGGGCCACCAAACTTGGTACACAGGTTCACCTTGTGACCCTGAAGTGTGACTGTGGTTTTGGAATCGCAAGGTCAAAGGTCAACATCAAAATGCCTTATGAAGTATATCTCAACAACAAAGAAAGCTAGGGCCACCAAACGTGGTACACAGGTTCACTCTGAGACCCTAACCTCTGACTACAGCTTTTGGGGTCAAAAGGTCAATGTTGGCGCTTCCTATGATCTCTTACTATAGAACATGTAAACCTCTCTAGGGTCACCATACTTGCTACACAGGTTCACCTCAAGATCTTGACCTACAACTATGGATTGTATACATTGTTGTATATTCATGGATGATGGGCTTATCATAATTTGGTTCTGCCACAGTAATTACAGTCGTGAAAAAATTAGGACACTCTGTATAAGTCTGTGTGTGTGTTTTTTAACATATTTGGATATATGGATATCTATCTGTAAATGCAAGAAATCTCTGTGTGTTTGTGTGTCTGTCTGACTTTTCTACACATATCTCTTGAACCGTTCATCAGACTGGCCTCAGATTTTAAACGTGGTTTCCTGAGACTATGAGGGTGTGCATCCATGAATATGGCGTTGCTCAGTCAAAATATGTAATTTTTATCAATAAAAGTTTTAGCCACTGCTCTGTGTCTCTTCATGAGCTGGACAAAACAAGGAAATGAAAGTTAGAAAGACGGAAAAAGATAATACTGAAGATTTAATGCTTAAAAAAATTATACTATAAAGTTGCTGTGATTGTATAGTTCTAAAGGATAATTTGCCATATGTGGAGAATGAGGTGCGCAATCAGACCGGGCAGAGTGTCAGCTGGGACTAGGTCTGACAAATCAACACAGAACATGCTGGGAGAAGCAGCAGCCAGACCTGGCTCAAAGGCACGCTAACTGATGGCGATTAAAAAAAGTTATTTTCAATAAAGTGAAAAAAAGATGCATGGAGTGTGCTTTTGCCCCAAGGCTGATTTATCATGGAAAACAGTTGAGCTCTGTGGTTCGAGCGATCAGCTGATTGGATCCATCAGTGTTCTGACGGCATATCTATCTGAACAGCTGATATGCGTGCAGGACATACAGGAGAATTGAAATGGCGTTTCGCTCTCTCTTTAGTGATGTGTGCAATATAAAAAAAAAAGAAAAGGAATAAGGCTGGAAAAACAACAACAGCAGTCCATGTACAGTAATGCTACCTGTAGTACAAATCACGACAAAAGATAGACTTAAAGTTTAATGCTTAAAGAATTATACCATAAAGTTGCTGTGATTGCGTAGGTCTAATGGATAATTAGGCATGAAGAACACCAGGTGCGCCGGGGGGAGGGGGGCAGCCGCTGAACCGGTGGATCACAGTCCTTCGGAGGCACACGGGTAAAGCAGCAGCCAATGGGTCTCAAATATTTGTAAATGTGTCCTGTTATAGTACTGCTTGAGTTTATTGATGATACACAGAAGAAATTCAATATTACACTGAAATCACTGAACAGTGAGATCAATTAAAATATTTATAATGATGACTCAAC
This sequence comes from Pholidichthys leucotaenia, assembly GCA_020510985.1. Lineage (NCBI taxonomy): Eukaryota > Metazoa > Chordata > Actinopteri > Cichliformes > Pholidichthyidae > Pholidichthys > Pholidichthys leucotaenia. Next base: position 294,226,708 of record CM035847.1, read on the forward strand.
AACTCCCATTCCCCAAAGTGCAAGATATGCTATTACAGTGGGGTAAAAAAGTATTTAGTCAGCCACCAATTGTACAAGTTCTCCCACTTTAAAGATGAGAGAGGTCTCCAGTTTTCATCATAGGTATACCTCAACTATGAGAGACAAAAATAAGAAAAAAAAATCCAGAAAATCACATTGTCTGATTTTTAAAGAATTTATTTGCAAATTATGGTGGAAAGTAAGTATTTGGTCAGTAACAAAAGTTCATCTCAATACTTTGTTATATACCCTTTGTTGGCAATGACAGAGGTCAAACGTTTTCTGTTAGTCTTCACAAGGTTTTCAGACACTGTTGCTGGTATTTTGGCCCATTCCTCCATGCAGATCTCCTCTAGAGCAGTGATGTTTTGGGGCTGTCGCTGAGCAACACGGACTTTCAACTCCCTCCAAAGAGATTTTCTATGGGGTTGAGATCTGGAGACTGGCTAGGCCACTCCAGGACCTTGAAATGCTTCTTACGAAGCCACTCCTTTGTTGCCCGGGCAGTGTGTTTGGGATCATTGTCATGCTGAAAGACCCAGCCACGTTTCATCTTCAGTGCCCTTGCTGATGGAAGGAGGTTTTCACTCAAAATCTCACGATACATGGCCCCATTCTTTCTTTCCTTTACATGGATCAGTCATCCTGGTCCCTTTGCAGAAAAACAGCCCCAAAGCATGATGTTTCTACCCCAGTGCTTCACAGTAGGTATGGTGTTCTTTGGATGCAACTCAGCATTCTTTCTCCTCCAAACACGACAAGTTGAGTTTTTACCAAAAAGTTCTATTTTGGTTTCATCTGACCATATGACATTCTCCCAATCCTCTTCTGGATCATCCAAATGCTCTCTAGCAAACTTCAGAAGGGCCTGGACATGTACTGGCTTAAGCAGGGGGACACGTCTGGCACTGCAGGATTTGAGTCTCTGGCGGCGTAATGTGTTACTGATGGTAGCCTTTGTTACTTTGGTCCCAGCTCTCTGCAGGTCATTCACTAGGTCCCCCCATGTGGTTCTGGGATTTTTGCTCACCGTTCTCGTGATCATTTTGACCCCACGGGGTGAGATCTTGCATGGAGCCCCAGATCGAGGGAGATTATCAGTGGGCTTGTATGTCTTCCATTTTCTAATAATTGTTCCCACAGTTGATTTCTTCACACCAAGCTGCTTACCTATTGCAGATTCAGTCTTCCCAGCGTGGTGCAGGTCTACAATTTTGTTTCTAGTGTCCTTTGACAGCTCTTTGGTCTTGGCCATAGTGGAGTTTGGAGTCTTGACTGTTTGAGGTCGGGGACAGGTGTGTTTTATACTGATAACGAGTTCAAACAGGTGCCATTAATACAGGTAACAAGTGGAGGACAGAGGAGCCTCTTAAAGAAGAAGTTACAGGTCTGTGAGAGCCAGAAATCTTGCTTGTTTGTAGGTGACCAAATACTTATTTTCCACCATAAATTGCAAATAAATTCTTTAAAAATCCTTCAATGTGATTTTCTGGATTTTTTTTCTCATTTTGTCTCTCATAGTTGAGGTATACCTATGATAAAAATTGGAGACCTCTCTCATCTTTTAAGTGGGAGAACTTGCACAATTGGTGGCTGACTAAATACTTTTTTGCCCCACTGTATCTTGAATAAGTGATAAAAGATCACACAAATGAATGATCTGGCAAACAAATAAACAAGGGATCTGAAACAGTCGAATGGATGTCCCATTCATTTTCAGTAATTAGGTATTCTGTAGTTAATATTCACACGATCAAATAATTCTTAGTGCCATTTACTTCCTTTTATATTTGTCAAAGTCTAACATTTGATTGCCTACATATTGGCTACACCTCTTTGTATTCCACTTTCAAACACAGCCTACATTTGGGCCTGGAAAGCCTGAATTGGAAACCTGTTTCAGACAGGAATACTTGTGTTCTACGGGCAATGCTCTATTTTAATATCAATGTTAAAAATACTGGGAGATTCACGTAGTACAATTAAACAATTAAAAATGAATTAAAGACTGTCTTCAAATTTTATGTAAAATGTAATTCTAAACAAATAGTGAAGAATAAATTAGGACACCCCCCCATCTTTTCTAGGACACCCCCACATTCATTCCCGCTTACAATGGCTGAAATAAATTTTAAAGAAAAATGCAAATTAAAACAAAAACAAGGTTAGCTGGTAGCCCCCTTTAGGGTCCCTGAAGGAGTGAAAATGACCTTGGCAAAGTATATGCAGTGGTGTGAAAAAGTGCTTGCCCCCTTCCTGATTCTCTCTTTTTGTTTTTTTGTATGTTTGTCACACTTAAATGTTTCAGATCATCAAACAAATTTAAATATTAGACAAAGATAACACAAGTAAACACAAAATGCAGTTTTTAAATGAAGGTGTTTATTATTAAGGGGAAAAAAATCCAAACCTACATGGCCCTGTGTGAAAAAGTGATTGCCCCCTAAACCTAATAACTGGTTGGGTCACCCTTAGCAGCAACAACTGCAATCAAGTGTTTGCGATAACTGGCAATGAGTCTTTTACAGCAAAAGTTGGACTTGCTGGTGTGTTTTGGATCATTGTCCTGCTGCAGAACCCAATTGCGCTTCAGCTTGAGGTCACGAACAGATGGCTGGACATTCTCCTTCAGGATTTTTTGGTAGACAGCAGAATTCATGGTTCCATTTACCACAGCAAGTCTTCCCGGTCCTGAAGCAGCAAAATGGCCCCAGACCATCACACTACCACCACCACATTTTACTGTTGGTATGCTGTTCCTTCTCTGAAATGCTGCGTTACTTTTACACTGGATGTAATGAGACACACACCTTCCAAAAAGTTCAACTTTTGTCTTTTCAGTCCACAGAGTATTTTCCCAAAAGTCTTGGGGATCCTCAAGATGTTTTCTGGCAAAACTGAGATGAGATGAGCCTTTATGTTCTTTTTGCTCAGCAGTGGTTTTTGTCTTGGAACTCTGCCATTCAGGCCATTTTTGCCTAGTCTCTTTCTTATGGTGGAGTCATGAACACTGACCTTAACTGAGGCAAGTGAGGCCTGCAGTTCTTTGGATGATGTTGTGGGGTCTTTTGTGACCTCTTGGATGAGTCGTCGCTGCACTCTTAGGGTAATGTTGGTGAGCCAGCCACTCCTGGGAAGGTTCACCACTGTTCCATGTTTTTGCCATTTGTGGATAATGGCTCTCACTGTGGTTCGCTGGAGTCCCAAAGCTTTAGAAATGGCTTTTTAACGTTTTCCAGACTGATAGATCTCAATTACTTTGTTTCTCATTTGTTCCTGAATTTCTTTGGATCGCAGCATGATGTCTAGCTTTTGAGGATCTTTTGGTCTACTTCACTTTCTCAGGCGGGTCCTATTGAAGTAATTTCTTGATTGAGAACAGGTGTGGCAGTAATCAGGCCTGGGTGTGGCTAGAGGAATTGAACTCAGCTTTCCAAAGATGTGATAGACCACAGTTATCTGGGTCGGGTCATGCCGGGTCATGCCGAAGACCATATAAAAGTGGAACTTCCTGCTGTCCAGCTTGGTGCTCAGCAATAAATGGAATGGAGGAGGGAAATCTTAGGCGGCGCCTTGCATGGCAGCGGCCCTCTGATTCTGCACTTGGGGTGTGTGTGATTTACACTGTAAATAGGTAAAGCACAATCTCGTTCTGCTGTACATGATTGGTTGTACGGTTGAATGACAATAAGGGTGATTTAATTTATGTTTTAACGGGGGCAATCACTTTTTCACACAGAGTTACACTACCGTTCAAAAGTTTGGGGTCACTTAGAAATTTCCTTATTTTTGAAAGAAAAGCACTGTTTTTTTCAATGAAGATAACTTTAAACTAATCAGAAATACACTCTAATATCTAATATACATTGCTAATGTGGTAAATGACTATTCTAGCTGCAAATGTCTGGTTTTTGGTGCAATATCTACATAGGTGTATAGAGGCCCATTTCCAGCAACTATCACTCCAGTGTTCTACAATGTGTTTGCTCATTGCGTCAGAAGGCTAATGGATGATTAGAAAACCCTTGTGCAATCATGTTAGCACAGCTGAAAACAGTTTAGCTGGTTAGAGAAGCTATAAAACTGACCTTCCTTTGAGCAGGTTGAGTATCTGGAAAAAATTATTATTTCAAATACAAATCATTATTTCTAACCTTGTCAATGTCTTGACTATATTTTCTATTCATTTTACAACTCATGGTGGTAAATAAGTGTGACTTTTCATGGAAAACACAAAATAATTGTCTGGGTGACCCCAAACTTTTGAACGGTAGTGTATGTAGGTTTGGATTTTTTTTACCCTTAATAATAAACACTTTTAAAATCTGCATTTTGTGTTTACTTGCGTTATCTTTGCCTAATATTTAAATTTGTTTGATCTGAAACATTTAAGTGTGACAAACATACACAAAAAATGAGAAATCAGGAAGGGGCAAACACTTTTTCACACCACTATAGATATGTGAACATTTCTTAATAAAGAACTGAATATTTAAAGGGGTGTCCAGATTTTTTCACATGACTGTATATTGAAAAGTTGAAAACTGCTCTCTGTCAGTAAGTATTGGGATCAACAAAAAAAATAGAGGTGGAGGATATTGCACTCGCCTCAGAGTGCTCTTGTTCACAATATTGTGATACTGGTGTCAATGAATCAATACAACATAGACCAGTGGTTTTTTTATGTTGAAAAAAATCTTGTGCATACAACATTTTTACGCCAAACTGGCACGCTTCTTTTACAGTTTTGCTGTCCGTACATAAGACGCTGGGACTTTAAAGGTGTGAAAGTGTAAAGGATTGAAACTAGTGTACAGAGTGGAAGAGTTTTGCTGGCACCTTTCTTCCAATTCCATGTGTACGGAGATAGTGAGAAAGATGATGTCAGAGTCCCCGTTTATAACAGATTTCAGCCAGTTTCCACACAAAACACCCATGTCTATTAAAACTTAAGCTTGATGTGTTTATAGTTAGAATTAGGTTTTATAAAGTGCTCCGTACCCTGCCTCTCGCCCAAAGATGCTGGGATAGGCTCCAGCCCCCCTGCGACCTGAAAAGGATTAAGCAGAAGAAGATGGATGGATGGATGTAACTGTTGTATAAAAGCAATATTACACTTGAGTTCATTATGGTATCATGAATATACTAACTCCAGCAGGATGTGAGACAAGCCACATCACGCCCTGCTGGAGTTCGTATATTCAAGATACCAGACTCACTCTTGTGTAATATTGCTTAATTATAGCCTGATTTATACCTCCACCTCAAAAATGATGATGTATCTCCAGTGTAGCTGCAGACCTTATGCTGTACCTACACTGTAACCTGACATGCACATTTCCAGAAATGTAACTACCAATGTGCACCGCAACAGCTATGATTTGTCAGCTTTGTCTCCTCCTACACATTTCTTGCTTCTTCTCTGTTCATTTACTAGCACCACTTCCAAAGTGAGTTGGTTAAACAATGGTCCAAATCTAAGAGAAATTACAAAGGAATTTTGCAGATATAAACATTTGTATGACTTGCCTTCAGCAAAGATTGTCAAATGGTGGTTCAGTGGTTGTACACACCATTTCCTCCAGCATCTTCTCTCTTTTCTCATTTGCAGTGTTTGAAGTAACAGTTGCTGTTGTTCAACATTTACATGCTCCATCTCCATCATTATCCACTTATTATCCATTGCCACTATTTGAATAAACAAAAACACAAAAGTACACAAAAGAAATCTTTCCATTCGCCAACAGAGAAACACGTTTTGGCAGCACGATGACACATTCAAATCAGCGCATAAAAATAAATACTGCATAGGCCACTTGCATAGACTACTCTCTCGACTCTACTTAGTGTTGACACAGAGGTATAAGGCTGTCGTGCGGTATGTTTTGTGGTGTTGTGGAGGAATAAGTTCAGGCGAGATATGACAAGCTGTAAGGTTGCAGAGTTTTATTTCCTCCATCAAAATGAGAGGCACTTGTAGCGCTGTGCGCTACAGTGGTCTACTGTGTTGTGTCATGGTGTGTCGTGCTGCTGAGGCATGTATCGTCAGCTCTTTTATATGTTATACAAACAGAGAGAATGCATGACACATTAGCATATTGATATACAGTACATATCAGTCAATACATATGGTTAGCATGCCAATTGGCGCCCAGACGTCTTCTCCTTAATCTGGGGATGTATAAACAATAGTCCATTGTTCTGGTTGTGCCCCCAGGGGCTCTCTGTCCGTATGTGAATGGTTCTCTGCTTCTTCCGGACCTACTACTGAGTGTGAGGCTGAATGTCCCTGTAGATTGTGGTGGGTCACCACAGGGCTCCCCCCAGAACACTCAGAAGGGGTTGTGCCCCACCCCCCACCGTCGTTTGGGCTCCAGCTCTGGTAGAACTGTCCTGCTGTAGAGGAGTGTCGGATGGCTTGTCAGTCCGTGGGGGGGGGACAGGGGAGGGGTGGAAAAAAAACGTGTGCTCCTCTCCGGGTTCCAGCACGTTGAATGGCCGTGGATCATGGGTGCACGGGGCCAGTTCGCGTCGTGCGTAATGGAATAAGACGGCGATTGGCCGGCTTTAGGGAGTGAGGTGCGGGAAGAACACTGTGGAGGAGGAGAGGGAGGGGGTGGGAGTAAGTGAGTGTCAGCCCGGGACGTCAAAGGTGTCTGGGCCACGCAAAAATTGCGTGTGGATCCGCGATGGTGAGGGACTTTCCCGGTAAACTAGCGGAGATCCACAGCGGCTGTGAAAAAAAAAAAAATGCAGTCTCTGACTCCTCTCGCGGCTCGGTCCAGCGAGGATGTGGGGAAAGCGAATGGCCAAATTCCCCGAGGATGCGTAACGTTGGTGAAACACCTGCAGCTGTGTGAGGGACTTGGCGGTTTGGCTTTTAGGTGCGGAAGCAGCCCTAAAGCCATCGGGGATAGCAATCGTCTAAATTCCCCTTGTGCGCTGCGGCTGAGAAACCCATACAATGTCCTGTGTGTGAGCTGCACGTCTGCTTCAGGCGTGTGAGCAGCCCTGAAGGTTCTGAGGGTGGTGATCGGCCGTGTTTCTCGAGCATGTGCCGTGGCAGAGGACGATGTATCAGTCTGTGGAGCCGGTTCGTCTCTGTGTGTGGCGTGCACTTGGCGCAGTGACCACATAGCTGGCAGTTGCGCTGTCCTCGTAATCCTGCGGTGTGCATGCGGGGCTTCTGTGCGTGGGAGGTCCGCTGTCGTGAGGTTAGTCAGGTTCGGGGAGCTTGGCAGAAATCAACACAGTCGGCGCCAACGTCCTTCCCCGTTCATGCTGCTTCCTTCAGCTCGCTCGTGTCGCCGTTCATGGTGTGTGTTGGTCCCAGCGCTGCGCTCCGGAGCACGCGCTCCGGTGAGGGTGAAGAGGTTGCAGGTGTTCTCTGGTCCTCTGTATCCACAGCGTGGTGAGAGGAAGCAGACGGTCATTTTCTCTCGTCAGGTCACCAGTGTGGAGGGAAACGATCAGGCAAGGGGCGCACCATGACGCGTGCTGGGGCTTCCCGTCTGGGTCATCTCTGTTTGCCTCGTGTTCTTCATCAAGGGTCACCAGTGTGGAGGAATAAGTTCAGGCGAGATATGACGAGCTGGAAGGTTGCAGAGTTTTATTTCCTCCATCAAAATGAGACGCACTTGTAGCGCCGTGCACTACAGTGGTCTACTGTGCTGTGTCGTGTTGCTGAGGCATGTATCGTCAGCTCTTTTAGATGTTATACAAACAGAGAGAATGCATGGCACATTAGCATATTGATATACTGTACATATCAGTCAATACATGTGATTAGCATGCCAATTGGCGCCTGGACGTCTTCTCCTTAATCCAGGGATGTATAAACAATAGTCCATCGTTCTGGTTGTCCCCTCAGGGGCTCTCTGTCCGTATGTGAATGGTCCTCTGCTTCTTCCGGACCTACTGCTGAGTGTGAGGCTGAATGTCCCTGTAGATTGTGGTGGGTCACCACAGTGTAATATTATAACTAACGAACCTATTTGTTGAAGCTTCACAATTGTTATCTGAATTTTCATCATCATCATTAAGCCGTTTTAGCATTGATGGAAAAATGTGAAGGCCATCTATCATTTTGATAGGTTAGGTTTGAGGGTGAGCTGTTGTAACTGTTAACTCCAATCTCCCCTGCCCACTTTATGGCACATATTAAACAGCGACTATCTAGTATTGCCTCTTCCAGGGGGCTGCAAGCTACAGCTCCAGAGCCATATGTGACACTTTGAATGAATGAATGAATGAATGAATGAATGAATCTTTATTTTGGATAGTACAGGTTAAAAGAAACTGAATAATATAACAAAGGGGGAAAGAAAATCCAACAAGGTCAAATTAGACAATAACTCCTCTGATTATACAGTTCAGCATAAGTTATCCAAAATGGGTGATGGCTGAAGCCGCAGCTTATATTGCCCACCCATGGGGCATGCTTTCACGCATAACCAGTAGCTCCCTGTAGCTTTGACAGCAAGAGTAGACCACACATGGTACATTATATGTCTGTTCATGGTCATTATCAATAATATTATCAATATGCTTTTGAACTGTAATCAAACTAATAACCATGTAATTGCAAGGAGTTGAAACATTTCATCTCCAATTGAAAGTGGAACAAATTTAGAGAAAATACCAGGAAGTCAATTAACCCCCTACAATATGCACATCTTCAATACATTACAATGTATGAAATGAAAATGCCCTAGCTTAAAAACTGACAGGGGTTTGCCAAGACAAGTCATACATACAGTGGTGTGAAAAAGTGTTTGCCTCCTTCCTGATACCTCATTTTTCGTATGCTTGTTGCACTTAAACATTTCAGATCATCAAACAAATTTAAATATTAGACAAAGATAACTCAAGTAAACACAAAATGCAGTTTTTAAATTAAGGTGTTTATTATTAAGGGTAAAAAAAAAAATCCAAACCTACATGGCCCTGTGTGAAAAAATGATCCCACCCACCCCCACCCCCCCCGTTAAAACATAAATTAACTGTGGTTTATCACATCTTTGGAAAGCTGAGTTCAGTTTCTCTAGCCACACCCAGGCCTGATTACTGCCACACCTGTTCTCAATCAAGAAATCACTTCAATAGGACCTGCCTGACAAAGTGAAGTAGACCACAAGATCCTCAAAAGCTAGACATCATGCTGCAATCCAAAGAAATTCAGGAACAAATGAGAAACAAAGTAATTGAGATCTATCAGTCTGGAAAAGGTTATAAAGCCATTTCTAAAGCTTTGAGACTTCAGTGAACCACAGTGGGAGCCGTCATCCACAAATGGCGAAAACATGGAACAGTGGTGAACCTTCCCAGGAGTGGCCGACCAACCAAAAATACCCCAAGAGTGCAGCGACGACTCATCCCAAGAGGTCACAAAAGACCCCACAACAATATCCAAAGAACTGCAGGCCTCACTTGCCTCAGTTAAGGACAGTGTTCATGACTCCACCATAAGAAAGAGACTGGGTAAAAATGGCCTGCATGGCAGAGTTCCAAGAGAAAAACCACTGCTGAGCAAAAAGAACATAAAGGCCTGTCTCAGTTTTGCCAGAAAACATCTTGAGGATCCCCAAGACTTTTGGGAAAATACTCTGCATTGATGAGACAAAAGTTGAACGTTTTAGAAGGTGTGTGTCCCATTACATCCGGTGTAAAAGTGACACAGCATTTCAGAAAAGGAACATCATACCAACAGTAAAATATGGTGGTGGCAGTGTGATGGTCTGGGGCTGTTTTGCTGCTTCAGTACACGGAAGACTTGCTGTAGTAAATGGAACCATGAATTCTGCTGTCTACCAAAAAATCCTGAAGGAGAATGTCCAGCCATCTGTTCGTGACCTCAAGCTGAAGCACACTTGGGTTCTACACCAGGACAATGATCCAAAACACATCAGCAGGTCCACCTCTGAATGGCTTAAGAAAAACCAAATGAAGGTTTTGGAGTGGCCTTGTCAAAGTCTTGACCGAAATCCAATTGAGATGCTGTGGCATAACCTTAAAACGGTGGTTCATGCTCGAAAACCCTCCAGTGTGCCTTAATTACAACAATTCTGCAAAGATGAGTGGGCCAAAATTCCTCCACAGCGTCGTAAGACTTAATGCCAGTTATTGCAAATGCTTGATTGCAGTTGTTGCTGCTAAGGGTGGCCCAACCAGTTATTAGGTTTAGGGGGGCAATCAGTTTTTCCACACAGGGCCATGTAGGTTTGGATTTAAAAACTGCATTTTGTGTTTACTTGTGTTATCTTTGTCTCATATTTAAATCTGTTTGATGATCTGAAACAAAGTGTGAGAAACATACAAAAAAAATGAGAAATCAGGAAGGGGGCAAACACTTTTCACACCACTGTGTGCACAGTGGGGCAAAAAAGTATTTAGTCAGCCACCAATTGTGCAAGTTCTCCCACTTAAAAGATGAGAGAGGTCTCCAATTTTCATCATAGGTATACCTCAACTATGAGAGACAAAATGAGAAAAAAAAAAATCCAGAAAATCACATTGTCTGATTTTTAAAGAATTTATTTGCAAATTATGGAGGACAATAAGTATTTGGTCAATAACAAAAGTTCATCTCAATACTTTGTTATATACCCTTTGTTGGCAATGACAGAGGTCAAACGTTTTCTGTAAGTCTTCACAAGGTTTTCACACACTGTTGCTGGTATTTTGGCCCATTCCATCATGCAGATCTCCTCTAGAGCAGTGATGTTTTGGGGCTGTCGCTGGTCAACATGGACTTTCAACTCCCTCCAAAGATTTTCTGTGCGGTTGAGATCTGGAGACTGGCTAGGCCACTCCAGGACCTTGAAATGCTTCTTACGAAGCCACTCCTTCGTTGCCCGGGCGGTGTGTTTGGGATCATTGTCATGCTGAAAGACCCAGCCACGTTTCATCTTCAATGCCCTTGCTGATGGAAGGAGGTTTTCACTCAAAATCTCACGATACATGGCCCCATTCATTCTTTCCTTTACATGGATCAGTCGTCCTGGTCCCTTTGCAGAAAAACAGCCCCAAAGTATGATGTTTCCACCCCCATGCTTCACAGTAGGTATGGTGTTCTTTCTCCTCCAAACACGACAAGTTGAGTTTTCATCAGAAAGTTCTATTTTTGTTTCATCTGACCATATGACATTCTCCCAATCCTCTTCTGGATCATCCAAATGCTCTCTAGCAAACTTCAGACGGGCCTGGACATGTACTGGCTTAAGCAGAGGGACATGTCTGGCACTGCAGGATTTGAGTCCCTGGCGGCGTAGTGTGTTACTGATGTAGCCTGTTACTTTGGTCCCAGCTCTCTGCAGGTCATTCACTAGGTCCCCTCGTGTGGTTCTGGGATTTTTGCTCACTGTTCTCATGATCATTTTGACCCCATGGGGTGAGATCTTGGGTGGAGCCCCAGATCGAGGGAGATTATCAGTGGTCTTGTATGTCTTCCATTTTCTAATAATTGCTCCCACAGTTGATTTCTTCACACCAAGCTGCTTACCTATTGCAGATTCAGTCTTCCCTGTTTAGGTTGTGGACAGGTGTTTTTTATACTGATAACGAGTTCAAACAGGTGCCATTAATACAGGTAACGAGTGGAGGACAGAGAAGTCTCTCAAAGAAGTTACAGGTCTGTGAGAGCCAGAAATCTTGCTTGTTTGTAGGTGACCAAATACTTATTTTACTGAGGAATTTACCAATTAATTAATTAAAAATCCTTCAATGTGATTTTCTGGATTTTTTTTTTTCTCATTTTGTCTCTCATAGTTGAGGTATACCTATGATGAAAATTGGAGACCTCTCTCATCTTTTAAGTGGGAGAACTTGCACAATTTGTGGCTGACTAAATACTTTTTTGCCCCACTGTATGTGTGTGCGTGCGCGCGCACACACTTTCATACACATACTGAAAAAGCTTTGAATTTACAAGATAAACATAAATTTCAAATTTGCAAGAAAAAAGTTTTATTAGGAAAAAAGTTACAAAAAAGAGCAGTCCATGTTATACACAAAGTCAGGTATATTGAACATGCATACTAATTTATTGTTTTTAACATTCAGAATTATTGAAATTACAGGATCTGGTTGATTATTCTACAGCACAGTTAATGTTTAAAGTCAGTAAAAACTTTTTGCCACACAATATACAAAATCTTTTTAGTCAGAGAGAAGGGAAATACAATTTACGGGGGAATACGAAATTTAAAATGCACCTAGTAAGCTCTACTAGGAAAAGTTTTTGTGTCTGTGTGGGGTAAAATTGTGTAATGGGTTGGGGGAGGGGGGGGGAAACACGGGCAATGTCCAAACATCCATATACTTAAATCAGCATATTAAAAAAAGGATTTTTGAACAATATAAAAATAAAGGACAGTAATATTACAGTGTGTCTTTAATGAAGAAAGGTTGTTATTGTTGAATATGTATGCTGTTATTGTTGAATATATATGGCGAGTACTATTATTATTGATATTATCATTATTATTACTAGAATATTACAATGGTATTATAGTATTAGGATTGTTGTTTAGGATGGAACTATTTAAAGTATTATACAGGCCAGGTGGTATTATTATTATTGTTGTTGTTATTGTAACTACTATATGGCTGCCTATATTATGGTTATTATTATTATTATATGATTTGTTATTGTGCTTAGGTATTGTAAGTCATGTGGGGGTATATGGTGGTATATATGGTGATTATGATGATGATAATATTGTCTGTAATTATATTAAACATACCAGAAGTATTTACTCATTACAGTTATTATTAGATGTTGGTATTATTGTCATTGTTGTATGACAACATACAACAACTTCTGCATAATTTAATTATAAGATGCATTATATATTATGGTATTGTATAATGAATGTAATTATGGGATGGATAATGACTAGAATGATATTATAATTTTTTGGGTATGGAGAAGGGGTGGGACTGTATTAGTGTTGGCTTGTTCCCACTTCTTTAGGACAAGGACATTTTTTTTGTTACGTTTATTTTTTGGGTTTTGATTCCTTGTTTTTAATTTTTTTGTCTTGATGTTCAAATCAATCAATCAATCAACATTTCGTAGCAAACTTATTATTGATGTTGACATTGCTGTTTATACTGTTCAGGTGTTTGACCAAATCTGTTTTGACTCCATGCAGATTTTTGGATTCCAAAAAATACTCAAAATGGCCCTTTCATTAATCACGGTTGCGTCGTTTTTTCAGTGTGTGATGTCTGTCAGCCTGTGGCTTTAGTCACTGCTACAACTGCAGAAATGACAAAGCAGCCAAGTGTGATCACTTTCAACACTGGACAAGAAAAGTACTCCACAGTCTCTGTTAAAATGTGAACACAAACAGAAGCTCTTCAGTGTCTTATCAAATAAAAGTTAAAATGATGTGTAATAATAGATCATGAAGGAAGTTTTACAACCCTGTCCATCAAAATGATGGACGATGAGAATAGCACAACCACTGCAGAGAGTAACACTATTTCTGCCTTTATATGGTGTTTTCTTCTATGAAAGCAGTAAAGAGAGTATTGCTTTCGGACGTTGTTAAATGGTAAATAGAAGACTGAGTTTTCAGGATTAAAACTTAAAACCATAATTATTCACATTATGAGACAGCTTCCTTTTTCTTATTTGGCCTCTGGCATTTCTCTAAGTAAAATTGATACAGATATTTCAAAGTATTAAGTGAAATGCTTGCAACATTTTTTCTTCAGCCTGAGTGACACGCAGGAGTGCTTGGAGAGCTCCCTGATTGAGAAGGAGAATACACTGGCCAAGACATCTGAGAAACTCGAGCTCATCAACAGCCTTAGAGAGTCTTTGAAGGAAAAAGAGATGGAGTGCAAAGAGCTGTCTGACAAGCTCCTTCAGACTGAACACAATGTAAGAGTTACAGATCCTTTTTTGCAGTGTTATTTTTGTAGACTAAAACGATATCTTTTTGTTGACTTAAAGTAGACAAAAACTATTGATAATGAACAGACTACAATAAAACTGAAATTGTCACAAGACTAAATCTGGACTAAAATTAGCATTAGCATTCTAGCTTTACTTGATGAAATTAACACTGCTTTTTTGTTGCCTGCTTGTTTATTTTTTAGTGTTCAGCAGCAGTTAAGGTAATTTCTTTTTTCCCTTTGCAGTTTGAAAGCATTTCCACAAAATACAGTACCTCCGAGAAGCAGCTATCTGAGCTGAAAACAGAAGTTGCTGACCTAACACAGAAGCTGAGTGTTCTGAAGGAGAAGGTGGGTTTGAAGAATTTTTTAAATTTCTGTCTTTGTGTAATTGATGTCTTTGTTTTCAGAAATGGAGCCAAATGAAATGACATATAGTGCATGGGATTACAGTTTTGATGATGAGGTGGTTATACTTTACACATTTTATTATTTCTTAAAGATGCACTCCAGTGCATCCAGTAAATCTTAAAGACAAATCTACAGACGTGGACAAAATTGTTGGTACCCCTCTGTTAATGAAAGAAAAACCCACAATGGTCACAGAAATAACTTGAATCTGACAAAAGTGGTAATAAATAAAAATTCCATGAAAATTAACCAGTGAAAATCAGACAGTGCTTTTGAATTGTGGTTCAACAGAATCATTTTAAAAAACAAACTCATGAAACAGGCCTGGACAAAAATGATGGTACCCTTAACTTAATATTTTGTTGCACAGCCTTTTGAGGCAATCACTGCAATCAAATGATTTCTGTAACTGGTTTCTGTAACTGGCTTTCTAGGAAAGCCTTTGATTCAATTAACCGTGAAATTATGTTTAAGATACTGAAGGCTTACACTATTCCATCAAGGCTGTGTAATGCTATTTGGGCAATGTATACCAACACACTCGCCAAGGTTGTCACCACAGACAGCGAGTCGGATGAATTTGAGATCACTTCAGGAGTACTCCAGGGCGATACTTTGGCCCCACTCCTGTTTGTTATCGTCCTAGACTATGCCCTGTGGAAAGCCATTGATGGGAGAGAAGCAGAGCTGAGTCTAATGTTAACACCTCGTAGATCCCGAAGAATACCGGCAATAGCAGATCTGGATTATGCAGATGATATTGTTTTGCTGTTAAACTACATCGTACAGGCACAGAGATTGTTGTCGCTTGTGGAGTTGGAATGCTCTCGGATCGGTCTCACCATTAATAAACAGAAGACCAAAGTGATGATGCCTGGGGATGCTTCTAACTCTACAGCTCCACTGTTGATGAGTACCAGCAACCCTCTGGAAGTAGTCAACAACTTCAAGTACCTTGGCTCCTGGATAAGATCTACTAGTCATGATATGAAAGTGCGCAAGGCACTCACGTGGGGTGCTCTCAATGACATGCAAGCTATATGGCGCTCAAACATGTCAAGAGAGCTAAAAGTTAAATTCTTTGCAACAGTGGAATCGATACTGCTATACGGAAGCGAGTGCTGGTCATTAAACATCTCCCTTCAGAGGTCATTGGATGGCTCCTACACCCAGATGCTGCGCACCGTTCTCAATGTAAACTGGCAAGACTACATCTCCAGTGAAGATCTCTATGGGCACCTTCCCAGAATATCAGACAAGGTGGCTTGGCGAAGACTTGGCCTCACGGGGCACTGTTACCGTCACCAAGAGAGCTCCTCGCAGGCCACCTGGTACTCTAGGAACAGACGCATGGCTTTCACCGGCCAGGATGGCCATATTAGACAAAGATAACGCAAATAAACACAAAATGCAGTTTTTAAAAGAAGGTGTTTATTATTAAGGGTAAAAAAAAATCCAAACCTACATGGCCCTGTGCGAAAAAGTGATTGCTCCCCCCCTCCCTTTGAAACATTAACTGTGGTTTATCACATCTTTGGAAAGCTGAGTTCAATTTCTCTAGCCACACCCAGGCCTGATAACTGCCACACCTGTTCTCAATCAAGAAATCACTTAAATAGGACCTGCCTAACAAAGTAAAGTAGACCAAAAGATCCTCAAAAGCTAGACATCACGCTGTGATCCAAAGAAATTCAGGAACAAAAGAGAAAGTAATTGAGATCTATCAGTCTGGAAAAGGTTATAAAGCTATTTCTAAAGCTTTGGGACTCCAGCAAACTACAGTGGGAGCCATCATCCACAAATGGCGAAAACATGGAACAGTGGTGAACCTTCCCAGGAGAGGCCGGCCGACCCAAATTACCCCAAGAACGCTGCAACGACTTATCCAAGAGGGCACAAAAGACCCCACAACAACATCCAAAGAACTGCAGGCCTCACTTGCCTCAGTTAAGGTCAGTGTTCATGACTCCACCATAAGAAAGAGACTGGGCAAAAATGGCCTGCGGGGCAGAGTTCCAAGACGAAAACCACTGCTGATGCTCCAATGTGGCTGAATTACAACAATTCTGCAAAGATGAGTGGGCCAGAATTCCTCCACAGTGCTGTAAAAGACTCATTGCCAGTTATCGCAAATGCTTGATTGCAGTTGTTACTGCAAAAGGTGGCCCAACCAGTTACTAGGTTTAGGGGGAAATCACTTTTTCACACAGGGCCATGTTGGTTTGGATTTTTTTTCCCTTTAATAAAAAAACGCCTTCATTTAAAAACTGCATTTTGTGTTTACTTATGTTATCTTTGTCTAATATTTAAATTTGTTTGATGATCTGAAACATTTAGGTGTGACAAACATACAAAAAAAGAGAAATCAGGAAGGGGGTAAACACTTTTTCACACCACTGTATATACTTTGCCAAGGTCATTTTCACACGTTCAGGGACCCTAACGGGGCCTACCAGCTCTCTCCCCATGATTCCGGCCCAAAACATGACTCCGCCACCTCTTTGCTGACGTTGCAGCCTTGTTAGGACATGGTTGCCATCCACTACTCCAGTCATCTGGAGCATCCAGGGATGCACGGCACTCATCAGTAAACAAGACTGTTTGAAAATTAGTCTTCATGTATTTCTGGTCTCACTGCAACCGTTTCTGCTTGGGAGCATTGGTTAGGGGTGGCCAAATAGTAGGTTTATGCACAACTGCAAACCTCTGGAAGATCCTACACCTTGAGGTTCGTGGGACTTAGAGGCACCAGCAGCTTCAAATACCAGTCCGATGAATTTGTAAGGCAGAAACCTTCCTTATTGTGCCTTTATCTGCACAAACCCATCTGTGCTCTGAATCAGCCACAAATTTCTTCACAGTATGATATGATCACGAAGTTTTTGTGAAATATCTAATGTTTTCATACCATATCCATATAGCCTATGGATCATTTCCTATGATCTATGGGCTATCAAAAGCTGGTCAATGCCACTGAGAGGACCAGTTGTTGGCTGGGAATGAAAAGGAGTCATACCAACTGGGCTTCTAAGGCAAACAGCTCAACCGCGGGACACATACCCAGGCTTGATCAAAAGTCAAGTCAAAGTGCCTTTATTGTCATTCCATTGCTAAAAAACAATACAACGAAATTGAGGCAGGCACATCTGTGGTGGGCCTGCCTCAATTTCACCCCTCAATTTCACCCTCAGTGGAGGGTGTCTTGTGATAAATGACCAAAATCCCCTGTGATGCTAAGGTACACAACTGACGATGTGTCCCGGCGGTGAAGCCTTATAGTAGCCATCTCTCAAGAACTCCCCACGGACTCACAGACTCAGGTGCAAACATCAGGGATTGTCACAGCTAGTCCTTTCATTGAACCTTGTACAAGGCATTGCACTATTTGATGCTTTTTTGGCAGCAGAGAGACCCTTTTTCTTTCCCATATTGCTTGAAACCTGAGGCATGCTTAATAATGTGGAACATCCTTCTTAAGTAGTTTTCCCTTAATTGGGCTCACCTGGCAAACTAATTATGACAGTGGTCTGAGATTGATATCAGTGATCCAAAGAGCCCTGAGACACAATACCATCTATGAGTTTAACTGAAAAACAAAAAAATGAATGTTTGACACTAAAATGCTATTTGCATGATAATTTGGAATGCAGTGTATTTTACATCTCCTTTGTCTTACAGTGATTATTAACTGGCATATAAAGACACATTCCCCAAGGAAAATAAGACTACTACCGCCACCAGCATTATAGCTCCAGTTTTACTGGCCCATTTTATTGATATTTTATATAGTTCAGAAACTTTTCATCAGGAATATTTTAAACCTTGGCTGCTTTTAACATTTAAATGTGGAGCAATTATCTTCTTTTTTTTAACATTTACATGCCTGCTTTCGGCAGACACTTGCTCAGAGTTGTGAGGCAAGGAGAGCTAAACTGTTAGAACATAGTGCTGAATATTATGGTAGAAAGGACTAAACGGAGTATGGTTACTTCTCTGCTTGTCGCTGAGATGGACGGTGGGCTGGCCTTCGTTGGGCGGCTCGTCTCAGATCTCCTTTGGCTGCCCTCGGTTTCCAACTGTCCTCACTGTGTCTGGAGGTAGTTAGCATGCCCACTAAGGGCACCCTTACACAGCACAGAGATTGTTGTGAGATTGGGCAAATTTTTGATCTTTGGGATCGTTTTGGAGATCCTTGTGTGTTTTGGACTGAGTCAAAACTTTGAGGAGACCATGGTGGTTGTGGAGACCACTGAAGATCGTTGATAGATCAAAAATTGGCCAGATCGCTCAGCATTCTGTCAATGATCTCCACCCCTGTGTAAAGGGGGTACAACATATGGCACTCGGTCTGCCCATCTCTCTCTCCTTGGCCTCTGTGGTTGGGATTGGGGAGAATGTTCTCATCCCCTCTCTGATTTTTGACGTGATTTCACCAATCTGGTGTTGTCCGGATTCTTTGCTCCTCTGGTTGTTCTGATGGCTTTGCCACCTGTGTCACCCTTCTTGAATGGAAATCGTGGTGGGGTGGCGGCGGGGCTTTTGCTGCCTCCATTGGACTGAGACTGTCTGTTTTGTGGTCCTGGCACCAGTGGATGCTGTGGAGGAGGCTGCTACTGAAGGTTTATTTTTGGTTGCTGACTTCTTATGATGACATCATTCCCTCGTGCTGAAGGAAAACTGTTATATTTTATTGGTTGTAAATATTAATTTTTGCCCACGTCAATATTCATTCATTCATCTTCTTCCGCTTAATCCTTTTTCGGGTCGCGGGGGTGCTGGAGCCTATCCCAGCATCTTTGGGCGAGAGGCAGGGTACACCCTGGACAGATCGCCAGTCCATCGCAGGGCCAACACAGAGAGACAGACAACCATTCACTCTCACAGTCATACCTAAGGACAATTTAGAATCTGCAGTTTTAATGCCAATTAACCTAACTTGCATGTTTTTGGCATGTGGGAGGAAACCGGAGAAATCCCGGAGTAAACCCACGCAGACACGGGGAGAACATGCAAACTCCACACAGATCACTGTTGGTCGGGGGCTGGGATCGAACCCAGGATCCCCCGGCCAAGGGTGAGTTGCTGTGCTGCCGCAGTGCTAACCACTCCGCCACCGCGCCGCTCGCCCAGGTCAATAAATAATTGTAAATGTTTTATTGGCAGATACCAGTAACATACCACTATGATCATCGATCCCTATGTGAAATATTTCTGAGTAGTCATGGAATTTCCATAATTAGTTGGTGGTTTGGCTTCTCTGTTTTTATAGAACAAGGGAAGACAGCTAAGCTTAGAGTCAGCGCTGCAGTGAAGTAATGAACTCACATTTAGAGCCAATTTCTCCTTTAAAAAATGATGACATTTCAAAAGCTTTATCGCAATTCAGACTAATTGCTACAGCTTCATACCTGCATCAGGAAGCAGCTTACTACAGTGGGGTTAAAAAGTATTTAGTCAGCCACCAATTGTGCAAGTTCTCCCACTTAAAAGATGACAGAGGTCTCCAATTTTCATCATAGGTATACCTCAACTATGAGAGACAAAATGAGAAAAAAAAAATCCAGAAAATCACATTGTCTGATTTTTAAAGAATTTATTTGCAAATTATGGAGGACAATAAGTATTTGGTCAATAACAAAAGTTCATCTCAATACTTTGTTATATACCCTTTGTTGGCAATGACAGAGGTCAAACGTTTTCTGTAAGTCTTCACAAGGTTTTCACACACTGTTGCTGGTATTTTGGCCCATTCCTCCATGCAGATCTCCTCTAGAGCAGTGATGTTTTGGGGCTGTTGCTGGGCAACACGGACTTTCAACTCCCTCCAAAGATTTTCTATGGGGTTGAGATCTGGAGACTGGCTAGGCCACTCCAGGACCTTGAAATGCTTCTTACGAAGCCACTCCTTCGTTGCCCAGGTGGTGTGTTTGGGATCATTGTCATGCTGAAAGACCCAGCCAGGTTTCGTCTTCAATGCCCTTGCTGATGGAAGGAGGTTTTCACTCAAAATCTCACGATACATGGCCCCGTTCATTCTTTCCTTTACACGGATCAGTCGTCCTGGTCCCTTTGCAGAAAAATAGCCCCAAAGCATGATGTTTCCACCCCCATGCTTCACAGTAGGTATGGTGTTCTTTCTCCTCCAAACACGACAAGTTGAGTTTTTACCAAAAGTTCTATTTTGGTTTCATCTGACCATATGACATTCTCCCAGTCATCTTCTGGATCATCCAAATGCTCTCTAGCAAACTTCAGACGAGCCTGGACATGTACTGGCTTAAGCAGGGGGACACGTCTGGCACTGCAGGATTTGAGTCCCTAACGGCGTAGTGTGTTACTGATGGTAGCCTTTGTTACTTTGGTCCCAGTTCTCTGCAGGTCATTCACTCGGTCCCCCCGTGTGGTTCTGGGATTTTTGCTCACCGTTCTCGTGATCATTTTGACCCCACGGGGTGAGATCTTGCGTGGAGCCCAGATCGAGGGAGATTATCAGTGGTCTTGTATGTCTTCCATTTTCTAATAATTGTTCCCACAGTTGATTTCTTCACACCAAGCTGCTTACCTATTGCAGATTCAGTCTTCCAAGCCTGGTGCAGGTCTACAATTTTGTTTCTGGTGTCCTTTGACAGCTCTTTGGTCTTGGCCATAGTGGAGTTTGGAGTCTGACTGTTTGAGGTTGTGGACAGGTGTCTTTTATACTGATAACGAGTTCAAACAGGTGTCATTAATACAGGTAACGAGTGGAGGACAGAGGAGCCTCTTAAAGAAGAAGTTACAGGTCTGTGAGAGCCAGAAATCTTGCTTGTTTGTAGGTGACCAAAAACTTATTTTCCACCATAATTTGCAAATAAATTCTTTAAAAATCAGACAATGTGATTTTCTGGATTTTTTTTTCTTATTTTGTCTCTCATAGTTGAGTTATGCCTATGATGAAAATTGGAGACCTCTCTCATCTTTTAAGTGGTAGAACTTGCACAATTGGTGGCTGACTAAATACTTTTTTGCCCCACTGTATATCTCTGTATTTTCAACTGAAGAATGTCTGTCTTGCTACAGAGCATTCTGCTCTTGAATACCACCACAGATTACTCTATGGAGACTCAGCTTTTTGGCGGAGGGATACGGTAGCACCCATGTTGCAGTACTGTATAGCAACACAGACGTTCACTGGTTGAAAATATAGTGGTAAAGTCTGTCTGCAGATGGGAAGACATATGAATGAGTTTGAGAAAGTACTCTCTTGAACTGTGGTGAAGTTTTTGAAGTTTCAGTATTTTCAGACAATGAAAACTGGCTCTAAACATGAGTCCATTACTCCCCACCGCAGCCCTGACTCTGTGCTTTGCTGTCCTCCCCCATTCTCTAAAAAGAGAAAATGGACAAAGTAATTCCATGACTACTCAGAAGTATTTCAACCCCACTAAAAAAAACTGAACTATCACTTTAAGATACCAATGGGTGACCCTTTCATATATGGCAGCTATGCAGAAATTTACATGGAATGGAGCGTGTGTCTAAAGAGACTAAAGTTAGCATATGCATTTCTCTGTGTGCATCTGTTGGTAGCTTCATTTAGCACAGAGTTCATGTTGATTTTGGTCCTGACCAAATGGAAAAAAAAAATGCTGATATGTACAAATGTAATGGCATATCAGGACACAATGAACATATTAAGTTTGAAAACCATAGAAAACTTAAACCACTGTTTTAGAAATGAACCTACCCATCTTAGGCTAAGATTTAGAAATACTGCGTTGTACTCATTACAGCAAAGACAAAATGAGCTTGTGCTGGTCTGTCCAGCATTTTATGAGAATCACTACTCCTCCTAGGTAATTTACCTGATACCCATCAAATTCACACCCAATGATCCTCAGGTGGGTCTGTGTCTAGGTTGTGCCCAAAGTCAGGGGACCTGGGCATTTATGTGATTTCACGAAAAGCACCATGCGTCCAAAAAGGTTTTGGGCTAAGAGTACATGTCATTTCAACTCTGTGTAGACCTAGACTCTTTGTGACCTTGGGGGTGGAATGAGCTACTCCATCATTGAAGGTCTGGTTACATTTTTAACCACCTATGTATGATTCCCACAGTTCTAAGTGACATCAGATAAGGGTTTGCCAAACTTGATTTGTACTACGTACATGTCCCAACCATTTTCAAGCTAAACCTGTTAAGAGAAGCTCAAGTATCAGAACCTCTTACCTAATTGACTATTTTCACAAAGATTTCATAGTTTTGGTAAGGACATTAAAAAATAGACCATGGGGTAATCAAAATGTGTTATAATGGTGAATAAAAATGTTTTGTTTCATTTTGTTTTATTTTTGTTTTTCAGACTCAAAAACAAGAAGTCATCGTAGAAACTTTACAAAGTGAACTTGATCAGACAAATGAGGAGCTGGACAAATTAAACACAGCCCACTTGGAAGAACGTGCCCAGCTCATTCATGACCTTCAAAGCTGTGAGCGCGAAATCGATAATTTTAAAGATGCTCTGTTGGAAAAGGATAAGGAGATATCAGCCCTGGCTGGGAACATGGCCGAATACGCGGAGCAGGTCACAGTGCTGAAACAGGAGATCACACTCAAAGAAGAGAGTCTGGTCCAGGTAGAAACTGCTCTGGGTAAGGCAGAGCGGGAAGCCATGGTTATTAGAGATTCACAGAATTCAGACCAGCAAGCCCTGAATGCCAAAATCACAGAGCTGGTTGGGAAACTCAGGGATACCGAGATGGAGTTAGTCAAGGCCAAAGAGGAGAGAGAATCTGAAGTGGCTGAGGTGGAACAGTTGATAAAGCAGGCTGATGAGGATAAGAAAACTATTCAGGACCTTCGAGGGGAGGGTCAGAAACAGATGGTGAGCCATCGTCATCATCTCTCTGAATGTGAGACACACATCACCTCATTGAAGGAACAGCTGCATTTATCTGCCCAAAAGATGCAGGCAGCAGAGAGACTGATTGTGCAGCTCAAAGACAGAAATGACAACAGTGAGAAGCTGCAGCAGGAGCTTAATGAGAAAGAACAGATGTATGAAAAAGAGCTGAAGTCTTTCAAGGAAGAACAAAATAAGTTGTTGGCACAGGTGGAGAAATATAACAGCGAGATTCAGACATTTACTAAACAATTAGAGGAGCAAGTGCAGAGCAAAGAGAAGATTGAGAAGACAATGCAGGAGAAACTGGAATCTATAACATGGCTGGAAAATCAACTTAAGGCATCCGGTCAACAGGTCGAGCATGAGAGGCAGAAATATACCACTGAGCTACAAGCCAGTGAATCTGAAAATGCAAATTTGAAGAGTGAACTTCAAAGTCAGTCTGAAAATGTCTCCAAGCTTGAGAAACTCTTGGAAAACACGATGACTGAAAAAGAGCAACTGCAAGAAAAACTTCAAGTGCTAAATGCAGAGCTCGACCTCCAGAGGCAGAATGTGAAGGAGCTTAATGAAAATTTTGCATCCGCTTCTGAAATGAACAGCAAGCTGGAGCATGAAGTTCATTGCCTTACAAAGGAAAAGGAAACACTTGAAGTGAAAATAGCTAAGCATGTAAAGAATATTTCACAGCTCACTGAGGTGATGGAGTCTTTGAAAGCTAAAACAACTTCAATGGAAAATCAACTTTCAGAAAATAACAAAATTATTCAAGGGCTGCAAAAAGATAAAGAGGAATTGAGCACTCGAGCTATCGAGCTGAACAGGGTTCTTGAGCAAAGCACACACTCAAACTCTGAAATCCTTCTGGCTAAAACAAATGAATGTAGTATTCTCAACCAGTTACTCGGGGAGAATAAGGAGGAGATGACGCGGCTACAGGAGCAGCTCCAAAGCTTGACCTTGGAGGTAGAACAGCTCCAGCGAGGCATGGCAGAGAAAGAGCAAACCTTCACCATCCTTCAAGCACAAATAGATACCCATCACAATCAGGAAACACAGCTTCGGGAAACTCTTAGTGTGCTTCAACAAGAAGAATGTAGTCTTCAGTCAGGGTTGTTGGAGAAGGATGCTATGTTAACAAAGAAGCAGGAAGAGTTTAACAGCTTGAAAAATGAAATTGAAGCTGAGAAAAGTAATGCATCTGAGCTAAAAGCTGAAGCTGAGTCACTTAAAAAAGAATGCACACATCTTAGACAACAACTTGAAGACAAAGAAGAGATATTAAGAAATACAACTGAGCAGTGCCAAAAACACAAAAAAGAACTGAATGACAAAAACAAGACTGTTCATTCGCTGAGGGAACAAATCAGTGTCATGGAAGAAAGTGTGAGAAAGCTTCAGTCAGAAGCCGAGCAGAGGCAAACAGACATAGACAGCCTGAACAGCAGCATTCAGAATCTCACAGAGGAAACCTGCCAGCTCAGTGCCGTGTGTGGGTCCAAAGAAAAGCAGCTCGCTCAGCAAACACAGATCATAGCCGAACTCGATGAACGTCTCAAAGCAACTCTGGAACAAAACGCTGATGTTAGCAGAACAGTTAGCCACCTGACAGAAGAAAGTCAAAGACTACAAGAAGAGTTGGCCCTTAACATTACATCCCTTTCTGAACTTAATACAGAGAAGCAATTACTGCAAGAAACTAGTTCTGGACTTCAAATTCAAATTTCAGAGAGTCAGAGAATAATTGATGGGCTTCTGAAAGAAAAGGAGGACCTTAATGCTATGGCAGAAGAATTGAGAAAGGCCCTCAAGGAAAGTGAGCAGGCTAACTCTGCAGGGTTGCTTGAGAAGACAACAGAATGTGTAAATCTGTCAAAAACACTGAGGGACAGAGAAGAAGAACTCCAGAGTTTACAAGAACAGGTTGGTAGCTTAAATATGCAGGTCAGTCAGCTGAGCTTGTCTTTAGATGAAAAAGAACAAACATTGTCTGTAAAGAACTCACAGCTGGAGGCTCAACAAAACCAACTATTGCAACTTCAGGATACTGTATCTATGCTTCAGGAGCAGGGTTCAGTCCTGAAGGCTGGGCTGATGGAGAAGGACACAGTGCTGCAGCAGAAGTCAGAGGAATGTAGCATGTATCAGAAGGACATTATGCTGCAGAAAGGTCTGGTATCCCAGCTGCAGGGTGAGGTAGCATCTCTGGGGAAAGAGTGCTTGGAAGCCAAACAGCATATAGATCAAAAAGAGCAAGATTTAAAAGAGATGACAAATGAGTTTCAGAACCACAAAGATGAGCTGAATAAAAGGAATGAATCGGTGATTTCTCTGAGCAGCCAGCTCGGGGCCATGACTGAGAACGCCGCAGTGATGGAGGCTGAAATTGCTAACCTAAAGGCTTCTGTACAAAAACTTGAAGCAGAAAATTCTGAGCTAATGCAGGAAGATGGTCAGAGGAAGGCAGAGATAATTGATTTTAAAGACAGCATTGGGGCACTGAATGAGCAGAATACCAGATTAAAATCGGAACTTAAGAAAACAGTTATGGAGCTGTCCAAGGCACACAAAGAAGTTGTGCATTTCAAATCAGCAATCTCTGAAAAAGATGACAATCTCAAGACAGCACAGTCTGAGAAGGAGGCACTCATCTTAACCATGCAAGAAAGAGACAACGCACTAAAACAACAGGAAGATTTGATCAAGCAGCTCAATTGTGAGATTACTGAGCAGGGGGAGCAGCTGAAACAGAAAGCAGATGAGAATGGCAATTTGCAAACACAAGTTCTAGAGCTCGAAGATTCTGCTTGTAAACTTAGAGGTCAAGTTGACAGCCTAGCCTCAGAGTCATCCATACTTAAAAATATGCTGGAGAAAAAGGAACAGTCAAGCCTCGAATATCAAAGCCACTCTTCTGCAACCGTTGAAAATCTAAATTTACATCTACAAGCCAAAGAGGCAGAATGTGAGAGCTTAAAAGAGCAGATTTCACACCTTGAAGAATCTGTCTCAAAGCTCAACAGTGGTCTGGAAGTGCAGATATCTGAAGTGGAAAACCTCAGAAGGGCTTTGGGAGAGAAAGAGGCTGCACTTTTGGAACAGTCAAAGAATATTCAAAGAAAATCAGATGAAGCCTTGCTGTTCAAAAGTCAGTTCATGGAAAGTACAGAGTTAGTATCCCAACTACAAACTCAAATACAGTTACTGTCCACAGAGTCTGAAAAATGCAGACAGTCAGCAGAAGAAATGCAAAGTGCCTTCAATAATCTACAGGAGAAATATGCTGCTAATCTGGAGGAGTTACAAGATATCCGAAAACAACTCTCTCACAGGACTGACGAGGTCTCCAACCTCCGGACTTTACTGGATGATTCCAGTAATGATCAGCAGACAGCAAAGACCACTGTAGAAACACTGAGACATGAGCTCTCTGCGATCCGGGATAAACTTGAAAAAGCAGAAGACCTTAACTCCAGTCTGTCAAGAGAAAAAGAAGAAGCTTTTACTTCCCACCAAGCCAGTGTTTCAATGCTGACAGTTGAAATAGAAAGACTCAAATCCCAACATGTCCAGGTTGTGGCCCAGATGAATGCACTGACAGAAAACCTCGAGCAGAGAGAAATGGCACTTCACGCAATTAATAGTCAGTACACGGCTCAGGCTAAACGTGCCTTGGAGCTGGTGTCGGAAATGCAGAGGTTAGAGGAGCAAAATAAGACTCTCCACGAGGAGATTAGATTGACAAAAGAAGAGCACCACAAGGTTTATGCTGCAGTTAGTCAAGAAAATGCACATCTGAAAGAAGACGTTAGGAAAATTCTTGCGGAGAAGGAGGAGCTGGAATTGAGGCATCAACAAATATGGGCATCTCAGGGAGAGCTGCAGGTTCAAATGGAGCAGAAGTCCAGCAGCATGAATGAGCTAATGGAGAAAATGGAGTCTGAGAAGCAAAGTCTTCAAGCAAAGGTTAGTGCCAAAGATGAAGAGCTTTTTCAGTTGAAAGAAAACATTCAAAAGATAGAACAAATTCTACAAGATTCAGAGAAGGAGTGGCTCTTGGTTCTAGATAGAGAAAAACAGGAAAAGAACCTACTCACAGAACAGTTGGAGAGTGTTGAGAATGAAATGAGGTCTAAAGATGTTAAAGTTAATGCTTTAAAGAAAGATTTGGACAACTTACAGGAGAAGCTAGCAGAAGCTTCCTCTGCAATTAAACGAGGTTCTGATCAGCTGAGCGCTAAAGAGTCAGAGGCATCAGCTTCCAGAATTCAACTTGAACAGGTTTTAGCATCTATCCAGGAAAAGGAGAATGAGAATCTTAACTTACAACAGGCTGTAAAAGCTGCTGAATATGTGTTACAAACCATTATAGGGAGCAAAAGTAGCACAGAAGATTCGTCAGTTTTGTCACCACCCTCATCACAGAGTTCAGCATCTCTCCAAGACATGATAAAACGATTGCAAGAAAGCCATCGGTGTGACGTAGCTGCTTTAGAAAACCACTTGGCTATAACTGCAGCAGAATTGCAGAAAGCACAGAAGATACTAGATGAGGGAAAGAGGAGTAATGACGAGAAATATCAACAAATAGCTCTTTTGCAAGACTCTATAGAGCATTTGCAGTCTCAGCTTAATGCTGAACAGGGCAAATTGAAAGACGCTATTGCCAAACAGTCAGAGTTAAACGCAGAACTACAAGCAAAAAATGAGCAAATGAGCTGTATGAGCATTCAAATAAGTCAGCAGAAGGAATTACTTGCTGGGCTTACTCAGCAGTTGAAGGACAAAGATGCATCTATCGCCCAAGTCATGGAGTCCGCCTCAAATGAGAGAGTGAAACTCAGTGAGGAAAATAGCTCACTAGTAGCACAATTAAGGAGCACAGAAGAAGCCAACAAAGAATCAACCAAGAGGTTTGAAGACATTTCACACCTTTTAGAAGAACACATTTCACGATCTCAAAGTGAAATTGAAAAGAAGGATTTGGAGATAGTCACACTGATTAAGGAAAAGGAGGAGTTCCAGAGCGAGCTCACTAAGGTGGCAAAAGAAAAAGATGCCACCAAGAAGAAGCTTCAAGCTGCTCTTGTTGTGAGAAAAGAGCTGATGAAGAGAATTGAAGAATATGAAAATCAAAAAGAGGAGCTTGTTGGCAATATAGCAGAGGCTTCAATCTTACGGGAGAAGTTACATAAAGTGACAAAGGAAGCTCAAGCTGCAGCAAAAATGCATGAAGAAAACATTGCTTGTCTTGAAAAAAAAAATCTTGACAAAGAAGAAGAGTTTCTTTATTACAAGACTGATAATGAAAGACTTACGGGACAGTTAAATAAGAAGGACATTCAGTTGTCAGAGACGATACAAATGCTTAGTGAGAAAGGGTCCATCATTGAGTCGCTGCAGTCCAGTGCTGCTGAGAAGCAAGAAGCCTTTGAGCAAGAAAAAAACACTTTGATGCTTCAATTAGAAGAGTTTCAAAATGAAGTCAAGATTTGCAAGGAAGAGTTAAAAGAAAAAGCATCCTCCAGTGCTTGTGCTGTTGATTTAGAGAAAGAGCTTACACAGATAAAGTTAGAAAAAGCAACTCTCCAGAAAAAGACCCAAGCTGCTCTACTGGCTCGCAAAGAGACAATGAAGAAGGCTCAAGAAAGTGAAAAGAAATTGACTCAAGAGCTGACTGAGCTGAAAGATGACTATAAAGCTCTTCTGGAACAACATTGTCAGCAGACAAATGAGCTAAATGCCATCCAGTTGAACCTGGACGAGAAGCTCAAGGAACTGGGGGAGCTCCGTAAAGCCTCTTTGTCTGATGTGGATGAATTGGGCACTTTAAGACAGCTTGTTGAGGAGAGGGATAAAGTTCTCCAAGATCTCAAGATGTCTTTGGCTGAGAAAGAAAGCCATTGCCATTCTCTGTCAAACTTGCAAAATGAGTTTGAAGCAGTAAAATCAAAATTTGACAGTCTTTCTCTTGAGGTGGCAACTAAAGCTGAGGCTCTTGCTTTTATGGAGCAAAATGCAGAAGATCTGAAATCAAAGTTAAATTTGGTTGAAAGCAACTTAAAAGAGAAAAGTGAAGAAGTTGAAAAATACAAAGAAACTGCCAAAGATGCTGAGCTTAAGACTCAACAGGAGCGCCAAATATTATTTACTCTGGAGACCCAGCTAAATACCGCTAAATCTACTTTGGAGGAACATAAGTGTGCAAGTGAAGAAAAGTATCAGATTTTAATGAAAGAAAAAGAGGTTCTTTTGGATCAGATGAAACAGGCTCAGGAAGAATTTGAAAGAATGGCTGCTGTAGTTTCACGGAAGTCTTCAGAAGTTGCAGCCACCCAAAAAACATTAGTAGAGGCACAGCAGCAACACACTGAGGACAAAGAAATCATCATTAAAGAGCTTGAAGAAGCAAAACAGCATTGTACAGAAACACAAAATAAATTGCAGTCTTTAAATCAGGAAAAAGAAAATGCTTTGAGGACAATCAGTGAACTCCAAGAGGAAGTGGCTATACTGCACAAGCAACTGTCCAAGTCTGACAGAATAAATGAGCAACTGCATGAGGAGAAATCTAAACTGTACACGGAACAGGAAGTTTATAACAAAGAAGGGGTCTGCAAATGTGCTGAAGTCTTTGAAGTTAAACTCAAGGAAAGAGATGATGCCTTGTTAGTTTCTCAGGCTCAAGTTGTAGAAAAGGAAGAATTAATTGCTGCCCTTGAAATGCAGCTACAGCAGCAAATTAAACTCCATGATGTGACGATTGAAAAGATGAGAAGAGAGGCTGATGAGCTTCAGAAATCTCAAGAGGATGGCATCAAAGTGAACAACCAAGAAAACCAAAGCAAGATTGCTCTCCTGACCAGGAAACTTCAAGCTGCTTTAGTATCCAGGAAAGAGCTACTGACAGAGAATGCAACGTTAAAAGAGGAAGTAGGAAAGCTGTCAGACAAACTTTATGCAAAGGAAGGGGAGTTTTCTGCTCTGGAATCATCTGTGTTAAAGTTAACACAACAAAATGTA
The DNA here is from genome assembly GCA_020510985.1 of Pholidichthys leucotaenia. Taxonomy (NCBI): domain Eukaryota; kingdom Metazoa; phylum Chordata; class Actinopteri; order Cichliformes; family Pholidichthyidae; genus Pholidichthys; species Pholidichthys leucotaenia. The sequence goes on from CM035847.1 coordinate 294,256,950, forward strand.
GAACTGCAAAGCTCTTTGTCATCCATCACTGTAGAGAAGGGCAAACTTGGCTCCGAAGTTGATCGCATGCTCAATGAAAATAGCTGTTTATCTGCAGCTTGTGAAAGTTTGAAGCTAACCATAGAAAACATCACTCAGGAGAAACTAGCCTTCTCATGCCAGCTCGAATCGCTTAAGGACTCTCAAACAGAAGAGCTGTCAAAGTGGAAGTCACAGCACGTGGAGCTGAAACAAGAGTACGAGTCTCTTCTGCAAGCTTATGAAAATGTAGGCAGTGAAATGGATAAGATGAGGCAGCTTTTGGAGGGGGCCAAAAGGGACCGTCAGGAAGCCCTCCGAAAAGCACACAGACACGAGAGTGAGACTGAGGTTCTGAAGAGGCAAGTCCGAGAGGTAGAGGAAGAAAATGAAAGAATTAACGAGAAGATGCAAGCGTTTTCCACAGAGAAACGACTAGAGATAGAGGGGTTGGAGGAAGAGAATCTAAAAATGAGAAACGAGCTGGAAGAGCTCAGTGGAAACCATAAAATGAAAATGTCTGAGCTTAGTGATAAAAACCAAGAGCTGCAGGCTGAGATCTCCCAACTTACTGAGTCTTCAGAGAGTCTCAGAGTTAAACTTACTGAAGCGCTGGCTGAAAATAGCCAGCTGTTACAAAGGCTTGAAGAAACACATCGCTCACTGGAAAATAAGAACTCTGAATCAAATACATACACAAATAACATGCAGCTTAAGCTCAATGAGGCACTCAGTTTGAATAATTCATTGACTGCTCAGATCGAGGCCCAGAAAACAGAACTTGGTGCTCAGTTAGAAATCAGCAACTTGTTACAAAGGAAGAAGCAGAATATCTCTGAGCAAATTGACAAGATACAGAACGACCATGAATTGCAGCTGGCAGAGAAGGACAAAATCATCAAAGAGCTCAAAGACATTATCAGCAAGCACAGCCAAGAGACCATCAGCCTCAATGAGAAGGTGAGAATCCTCGAGGATGACAAGTCACTTCTGCAAGAGGAACTTGAAAATGCTCAAGAGATTTCTGACAAAGTGAAAAATGAAAATGAGTATCTGGAGACTGTGATCCTTAAAAACGCTGAAAGGATCGATGAGTTGAGTGAGTCTGTCAGTGCCCTCCAAAGTCAAACTTCACAGCTGTCTGCTCAGCTGACAGCCAGCAAGGATATGAGTAACCAGGTTCGCCAAGAAAAAGAGCAGGAGCAGCTTAAGTTGGTGAAAGAGTTTGAAGAAAAACTCAAGTCAGTTCAGAGAGGCAATGAGGGGTCCAAGAATGTACGCAAAGAGCTGCAGGAGTTGCTCAAAGAAAAGCACCTGGAGATAAATCAGCTGCAGCAAAACTGCATTAAGTACGAGGAAGTAATATTAGATTTAGAGAGCTCTTTAAAGAGTACGCAGTCGACCTGTGAACTGTTAGAGAAAGAGCTGAAGAAAAGCTCAGAGAAGGTTATTGTTTTAGAGGAGAGAAGTAAACATGCTGAGAGTGAGCTAATTAATCACAAGAGTCTCCTTCAGGAGGCCGAACAGAAGATTGCAAGTGTTGAGTATGAAAGAGAGCAGCTGGCTCTTAAAGTGTCACAACAAAATAAACAGGCAGCGAATCAGGCCATGGAGAAAACACAGGGATCCCAAACTGTAGACGAAGCACAAATAAACTCGTACACAGAAAACCGGTTTGCGTTACAGCAACAGATAAATGACCTGAAGGATTTGAAAGAGAAGGAAAGCAGAAAAGTTGATGAGCTTAGACAGCAGCTTGACTCTCAAGAACTTCAGATAAATACTCTAAAGAGAGCAGCGGAGACTACTGAAGCAAAGCTGTCTGCTATATCCTCCATGCCTCAGGGGACTGAGGCTACCAAGCTTTGGAATGAGTTATATCAAAAGGCGTTGCACGAGAAGGATAGCCAACTCCTCGAGCAAGGATTCATGATCAAAAGATTCTTGGAAGACACCAGAATAAAAGACAAGGAGGTGAACGAACTGCGAGTGACCAGGTCAAGACTGGAGAGGACGCTGAACGAGTACTCTGTAGCTGCTGCTGCACATCAGAGACAGCTGTTTGTCATGAGTGCGAGCAACGCTGAGCTCAGTGAGAAAACGGAGCTCATGGCTGTACAGATGAAGGAGCTCAGCACTCAGGTGGAAAGAATAGAACAAGAAAAATACACACTGAAACGGCAGCTTACTGACAAAGAAGACATAATTTCTCAAATGCAATTGAACCTCCAGCAAATGGAGAAGATAAGTGCTGACACAGATTCACAACTGTTTCTGTTACAGGCTGAAAATGACAAAATTCAAATTGACCTTCAGAAGCAGGAGGGAATTTCTCTGCAGCTCAAAACGCTTCTCCAGAGCAAAGATGCTGAGATCTCTTCCCTGCTGTCCTGCAGAGATGGTCAAATGTCAGGATACCTGGAGCAACTCCAGACTAACTATCGCACCCAGGTGTCGGTCTACGAGGACAGGCTGACGTCGCTACGCTACCAAAGGGAAAAGGCTGACAAAGAGATCAGAGGGCTTGAGGTCAAGGTCAAAAGTTTGCACATCAGAGTAAACAAATCTGTCCAGGAGAAGGAGCAGATGGCAGCAAAGATTGAGTCCTTCAAAAACTCACTGGTGTCTTTACAGAGCGAGCGGGAGCGTATCATGTCAGAATACAGAATACTTGAAGCAAAGAGTCAGTTAGGCCTGACGGGTAAAGAGGGCTTTCCAGATGGGGAAGGTGGTGCAGCCAAGGGGCTTAAACATGAAATAAGGAAACTGTTGCATCAGATGGATGACCTCAATTCAGAGAATGCCATGCTCAGGGCTCAGCTGGTCCGCTACCGAGAGGATCTGAATCAAGTTTTATCTCTGAAGGACAATCAGCTGAGGGTTCTCCTGAAGAAGCAGCAGGAAGTGATCAGAAACCTTGAAAACCAAAAGGCTGCAGCTGAAGAGCAATACAGAGAGTCCCGACTTGAAATCCAGAAAGAAGAAGAGGCCAACAGTGCCTTAAAAGCTGAGAATTCTAAACTCAAAGGTCACATATCAAAACTGGAGGCAGAAATATCTGCTCAAAGGAAGGAAAGGGCCTCAACCAATGAAGGAAGGGTAATTGCTGACCTGCAGGAGGCCGTGGCAGCCAAAGCATCTGAATGTAACGACCTCCAGCAAAAACTTCACTTACAAAAGCTTTCAGTCGATGAGCTGAAAAATAAAATGCAGCAACTGGAAAATGAAACTGACAAAAAGCTAGCTGAAGCTGAGGACAAATACAATAATGAGCTGGACTCCTTTGAGCGAGAGGTGGAGCTGATGAGGAACGAGCGAGAGACGGCTGATCGAAGGGTGGCAGAGCTGGCCAATGATCTATTGGACATGGAGCAACAGCTGTCAGAGGCTAAAATGCAAAACAAGGACATAAAAACTCAAAACGATTCCCTTTGCAAAGCCATGGCTGCTCTGCAGAATGACCGAGACCAGCTCATTGAGGACTTCAAGGTTCTCAGGCAGAGGTACGACGAGGAACTCAGAGTGACCCGGGCGGCTTTCAACAAGGCTGAGCGCAGTGTGCAGGATGCTACTTCAGACTTGGCTATGTTTGCCAAAGAGAGGGACATCCTCGTCCACCAACTAAAAGCTATGGAGAGCAAAGACGCACATGCAGAGCTGAACAAGTTGTTGGATGAGCTGTCAAAGGCCTTGACGGAGAAGGAAAGGGAGCTGAAGCAGGTTGTTTTGGAAAATAGCTCTTACAGCAAGCAGCTGTCCGCATTCTCCAGATCAATGGCCAGCCTCCAGAATGATCGGGACAGGCTCATGGATGAACTGGCCGGGGCCAAACAAGTCTTTGAGTCCAGGCAAGAGTCAAGCCCAGAGAGATCTATTGCCCAGAGTGTGGAAATGTCTACAGGAAGTGGCAGGCAGCCTGTCGTTGCTCCCCAGGCTGAGACAGAAGGGCTGGTAAGTCATCAGCTGTCATTTGACTTGGGCTGCTGCTTGCACTTCATTTTTTTTCAGCTGTGGTTCTTCGTGCAAACAGCATGCAGGGTCAGATTAGGTGTGATTTTGTTTTTTCGTGTCATTGCTTGGACATGCATGGCATTTGTTTTGGACATGTTGTGGTATCTGAAATTTGGTGTTTCATATTGTAATTTCTAAAGGATAAGTCCTGATTTATCATTCCCCTTGATCGTGATTTCAGGTGATGAGGCAGAAACGGGAAGAACTACAACAAATGGTACAAAGAGAAGTCAGCAGCTACCAGGAGGAAAGAGGCGATCTGAGGTAAAAGAAGCGGAACAGCTCAGTTTACTTGTATTCATCATGCTGTTATAGTTAGCTTAGCTTTCTGTATTTTGTAGGGCTTTTTTTTTTTCCAAATGGGAGAGACAGGGAAATGGCAAATATTGAAAAAGCCCAAGCTGTAATAAACACTTATTTACATCATCTCTAAAAATGAATTGTGTGCTATATTGTGCATGTGTTAAATTAGCTTATGCTGCTATAAAACAGGCACTGTCGTACACAGAGTAAAAAATACACCTACGCTGTTACTGTTTTCTGTTATTTAGATCTGCTGCAGACAGAAAGGGCTCTCTGCCAGCCAAGGTAAGGTGCAATTTCTCCTTTTGTGTAAAGGTGGAATAATTGTTTTTTTAATGCTTTTTGATGCCTATGTTATGTATGTTTTCAGGGTTTATATTATTTAGATCCAAACTGGTTTATTTAGTATGGAAAAATAAGAAAATGTTATTACTAAACTTTACTTTTCTTGTTGTCAGTTGGACTGATCAGTTGTAAGACACACCAGATAAAGGCCACTTTACACAGCACGGAGATTGTTGGGTGACCAATGAGAGATTAAAAATTGACCTGATCTTTCAACAATCTCCTAAAGCCTTAGAAAAGCTGTTTCTGTGTAAATGTTGGGTAGATTGTTGTAAGAGTTTCATGGAGATCTATAGAGATCTTTTAAAGATCATCGAGAGATCATTGCGAGACCAGGAGGGATCATTGAGAGTTCCTTGGGTGATCATGGAGACTGCTGAGCATTTCTTGGGCAACAGTGAGCCTCTGGGTCTTGTCTCTGAAGAAGAAGAATTTGCAGAAGGTCGAAACAGCTTTTACACAGGCATGGAGATCATTGAGAGATCATTGAGGGATGAAACAAAATTGTCAGATCTCTCAACAATCTTTCATTGATCTTTCAACAAGCGCTCAACAATCTCATCGGTCTCCCAGTGATCACTGAAAGATCATTTGGAGATCTGGCCATTTTGTCATCATTCAGGGATCTCTAAAGGATGTCCACCCCTGTGTAAAGGGGGTATAATTAACTTTTTCCCCCCACAGGGAGAACTAGAAACTTAAAAACTTAAGGAACTTTTTTTTACTACTTTTTTTTTTTTTAGTGTAGGCACTCTACACCCCTATAGAGGGGTTGCACTGACGTCACACGGGTCACGTGTCTTTTGTTTACTGTGCCATTTTGGACGGCAACGAACAGTCAAATCACCAACAGCAAGCATGAGTGAGTGTAATCAACGAGATAAATGGCTACACACAAGTCAACACCGTGGTCCACCAACGAGGTGCAGACTTTTCTGTGCTTGGTAGCTAATTAAAGAAATCCAGAGGGAGCTGGACGGAACGACCTGAAAAGAATTCATGGCCACCGACCGGCAGAGGCAGACGGAGGCAGAGTGGCGTCGACCCGACCACAGCGTCATCATTGTTGAAAACAGTGATAGAGGATGGTGAGTGATGTGATATTATACATCTTTGCCGTTATTTATCCCAGTGGTGGAAAGCTCACTTTGAACAAATAACACCGTTGTCTCCTGTATGCAGACAATGAGCTAGCTAGTTAGCCATCAATGCTAACTCCGTGCTCTGCTTGTATTTTGCGCTTGTGTCGACAACATCTGACGAAATAAGCTAGTGTTAATCCTGGTTAAAAAGTAGGCTTTTTACATGTTTGCACTTTCTTGCTGTGCATGTACTTAAGTTGTGTGTGTATTTTCATTCTAGAGTCCCACCACAGGCTGAAGATCTGCTGAACTGGGACCAGCAGCACATCCAGTTGCTTCTCAGTGAGACAAGAGAGCATGAAACGGGAACAGGTCAAGTGGATGACCCCTGACCACGTGAGCACCCCAAGTGGACCCCGGGGTCCAATCTATACATATACAAGTACATTTTCAATCCAGTGATTTACAAACTGATTCAGAGCTTTCTAAAGCCTCATTCAGAACATTCTAGTCCCACATACCTATTCTGTGGATTTTTATCTGGGGGCAGCCAGCGGTGATGAGCAGCAGCGGTGGAGAAGAAAAGTCTTTTGAAAGCAGAAACAGAGCCAAAACCTTCTCCGGGTCAGCTTAGTTGTCATCTTACGTCTATGTATTTTTTACACTTCTTGGTGACCGGGGAAAGTCTTCCCAATAGTTTTACACAAATTCTTGTTGTTGTTCTCCTTCTTCACATTTACAAATCATTGGATTGAGAATGTACTTGTACATGTACAGGTACATCTCAAAAAATTAGTATGTCATGAAAAAGTTCAATATTTTTTGTCATTCATTTCAGAAAGTGAAACCCATATTTTATATAGATTCATTACACATAGAGTGAAATATTTCAAGCCTTTATTTCTTGAAATTTTGATGATTATGGCTTACAGATAATGAAAACCCAAAATTCACTGTCTCAGAAAATTAGAATATTGTGAAAAAGTTCAATATTGGAAAGTCATGGTGTCACACCTTAATCAGCTAATTAACTCAAAACACCTGCAAGTGTTTCCTGAGCCTTTAACCCCTTGCACTCTGGTCAGTTTCCCTAAAAATGCCAAAAAATAACGTGCCCAAAGTAAATCAAAAGCTGTTCTTCAACCCTTTGCAGCATCTTCATGGGGTTGGTCTCATTTAAAAGAAAACACTTTGAATTTTTTGGCAAAACAGTCATAATCTCTCTAAGTGCTCCGGCCACTGAGTAACAGTCATCTAAACATACTGAACTTGAAGAAAATAAAGTTCGCCTGGGTGTTTTTTTGGATACAAATGCTTGCAAATAACACACAGCTTCAGATCCGGGCTGGAAAATGCAACAGAAATGTAGAACCAAGTATTATCCAGCTGAGGTCAAAATTTTGTAACAGTACCACAAAAAATGAATATATTACACAGCTTTGTTCTCAGGTAGTTCCCAGGCATTTTTGAACTGTGCCAAATTGTGCCAAATGGCACAGTTTGGAAAAACGTCTAAGTTTTGAATGATTCAATATAGAAGCTTCATCTTGGGCTCTAATGAAAGGTGATACTCAGGGCTGTGTGTGTGTGGGGGGGGGGGTTGTTTATTCATTCATTCATGAATGAATGAACAAACAAGCCCCCACACACAAAGAAGCATGCCACGTAAAAAATGTGTGGCTTTTTTTTTTTTTTACAAGAAAAAATAACCTACAGTGCACTAAAAATTATTCTAAAATATTTGTAATGTAGAAGATAACAACTGCCACCCCACCCCCACCCCCCGCTACAGAGGACGGACATCGGCCATCGCTACATGACAGAACAGTCATGTGGTGATGTGGCGACCGCGGCGCACAGTCCCTGCGCCCCCCCCCCCCCCCCCCCCCGCTACAGAAGAGTAGGGTGTTCACGGTCCGGACGCGGCGCACGGACTTCGGACTTCATGCGCCGCGGTCTACTAAGCACAGTTGTAATTTACCGATCGGTCAAAAGTCATTTTTGATTACAATTTTCAGGGATAAAGAATAATTTAGCTTATAACACTTACCTGTTCACAACAGCAGCGTAGCTGGCAAACTTCTCTTCCTCATTGTCAGACGAACAAGAAGCTGGTCCGCTTGTTACGGACTCGTGGTTCTGGTCACGCGACCCGGTCAAAACATAATTCCATTATTGCGGTTTTGCGCTTCCATGATTGCGGTTTTGGTGAACGATTTTTCAAAACAAATAACAGTAGTAATAAAAAATGACTGGCGAACGTGTGTGTGTCACCCAGCCTTCGTCATTGGCCTCCGTCGGTCTATGATGACCATGGAAGAGAATCCTAAACGTCTACTCTGCTGGGACAGCACCGCCTGTGGCTGAACAGGCCGATGCGCGAATGGCAGTCCCTGTCACACAGGTCGCACTTGTGGGTGGTCTCCGTGCTGCTGGGTCTGTGGCGGTTCTTCCTGCGGGTCCTTTTTTCATCTGCTGCAGCAGTCAGTCTCTCTTCACCCAGCCTTACACAAAACAGCTTTTGAACTTCTGTGCTTCAATTGGCTGGCTGCATTCCCAGCCGTTGGTAGGCGGGTCCTTCTTGCTAGGTTTTCAGTCATTGGTTCTTCAAGGTTTCAGAAACCCAATTCAAGGCTCTTAATAGTCGAATGAGAGGTCAATCACATCTAATCTGTTTGCGGCTGTGTCTGTAGTGGAAGAACGGAAATGCAGCTTTTTTTTTCAGTGCGTTCTAGGACGCAGCGCCCTCGTGCGCTCTAGGACGCAGAGACGTGCCCGCCTGCGGTACACCAGAGTGCAAGAGGTTAAATGGCCTCTCAGTCTGGGTCAGTAGGCTCCACAATCATGGGGAAGACTGCTGACTTGACAGATGTCCAGAAGACAGTCATTGACCCCCTCCATAAGGACCATAAGCCACAAAAGGTCATTGCTAAAGAAGCTGGTTGTTCACAGAGTGCTGTATCCAAGCATATTCATAGAAAGTTGAGTGGAAGGAAAAACTGTGGTAGGAAAAGTTGCACCAGCAAAAGGGATCACCGCAGCCTTGAGAGGATTGTCAAGCAAAATCCATTCAAGAATTTGGGGGAGCTTCACAAGGAGTGGACTGAGGCTGGAGTCAGCGCATCAAGAGTCACTACGCACAGACAAATCCTAGACATAGGCTACAAATGTCGCATTCCTCATGTCAAGCCACTCCTGAACCAGAGACAATGTCAGAAGCGTCTTACCTAGGCTGTGGAGAAAAAGAACTGGGACTGTTGCTCAGTGGTCCAAAGTCCTCTTTAAAGATGAAAGTAAATTTTGCATGTCATTTGGAAATCAAGGTCCCAGAGTCTGGAGGAAGAGTGGAGAGGCACAGAATCCACGTTGCTTGAAGTCCAGTGTGAAGTTTCCACAGTCAGTGATGATTTGGGCTGCCGTGTCATCTGCTGGTGTTGGTCCACTGTGTTTTCTGAAGTCCACAGTCAATGCAGCCATCTACCAGGAAATTTTAGAGCACTTCATGCTTCCTTCTGCTGACAAGCTTTATGGAGATGCTGATTTCATTTTCCACGCAGGACTTGGCACCTACCCACACTGCCAAAGGTACCAAAAGCTGGATCAATGACCATGGTGTTACTGTGCTTGATTGGCCAGCAAACTTGCCTGACCTGAACCCCATAGACTCTCTATGGGGTATTGTCAAGAGGAAGATGAGAGACACCAGTCCCAACAATGCAGATGACCTGAAGGCCGCTATCAAAGCAACCTGAGCTTCCATTACACTTGAGCAGTGTCACAGGTTGATCGCCTCCATGCCACGCCGCATTGATGCAGTAATTCATACAAAAGGAGGCCCAACCAAGTATTGAGTGCATAGAAATGAACATACTTTTCAGAAGCCTGACATTTCTATTTAAAATATCCTTTTTTAAAATTGATCCTATGTAATATTCTAATTTTCTGAGACACTGAATTTTGGGTTTTCATCATCTGTAAGTCATAATCATCAAAAATTTCAAGAAATAAAGGCTTGAAATATTTCACTCTATGTGTAATGAAACTATATAATATATGGGTTTCACTTTCTGAAATGAGTGACAAAAGATATTGAACTTGTCATGATATTCTAATTTTTTGATATGTACTTGTACAGATTGGGTCAGGGGTCGTCTTGGTCAGGGGTCCACTTGACCTGGATCCCATAAAACTACCTTGCAAAGGGAGGAGATGGCTCAGAATGCTGCCTTCAGTCAAGTGTTCCTTGGTGTGCTGGGCCACCTTGAGAGTGGCCAGCATGTGTGACCCATTCTGAATTTTTTTTACAGTTTAAAGTTTGAATTTCACACATTCTAAATAATCTGGATTTTGCTGGTGATTGTAATAAATCATTTAGTGACTTATTTGTTTGCATCATGATTTTCTATTTTGTCTGTTAAGACACCGGTGGGAAGAGTCAACAGTACAAACCAAACATTTATAAATGACGTTGAAAATAATGGCTCATTTTTAAGAAAAAGTAACCAAAAACAATTATTTTATTTACTGAAGACTGTATTGTTGGATGTGCCAGTGCAGAAGCCACTGCACACTTTAGTGGTAGTACCAGTATATGGAGGAATTCTGGGCCATATTAGCATCTGGATTTCCTAATAATGGATTAGGATTTAATGTGATTTAACATGTTTTAACACAAACTACTTTATGGTTCATAATTCTGTTGACAGACTTACACCAAACCAAAAGTGATTTCTCAAACTGCTGGATTCTTTAGACAGCTTTTCCAGTCTTTTAGCATTTAATTTGTCACTAAATCCCTTCACAAATAACCTTCACAAATAAAACATAAACAAACGTGGAGACATGTCTGCAAAAAGCACGAAAGTTTATTGTAAAAATTCCTAGTGCAATACAAAAGGAGTACATAGTACATTATTCACACATAGAATATATATTTATACAGTATCTACATGTATATATCCAGCAAATCCAAGTATTTTCCATGCAGCCTTGTGACTGTATTATTTTAATTTCTTTTAATCCTAGATGATGTTTGTTTTGGGTTAAAAATGCATCATAATTGTTAAATATATCTTAGTATACCTAACTCAGTATTGTTTACCTGTTGAAATATATATTTTATGGCTAATATAACCCCATAACTATAATATGACACCTGGCAGTAAATTTTTGGCAGCTGATCACTTTTTGCCACGACGCTACCGGCTGGAGCAGGTACATCCCATGATGTCTCAACATTTCCGTGATTTTCACACAGATCAGAGCAATTTGTAGAACAGGAAGCTAAACGTTTCTACAGACATTCTGAAGTTCTGCAATCACTGCGGTTCGTGAAGCTGGGGTCACATCCCATCACTGAGAGACTTGGTTGAATGGCCAGACCCAACGGTTTGAAGCGATAATTTTGCCACAAGAGAGCCATCTGAAACACACACAGAATACGTATTTTAGTACCTAACAGCGATAACTTGCCGTGATTACAATGTAGTACGGGGGACTTATTAGTGCTTGAATAGCATTAGCAATCATTAGCTTACCTTCATATATGATTTAGTTCGTATCCTCATGTCTTCCACTGCCCCATGGCTTCCTAAACGCTCCAGTACTTTTCCAGAGTGTTTTGTCTTGCCGCCTGTAGCCTTCTCTGACTCTCCGTTTTTGCCTTTACTCTGACAAAAAGCCAGCCAGCAGCAGGCTCGCCTTCATTATCCATCTTGTGTTTTGCTTGTCACATACAAATGATGTCTTGTTTTGTTTTTCTTTTAATTCTTGGATGGAATATGGGTGGGCAATATAAGCTGCGGCTTCAGCCATCACCCATTTCGGATAACTTATGTTGAACTGTATAATCAGAGGAGTTATTGTCTAATTTGAACTTGTTGGATTTTCTTTCCCCCTTTGTTATATTATTCTGTTTCTTTTTTAATCTCTACTTTTAATCTATCCGAAATAAAGATTCATTCATTCATTCATTCATTCATCCATTCATGTCATGGGAGTGTCGGGCCGCCTTGCTGTAAAGATCTCACTCATTTGAGGTGGTATTCAGTCTTAATGGAAAACAAACAACACTGTGGCGAGTCGGGCTGAGTAGTTGCTAGTGGAATTATTATTATTCTCAACACAGGGTCCACGTTATTTGCCGTCCAGAATAGTAGAAAAACAATGTGGCATGTGACCACTGATGTCACATGCAACCCCTCTATAGAAACCGTTGTGCAACACACTATATGATTGTTTCAGGGCAGGGCGGCACCTTTTTCTGTTTAGGGACATTTTGAACTTCTTTTTAGCTCATTTTAGCCAAACTGAAAAGCGCTAATGTGATGATGAGGTGACGTCCATCCCTTCACATTTCACAGGAATCACTATTCCTCCTTAGCATTTTCCCCAGTGGTCACCAAACTCCTAAGGAATTGACCTTGACCTTCAGCACATCCTAGACTGGTCTGGATCTAGGCTGTGCTCAAGGTCAAGGTCAGCGTTCGGGAGCTCTGAGCACTCCCAGGGTGATTTTTGTCAGGCTGGAATAAGCTACTCCCTCATTGACGGTCAGGTTGTATTAAGCTTTTGACTTTTTGTCTTCATAAAGGTGTCATTTTTGAATGTGTTAAATTTGACATAAATCTGCAGCTTTTCTTATAAACATATTTTTTTTGTAAATGTACTACTTCCTTATGAATTTATTATTCATTTTTTTCTCTCAAACAATGAAAATCTAACAAAACACAATGTCCAAACATAGTGCTGTAGATGATCGAGGAGCCCCTTAAAAATGGCTGCTGCGTGAGAGTCCTGTTCCCTCCCAAACCATGTGCTTGGTCAGAAATTTGTGCAAAAGTTTGTCGTCCCGCTCCTCTCCAAGTCAAAATCCTGCTTCTCGATTAAAGCTCATTTGTCATCATAACGCTGTCTGATATCATTATCAAGAGTTGCACTTTAAGTTTCAGAGTTGTTGGGTTTTTTTTTTTACACTTTTTCACTCCATTGCCTAAGTAAATAAACAGCAGCCATGTTGGAGGAGATCCCACCTGAAGTCAGGTGATCAAAAACTATCAGCGTCCTTCTGTTTTTGGTGCCCTCATAGGAAAAAAAATCTGCAGTTTGGCTTGTTGACAGTGGTGGTGCATTTGTTGCAGAAATGTTAAAGTGTTATTGTCTCGTTTTATGTCCCCCACCACGCAGCAAGAAACGGTTGCTTTAGTGGGTCAGAGCGGACTTGAGGAGGCAGTGGGTCGGCTGGACACAGAGAGGAGGCAGCTTCATGAAGATCTGCAGCGCTGCATGTATGAGATCCAACAGCGAGACCAGTACTTCCAACAGCTCAACACCAAGGTAATACACCACACTTCTGAAGGCAAAGCCACATCTGAGGGTTGCCCAGTCCCAGTTTAGTGTTCGTGTGTGATGGAGGCAGGCTAGGTGAGCTGTTTGATTAACCAAGCGTTGATAAAGTTCAAATACCTTAAAACCGAGTTTTCCTTCCACTTTCTTAAAAAAGGAAAGGATGAATGAAGCCATTTCTTGTTTCTTCTTCGTGACTTCCTCCCAGCTCCAGCAGGCAATGGAGGAGAAAGGTGCTGTCTCAGCTCAGCTGAGGGCTGTCTCCCAAACCCTGAGAGACACCCAGAATCGCTGCCACTGGCTGGAAACCCAGGTCCAAGGCCAGGCCCAGGTAACTGACCTCCAACATGAACGATCTCTGTTATTCTTGTAGGTGACATACACTATTCTGCCTTTTGTCCATTTGTTGCCATGGTTCCCACGTCTGTGACATACTTTAGTCAAAATGCTTCAGGGATTAAATATCGCAGCACCATTTACCAAGCAGATTAAACACCCTTCTTCACAATGACTGTCCCAAGATGGTGCTAATGGGATAAGGGGAAGCAACATCATATTGTAGCTGGGTTAAAGGGGGATGAATTGGGAAGAGAGCAAACAGTAGAGAGCAAACAGCACGATGGGGACTCAATCTATGGGAGAGAACAAACAGATGTTAATGACCAGCAAAAAAAAAAAAAAAAATCATTGAGAGTGAAGAAAGGAGTGAGGCCCAGTGCATTATTGGAGGTCCCCCGGCTGACTAAACCTATTAGCAGCATAACTAAGGGAGGGTTCAGAAACACATGATCCCTCCCTAATTGTAGGCTATATCAAAAAGGTAGGTTTTAACCCTATTCTTAAAAACAGAGATCGAGTCTGACTCCCGAATCCAGATTGGCAGCTGATTCCACAGGAGAGGAGCTTGATGACTGAAGGCTCTGCCTCCCATTGTACTTTTGGAGATTCTAGGTATTACAAGTAATCCTGCATTTTGGGAGCGTAGTGCTCTGTTAGGATAACACGGTAGTATCAGATCTTTTAAATAAAAAGGAGCCTGATTGTTTAGAGCTTTGTAAGTAAGAAGAAGGATTTTAAACTTAATTCTAAACTCTATGGGAAGCCAGTGAAGGGAGGCCAAAACCGGAGAGATATGATCTCTCTTTCTAGTACCTGTTAAAACTCTTGCTGCAGCATTTTGGATCAGCTGAAGACTTTTTAAAGATGTTTTAGGACAACCTGATAATAAAGAATTACAATAATCTAATCTCGAGCTAACAAAAGCGTGGATCAGTTTCTCAGCATCACTCTGAGACAAGATGCTCCTAATCTTGGCAATATTACGCAAATGATAGAAGGCAGTCTTAGAAACGAATTTAATATGTGAATTGAAGGACAGATCTTGATCAAAAATAATTCCAAGGTTCCTCACAGAGCTATTAAGAGAAAGAGTAACCGCATCCAAACTGAAAGTTTGATTTGGAAAGGAATTTCTAAGGTTTTTTGGACCAACAAGAATGACTTAAGTCTTATCTGAATTTAATAGCAGGAAATTACACGTCATCCAAGCTTTGATTTCCTTAAGACAGGCTTCCAACTTGGCTAATTGATTACTATCATCTGGCTTCATTGACAGGTATAATTGTGTATCATCTGCATAACAATGAAAATGGTTATGGTTGGCATATGTCATTGAAAAAATAACCAGAGCTAACAAAATTGGCTGAATGTGAGAAAGTAAAAGCCCAGTTAAAGCATCGTTGGGGATAAGAGTGTGTGGTTTTAGTGGGCAATGGGACAGAACTGGTCCCTACAGAAATACACAGGGAAGGCTGAATGGCTAGCTGTATTAGCTTAAGCTAACTCCTCCTGGTCAAAATATAACATAATAGGCCAGAATGACACAAGCTATACAGTATAGTCAACTGTAGATTAGTGAACCAGCTGGGCACAGGAATCTTTTGTAGGTTGAGTAAAATGTACTGAGAATGTCTCTGTCAGTCATGTGATTTTGTTTAGGGTAACATCTGTATTGTGCCAGTGTGAGGGTGTCAGAGTAGATATGCAGGTGGTAGTCATGGAGTCATGAAGAATATAGATGAATGCAGAACAGACCAGATGGAATGTATCCACGTCAGCGAGGAGGAAAAAAATAAATAATAGGCCAGTGATGGCATAATGGTTAGGGATGTGGACTGGTGGCTGGAGGGTCGACTGTTCAGTCCCTGGACTGGCAGGATCAGAGCCGAGTGGAACAGATGTTTGCCTCACCCTCATTAACCTCACTGTGGCGAGTGAGGCCTTTAACCCCAGCTGCTGCAGTGGAGCTGCTCAGTGGCCGCAGGTCTGTGGTTGTACTGGGCAGCTTCCAGATGTAACTGTGTGAGTGAGCAGGGTGTCCTTGAAAAAGACGTTGCCTCGCAGTGGACCTCCCCTGTATGAAATCAGATTAAAAGAAAAAGGTCAACTCAAAGTGCTGAAGGTGTGGTTTGTTTTCATTTGTTTGTTGATATAAAGTTTTGGCTGTGTTTGAGCAGCTAAAACAATGACTTGGCAGCCCAGCAGTACTCGTTAGGCCCAGCCCACATCAGCGTTTCTCTGAGGTAAAGGAACACGTCGCCCTTCCTTGTGCCACAGCCAGGGGGCAGCTGTAGCACCGGTGTAGTGTGGCCGACTACCGATCGGAGGGTTGGGGGTTTGATTCCCACTCTGTCTGCAGTCTGCATGTCGAAGTGTCCTTGAGCAAGATACTGAACCCTCAGCTGCTCCTGGTGGGTCAGGCCAGTGCCTGTGTATGGCAGCTCTGCCGCCATCGCTGTGTGAATGGGTGGATAGCAGGATCTGTAAAGCGCTCTGGTCATCTAGAGATGGAAAAAAAGCGCTATATAAGTGAACGCCTTCTACCATTCCTTGGGCAATACTATTAGTCTCTGCACTTGTTCCTCCTTTTTTTATGCAGAAAGCAAGAATGATTCAGATTTTTAATTGTCTTTATATCATTACTCTTTTTGGCTCCTACACCAGAGTAGGTCCTCTTCTGAATAAGACGTGATTGGTCCAGAGGGAACCTGCATGCTCTCGCAGGATGGACATCTGGTATATTTAAAGGGGTCATTAATTACACTTTTTCCACATGTTAACAGCTCACATATTTCTTAATGAAATGTGTGTGAATGTTTTTAATTATTTAAGCACATTTTTGTATTTTCCCTGGCTTTCTTGAAACACTGATTTAAAGCCTGTCACTTTAAGAAATGCCCTTCATCTGTTCAACTCTGCCTTCCTTCTTATGTCAGTTAGCCATTAGCTGACTAGCTAACTAGCTAGATGACTATCTAGTTCGAATGAGTGGCGCTGGTTCACTGATTTACATTCAACAGTGCAGCGCATGCCACTTTGGCTCACCCCCAACAACCTCGCTGTGACTCCACAGCAAATTGGCAGCACCATGCGCCGGACGGCCCCCCAGCCCCAACCAACCTGTCCTGGGATCTGAGGCTGCCTGCTGGAGGCTGAGCCAAGGCGAAGCTTGCCGAGCTGCTGAGCCACGGGATGTCAACTAGCTGCCAGCTGGGGGACACCCCCTCACGAGGTGGCTACCCTACGCTGCCCGCAAGAGCAGAGTCGCGCGGAGCCCCAGAGGACTGTGGGGGAGCTGGCCGTGAGAGCCAGCAGCCTCTGGTGCTGGACCAGGTTGGTTGCAGCGACCGGTTTACCGGTTCTGCCGATCTGCCACGGAATCACGACAAAACCACTGGGAGATGAGCCGGAGTGACGCGAGGCACACTGCCGACTGTGGACCGGCAAACCAGGTGGTAACAGGGATGGCTATTAGGTTGACTAAGATCAGAGGAAAATAACAGTATAAGCCACGCTTTGAGTGAGCCTCCTGGTACCAGTGTTAGTTCGGGTCTAATAGCTCAGGGGCTATAGGCTACCTTTAGCCCCCCCTCCTTCCTTCCATCTTCATGATGGACAGCTAGGCGGGCCAATAATAGAGCAGTGGGTGGGTCTTTAGGACGGCGGTGGGTTGGCTTTTTCTAATGGTGACCTATACGATTTACCCGGAAGAGTCAAAAACGTTTCTGGGAGAGAAAATCTAGATAAACGCTTTTTTTTTTTTTTTAAAATACAGAGAATTTTGACTGTTAGGAATTTTTTGGACAATCATGTGACCAGTCGACAGACACACCATTTTCAGTCAGTGACCCCTTTAAGAATCTGTGTAAATGGCTTTTAGTTTCTACAGCAGTTTTTCCCCAAAGTGAAGTGAATAAAATGGCACCCATTGCTCTTAATGGCTCTCTCCATGGAAGAGGGTACCAGCCCCTGGCATAGATATCATTTATCTATAGAGGACAGGCAAATCAGCTGTGTTTATTTTTTTATTTGAATTGAGAACAATTGTGTTCATACCAGGAATGTTCTGGTCTTCCCTTCAGGGTCTCGTTTATACTGAAGTTGCTCCTGGGGCTCCACAGGAGAAGAGCAACGACTCCTTGATTACTGAAACGGCCGAAGCCAGTCAGCTCAGAGAAAGGTGGTGACAGCTGTCTTTACATTATTTTTTTAAGTCATAAAGATAGTAACATCTTAAAACATGTGTGTTTTAGACTGCTTGAGCTAGAGTTGAGACTGGCAGATGAGCGATCCAGGAGGGAGACGGCTGAGGAGGCGCTCCGTCTCTCCGAGGACGGAGCAAAGAGGTGAGAGCTGAGCACACGTCTGCTATACACTCAGACATGCAGCGCACAAGTGTTGACAGGACGCTGTTGTGCAGTGCTGGCGCCGGCGTGTTCAGGGACGGTCAGAGGGACTTCAGTATTGACATGGAGACGGAGGAAGAGTGGGAGGCTCTCAGTCTGAACCCCAGTCAGCCTCTCATCACACGGAAGGTACACACAATTTATTCAATCTGATTCTTTTTTTCCTGCCAGTGAGATCAGCTTGGATCATTTTGGATCTTACCATTTACTAAGCTGCAGTTGTTTTAAGGAAACACTGTGATATTATAGGTAGGGCTTTTCAAACAAAATTCATTCTATAGCATGCGTCATTTACTCGCCCTGTATTGGTGTGACGGTGCAGGAAGACTGTTGCAGCAGTGGAAATGAAAATGATTTACTACAAATAGGCTCACAGTGTCTCCCTAAAGGTCCCACATTGTGCATTTTCACAAGATTATTGGATGATATTCAAATTGAAACAAAATGATTGTGTCAACTGCAGCGTCATTAAGAGATAAACATGTTTTTGTCATGGAACCTCAGTGACTTTTCAAGATGGGCTTCTGCAGCTGCTGTCGTTTGATGTGGGTCATGTGTTCAGTTGCCAGTAAAGAACCGCTGATTGATCTGGTGCTGATAGTCATCCTTAATCTGGATATAGAAGTGATGTTGGGGTGAACTGGGCCTGTTAAGATTAAACAACAGCCTGATTCATGTCAGCTCATACCTCAAGGGTGGGGAACCTTTTTTGAGAGAATGCACTGACTGGTGAAGAAAGCATTTGGCAACTGGATTAAAAACCGTTTTCATTATTAAAGAAGATTACCAGGAGGAGCTGAGTTGGAGGTGGGTTGCAAAGCATCCTGCAGGTCTGCACTAATTGTACATGAAATGATCTCTTTTTCCCACGGTGGTTCTCCTCTTCAACAAGTCTAACTTGTCTCATGGGTGAGCTTGTAAGTTCTTCCTCTGAATGAACATCTGAATGGATTCTGGTGTATGTTCCTGCAGGTAAAAGGTGGAATGGTGGCGTGTCGCCGGTGGCTCAGAGGCAGGAGCCTCTATTTCTCCAGGCTGCTGACGAGCCGCACCCGCTCTCGCTACATCTTCCTGGCTTACTTGTTCACACTTCACGTTCTCATGTTCATGTGCCTCACTGGTGCCCTGTAGCAGGGGTGAAGGCTGAAAGGGGGGTATCTGTGTGTGTGTTTCAATTTTTGGTCAAACACTAAAGCGGGGACATTTACAGCAGGTACAGATGACGTCCGTACCACCATCCTGCAGAAGACTGCCAGGACGGTGAGAAGCATTTCACATGTGACAGTTGGTAACAGCTGGATCCACACAGCAGTGTGGCCAGGCAGCACAACACGTATGATTTATGAAAAATGTGGGCTTTTAACACATTGTTTGCTATCAAATGTTATGCTAGTTTTTGTTTTTCTCATGAAATTGTTGCTCACTACATTTTTTTTTTTAATCGTTTGCCTTGTTAAACTTGCAGGGACAGTTCACGCCAACATTAAATATACCCATTTGTTTGTTTTCATCCAGTTATGGAGGCCTCCCTTTCCTTTGGCTGTAATTGAAATACTGTAAATGACAGTAGTTTTGAAGACTGTTTTAATCAGAAAATAGTCCCCACATGACACTGCTCACAAAATTTACACTCGGTTTTTGGTGTCTAGGCTCTGATGTTGTAAAATCTTCTTAATCATTTCATTTTGACTGCTGTTTATCTCTGCAGCTGGACCCCTACACCAGATCAAGTTTGATGAATTAATAAGTCTAAAGACCAAAGGGGAAAAAAAGAATATTTGCACTTAATGTTAGGGAAAGCTGTCCCTTTAAGGAACTTTTTAAAAATGAATATGTTGTTAGTTTAAATTGTGGCCGAAACAAAGGGTCTTCAACCTGCAGACCCAGAGCCACACAGGACTCAGAACCAGTGACTTCATGTGGCTTTGAGAAGAATGGGGGAGGGGAAGAAAAACACATTTATGTGACAAAAATATTAAGGGATAAGGACCTGTACTTATATAGTGCTTTTTCTAGTCTCAAAGCGCTTCACTAGTGCTAACCCTCTATTCTAACGGCCTATAGGAGACCGATAGCTGGGGACAATTTAGAATGACAAATTAACCTAGCATGCATGTGTTTGGATTGTGGGAGGAAACCCACGCAGCACAGGAAGAGCATGCAAACTCCACACAGAAAGGTTCCCACCCCTGCCAGCCTGGGGATTCAAACCTGGAACCTTCTAGCTGTTAGGCAACAGTGTTGACCACTGTACCACCGTGCTGCCCTGTTGTAAATTGGCAAGGAAAAAGAATCTTATTTGCTAAAAGTAATAAATTTATGAAGGAAAAAAGTCTCACATTTCTGTGTAAAGTTACAAATTTATGAGAATGAGCAGGGGGAAACTAGCAAAACTCAGAATAAATGTACTGAATTTACAAGAAAATGCATTTAAAATGTCAAAAAAATTACATCCTTGCCAAAAAAAGTCCAAAATTTATCAGAATAATATAGAATATTGTGATTTTTCAAATAATTCAAAAGAAAAAAATGCCTGATGTTTGGCCACCATCGCCAGTCAGCGTTGATATTCTGCCACTACTGGGAGACTAAGTTAGTTTAAAAATGAGACCCCCACTTAAGCGGTGCTTTTCTTGGCACAACACCGCTGGAGCTCCATGGCATTATGTGTCCATCGCTTGTGTGCTGGGGGTGTTATGCCGAGAATTGCTCGCTCGCCGAGAATTGTATCCCATCATCGCAAGCAGGTGTTTAGTGTAAGTCAGAGTCAATACAACTATATATTTTGAAAATACTTTGAAAAAGTGATTATTCTTTTTACTAACAATGCATAAATTTAAAATCTCGACTTTGAAGATTGTAAAAAGTGGAGTTGGATCACTATGATTTCTAACCCTCTTTGAAACACTAAAACATCTGACAAACATAATAAAGATAATTTAAAAGATGTAGTAATTTTTACTTCTAAAAATGTGTAATGGGTACTTTTAAAAATGCACAAATGGTTACAAGCCTGGCTGTAGTGTTGTATTTAATAGTTTTGGTGGATGGGGTGCAATTCTCAGCAAGCGAGCAGCTCTCAGCATAACAGGGGCAGCCGATGTTAGGATGTGGTTTCTTGAGGCAGTGGTGGCATTTTTCCGACGGGTGTGCCCCTCCGGATGGTGTTGTGGGCTTGGGCATAGTGGCGTGTTTTCGGGAGGGTGGGAGCAGAGTGGCTGTGGGGGTTGTGAGGGTGGGTGGCCCTGCAAGATGAAGAAGAAGAAGAAAGATTGCATTCATACTGCCACCCACTGTCATGGAAGAGCCACTAAAGGAACCAACGCACAACAACGGCAGATTATTTGCAATTTTTTGGACCAATTAAGTAAAATTAAACAATTTCTTACGGCAACTAGAACGATCTGTCATGGCACCCCAGTTGAAAAACAGCACTGGTATATATTAAGAGGAACCAAGTGGATTCTTTAGTCAATCTTGTTTCCTTTTTATGGTTTTCTTTCTTTCTTTCTTTCTTTGAAGATCCATGTTAGAATGAAGGTAATAAAAGTCTCCATGTTTTTATAATCCACATTTGTGACCATGCAGAAGACCATATCAATGCTTAGTCAGCAGTTCTGCATGAAACATCACCCCCACCTCGCTGCCCCCTCCTCTGAGCTGTCTCTGACACGTCCAACACCAGCTGCTCTTCTTCTCACCTGCCCATTTTTTAAATTTATTTATATTTTTGCAAGTTGCACATAATCACATAATGCTGAGTTAAACTATGCACTGAATCTCCAAATGTGTATATAAACCATCTCAGAAAACACTAGACCTCTGTCACCACGTTCCCTTTAAACTGTAAAGCCAAAGCTGACGGTGTGGTTAACTTTGGCGGTGTGAGCGCTGACACCATGGCGTGCCATTGAAAATGTGCTGCGAAGAGCAGCAGATATGAAAGTAAGCTGTTTGTATTTAAGAGTGTTGTGTATTTATGCACACGTTGATGGTTTTCTGTACAGAATCTATGGCCTGTCCATGTATATATGCCTTTCTGTCCTCTCTGCCTGATGTTTGAACTGTACATTTGATTGTTTAACATATGGTAACGTGGTCAATAAGTCAGAAGGTTGTCACAAATTAGTTTCAGCCAATAAGCCATGACGACGCTGATTTTGTTCTACGGCTTGGTAACTAATGGGCACACAGTTGCTGATGTGTGTGCGGTACGTTGTTGTAATGATCTGTATATAAAAGCTTTGATTGATGAACAGCGAAACTGGTCTATTTATAGAAGAAAAAATAAGAACTGACTACTGATGCATATACAGATGGTATATTTTCTCTACTGGTGCAATACTGTGTCAGAGGTGAACTTTTTCTGTCACCTGTTACCATCTCAACATAATTTAATAAAGTTCATCAAAGTTTTCTTTATTCTGTGGTTTTGTCCATCTATGGAGAATATACAACCCTGGAAAAACTTATGGCGTCACCCCTCTTGAGGGATAGTCATTCAGTTTTTTAACTTTGTTGAATAATAATAATCTCAGACATGTCAGAGCTATTTTTATTCCAAATGCCAACCCTTTGGCTTTTATAAAAAAAAATTTAAAATTAAAGTTGTTATAGTCAATTGCAATTAAAATTATATTAAGCAGAGAAAAAAATGGAATCACTTCATTCTGAGTAAAATATTACAGAATCACGCTATAACTTGCAGTCTTGAAACAAATGCCTACGTCAAATTAAATCTGATAATTGGTCTGTACTAAAAGTCCCTGACAAGTGAGTCTACAGACCAAACAAAAGTGTTAACTGTCCAGCCAAATTTGAATGTTTAAAAATATCACCAATTTATGTAAAACGGCTTTAAAAATCTTGAAAAATCAGCCAGCCCTCTCTGCTCTGAGATGGTGGGGGCGTGTCTGCCGCAGGTGAAGCCACGCCCACTTCCAAAACAGTGTCAAATGTCAGCTGTCAATCAAACACTGCTGAAACCTGGGGAAAGAATCGGAAATATCCAGCGTATCTTTTGGAGCCAGAAGAGCCACTTAAACTAGCATTATTTGTAAACGGTCCATGATTTCGCGATGTTGCAATCGAAGCAATTCCCGTGAATTTAGCCAGTCCCACAAAATTTGAACTTTGTCCAGTCACCGCAACTTTCCTGTAATTTTGGCCAGTCATCAACTTCCGACAATTTTGCCCAGATTTGTACCCGAGTAGCACTCAAATGTGTATGTCATCAATCTAACCAATCAAATGCGTCGCTGCACTGTGCTCACGTCCGTGTTTACAGTGCGTATAAACAGAACACAGCAGCAAAAAAAACAGGGTGTATGATTTAAAAAAAAACACATTTGCAAGTTTTCCCACACTGTCCGTTCCTCCATTTCCCCTGGCCCGTCAATGAACATCTCCTTGAGTCTGTGTGCAGACCGCGTCTACCAAGTGCTGGGTTTGTGTTGTAAAAAGTCCGCCTGCCTGAAAGCACCCCAGTTGTGGGAGCACGCACATGGAGAGACACGGTGAAACCACAAACAATCAACTCTAACACTACAGCCAGTGTTGTAACATTTTATACATCTTTAGAGGTAAAAGTCATGACTACATCTTGTCAGTGAGTTTTAAAGCTGTGATTCTCCGGTCTGAACACGGACCAATGCGCAATTCAGGCAAATCCCCAGGACAGCCCCTCAACTAGCGCTGCACTATCAAAAAAAAAAAACACGAAACTCTGGATCGTCAGCACAGCTGGCATTTACACACGTGGGCAAAATTGTTGGTACCCCTCTGTTAATGAAAGAAAAACCCACAATGGTCACAGAAATAACTTGAATCTGACAAAAGTGGTAATAAATAAAAATTCTATGAAAATTAACCAATGAAAATCAGACAATGCTTTTGAGTTGTGGTTCAATAGAATTATTTTATAAAACAAACTCATGAAACAGGCCTGGACAAAAATGATGGTACCCTTAACTTAATATTTTGGTGCACAACCTTTTGAGGCAATCACTGCAATCAAACGATTTCTGTAACCGTCAATGAGGCTTCTGCACCTCTCAGCAGGTATTTTGGCCCACTCCTCATGAGCAAATTGCTCCAGTTGTCTCAGGTTTGAAGGGTGCCTTCTCCAGACGGAATGTTTCAGCTCCTTCCACAGATGTTCAATAGGATTTAGATCAGGGCTCATAGAAGGCCACTTTAGAATAGTCCAGTGTTTCGCTCTTAGCCATTCTTGGGTGTCTTTAGCTGTGTGTTTTGGGTCATTATCCTGTTCCAAGACCCATGACCTGCGACTGAGACCAAGCTGTCTGACACTGGGCAGCACATTTCTCTCTAGAATACCTTGATAGTCTTGAGATTTCATTGTACCCTGCACAGATTCAAGACACCCTGTGCTAGATGCAGCAAAGCAGCCCCAGAACATAACAGAACCTCCTCCATGTTTCACAGTAGGGACAGCACAGTCTGTGAACATTGAGCTGATATGCCTTGTCTCGTCTGTCCATAGGACATTATCCCAGAAGCTTTGTGGCTTGTCAACGTGCAGTTTGGCAAATTCCAGTCTGGCTTTTTTATAATTTGTTTTCAACAGTGGTGTCCTCCTTGGTCATCTCCCATGAAGTCCACTTTGGCTCAAACAACGACGGATGGTGCGATCTGACACTGATGTACCGCCTTGGAGTTCACCATGAATGTATTTAGAGGTTGTTCTGGGCTCTTTTACCATTCGTATTATCCGTCTCTTCCATTTTTCATCAAGTTTCCTCCTGCGGCCACATCCAGGGAGGTTGGCTAGAGTCGCCTGGATCTTAAATTTTTGAATAATATGTGCAACTGTAGTCACAGGAACATCAAGCTGCTTGGAGATGATCTTGTAGCCTTTACCTTTAACATGCTTGTCTATAATTTTCTTTCTAATCTCCTGAGACAACTCTCTCCTTTGCTTCCTCTGGTCCATGTTTAGTGTGGTACACACCATGTCACCAAACAGCACAGTGACTACTTGTCACCCTTTAAATAGGCCGACTGACTGATTACAAGTTTGTAGACACCTGTGATGTTAATTTATTTATTTAGCGAATGCAAAGTCCTTAAGCCAAGCAGTTGCCTCCTGGTTTGCTGTATGGAGGGTGTGTAATCCTCCTTCCAGTCTTTGGAGCGGGCAAGCCTCTATGATGTGTTCCATTGTTTGCTCCTCTCCACATGCGCACAGTGGGCTAGGGCTACTGCCCCATCTGTAAAGGCTGGCCAAGCAGGGGCCATGTCCAGTCCTGAAGCGATTGAGTGTAGACCACTGTCTCCTTGGGAGGTTGGTGCCCGGGACCTGTTGGTTGGGGTTTATCACCAGCTGTTTGTTTGGGACCTCCTTGGTCTCCCATTCCTCTTGCCAAGCTGTCTGGATGGTAAAGTCAGCTGGGGGAGGGTTTTTCCAAATCGGCCGTCTGGATGAAAGTCGGGCAGTGGGTGGAGTGTAGATATCTGCATGGATTGGTAAGTGAGGAGAATCTTTAACTTTTTGGAGCATCCTTTGAGTTAATGCTGCTCGCCGGATGATGATGTTAATTAGAGGACACATCTTGGTTGAACATGTCCCTATGGTCACGTTATTTTCAATCTTTTCTAGGGGTACCATCATTTTTGTCCAGGCCTGTTTCATGAGTTTGTTTTTTAAAGAAATTCTGTTGAACCACAATTCAAAAGCACTGTCTGATTTTCATTGGTTAATTTTCATAGAATTTTTATTTATTACCACTTTTGTCAGATGTCCTATGGACAGACGAGACAAAACTGGAACTTTTTGGCAAGGCACATCAGCTCTATGTTCACAGATGCAAAAATGAAGCATACCAAGAAAAGAACACTGTCCCTACTGTGAAACATGGAGGAGGTTCTGTTATGTTCTGGGGCTGCTTTGCTGCATCTGGCACAGGGTGTCTTGAATCTGTGCAAGGTACAATGAAATATCAAGACTATCAAGGTATTCTAGAGAGAAATGTGCTGCCCATTGTCAGACAGCTTGGTCTAAGTCGCAGGTCATGGGTCTTGGAACAGGATAATGACCCAAAACACACAGCTAAAAACACCCAAGAATGGCTAAGAGCGAAACACTGGACTATTCTAAAGTGGCCTTCTATGAGCCCTGATCTAAATCCTATTGAACATCTGTGGAAGGAGCTGAAACATGCCGTGTGGAGAAGGCACCCTTCAAACCTGAGACAACTGGAGCAGTTTGCTCATGAGGAGTGGGCCAAAATACCAGCTGAGAGGTGCAGAAGTCTCATTGACAGTTACAGAAATCATTTGATTGCAGTGATTGCCTTGAAAGGTTGTGCAACAAAATATCAAGTCAAGGGTACCATCATTTTTGTCCAGGCCTGTTTCATCAGTTTGTTTTTTAAAACAATTCTTTTGAACCACAATTCAAAACCATTGTCTGATTTCCATTGGTTAATTTTCATAGAATTTTTATTTATTACCAGTTTTGTCAGATTCAAGTTATTTCTGTGACCATTGTGGGGTTTTCTTTCATTAACAGAGGGGTACCAACAATTTTGTCCACGGCTTAGAAACCCATTCAGTAAGTTACACATAGGTTCAAAGAACGTTACTCATGTTAGAAATAATTTTTGGGTACACTGTGGAGTGTGTAAATGAAGAGGCAGATTCATTGCAGACAATTTATTACACACTCATCTCACAAGCTCAGAATGGACTGACTGGTTACAGCAAGCACTCCTCTCTATATATCAAGTCACCTTCACAAGCTTCAAGGCACTTCCTCATACACAGCTTGATATTTACACTACACTTCATTCAACCCCCTCTCACCCTCTTGGGCATTGTTCTCCCATGTGTATTCATTGTCTCTGCCTGAGGTGCGAAATAACCTAACTTCCATACCGCCCCCCAGCATCTTGGATAGAACAACAGAACATCAGTCCACATGCTGTTTCGGCTTCAGTCTCCTCCCATATCTGCTGTAACTGGGGTTTACTGCCTCTGTGGCGCTGCTGTGCTGGTGGGGGGCTGCTGGGAGTGTGTCTGACTGCGGGTGGGCTATGGCGAGGGGGGGGGGGGGACTTCGCCCTGTCCTTGTGGCTGCTCTGTTGCATGGCTTCCCTGGGGAGCTCTCCGTGGGGGTCTTCCACGCCGAGGGGCCTTAGCCAACAGCACCTGCTCGTCCGCTGCTACAAAGGCGGGTTTGAGTCTGTCTATGCCAATTTTCTCCCGTCTACCCCCCAAGTCTAGCACAAAATGCTTATCCCCTGTTTCCAACACTCTGAACGGTCCATCATAGGGTGGGTGCAATGGAGGGCGGTGGGCGTCGTGTCTGACGAACACGAACTCCGCGTTCTTCAAAGTTTTAGGCACGAAAACACGCGGAAAACGGTGGTGGGCAGGGCCTGGCAGCGTGCCTGTGTTTGCACTACACTGCAAAAGCTGAGACGGGGAGCTGTCCGGCGTGGGATTATCTGGCAGAAATTCCCCAGGCAGCCGTAGGGGCTGCGCGAAAACCAGCTCTGCCGGGGAAGATTTCAGATCCTATATTGGCACGGAGCGCAACCCCAATAGAACCCACGGCAACCTGTCCACCCAATTTGCATCAGTCAGTGAAGCCCTGAGTGCTGCTTTCAGTGATCTACGAAAACGCTCGCATAACCCATTGGCCTGTGGGTTGTACGCGGTTGTGCGATGAATTGTAACACCCAGGCTGCGGGCCATCGCGGACCAGAGTTCGGAAACAAATTGAGGGCCCCTGTCGGACATAATGTCCGACGGGACTCCAAAACGTGCCACCCATGCTGTTAAAAAAGCGCGTGCTACGTCCGCGGACGTGGTTGCCACCAGCGGGACTGCTTCTGGCCAGCGCGTGGTGCGGTCCACCACTGTCAGGAGGTGCGTGCACCTCTGTGATGGCGGGAGGGTCCCACGAGGTCCACGTGAATGTGGTCGAACCTCTTAGCCGGTACCCGAAACGGCTCCAAGGGAGCCTTCATGTGTCTGTGTACCTTGGCTCGTTGGCACGCCACGCAGGCTGCAGCCCACTCTTTTACTTGTTTGCGTAGGCTCGGCCACACAAACTTCTCTCCCACCATTTTGTCCGACGCGCGCACTCCTAGGTGTGCCAGAGTGTGAACCGAAAAAAACACGCGGCGGTGCCACGCGACCGGGACCACCGGACGCGGGCACCCCTTGGAGACATCGCAGATTGGGGGGGGGCATGCCATCTTGCAGCACCCTGCTCTCCAGCCTTAACCCTGTTGGTCCAGACTGGAGTGCGTGCACGTCTGCATCGCTAATCTGCTCCGCGGTCATGGCTGCATAATCTATCCCCACGTAGACTGGGGCCACCACGGCGCGCAAGAGGCAGTCTGCCACCACATTCAGTTTACCCGACACATGCTGAATATCGGTAGTAAACTCTGAGATCGCAGCCAGCTGTCTCTGCTGCCGGCCCGACCACTGTTCTGAAACCTTGGCCATCGCGAACGTTAGTGGCTTGTGATCCACGAACGCAGTGAAGCTGCGCCCTTCCAGCCAGAACTGGAAGTGGTGTATGGCCAGGTGGAGAGCCAGCAACTCCCTGTCGAACGCGCTGTATTTACGTTCGCTGTCGCGCAAAGTTCTGCTGAAAAAAGCGAGCAGCTGCCAAGCCCCGGCGACGCGCTGCTCTACGACAGCCCCTATGGCCACGTCTGAAGCGTCGGTGGTGAGCGCTATCCGGGCCGCCGGGTCCGGATGCGCCAGCAGTGCGGCGTTGGCCAGGGCTGCTTTAACCTCCGAGAACGCCCGCTCTCGCTCCGGGGTCCATTCGACCCTATCCGCGGGTTTCTGTCTCTTGAGCGCGGCGTACAATGGTTGCATGAGCTGCGCCGCGCGGGGAAGGAAACGGTTATAAAAATTCACCATCCCCAAAAATTCCTGCAGTGCCCTGACCGTCTGAGGCCGGGGTAAATCCGCCACGGCGCGCACTTTGTCAGGCAGCGGGATCGCTCCTTCCGGAGAGACGCAGTGCCCCAAAAAATCAATCTGCGTCACGCCGAACTGGCATTTCGCCGGGTTGATTATTAACCCGTGCTCCTCCAACCTCCGGAAAATCGTCCTCAGGTGGATTTCGTCTTCGGACGCACTGGCAACCAGGATATCGTCCAGGTAGACGAATGTGAACGGGAGATCGTGCAGCACTGCATCCATCATGTGCTGGAACGTCTGTGCTGCGCCTTTTAACCTGAATGGCATGCGCAGGAACTCGAATAAACCGAACGGAGTTATTACCACTATTTTGAGTACATTCTCAGCGCGCACTGGGACTTGATGGTAACCGTGGACCAGGTCTGTTTTGGAAAAAATACGTGCTCCGGCAAGGTGGACGGAAAAATCCTGTATGTGGGGAATCGGGTAGTGGTCGTGTGCTGTGGCGTTGTTCAACCTGCGGAAATCACCGCACGGTCGCCAGAATCCCTCAGCCTTAGGGACCATGTGTAGCGGGGATGTCCATGGGCTGTTCGAACACCTGATGATGCCCAACTTTTTCAGGTTGGCTAACTCCTCACGCGCTCTGGCCAGTTTAGCTGCGTCCAAGCACTGAGGTCTTGCAAAAACGGGCGGCCCAGTGGTGTTGATAAAGTGCTCCACCCTGTGTTTAGCGATGGCCGCCGAAAACGTCCGGACCGTGAGTGCTGGGAACTGAGTGAGCAGTGCGTGGAATTTACCGCTTGGAGCTGTGACGTTGGCCTGTGCTGTTGGCTGGGTCACTCGAACTATACAGGGGAGAGAGTCAAAGGACAGTGCATTAACCAGGCGCCTGTTAGCAACATCAACCAGTAAACCATGTGCACACAGAAAATCAGCCCCCAGGATATGGTAATTCAGTGCTGCTACGACAAAAGTCCACTCGTATGTACGGCCGTGTAGAGATAAAATCAGTGTCCTCTCACCAAAGGTCTTAATTTCCGAGCCGTTTGCTGCCAACATCACGGGGCCGCGAGGTCCTGCCAGCCGGTCGGCGTAGGTCGGCAGGATGAAGCTCTTCTGGGCTCCGGTGTCCACGAGGAAACGCCTCCCCGAGCGCGCGTCCGTCAAGTAGAGCAGCTTGTTCTCTTCACCGAGGGTCACAGCTGTTACCTACCGCCGGCCTCGGCGTTTTCCCGAGTGCTTGAATTGGCACGGTGGCACACATCTGCGTGCGTTCTCTCCGAAGCGGCGGTGGTAGAAACAGAGCGTGTCTCTCTGGCGCTCCTTGGCCCCCGCTGCTACTACCATCGGTGGCTCCTCGCCTCCTCTGGTCGTCTCACTGGGCTCCGCCGCTGCCGCGTTGACTGTGATCGCCCTGGTGGTGAGGATGATCTGGTCCGCCTCCTGGGCTAGCGCACGGTAGTCACGCGCGGCCAGCAACGGCGAATTGGCCAGAACCGCTCTCGCCACTGTTGGAAGGTTCCGGAGGAAAAGGTGGGCAAACAGAAAATGCCTGTCGTCCGTGCCCATTAACGCCAGCATCTTCTCCATCAGGTCGACGGCCGACCCATCTCCTAACTCGGTCCGCACCAGGAGCCTCTCCGCTCTCTCACATTTCGAGAGCGTGTAGCGCCGGGTGAGCGCAGCCTTGAGCGCCTCATATTTGTTGCTGGCTGGTGGCTGATCGAGCAGGCTCGCTACCTGCTGGGCTGTGCAGGAGTCCAGCGCTGCTACCACATGGTAGAACTTGGTGTCGTCTGCCGTTACTCCCCGGAGGGCGAACTGGGCCTCGGTGTGGTGGAACCAAGAGCGCGGGTTGTGCTGCCAGAAATCCGGTAGCTTGACTGAAACTGCACACGCATTGCTGGGGTTCCAGTCCTGGCTGTCTGTGGAATGGCTGCTGCGTCTCTGGGGCTTCCCGACCGGGCCGGCTCCGGGGTTCTCGCCTCGTGTTCCATAATACGTCTTGGGTCACCAGTGTGGAGTGTGTAAATGGAGAGGCAGATTCATTGCAGACGATTTATTACACACTCACATCTCACAAGCTCAGAATGGACTGACTAGTTACAGCAAGCACTCCTCTCTATATATCAAGTCAACTTCACAAGCTTCAAGGCACTTCCTCATACACAGCTTGATATTTACACTACACTTCATTCAACCCCCTCTCACCCTCTTGGGCATTGTTCTCCCATGTGTAGTCATTGTCTCTGCCTGAGGTGCGAAATAACCTAACTTCCATAACACTAGACATTAATCTCAGCGTACTTCGACTTTTGAGTAACTATGCGTCGCTGACAAGTAATGTGCGTGAACAAAGTCATAACTTCCATACAACCTTTGCTCCACGAATGCGGGACATATCTGTCATACGTTGGATACAACAGAAAATTTTCAGAGGAGCTCGGCGAACTACGCCGTATACCAGTGTGCTTCAGTGTTCTTCAGCATGCTCTTAACTTTGTGTGACAGGGCCTAACCAAGGCAGTAGCGAGACACCAAAGCACAGCTGCCAGCCGGACACTTATCAGCAACAGTACTTTTAAACCTTTGGGGAAACGAGTGGATCTGCAGCTCAGTGAACAAGTGCGCAGGGAAATGGAGCTCTACAACGAAAAGGTAAAGATTTTTAAACTGTAATTTTATAGTTAAAGTTAGCTTTAATATGCTTTGTGTGGACAGCCCTATAGGCTATTTTTATTGTGCTTGATATGAATGGCACTTAAACCGTGTTGCGTCTAAATACCTTAACCCCCAGTTCTTTTATACGAAGGCCAAATAACCGGACTGAGAGATGAAGTATACTTTCACTTATTTTACTGAAAGTGAGATATGGATTACAGGCAGCGCTGGAACACAGCTCTTAAGAAAATACCCCAAGAGAGTGCTGCTAAAAAAGTGGGCCCTACAGTTTTTATAAAGCTTAACCACTCCCTCTTGCAAGGAGGAGGGGTTTTTCCTCAGTGTATCAGTACATTTCCACTTATGTGACAGTTCGGCTGTGTGCAGAACTGATTTTGACTGGTTTCAGCGAACGAATTATAGGGTGTAACCTAAACTCTGCAGTGTAGCATGTGAAGCAAGCAGATAAAGAAGTGTGAGAAAGACAGGCCAATCATGTCATTTTACCAACAACCGGGTAGATCACCACTGAAGGCCTAGTTGTAAAATACATGGCCAGCCACTGGTATAATATAGCCGATGCCACAGTACTTGCCTTATACTTCTCCCCCCTTAATACTGTTTTCACCCTGTCCTTCCACTTTTTTCACCGTTTTAACCCCAAGTACTTGCCATGTACTTACCCTGCAGTTTTGGGCTGCATTATAAAGTGCTACCTGTTTTCTTTGTGGTTGATCTCTGAATAAGTCTGATCCAACTAACCCCAAATCATTCTGACTCAAAAAAGTGCCAGATTGTAGAAGAGCTTGGAAGAACGAGGCGATGTGATATATAAACCAAAGTTTATTATCATCTCCTCTAACAAGTCTCATCCTAGTGCAGCAGCAGAAGAAGGAAAAAGAGGCCGAACACCTCCGGCTCTAAGAACTTATACTTGCACATAACAAAAGACATGCATATCAAAAGCTGACATCCCTCATTATCTTAATCCCCCCGTTATCTTCGTACTCCTCCTCATGGCCCTGGGGGGTCAGGGCAGCTCTTCCGGTCTCCACCGCAGTGCCTGGGAAGCTCTTTAATCTTCACTGGCGGTTGAGACCTCTTTGTCCTGTTCTGAGGTGTGAAGTCGCCTTACATATGTAATCACCAAACATTCTCACATGCTTCAACATATGTAGGTTATGGAATATATGATTAATATAGACCACACAGATGAAGGATATGTGACTTTTGGAGTAAGCTATCCATTTAATGACATCTACTTTGGAGGGAAAACAAAATCATGAGAACAACATAAGAAACAGATGAAAAATGTACTGACAGCTTATTGGTGTTTTATATCGTGATTGAAAAACAATTAAAAAAAGTTATCAGTATTATGTCTGAAGAAAGGGTTGACAACGACCATGTGCTGAGGTTAGCTTTACTGGGCTTAGCAGTGCTGCCAGCTATATACCCCTGACGTACTGACGTCACCTGTGCGTGTCTGCAGTGCCACACGTCCCGCCATATTGCATACACTACCCCACCCGAAGAACATCAAAAAAAACAGTGACCCTCCCACAATCACAGATTAGCCCAATAGAACAAACATTTCTAAATGAGCAACCAGATAGACTGCTGGTGTTCCTGCATGGCCTTGCAGGGTATTCTGCCACATGGCAGACCATGCCCTAACTACAAACATGTATTCAAAAAGTCCTTGAGATGGAGAGGCCTCCTTTGGGCTTGTGCCAAGTGGGCTCAGGCCACACCAGCTCAGGTGATTCCACCTTCTGAGACTACTGGTGTGCTATTGTGATCCATCAGCCAGATGGAAGGTGGCTGGTCCTAGCTGAGCAGTGATCTGCATCGGCGTCGACCAGAACGACTGTAACTAGTGTGAGCAATTAGATCGATGGATCCAGACCCAGTCGAGCACCGTGAGCAAGGGGTGTTTCGCTTCATGATGTGCTGTTGCTCTTCCATCCTGCTGCCAGAGAAGGGCGCCATTACTGGAGTGCCATCTGGTGGAGGATGTGAGTGGTCCATGGGAAGACATAGAGGTAGGCCGGTCTTGCCCCTGACGGGGTAGGTCTTGCTTTTTTCCGGATCCTGCATGGATGTGAACCAGAGCTTCTGCAGTGAGGCAGCAGCTTGGGGAGGCTCATGCCATGTGAGGATTGGCTCCAATTCTCCAGGGTTCTGTTCGGTGTGTGGAGTGAAGCAGGGAGTGGCTGTGTCCACGTCTGAGTGCAGTGGATTGGGCCATTATCAGTCAAATGGAATCCCTTGTGGTCCGTGATGGAGAAGCCCAGTTCACAGAACAGGTCAACGTTGTTGTGAAGAATGTGAAGTCGTCATGTGGAGACGTGGGGTCGAAGGGCTGAGTAGCCGGGGTAACGGCTTGTGCTAGCAGAGCTGAATGTGGGGAGTGTGGGTCGGAGGCCACTAGCTGTGTTGCTAACTGGGCAGCTGTTTCTAGCTGGAATGTCATTTCCACCTCCCTGGCTGACGGCAGGTCATCTGGTGCCATTAATAACTTTTCCCTCAGCTTCGAATTCATGATGTGCTCCACCTACTGGTCTCGCACCATCCCATCTTCCAAGTGTCCAAACCTACATGTGGTAGCCAAACAGCAGAGGTCAGCAATGTACTGTTGAACCGACTCACCCATTCGATATCGGCGCTAGCGAAACATAATTTTTTGGACCATTACACTCTGTGGAGCAGCAAAATGTCTGGCCAACAAAGCAATACAACCATTGAATTTGTCCGCGGGTCCAAGAGTCTGAAAGTTACGCTGTCCTTTGCTCCCAAGGTTGTGAATTAGCATGGCTCTTAGTCTAGCCTTGCTACCTTTGGCTAGGTTGATGGTGGCTATGAAAGTTTCAAAAGATTCATAGCAGCAGGCCCATGGAATCGGCGGCTCACCAGGCAGGGCAAGGAATAGCTGTAGAAGCACAAGTAGTGTCTCCATTCCTGATGTAATGTGGGTCATCCTTGTTGCCAATGTTATGTCTGAAGAATGGGCAGACAACAACTATGTGCTGAGGTTAGCTTTACTGGCTTAGCAACAGTATGGTACAGAGCAACGTGTAGATTGGAGTACAGGAAGAGGGAAGACACCTTGTGTTGCAGTGCTGCCAGCAACAGTGAATATAAAAAATTTACACACCCCTGTTCAAATGCCAGGTTTTTGTGATGTAAAAAAATGAGACCAAGATAAATCATTTCAAAACTTCTTCCACCATTAATGTGACCTATAACCCATACAACCCAATTGAAAAACCAACATATTTTTGCTGGTTCTGTGAGCACATTGTAGTGAATGCAATATGGCGTGACGTGCCGCACTGCAGACACACACGGGTGACGTCAGTACGTCAAGAGTATATACAGTGGATATAAAAAGTCTACACACCCCTGTTCAAATGTCAGATTTTTGTGATGTAAAAAAATGAGACCAAGATAAACCATTTCAAAACTTTTTCCACCATTAATATGACCGATAACTTGTACAATCCAATTGAAAAACAAACTGAAATCTTTTAAGGGGAAAAATAAAAAACTTACAATAACCTGTTTGCATAAATACGCACACCCTGTTATAACTGGGATGTGGCTGTGTTCAGAATTAACCATTCACATTCAGACTCTTGTTAAATGGGAGTCATCACACACCTGCCACCTTTTAAAGTGGCTCTGATTAACCCCAAATAAAGTTCAGCTGTTCTAGTCGGCTTTTCCTGACATTTTTGTAGTCACATCACAAGCCATGATCCACAGAGAGCATCCAAAGCCTCATAGGGATCTCATTGTTCAAAAGTATCAGTCAGGAGAAGGGTACTAAAGAATTTCCAAGGCATTAAATATACCATGGAACACAGTGAAGACAGTCATCATCAATTGGAAAAAATATGGCACAACAGTGACATTACCAAGAACTGGACATCCGTCCAAAATTGATGAAAAGATGAGAAGAAAACTGGTCAGGGAGGTTGCCAAGAGACTGACAGCAACATTGAAGGAGCTGCAGGAATTTCTGGTAAGTACTGGCTGTCTAGTACAGTCATGACGGCACTTACTGTGAAGTGCAGTGTGGTGACGCCAACTTCCTGCTGTGTCACTGCTCTGCCCTATATAGTGGGGCGAGCCACCATGGCACTTCCTCTTGTGCAGGATGCCCACGCTAGGTGCTTGCCATGTACTGCTGTTCACTTCCACCAATAAAGCTGTGTTCGAGGCTACCTCCATCTCCGCCTTATTCATGACCAGGTTTGCATATATAACATTTGGCGACAGAGGATAATTGGCATCAAAAACTGGGGATTCTAAATTGTCCTTAGGTATGACTGTGAGAGTGAATGGCTGTCTGTCTCTCTGTGTTGGCCCTGCGATGGACTGGTGATCTGTCCAGGGTGTACCCTGCCTCTCGCCCAAAAATGCCGGGATAGGCTCCAGCCCCCACCACCACCACCACCACCGCGACCCAAAAAGGATTAAGCGGAAGAAGATGGATGGCAGGTTTCAGTGTTGGCACTCAGGACATAGTAGAGGTGGGTACCGAGTGTGGCGGTGAGGCACCTGCATCGGCGAGTAATACCATGCTAGCTCCAGAGGCATCTGGAGCTTGGCCGCAGTGGGATGGGGGGTCTGAAGCTACGACGGTGACTGCTACAGCGTTTTTAGAAGAGGACGGGGCCAGACCGATGAGCATCGAGTTACCACATGCTCAGCGGCAGCACACCAGGCCGGGTAGGGCCCCAGTTAGGGTTATGGACTTGGTTTGGGGTGAAGAACAACCATGGCAAAGATGGGCCAAATGACAGCCAGTGAAACACCAAGCATGTCTGCGGATAGTGGCGAAGTTGGGAGCAGTGTACTTCCGGTTGTCTGACGGCTCATCGAGGCATGCCAGTCAGCTTCGGCATGTCCAGGAGGATGCTCCAGGTGGTGAGGCTGTACGGGAGTCAGTGATGGCAGTGTGGGATCCAGGCTCCATCGTCCAGAAGATCAGCCATCACTCTGGGGGGCCTGCTGCCTCCAGGAGCGTGCTTGCTGAGGGGCTGCCCTGGGAACCCCCATGCCAGTTCCACCTTTCCCACCCAAGTGACTGGGCTGTAGCAGTTTATAGTTCTGGGGTTGTTATTGTGTTTGTTTAGGAGCATGACAGATATTTTTAGTTTAATAAAGACATTTTAGTTTATTCATGGCAGAATAATCCACCGTGCTGTGCGGGTTGTATGATAGTCCACCGACCAAGTCTGTTTTAGGTTGTTTTGTGTGAATGTGTTAGGCCATTTGAGTACGTTAGTTTTCGTTATTTTAGAGTGGGATTTGGGTTCTAAATTGGGGTGGGTGTCATGAAATGCCCCTCGGGACAGAAAGGAAAGACCCAGGCGCTGGACTGCAGTTTGTGGAATTTTAATAAGAAAACACAAAATCCATAAGTGCACAAAAATAACTTACAACAAGGTGGACATGAAGACGGCAAGATGAAAATACACCAGAACAGGGTGAGGGTTCTGGTGGGGTTGAGGAAAAGCTAAATGAGACTCTGACCAGGAGTGACAGCAAAGTCAGACTATAAATAGGGCAAGTAAGGGATCAATACAAATGGCACCAGGTGTGGAACACATGAGCAAGCAGGTTGACCTAATTACAAGGCATGAAAAACCTGAGCAACACATACAAGATGATAGCAAGGTGGGAGTGTCTGGAGAACAAAGTGGGGAGCTCGTGTCAACCAAAGACAAAATACAAACACAATGCTAAAGTAAGACCAGGATGAAAAAAGGTGCCTAAAGAAACTAACAGAATAACACAGAACTAAAATTACATAAACAGGCAACATAAAAACGCATAATCCATCCAGAACCGATACACAGCAAAATAATCACACAAGACTAAGAAAATAC
This sequence comes from Pholidichthys leucotaenia, assembly GCA_020510985.1. Classification (NCBI taxonomy): domain Eukaryota; kingdom Metazoa; phylum Chordata; class Actinopteri; order Cichliformes; family Pholidichthyidae; genus Pholidichthys; species Pholidichthys leucotaenia. The sequence continues at coordinate 294,294,273 of CM035847.1, forward strand.
AAGAAATAACCAGGAATAAAGTGAGCACATGAGCCCAGTGGAACACCACGCTCAGCCTCATGACAGAGCCCCCCCCCCCCCCCCCCGTGCCTTAAGGAGTGGATTCCAGACACCCCAGGGTAACATCAAAAGGAAAAGAAAGACCCACCCAGCACAATAATAACCCACCTCGGGTGGGTGGTGGGTGGAACAGGCTAGGGGGGAACGAAACAAAACCCCGCTCAGGACCCACACCAGGCAAAACCCCAACCCCCCTAAGCCCCCTTGACCGAAGAGCTGGACAGTTCAGGCAGGCGACCAGAGTCCCAGGCACACCAGATGGCATGACGGAATGAGTCGGGTGGCCTCCCAGAGAATGTGGGCCACCCAACTCTGCGGCACAGTCTGTCGGGTGATCTGCCAGAGTTTTTCAACCACCTGAACAGAAGGGGTGGACCACTAGGTGGTGCCCGACGGGAAGAGCTAATGGCGAGCACGGTAGGGGAGTCGGGGAAACCATGACGATGTCAGGTGGAGGAGAGGGAACCACGACAACCTTGGGCAGATGAGAGGAAACCACAACAACCTGGGGCAGAGGAGGGGAAACCACGACGGTGTCTGGCAGAGGAGGGGGAACCACGACGGCGTCAGGCAGAGGAGGGGGAACCACGATGGCATCAGGCAGAAGAGGGGGGACCACGACTCCCTCGGACTGGCTTGTAGCACCCTCAGTGGTCCCGGACTGGGACATCGCAGCACCCACGGTGGCTCCGGGGTGGAGCGGAGCTGCACCCGTGGTGGTCCCAGACTAGGACATAGCTGCACCTACGGTGGACCTGCACTGGGCCAGAGCTGCACCCATGGTGGCCCCCGGGGTTGAGCATAACGCCCACGGTAGGCCCACACTGGAGCTCAGCACCCAGGTTGGTTTCAGGCTAGGGCGCAGCACCCATGATGGTCCCCGGCTAGGACATAGCACCCACGGAGACCTGGACTGAGGAGGAGCTGCACCCATGGAGGTCCCGGGCTGGGAAAGAGCACCCGCGAAGACCTCATCTGGAGGGGGAGCAGCACCCACGGAGGTCCCAGGCTGGGACGGAGCACCCACGACGATCTCAGCCAGAGGGGAAGCAGCACCCATGGAGGTCCCAGGCTGGGACAGAGTGCCCACAACGACCTCAGTGGGAGGAGCTGGACCCATGGTGATCTCGGGTGGCAAGCCTGGACCCACGGAAACTTCTGACAGAGCTGGACAATCCTCGGTGACCCTGGGGGAAAGCTCAGGCAAGAGAGGCAGAGAAACAGGGTCAGGGTCACCGGCGGCAGTAGAGCCTGGCGAGGTGAGCTCGGGTGCAGCTGATGGCTGCACTCAGCTATCCCATCAAGAGCCAGGCAAGATCTCTCCAAAATAGAAACAACAAAGACAAAGGAGAGTGCTTGCCTGATCTCAAGGTCCACCGCCATCCAGGACTCTGTCGATCAAGACGATGGTTTCTCGGGCCCGGTCCTCTGGAGGTCCAGCTCAGACTCTGCTGTGGCGGCCCCAGCAGCAGGCATGGTGGTCGATGCAGTCCTAGAACCCACCAGCGATGTGGCCCACGCAGGTGGCTCGCCCGACGTGGCAACAGGAGGGCCATTCCCTGCTGGCACTGGATCCAGCACAGCTGAAGCCTTGGGACGCTCAATCGTTTGCGCAGGCATCAGCTCAGTCTCAGCGCTCTCCCTCCATCCAAACCGTGGCTGCAGGGCTGGAACTAGATCTTCCAGGGCCGCAGGCTCCTCCATAGCCTGGCAGCTCATTCCTGGGGCTGGCGGACACTCAAGGGGGAAAGGAGGAGACACTGAGAGAGCAGGTGAACAGTCTGTGGCTACAGTAAATAGTGAAGACTCAGAGGACTGCCTAATCTGAGCCTCACCGCCAGGAATTAAGGCAAGATAATTCATGTTTAATTGAATGAGAGTTGAAAAACATTTGCCTGAGTTTCCTGGGTGCGATGTCGTCTGCTGCAGTTGGGTGGAAAACAGCCCTCTAGGTGACTTCAGTGGATGTGAGCCGTCAGAGGAACATGGAGGAGCCGCCCCTGCAGACACGGTGACGGGCGGAGCCGGGAGGGAAATGGCCAACCTCTCAGCAGCGGGAGGAATCACTGAGGAGGAGGAAGAGGCAGCAGCAATGAGGGGAAAAAGCTGACGGGACAGCCAGAGAGGAAAATCCAGAAAAAGGAATTGCTGCAGGAGTTTTCAACCTCAGCAATGGGGAGATTGCTGCCTGAGAGGCGGGGGTATTCCTCCAATGACGGCGTCTTGGAGCCTACAAAGCGGAAGCAGGAGTGGGCACACTGGAGGCCAAGCAGGGCGTCTTCCGCAGCGCGCACTTCCATGTAGGCTCCGGGTTCACTGGAGATGGGCCTCACATCAGCCCGGAGAAAGATTGCTGCACCACGGAGAGCATGGCCAACAAGTCCGCAAACTGGGCATGCCTCCCTAACCCTGGGTGTGCTTCGACAATGGCAGTCACTGAATCCACACTCTTCCAGATCTTTTTTGGGGCTGCGAGAGCTGAGAGCTTCATCCACAAAACTCTGGACGAACTCAGCGGCCCACTGCTCCTCCATACTTGGAACCCCCGCTGCCGGTCTCCCTTTGTTTGTTGGAGGTCTGCGTGCTCGGGACATGATGAGCTCCGGAGAGACAGGTGAGTGAAAACAAAAAAAAAACAACAACACAAAAATCCACAAACCACAGCAGTAGGTCTCTTACTGGTCAGAGCCTTCTGTTATGAAATGCCCCTCAGGGCAGAGAGGAAAGACCCAGGCACTGGACTGCAGTTTATGGAATTTTAATAAGAAAACACAAAGTCCATAAAGTGCACAAAAATAACTTACAACAAGGTGGACATGAAGACGACGAGATGAAAATACACCAGAACAGGGTGAGGGTTCTGGTGGCGTTGAGGAAAAGCTAGATGAAGCTGTGACCAGGAGTGACGGCAAAGCCAGACTATAAATAGGGCAAGTAAGTGATCAATACAAATGGTAGCAGGTGTGGAACACATGAGTGGGCAGGTTGACCTAATTACAAGACATGAAAAACCTGAGCAACACATACAAGATGATAGCAAGGTAGGAGTGTCTGGAGAACAAAGTGGGGAGCTTGTGCTGTGGTGACCCACCACAATCTACATGGACATTCAGCCATCACACTCAGCTAGGGCACGAAGCAGAACAATTTGCATACAGACAGAGAGCCCCTAGGGGGACAACCAGAGCAATGACTATTGTTATACATCCCCGGATTAAGGAGAGGAGGTCCGGCGCCAGTTAATCATGCGATTGATATGTATTGACTGATATGTATATCAATATGCAAATGTGCCATGCATTCTCTCTTGTCTGTATAAAAGAGTTGACTTTACATGCCTCACGGAGAGCACACACACACACAGCACAGCGCACAGCGCTACAGTGCGTCTCATGATGGGCGGTGCGGTGGCGCAGTGGTTAGCACTGCGGCAGCACAGCAATTCATCCTTGGCTATGGGATCCCTGGTTTGATCCCAGCCCCTGACCAACAGTGATCTGTGTGGAGTCTGCATGTTCTCCCCGTGTCTGCATGGGTTTACTCCGGGATTTCTCCGGTTTCCTCCCACAGGCCAAAAACATGCAGGATAGGTTAATTGGAGACTCTAAAGTGGCCCTAGGTGTGAATGTGTGTGTGAAGGGATAGCACCGTACCGTGGCTGCTTCATCCATCCAGGTGGATGTCCTCAATTTCCCCTCTGGGGATCATTAAAGTATACAAAATCAAAAAAAAAAAATGATGATGGAGGAATAAAACAATAAAACCTTCCAGCTTGCCTAAACTTATTTTTACCTCCACACTGGTGACCCTTGATGAAGAATGGAACACGAGGCGATCACCCCGGAGATGACCCTGACCGGGAAAGCCTCAGCACGCATCATGGTGCACTCCTCGCCTGATCTTTTACCTCCACACTGGTGACCTGACGAGGGAGAATGACCATCTGCTCCCTCTTACCGTGCTGTGAATCCCAGAGGACCAGAGAACGACTGCAACCTCCTCATCCTCACCAGAGCACAGCGCTGGGACCAAAACGCACCATGAATGACACAAGCGAACAAAGGAAGCAGCCGGAACGGGGACAATCATCAACACCAGCTGCACTGATTTCCACCGAGCTCCCCAACTCTGACTAAACTCCGGACAGCGGGCCTCCCGCACACAGAAGCCCTGCACGCACTCTGCAGGATTACGAGGACAGCGCAACTGCCAGCTATGTGGTTACTGCGCCAGGCGCGTGCCACGCACCAGGAACAAACCGGCTCCACAGACTGATACAACGTCCTCCGCCGCTGCACATGCCTGAGTAAAACGGCTGATCACCACCCTCGGAACCTTCACAGCTGCTTGCGCACCTGGAGTGGACGTGCAGCCTGCACACAGGACTTTGTATGGGTTTCTGAGCCGCGGCGCACAACGGGAGTTTAGCCGATTGCTTTCCCCGATGACTTTAGGGCTGCTTCCCGCACCTAAAGCCAAACTGCCGAGTCCCTCACACAGCTGCAGTTGTTTCACAGCCGCTACGCATCCTCGTGGAATTTGGCCGCTCGCCTTCCCCACATCCTCGCTGGATCGAGCCGCGAAAGAGTCAGAGATATAATTTTTTTCACAGCTGTGGATGTCCGCCAGGTTTACCAGGAAAGTCCCTCACCATCGCGGATCCACACTCAATTTTTGCACAGCCCAGATACCTTTGACGTCCCGGGCCGACACTTGCTTACTCCCACCCCCTCCCCTTCCTCCTGCACAGAGCTTTTCCCACACCTCACTCCCTAAAGTCAGCCGATCGCCGTCTTGTTCCATTATGCATGAAACACATCGGCCCGTGCGCCCACGATCCATGGCCGTTCAACGTGCTGGAACTCGGAGCGGAGCACACTATTTTTTCCACCCCTCCCCCGTCCCCCCATGGACTGACATGCCCTCCGACAGTTCTACCGGAGCTGGAGCCAAACGATGGGGGGGGGGGGGGGTCACAATCCCTGCTGAGTGCTGTGGGGGGAGCCCTGTGGTGACCCACCACAATCTGCATGGACATTCAGCCATCACACTCAGCTAGGGCACGAAGCAGAACAATTTGCATACGGACAGAGAGCCCCTAGGGGGACAACCAGAACAATGACTATTGTTATACATCCCCAGATTAAGGAGAGGAAGTCCGGCGCCAGTTAATCACGCGATTGATATGTATTGACTGATATGTATATCAATATGCAAATGTGCCATGCATTCTCTCTTGTCTGTATAAAAGAGCTGACTTTACATGCCTCACGGACAGCACACACACACAGCACAGCGCACAGCGCTACAGTGTGTCTCATGATGATGGAGGAATAAAACTCTAAAACCTTCCAGCTCGTCGTATCTCGCCTGAACTTATTTGTACCTCCACAGTGTCAACCAAAGACAAAATATAAACACAATACTAAAGTAAGACCAGGATGAACAAAGGTGCCTGAAGAAACTAACAGAATGACACTGAGAACTAAAATTACATAAGCAGGCAACAAAAAAATGCATAATCCATCTAGAACCAATACACAGCAAAATAATCACACAAGACTGAGAAAATACAAGAAATAACCAGGAAAAAAGTGAGAGCATGAGCCCGGTAGAACACCGCACTCAGCCGCATGACAGTGGGTTTGAATTGTATGTATGGTTTTGGACTTTGTAAAGGGGGGATGTCATGACAGTACTTATTATGAAGTGCAGTGTGGTGACACTGACTTCCTGTCTCGTCACCGCACTGCCCTATATAGCGGGACGAGCCACTATGGCACTTCCTCTTGTTCCGGATGCCCACGCTAAGTGTTTGCCGTGTACCGCTGTTCACTTCCACCAGTAAAGCTGTGTTCGATGCTACCTCCATCTCCGCCTCATTCATCACCATGTGTCATGTGACATGTGTCAACAATCTCCTGTCTAGGGTGGCAAGACGGAAGCCTTATCTTACGAAGAAAATCATCCAAGCCCGGCTACATTTCGCAAAAACACATTTGAAATCTCCCAAACGCATATGGGAAAATGTGTTATGGTCCAATGAAACCAAGATTGAACTTTTTGGCCATAATTCCAAAAAGGTGTATTTGGTGCAAACACAACACTGCTCATCACCAAAAGAACACCATACCTACAGTGAAGCATGGTGGTGACAGCATCAGTGTTGGCACAAAACCTTCAGGCTTCTGCTAGAAAGATGAAGATGAAGAGGAACGTCATCTTTCAACCCAACAATGACCCAAAGCACACATCCAAATCAACAAAAGAATGGCTTCACCAGAAGAAGATTAAGGTTTTGGAATGGTCCAGCCACAGTCCAGACCTGAATCCGATCGAGCATCTGTGGGGTGATCTGAAGAGGGCTGTGCACAGAAGATACCCTCGCAATCTGACGGATTTGGAGCATTTTTGCAAAGAAGAGTGGGCAAATATTGCCACATCAAGATGTGCCATGCTGATAGACTCCTACCCAAAAAGACTGAGTGCTGTAATAAAAGCCAAAGGTGCTGCAACAAAGTATTACTTTAAGGGTGTGCATATTTATGCAAACAGTTTATTGTAAGGTTTTTTATTTTTCGTTTTTCCCCTTAAAATATTTCAGTTTGTTTTTCAATTGGATTGTACAGGTTATCAGTCACATTAATGGTGGAAAAAGTTTTGAAATGATTTATCTTGGGCTCATTTTTTACATCACAAAAACCTGGCATTTAAAGAGGGGTGTGTAGACTTTTTACATCCACTGTATATACCCTTGATGTACTGACGTCACCTGTGTGTGTCTGCAGTGTGGCACGTCACACCATATTGCATACACTACAGTGTGCTCACAGAACTAGAAAAAAAAATTAGAAGAGATATCCATTAAATTTATGAAATATTTGAAAATAAAATCATCATGAGACATTAACTAAACATTGAAGCTGTAGAACTGGCTTGTCCAACAACTTTACAGCAAAGTTTTCATTCTTTCCCAAAAAGGTTTGTTTTTGTTTTGCATTTGCTAAACGACTACCCAGAACAAGACCCAATCACATTTCAGCCCTCTGCAAATTCAGATCGTACATGGGCAAACTTGTGGGAGAAAACATGGTGCGCTGCAGTCTTGGAAACAAGCAGATCATTTCAACTTGACCTAAGAAGAGCAGCTTGCTGTGTAGGAGTCATCGTCACTCACCAGTGTGTGCTGTAACTGCCATTTGTCCTGTCTTCAACTTGGCAACCTCTGTCACCCTGGTCAGCAGAGGAGGAGTGACACCTCTCTCAGTTGTTGAATTTGGACTGCAATGCCACTTTAAAGGCAAGCTGTCACAATTACATATTGTTAGGTTAAAAGTTTCTGACCAGTGAAGAAAAAAAGGGCATTTTCTTTTATGTAATAGTTTTATACAGTGAAAAGTACAGTGTGAGAATGAGAATTTTTATGATCTTTGGAGTAATGTGAATATGAAGCCACTAGATGGCAAAATCTGTCAGGATGTTGTTGGACCCTTCTCTGTAGCTGTATTTTAGCGTTACCTGAGGTAACCATGAATGGAAGGATCTGCAAGGCTGGCCGTATGTCTCCTCTTTTTTTGTGTAGATTATTGTTGATGGATTTGGCCCATTTTCTCATGTTTTACTGGAGTTATTTCATCTTGTGGCAACACAATAGTGGAGCTAATTTAAGGCCAGTCTTCCAGCTCATAAATATTAATGTAGAGACTTTCCCATTTTCTCTTCCTTTTTTGACAGGATCTCATCTAATGCTAAATAGTCTTTCTAAAGGCAGAAATGGACCCTCTTCTGGGAGCCAGCGCTCCTAAGCGTGTCTTCAATCTCCGCCAGCTATTGTGTTCTTTCTACTATAGAAGCCTCCAGTAATGAGGAGGATTACACTTTATGGCCTTCACGCTGACTTTTCATTACTGAATAGTCATATTTACTCAAGCTTATTACTTTACAGTAGAAGCATTGATCTGTCTTTTTTCTGTGTGAAAAGATGGCACAGTTAAACATGGACTTATCTTTGTCCAAACTACTAGAAAATGCTTTAGAGATTTCAGGAGTTATGACAGTCCTCAATAACTGCACTCAGACATTTCTCTAGATAAACCCATTCCATTAATATGCCAATAATTTTTGACTGTGTGGCAGAAAAGTCGAACTAGCCACCCCTTAAATATTAGTTGGTTTTTTTTGTTGTTCTTCTATTTCAGACAAGGATGAAAAGGAGATGTTTTAACTTTACCTTGACATGTTTCAACTGGCATCTGCAGTCTTCCTCAGAAGCGTCAGCTGATCGCCGTGACGTATATCAGCTGTTTTTCTTAGGCATGGCCAGCCCAGTGGAACCGTCAGATCCACTGGGCTGGCCACTCCCCCTGCCATCTCATGGTCTCTGCAGAATTTAGTCCCAGGTGTGAGAAAGCATAAATGTCCCCTCATCCCGATTCATGCTGTCTTTGCCTCACTTCCTGATTTCTATAGCCTCCTTTATCCAATGTTTGTGTCTGTTGCTCTCTGATCCGATGATTTTTGCGTTGTCCCAGTCCATGATGTGATTATTTCTTCTGCAGTGATCTGATATTGTTCATTTTATTGTCACTTGTTCTGCCTTTTCTTTTCTGCGATCTTGTGAGTCATCCTTGTGTTTCCTTCTCACATTCAAGATTCAAGATTCAAAGATTCAAAGGCTTTATTATCATGTGCACAGTTAAGAAAGGCTACATTTCCTGAGCAGTGAAATTCTTACTTTGCTCTCCGAACGAATGCCAAGGTAAAGGTACAGAAACCACAGTTCTAATAGGTCATGACACACTAACACAGTAACTCAATCCTAATAAGATAAGATAAGATAAACTTTATTGTCCCTCAAGGGGAAATTTATCTTGGGCTTATCACCCGTGCTGCAACCACACAATCCACACATACACAATGGATGTAGTACATTATATATATATATATATATATATATATATATATATATATATACTGTATATGAAATAAAACCCAATAAATAATACAAGTACATACATAAATAAATATATAACAGCAGTCATTAAGAACAGGAGTTATAAGTGTCCTCGACCTATTTATCTGAGTTTAAAAGTTTTACTGACGTTGGGATAAATGAGTTCTTGTATCTATTGAAGCTGCACTTGGGGACTCTGTATCTCCTCCCTGAGGGCAGCCGCAAATATTCATTGTTTAGTACATGGCTCATGTCACTGATTATTTTTTGAGCTTGTCTACAGGCTGCCTGGTCGTGTAAGCTCTGCATGGGTAAATACTCTTTAACTCCAATAATTTTCCATGCTGTATGAATTAAATGTAACACTTTGTTCTTTAGTTTCACAGAGAGGTTGCCAAACCAGGCTGTAATGCTGTATCTAATACAGCTCTCCAACACAGCCTGGTAAAATATTAACATAATCCTTTTATCAACACCATGTATTCTTAATCTACGCACGAAATGCAGCCGCTGTTGTAGTCTACTACAGAGGTAATCAATATGTGTGCTCCAGGTTAATGAATTGTCAATAAATACTCCCAAATATTTATAGGAACTAACCTGTGTTATAGTGTGGTTGTGGATGACCACAGGCCTGTGGTCACCAACTCCCCGAGGGTCAAACATCATCTCCTTTGTTTTATCAGTATTCAAAATGAGATGACTGTCATCACACCAATTGACAAACCTCTGAATTTCTATAAAATAGCTTGACAGATCATGAGTCTTTTGAAGTAGTGATAAAATAGCAGTGTCATCAGAAAATTTAATAATTTGATTGCCTGGATAGACACTTCTGCACTCATCAGTGTACAAGGTGAACAAAAATGGTGAACTAACACAGCGTTGGGGAGCTCCTGTGCTGAGGGTTCTAAATTTAGATAAAGTTCCATTTACACTAACTTGCTGTTTACAGTAAGTTAAAAATGAGTGGAACTTAATACTAATGGATGCTAATAACACACACACCAACACACAGTTAGGCAGTAGAGGAATGAAACTGAAAATTCACTGGATGACGAAAGTGATACTGGTATATTGATATCAGAGATGATGTGAACCTGAGATGACATGAACCTATGTTCAGTGTGCAAATGAGCATTGTGCAACGAGCAGTGTATAATTACAAATTATTTCTGTAACGGTAGTACCAGTAGACTGTGCATGATAAGCAGCAGCAGAGATGATAGTTAGTAGCAGAGATGATATGGACATCAGACGAGTGAGACCATATCTACTGTACAGGTGAGCAGTGTGCAAATTGAGCAGCCAGTGTGTGAGTTTCTATATGCAAAGCTGTGTTACAGAGTTTTGGGAGTTGTTATCTGTTCGGGAGTCTGATGGCAGTGGGAAAGAAGGAGTTGTTCAGTCTGGTTGTCCTGCATTTCACACTTCTGTACCTCCGGCCTGAAGGTAGAAGTGTAAACAGTCTGTGCTGGGGGTGAGTGGGGTCCTGGAGGATGGTGTCAGCTCTCCTTTGGACTCTGCAGAGAGGGGAGTGGAGTCCTGATGATCTTCTCTGTTGTCTTCACCACTCTCTGCAGGCGTTTGCGGTCCAGGGCAGTGGTGCTGCCGTACCACGCAGTGATGCAGTTGGTCAGGATGCTCTCGATGATACAACTGTAGAAATCGTTGAGGATTCTGGAAGACATGACAAACTTCTTCAGCCTCCTCAGAAAGTACTCTTAACCAGCTCTGTGGTGTTGTGTGTCCACTTAAGGTCCTCGCTGATATGGATGCCCAGGTATTTAAAGCTGCTCATCCTCTCCACCTCAAGCTTCCAGATGAACAGTGGCCAATGGGGTCTCCTCCTCCCTTTCCTCATGTCCACTATCATCTCCTTTGTCTTGTCCGTGTTGAGGGTGAGGTTGTTGTCCTCACACCATGACACCAGGTTGGCCACCTCCCTCCTATAGGATGCTTCGTCATCACCAGTGATGCATCCTATCACTGCTGTGTCATCCGCAAACTTTAAGATGATATTGTCCTTGTGGGAGGCAACACAATCATGGGTGAAGAGGCTGCAGAGGATGGGGCTGAGAACACAACCCTATGGGACACCTGTGTTTGTGATGATGCTGGCTGAGGTCCTGTTACCCATCCTGACAGACTGGGACCTGCCAGTTAGAAAGTCCAGTAGCCAGTCGCAGAGGGTGGGGCGCAGGTCAAGAGAGGACAGTTTGTCGGTGAGTTTGTGGTGGGTGACCATGTTGGAGGCAGAGCTGTAGTCGACAAAGAGCATCCTAATGTAGGAGTCTTTATCTTCCAGGTGGGAGAGAGAATAATGGAGTGCTGCAGTGATAGCATCTGAGGTGGCCCTGTTGGGCCAGTAGGTGTACTGCAGGGGGTCCAGGGTGCCCAATATGCTGTCCTGAATGAGGGGCAGCACCACTCTCTCAAAGCACTTCATAATGATTGGAGTGAGTGCTCCCGGTCGGTAATCATTCAAACAGGTCTGCAGGCTCCTTTTGGGGAAGGGGATGATGGTTGTCGTTTTGAAGCAGGAGGGGACTATGTTCTGGCTGAGGGAGAGGTTGAAGGTTGCTGTGAGAACGTCAGTCAGCTCTGCAGCGCGTGCTCTGAGGGCCTGCCCAGGTATGTTGTCTGGTCCTGCTGCCTTGTGGGGGTTGATATTCCTCTGTGCTTTGTTTACCTGGTCTGGTGAGACTCTTAGTGGGGGCACAGCGGGGGGGGCGGGGGTGCATGAGTGTGTGTCTCTTTTCTGTGCTGTGACTGGTGGTCTTGAAGCGGGTGTAAAAGATGTTGACATCGTCCGGCAGACTGTCTGTTGAGCTAGTGGTGCTGCTGTTGGTCTTCTTGTAGTCTGTGATGTGTTGCAGGCCTTGCCACATGTGCCCCGGGTCAGGAGTGGAGTAGAGGCTGTCCAGCTTTTCTCTGTACTGCCTCTTTGCTGTTGTTATAGCCTCTCTCAGTCCATACTTTGCAGCTTTGTACTCAACCTCACAGCCTTATTTAAATGCACGAGAGCGAGCCCACAACGTCTGACGTACCTGACTGTTGATCCAGGGCTTCTGGTTGGGGAACTTCCTGCACTGTATGGTGGGTACAACGGTATCAGTGCACGTGCTGATGTACCCAGTCATGTATTCAGCATAATCCTGTATGTTTACAGAAGAGTCCTCTCGGGTGGCTGCAGCTTTAAACACATCCCAGTCTGTGCAGGCAAAACAGTCTTGTAGGGTGCTCTCAGTCTCTGGAGTCCAGCGCTTAATTTGCTTAACAACAGGGTTTGTTTGTTTCAGCTTTCGTCTGTCAGCTTGGTACATAAACAGTGAGATGTGATCTGACTGTCTGAAGTGGGGGCGGGGTGCTGCTCTGTAGGCGCCACTTATGTTGGAATAAACATGATCCAATGTGCTTTTATTGCGGGTGGGAATGTCCACATGCTGGTAATATTTGGGAAGTACACCATTCCTTCTGGTGTTCTTTTTGTCTTATGGTGAATGATCTTCCTGTTTGTCTGATGTAGGTCTTGTTACATGTTCTGCATGATATTTCGTTATATTTTGGATGTATGGTATGGTTTTGATGTCCTTGTTTCCTCCTTGTTCCTCATTGTTCCTCCTTCCTCCTTGTTCCTTGTCCTTGTTTGTCTGTGCCTTGTTTTCTGTTTGTTTTCTTTGTTTTTGACTTGCTGTTTCCCTTTATTTATGGCCCATAAGATAAGCCTTTATTAGTCCCACAACGGGGAAATTCCAGGATTGCAACAGCACAGGGATAGCAACACTCAGAGCAACAATCAGAAGGCAAGGGAAAAAAAAAAAAGCAAGCAAGAGCAGCTAATATACATATGTACATATTACTATAAATATATATATATATACACACAGACACACAGTGAAGAGCATTGTAGCTGAATGGGATAAATATGAGTACATAAACACACAGTACGGAGCATTGCAGCTAGATGGAATAAATATGTAAATATATAAACACAGTGCGGAGCAATGTAGCTAGATGGAATAATATGTAGATATATAAACACACAGTACGGAGCATTGCAGCTAGGTGGAAAAAATATGTAAATATATAAACACACAGTGCGGAGCAATGTAGCTAGATGGAATAATATGTAGATATATAAACACACAGTGCGGAGCATTGTAGCTAGATGGAATGAATATATAGATATATAAATATAAATATAAACATAAACATAAACACACCCATTGCGGAGCATTGTAGCTAGATGGAATAAATATGTAAATGTATAAACACACACAGTGCAGAGCATTGTTGCTAGATGGGATGAAACAGCACAACCGTCTACTTAGTTATCCTACATGGTATGATTATGTGCCCATACATATTCTCACCCTCCGTAGCTACCGGTATTTTCCTAGTTGTATGCCGGAGGGGACCATTGTGTAAGTCTATTGCATCTTTTGCATTCAAAAAACTATTAGGTTGTTACGTCTTTTTGCTATCTCTGCGAGCAGCCCTGCTTAGGTTGTACAGTCTGACAGCCGTTGGTAGGAAGGACCTGCAAAACCTCTCGGTTGTGCACCTGGGATGATGTAGTCTGCTGCTAAATGAGCTCCTCAGTGCATTCAGTATGTCCTGCATAGGGTGGAACTTGGACTCCAGCAGAGATGACAGTTTAGCCACCGTCCTTCTCTCTCCTATCTCCTCCACCGGATCAAGGCGCTGCCCCAGGATGGAGCTAGCTTTCTTAATCAGTTTGTTCAGTCTCTTCCTATCGGCTGCAGTAATGCCACTGCCCCAGCAGACCACTCCAAAAGTGATGGCTGATGCCACCACCGTGTCATAGAATGTCTTCAGCAGCACCCCTTGTACACCAAAAGACCTGAGTCTCCTCAGTAGGAACAGCCTGCGCTGTCCCTTCTTGTAGAGTGTGTCAGTATTGTGTGACCAGTCTAGTTTATTGTTCAGATGAACACCCAGGTACTTGTAGGATGTCACCATCTCAATGTCTGTTCCCTGTATATTTACTGGTGCTGTGAGGGGTTGTCCTTGCCTGCGGCAGTCCACCACCAGCTCCTTAGTTTTCCTCGCGTTGATCTGGAGGCAGTTCCGATGGCACCAGTCCACGAAGTCCTGGATAAGCCCTCTGTACTCAGCTTCATCTCCATTGGAGATGAGGCCAACAATCGCAGAGTCATCAGAGAACTTCTGTAGATGGCTGTGTGTTGTGTTGTGTGAGAAGTCCGCAGTATAAAGAGTGAACAGGAAGGGAGCCAACACCGTTCCCTGGGGGGCCCCCGTGCTACTGATGATCGTATCGGACACACAGTCCCGGGTTCTCACAAACTGAGGCCGGTTCGTGAGGTAGTCCAGGATCCATGATGACAGGTGCTGGTCCACCCCTGCGCGCAGCAGCTTGTCCTTCAGGATCATCGGTTGGATGGTGTTGAAAGCACTGGAGAAGTCAAAGAACATGATCCTCACCACATTCCCGGGCTTCTCCAGGTGGGACAGAGAACGGTGAAGGAGGAAGATCACCGCATCCTCCACCCCAATGCCATGCTGGTAGGCGAACTGGAGTGGATCCATCGCTGGTTCCACCAGGGGGCGGAGGTGAGCAAGGAGCAGTCTCTCCAGGGTCTTCATCAAGTGGGACGTCAAGGCCACCGGTCTGTAGCTGTTCAGGTCTTTGGGGTGGGAAGTTTTTGGTACAGGTACCACACAAGATGTTTTCCACAGCTGTGGTACCCTCCCCAGCTTCAGACTCAGGTTGAAGATGTACGTCACAATCCCACACAGCTGGTCTGCACAGGACTTGAGCTTTGCACTGATGCCGTCCGGTCCCAACGCCTTCCTCGCCTTGATCTTCCTCAGCTCCGTCCTCACCTGGGTCCTGGTCAGGGTCAGGATGGGGGGCTGTGTGTTGAGGGTGGGGGGGTGTTGGGGGAGTGGGCAGCAGGACTTGATGTCTTTACAGGCAGCAGTGGTTGTTGTGCAGTCAGGGGGGAGGACGGTTGGTCAAACCTATTGAAAAACAAATTCAGATTGTTCACCCACTCCCTGCCCCCCGTGGCCTGGGGGGAGGTATTCTGGAGCCCAGAGATGGTTTTGAGGTTTCTCCAGACCCCGCTGATGTCGCTCTGTTGCAGCTTGTCCTCCATCTTATTCCTGAAGCTGTCCTTGCCTTCTCTGATCTTTCTCCTCAGCTCCCTCTGTACGGACTTCAGCATCTCCCTGTTCCCCAACCTGAAGATCCTCTTCTTCTCTCTCAGAAGTGTTTTAATCTCAGGGTTGATCCAGGGTTTGCTGTTTGAGCAACACCGTATGGTCTTGGTGGGAACGGATTTGTCCGCACAGAAGCTGAGGTAGCCCGTGAAGGTGTGAATGAGGCCATCAATGTCCTCACCATGTGGATCGCAGAGCTGCTTCTAGGCGGTGGCTTCAAAACAGCCCTTTAGAGTGTCCATTGCCTCCTCAGACCATAACATCACTGTGCGCATGGCCGGGGGTTGTCTGTGCACTAGGGGTTTGTACACCGGCCGGAGATGAACCAAGTTGTGATCCGATCTCCCGAGTTGGGGGAGTTGTGATGAGGTGTACGCCTCCTTAGTGTTTGCGCAGAATAAGTCCAGTGTTTTATTGTCTCTAGTGTGGCATGTGACATACTGGGTAAACGTGGGTAGAATGGGAGACAGTGAAACATGGTTGAAACCTTATTAAACATCAAGGTACTGCACGCTGCAAGAATCGCGGCGATCGGTTGTGATTTGGACATTCTACGCCAGCACGGAATTCTGGCGGAGTCCCCGCTGGAAGCTACCCGTGAGAGGAGGAAGCGGAAGCGGAGGGAACGCAGGAAAAAGCGAGGAAAAAGGGCCGGGATCCATGCTAGGCTAAAGGCTAACCCCTCCAGACCAGCGGTACTGTCGCTTCTTCTCTCAAACGTCCGCGCCCTCGAAAGCAAGGTGGACGAACTGCGTCTGCTGAGAGAAACCCGGAGAGAGTGGAGGGACTGCTGTGTGTTAGTTTTCACCGAGACATGGCTCCACGACAACATTCCTGACGAGGCCATTCAACTGGAAGATATGGCGATGTTCCGTGCCAACAGGGAAACGGCGAGCTCCAGTAAGAGCTGGGGGGGTGGGCTATGCATCTATGTTAGCAAGAACTGGTGCGTTAATGCCACGTTAGTGTTTAAACACTGCTCACCATTGGCGGCGTTCCTTATTGTTAATTGTCGGCCATTTTATCTGCCTAGGGAATTCAGCAACGTGTTTGTAGTCGGTGTTTACATAGCGCCGAGCGCTAACGCTAAAGCTAATGCTAAGAAGGCACTCGGGGAACTGCACAATGCAATCAGTGAAATCCAAACTTCACACCCGGACAGTTTTGTGGTGGTTGCGGGGGATTTTAACCACACCAGCCTAAAGACTGTGCTCCCCAAGTTTAAACAATGTGTAGACTTTAAGACCAGAGGAGAGAATATGTTGGACTTAGTGTACACAAACACAGATGCATATAAAGCGATACCCTGCCCCCATCTTGGCCGTTCTGATCACATATCCGTGATGCTGGTGCCTGCCTACAAACCTTTATTGAAGCTCAGCAGGCCAGTAGTGAAACAAATCAGGATTTGGCCAGAGAGTGCAACCCCTGCACTGAAAGACTGTTTTCAGCACACAGACTGGAAGATCTTCAAAATAGCAGCCTCCGAGGAAGACAGGACAGATGTGGAGGAGTATGCTGATTCGGTCACCAGCTACATCGCGAAGTGCACAGAGGATTTCACTACAGTGAAGACCATCACTATGTGGGGTAATCATAAGCCCTGGATGACTGCAGAGGTGCGCTCGCTGCTCACAGCCAGAGATGCAGCCTTCAGAGCGAAGGACAGGATCGCCCTCCACTCAGCCAGGTCTGCACTTTCTAAGGGAATTAAGGCGGCAAAGCGCGCCTATGCGGAGAAAATCCAGGGACACCTCTGTGACACTAGGAACACCAAGCAGATGTGGCAGGGAGTTCGGACACTGACGGGCTTTAAGCCTAGGCAGGGAGTCGATGATGACGATGCTTCGCTTCCAGACAGGCTTAACGACTTCTTTGCACGTTTTGAAGCATCAAACTCGACAATCAGAGGGAGGGCTGGCCCTCCCCCACCATCGGTCGGACCAGCTTTTACCATCAACACAGCGGACACACGGAGGACCCTAACCAGAGTCAACCCACGCAAAGCTGCAGGTCCAGACAACATTCCGGGACGTGTGCTCCGTGACTGCGCGAGCGAGTTGGCGGATGTCCTGACTGACATTTGTAACATCTCCCTGAGTCAGGCCATCGTTCCCAGATGCTTCAAGACCTCTATCATTGTACCGGTGGCAAAGAAACCAGTGGTGTCCTGTTTGAATGACTATCGTCCTGTTGCACTGACACCAATTGTGATGAAGTGTTTTGAGCGGCTTGTCAAACCACACATTACAGCCTGCCTCCCTGCATCACACGACCCGCTCCAGTTTGCATATCGTTCAAACCGCTCCACGGAGGATGCTATAGTCACCACCCTACACTCTGTCATCACCCACCTGGACCAGAAAGACACCTACGCCAGACTCCTGTACATTGATTTCAGTTCAGCATTCAACACCATTATTCCCCAGAGACTGATGGAGAAATTACTCCTTCTCGGTCTGAACACCGCCACATGTCTCTGGATCCTGGATTTTCTGACTGAGAGACCTCAGTCTGTCCGGGTTGGAAACAACATCTCCAAGTCTGTCACGCTGAGTACCGGATCCCCTCAAGGCTGTGTACTCAGTCCACTGTTGTTTACACTTCTAACACATGACTGTGTATCCAGACACGAGGGGAACCAGATTATTAAGTTTGCAGATGACACCACGGTGGTGGGACTTATCCAGAGGGATGAGGAATCAATGTACAGGGAAGAAGTGAGACCTGGAGGGCTGGTGCAGGGAGAACAATCTGGTGCTCAACGTGGACAAAACGAAGGAGATGATTATCGACTTCCGGCGGTCGCAGCCTGAGCACGCCCCCCTCAGCATCGGCGGCTGTTTAGTGGAGAGAGTGGAGAACATCAAGTTCCTCGGAGTGCAGATCTCGCAGGACCTGACCTGGAGCAAGAATTCCTTGGAGATCAGGAAGCGGGCTCAGCAGAGACTGCACTTCTTGAGGAAACTCAAACAGGCCTCTCTCCCCATCTGCATCCTCAGGACCTTCTACAGAGGTGTGGTGGAGAGTGTTCTGACGTACTGCATTGCTACATGGTACTCCAGCTGCAGTATGTCAGACAAAAAAGCCCTGCAGAGGATAGTCAAGGGGGCGGAGAGGGTAATTGGAGTCTCCCTCCCCTCTGTCCAAGAACTTTTTCAGAACCGTTGTAGGAGCAGGGCACTAAACATTGTCAAGGACCGTTCTCACCCTCTGCATAAACACTTTGAACTTCTTCCATCTGGTAAACGATTCCGGAGCATCGGAGGCAGAACCACCAGACTGATCAACATCTTCCTTCCACAAGCTGTCAGGATGCTGAACAGTTGACCCGGAATCTCTCATACACACTACTGCACCTACGGACATTTTCTATATTATAGTTAGTTATTCTTTTTTCCCCAAGTATGTCTCAGGGATGTGTGAATGGATGGGGGGTGGGGGTGGGGGGGGCTATGTGGGAATGTGTCTTAAATCATGTGCTTCTTATATGGATGCCGAGAGAAACGCAATTTCATCTTGCCTGCACTACAGTTGTATGTACAGCAATATGACAATAAAGTTTGATTTGATTTGATTTTGATTTGAAATCGCCTGAGATGAGGAGAAGAGCATATGGGTGTTCTGTCTGCAGCCTGCTGGTTACTGAATGGATGACGTCATGCGCTGTCCCAGCGTTCGCCGTCGGATTTGCATAAACAACAATGCAGATCACGTGTGAGTGTTCTCTCGGGAGATATGTAGGCCACATGCTAACAGCTAGCAACTCAATGTCTTTGCTGCAGTGACGTTGTTTAACAGTGATATGTCCCGGTCTGCACCAGTTGTTGTTAACATACATTATCACTCCACCGCCCCTTGCTTTGCCACTGTCTGGTGTTCGGTCTGCCCGTATCATGTGGAAACCCTCCAGCTCAATGTTAGCATCTGCTGCTAATTCAGTTAGCCACGTCTCAGTAAACAAAAGGAGAGAGCACTCCCGGTATGTGCTATCGTAACGGCAGATAGCCGCTAGCTCATCTACCTTTCCCAGTATAGAGCGTACATTCCCCATAATAACGGATGGGAAGGTGGGTCTGTACCTTATACTCCTTGTCCGCCGTCTAACACCAGCCCGACAACCACGTCATTTTCGCCTTATTTCTCTCGGTACGTCGAGTTTTTTCGTCAGCACCGAGTGGCGATTAAGTGCAAATCGGATATTGGTGGTGTGTGAGTGCATGTCTTATGTGATTTTCCTCTTCCTGTCTGTCTTCTTGGTCTGTGATGATGGTGGCCTGTTCATATAGTGTCCTGACGACTGATACTTTGTGTGCTGTGGGGTGTTCTGATGTCCATAGTAGGTACCGATCTGTGTGGATTGGTTTCCTGTAAACTAAGATTTTTATACTGCCGTCATCTTTGTGATGGAGTTTCATGTCCAGAAAGGCTATGGTCCCGTTTTCTTCCTCTTCATGTGTGAATTTTATATTCCCAGTGCTGTCCGTGTTGTTCAGATGGTAAGTGAGTTCTTGTGTGTGTCCTTTTTTATTTTCTCCAATATGTTGTCCACCCATCTCTTCCAAAGGGTGGGTTTGCATTGCATGGGTGCTGTGTTGATGGATTTATTTTCCAGATCCTCCATGAAAAAGCTGCTCATGATGGCTGATAGTTTGTCTCCCATTGCAAATCCTTCTTTTTGTCTGTAGATTTTTTCTTTGTATTAGAAATAGGTGGATTTTGCAACAAGTTGTAAAAGTCCAAATATGTCATCGACTGTGAGGTTTGTGCATATTGTGAGGATTCTGTCATTCTTGAGGTGTTCTTGCGTGATGTGTAATGTGACATCAATGGGATCTTTGTGAATAATGAAATGACATCATGTGACATGAGGATCTTGTCTGATTCTATTTTCATATTTTTGATTTCTTGTGCCAGTTCTTTTGAGTTGTTGCAGTAGTATTCTGATTGTCCAAGGAGGGGTTTGATGATTTCAACCAGGGCTTTTGATGAATTGTATGTGACTGATCCGATGCTGTCTATTATTGGTCACAGTGGGATGTCCTCCTTATGCATTTTTGGGGTTCCATAGATCCTGGGGGTGGTGCTGACTGTGAGTATCAGGTGATCATATGCATCCTTTTTTATTTTTTTGTTTTCTAATAGGGGTTTGAGAAGGGCTTTTAGTGTTTTTTTTTTTCTTTTCTTCTGTAGGGTTTGTTGTTATGATTTCATTCGTGCTGCTGTCTGCCAACATGGTTTGCATCTGTTTTTCATGTTTCTGTGTCCATTACTACTGTGGTTCTGCCTGTATCTGATGGGAGGATTGTGATTGTTTTATCTTTTTTTAAGTGAGTTTATTGCTTTTTCTTGAAAGAACACAAAATAAACACAGTGGTAAAACCACACTGTAGATACACAGTGGTAAAACCACACAATTGAGACAGCTATTAGTACATCCCAAGGACAAAATAGAGCAAGGCAAAAAATGCAACGTAATATATGAAATATCATGCAGATCATGTAACAACACCTACATCGTAGAAATGGGAAGATCATTCACCCCAAGGAAAAAAGAACACCAGAAGGAATGTGAGAAGGAAACACAAGGACAACTTACAAGATCGCAAACAGAAAAGGCAGAACAAGTGACACTAAAATCAGCAATATCAGATCACTGCAAAAGAAATAATCACATCATGGACTAGGACAGTGCAAAAAAAAAGAGCAACAAACACAAGCGTTGGATCAAGGAGGCTATAGAAATCAGGAAGCGGGGCAAAGAGCATGAATTGGGATGAGGGGCATTTATGCTTTCTCACACCTGGGACTACACTCTCCAGAGACCATCGGATGGCAGGGGGCGTGGCCAGCCCAGTGAATCTGACGGTTCCACTAGGCTGGCCATGCCTAGGAAAAACAGCTTATATACCACACGTCATAGCGATCAGCTGATGCTTCTGAGGAAGACTGCAGATGCCAGTCAAAACATGTCAAGGTAAAGTTAAAACATCTCCTTTTTATCCTTGTCTGAAATAAGAAAAACAAAAAACTGATAATTGAAAAAGAAAACAGAATGAACCTACTTGAACCACCCCTTATATATACTGGGATTTTATCAGGAGAATGTTCATCTGCCCTTTTCCTTTGTGTTTTTTCAAAGGGAACAAAAGCTTTCACTCAGTACATGAGTTTTCTTGGGTTCCTGCCTTATCCTTTTAAAGTTGTGAACCATTTATGTTCCTGGGGACACTCCACACAGTTGCCACCAGAAAAAGAATTAAGACACACGTGAATATCTACCTCAACAAAAGACCCTTCACTGTTACAAAAACATTCTTGGCAGCAAGGGAAGCGGCCTGGACTGCAGTCAAAACCCCCTCTTCTCTCTTCTTTTCTTGTCCAGCTGTTGAGCTGTGTTTGTGTTTGCATGCGTGCGTGCGTGTGTGTGTGTGTGTGTGTGTGTGTGTGTGTGTGTGTGACCAATGGAGCACTGCCCCTTCTCTCACTCGTTCTCTGTGTGGCGTTATTTCAGGTCAAAATTGGACTCCCACTTAAGCATTTTCAATGTAACATATAGAATCATAATTCAATCATCAATTTTTTACCATAACCATATGCATCATATTTACACATTTATTCACAAATGAATCTACTGTAATCTAGTGTAATCTTTGTTTGCTATTTAAATTTAATCTGGATTTCTCAATTTCCTCCTTTATTTTTTCTACACGGCCCAGAAATTGTTTTTATGTTCTGGATTCATCATAATCATTATCTCAGAGTTTAGACTAAAACTTCACAACATACAATTTTTATGGAAGCCTCACAATGTAATGCATACTTCTGACTCTCTTTCGTCTGACGATGCTTATAAGAAAATGACCAAGAGAATGTAAACAGAGATACCTATCAGGTGCTAGCCAGTTAGCGAGCAGGCTACTTGACTAAAGAGACTAGACCAATAGAGCTGTCTACACATCCGGGTACTTGGCACAGGAGCGCCCAACAAAATGCTTGGAGGTGATAAAAATCAGCAGTTTACCATTGAAACAATATGCCATATCTGTCACAGTCCATGCTTTGTGTTTATTTTTGTTCTCCCTGTGATTATTTGTGATTATCATTTGCATTTATTGCCCTCTGTGCTCCCCTGAAGTCCCTTGTCATTGTCTTCTATGTCATCCCCTGTTTGGTCCTGGGTCTGTGTGTGTTTCTGTTTACCTATTGTTCCAGCTCCTCAAGTTTTTTGTACCTGTAGCCACCACCCTGTCTGTATTGCTCCTGTACTGTTGTCCTGTATGTTAATTGTCATGTTCATTTGCATCCCATGTCTGTGACTATCTGTGCAGCCCCGGATGTCCTGTTCTCTGCACCTGCAGCCCCTGATTGTTCGCCCAGCTGTCCTGTGTCTGTAGTGATTATTCTCCCTATATATGAGTCTGTGATTGTACTCTTTGTTGGATCATTGTGTGGCAATCCTCCCATCGTAATTCCCGAGTGTTCCAAGTAAGTTCTTGCCTCTGTAGTTTAGTTTTGCTTTCAGCCCCTGTGCGGCTGTTTGTTTATTCTTTTGTATTTTGTTAATAAACCATCATTGCACTGAAGTCCTGCCTGCACTATTGGGTTCTATTTAAAACTACATCTGCCTCCCAAAGCAGAAGCTATGACAACATCAATATTTTGATGAGCGTTCACTGCAAGATTGGATTAGATATGATCAAAAACTTAAAATTTGTGATTTTGGAAAGTGTCCTTACTGTTTATCAGCCAGTATGTGGAAGAACAATCCAGCAGAGTGGCCAGAAACAGTATTTATTGATATTTGTAACTACCGGATGCATACGTACGGCTGCACGGTGGCGCAGTGGTTTAGCACTGTGGCAGCACAGTTTACCCTCGGCCGGGGGATCGCGGGGATCATGAGATCGTGGGTTCGATCCCAGCCCCCGACCAACAGTGAGCTGTGTGGAGTTTGCATGTTCTTCCCGTGTTGCGTGGGTTTACTCCGGGATTTCTCCGGTTTCCTCCCGCATACCAAAAACATGTAGGTTTATGGCGCTCGCGCACGCAGCGACCAGCAGCCGGTGGCTTGTCACCAGACTGCAAACCAAATCTACCCACGGGTACAAATAAGTAAAAAAAAAAAAGTACACCAGCTTTGCTGCGCATTGGCAGAACTCTCTCTACCTACTGTGGAAATCCCCCAAAAAGCCATGTTTAGGTTTTCAAAATTTATCCACCAGAGCTCACAGCTGGGAAAATATTACTTGCCTCCACAAAGACAGGAGACTGCAGTCTGTTTACACTTGTAGCCCTCGTTAATCCCGACACTTTGTTTCAGCTCTACAGAGCTTCGGCCTATTTGTCTGTAGGGGAGTGTCAGTCTCATTTTTAAACTAGTTTAATTGCAGTGTAGTGTTGATGTGTTTACTCTGAGGCTGATTAGCGGTTCAAATTGGAATAAATATTCCTACTGAGCCGACACTTTTCTATTCTTTTCTAGCTATCAACTCCCTCAGATGCAAATTAGCGTGTTTTTCACATGTTTGCATTAACTTTATGTGTTGGCAAATGACTTAATACTAAATAAGAGTCTATATTTTTGGTAAACAGACATACCTGTTATAAAGCGGTCAGAACAAACGTAGATGTGGGCCATATCATCCCTTGGCCTCTGCATCCTATTATGAAAAGGCATTGTCCTTCAGCAGGCATTATCCCACAATATTCTTCTTTGGTAATCTTTGCTGGCCAATGGGAATCTAAAAAAAATTATATTTCTGCTTGCCATTATCATCTATCATAAGACGGCGATTACTACATGAGCCAATTGGGCACCATTTTAACATATTCCTTGTTTAAATGTAGCTAACATTTCCATTGAAATACCGACGTGGACAAAATTGTTGGTACCCCTCTGTTAATGAAAGAAAAAAACACAATGGTCAGAGAAATAACTTGAATCTGATAAAAGTGGTAATAAATAAAAATTCTATGGAAATTAACCAATGAAAATCAGACAATGCTTTTGAATTGTGGTTCAACAGAATTATTTTAAAAAACAAACTCATGAAACAGGCCTGGGCAAAAATGATGGTACCCCTAGAAAAGATTGAAAATAATGTGACCATAGGGACATGTTCAACCAAGATGTGTCCTCTGACTAACATCACAGGTGTCTACAAACTTGTAATCAGTCAGTCGGCCTATTTAAAGGGTGACAAGTAGTCACTGTGCTGTTTGGTGACATGGTGTGTACCACACTAAACATGGACCAGAGGAAGCAAAGGAGAGAGTTGTCTCAGGAGATTAGAAAGAAAATTATAGACAAGCATGTTAAAGGTAAAGGCTATAAGACCATCTCCAAGCAGCTTGATGTTCCTGTGACTACAGTTGCACATATTATTCAGAAATTTATGATCCACAGGACTGTAGCCAACCTCCCTGGACGTGGCCACAGGAGGAGACGGATAATACGAATGGTAACAAAAGAGCCCAG
Organism: Pholidichthys leucotaenia; assembly: GCA_020510985.1. NCBI lineage: Eukaryota > Metazoa > Chordata > Actinopteri > Cichliformes > Pholidichthyidae > Pholidichthys > Pholidichthys leucotaenia. Next base: position 294,318,977 of record CM035847.1, read on the forward strand.
AACAACCTCTAAATACATTCATGGTGAACTCCAAGGTCAAGGTACATCAGTGTCAGATCGCACCATCTGTTGTTGTTTGAGCCAAAGTGGACTTCATGGGAGACGACCAAGGAGGACATCACTGTTGAAAACAAATCATAAAAAAGCCAGACTGGAATTTGCCAAACTGCATGTTGACAAGCCACAAAGCTTCTGGGAGAATGTCCTATGGACAGACGAGACAAAACTGGAACTTATTGGCAAGGCACATCAGCTCTATGTTCACAGACGCAAAAATGAAGCATATCAAGAAAAGAACACTGTCCCTACTGTGAAACATGGAGGAGGTTCTGTTATGTTCTGGGGCTGCTTTGCTGCATCTGGCACAGGGTGTCTTGAATCTGTGCAGGGTACAATGAAATCTCAAGACTATCAAGGTATTCTAGAGAGAAATGTGCTGCCCAGTGTCAGACAGCTTGGTCTCAGTCGCAGGTCATGGGTCTTGCAACAGGATAATGACCCAAAACACACAGCTAAAAACACCCAAGAATGGCTAAGAGCGAAACATTGAACTATTCTAAAGTGGCCTTCTATGAGCCCTGATCTAAATCCTATTGAACATCTGTGGAAGGAGCTGAAACATGCCGTCTGGAGAAGGCACCCTTCAAACCTGAGACAACTGGAGCAGTTTGCTCATGAGGAGTGGGCCAAAATTACTGCTGAGAGGTGCAGAAGTCTCATTGACAGTTACAGAAATCATTTGATTGCAGTGATTGCCTCAAAAGGTTGTGCAACAAAATATTAAGTTAAGGGTACCATCATTTTTGTCCAGGCCTGTTTCATGAGTTTGTTTTATAAAATAATTCTGTTGAACCACAATTCAAAAGCATTGTCTGATTTTCATTGGTTAATTTTCATAGAATTTTTATTTATTACCACTTTTGTCAGATTCAAATTATTTCTGTGGCCATTGTGGGTTTTTCTTTCATTAACAGAGGGGTACCAACAATTTTGTCCACATCTGTACATTGAGAATGGAAGATTGCTTGCACATTGCTCTGCTGCTAAGGCTAAATTCAAGCGATCAGTGATGTAAGTGTAGACGACTCCATGGACTCAGAAAGAGTATGCATATAAATGACTGGTGGACAATAGCAAATTTAGTTGAATATACTGCATGTGTAAAATGACAACAAAGCTATCAAATTCAATATTATGCTCACTGGCTTATAGCGACCTTTAAGTTAGCAGCTGGGTACTTAACTTTTTTTGCATAGTGATACTGGCAAACAATAGATCTTTAAAAAACAAATCTGTTGTCCTTTATTACTGTCAAATTATAAACTGCATTTGTGGAACTGTTACATAAAAGCAATAATACTTTCAAGGTCTTGTGGTACCATTAATATAGCACTGCAGTGACATCTTTGGCTACAACCGAGTCACCACAGTGCCAGTCATGGTCAATGATACCATGCACCCTCTTGTGTAATATTGTTTGACTACTGTCTGAGATCAGTTATTACTGACACAATCACAAGTCTGAACTGTCTAACTTCTCTCCTCGTGCTGACCTGATGCCAGCTTGGTTTGGACGGTGGGGCTTCTGGAGGAAACCACGCAGGCTTGGTTCTAATAAAAGCAGGAGAATCTGCATCTCTCGGTTCACTCCTGCAGCCTTCGGCCCTTTGTTTCTCTCTGAAAGCAGTCCTCCAGTTGCTGGTGACCCACTTGCCTCCAGCATCAGAGAAAGAGAACTGGGGGAGTAGGAGAAAAGGGGCGGGGAGGAGGTAGAGGTGAAAACGTGGGAGACTGCTATGATTAATGTGCTTTCAGAGATGGAAGAGAGTGAGAGAAGGAGAGCAGTGAACAAGGGCACCTGTGATATGTGGTGGTGGAGAGAGCAGAAGCAGGATTTGGTAAGGTGTGCTCGATAAATAACTGACCTCTTCCTCATCTGAATGTATCTGTGAAACGGTGATGTGTGCCAACATTTTAAGTCATTCTGCAGCAATTACATCACAGAAAATGATTGTGTGAAACCAGATGGAAGTTTTCTATGGGATAAAATCACTGGCTACTTACAGAGTATTGTTTTGTAATCATTTAAGAACATAACTGAACTGGACCTTTTACAAATAAATCAGCTGAGATGCTGTCCCTGCTCTCCCTGCTTGTATGTCCTCCTCATACCCGGGGATCAGTGGCATTGAGAATCTAGAAGCCTATTTCGATCATGATTCTCTCACATTAGCAAAGCCTTCCAAACAGTGCAATGCACTGGTGCGTTCCTTCGGGGAAAAAATTGTTCTGACCTAAAGCCTTTGATTAATTTGTTTGATTTATTTTTTTTTTATATTTATTTTTCTTGACTGCTGGAGTTTCTGGTGTTTCACAAGGGTCTCTGTTCTACTCAAATTCTTAAGTTCTAGTTAAATTTCTTCTATAGTTTCTTCTATGCTGCTGGCAAAGAGTAGAGGGGTCAAGCCCCCATAATAAATACAACACTGGCAAAAATGATGGAATCACAACTCTTCAAGGATTAGGTTTTTGTTTTTCTTATTTCAGACAAGGATGAAAAGGAGATGCTTTAACTTTACCTTGACATGTTTCAACTGGCTGTCTGCAGTCTTCCTCAGAAGTGTCAGCTGATCGCTGTGATGTGTCATTTATCAGCTGTTTTTCCAAGGATGTCGATTCAGCTGTTTTATTTTTTAGGGGAAAAATCAAATCACAGATATGACCCAAAACTTTTTTTTTTTTTTTATCTTACAGCTAAACATTCCAACTTCATAAAATACACCATTAAAAACTAAACAAAATTCATGTAATTGATAATCATGTTTGTCAGATCAAGTTGAGGAAAAAAAAATTAGAGACACATTTAGTACTGAGGAAAAAAATTATGGAACCATAAACCAAAAATTTCCTAATTAGTATTTAGTTGCACCTTGTCTGTCTTGAATGCTGAGAGGAATGGACTTCAGTGAAAAACAATATTCTTCATTAATCAGGTTCCAACTTTTTCACACAGCTGTTGACAGATCAGCTTTGTTTTTCAGGATGGAGCCTTCTGGTGGACCGTTTTCTTAGTTTTCCACAATAAACTTTCAAATATACACAGTTTTAAGAAACGCCTATCATGCCGTCCCCCGTGCAGCTCTGGGTTTTTCTGACCACTGTCTGCTCCATCTTATTCCAACATACAGACAGAAACTAAAAACTTCCAAGTCTGTTGTAAGGACTGTGAAGAAATGGACTGAGGAATCAAAGCTGGAGTTACAAGCCTGCTTTGACTGCACAGACTGGAGTGTTTTTGAAGATGCAGCCATTAACCTAAATGAACTCACTGACACTGTGACATCATACATCAGTTTTTGTGAGGACATGTGTGTGCAGACCAAGACCTTCTGCACATACAACAACAATAAACCCTGGTTCACTCCTAAACTGAAGCAGCTACGTCAGACCAAGGAGGAGGCCTACAGGACTGGTGACTGGACTCTGTACAAGTGGGCCAGAAACATGCTGACGAAGGAGACCAGGCTTGCTAAGAGGAGCTACAGTGAGAAGTTAAAACAAAACTTCTCAGCCAACAACTCTGCTTCTGTTTGGAGAGGCCTGCAGAATATCACCAACTACAGGAGACCATCCCTCCACCCTGTGGAAAACCTCCAACTGGCTAACGACCTAAACAGCTTTTACTGTAGGTTTGAAAAGAACCTACAGTTCTCACCTCCCACCCACACAAAAGGATTATCTGCAGCCCCAGGAACTCCATCCCTCCTCCACTCTGACCTCCCACCAGCACTAACGATCTGTGAAGAGGAGGTGCGCTGGGTCTTTCAGAGACAAAAGATCAAGAAGGCTGCAGGACCTGATGGTGTGTCTCCGTCCTGCCTGAGAGTCTGCTCCAACGAGTTGGCCCCCATCTTCACCCGGATCTTTAATAGATCACTGGAGCTGTGTGAAGTGCCTTCCTGCTTCAAACGCTCCATCATCATTCCAGTTCCCAAGAAACCCTCTGTTACAGGATTAAACGACTACAGACCTGTTGCCTTGACCTCTGTGGTCATGAAATCCTTGGAGAAATTGGTGCTGAACCACCTGAAGGTCGTCACAGGCCCCCTGATGGACCCACTGCAGTTTGCCTACCGGTCAAACAGGTCAGTGGATGATGCAGTGAATATGGGACTACACTACATCCTGCAACACCCCGACTCCCCAGGGACGTACGCCAGGATCCTGTTTGTCGACTTCAGCTCAGCGTTCAACACCATCATCCCAGGCATTCTTCATCAGAAACTCCTCCAGCTCAAGATGCTCCTCTCCACCTGCCAGTGGATCTCGAGCTTTCTGACTGACAGGTGGCAACAGGTGAAGCTAGGGAGCTTTACATCCAGCTCCCGAAAAATTAGTACTGGTGCCCCCCAAGGATGTGTCCTTTCCTCACTGCTCTTCTCCCTCTACTCCAACGACTGCACCTCAGAGGACCCTTCGGTGAAGCTCCTGAAGTTTGCGGACGACACTACAGTCATCGGTTTGATCCGGGATGGTGATGAGTCTGCATACAAGCGGGAGGTGGAGCAGCTGATCCTCTGGTGTGGCCAGAACCATCTTGAACTTAACCCAGCCAAAACGGTGGAGATGACTGTGGATTTCAGGCAACACCCTCCTTCATTCCCCCCACTCACCATCCTCAACAGCACAGTGTCCACTGTGGACTCCTTCAAGTTTCTGGGTACCACAATCTCCCGGAACCTGAAGTGGTCCTCCCATATAGACACTGTCCAGAAAAAGGCCCAGCAGAGGTTGCTTTTTCTGCGTCAGCTCAAGAAGTTTGATTTGCCTCAGGAGCTGCTGGTTGTCTTCTACACTGCCATCATCCAATCTGTCCTCTGCTTTTCCATCACTGTCTGGTTTGGATCTGCCACTAAACAGGACAAGACCAGACTGCAGCGGATCATTAAGTCTGCAGAGAGGATCATTGGTACCGCCCTACCCTCCATTGAGAACTTATATCGGTCCATAACCAGGAAACGGGCGGGAAACATCTGTGCTGACCTGTCACACCCCGGCCACAAACTGTTTGAACTTCTATCTTCTGGTCGTCGTTACAGATCACTGAAGGTCAAAACCACCCGTCACAGGAACAGTTTCTTTCCTCAAGCCATCACTCTGATGAACTCCTAACATTCACCTAGTCCTACCTGTTGCTGTACTCATGACTTTTCATCCATTCTTACATTGCACATAACTCTCACACTGCTTTTTACTTCATTCACATTATATCACTGAATCTGAGTTCACATTGAAATACTGTGTGACTGTATATTTTTTCATATATTTCTGCAAAGTGTGGATAGTCTGAGTAAATAACTGCATATATTCCTGTATATATTTGCATCCTTTTATAGAAACGTGGACAGACTGTAATTTACTGTACATACTCTGTTGTCATTGAATCCTTATTTAAATCTTATTTAAATCCTCCACCTGAACAACGAGAGCAAGTTTTTAGCCAAAGTCAAATTCCTTGTATGTGTTGTGCATACTTGGCCAATAAAGCTGATTCTGATTCTGATTCTGATTCTGATATACTGAAATCCAGAATGATGGCAGGTGATGTCATTGTGCTGATATGGCTGTCCTGAAGAAAAGCTTTAATACTTTTTGCTCTGTGGCAAGATGCATTATCATACTGGAAAATGACTTCATCACCAATCCTACTTTCAGCTGATGGAATGAGAAAAGTGTTCAAAACCCCAATGTCCACCCCTACTGTAGAGGTAATGGCTCCAACTCTGCTTCTTCTTTACCTGACATCCAACCCTACATCATAATGACTGTGGTAATTTGTTTGATTTAATCGGACAATCATCCTTATATGTTTCACCGGAAAGCTACCAAGCAAAAGTTCCAGCCATCTCGTTGCCCACTGAAGATTTGCAATTCATCCCTGAATATCACTTTCATCCAATCATCCTCAGTTGATGACTGATTCTCTTTAGCCCACTGTAACCTGTTTTTCTTCAAGTTTAGGTGCTAATGATGTTTTACATTTGCCTTTAATGTATGTATGCTTCAGCTAGTTTCTTATCGTTCTGTCAGACACTGGGCCTCATGCAAGAACAGGTTAGTATTAGTATGTGGAAATCACCCATATTTTGTTAGTAAGTGGTATTAGTACTAGCAAGCCACTCCTGATTCAACAAACGCTCATATGTCCTCCAAACGCTTGCGTAAAAAATTGTAAATTTCACCCATGTGTAAGTGAGTGGGCACGAATGTGAAAAGAAGATTTGCATATCTGATGCTCTAAAACTACACTATAAAGTTACTTTTAAAGACATTGCTAACCATTGTGCCGCTATGCTGCCCCTGCCCTAACGCACGGTCCCGTGACTGGGTGGTTTTTAGACAGGCAGATGTTTTTCAACACAAACCCAGCACTTCGTACACGCGGTCAGGATGGAGACGTGGCAAGATGTCAACTGGCAAGCCGGGGGAGATGGAGGAAGGGACTGTGTGGGAAAACTCACACGTGATTGTTTTTTTTTTTTTTTAATCACACACTCTTTTTGGTGATGTGTTCCGTTAATACTCACTGTAAATACGGAAGTGAGTGTGGTGCAGCAACGCATTTGATTGGTTAGACTGATGACGTACATGTTTGAGCACTACTTAGGGACCTATTTGATTAGCAAAATTGGCAGAAGTTGATGAGGATTAGCCAAAATTGTAGGAATGTTGCGGTGATTGGACAAAGTTGCAAGGTCTCGAAATAGATGCTGATTGGCTGATTTTGCATGAATTGATGCGATTGTAACATTGTGAGATATATACATACATACATACATACATATATATATAGTCATGTGAAAAAATTAGGACACACCATTACATATTCAATTCTTTATTAAGAAATGTTCACATATCTATGTTTAACCTTTGTTTTATTTGCATTTTTTTAACTTTTTTTAGCCATTTTAAGTGGGAATCAATGTGGGCGTGTCCTAAAAAAGATGGGGGGGTGTCATAATTTATTCCTCACTATTTGTTTAGAATTGCATTTTACAGAAAATTTGAAAAAAAAAGTCTTCAATTCATTTCTAATTGTTTAGTTGTATTACATGAATCTCCCAGTATTTTTAACATTGATATTAAATATCCATATGTCCAAATATGTTAAAAAACACATAAGCTTATATAGGGTGTCCTAATTTTTTCACATGACTGTATATATACACAGCGCAGGGAAAATAAGTATTGAGCACATCAGCATTCTCATTAAAGATATTTCTGATGGAGTCACAGACCTGAAATTTTCACCAGATATCAGTAACAACCCAAGTAACCCATACATACAAAGAAATCAAGGCAACTGTGTTCACAAAACAAGATATATTTAATAAAGTGGAATGACACAGGGAATAAGTATTGAACATGCTTGGTGAAATTCATTTAATATTTAGTAGAAAACCCTTTGCTGGTAATAACAGCTTCCAGATGCCTCCTGTATGGAGAAACTAGGCACAGACATTGCTCAGGAGTGATTTTAGCCCATTCTTCCACACAAACTGTCTTCAGATCTTGAAGGTTCCATGGATGTCTTCAATAAACTGATCTTCAGTTCGTTCCATAGATTTTCAGTTGGATTCAGGTCAGCTGACTGACTGGGCCATTCTAGAAGCTTTATTTTCCTTCTCTGGAGCCAGTTGAGAGTTTCCTTGGCTGTGTGTTTGGGATCATTGTTTTGCTGAAATGTTCACCCTCGTTTCATCTTCAGCACCTTGGTAGATAACGACAGGTTCTTATCAAGCATGTCTCTGTACATTGGTTCATTCATCTTTCCTTCAATTATATTAAGTCTGCCTGTACCATGTGCAGAAACAATTAATTATAAATGTGATAAGGTACAAGGATTATTTAATTTATGCTTAGAGGTGTGTGTGGAAACGGAGATTTACTTCGTGACCACAAACACTCGCAAACAAGAGAGAAACACTCATAGGGGCACCAGTCCAAACTTGGACAATTTATTAATAATTAATCCTTGAACCTTTCATTGTCTAGTCTCAATATTCATGAATTCTTCTGCCGTGACCCAGGAAAGCACAGACACAAAAGAAATCAAGCAGAAACTTCTACTGTATATACCGTTAACAGATTTAATAATCAAACTCAAGTTGAGGGACATTACATTCAATTGATTTGTAAGCAGGTGAAATGATGAACAAGTATCAAATATCATATTAACTGGTAATGGATTCCTGAGCATAAAGTCTATAGTTAAACCTTTGTGGAAACAAAATACACCAGATTTTGAATTTGTAACTGTATTGCAATGGGAGACTGTGAAGTACCGGTAACTGTAACAAAAGTATGCATAAAATTGGATGCAGTTTTATTGAGAAAATGATAAAAGCTGATTATATGGAAAAAGAAAATTCTGAGTTACTCTAAAAAAAAAAAAAACGGAGGTTACTGAAAAAAGAATATTATTTTTCCTCCAGCTTTATAGCTCCTATCGTAGCTTATGGACTAACTTTTAACATGAAAAATGTTAAATGGCCATATTTAATTAGAATCAGACATCACATTTAGCCCAGCAGATAGAAAGTTGGAGTCTGGCTTATGAACAGCTGTGTCTTCAGAGTCCATCAATGATCTTGAATGCCAGCAGATGGCAAAAAAGGGAAAACACTGCTCACAGTCCTTCCCAGTCATGGCAGCAGTTCTAGTTTCTACAGACTCAGCAGAAGGGCAACAGTGGAGCCGGCTGTAGAGTGAGCGGCTGGCCCTGGGGCAGGTATGACGTCTTCTCCTAGGTAACAAGTCCTTTTCTGGCCCGCAACTTTGGGATGTCCACCAGCCGATAAGACCCACAAGCTGAAGGAACAATGTATGTAAAACAGTTCCACCCACGAAATTCTAGTTCTTCTGATGTCGTGGTATGTGGGTGAGGCAGTCTCAAGGGAAAAAGTTCAAAAATCACTATCAATCCACTTTAATGGTGAGTTAAGGAAAATCAATAGAAAAAGTTTAGCAGAATAAACATGTCGTCTGAGGAGAGGGAAAAAAATGGTGTTTTGGAGTTTTACTCCAAGTAAGAAGGGTTGAGCTCAACAAGAAAAGATAATCCCTCCTCAGGTACCAGGAAACTCACACAGAAGAGACAAAAACTTCAGAGAGAACAGGAAAAGACTTAACTTCAAGACAATGAAAAGAAACCTTAGAGAACACAAAAACTCTGAACTACTAGGGCATTTCTCCCTATTTAACTGAGTGTGATCCTTTGGTCACAACATATGACTGGCAGCAGGAAGAACCAATTAACAGCTATTGTGGGAGATTTGAATGGGCTATGGTCCTATACGAAAGTGGTCCTTTGTCTGTAACCGACCAATAGAATGAAAGGGGGCATCGTCCAACGGAGATGGCCTGGTGATTGGCTGGTACCAGTCAGATGATTGGCATAAGCTTTTAGAAGGCAAACACACATATTAACTGTGAAATTCACATTATATACTTATATATAAAATCTAAACTAACTTCAGTGATTCATGACTAACTTTCAGTGAGCATGCACTTTTATAAACTTGTCCTTCTATAATTAACATGCAATAGAATAAGGTTCATTTAAGCATTTTCAAACATGCAACACATTTAAAATAAATGATTAATGAAACATTTCAAACCAGAATGGTATATCAGAGTCCTGGTTGATTTTCCAGGGTGTCCTGAAAAAGAAAATATGAGAATTGAGACTTTTTGTTAAAAGGAAGTCATTTCATGCATTAACCCCAGTTCAGTTTGTAGAGGCAACAGTGAACATATTCCAGAGTTGTCCAAAAGGGGGTAATGTTCAGCTGTGGATAATTCCTAGAGACCTGTGGAATTCGGTCAAGGTATCTGGGATGTTTCAAACAGTACTTGAAGCATAAAACTGCTTGGTTGGGGAAGAAGTTCCAGGATTTATGATTGTAGACTAATCCGTTCTTGGCACGAAATGGGATCCTTATTGTCCCTTTTACCATGGAATGTGTTTTCAAACTGTGGTTCTTAGGTGAGGGAAATAATTCTTGGCCAGACTTTTGGGTGAAATAATTTTTTTTTAAGGTGAAGAGTGATTTTATAGATTGGAGCCAAAGGGATTGATGCTACACATGTGCTGAAAAACACCCCCACATAATGATGGGATGTGCGGTGCCATTTCTCCTCCAAACATGCTGTGTGTTGTGGCATCCAAAAAGTTCAATTTTGGTCTCATCTGACCAGACTATATTCTCCCAGTATTTTATTGGCTTGCCCAAATGTTGTGCAGCAAACTTTAAACAAGCTTCAACATGCTTTTTCTTCTTGCAAGGTGAGTGGGCATAGAGCCCATGTCGGTTGAGTGCATTACTTATTGTTTTCTTTGAAACAGCAGTACCTGCTAACTCCAGGTCTTTCTGGAGCTCTCCATGAGTGGTCTTTGGCTCTTGGATAACTCTTCTGATAATTCTTTTGACTCCTCTGTAAGAAATCTTGCGAGGGGCTCCTGGTCGTTGCTGGTTTATGGTAAAATGATGTTCTTTCCACTTCTGAATGATGGCTCCAACAGTGCTCACTGGAACATTCAGCAGTTTAGAAATGTGCCTGTAACCAATGCCATCATTATGTTTTGCAACAATAAGATTGTGAAGGTTTAGAGAGAGCTCTTTGCTTCATGAGTTCTTTGTGGTGTGACAATCTGATATTCACACTTTTTTTTAAAGACTATCAGTCAGGACTCAACCAGATGAAATTAATTTGCACTGATGGGGGATGGGAGGGCTTCCTAAATTCTGATGGATTTCAGCTGGTTTCCTGGCTTTCTATGCCTTTTTGCACCTCTTTTTCTTCATGTGTTTAATATTCCCTGTGTCATTCCACTTTACTAAATATAACTTGTTTTGTGAACACAGTTGCCTTGATTTCTTTGTATATATGGATTATTTTGGTTGTTACTGATGTCTGGTGAAAATCTCATGTCAATGGCTCCATCAGAACTATGTTTAATGAGAAAAATGTTGATGTGTTCAATACTTGTTTTCCTCACTGTATATAGTTCATTTTAATAGTAAAATGTTAGTGTATGAAAATACAGCCTTGTCTGTTTTCAATATCATTTATCAAAATGGACCCTGCTGCACCCTAACCAAGAAGCTGTGCCCCCCACCTCATGTGAAAGCAGTAAAAATCAGAATGATATCTATGTGATTTGCATTGTGATAATTGATAATTCTCTTATAGATAAGCCTTACAGATGACCATCCCCTTGCATGAGACACCCAACTGTGCTGTTTATCATCATCATCATCATCATCACCATCATCATCAACCTTTATTTAACCAGGCAACAGCCTGGTAGAAGGCAAAAACCTCCTAAAGGACGGGGTAAAGGGAGAAACTTAAAAACACATACATACAAAACACATAAATAACAGCAGACAACCTAGTAAACCATACAGAGAAAACATAGTTTTCCGGTTCTCCAGTATAAGAAAATCGTGTGCTGCACAGACAACACAGTAGATTGGCAACAGCATTTAAAATGTTATATTTTGCATCAGATGTGATTTGGACATTGATGGAAGGATACTGCTTTTAATTATCTTTAACTATATTTTAATTTTAATTACAACTTGAATCAAAGTATAGAATCTTGTTGACTAATTAGTTTATAGGGTTTATGCTCTTATACTTCAGACAAATAAAATATAGCCATTTAGTGAAAACTAAGGTTAGACTAACAGCAAACTATCAACACAAAACTCTAACAGCTGGTCTGGACCACTACTAAATTTTATTTGTAAATGTACTGCATTTCTAGATACTAACAGATTGGTGAATTCCAAAAGTTCACGTAAATTGATCATACGCCACATTTACCAACAAATCTGTTGGTACTAATGGTTCTTGCATTCTTGCCCATTGACAACCACAGGGCTGTCTACATATCCAGGTACTTGTCCTGGAAGCGCACCCACCAAACACACGGGGGGTAATCAAAACAGGTGTTCTGACATTTTACTATACTTATCAGAACAGCCATACCCTGGGTTACATCGCATGCATCCGCATGCGTAGTAACAGGAAATACGCTTCCGTTCATAATTTCAGCATATGATACAGCTGATGGAAACAGCTGACGGCGCTGCACCGTGATTGGCTGATCCAAAAATGTGGCGTGTTTTCAGTGTGTGTCTATTTTATATATATTATATATATTTCCTGCTGTTAAAAATTACTCACTACAGCTGACGGAAGGTAAACAATAGCAAACCGCGGCCCAGCTAATAGAAGGTAAGCAATTATGTAATGTTAGTGGTGTGGGGGCATGGTGTTGGACTTCTCCACCCAGGGAACAAGGGACCGAAAGAGAAGGTATCATCGGGGGGCATCAGACGGGACAGTAAGGACTATGCACCCCCCGGAGAGAGGAGTAAATGCTGGAGCCGTTGTGAGAAGAAGGGTGTGATAGCGGTGCCGCGTTATGTCATGTTAATGTGCCACACAGTTGTTTGTGCAAATGACAATGTGCTATGGTTGGAAGTCCCAGGTTTCGATGTATGGGAATAAAGAGATAAAAGAGGAATGCACAGAGACCTGGGATTCTGGTTTGCTGTAAATTATGTCGGAGAAGGAATAAAATTCTGTTTCATTCAGCTTGTTGCCTTGCCTGCCTCCTTTCTACACATTGGTGACCCGAAGACTGCCTGGAGAGAGAGCACGAGCGCTGTGTGCGTGGTCTCAGTCGAGCTCCCAGACTTCTGGCTTCACAACCCGACCATGTGGTTCTTGCACATAGAAGCCCAGTTCACACTCCATGGGATAACAACGGACGATACCAAATGTTACTACGTGGTCGCTGCGCTGGATGCACGCGCCATGCAACAGGTGATGAACCTGCTCCAGGAGCCGCCGGCCCAAGGAAAATATAAAGCACTCAAGAGGATGCTTCTCCAGCACTATACCCCTTCTGACAGTGAGAGGGCAGAGAGGCTCCTAACGTGTTCCGAGTTAGGGGACAAGTCAGCCGTGGAGCTTATGGAGAGCATGTTGGTGCTGAGGGGAAGGGCAACAAATCTTTCCTGTTTGCCCATTTGTTCCTCAGGAACCTACCGGCTACAGCGAGGGCGATCCTGGCCAACTCGCTACGGCTGGTTGCTAAGGACTACCGCGCCCTGGCGTAGGAAGCAAACTGCATCATCTTGGTGACCAGAGCTCCCAGCGTGCAGACAGTGGCACCGGCATCCATGAGAAACTCCAGCGAGGTCGAGGAGCTGTTCGTGGTAGCCGGGACGGACACTAGAAGATGAAGGAATGGGGCGATCTGTTTTTATCATCGCCATTTTGGCTTGAATGCCCAACGCTGCCTGTCACCATGCCAATTCAAGAAGCTGGGAAGACGGCACGTTTGGAATTCGGTGGCAGCTGCAACCAATGGCGACAGGAACAAACTGCTTTAGTCACGGACACACATTCAGGGAGCCGGTTTTTGGTGGACTCCAGCTCCCAGAAGAGCCTCATCCTGTCAGTCAATGTAGACAGAGTGGCAGAAGCAACGGTCCCGAGCTCACAGCCACCAACAGATCCACCATCAGGACATTTGGCGAGCGGACACTGATGATATGCTTACATGGACCCAACTTTCAGTGGGACTTTGTGATAGCTGCATGTTGCGGCCCCATTTTAGGTGCAGATTTTTTATGTGCTTATGGGTTGTTAGTCGATGTTGCTAATAGGAGATTAGGGGACGCTGTCTCTTTTACCTCACTGCCCTGCACAGCTCGGGGATCTGGGTCGACAACACTGGCTAACGTAATAGCTCCAGGGGGTAAATACCAATATTTGCTTGCACAGTTCCCAGTACTCACGGTCCTGACTTTTTTGGCTACGGTAACGCAACACGGGGTCGAGCACTTTATAACGACCAAAGATCTGCAGGTGTTCCTGTGTCTTCCGCGTTTGGACGCAGCTAAACTGGCCAGCACGCGAGAGGAGTTTGCCAACTTAGAGCAGTTGGGCATTGTCAGGTGCTCCAACAGCCCGTGGGCATCCCCACTACACATGGTGCCTAAAGCCGACGGGTCGTGGTGACCATGCGCTGATTTCGGGCGCTTGAACAATGCTACGGAACACGATTGCCATCCTATTCCACACATCCAGGATTTTTCCGTGCACCTGGCTGGAGAGCGTGTTTTTTCCAAAATGGATCTGGTCCGCGGTTACCAACAGGTCCCGGTGCTCGCAGAAGATGTTCCAAAAATAGCGATAATAACTGTTTTTGGCCTTTTCGAGTTTTTATGCATGCCGTTCAGATTAAAAGGCGCGGCACAGACCTTCCAGAGGAAGATGGATGCAGTGCTTCGTGACTTGCCCTTCGTGTTTGTCTACTTAGATGACATTCTGGTAGCCAGCGCGTTGGAAGAGGAGCACGTCGCCCATCTCAAGACAGTTTTCCAGCGGTTGGAAGCGCAAGGGTTGATAGTTAACCCGGCGAAGTGCCAGTTCGGTGTGACAGTGATTGACTTTTTGAGCCACCGCATTTCACCGGAGGGCATAATCCTGTTACCGGACAAGGTACGTGTGGTGTTGGATTTTCCACGTCCGCAGACACGAGGGCACTACAGTGAGGGCACTACAGGAGTTTTGGGGAATGGTTAATTTTTACAACCGTTTCCTTCCCCAAGCAGTCCAGCTGATGCAGCCATTGTATGCTGCGCTTAAAAGGAAGAAGCCCACGGAAACCATCGACTGGACTCCCGAGTGAGTCCAGGCTTTTACTAACGCCAAAACAGCGTTTGCAGATGCCACGTTGTTAGCCCGCCTGGATCCGTCTGCACAGATAGTGCTCACGACGGATGCATCTGATGTTGCCATAGGGGCAGTGGTGGAGCAGTGCGTCTCAGGTTTGTGGCAGCCGCTCGCATTTTTTTGACAGACTTTGCATGACACCGAATGCAAGTACAGCACATTTGATAGAGAATTGCTAGCTCTCCACCCGGCGACGCGCCATATCCAGTTCTGGCTGGAGGGGCGCAAGTTCACCACGTTCGTGGATCATAAGCCACTGACGCATGCGATGTCCAAGATCTCAGAACCACGGTTGGCCCGGCAGCAACAACATTTGACTGCAATTTCGGAGTTTACTACCGACATTCAACATGTTGCCGGTAAACTCAACGTCGTGGCAGATTGCCTGTCGCACACGTTAATTGCCCTGGTCTACATGGGAATAGATTTCCCTGCCATGGCCATGGAACAAGCCGGGGATGTGGACATTTGCGCGCTCCAGTCTTCACCAACTGGGTTAAGGCTGGAGAACAGGGTGGTGCAAGAAAGGTGCCCTCCCTTGCTTTGCAACGTCTCCACCGGTTGCCCACGCCCAGTGGTTCCGAGGTCTTGGCGCCGTCACGTTTTTGAGTCGGTCCACTCCCTTTCGCATCCGGGAGTGTGCGCTTCAGTGAAGCTAGTGGGGGCAAAATTCGTCTGGCCGTGCTTGCACAAAGACGTGAAAGAGTGGGCTGCAGCTTGCGTCGTGTGCCAGCGGGCCAAAGTGCACAAGCACACCAGAGCCCCCCTCGAGCCTTTCCAAATCCAGCCCAGGAGGTTTGACCACATCCACGTGGATTTGATGGGACCCCTCCCGCTGTGGCAAGGTTTATGCACCTCTTCACAATTGTGGACCGCACCATGCGCTGGCCTGAAGTGGTCCCGCTGGCTTCTACCACGTCCGTAGAAGTAGCTTACGCTTTTTTGTCGGCTTGGGTTGCACGTTTCGGATCTCCATTGGACATCACGTCTGACAGGGGTCCACAATTCATTTCAGAACTCTGGTCCGCTATGGCCCAAAGCCGGGGGGGGGGGTGCAAAATTCACCGCACTACTGCATACAACCCCCAGGCTAACGGGTTGTGTGAGCGTTTTCATCGGTCGCTTAAAGCAGTGCTCAGAGCTTCGCTCATGACACAAATTGGGTCGACCGCCTGCCCTGGGTTCTTTTAGGTTTGGGCTCCGCACCTGAGGAGGATTTGGCAGCTTCCCTGGCAGAACTCTTTTTTTTTTCTCAGCCGCTGCAGATCCCCGGAGAGTTTTTACCAGAAAACCCCGTGTCCGAGGCTGATCCGCCCATGCAGTTTTTACATAGTACGGAGGCTATGAGCGTACTGGGCCCAGCCCACCATTGTTTTCCCCGCACATTCGTCCCAAAAAGCTTGCAGAACACCAGTTTTGTTTTTGTCAGGCACGATGCACACTGGACTCCGCAGCGTCCACCGTACGACAGACCGTTCAGGGTGTTGGAACCTGGGGAGAAGCATTTTGTGTTAGACTTGGGGTGGCATAGGGAGACCATCTGCATCAAGAGGCTGAAGCCCACTTTTGTGTTGACAGACAAGCAGGTGGTGTTGACCCAAGCTCCCCGGCGCGGACGCCCACCGTTCGTGGCTCTGCAAAGTTGTGATCCCTCGGCAGGGACCTGCGCTCGTGAAGCTGATGTGTTTTCTCCCCCTCCCTTTTTCCCTCCACAGACTGACATGCCCTCTTGTACACCCCGCCAGCAGGGCGGTTCGACTGGATCAGCGACCCCCCCCGCTACAGCCACTATGGGCACCAGCTCAAGCCCAAAGGATGGGGGCGGGGGGTTAGTGCCCTTTCTGGGTGTTCGGGGGGGGGGGCCTGTGTGGGGGCATGGTGTTGGACTTCTCCACCCAGGGAACAAGGGACCGAAAGAGGAGGTGTCATCGGGGGTATGTATCAGACGGGACAGTAAGGACTATGCGCCCCCCGGAGAGAGGAGTAAATGCTGGAGCCATTGGGAGAAGAAGGGTGTGATAGCAGCCCCGGCGTTACGTCATGTTAATGTGCCACACAGTTCTTTGTGCAAATAACAATGTGTTACGGTCAGAAGTCCCGGGTCTCGATGTATGGGAATAAAGAGATAAAAGAGGAATGCACAGAGACCGGGGATTCTGGTTTGCTGTAAATTATGTTGGAGAAGGAATAAAGTTCTGTGTCTTTCAGCTCATTGCCTCGCCTGTGTCATGGCGGCCTCTGGGCCGTCACTGGCATCATTATCTCCAGCTGCGCACAGATCCACAGGTGTTAATCAGCAGCTGTTAAAAGCCAGCGTTGCTGACAGCTCAGTACGGAGTCGTCTGTCCTCCTCGTCAGAGAAAGAACCAGAACTCCGCTCTCTGGCCTCGTCAAGGTATTCTCTTGTCTCGTCAGAAACTGTCTCGTCAAGTACTGTCTTGTCTAACACTGACTCGTCAAAGTCTGCCTCGTCAAGAACTGTCTTGTCTAACACTGACTCGTCAGAGTCTGTCTCGTCAAGAACTGTCTTGTCAAAAACTGTCTCGTCAGAGTCTGTCTCGTCAGAAGCTGCCTCGTCAGGATCTGTCTTGTCAGGAACCTCTCTGGCCTCGTCAAGGACCTCTCCTGCCTCGCCTAGGACTTCTGTTCAAAGTCAAGCACGTAAGAGAGCTGTTTGTTACTCTACACCCAACCTCTATCCCTGTGCACAGGTGGACCCCCTTGGCGGCGGACCTGCGTCCCCAGCTGATGGGGTAACGCCAACACGCTCACGTAGCGGTTCGCTACCACCACGACTACCGGTACGTCTTGCTCCACAAATTCCTGAACTGTTACTGTATCAGTTACAGGAGTACTGGCCACCGTTACCGGTGGAGTTTGTGTCATCGTCATCTGTCATGTCATCGTCACCACGTTCTGTGGAATCACTCACCTCGTCATCATCTGGATTGTCATGGTCACCACGCTCAGTGGAGTCACTCGTATTGTCATCAGCTGGATTATCATCGTCACCACATTCTGTGGAATCACTGGTCTTGTCATCAGCTGGTTTGTCATCGTCCCGGTCTGTGGTGTCACAGCCGGAGTCTCTGGAAGACCTGTCCTCGCCACAGTCACAGGTGGAAGCCTCAGCACGTTCACGGACGCCTTCACCTCCACGTTGCACGGCTGCTGGTTCTCAGCAGGATGTAACCTGTGCTTCTCCCAAGTAAGCCTCACTACTGATAGCCTGTCATTAGTGTGGGACAAAAGTAATTGTCTGTGCTTGTATGTTCCAGGGTTGCCGGGTCTCCGTCCAGAGTGCTCAGCTCCAGTGACCAGGATACTATCCACGCTCTCACATTTGCACTACACACCCTTTCACTATAATAAAGATTATTGTTCACTAATTTACCCGTGTCAGTGTCTGTCTCCTGGGTCCCGAAACATGTCAGTACGACTCCGTCACGTTGACCCAGCGGACAGCTCACTGTCGCGCTTAATTAACACTCTTAGCGCCCGGGTAGATTTGCTAGCCCACCAGCAGACAGTAATCTTGAATCAATTGACTCAAATTAATGGTCGGCTGGACCGTTTGGAGGGACACCAAACGTTTCCCCCGACCGCAAGTACTTCAACCCCTGCAGGCTTGGCGTCAGGACTAGCTAACACCTCCTCGTCCTCTCGCCTCACTCCTATTCCAACACCTGCCCGGTTCAGCGGAAAACTCGGGGAAGCTCGAGGATTCATTTTACAGTGTGAATCAGTTTTTCTGCGTGTGCCTGGGGATTTTTCCCTCGACTCTAGCCGGATAGGCTATGTCATAAATTTGCTGGCTGGTAGAGCCTTGGATTGGGCTTATTCGATCATGGCTAGACCTAGCTATTCTTTGCTTACCAACCAGGAGTTTGTGACTGAGTTTCTGTCTGTATTTGATCACACGGATAGGGGAGAGGTGTTGACAGAACGTTTTTTAAGCCTACAGCAGGGAAAGAGATCAGCTGCAGATTACGCCATTGACTTCCGGGTCTTAGCCGCAGAGATTGGGTGGGGGGAGCCATCTCTTTGTGGTATTTTTCTACGCAGCCTTAACGACAAGCTAAAGGATGAGTTAGCGGCACGGGATAAACCAGATAACTTGCACGATTTAATTGCTTTAGCAGTTAGTATCGATAGTAGGTTAAAGGAACGGGCAGCTGGTCGGCGAGTTACTTCCCGTCCGGTTAAACCCCGCCCTCGTGTCACTGACTCTCTTCCTCTCGTTTTACCCGCGTCAGAGAAGGCCCCGGATCAGGAAGCCATGATTGTTGGTCATTCTAAGGTGTCTGCAGCTGAGAAACAACGCCGTAGGGATCAAGGCCTGTGTTTTTATTGTGGGAAGGAGTCACATGAGGTTTCTGAATGTCCTAGTAAGTTAAAAAGGGAAGGCCCGTGGATCGCAGTAGGGGGATTCACGGGCAAGAATACAGAGGAACCCCTTACTTGTTGTCATTTACCCCTCAGACTCATTCATACTCACACAGAACACTCCACACTAGCGTTAGTCGATTCTGGAGCTGAGCAAAATTTCATTTCTAGAGACCTGGCAACCCGGATGGGCCTTAGTTGTCAGACTTTAGAACCCCCTGTCAGATTGATTACCCTGTCCAAGGCGTCGTTGACTACCATTAACCTTCAGACAGCGCCTGTGTCCGTTATTGTTTCAGGAAATCACAGGGAGGAGATTCAGTTCCTAGTGCTCCCCGTTTCCTCTTCGCCCGTTATTCTGGGATATCCCTGGCTGCGCCTACATAACCCCACTATTGATTGGCAAACTGGGAGAATAACGGCATGGAGTACGTTCTGCCTTAGTGCCTGTCTCCAATCAGCGGCGTGCGCCCCATCCGTGAAAGTGCCTCTGCCCGATTCATCTCCACCGGATTTATCTAAGGTACCTGAGGTTTATCACGATTTGGGGCAAGTGTTCAGCAAATCTCGGGCGTTGTCTTTACCCCCCCATCGTCCGTATGACTGCGCCATTAATCTGAAGGCTGGGGCCCCACTACCTGCTAGCCGCCTTTACAGCCTGTCAGCCCCGGAGCGCGAGGCCATGGATACATACATTAAGGAATCCTTGGCCTCTGGTATCATCCGCCTGTCATCTTCGGCCGTGGGGGCCGGTTTTTTCTTTGTTGGTAAGAAGGACGGTTCACTACGCCCCTGTATTGACTTCCGGGGGCTGAATGAAATAACGGTCAAGGATAAATATACACTGCCCTTGATGAACACTGCATTTGACTCCCTCCAGGGGGCATCATGGTTTACTAAACTGGACCTCAGGAATGCCTACCATCTAGTGCGCATTAGAGAAGGAGATGAGTGGAAGACGGCTTTTCGGACCCCCAGCGGTCATTTTGAGTACCTGGTAATGCTGTTTGGGTTGACTAACGCCCCAGCCATTTTCCAGCGTTTGATTAACGATGTACTACGGGATTTTTTGAACTCATTTGTTTTCGTTTATCTTGATGATATCCTCATCTTCTCCCGCTCACTAGAGGAACATCGAGTGCATGTCCGTAGGGTATTACAGCGCCTCCTGGAGAACCAGTTATTCGTCAAGGCCGAAAAGTGTGAGTTTCACACTGATCAGACCTCCTTCTTAGGATTTATTATTGCTCGTAACCAGGTGATTCCTGACCCTGCCAAGGTCAAGGCAGTGGGGAAATGGCCTGCACCCACCTCCAGAAAGCAGCTTCAAGGGTTCCTGGGGTTTGCTAATTTTTATAGGAGGTTCGTGCCTAACTTTGGTAATATTGCTCGTCCTTTGACTGCTCTCACCTCCCCTAAGATTTCATTCTGCTGGAGTAAGGAAGCAGCCGATGCTTTTGAGAAGCTCAAGAGGGAGTTCGCCTCGGCCCGAGTTCTTACCCAGGTGGACCCGAAGCTTCAGTGCTTGGTGGAGGTGGACGCGTCTGATGCGGGAGTTGGAGCAGTACTCTCCCAACCATCTCCTGTGGATGGTAAGATTCGCCCTTGTGCTTTTTTCTCTCATCGTCTTTCCCCTGCAGAGAGGAATTACAGCATCGGGGACAGGGAGTTACTGGCTGTGAAATTGGCCTTGGAGGAATGGAGACATTGGCTGGAGGGGGCCGCTCAGCCGTTCGTGGTTTGGACTGATCACCGTAATCTGGAGTACCTCAGGACGGCTAAGCGCCTGAATGCACGCCAGGCTCGCTGGTCCCTTTTCTTCGGCCGGTTTAATTTTACCATCACGTACCGGCCGGGAAGCAAGAACGGTAAGCCAGACGCTCTCTCCCGGCAGTTTGACCCCCCATCCTCCGAGGACCAGGAGACCCCTATCCTGCCGCCTTCCTGCGTCGTGGGCGCCCTGTCCTGGGGAATCTGCAAGACGGTTCGCCAGGCCCAGAAGACTGAGCCGGACCCTAGGGGGGGGGGGGGGCCCGGGCCGCTTGTTTGTTCCACGCGCTGTCCGAGGCAAGGTGATTGAGTGGGGTCACGCTTCCAAGTTGGCTTGTCATCCTGGAGTGGGTCGGACTGTGGATCTCCTCCAAAGGACCTTCTGGTGGCCAGGGTTGCGGAAGGACGTTGTTGGCTATATCCGGGCCTGCCCTCAGTGCGCCACCGGGAAGACGATGTCATCTCCCCCGGCGGGCTTACTTCATCCGTTACCTGTTCCTTCACGCCCCTGGTCTCATGTAGCTATGGACTTTGTGACTGGGTTACCCACTTCAGATGACTACACCACAGTGTTAACCATTGTTGACCGGTTCTCGAAGGCGGCCCATTTTGTGCCACTTCGAGGTCTGCCTTCGGCCCAGGAGACTGCGGACCTCCTGGTGCAACACGTGGTACGTCTTCATGGCATCCCTGCGGATATTGTGTCTGATCGAGGACCCCAGTTTGTATCTCAAGTTTGGAAGGCCTTCTGCACGGCACTTGGAGCCACTGCCAGCCTCTCCTCTGGCTATCATCCCCAAAGTAATGGTCAGTGTGAGAGGGCTAATCAGGAGCTGGAGGCCGCCCTCCGTTGTGTCATCTCCTCCTGCTCATCCTCCTGGAGTAAGTTCCTGCCCTGGATTGAGTACGCTCACAACGCCACGATCTCCATGGCCATGGGCGTCTCCCCGTTTAAAGCCTCGTGTGGGTTTGATCCTCCGTTGTTTCCTGAGGAGGAGAAGGAGGTAGTGGTTTCTTCAGTCCAGGCTCATATTAAGCGCTGCCGGCGTGTGTGGCTCCTCGCTCGCCAAGCTTTGTTGAAGACCACTGAACGTAATATCCAGGTGGCCAACCGGCATAGGAGACCCGCCCCGGACTATAAGGTGGGTCAGAAGGTTTGGTTATCTACTCGGAATATTGGTGTGCCGGCTGAAAAGCGTAAGCTAACTAAATGCTTTATTGGTCCCTACACCATTAATCGGATTGTTAACCCTGTGTCTGTGCGCTTGTCTCTCCCCTCTTCGATGCGTATCTGCCCCACTTTTCATGTCTCCCAGGTCAAGCCGTACGTCTCTGACCCCCTGTGCCCTGCTCCCGCGGCACCCCCACCCCCAAGGATGATCGATGGCCATCCGGCCTGGGGGGTGACTGCCATCTTGGATGTTCGCAGGCGGGGTCGGGGCCTTCAGTATTTGGTGGACTGGGAGGGCTTTGGACCGGAGGATCGGTCTTGGATTCGCCCAGCGTTGATCTTGGATAAGCAGCTGATTCGCGACTTCCACCGGGCGAATCCAGGTAGGATTGGGCAGGTGCCTGGAGGCACTGCTAGAGGGGGGAGTACTGTCATGGCGGCCTCTGGGCCATCATTGGCATCATTTTCTCCAGCTGCGCACAGATCCACAGGTGTTAATCAGCAGCTGTTAAAAGCCAGCGTTGCTGACAGCTCAGTACGGAGTCGTCTGTCCTCCTCGTCAGAGAAAGAACCAGAACTCCGCTCTCTGGCCTCGTCAAGGTATTCTCTTGTCTCGTCAGAAACTGTCTCGTCAAGTACTGTCTTGTCTAACACTGACTCGTCAAAGTCTGCCTCATCAAGAACTGTCTTGTCTAACACTGACTCGTCAGAGTCTGTCTCGTCAAGAACTGTCTTGTCAAAAACTGTCTCGTCAGAGTCTGTCTCGTCAGAAGCTGCCTCGTCAGGATCTGTCCCGTCAGGAACCTCTCTGGCCTCGTCAAGGACCTCTCCTGCCTCGCCTAGGACTTCTGTTCAAAGTCAAGCACGTAAGAGAGCTGTTTGTTACTCTACACCCAACCTCTATCCCTGTGCACAGGTGGACCCCCTTGGCGGTGGACCTGCGTCCCCAGCTGACGGGGTAATGCCAACCCGCTCACGTAGCGGTTCGCTACCACCACGACTACCGGTACGTCTTGCTCCACAAATTCCTGAACTGTTACTGTATCAGTTACAGGAGTACTGGCCACCGTTACCGGTGGAGTTTGTGTCATCGTCATCTGTTGTGTCATCGTCACCACGTTCTGTGGAATCACTCACCTCGTCATCATCTGGATTGTCATGGTCACCACGCTCAGTGGAGTCACTCGTCTTGTCATCAGCTGGATTATCATCGTCACCACATTCTGTGGAATCACTGGTCTTGTCATCAGCTGGTTTGTCATCGTCCCGGTCTGTGGTGTCACAGCCGGAGTCTCTGGAAGACCTGTCCTCGCCACAGTCACAGGTGGAAGCCTCAGCACGTTCACGGACGCCTTCACCTCCACGTTGCACGGCCGCTGGTTCTCAGCAGGATGTAACCTGTGCTTCTCCCAAGTAAGTCTCACTACTGATAGCCTGTCATTAGTGTGGGACAAAAGTAATTGTCTGTGCTTGTATGTTCCAGGGTTGCCGGGTCTCCGTCCAGAGTGCTCAGCTCCAGTGACCAGGATACTATCCACGCTGTCACATTTGCACTACACACCCTTTCACTATAATAAAGATTATTGTTCACTAATTTACCCATGTCAGTGTCTGTCTCCTGGGTCCCGAAACATGTCAGCCTGCCTCCTTTCTCCACAGTGGCATATTTGCAGTGCAACTGATTCTGACAAAGTATGCTAAACCAATAGCTATATCTATTGGTTTGCCATACGGGTATGGTATTCTGATAAAATATGGTAAGATGGTAGAACAGCGGCAGGTTACCATTGAAACAATATGGCATATCGATATCACAGGGTTACAAAAATAATTTTTTTGTAATTTGTCTGTTTTTTCAACTGATTTAAGACAATTTTGCACCGCTGAATCCGAAAATGACATCCGTTTCTCTCGATCAGGTGCTAAGTAAAAACCTGTACTTACTTAGTACTTACTTAGTACTGTGCATGTGCTTACCTTTATATAAAGGTAAGTACAATTTACATGTACTTACATCCAGCAGAATGGCCAGAAACAACATTTATTGATATTTGTAACTACCTGATAGATGCTTCAGCTTCACTGCACAAACACTCTAATGATAGAAAATAAATTCTTCCCTGCTGTGGAAATCCCCCCAAAGTCGTCATGTTTTGGTTTGCAACATTTATCCACTGGAGCTCACAGCTGGGAAAATATTACTTGCCTCCAAAAAGACGAGAGATGCTCTGTGTTTACACTTAGCTCTTGCTAATCCTGACACTTCGTTTCAGCTCTACAGAGATCCACACTGATCTATTTGTCTGCAGTTAAGTGTCAGTCTCATTTTTTAAACTAGTTTAACTGCAGTGTTGATACGTTTACTCTGAGGCTGATTAGCAGCTCAAATTAGAAGGAATATTCGTACCGAGCTGACACTTTCCTATGCTATTCTAGCCATCAATCCCCTCAGATGCAAATTCATATGTTTTTCACATTAACGTTACACATAGGCAAATTACTTTTAATGTTAAATAATATTCTATAGTTTTGGTAAACAGACATACTGTCATGATTGCCCCCTCCCCCGGGGGGCAAAGAAGAAAAGGACCCACATGCTAGGTGGATATGATTAACCATAATTTATTATAAAACAGAAAATAAAGCTGCGCGAGGGCAGAGATAAAAAGACAAAAAGAGGCAGGCTTCAAACACAGGATACAGGCAGAATAACTCACTGACAGAACCGAAGCGTGGGGAACATGCCAACACAAGACAGACAAAAGCGTGGGTGAGGAGCCAACAAACACCAGTGACACCACCCAGAACACAAACTGAAATCAAATATATAGACAGGAAGGATAATTAACACAACACAGAACAGGTGGCACAATCAAGGTCAACAGGGAAGTGGCTACAGGTGAGGAACACAGGATGGGCAGGATACACAGACAAACAGCAGACACACATGAAACATGACGATGAACCCACAGGACAACAACGCAGGAGCAACACAGAGCGGGCAGCGGCCATGGGCACAGAAAACAGGAGGAGCTGCAACAACAGACAAACAGATACACACAGACCCAATACCAAACAGGGGATGGCACAGACGTCAAGTGGTACAAATAATAATCATAAGAAATCATAGAAAACATAATAATGTTGAAGTTAAAGTGTGGGCTTGATCCTGTGATCAGCCCAGACCATCACACACATCTGTTATAAAGTGGTCAGAACAGACAGAGACGTTGGTCATATCATCCCTCGGCCTCTGCATCCCATTATGAAAAGGAATTTTCCTTCATCAGTCATTAGCCCACAATATTGTCCTTTGGTAATCTTTGCCGGTCAATGGGAATCTAAAAACATGTATTCCTGATTGCCATCGCCATCTTTCGTAAGATGGTGATGGTTACATGAGCCAATTGGGCACCATTTCAGCATTTTCTTTGTTTAAATTTAGCTAACATTTCCACTGAAATACACTGAGAACGTCCTTTGTTTATATTGTGTTCTGCTGCTAGGGCTAAGTTCACGTGATTGGTGACATAAGTGTAGCACCTGTAATTGTTATCATGTTTCCTGCACAATTTATTTGATTTGGAGTTTGGCAATACTGACTCAGGCTGCGTGTCCACCAAACGCGTTTTTTCAGCTCTGGGCGGCTATTTTCCATTCATTCTCTATGTAGTCCAGCATTTACACTGCTGAGCACCCACGGCGCTGAAACGCTCTCAGCGGTGGCCGTTTTTTGTTGCAGCGCTCAGGGTGCTCGGAGTTGAAAAAAGTTCAACTTTTCAGAGACTGCAGCTGAACTCATCAATGTGAGACCTTAAGCAGCCAATCAGAACTGCTGCGTAGGCGGGACATAGGACACCAGTACTAGTCTGTACTCAGACTCCTGCTTTCCGTGTCATCATATTTTACATCCAGAGCGGCTAGAAAACGTTTCCTGTCCATTGTTATTTAGAGACTGCTATTAAAAAATCCGTAGACAGTCTGACAATAGGAAAAGCGGGAGTGATGAGCTGAGAGTGACAAGCTGTTGCAGGGATACAGGGCACAGACTTTTTTTCACCCAGAGCGCAGCGTACAAATGCTGAAAAAAAAAAAATGCTCAGGGCGGTCGAGCGACAAAAAACGCGTTTGGTGGACACACAGCCTTACTGTTCATTTGTTCTGTTTTGGACATTTATTTCACCGGTCAGTAGGGGGCAGTATAGCCTCTATGTAACATGCTACATGTAACATGCTACTGCCAGGTAATGGGGTAAGAAGAGGGTGGGACGGAGAGTTGAAGCCTGTAACTGAGGTGTGTGGCTGGTGTGGCTGCTCCTGCCCTGTAGCTTGTATGTTTCTACTGTCCCTGTTGATGAAGCTTTAATTAAAAAGGGCATTTTCTACAGACTAAGAATGCTGTCCAGCCAGAGTGGTGTAAAATAAGCATAGACAACCCTATTTCTGCCCATTTGTTTTCTTGTTTACTTTTTTTGTGTTCATTTCCTGTTTTCAGGGCATAAAGCCTTGAGTTTTTTTTGTTCTGACAGTTTGATACCTTCCTTGACTTACCTGTATGTTTTCATTTTACAAACTTACCATTGTTTATACTTGCTCCAAATTTTAGACACAACTTACTGGAAAAAACAACCTCTTTTGCCATCATGCTGATTTACCTTCTTGAAGGAGTTTTATAATCCTTTCTATTGTTTCAACTGACAGGTTTCGTGTGGTGGAGCCATGTTTGCTGTCAATCTGTCAGGTGCAAGATGATTCCACATTTCTCCCTATGATTGAGTGATTACATTTTTTTCCTGTATTTGATCTGAAATAAATAAATATAGCAATTTCATTTTTGAGCATGCATTACAAAGCCAGAATGTTAATCTACAAAATTAAAACTTCTCAGTGTGTCATGAGTTGTGCATGGAGATTGGCCTTTGGGGTTTGCTGCAGCACTGCCGGGGCGGGGAACGGGATGATGTCCGGTAGGCTACGGCGGGGAGTATAAATAGTAATGTGCGCCAAATAAAGTTCAGTTGTATGTTCGCCAAGACACTCTCTGCCTGCTTTATTTCCCAACGTAACATTTGGCAAAGAGGAAAATTATGGGCGTGTGTGTTGTGGAACTGCCTCTGTTCCTGCAGGACCAGGGTGTGCCGGTTATCCCTTGGGCACGCTGGAAAAACTTATTTCAAGTTTATCTGACAGCAGCCAGTTTTGACGGGGTTTCCGACAACAGGCGGAGGAGCCTGTTGTTTCGCCATCTGGACGCAGAGGGACAATGCCTGTTCCTCACGCTGTGTGGCAATGGCTCGCTGGAGGAGTTGCTATTAAAGATGGACGACCTTCGGTGGCGGTGCCACGGTCACCGAGAGGAGGTGCAGATTTTTTAACCGTGTACAGTGAACCGGTGAGTCCATTTTATCTTTTTTGATGGAACTGCGTTGTTTGGCGGGAGAGTGTAATCTTGGGATGCTAACAAACGAGCTAGTTTGCGATAGACTGGCACATGGCACGACTAGCGAGTGGCTAGGAGCCACGCTGCAGGTAACTCGACAGCCTTTTTCTCTGCTCGAAGTGGTGGATATGGTTAAACTAAGGGAATCCGCGGCCCTGCGGGAGCTAGGGGCCTTCACGGGTGAGGCACCGGTGGACTGGGCCTCGGCGTCACAGGTGCCGGCTAATGTACTAACTAGGTCTGTGGGGCGCCCGAAGAAGAAGAAGAGGAGAAAGCAGCCTGTGGAGCATGGAGGAGCCCGTGTTAGATTTGCGGAACAGGATGGTGAAGACCCGCATGGTGCTGGCCAAGTGTGTGTGGCACAAGGAGGAAAAGGGCACCTGAAATGGTATGTGGTGCAGCTGGATGGTGTTGAGGTGCCTCTCATGCTGGACTCGGGCGCTGGCAGGTCCATTTTGAGCCTGGAGACGTTGAAGAGGCTGTTCCCGGAAAAGGTTATTAAACCAGGAGCCATAAGGATGTTCGGTTATGGCCACGCCGAGATCGACATGGTTGGCACGGTCGAGTTTGATGTGTTGTGTGGACAGCCGAAGTTTGTCTTCCAGGTGGCACAGCATGGGACGGACCTGCTTGGAATTGACTTACTGGGACAATTGGGGTTTTCCATTCGGGATCCCCAGGGCTCGGTGGTGCTGATGGCATTCTCGGACTGGCAACTCTGTTGGCCAGCGCTGTTCATTGGCCTTGGTCAGATCGGGACCTTTTGCCACCTCCCACTGATGGATGAGTCGGTGATGCCCAGGATCCAACCGCTTTGGCGCTTACGGCTGGCATTGCGTGAAGGTGTGTCGGTGGAGCTCTCGAAGCTGTTGGATGCAGAGATCATTGAGAAGGTGGGTGTGTCACCTTGGATCTCAAACTTGGTGGTGATGAAGAAGAAGGACGGCGGGCTCAGGCCATGCATTGACCTATGCATGGTAAATAAGGCGATCATTCCAGATAAATACCCCCTCCCGACCATGGAGGAGCTCACGGAGACGTTCAGCAGGTCCAGGGTGTTTACTAAGCTGGACCTTCGGCAGGGGTATCTGCAGGTACCGCTACACCCGGATAGCAGTAACCTGATGGCATTTGTGGCCCATATGGCGGTCTTTAGGTATACCTGAATGCCGTTCAGGTTGAGCTCCGCCCCCAGCTGTTTCCAAAAAGTTATGGCCATGATGCTGGCGGGTCGAAAAGGGGTTGTAGCCTACCTGGATGACATTGTGGTACACGGTGCGATGAACAAACTTCATGATGAAAGAACGGATAAGGTGTAGAGGCGGATGCAGGAGCACGGGGTCACTCCCAACAGTGACAAATGTCTCTTTGCAGCGGAGGGAGGCGATTGATTTTGTGGGGTTCCGGCTGACGGGCGAGGGCCTGCAACCACTGCATTCCAACGTGGAGGTGGTGCTTTGCATCCCCGAGTCCACTACATCTGCCCAGATTTCATCTTTCTTCGGCATTGTGAATGTTTATGGCCGGTTTATCCCACATTACTCGAAGACGATTGGGCCCCTGAAAGCTCTACTGAAGCAGGATGCGCCATGGGAATGGACTCCGGCGTCCTCAGCTGCGGTCTCGAAGCTGAAGCGGCAGCTCACCTCATCACTGGTACTGGCACATTTTGATCCTGAGTTGGAGACGGTGGTGACCTTTGATGTGTCTGGGGCCGTGTTAGGTGTGGTCATGTCCCAAATACAGGGTGGAGTGGAAAGGCCAGTGGCATTTGCTTCCAGGTCCCTCTTGCTGGCGGAGCAGAAGTACGCGGTGGAAGAGAGGGAGGTGCTGGTCTGCGTCTGGGCATGCGAGAGGTGGCACATATACCTCTACGGACGCCGCTTCACTCTGAAGACGAACCATCGGGCACTCACCACACTGCTGGAGATGTCGGGATTGGGGCATAGGCCGCTGAGACTTCATAGGTGGTTGGAGCGTCCAAGGGCCTATGATTTTTCCACTAAATTCACCCCAGGCAGAGAGAACATTGTGGCGGATTTTCTCTCATGGGCCACCGTGGGGGTTTCGGAAGTGGTCGGGGATGACGTTGGCGCTGCCAAGGAGGAGCTGGTGAACGCCCTGTGCAGGACTCTACAGGGTGTGGTCTCCCCACAAGATCTCAAAGATGAGTCAGAACGGAACCCAGTTATGGCGCAGTTGCGCACGGCGATTCGTGAGGGTTGGCCAGCAAAGGTGCCAAGTGAGCTTGCCCCTTTTCACCGTTTCTGGGACGAGTTGAGCTGTTGGAATGAGGTTTGCGTGGCCAGGGGCCCGTGTGCCTTGATTCCTGCTGCGTTGAGGGCTCGGGTCCTGAACATGCTGTATGATGCTCATTTGGAAGTGGTGTGGGTGAAGCTGAGGAGTAGGAGGTCGGTCTGGTGACCTGGCATTGATGGCGATATAGAGGCCATGGTTAAGAACTGCATGCCGTGCTTGGAAAGCTGAAAGATGGACAGACCTCTCCCACCACCGCTCCGGCCTGTTGAGTTTCCTGGGGGGCCATGGAAGCATGTTGAGCTGGACATTTGTGGTGAATTTCATGCAGCGCTGTACAACAGTCGGTTTCTGGTGGTGGCGCATGATTTGTTCTCCAAATGGCCGAAGGTGCTGCCCACTGGCTCTGTGACAACGGAGGTGGTCACGGGATTCCTGACATTTTTGTTCGCCTTGTGGGGAATCCCGGACACCATCACAACGGACAATGGGCCTCAGTTTGTTTCGGGGGCATTTGAGGACTTTTTGACTGGCAAAGGGGTGAAACATATTAGAACAGCATTCTATCACCCCCAAGCCAATGGAGGGGTCGCAAGGTTTAACAAGACCCTAAAGAACGGGCTGAGAGCTCATCTGGCAGACGGCTTTTTGTTCCTGGAGGCGCTCCAAAACACACTGCTCCATTACAGAGCGTCGGTCCATGCAACGACGGGGTGTTTGTCAGCGAAGCTCATGTTGGGGTGGGAGCTGTCGCTGCCAGTCAATTGGTTGGAGCCTCCGAGAACGGTGCCCCGGACGAGTGATGTGGTGCTGAGGAGAAGAGTCTCGGACCAGCAGCGGAGGATGAAGGGACGGATCGATAGGAGGCACCAGGCGAGAGACCACGGCCTGAAAGAGAGGGATCGGGTGTGGGTTAGACATCCTGTCAGGGCCCACAAGCTTCAGCCTTTGTGGACAGGATTGCGGGAGATTAGGAGTCGGCGTGGCCCTGACACGTTTAAACTGGACGACGGGTCCCGGTGGCATGCCAGCAGGCTGAGGCGTGCAACACCTGGCCGGGGTTCGGATGCTGCCGGGGATTTTGACAGATCCTTGGACTGGTCAGTCACGCCAGGTGTGGACTTGCGGGTGATTCCGATGGTGCCTGGGACAGAGTTCCCTAGGGGGAGACGCCCAGCTAGAGTGCTTCGGAGGCCTGCTTATTTGGAGGACTATATGGCAAGGACTGTTATGGATAGTTTCAGTTGGGCATATTGGTAGCATGCCTGTTCGCCCACTGATGGACTTGTATATATGTATAAATGGACGATTTTGTTTTATGTGATTTTGTGTTGTGGTGTTGAAAAAAAAATAGTTCACTGTGTTATAGTTCAATCTTGTGAGGGGGGTGGGGAGGTGGGAATGTTGTGTATGGAGATAGGCCTTTGGGGTTTGCCGTAGCACTGCCGGGGCAGGGAACGGGATGATGCCAGGCAGGCTATGGTGGGGAGTATAAACAGTAATGTGCGCCAAATAAAGTTCAGTTGTATGTTCACCAAGACACTCTCTGCCTGCTTTATTTCCCAACGTAACATCATGATTCAGAGCAAGTGAGGCTCAAACGCAGAGCTTCCACAACAAACACTAAGATACAGGTGTAAAAGTTCACGAGTTTATTGTAAAAATAAAACCAAACACACAAATTTAAATAAAAGTGCATAAATTAAAGAAAAGCACAAAACAAAAACACACAATTAAATTTAATACAAAAACCGGTGACACTGGAGCGCACACAGCCTATTGGAAAAGAGCAGAAAGATATGATTAGGGACAGAATCTCCAATTCAATTCAATTCAATTCA
The DNA here is from genome assembly GCA_020510985.1 of Pholidichthys leucotaenia. Taxonomy (NCBI): domain Eukaryota; kingdom Metazoa; phylum Chordata; class Actinopteri; order Cichliformes; family Pholidichthyidae; genus Pholidichthys; species Pholidichthys leucotaenia. The sequence goes on from CM035847.1 coordinate 294,350,664, forward strand.
GTTCAGTTCAATTCAATTCAGTTTTATTTATATAGTACCAAATCACAACACAGGTCATCTCAAGGCACTTTACAGAAAAGAATGGGTTTAGGCCATGCTCTCAAATTTATAGAACCCAGCAGAG